>CM048755.1:596084696-597334696 GCA_026315105.1 Locusta migratoria | reverse complement strand
AATAAAATAACTTTATAGTTTTATAGGAGAAACACCACGTTACATTACATGCAGGCAGGTTAAATACTGTCCTAAAGAAGGTATGGAATTGTTCGTACCTAAAAGTAAGCATTTACTTCTGTCCTCTGAGATCCACGTCAGATGTCTGAAAATATTAGCAATATCGTAAAATAAAGTGATAAATGAAACAACGAATTAATAACTTTATAACAAACTATTGCACTTTCTAATATTACATACAGTCCCAAACAGTGGCACTGCTGCTGCTGGTGGAGGTGGTAGTGGTTAGTTGCAGCTCTACATGCTCACTGAACTTTTATACAGTAATTTTCCACAGAAGATTGTATTTGAATGGACAACTAAACAGTTTGTGCTGGTGAAGACTACTATTTTTCCTTGTTCTGTAACCTAGAACAAAGCAGGCTTTTCTGCCGTCACAGTTCTGTGGTTTGATTGCACAACTGTTCCAGTGATATTACATCTAACGCCTTCGCTGCACTGTATCTGCTTTCTCTGCCAGCGCCTTGTTAATTTGTTGTTGTTGTTGTGGTCTTCCGTCTGGAGACTGGTTTGATGCAGCTCTCCACCTTACTCTATCCTGAGCAAGCCTCTTCTATCACCTCATAAGAACGGCAACCTACGTCCGTTTGAATCTGCTTACTGTATTCATGTCTTGGTCTCCCTCTGCGGTTTTTACCCCACACACTTCCCTCCAATGCTAAATTCACGATTCCTTGGTGTCTAAGAACGTGTTCCAGCAATCGATCCCTTATTTTAGTCAAGGTATGCCAGAAATTCCTTTTCTCCGCAATTCTGTTCAGTACCTCCTCATTAATTACGCGAACTGCTCCCACCCTACCTATCTGTAGAAAACGAAGGCCAAACTCCAAACACGAAATAGAATACTCAACAAGCTAACATCTGCAAAGTTGGGTGCAAAACCAAACGTTGTACATACCACGGCATTCGCCATTTGTTTTCCTGTGGCTGAGTATGGATGTCCAGTCTGGGGAAGATCTGTTCATACAAAGGAAATAGACACAGTCCTTAATAATTCCCGCAGGAAGATAACGGGCTGCTTTAAACCTACCAAAGTGGACCATTTGTATTCATTGGCTGGTATTACTCCGCCTCACATTAGAAGATCGATCCTCTGCTCCAATGAACGGTATAAACAACTTAGTGATCGGAGGCACCCACTATTTAATAACCAGACTGTAAATAGACGACTGAAATCTAGGCAAAGTTTCATAAACGCAACTCAACCATCTGTGGAGTCCATGGAATCACTCTGTAAACAGAAGAACCCGAACTCAGTCAATCGTGATGAATCTCTTTCCCGAGGCTCTCACCTAGATTGGTAATATTGGAGAACTCTAAACCGACTCCGCACGGGCATGCGCCGATGCAAACAACTAATGAACAAATGGGTTTTACGGACACAGATAGATGTAAATGCTAGGAAATACAAACAATGTAGCATCTCCTAAGGTGTCCGTTGGTGAATACTTACGGAGAATGCTCCCAGGAAGATCTTATGAGATAAACCGAGACCGCTGCTTTATGTACCGAATTATGGATAAGCCTGATATGAATTTTATCATGTGTTTGTTTTAGATTTGCTTGTCTTTTAATTTGATGTCTATCGTCCCTACTGACGGATATGTTTCTCAAATATACACTCCTATATGTACTAATTTATGTTTGACTGTACTTAATTTATCAATGTGTAGTTCGTTATACGATTATATGGTGACGCGATCAACCCACCTAATCTGCAGCATTCTTCTGTAGCACCACATTTCAAAAGTCTCTATCCTCTTCTTGTCCACACTGTTTATCGTCCACGTTTCACTCCCATACAAGGCAACACTCCACACAAATGTCTTCAAGAGGACTTCGTTAGCCGTGGCGGATTAGCCGCGCGTACTGGAGCGCCGTGTTGCGGTGCGCGCGGCCATCCGCCGTCGGGGGTTCGAATCTCCCCCCTCGGGCATGGTTGTTTGTGTTGTCTTTAGTATAAGGTAGTTCATAAGTAGTTTGTAAGTTTAGGGACTGATGGCCCCGTAGTAAAGTCCCTTAAACTTTACAAACATTTGAACATTTTGGACTTCCTTAAGCGTAAATTAATATTCGATGTTAAAAAATTTCTCTTTTTCAAAAACGCTTTTCTTCCCATTACCAATCTGCATTTTATATCCTCTGTACTACGACCGTCATGTGTTATTTTACTGTACAAGTAACAAAACTCATCTACCACCTTTATTGTTTCGTTACCTAATATAATTCCTTCAGCATAGCCTGATTTTCTTAGACTGCACTCCATTAGCCTTGTTTTGCTCTTATTAATGATCGTAATTTAGGTTTTTTTCTCTCCCTCTTACTTGTGCCTTGTAGGTTAAGGCCAACGAGATGTCGCAATTGTAAACACGCTGACGTATTTCCCAAAGCGGTGCGGTCCGAATCGCCTTGTGCTCCACCTCTAATATAGAAGACTTCGACTGACCGTAACTCAAATTTTTCTTTTTGTATAGGAAAATTTTTCTTTTCTCTCTTTCGAATATTCATTCATTGTGTCTTTTCCCTACCTGTCTCTGATCACTTCATAGTTGTATTGAAGTCGAAGGCATAGGAACAAGGAGCTACTATTTTAGGATAATGATTAGTTGTCTCTTTTCGTTTCTGCATTTAACTCCTTTAAAGAGGGATTTATTAATTAGTCTAATTGGTTTTATGAAGACGGCGTCCAAATCTTTCTGCACCCATATTATTGCTCTGTTGCACTCATTTTCCAACATTCATTAATAGTGATACGAATTATACCGCACTGGTTGTGTTGCACATTATGTGCACCTTCACGTCTCCATTCCCTAAGAGGCAGATGTGTGGTGCTCTGTTTTCCAAGTGCTGTCATTTCGGCAGTTTCCTTTAAGATGTTTTCACTTTAAGAAAAGCCGTTCTACAGGTCTCAATTAATTACCTGTTTAATTGTCCCCGCGGTGGAGTGGCCGAGCGCCCCAAGGCGCCTTGCTGCGGAGCGCGCAATTTCTCGCCGTCAGAGGTTCGAGTCCTCCCTGCGGCGTGTGTGTGTGTTGTCCTTAGTGTAAGTTAGTTTAAGTAGTTTGTAAGTCTAGGGACTAATGACCATAGCAGTTTGGTCCAATAGGTTTATAAACATTTGAACATTTTGAATAACTTAATAGTTTTCTGACCCACCGTAGGATTCTATCCGTATTGCAAATACACACTCGTCATATGCAGATTAGGAGCCTTCTGAAAGACATGTCAATTTCTTTAATTCACTAGTGTCATAAATATTGTAGTTATGAAATAATTTTACTTAGGGAATATAGAGTCTCATTCTTACTTTTAGTAGTTACAAGTAAACACTTTTGCTGTACTTTGTGCTACAGCTTTCGTATCCCACTTCAGAGTTTAGACATCGAATCCTTAGTTTGCCGCTTTGTACGTAGTAATTTATTATGGTTATAAAGACTTTTAAACCTTACATTCAACATTGTCGAACAAGAAAATTATAATTTTAGAATTTTTTATTTTCGGAGGAAATTATTTTTTATAGATTTGGTACAATATTCCGGGAGACTGAAAAACTCAAAGAATTGGTCAAATTTTTATCGCAAGTCGTGAATGGTTCTTAGTTTTAGCATCCTTTAAAAGAGAGAAAAAGTGCTCACAAACATAAGTGGAACCGAACATTGAGAGAACTTTGGCCGCGTGCTTGTACAAAAGAGGATATGGGAAAGGAGGGTAAGTTGACAGTAGGCTTCCGAACTTTTTATCCCCTTATTTTAGACCTGATGCCTACATGAATACTTCAGAGAAACCACTGGAGTTTTGTTTCCAGCTAAAGATTTCGTAATTTTTCTAAATGTAAAATTTATTGCGATTACTTTGCCATTTTTCGAATTATGTCAAACTCGTCATTTTACCCTCGTTTGCGGGTAAGATGACGAATGTCGGCGGGTAATTTGACGAAGGAGAACAATTGGATAAACATTAAAAATCATTTTATTCTAAGCACAGAAGGGCGTACATTTGCTTTGCGCTTCGTATCTGCCGCAGTGAGTTCGGTACAAGAAGCATGGGCCCATTTACTACAGAATGGACTTTATACAATTTTCTGATTTACTACAGAAATTGCTGATTTCACAAAGTTCTCCTCCAACAAAATCATGATCATCATCGTCGTCTTCAGAATAGTTGACGGATATCGAGGAATTAAGAAGTGCCTCATCATATTCTTTTTGTTTTTCTTCTCCCTTATTTGCCATTCAATTTTTCTTCTTTTTTTCTTTTACATTTATTTTTCTTCAGCTTGCCTTCTGTCCGCGATATGTAATGAGGGCAACTTTTTCCTCTACTTCCTCTTTCAAGTTTCATACACATCTGCACCATTTTGTGTCTCCTGCACAATGGTCATGGATTCCTGTTATTTTGTCAAAAAGGAAACATTAGTAACAACATTATTTTGCCTGTTGGTCCTTCTTTATACTTAGTACACTCGCTCAATACTAGAAGTGAGTATGAAAAACTCAAAATGATTTATTAATTCTTTGGGAAAAATGACGAGTCGTCATCTTGTCCGTCCAATAAATTCGTCAACTTACCCGAAACGTACATTCATAATTTAAACCTAAGAAAAACCTTCATGAAATTCTCTTGGAAACAGCAAGGTTACGAAAAAAAATTAAACCAGCTAGGGAAAATTTACGACGCAAGTTCCAGGTGCTAATTCAGTGCACTGAAATATTACAACTAACATGTGTGTAAACATAAATCACAGCGTGCCAGTGGTAAGTGAGAACGGTTGATTTTAGTACATACTGTAGCATGTGTAGATTGCTGCCGGCCGCGGTGGCCGAGGGGACTGAGGCGCTCCAGTCACGGTCTGCACTGCCACTACGGTCGGGGGTTCGAATCCCCCCTCGGGCATGGATATTTGTGCCGTCCTTAGGATTAGCTAGTTCATAAGTAGTTTGTAAGTTTAGGGACTGATGACCCCGTAGTTAAGTCCCATAAACTATACAAACATTTGAACATTTTGTAGAGTGCTAATCGCTAGCAAGGCAAGATCTACAGTTTTTGCTCTGCCTCGACAGTAGCATTAAATTAATGATTCGTCATCTTACACTACTCGTGATCTTATCCTACCTTCCCCTACTCCTCTCGTGGCCAATAGGTGTAAAAGCCATCCGAAGTTTTACACATAAGAATATGGTCTTTCAGGCGTATATCGCACTGACGGTCAATCAGCTCTAGTTGAAACACTTGTGAAAGGTCCCACACCTCCAAAAATCTGTTTTCAAACTCTTCTTGTAATTCGCAAATGATTTGAACATGATCTAAAAGAAACACGTTTTCTTTAACGCTATCTAACGCAGGGAAGTGTCCAAAATTCTCCTCGCGCAACTGTTTCTCCCACAATATACTTGAATCGGCTGCACTAAATCAACAACAAAATGAATTTCGCCTTCTAGTGAAATGTTCAAAGTATCACTTTGGATTACAAAGTAATTCCTCTGGACGCGCTTTCATTTCTACAAAGTTATTGATATCGTCACTCAAGGAGAAAAACCGACGAGGCACTTTCCTTTTGCTCAGCTATTTTACCTCGGCGTGGTAGGGGATATCCGAGTATTCCTCTTCGATGTCTGCCAGAAATTCCCTATACTGATTATATGTGAGTACATGCGAGGGAAGGTAATTAGCTCCGGTAATTACGCTCTCTGTAATAAAAAAGCTGAGCCAAAGAACACGTAGAACCAAAGCGAACAAACAGGATCAGCGTCCGCAAGGACAAGAACTACCCATAGAGAAAAAAAAAAAAAAAAGCGGTCTAAGACGCCTCGCTGCGGAGCGCGAGGTTGCTCGTCGTCGGAGGTTCGAGTACTCCATGGTCCGATAGATTTACAAACATATGAATATATTTTGAAGATAATTAACTGTTCGAACAACCGTGCCCATAACATTTTTTTATGTTGACAATCTTCGCACAAAGTGCCTCCTGGTGTATCAGACAATGGGCTGTTGGGAATAGGGAACAGCCGACTTCAGCAATTTTTGACCTGACGTAACTAAGGTATCCACCGCGTATCTCTCGTACCGCAAGGGCTTCGTCCGTTGTTACACTGGTCAGGCGTTCCCATTTTAAACCCACTGACTAACACATTTTCCACGGCTAAAAAAGTAACCATACCTGTGGTTGTCTTTTAATGGTATGAGGTCAGGAAATTCTTCGGTGGCACGCAGATTGTCGTCGACACCCAAATGAATTTGACGAAACCTCGGTGAACTCGTCAAGAGCGATAGGAAAGGAAACAAAGTTGCTGGTCTCTGCAATAATTGCTGCTCGAAATCTGAGGCCATATCTTCGACTCTGCGAGAAACAGCTTGAGGCTAAAAAGTTTTTTTTTTTTTTTTTTTTTTTTTTTTTTTTTTTTTTTTTTTTTTTTTTTTTTTTTTTTTCCGTGAGGTCTGTTGGACAAATACAAGTCGCCGAGTCGGCCAGGAAATCCTTGATGAGATTGCCAGCTGCGAAGGGTTTCCCTGCTTTCGCATTTCTAATAGAGCATTTGTAACTGGCGCACCAACTTTGCCCACTTGCCTCCTGTTCCTGCTACGGTAAAAGAAAATAATAATAGCAATAAGAGTGATAATAATAATAACAATAATAACTAACAATTTTTTTACAATCTTGTTTTTAAAGCTTATTTTTTAAAAATTGATTTATTGAAACAAATAAAAAAACTAAAATCAAAAGATTGGTTTCAGGTGAGTTTTCCCTCTGTCCCTCTGAAAAGCGGTCATAGACGCTAACAAGGACAGCGAAATACGGTAGCAAAATATATTTTTATCTATAGGAATATTTGAGTTTTAATTAATTGGAAACATAGATCAAACTACAACATATTGTTTCCCATCCATCAAAACACGAATACCCAAAAGGAATGACTTAATGACACTTTGCTGTCCGAGAGAGCGTTTGTGACAAATCTTCAGAAAATGGCAAAAAATAAAACGCATGTGAATTTTTTTCTTATGCTTGTGCGACGCGATTTAATGCAACCCAAGTATATAAATTAACCGAAAATGAAATATTACTTGTTCCTGACAGTGTGATATTCGATAACTGGCATATTGCTAAGTGATATCAGATTATAAAATATAGTTTTATTTATCATTTTTATAAATAATAAAGTGATACGATAGGAATCACTTAACTGTGATGCTGCTTGAAATTTACTTTCAGTTCTTCAAGCTTTGACTGGCGTTCCTCTTGCGAAAAATTTTCGAACTGATTCTTGTGGCAGGTATTAAACTGCTCTTCTTTAGATAACTTTTTTAAATACAGGAGGTTCGACCACATACTAAACATTTGTCATGGTTTTAAAAAGCCGTACAAAAGAAATTACTTTTCCGGTGAGGTTTAAATAGTGCGGACGCGGCGCTCCACTTCTTTCTAGTCTGCTGCTGTTGGCTATGTATCTTAGCCTTACGTCTGTTGACTATCGGCTGTGTCGTATCAATGGTTTGCGTCACCACCCGTGCGAAGGCGCGACGGGCGGACCGCACAGCTCGCTCACAGCTACAACATACCAATTCGCCCGGGGAGCTGGCGTTGGGCAATCGCGGGCGCTAGCCCCCTTGGGCAGTTTGGACAAGCCTCATCTACTGCGAACCCATGAGTCTCCTGCTTCTCCCATGCATGTAACATGACCCGACCATCTATCACGGAGATTACATGGGTATCGGATTTTAGAATTTCTTTATATTTATGGTACGTGAAGTTCAGAACTTAAATAACAACCAGCCAAAGCCACTGGACGGACTCTAAGAAATTCTGGAAAAAATCGAGTTTGAAGTTTTGCGAGTACCGTTAAGTACCAATAAGTAAAACCATTACAGCGTTTGTCGGTGTAGCTCAGGTGGTAGCGTTCTAGCTCCACAAGTGTAGTTTCAGTGGTTCGAATACCGCTGTTACACTTTTTTTTTCGTTGTTTTCTAATTCCGTTACGTAAAACATTTTGAGATCTCTAATTCCAAGTGTTGTGTCAGTTTTTGTCTATGTGTTTGTAGAGCTGAACACCCTGTCGTCACCTAAAACGATGGTTGAGTAAGTTAGCTGCTTGGAAAATCATTAGTAGCTATGGAGATGACTTTCCAAAAACAGCGTCGTAGCTCTTTACAAACTGAACAATCAAAGACTACCGTCGTCAACTAATAGTGAAGCCAGTGCTGTAAAAAATGTAACTCATGTTTTTTGATTGAAACCGTCATTATTAATAACCGTTTATAAAATTTAGCAAATTACGAATAAGCAAAAATACGTGCTTTTTTGTAAAAGTACCATTATATATTAAAATTGTGTACGTATTCGAACACAACGAAAAAAAATCTGTCACTGCAGTATTCGAACCATGGTACCAAGTTTAGAACGCTACTACCTGAGGTACACGGTCAGAGAGGGCAACTATTTTAATTACCGGTACTTCCGTGTACTTGCAAAACTTCAAAGTCGATTTTCTCGATAATTTTTTAGAGTTGCGTTGATTGGTTTTGGCTGATTGTTGTTTGAGTTCTGAACTTCACGTACCATAAATAAAAAAAAATCTAAAATCCGATACCCATGTGGTCTCCTTGTAACTGCTTCATCTATGGTTTTCATTCAGTTTTTCTTTCATTTCCTCATTGAGGAAACCCTCCTGCCGTGGTGGAGTAGCCGCGCGGTCTATAGCGTCTCGCTGCGGAGCGCGCGGTTGCTCGCCGTGGAGGTTCGAGACCTCCCTGGGGCATGGGTGTGTGTGTTTGTCCGTAGATTAATTTATCTAGGTTTAATTAGTTTGTAAGCTACGGACTGATGACCACGCAGTTTGGTCCGATAGAATTACAAACATTTGAATATTTTTGAAACCCTCCTGTCATTGTTCACTTCTATCAGTACCTGAAATCATCAGTGCAACTTTCATATCTGTAACCTCAACCTTATTAATGACGTAACCTGTGAAATTTCTTGGCAGATTAATATTATGTGCCGGCACAGTGACTCGAACCTGGGACCTTTGCCTTCTGCGGGAAAGAGCTCTACTAGTCCAGGCCCATTATTCAAAAAAAGGGCCTGAATAGGAAAAAATTAGGGGAGAGATGAAACCTCTTGCAATAGTCTCAGTGTGATGGCCTAGTTAATACACTAAACCTCCCCGAAGCTCCGAGCTGTGGAATCGCGGCTATGACGTCATCAATATGGCGGCCTAAGAAATTGAAATCTTACAAGGGAATTGTCAGACTTTCCATGTCGAAACCTGTGTTGCTATTTTTACCACTGTGAGTTAACATTGAAGGAAATCAATATGCAGACTGTTAGCTGCTGACATCACCTGGAGGTCTGTAAAAGCTTTTATGAAGTATGACATTATTGTCGCATGTTTTTCGCGCTTATAACTGCCTCTTGTACAACGCTGACCTCTCTCGCTACGTTATACCAACGCCATCTAGGGACAAGGTGGCGTTAGCTACGCGCCGCTCTCCTGCCACAGCAGTGAGAGGGCTGATTCGCCCAGTGAACGCGATCGTACGATAATTAATAAATACGATAATAATAAATTCGTTGACAAATGTAGCTGATATGTTATCTACAACATTCTTTCAAAATAGCTATGAAATAGACTCAAGAACATAAACGGTTTAGAAGAAGTCAAACTTTTATTTCTTGTAATTACCGCAAAAATGTGAAATATTGATACAATGTTCAAAACATACGTTTTTTTCTGTGCACCGAGAACATACAAGCAGACGACATGTGACAGCCCTGCGAATCTCAAACGTTGTACAAAACTCGGCCGGTGTTGGGAAGGAATCAGGCCTAATTTCAGTATATTTCGAGGCGTTCCACTCAATTTAATCACATTTTGAAACAGTGGGGAGGAAAACTGATAATGTACGACTGATTGCAACTTGGGAATATTATCACGGTGATAGGAAACTGCAGTGATTTGCACACAATAATTTTCTCTTTCAGTTTTCTGTAAAATGCCTTCCACTGGCGGAAAAATTCTCTGTCTATCGGTTGAATTACGTTCGTCGTACCGGGTGGAATCTAAAGTACCTCTACTTCTTTGTCAGGGTGAGCTCGAAATACATCTTTTAATAAATCACAACTTTTATGACCTGATTACGAATCTAGAAGGAGAAGAGATTTGTTCCCGCGGAACGGAAGAAAAGCATGATGCATGAAAAGTTAACGTTATCATTTGCCATTTTTCCAGATTTCGATGCGTCTACCACAAGATTGTCTGCGAACATTGTTTGTCTGACACGTGGTCCAAAACGTCCAGTTGGTTCTTGAAGACACACATATAGTTTAGGCAGCAATGAACCAACATTATTATGGGCATTATAGTGTATGAATGGGTGAGTGCAGTCGTCGATTGCACAATTGCCTCAATATGTTTTTCCCTTTTGAATGACAGTGTTCTTTTTGCACACATTTCTTGTTGAAAACCTGACTGGTCTGCATTGTAAATGTAAGAATCACTACAACTGGCGATCTTATGTTTTGCAGTCGTAAGAAAAGCTTCTATCATTTCCATTTGAGTCACTTCATTTTCCAACCTGTTTCTCGATACAAATTTTGTTATTTTTCATGCCACAATTTTATGTGATCTTTTGAAGCGACTAATCCAACTTTCAGAAGCTGTAAATCCTTTAGCGCCTATCGCGTTGGCAATCTCTAACGCCCAATCACGCAAAGTTGTGTCGCTGACAATGACTGTCGTCTGCCATCGGTAAATTGCTCAAAAAGTCGCGCATTTATTTCCGTCGCAATTTCCAGTCGACTCTTACGTCGTCCAGCGACTTCCTTTTTCCATTTATACAATTCACGTTCAGAACGGAAAACGCGATACCTATTTTGAACAGTACTGACACGTAGGCATTTCTTACCACTTTCGTTCAACCAATACTTCGCCGCTTTTTCTTTGTCTGATAATGTAATTGTAGTTGCTGGTGTTGCTTTCGGAGATAATTGATGATGGTACGTGGCACTATCACTCGAAGAATCTTCATCTGTGCAACGTTCTTCCGTTTCTTCGCCGTCTGTAGATTCACAGTCTGCAATATCGAGTGTTTCAGTCGTTTCTAGCCACATGTCTGCGCTATTTACATGCTCGTCTAGAAGTTTAACTACCATGTCGCACATGACATAGTCTTCACGCGTGTTTTCTGTTGATTGCTTCATTTGTCGTCTGTGGTATGTCTCCATGGCAAGCAGCAAAACATTTACAGGGTTTGCCGTCACCTGTGAGGGGAGATTGAATGTTCACCGTAAAGTGGCTTGAGGAGTATAGATGTAGATGTACAGAATATCTTTCACATCTCTAACCAGTTTCAGGACGGTATGTTTCGAAATACGTACCAGAAATGAAAAGGAAGTGCATGCCACTGAAACGAATATTAGTTTTCCCTTTCCACCAAAACCGTGCAACGATATTCGTCTTTAGTGAACGCCACGATAAGACGGCCGCACCTCCCGACAGTGTGCACAATGGTCACCATAACAGCTCGTGACACGCCATTTTCAGGGGTGAGCAGCCGTCACCGCAAGCGCCAAGCAGGAAAAACAGTCATTTTCGTGATTTTTAGGTGACTTCCAGACCATGTCAGCAGCTAACATTCTGCATACAGACTTCCTTCAATGTTAACTAACAGTGCTGAAAAAATCAATACATGTTTCGGCATGATAAGTCTGACCATTCTCTTATTAGAACGGCTATAAATTCACACAGGATTGATGTAAAAAGGTCCGTTTCGCACCAAATTACAGAGGAAGACCTGAAAAAGTGTTTATAGCAATATCATATGTGTATATTACATTTCTTCTAAGCTATACTAACAAAAATGGAAAAAAAAAATTTTTCAACCTTTTTTTGAAGTTTGTCTATTAATAACTGCGTAATTATGCAACGAAATGATGATTTTTAAAATTAATTATGTAACACATTCTTAGAGATTAAAAACAGTAGTATGTTTTTCCTATAATCAATAATGTGGGAGTTATCTGAAATTATTTACTGTAAGGTGTGATTATTCACTAGTCAGACTGCATGTTAGAATTGTAAGGAGATATTTCTTAAAACGTTGTTCAAGACTTGCAAGTACATGTGAATATTTTCAAAAGATAGTGAGACGACTGTTTATAGAAACATTGCACACATCTCAGCATTACTAGCTGAAAACCCGGCGCTGTCTGGGTACTTATTTATTTATTCCTGCCATTTTTCATGTATATATTCATTTGTATAAGGGTTGTATGACTGTAAAATCTCTTGGAAATACAGTTAGTAGTGAAGAAGTAATAGATTAAAACTTGTTGCGTGATGTGGCGATTTTCCATGTACGTTACTGTTTATGTGCTCATATATCATGGACTACGTGTCGTACTGTCATAAAATTTAAAAAGTACAGTCAACTATATGCGTGTATACAGAATGTAAAATTTCCTGATGCTACAATTTGTGGTGTAGAAATTATAAATTGTAACGTCATACCGAGAGCGTAGTTTTACTCCATAAACAGCGGAAAAGTAGTAAGCGAGAAACTTTTATTCCTTTCATCATTTGTTTTGTGTCCCAACTTCGTCGCCGCTTTTGTGTCCCAGCCTCGTCGTAGGTGTCGGTGGCCGAGTGGAATGAGACCGACACAGAAATAAAGATAGCACGCTGGTGCAGGTACGGAGAGGAGCAGCCAGAAACTAGAAACACTAGAGTAAATTAGAACGAGATATATATTGCACAGAATTTATACAATACTTAACTTTTACATAGTACTGCAGAATGTTGATACATAGTTGAGCTAGAGTCCTGCCTAATGCCTAACTGATAGCCAAGTCTTCACTGGTGCCTATCTGATTACGAAGGTCCTAACTGGTTGCTATCTCAGTCCCAAATGAACGATGTCTTTCCGTGGTGGCCACGAGCGGGGTTGCAGCAGAGGGCGCTCGTGGCTGTCGTCGTAAGAACGCCGCGCCGTGCGTGCATGGCGGCGCGCGGCGAAAGTAGGTGGTGCGCACTTTGTACTTGTGCGACACCACAATTTGACTATGGTTGCCAGCGAGAAAAAGCTTAGTAAAGGTTTGGAATTATGTTTAAAGTTTGTTGCAAGTCGCTAAGTACTGTCATTCTCATACAGTGTATTTCGAAAGTCTCGCCGCATTATATAGCATTTTTTGCGATTTCTATTGGTTATGACGAAATATCTTCTGAACCATGTGCCGTATGTGATTCTTAACGATGCAGCAATTGTTACCTCACGGTGAGAATGTGTGTACCAAATTTGGTTGAAATCGGTCCAATGGTTTAGGAGAAAATGAGCAGCATTGTCGCAAAATGCAGCAGTTTTTCGCGCATCTCATTGTTTATGACGTAATATCTCGTGAAATATATATCGTATGTGAATCTTACACTTACGGCGACCGTCCTCATGGATTGAAGCTTACGTGTACCAAATTTCATAAAGATTGGAACAAAACTGTAGATTTGTATGCAACACGTACAAATATACGGACACTCTGCTTATATATAAAATATTATTATTACAAATTTACATGAATGATATGGATTCATTCATTTGTGTTTATATATACCAGCTTTACTGCCTGTTTAAAGGTCAGACGGAAATTATCTTGTCAAAGTGGAACCATTACTAACAATATTATTTTGTCATTGAATCAACTAATAAGGGTGCACTCTGACCAGCAATAATTAACACATATGTGCAAAAAATGGACAGATTGCACTTTGAACGCCAATACGGTGTGCCACATACGAATGACATTGTTACAGTATAAGCAACTGAATGTCTTCATACATTTGTTGTTAAAAATATGAATCGCATCTTAAACATTTGAATAATCTTTCTCATCACACTCCTGTACAGAAGGATATATATATATATATATATATATATATATATATATATATATATATATATATATATATATATATATATATATATATATATAAAATCACACTTGCAAGATATTAACTTTTAAGATGAAATCGGGGGCAGGAGGTTCTAGAGTTTAAACTGGCTGAAGAAAACTATTTTTAGAGACCAATCCCCGTGAAGTGGGTAGAAATTCTTTGCTCCTTCACTGCTGCACCTGAAGATAAACACGTTTGCCGCGGTGGAGTAGCCGAGCGGAGCGCGTGGATGTTCGCCGTCAGAGGTTCGAGTCCTCCCTGGGGCATGGGTGTGTGTGTTATCCTTAGGTTAGTTTACCTTAATTTAAGTAGTTTGGAAGCTATGGACTGATGACCACGCAGTTTGGTCCGATAGATTTGCAAACATTTGATAAACACGTTTTGAATGCTCTCTTGCTGCCGCAGTTGTTGCAGGAAGTCCGATAGATTTACAAAACATTAGATTTTTTTAATTTTGTGCACTAATCAAGTTTCGAGACCTATATCTCATCTACAGGTGCATCTGCAAATTACAATCAAATAAAATAGTGACTTTATCATGTAATAAAATGGCGACCCTACATCTTAACCAAAATTATTCATTAAAAGGAAGTATACAGTGAGTCCGTAAAACTGTTAGGCGCGCGAAATATATAACCACTTTTCTGTTCTTAACAATGCCATTTCTATCTTTTGGATGTTCCACTTCTTAATTATGGAGCTTACTGTTTACATGCAGACCCTGCCTTTTGAGTGGCTATGTGGCCGTCAAGTTGCCTCCTGTGCCTACCGAGTTGTTGCATGTGCCAGAGACTCTCTATTTTAACTGTTCCTCCATGTAACAGTTTTACGGACTCACTAAGTACGAATACTCCATTTGTACTGAATAATTTTAGTAAAGATGTAGGGTAGCCATAATATTACATGACAGACATCACTATTTTGTTTGACTGTAATTTGCAGATGCACCTGTAGATGAGATATAGGTCTCGAAACTCTAGTAGTGCATAAAATGAAAAAGTTTAAAATTAACAACTGTTGCGGATCCGATTATTTAAGATGAAGATGGACGATTGTGGGTGTCCCGAAGGAAGAAAATTGTGTCTGAAGTTTTTGTTATGATCGTGCAGTATAGGACCACCCCCTAATTTCTCTTCCATGTCTGCGTTGTTTTAAAGGTTTTGATCGTTTCCATAAACGATAAAATTTTTAAAAATTGACACTCCCTGGTTATGGCAGTTGATATGAGCGTTATATTTTGTGGTAAGTGGTAATTGTTTACTCACTATGCATTATGAGACTAGACATTCAAAGTGTATTTTACAACTACTTTTTCAGACATGAGATTCCAAAAAATAAAACGCATAAAAATATAACGTTTGCAATCAAGACGTGTTTTATTAGAAGCACTTGCTTGGTATTAAATAAATAGATTGGAAAACCTTTATGATTATTATTTAGGACTAGCTGAAAACCCGGCGTTGCCCTGGTATTTATTTATTTATACCTGCCTTGAATTAGTACTTCTTCTATCAAATGTTCAAATGTTTGTGAAGCTTAAGGGACTTAACTACGGGGTCATCAGTCCCTAAACTTACAAACTACTTATGAACTACCTACAACTAAGGACGGCACAAATATTCATGCCCGAGGGGGGATTCGAACCCCCGACCGTAGTGGCTGTGCAGACCGTGACTGAAGCGCCTCAGTCTCCTCGGCCACCGCGGCCGGCCGTCTTCTATCCCTTCTCTGTCTGTCCATCTTTTTTTTTCTAAAAACGTGTTATATTTATCGGATAATATATAATAAATAAGGTTGTCTTGCATAATGTACAAAATTATAAGTGCAGTATCCAAACAAAGAAAGATAGTAATCAAAATACAAATGACAAAATTTGTACGATCTTATATTTATTGAGTTATATGTTCTACAATTGTACAATTTTTCAGGTATGGATTCATTTGTATAAGTGCTGTATGTCTGTTAAATTTGTTGCGAATACAATTAGTAGTAAAGAAGTAATAGATCAAAACTTGGTGCGTGATGGGGCGGTTTTTCATGAACGTTACTGTTTATGTACTCATATCTCATGAACTACGAGTCGTACTGTGATAAAATTTCGAAGGTACATTCAGCTATATGTGTGTGTACTGTCTGTAAAATTTCCTGCTGCTACAATTTGTAAAGTAGAAATTATAAATTGTAACGTCATACCGACTGCCGTAGTTTTGGTCCACGAACAGCGAAAAAGTAGTAAGCGAGAAGCAGTTTCCTTTCATAATTTTGCTACGGTTGTCAGCGAGAAAAAGTTCAATAGAGGTTCGAAATTATTTTTAAAGTTTGTCGCAAGTCGCTACGTAAACTCGTTCTCATATACTGTATTCATAAAGTCTCGTCGCTTTATGTGGCAGTTTCTTGCAACTCCTATTGTTTATGGCATTGTATCTCCCTACCCATGAATCGTATGTGGTTCTTACCGTTACAGAATTGGCTCCTCATGGTATGGATTATATGTACCAAATTTGGTTGAAATAGGTCCAGTAGCTTAGGAGGAAATGTGTAATATTATCGCGAAATATAGCAGTTCTTATCGCATTTCATTGTTTCTTGAGGACCCGTGCGAATACTTCGCGCCGTTAGTGGAGTGAAGAAAAAGTTGGAATAAATTGCAGTAAAGTTTAATGTTCACGCATAGCTTTCTTTAAAATCAATCAAAGCAAGTGTTTAAAAGCGAAAATGAAAGAGCTTGATCCGCTGTGTGTTGTTAGGTCAAAAATAACTGCGTACCTTAATTAGAACAGAAGATATAGTAAAACAAACCGATTAAAATATTCAATGCAAGGACAGAAACCTAGCGAGGTGGCGCATTGGTAACGCACTGGACTCGCATTCGGGAGGACGGTGGTTTAAATCCACCTCCGGCCATCCAGATTTAGATTTTCCGTGATTTCCCTAAATCACTCCAGGCAAATGCCTTTCAAAGGGCACGGCCGAATTCAATCCCCATCCTTACCCAAAACTCCAAGCGTTAGCTCCATCTCTAATGACCAAATTGTCGACAGGACGTTAAACACTAAGCTTCCCTTCCAAGGACAGAAGGATACGGCGTGTGAATAAAAATAAATACTGGAGAGACTTAAGTTAATTCTGATACTTGATGGCAAATCTGCTAGTAAATACCTTTCTTTTAAAGCAAAAATGAAGAAAATCGGGTTGATAGAACGGCCTGGCCGATTTTGGTTTACAGCAAGGACATCCCCACAAGAAAAAGGAAGGCGAGAGCTATGTAAATTCTTATACTTGATGAGAAATCTGTGGATGAATACCTTTCGTTTAAAATAAAAATGAAGGATATCGGCCAGGTAATTAGGTCTGGCCGACTGACTTTAGTTTTCGTAGCTTCTTTTAATATATAAGATGACGTCATTCATACCTCGTCAACTATGTGTTGTACTTGATTCTTACACACGGCGACCGTCCACATGAATTGAAACCTGTTGTCGTGGTCTTCAGTCCGGAGACTGGTTTGATGCAGCTTTCCACCCTACTCTATCCTGAGCAAGCCTCTTCATCTCCTCATAAGAACGGCACAATACATCCATTAGAATCTGCTTACTGTATTCATCTCTGGTCTCCCTCTGCGATTTTTACCCCACACACTTGTTTCCAATGCTAAATTCACGACTCCTTTATGTCTACAATGTGTCCTACCAATCGATCAAGGTATACCAGAAATTCCTTGTCTCCCCATTTCTGTTTAGTACGTCCTCATTCTTTACACGATCCACCCACCTAATCTTCAGCATTCTTCTGTAACACCACATTTCAAAAAGTCTATCCTCTTTGTGTCCACACTGCTTACCGTCCATGTTTCACTCCCATACAAGGCAACACTCCACACAAATGCCTTCAGAAACGACTTCCGTACGCATAAATTAATATTCGATGTTAACAAATTTCTCTTTTCCAAAAACTGATTGAAGCTTAATGTGCAAAATTCATAAAGATTGGAACAAATTTGTATGCAATATGTACACACAAACAAACACACGGACCCTCTGCTTTATATATAAAGACTAGCTGAAAACCCGTCGATGCCCGGGTATTTATTTATTTATTTATTCCTGCCATTTTTCAGGTATATATTCATTTGTATCAGGTTTGTATGTCAATAAAATCTCTTGGGAATACAATTAGCTGTAAAGAAGTAATAGATTAATACTTGGTTGCGTGATGGGGCGGTTTTCCATGAACGTTACAGTTTACGTGCTAATATCTCTGAACTACGTGTCGGAATGTGATACAATTTAGAAGCTACATTCAACTATATATGTGTATACTGTCTGTAAAATTTCCTGTCACTACAATTTGTAGTGTTCAAATTATAAATTGTAACATCACATCATACCGAGAGCCGTAGTTTTACTCCATAAACAGAGGAAAAGTAGTAAGCGAGAAACTTTTATTCCTTTCATCATTTTACTATGGTTGCCAGCGAGAAAAAGTTTAATAAAGGTTTGAAATTATGTTTAAAGTTTGTTGCAAGTCGCTAAGCACTGTCATTCTCATACAGTGTATTTCGAAATTCTCGCCTCATTATATAGCATTTTTTGCGATTTCTATTGATTATGACGAAATATCTTCTGAACCATGTGCCGTATGTGATTCTTAACCATGCAGCAATTGTTACCTCACGGTGAGGAATGTGTGTACCAAATTTGGTTGAAATCGGTCCAATGGTTTAGGAGAAAATGAGCAGCATTGTCGCAAAATGCAGCAGTTTTTCGCGCATCTCATTGTTTATGACGTAATATCTCGTGAAATACATATCGTATGTGAATCTTACACTTACAGCGATCGTCCTCATGGATTGAAGCTTACGTGTACATAATTTCATAAAGATTTGAACAAAACTGTAGATTTGTATGCAACACGTACAAACATACGGACACACTGCTTTATACGGGGTGTTTCACTAAGTGTGTTTGCCTCTGTAACTTATAAAATAATACGTGACGGGAAATTTTAATGCGGTAGGTCAAAACAAGAAATGTTACACTTTTTGCGGAGCTATGAACATAGTTTATTGTATCATTTTCCAAAGAGTTACAGCACAAAGATATATTTTTTTTAAAATGGAACAATAGTTTTTTCTATCGTGCATTGGATTCGTTGAAACCAGCTGCGTCCAAATCAATTTAAACTACATTCCTATCACTGTTAGTTTGGGAGTTACAACCCTTCAAAGTTTAGGGGGCGGAGGCTATGACGGCGTAGCTGACTGGCTGGTGGTCATGAGACAGTGGGCCGTGCCCCAGGGGATAGCCACTCGGCCAGTCAGATACGCTAGCGGAGCCTCCGCTCCCGGAACTTTGAAGGGTTGTAGCTCCAAAACTAACAGTGATAGGAATGTAGTTTAAATTGATTTGGATGCAGCTGGTTTAAACCAATCCAATACACGATAGAAAAACTATTGTTCCATTAAAAAATATATCTTTGTGGTGTAACTCTTTGGAAAATGATACAATAAACTATGTTCATAGCTCTGCAGAAAGTTTAACATTTCTTGTGTTGACTTACCGCATTAAAATTTCCCGTCACCTATTATTTTATAAGTTACAGAGACAAACACACTTAGTGAAACACCCTGTATATTAGATGCAAGTTTATAATTAAATGACAAAGGTGTGCTTCACGGGCGTATTCTAATGGTTAAGCGTTGAACACTGCTGCGCAAAATGGTGGTGGCGAGCTTTAAGAGCAGTTGGTAGTGGGCGGCAGAATACGCGGCAGTGGCGGTGACTGTGGCTGCAGACAATACCGCGGCCAGATAGGTGGCAGCACGGCTGCGCCAGATTACGCTGCGCACTTGTTTCGCGGCCGGCTGCGCGCATTCAGCGCATTGTGCCACACAAACAAAGAGCCCGCCCTCAGCGCCGAAATTCCAGGGATGCGCATTAAATGGCACAGCAAAAGCTCCGTTCGACGGACAGACCTGCTCTCGGTAACGTGAGCCACAGAAAAGGTAAAAATAACGAAAAACAACGACATAAAATGAACAACGAGACACGTGTCGGTCTTCTGTGTAGCTCTGCACAGTACCTGTTGCGGTGCAAATTACGGTGGCTGAAATACCACTGCAAATTTACGTTATACAGTGCTCAGAAATTCCCGTTATGAACTTCTATGACTTATAGAGCAGTGGAGAGAGGGATAGAAACCCCCCCAGAACACGAAAGGAAAGAAAAAAAAAGAAAAAAAAAATCGTATATCAGCAATCTGGTAAAGATTGGAAACTTGGGTTGTTTTGCCATAAGCTTTCATTGTATGGGAGTGAATTAGTTTCTTCAACGGGTGTGGTAGATGGTAGTCCGTCTGGAAACTCAAAAGTTTTGCTCGTCAAGCAGATCTATCCCCCCCCCCCCCCCTCCAAAGCCAAGTCCTAGTTACGCCACTGTTATAGAGGGTAGTGTGTACATAACATTTTGAATAGGAACCCATATCCGCAAACATATCGTTTCCCTTCTACGACAATTTCAGTTCAGATGGTTATCAAATCCACTCCTACTTGAGGAATGTAAATAGGTGTGACCAGAGGCGCCGACTTTTGAAAATCAGTGTGGGTGCTCTATATCACGGTTCGAAACCATCCCTCCTGAAAATCATGTTCAAGCATTTTTGAATGAGCTTGATAAAAGTAAATAGGCAGTTGTCTGGCCTTTTATAGACAGAAGGAAGAAGGAGGAGGAAGAAAGGGAAAGCATGGCTGCATTAAGACACTACAATAAAGCGATCTAATTGGCCGAAGTGGATATTTCGGTATAAGTAACACCCCAAAACTTCTACACGACCAATGAAATAATTTTTCACTGTACACTAATCTGATACGTTTTGTGGGAGGCTATTCTTTCTGACAAAAGCGTTTGGTATAACACCGTCACCAAGGTTTAAAGAAATGTTTTGAGATTTTGAAGTCCGAGATCAATTTTTTTTTTTTGGTCAGTTTCAAGGAAGAGCTGTATACTTCATCAAAACTTTCATCACTTCGAGATAATTCATGACTCCTCAGACAGTATTAATATAGTCCAGCCGGCCACGGTGGCCGAGGGGACTGAGGCGCTCCAGTCACGGTCTGCACGGCCACTACGGTCGGGGGTTCGAATCCCCCCTCGGGCATGGATATTTGTGACGTCCTTAGGATTAGCTAGTTCATAAGTAGTTTGTAAGTTTAGGGACTGATGACCCCGTAGTTAAGTCCCATAGACTCTACAAACATTTGAATATAGTCCAGAGTTTTTAAGCCTGAGAGAAAACCGTTACAAATTTCAACTGAATCTCTAATTTTAATAACAAGGGAACTGACAAAGATAAATGGAAAACGATTAACTTTAGCATCAGCATCAGACTCTTCAATCTAAATTCCTGAAAGAACACAACTGAATGTTCATAAATACGTACACCTGAAAGGCCAAAAGGACCGACGTGCTTCAGGATGAATAAAGCTAGCATAGTGGGTAAAACACGGACACTCATTGCTACTCGCATGGGGACACGCGTACAAAACTGATCATTTCTTTCACGTATGAATTATCGTATCTCGCTTTGGTTACGTTTTGCATTGCCTCTTGAGTCATAAGGTAGATTTTGATTTTTCCCGATTTTTAAAAAAAATTATACAATTTTATTTTCCACCTCAATTTTATGTGGGTGCTCAGCACCCCCAAAAATTTCTTGGGGGGTGCACGAGCCCCGGAGCACCCACAGAGTCGCGCCCCTGGGCGTGACCCAGTGCAAGTGTTGCAATCAATTTGAAAAGAATACTGAATCGTTCCGTTATTATTTACGCATTTTCATTACAATTTACACCTTATGGTTTACATAAGTCGACAACAACACGAACCCTGCATCTGTGGCACCAGCCGCAACGTACTGATGCATTACAACTGCGGCTCAAAGTGGCGACCACCAACGTCGTTACACACATTGTTAGTGATCGTTTGACGTAGTACACGTCATCGTGTCTAACCTGTTGCATACCAAGACAGGGAACTCTGAGAAGTTTCTCTGTCCCTAAGCAGACTTTGACGAGTTACACACCTAAATTGAAACAGTCGTTGCCGGAAACGATACGTTTACGGACATGGGTTCCTATTCAAAATGTTATGTACTCACTACTATCTACACGTCCTACAAGTTTGTAACGAGACTTTCCGACCACCCTGTAGTTCTGTTACTGGCAAGGAAAATACTTGGGCTCGAACAAACATATCTGTATTAACGTTTGGTTACAGTATCTCTACGTACACCTCAATGAGCTGGTGGGTGTCGTTTTTATGCAAAACTTTGCAATCATGCTCTAGATAGCACTGTAGATGTAATTGTAGACGACATACGTAATGCAGATATCTTAACTATAACTTATGTAATAATCGTCGTACATGTTCTCTAGCGTATTGTCATCAAAAGCCGTGATGATAGTTGCAACTTTAACCTTCTTTTCGGGAGACTGTTGGTATTCACTGCCACTGCTTCCATCGCCTCTTCCCGCACTTACCGTAGCACTACCGCTAGTAATGAGTTCTTCGTCATTATCCCTATTATCATCATTATGTGTTAGTATTACAACAGTATCTAACTTATGCTCATATTTCTGTACCACAACAGATACGAGAAAGCATGCGAATGAGTCTTCTACACTAATACCATCTTCACGAAGAATGGCTCTTCGTAACTTCATCTCAACCAATCGCAATACTTTAGCAGGATTGATTATCAATCGCCGCTCCATCTGACGCTTCAACCACACAAATGTCACAAAACGCAACTTCGGAGGCACACTGCGCCGTCCCTACTGGCGAACCGACAGGTCAAAGTGCACTGTGGCATCGGCCGCGGTGGCCGAGGTGACTGAGGCGCTCCAGTCACGGTCAGCACGGCCACTACGGTCGGGGGTTCGAATCCCCCCTCGGGCGTGGATATTTGTGCCGTCCTAGTTCGTAAGTAGTTCATAAGTAGTTTGTAAGTTTAGGGACTGATGACCCCGTAGTTAAGTCCCATAAGCTTAACAAACATTTGATTTGAACATTGCAATGTGGCAAGGCACACGCAGAGGCCTCTAACGGACGACTGCAGAGTTTTGGAGATGTGTGAGTATCACTAGTGCAATAAGGGATCTTTACATTATCTCTCGTACGATTTTGATGTATATGTGTTTGTTCGAGCCCAAGTACTTTCCTTGTGAGTGTGACAATACTTATCAGGCCATCCTCGATTCCTTTATGGCAATGGTTCCCAATATTTTTCGTAATGGAACCCACAACCTTACAGGTAAAACCTTTGCGGTCCAGTACAGCCACTATAACGACTACATATCAATTAACAGGAATATAAAAATTATATCTAACACGAATATGAAGTGCAAATGTCGACACCCCCAAATACACACTTTTTCATATTAGGTGCATTTTGCTGCCACCTATTGCTAGGCACTCCATATCATCGACCGGACTTCGAACGTGGTCGGGTGATTGGGTGTCACTTGTGTCAGAAGTCTGTTCAAAAATGTTCAAAAGTTTGTAACGCTTATGAGACTTAACTGTTGGGTCATCAGTCCCTAAACTTACAAACTACTTAGGAACTAAGTTATACTAAAGACAACACAAACATCCATGCCCGAGGGAGGATTCGAATCCCCGACGCGGGAGACGGCGCGATCCACAACGTGGCGCTCCAGACCGCTCGGCTACTCCCGCGCGGCCAGAAGTCTGTACGCGAGATTTCCACACTCCTAAACATCCCTGGCGACACTGTTTCTGATGCAATAGTGAAGTGGAAACGCGAAGGAACACGAACAGCTCGAAAGCGTACAGGCTGACCTCGTCTGTTGACTGACAAAAATCGCCGACAGTTGAAGAGAGTCGTACAGTGTTATAGGCAGGCAGCTATCCATACCATCACACAGGAATTCCAAACTGCATCAGGTTCCACTCCAAGTAGTATGACCGTTAGGCGGGAGAAGAGAGAACTTGGATTTCATGGTCGAGTGGCAGCCCATAAGCCACACATCACGCAGGTCAATGCCAAATGACGCCTCGCTGGGTGTAAGGAGCGTAAATAGTGGACAATTGAACAGTGGGAACATTGGTTAGAGTGGCGAATCACGGTACACAGTGTGGCGATCCGATGGCTGGGTGTGGGTATGGCTAATGCCTGGACAATGTCATCTACCAGCGTGTGTAGTGCCAACAGTAAAATTCGGAGGTGGTGGTGTTAAGGTGTGGTCGTGTATTCCTGTTGATTTGCGTGGCACTATCACAGCACAGTGTGTGTTCCACTGATGGTTTCCTCGAGAGGCAGTGCAAATGTTCAAATGTTTGTTAAGCTTGTGGGACTTAACTACGGGGTCATCAGTCCTAAACTTACAAACTACTTATGAACTAGCTAAGACTAAGGACGGCACAAATATCCATGCCCGAGGGGGGATTCGAATCCCCGACCGTAGTGGCCGTGCAGATCGTGACTGGAGCGCCTCAGTCCCCTCGGCCACCGCGGCCGGCCGAGAGGCAGTCGGCGTCCTTGTGTTTGCGCCCGTTTTTGAATACCACTGTGACATCGTACTCTTGGAGTCTTAGTGCTCATCTTGCTAGTCGACCTGATGGAACTTTCAAGCTAGTCGGCCAACATAAAGAATGGTGCACTGTCACGTCGATGAATAGTTTTTCGAATAAATACGGTCGGAACATGTTGATAGGACAGATAACTGCGAGACATTCTTCCTCGGTTGTAGAGTAGTTTATCTCGGACTTTGAGAGTACTCTTGGTGCATAGGCTATAACCTTCCTACTCGTTAAATATGTGTCAAAATAGCTGTTAAATACGAACCAAACAGAACAGATAACAGCGATCTTACAAGGATAAGAAGAGATACCAATTTAACCTGCCGATGGCATTCACGCCGAAACAGACTTGTCGAATAAAATAATATAATAAAGAGCAGCGTCCTTGGAATAAATACTTTACAATGTCTCTAAATGACAAATACGACACAGCGGGCCCTGAAGATTACAAATGGCTGTTTTGATATCTCCAAGCGTTTCGAGATAAAGATCGGCGTGCGATACGGTGACAGAGTGTCACCATTGCTCTTCAGCCTTGATGAAGTCATTAGAGAAGGGGAGAAAAAACTAAAAATTCAGAACTACTACAAACCCACTGAACCTGTACAAGTGAAATACAACCTCAAGATCAGTTACCTAGTCTCCGTAGACAATCTAGCGCTACTAGTAGACAGCGAATCGCACATATCAAACAGGGAGATTCTCATTGAATTCGCTGAAAACATTAGGCAAAACATTTCATTCGAAAAAACCAAGTTTATTTGCTCTTGATTCAAGAACCTCTGCCAATACATTAATGGTGCCAGTTGTATGTCTCAAATGGTGTACGCATTCAAATTCTTTAAAATAACGAGAAAACAGCTCGACAAAACAAAACAAGCATGTCATGTGACATTTACTGCCGATTTCCAGTCTGTTTATTATTTAATTCAGTTATTTTTATTAGCTGTAATGTGTTAAGGTCAAGTTGTAAAAATACTAGATACTGTAGATTTCATAATACCTTCTTTTACCTTTTACATTTTTTCTTATCTAAAAACGACGATGGTGTCAATATTAAAATTTGTTTTAGCCACGTTAAATGTGTGCATTAAAAGAGCCGCAAAAGTACTCTACAGTAAATATATTTTTCCTGTCTATTTCAGACCATAAGCCGCGTTTAGCCTCATGTTGTAGGAGAGAAATATACATCTGTAGTATCGCTGGACCACTTCGAAAATGACAGCTGCGGTATTCACAAAACTTTCCGGATTAGATAAGATTAATACTTGCACCATAGATCATATACACGACATTTCGTAATGATGTGGAACGTGTCAGTTTAGTAAATGTTGTCTATACATGAAAATCAATATTTTAAGATATTTTTTTACTTTCATTTTTTATTGTTTTATTTATTTATTTTCAATTTTTTTAAAGTTTTATCTAAAAATTCATGTAAAGTGTAGGAGTTACCATACAGAAATTCCTTTAATTTATTTTTAAATACTAGTTGGCTATCTGTCAGACTTTTGATGCTATTTGGTAAGTGAACGAAGACTTTTGTGGCAGCATAATTCTGTGCCAAAGTTAGATTTAACCTTGAATAGTGAATATCACCCTTTCTCCTAATGTTGTAGCTATACACACTGCTATTACTTTTGAATGGGGTCGGATTGTTAAAAACAAATTTCATCAGTGAATATATATATATATATATTACACGCTTTTGTGCAGTGAATACTTTTTTACTCAATGTTGAATTGCCCCAGAATATGATCCCATATGAAAGCAGTGAACGGAAATAGGCATAGTAAGCTAATTTACTGAGATTTGTATTACCAAATTTTGCAATGCCCGTGATAACATAAGTAGCTGAATTCAAACGTTTCAGCAGATCTTCAATGTGTTTCTTCCAATTCAATCCCTAGTCAATGCAAACACTTAAAAAATTGAATATTCTACCTTAGCTACAGATTTATGTTCAAAGTCTAAATTTATTAACGGTATCATGCCATTTACTGTGTGAAACTGTATATACAGGGTTTTATCAAAGTTTAATGAGAGTCCATTTGTAGAGATCCGCTTAATAATTTTCGGAAAGACATAATATACAATTTCATCAGTTAATTCCTGTTTGTCAGGCGTGATAGCTACACTTGTATCTTCAGCAAAAAGAACTAGCTTAGTATCTTCGTAAAGGCTGCCTCATAATATTTGAAGGTTTTTGGGTTTAGCAAAAAATCAAACTGTTCGTTACGTAAAGTAAAATCTTTGCAACGATGAACATCGGGCCCTTCTTCAAAATCGGGCCACCCTTTAACATCGCCCCCCTCCAACATCGATACTCGCAGCACTTGTGAATCCTGTGAAACCGTTAATTCGGCTTTCAATCATCTCCACTCCATGTGACCCATCCTACTTAAATCATTCGATGTACCCTGGTCGAAACAATTAGGGGATCAGTTGATATATACAAGTTCAGAAGTATTGTCACCAGCAGAATGAACTAAAATGGTTCGGCGTCTTTCTGTCAGTTCTATGGGGACGAGACAACATTACGGCATAATAGTATTAACAGAAAGTTGTTACAGAGGTTGTTGGTGTTGACTTGTGTTTACCAGGCGAATTACAAGAGCTGTTGGGTTCAGATAGTGCAGAGAACAGGTGATGCAGTGCGAATACAAGGATACAGGGGGCCTGCGCCCTCCCGAAATAATGGATATACAGAATATAAGCTATATTTTTATTATTTAGCCGGCCGCGGTGGCCGAGGGGACTGCGGCGCGCCAGTCACGGTCTGCACGGCCGGTCGGGGGTTCGAATCCCCCCTCGGGCATGGATATTTGTGCCATCCTTAGTGTTAGCTAGTTCATAAGTAGTAAGTTTAGGGACTGATGACCCTGTAGTTAAGTCTGTGTGTAACTGAACTGGTGATCACGCATCCTATTAGAGAGCAAGGACAACGAGAATGACTCTTTCACTATTATGGTAGCCCCACTGTGCCTCACTCTAAGTAAACGCCACGTAAACCTCAAGTAGAGAGCTGAGGCAGCAAAATATCGTACTGTATTACACACAAATTACGATTGCAACCAATATTTGAATAAAATCCGTTACAATTTGTGTAATGTGTATGATAACTCACCTGATCTAATTGTTTTGAGCAGTGTATATTTTTTGCATGAAAGGGATCTGTTTCGTTTCACAAATTTTTGAACAACGGTACTACCTATACTCTATTCTTTTCTGATGCAAAATAGCCTAGACACAGCCATATTGCACCTAAATATTTGCTTTTATGGTTAAATATAGCACCGAGACGTAGATAATTATCTCAAACGTGATCTTCGGTGATCTATTTTCAGCTACAAGGGGATCTTTATAGAAACACTGATTTAGAAATGTTATGAAACTGTTCACCATTTGCCGTGCTTTACAAGAGTTGAACCCTCATAATAGTTACGTGAATCTTCCTCTGCTGTTTAAAAACTTCCATATTCACTTGACGTTCAGTCACAATCAATAATGCATATTATTAAGAAATCATAGAAGTAGTAGAAGATTCCATTGTATTTAGTGTAAGTCAAAACATTTCTAACGGGGGGGGGGGGGGGGGGGGTTCCTTCACCAACGTGCGAGCCGAGAGTGTGCGGTGCTGTTGGTTACAACAAAAAATCACTTATTGCGTGTCCAGGGAATTTTGACTAGGTTGATCTACACTACCCTTCATAAGTTTGAGACACCTTGTAAATTATATTCGTCATATAGTTCATTTTATATGAAGTGCCGCGGCGTAGTGGCTGAGCACATTGAGGCGCTATGCTCCGATGCGCGAGGCCGTTCCCCTTCGGAGGTTCGAATCCCCCCTCGGGCATGGATATTTGTGCCGTCCTTAGTATAAGGTAGTTCGTAAGTAGTTTGTAAGTTTAGGGACTGATGACCGCGTAGTTAAGTCCCATAAGCTTAACAAACATTTTAACATTTTGAACAACTCCGCTGATGGAAATCTTTAGTTACTTCGCTATTTGTCGGACACTGTTGCCTTCTTGGAGCAAAGTGATTATCATTACCCGTGATTCATATGGAATCTGGCACTTTGGGGCCACTTTCAATTACTTTCGCGGCGTGTTATACCTTTATGCAAACGCAGCTGCAAGTGAACAGAACCGTAAACAACGTACCTCTACATAGTCATGCGATCTACTCGCGCTACCTGGCGTGTTTGGTAGAAGTACTTGGACAGGTGACGTCGGTTTACATGAAACAGAGGAATACTAGTATGTTCCAATATGTATATATATGTACAATAATTAAGTGTACAATACTGTGTCATTATTAACAGTTATTAGAGCTTGGTATTCCGTATTCTCACCAATAACTGACATAGATCACTTCCATCTTGCTCCGTTGTAATACGCAGCGTGGTATTCCCAAACTTATGGAGGGCAGTGTACGTGAATGATATCCTGCGGCCTTTAGCCGTACCCATTCTGCATGACACCCCAGACACCATCTTTGCCGGCCGCGGTGGCCGAGGAGACTGAGGCGCTCCAGTCACGGTCTGCACGGCTACTACGGTCGGGGGTTCGAATCCCCCCTCGGGCATGGATATTTGTGCCGTCCTTAGTTGTAAGTAGTTCATAAGTAGTTTGTAAGTTTAGGGACTGATGACCCCGCAGTTAAGTCCCTTAGACTCTACAAACATTTGAATTTGAACTCAGCCGCCATATTTTTGGTGGTCAGTAGACTTGAGAGAGTCTGTCTATCGTATGTTGTTGTTGAGCTTGAAGAGTTGTATTTAGTATATATTCTATTTTTTGTATTGCATGTACAGTTTTGCTGTTGAAATATGCCTAATGTGTGTTCAGCATTTAAATGCACAAATCGAAGTGTAAAACGATAAGTACTTCGTGCAAGAACACCAAATATTTTGCGTTATTTGATCTCAGTCTGCCTATACTCAAACAAAATTCCGTAATAATGGCACTTAGGTGCCCCAAGAGTGAAGTTTCAGAGGACCTAACCTGCAATTCCCTTGAAGTACACACCATAAAAAATGTTTAGTTTTCTACCTAGTGTTGATGTGTTTTTGAGATATTTCTTCTTCTGTCGCACCTGTGGTTGATGAAACCAATCTTTTGAGTGTCTACGCGTTCTTTAAAAGCATTCTGATTTGTTGTTAGCAATACTTGATCTACCATCGTTGACATGTAACCAGTGCAAATTGTGGAAGCAGTAGTGACAGCCAGAATTTTTTCACTAGTATATGTAAGTGTTCTTTACAACATATATGTACTTATTTCAGCTTGGCAACAACGAAATTACTTACTGGTACGTTATTTCGGTGTGGAATGCTTTGGTGGAAGCTGCTCCAGGCACATTTTTATTGCAATATTCTGTTGTGACTTTCGTCTTTGTTCTGACATTTCGCGTACCAAACGTTACTAGTTTCGGCATGGCAACAAATAAAGTTATTAATGACACCTTATTTCGACGTAGAATTTTTTTTGTGTCAGATGACCTAGGCGCATTTTTAACTGCAGATTTTGTTGCCACCTTCGTCTTTGTACTTACATTTCGTCCACCAAAGTTTACAACCAAACCCTTAAATAGCAATTTTACAAGTAGACTTAATAGGTTTAGTAAACACAAGTTAAGTGCATACTAGACTTTATGAAAGCAGTTGTTACAACACATTAACAGCAGATGAAGATCCCTGGTCATGATTGTTCGTCATAACAATTACTGTTTACTGTAGTTTAGCAGCTCGTTTAGACCATGTACTTGCATTAAAATCAACACAGGTATATTTTCAGCGTCACTTTTGTTGTTATTGCAATTCTCAGCTAAGTGTTATACTTCGAAATGGAACTGTAATACTGACAGATTGGTGGTATTTTATTACCGCATTTTTAGGAAATTTACTACCAGGCTCGTCTATTCGCCGTTTCGAAAAAGTGTGACGGAATTTGATGCACATCCGTATTCAATAGTCAATCTTTATTTAAAACGTGGAACTGTAAATAGGTAAAATTCCCGAGTGCTGTCAGCCGATACCCCAAATAACGTGGCGGACGCCAGTTTAATTTGCCTCAAACATGGCGGACCTATCGCCACTCTATGAAATTTAAGCTCGTTGGCCTCGATTCCTTTACACATGGGACAAGTACCACGGCCCACTGCAGGCGCAGGTGCCTACTAAGCTACAGGGGACATGCTGGACAGAGGTGGCTGAATGAGACTCATTTCTTTGGAACATACTAATGCACATTTCCTATGAAAGTGAAATTCCTACCTCTAGTCTTTCAAAGTGGTTTTCTTCTGAACATGAGTGTACTTGATGACTGATGGCCTCTGTGCAGTGCCTTCATTACGTGGCATGTGTCAGTCGTGGTCAGAACATCAGAACAGTGTACAGTGCAGTAGAGGTCTGCCTATAGGGGATTTTGCTCGCTCGTACTCGCTCGAGCGCGCTGTGCTCGGATGCGGCTGTTTCGAGTATGAATGCTCGGTGCGGGCTGCCGCTCGATCTGGGCTCTGTCGCGTCGGTCGAGTGGGGCACACGCAGCCTCGCCTATAGCTGTCGTCACGCAAGAAGGCGCTTCCGCGCATAGAGGCGGAGCGATAGGGGAAGCGGTGAGGGGAGCAGCTACGGCCGAGCGCCAACAGTTGTGCCTACGGGAAAAGCATTGCGTAACTCGCGGGTAGCCACGCGCCTACAGCATGAACATTATTGTCTGTCATTGCGGTAATGGAGGGGGATGCGCAGAACAGCAGAAAACTGGGCCGCCTTCGTAGCTGACGCCGACTATATAGCACACCCACCACAGCAGCTGTGTGTGTCGGCAGGGTGACACTGTGTCTGACACACCGTACTGCCACCAGCCGGTAGAACTGTATTCACATCTGTTTAGTTGTATCAAACACTAATATTGTCGCATTGAAATGGAAGCAGGCTTGACTTCGAAGGCAACTAAACACAGCACTTATACTGAAAGCACGTTTATTACGAACTCAACATACACGCAGCACCAACTGCCTCACGGGCCGATTGCTCTGCTATTTATACACAGACAGAATGTACCAGAAATTAAAAGAATAGTTAACATAAGAAACAAGTAGAATTAACAAGTGAACATAAGAAAGATGTAGAACATTCTGAAATTGTTTATTACAAAGAAATAAATTTTTACCGGTGCACGGGATTGAACCAGCAACCTGCAGCACCACAGTCAGTGACGCTATCCTCTGCGCCACGCCAGCACTCTGTTTACGTGCTGTCTCGCGACATTGCCCCCTCTCCTGGAAAAACAGCGACCCACTGCTACGTTCCCCTTGGAGCCAGCTGCAGTGTCCTCGATCTTGACCTTGTCATGGGTCCTCTGTATGGCAGTTCTAGAGAATCCTTCCCTTCTCCACGATTATCGACAACAGACGTTCCTGTCGTGGCTTCATTAGTAACATTACCGTCGTCAGAGTCCTTGAACATGAAGCCATTGTCGCCTACCTGCACTTCAGGATCGTAGTAAGGCTTCATGCGCAGGACGTGAACAATGTCTCTTCGTTTTTGCCGTTTCGACGACGGCTCATAATCCTCAACTTCGTATGTGACGTCTGACAGGCGGCGTATGACACGATACGAACCAAAGTATCGCTTCAATGACTTTTCTGACAGTACAACCTTCCGTACAGGGGTAAAAATCCGTACCAGATCTCCTGGGCTGTACACAGCAGGTCGGTGCTTGTCGTTAAACCGCTGACGGTCCTTCTCCTGGACGTCCAGTGTCCGTATGCGAGCCAGCTGTCTTGATTCTTCGACCCTGATGATGAGCTGTTTAACATAGTCATCCTGAGTGTCGTCCAGTTGGAACGGGAACAGCGTATCCATTGTCGTCTCAGCTTCACGGCCATGGAGCAGGAAAAACGGCGTGAAGCCTGTGGTGTCTTGTCTTGTAAGCAAATGTCACGACTGGCAGTATTGTATCCCAATCCTTCTGCTCAACATCGACGTACATCGACAGCATATCGGCTAACGTCTTGTTAAAACGTTCCGTACGACCATTTGTCTGAGGATGGTATGCAGTTGTCATTCTATGGACAATGTCCCACTGTGACATTTCCTCTGATACTAGTTTTGACTGGAATACTTTTCCTCGATCAGATATCATGACACGTGGTGCTCCACCGTTCAAAATAATGTGTTCTACAAGGAATTTTGCGATCTCTGGAGCTCCTGCAGTTGGCACAGGTTTGGTGACAGCGTAGCGTGTGAGGTAGTCAGTGCCGACTGCAGAAGTTCCAGCGTCATAGTGTCCAATGCTCTAAGCAAATACAAAAGAAAAAATAAAACAGAAAGAATGCAACCATTTGAAAGTTTCACAGATGACGTTAGTTTTTAGGTAAAACCTTGACACCAGTTCTGTTGCCTACGATTTAGGCAAGATCAATATCAAATATCTCCAAACTTCTGCAGGCACGCCTTCGTGCAGTATAACCTGCAGGAAGCAAAGAAGAAATGAAATGGAAGAAATATGATACGTGGCGATTTGATTAGTCAGAAATGAAACTATATAATCACACAAGTACACTACAGTACTTAACATGTCGTGATCTATGTTACGGGTATTTAGGAAGCCTGAAATTTGTCTACCAGAAAAAAGTCACAAAAATTATATGCGATTACGTGGATCTGTTTTCGAAACGTCATAAGAAATGATTAAGAATTGTTCCTATGACAGGAAATGCTATGCTAAGGAGATAATTCTCCATCGCAATCGTTCGTCGCTCAGGGAAAAATATGTATTAGTTTATAGAGTTTTCTGAACGTAAAAATCACCTGAACTTTCTATATCATATTCAGGACATACCTAGAAATTCGCTTTAGTCTTCTTCAGTGTTGGACAGTGTAAGCTAACCTTGCGCTACTTCTATTCGCTTGCAAACACAACACTAAAACCATTGAATAAAACGTATTTACTTGTGAAAACTACGGAAATGTAGGCCTACTCAGCACAATTTCTAATCCTCTTCTCTAGTTTTAACTAGATTTCATTTACAGTATCGTATAACGTAAATCGTGCCTCTCAGCAAGCTACACGCTGTCACAAATTTTTCGGCCGGCCGCAGTGGCCGAGCGGTCTGCGGCGTGCCAGTCAGTCTGCACGGCCGCTGCGGTCGGGGGTTCGAATCCCCCCTCGGGCATGGATGTTTGTGTCGTCTTTAATATAAGTAGTTTGTAAGTTTAGGGACTGATGACCCCGCAGTTAAGTCCCTTAAGCTTAATAAACATTTGAACATTTTTTCACACTTTTTCAGGTCAGGATTTGACAATCAAGGGCACGTGCAACACATACTGCGCCACTTTACAGCAACTAAAAAAGCCGGAATCTGTCATCGCTTGCTTTCTACAAAATTGACTAAGTAACGTCTTTTAAATAAATTAAAATAAAAACGCGCACTCCCAAAAACGCGAAACGAAAAGTAATAAGTCTCTTCTTTCTCAAAGAAAGTGAAACGTTTTGTTAAAAAAATACGATGTGGCGTAGTCTTACACACCTCTAAGTCTTTTTAAAGCACGAATATCGGAGAACTAGGTTTACCCTTTTCTCAGAGTACACGGTCGGGCATTTCGAGCAGGGCATGCTCGAACGAGCACGAGGAAAATCGTTTAAGACGGGTGGCAGGGACAAGGAATCCAGTGAAATTGTTTTGAGTGCATTATCTGAAAATTACCTTGAGCAGTTAAACACAGAACCGACTCGTGGAGACAACATATTAGACTTTCTGGTGACAAATAGACCCGAAATATTCGAAATATTCGAAACGCGGAACAGGGAATCAGCGATCATAAAGCGGTTACAGCATCGATAATCTCAGCCATAAACAGAAATATTAAAAAATGTAGGAAGATTTTCCTGTTCGGGAAAAGTGACAAAAATCGGATTTCAGAGTATTTGGTTGCTGAACACAGAAGTTTTATCTCAAGTACGAATAGTGTTGAGGAACAGTGGTCAAAGTTCAAAGCCATTGTACAATATGCATTAGATGAGTATGTACAAAGCAAGATCGTAAGAGATGTAAAGGAGGCACCATGGTACAACAACCGATTTAGAAAACTACTACCGAAGCAAAGGGAACTTCACTGCAAACATAAACATAGCCAAAGTCTTGTAGACAAACAAAAATTAAACGAAGCGAAATGTTGCGTGAGGAATGCTATGGGAGAGGCGTTCAACGAATTCGAAAGTACAGTTGTATGTACTGACTTGGCTGAAATACTTAAGAAATTTTGGTGTTATATCAAAGCGGTAGGTGGATCAAAAGAAAATGTCCAGATAGTCTGTGCCGAAAATGGCATTGAAACAGAGGATGACACACTAAAGGCTGAATTACTAAATGTCTTTTTCTAAAGCTCTTTCACAGAGGAAGATTGCACTGTAGTTCCTTCTCTAGATTGCCGCACAGATAACAAAATGGCAGATATAGAAATAATTGACACAGGGATAGAAAAACAAAATCGTTCAAAAGCGGAAAGGCCGCAGGACCAGATGGGATACCAGTTCGTTTTTACACAGAGTACGCGAAGGAACGTGCCCCCTTTCTTGCAGTAGTGTACCGTAGGTCTCTAGAAGAGCGTAGCGTTCCGAAAGAATGGAAAATGGCGCAGGTCATCCCCGTTTTTAAGAAGGGCCGTCGAACAGATGTGCAGAACTATAGGCCTATATCTCTAACGTCGGTCAGTTGTAGAATTTTGGAACATGTATTATGTTCGAGTATCATGACATTTCTGGAGACTAGAAATCTGCTCTCTAGGAATCAGCATGGGTTTCGAAAAAGGCGATAGTGTAAAACCCAGCCTACGCTATTCGTCGACGAGACTCAGAGGGCCATAGACACGGGTTCTCAGGTAGATGCCGTGTTTCTTGACTTCCGCAAGGCGTTTGATACAGTTCCCCACAGACGTTTAATGAACAAAGTAAGACCATATGGTCTATGAGATAAATTGTGTGATTGGATTGCGGAGTTCCAAGATAACAGAATGCAGCATGTCATTCTCAATGGAGAGAAGTCTTCAGAAGTAAGAGTGACGTCAGGTGTGCCACAGGGGAGTGTCGTGGGTCCTTTGCTGTTCACGATATATATAAATGACCTTGCGGATAACATCGGAAGTTCTCTGAGGCTTTTTGAGGATGATGCTGTAATGTGCAGAGAGATTGTAACAATGGAAAATTGTATTGAAATGCAGGAGGATCTGCATCGAATTGACGCGTGGTGCAGGGAATGCCAATTGAATCTCAATGTAGAGAAGTGTAATGTGCTGCGAATTCATAGAAAGAAAGATCCGTTATCATTTAGCTAGACTATAGCAGGTCATCAACTGGAAGCAGTTGATTCCATAAATTATCCGGGATTAGGCATTAGGAGAGATTTTAAATGGAACGACCGTATAAAATCATTCGTCGGTAAAGCAGATGCCAGACTTAGATTCATTGGAAGAATCCTAAGGAAATGCAGTCTGAAGACAAAGGAAGTAGGTTACCGTACACTTGTTCGGCCACAGCTAGAATACTGCTCACCGGTGTGGTATCCGTACCAGGTGGGGTTGATAGAGGTAATAGCAAAGATCCAATGGAGAGCAGCGCGCTTCCTTACAGGATCATTTGGTAATTGTGAAAGCGTTACGGAGATTATCGATAAACTCTAGTGGAAGATTCTGCAGGAGAGACGCTCTGTCGCTCGGTACGGGCTTTTTTCGAAGTTTCGAGAACATACCTTTACCGAGGAGTCTAGCAGTATATTGCTCCCTCCTATGTATATCTCGCGAAGAGATCATGAAGATAAAATCAGAGAGATTAGATCTCACACAGAGGCATACCGACAATCTTTCTTTCCGCGTACAATACGTGACTTGAATAGAAGGGAGAACCGATAGTGGTACTCAGGGTACCCGCCGCCAAACAGCATCGGGTGTCTCGTGGAATATGAATGTAGATGTAGATGTAGAAAGCATTTGATCGCAGCGTGCTAAGCGATGACATTGACATCTGCCGGATTCCACGGAACTCCGTGCATTCTCCAGTTCGAGCGAGCATAGACGTCAGATGTAGACAGCTGCAGTTCATTAGTGGGAGCAAATGAATTCTAATGTGGGTGAATGGTCGGTGATCGTCTTGTAGACGCTTCCGTAATGAAGGTAACAGAAGTGTTTCTTGTTCCAAGAGGCACAGTATCGTATACGTATATCGCATAAAAGGAAAGCGGAAGAATAGCTTCCGCTGCGCCACAACGTGGATAGAAGTGTGTGTTGAATAATCGTGACGGATTGTCATTGAAGAGGACTGTCACGGAAAATAAGACGATGTCTGCAGAAGTCACTGCCGCTCTTGCAAATGCTGTCAGTGCTCAAACTATCAAAAGGAGCTTCATGAGCAGCAAATTGCTTGGCGACCTGGAATTACAAAGCACATGCCAGTGATGCAAATGTCCCTAACAGAAAAAGTCATACAACACGATCAATGGAGCAATGTTATTTGGTCGTGTGAATTTGGTTGCGCGGCGGATTAGCCGTGCACATTGAGGCTCCGTGCTGCGGTGCGCGCGGCCGTTCGCGTCGGGGATTCGAGTCCCCCCTTGGGCATGCGTGTATGTGTTGTCCTTAGGTTAGTTTACCTTAGTTTAAGTACTTTGTAAGCTACGGGCTAATAACCAAGCAGTTGAGTCCGTTCGATTTACAAACATTTGAACATTTTTTAATCTTGCTTCACACATTTCCCAGCTTGTGTTCGAGTTTACAGCTGGCGTACGCCGTCCCAAACCAAACATGCAGCCTACTTGCTACCAAGAGTGAAATATGTATGACGCTTCTGGCCTTTGGAACCATTATTCTAAATTTTATGTTATCACTAGATCAGGTTGATTGGATGGATGTTTAAGGGGGACCAAACTGCAACGGTCATCGGTCCCACTAGATCAGGAGAGTTCCTATGACGTCACCTGAGGTGTGAGCGGTTTGACGTAGTAGGTTGCACTAGTTTTATTAGTGAAGTGATATGATTGGTTGTTGCCATGATAGCAAGTAAACGTTGGCTCTAAACCTTCATTATTTATACTTTATGGACGATAATTCAGTTTTAGGTAACACTATAATAGAAAGAAATCTCTCAAGAACACGCTACCTTCCGACTTTTTCATATTCTTATTGAGTAATATTTTTTATAAATGAAACGATAATGAAATTAATATGAGCAGTTCGAGAAGTTTAAAACCTGCCAAAAGCGCACATGGGCCATTCCATTTCAAATCGGTGGGGGGGGGGGGTTATTTTTCTGTCACAGAAAATATAAGTTAATACTTTTAACAACCTCGCTGCTGTTATAAGCAAACGTTTCCGTAATTTCATGAAATCACACGATTACGACAGTCATACCTCGGAAACTATTTTCAAATGAATTACAAATTGAAGGCACTATTGTATAGACTGAAGTGTTATTCATGCGGTATTTTTAGGATTTAAATTGCAAGTGCTTTTCATCATTTGTCACATATTGTTTATAAAATTCATTTTTAAATGAAATAAAAGGTATGCCGTATTGTAAAACTTGTAGATGGCAACAGTTTATAATTTAACGCTGTTTCATCACAACTCATAAAACTTTATGGCCTTTTCTTGCAAGATCGGTCCACTGACGGGCGTCCCTTTATCTCTTGTTTGACGAAACCAAATGTAAAGTGCTTCACTTACCTCATTAAACTCGCTGTTCTTCATACTTTTCCTATGTTTCAGTGTTTCTGTGCTTATTCGCTTATCACTCCAAGACTCGATTACCGTCTGCTTCTTCTTCCAGTCTCCAATCGTACTTTTGCCAACTCCCAAGTCCTTACCCACATAACTGATACTTTCTCCATTGTCCAGTCCCTTTAATGCGCACAGTTTTTGCTCCATAGACAAGTCAACCTGTTTTCTATTGAGGGAACATACCTTCGCAGAATACTGATTTGTAACGCACGCAAAACACGTGAAAAATCCCTGAACAATATTCAGTCAGGTGGACTTCACAAAACGTGGTTAGGAAAAGACAAAGGCTGTGGACACACCTACATACAATGGGAATAACAGAAGAGGACCCTCAATAAAGGATCTGTGGTGGCGGTGATGAAACTGCATCACATCTAATCTTCGAATGCATTGCATTGGAGAGTAAAAGGCACAGAACATTTGGGACAACTAGACCCGAAGAAATTGTGTCTAATAAAGAACTGGTAAAGGGACTCCTTGCACTGTTCAAGGGCATTGCTTGTGTTTACTAGATATACAGGGAGCGATACCGCACAATAAACTTAGTTTCGGTGCGGGCAGTGGCGGGCTGGACCAAGACTGTTTTGGCTTCCCTGAAAAAATCAAATCAAATCAAATCAAAGGCTGTGGACAGACTGAGCGACAGAGTGCGCGCGGCCGCGTGTCATTGTTGTTTGCTGTAACCAAGTGCATAATTGTCCATCACGGCTAAGCTGATTTTAAACGGCACTGTGAAAAAAAAAAATGCACTCTCATAATTTTGATCACGACTGTCTTTCAGTATGAAAACGCATCTACATACGGAATTAATAAAACTCAAAGGATTTTTAAATAGTGTGTGGGTGGCACAAGAAAAGATTATGTCTGGGCCCATACGTATCATAGCCTGTAAGTGCTACACACTACAGTTTAAATTCTATCCTCCATTCTGCGAGCCGGCCGCGGTGGCCGAGGGGACTAAGGCGCTCCAGTCACGGTCTGCACGGCCACTACGGTCGGGGGTTCGAATCCCCCCTCGGGCATGGATATTTGTGCCGTCTTTAGTATAAGGTAGTTGATAAGTAGTTTGTAAGTTTAGGGACTGATGACCCCGTAGTTAAGTCCCATAAGCTTAACAAACATTTGAACATTCTGCGAGCAGGGAATAATTCCAGTGTGTGGCCTGGGGGTGGCCGAGTTATCCGGACTGCCGGGTTACCGAATGCCGAGTTTTCGAGACTCCACTGTAATAAGTAATCCTGAAAAATTTGAAAAAAAAAATTACGTCCTTACAAATTATCTTAACAGTGAGACGTTTCTTAATGCACAATTCGCTTCTTCTTACCTGAAATGCGCAAAATATATTTTTATGCCGGAAATGATTTAAAAATAGGATAATGTGGTCCATTCCCCAAGATTGCCGTGGTGGGTTGGCTTGCGTGCCTCAACGATACAGATAGCCGAACCTTATCTACAACCACAGCGGAGGGGTATCTGTGGAGAGGCCAGACAAACGTGTGGTTCCTGAAGAGGGGCAGCAGCCTTTTCAGTAGTTACAGGGGCAACAGTCTGGATGATTGACGGAGCTGGCCTTGTAACATCAGCTAACGTGGCTATGCTATGCAGTTACTGTTAATGGCTGAAAGCAAGGGGAAACTACAGCCGTTACTTTTCCCGAGGACATGCAGCTCTACTGTATGAATATATGATGATGGCGTCTTCTTGGGTTAAATATTCCGGAAGTAAAATAGTCCCCCATTCGGATCTCCGGGCGGGGACTACTAAGGAGGATGTCGTCATCAAGATAAACAAAACAGGCATTCTACGGGCGGAGCGATGAATGTTCTAACCCTTAATCGCTCAGGCAAGTTAGAAAATTTGAAAAGAGAATTGGATAGATTAAAGTTAGATATGGTAGGGATTAGTGAAGTTCGGTGGCAGGATGAACGGGATTTCTGGTCAGGTGAGTACAGGGTTATAAATACAAAATCAGTTGGTCGTAACGCAGGAGTAGGTCTGATAATGAATAAGTAAATAGGAATGCGTGTAAGTTATTATGAACAGCATAGTGAACGCATTATCGTAGTTGTTGTTGTTGTTGTTGTTGTGGTCTTCAGTCCGGAGACTGTTTGATGCAGCTCTCCACAATACCCTATCCTGAGCAAGCCTCTTCATCTCCACGTAAGAACGGCAACCTACATCTGTCTGAATCTGCTTACTGTATCCATCTCTTGGTCTTCCTCTGCGGTTTTTACCCCACACACTTCCCTACAACGCTAAATTCACAATTCCTTGTCTAAGAATGTGCCCTACCAATCTATCCCTTCTTTTAGTCAAGGTATGCCAGAAGTTTCTTTTCTCCCCAATTCTGTTCAGTACCTCCTCGTTAGTTACGCGATCCACCCAACTAATCTTCAGCATTCTTCTGTAGCACCACATTTCAATAGCCTCAATCCTCTTCCTGTCCGCACTGTTTATCGTCCATGTTTCACTCCCATACAAGGCAACACTCCATACAAATGCCTTCAGAAAGGACTTCCTTAGGCTTAAATCAATATTCGATGTTAACAAATTTCTCTTTTTCAAGAACGCTTTTCTACCCATTGCCATTCTGCATTTTATATCCTCTGTACTGCTACCATCATTTGTTATTTTACTGCCCAAGTAACAAAACTCATCTACCTCCTTTATTGCTTCGTTACCTAATCTAAATCCTTCAGCATCACCTGATTTTCTTAGACTGCACTCCATTACCCTAGTTTTGCTCTTGTTAACGTTCATCTTATATGCACCTTTCAGCACACTGTCCATTCCGTTCAATTGCTCTTCCAGGGCCTTTGCTGTATCTGACAGAATTACTATGTCGTCGGCAAAACGCAATGTTTTTAATTCTTCCCCCTGAACTTTAATTCCTTCACCAAATTTCTCCTTGCTTTCCCTTATAGCTTGCTCGATGTACAAATTGAATAACATTGGAGAAAGACTACAACCCTGTCTTACTCCCTTCCCAACCACTGCATCCCTTTCATTCCCCTTCAACTGTGACAACCGCTGTCTGGTTTTTGTACAAGTTGTAAATAACCTTACGCTCCCTATATTTTACTCCTGCTTGCTTCAGAACTTTAAAGAGTTTATTCAAATCAACATTGTCAAAAGACTTCTCCAAATCTACAAAAGCTAGAAATGTAGGTTTGCCTTTCCTTAATCTATCTTCTAGGATAAGCCGTAAAGTGAGTATTGCCTCCCGAGTTCCTACACTTCTCCTGAACCCAAACTGATCTTCCCCGAGGTCGGCTTCTACCAGATTTTCCATCCCTCTGTAAATAATTCGTGTTAATATTTTGCAACCATGACTTATTAAACTGATGGTTCTGTAGTTTTCACACCTGACTGCACCTGCTTTCTTTGGAATGGGGATTATAACATTTTTCCTAAAGTCTGAGGGTATTTCACCTGTCTCATACATCTTACACACCAGGTGAAACAGGTTTGTCATGGCTGGTTCTCCCAGAGACTTCAGTAGCTCTCAGGGAATATCATCTATTCCAGGGGCCTTGTTTCGACTAAGGTGTTTCAGTGCTCTGTCAAATTCATCTCTCAGTATAGTATCTCCTATTTCATCCTCATCTACTTCTTCTCCCCTTTCTACAATATTACCGCTAACTTCATTTCCTTCATAGAGCCTCTCTATATACTCTTTCCACCTTTCAGCTTTCCATTCTTTGCTGAGAACTGGTTTTCCATCAGAGTCCTCGATATTCATAGAGCTGTTTTTCTTATCTCCAAATGTTTCTTTAATTTTCCTGTAGGCTGTATCTATTTTTCCCCTATTTATACATTCTTCTACATCCTTGCATTTGCCTTCTAGCCACTCCTGCTTAGCCATTTTGCACTTCCTGTCAATCCCATTTCTTAGTCATCTGTACTCCACTTTGCCTGTTTCATTTACTGCATTTTTATATTTTCTCCTTTCATCGATTAAATTTAGTATCTCCTGTGATATCCAAGGACTTTTTCTAGGTCTTGCCTTCCTACCTATTTCGTCCTCTGCTGCCTTCACTATTTCATCTCTCAAAGCTACCCATTCCTCCTCTACTGTTTTATTTTCCCCCGTTTCTGTCAATTGTTGCCTAAAACTCCCTCTGAAATTCTTAAGAACTTCACGTTCCTTCAATTTATCCAGGTCCCATCTCCTTATTTTCCTACCTTTTTGTAGTTTCTTCAGTTTCAGCCTACAGTTCATAATCAACAAGTTATGGTCAGAGTCTATATCTGCCCCTGGGTATGTCTTACACTTTAAAACCTGGTTCCGAAATCTATGTCTTACCATTATAAAATCTATCTGGTATTTCCCGGTGTCTCCTGGTCTCTTCCAAGTATACAACCTTCTTTTGTGATTCTTAAACCAGGTGTTTGTTATAACTAAATTATGTTCCGTGCAAAATTCTACCAGGCGGCTTCCTCTTTCATTCCTTTTGCCCAGACCATATTCACCTACTATCTTCCCTTCCTTGTCCTACTACCGAATTCCAGTCTCCCATAACAATTAAGTTTTCCTCTCCCTTAATTGTCTGAATAATTTCCTTTAGCTCCTCATATATTTCTTCGATCTCCTCATCATCAGCAGAGCTAGTTGGCATATAAACCTGTACTACTGTAGTCGGTGTTGACTTCGTATCTATCTTGACTACGATAACGCGATCACCGTGTTGATCATAGTAGTTTACCTGCATTCCTATTTTCTTATTCATTATCAGACCTACTCCTGTAATACCCCTAACTGATTTTGTATTTATAATCCTTTACTCGCCTGACCATAAATCCTGTTCCTCTTTCCACCGAACTTCACTAATCCCCACTATATCTAACTTCAACCTATCCATTTCCCTTTTTAAATTTTCTAGCTTCCCTACCCGATTAAGGGATCTAACATTCCACTCTCCGATCCGTAGAATGCCGGTGTTGTCTTTCCTGATGATCACATCCTCCTGAGTAGTCCCCGCCCGGATATCCGAATGAGGGACTATTATATTTCCGGAATATTTTACCCGAGAGGATGCCATCATCATATGTTCATACAGTAGAGCTGCATGTCCTCGGGAAAGGTAACGGCTGTAGTTTCCCCTTGCTTTCAGCAGTTCGCAGTACCTGTGTGGCAAAGCCACATTAGCTGATGTTACAAGGCCAGCTCAGTCAATCATCCAGACTGTTGCCCCTTTAACTACTGAAAAGGCTGCTGCCCCTCTTCAGGAACCACACGATTGTCTGGCCTCTCCACAGATACCCCTCCGCTGTGGTTGCACCTACGGTTCGGCTATCTGTATCGTTGAGGCACGCAAGCCACCCCACCTCGGCAATGTCTGTGGTTCATGGGTGTGGTTATCGTAGTAAACATAGACAAATCCAACACCGACCACAGTAGTGCAAGTTTATATACCAACTAGCATGACCGATGATAAGGATATCGAAGAAATGTATGAGGAGATAAAAGAAATCATTCAGAAAGTTAAGGGAGACGAAAACCTGATTGTGATGGGGGACTGGAACATGGTAGTAGGAAAGGGAAGAGAAGGAAATTTAGTAGGTGAATATGGGCTGGGAAAAAGGAATGAAAGAGGAGATCGCTTGGTGGAATTTTGCGCAGAGCACAATTTAATGATCACCAACACTTGGTTCAAACATCATGAAAGAAGTCTGTATACGTGGAAGAGACCAGGAGACACTGGTAGGTACCAAATTGACTTTATAATGGTAAGGAATAGATTTAGAAACCAGGCTTTAAACTGTATCCAGGGGCAGATATAGACTGACCATAACTTGTTGGCTATGAACTGCAGATTAAAACTTAAGAGAGTGCAGAAAGGTAGAAAAGTTAGGAGATGGAACCTGGACAAATTGGAGGAACCAGAGGTGTTTGGGAGTTTCAGAGGAAGCATTAGGCAAGGATTGGCTGAAACGGGGGAAAGTAATACAGTAGAAGAAGAATGGGTAGCTCTGAGAGATAGGGTAGTGAAGGCAGCAGATGGTCATATAGGCTGAAGGACAAGGCCTAATAGAAACCCCTGGATGGCACAGGATATACTGAACTTAATTGATGAGAGGAGAAAATATAAAAATTCAGCAAGTGTAGCAGGAAAAAGGGAGTACAGACGTCTGAAATATGAGATTGACAGGATGTGCAGACTGGCTAAGCAGGAGTGGCTACAGGGCAAATGCAGAACCGTAGAAGAATGTATAACTAGGGGAACATAGGTACCGCCTACAGGAAGATAAAGGTGATATTTGCATACAAGGAAAGCAGCTGTATGAATATCAAGAACTCAGGCGGAAAACCAGTACTGGGCAATGAGGGAAAAGCTGAACTATGGAAGGAATATATAGAGGGACTATACAAAGGAAATAAACGTGATGGCAGTATTCTAGAAAGGGAAGACGAAGTGGAGGAAGATGAGATAGGAGATATGATACTGCGAGAAGAATTTGACAGAGCGCTAAAGGACTTGAGTCGAAACAAGGCCCCTGGAGTAGATGATATTCCGTCTGAACTGCTGATTTCGTTCGGAGAGCCAGTCAAGAACAAACTGTTTAACCTGGTACGCAAGATGTATGAGACATGGGAAATACCCTCCGACTTCAAGAAGAATATCGTAATCCCAATTCCAAAGAAAGCAAGTGTAGATAAGTGTGAAAATTACAGGACTATCAATTTAATAAGTCATGGTTGCAACATACTAATACGAATTATTTATAGACGAATGGAAAAACTTGTGGAATCTGACCTTGGGGAAGATCAGTTTGGATTTTGGAGAAATGTAGGAACACGGGAGGCAAAACTCACATTACGACTTGTCTTAGAAGATAGGCTAAGGAAGGGCAAACCTACATTTTTGGCATTTGTAGATTTGGAGAAAGCTTTTGACAATGTCGACTGGAATACACTCTTCCAAATTCTGAATGTAGCTGGAGTATACAAAAACCAGACAGCGGTTATTAGAGTCGAAGGGCAAGAAATGTACGCAAAGGTTGGGAAGGGAGTAAGACAAGGTTGTAGCCTTTCCCCAGCGTTGTTCAATCTGTACATTGAGCAAGCAGTGAAGGAATGGAACGAGAAATTTGGAGAGGGAATTAAAGTTCAGAGAGAAGAAATAAAAAGCTTGCGGTTTGCCGATGACATAGTAATTTTGTCAGAGACTGTAAAAGATATGGAAGAGAAACTGAATGGAAAGGATAGCGTTTAGAAAGGAAAATATAAGATGAACATTAACAAAAGTAAAACGAGGGTAATGGAATGTAATGTCAGAAAATCAGGTGATGCTGAAGGAATTACATTAGGTAATGAGACAATAAAAGTAGTAGATGAATTTGTTGACGTACAATATTAGTTCAAGTGTTAGGAAGTCCTTTCTGAAAGCATTTGTCTGGAGTGTATCATTGTATGGGAGTGGACAATGAGTTCAGACAAAAAGATGATAGAAGCTTTTTAAATGTGGTGCTACAGACGAATGATGAAGATTAGATGGGTAGATCACATACCTAATTAAGAGGAAATGGGGAGAAAAGTAGTTTCTGGCATATCCTGACTAACAGAAGAGATAGGTTGGTGTGGGACATTCTGAGACATGAAGGAATCCTCAACTTAGCGTTAGAAGCAAGTGTGTGGGGTAAAAATCGTAGAGGGAGACCAAGGAATGAATACAGTAAGCAGATTCAAAAGGATGTAGGTTGCCGTTCGTACTGTTAGATGAAGAGGCTTGCACAGGATAGGTTAGCGTAGAGAGCTGCATCAAACCAGTCTGCGAGCTGAAGACCACAACAACAACGTATATCACGCGAAGCGATCACAAGGGTAAGTTCAGAGAGATTAGGGCGCACACGGAGGCATACAGGCAATCAGTTTTTCCGCGAACCATACGCGACTGGAATAGGGGGAACACTTGTTCGCATAGTACCCTCTTACCACACACGGTGGGGTGCCTCGCATAATGTATATGTAGATGTATATTTTATTGTCGTTATTCATAAACGTATTAACTTGACTGAAAACCCTAAGAGATTTTGGTCATATGTTAATATACTAGGGGCAAAATACAAACAATACCCTCACTACGTGATAGCAATGGCGATCCTGCCGATGACAGCGTTACTAAAGCCGAGTTACTAAACATAGCGTTTAGAAACTCATTCACCAAAGAAGACGAAACCAATAATCCAGATTTCGAATTACGAACAGAGGCCGTAATGAGGAACGTAGAGGTAGATATCATCGGAGTAGTGAAGCAACTAAAATCACTTGACAAGAACAAGTGTTCTGGTACGGACTGTATACCTATTAGATTTCTATCTGATTATGCTGAAGCGATAGCTCCTTAACAGCCGTATACAAACTCAAACAAGGATCAGAACCAAAAGATTGGAAAGTTGAACAGGTCACACGTATATTCAAGAAAGGCAGTAAGAGTAACCCATTAAACTACAGGCCTGTTTCATTGACGTCAATTTGCAGCAGGATTTTGAAAGATATCCTCTATTCAAATATTATGAATTATCTCGAACAGAATGATCTATTGTCCCAAGGTCAACACGGATTTAGAAAACATCGTTCATGCGAAACACAATCTTTACTCACAAGAAGTGATGGGTGATATCGACAAGGGTTCGCAAATCGATTCCGTATTTTTTGATTTCCAGAAGGCTTTTGACACCGTACCTCACAAACGGATTTTATTCATATTGCGTGGTTATGGTGTATCGCCCCAAATTTGCGACTGGATAGGGGAATCACGTCAGAAAGGACACAGTTCATAGTAATCGATGGTAAGGCATCGACTAAAACAGGTGATATCCGGCGTTCCACAGGGTAGTGTTATTGGTCCTCTGCTGTTCCTTATTTACATAAACAATTTGGGGGAAAATCTAAGCAGCTCTCTTATGTTGTTTGCAGATGACGCCGTCATTTACCTTCTTGTAAAATCATCTGAATATAAAAAAACTGCAGAACGATCTGAGTAAGATATCACTATGGCGTAAAAATTGGCAATTGAGTCTACGTAATGATAAGTGTGAAGTCGTCCACATGAGTCCGGAAAGAAATCCGTTAAACTTTGTTTACATGATAAATCAATCAAAAGTGAAGGCCGTAAACTCCACAAAATGTCTAGGAATTATAGGAATTACTATTACTTCAAACTTAAATTGGAAAGAACACGTAGATAATGTCGTGGGAAAGGCGAACCAGAGACTGAATTTTATTGGCAGAACCCTTAAAAGATGCAACAGAACTACTAAAGAAACTGCATACACTACGCTTGTCCGTCCTTTTTTTTGAGTATTGCTGCCCATTGTGGGATCCTTATGAGGTGAGTTTGACGGAGGACATCGAAAGAGTCCAGAGAAGGGCTGCTCGATTCGTATTGACACGATACAGGGGAGACAGGGATACGGAATTGATACAGGATCTGGGATGGGAATCATTACAACAACGGCGCTTATCGCTGCGGCGTGGGCTACTTACGAAACTCCAATCGCCAACATTCTCCTGAGAATGAGAAAATATATTGTTGACTCCCACTTAAATAGGTAGAAATTATCATCAGAATAAAATACGAGAAATCAGAGCTCGAACGGAGAGATTCAGGTGTTCTTTCTTCTCGCGCGCTATTCGAGAATGGAATGGGAGATAAATAGTATAACGGTGGTTCGATGAACCCTCTGCCAGGCACTTAAATGTCATTTGCAGAGTATCCCATGTAGATGTAGAGCAGCAGGTATGAGTCATATTGAAATGCGCGTGGTTCGGTTCGGAGAAAAGCCTTGAGTGGCGCTTGCCTTGGATGCTGACGTCAGAGATACACGTAACTGAAATACGTCACCAGTACGAGGAACTCCTGTTAACCGTTTATCAGCTACGGGGAATGCAGCTGGGTGCTAACTTTAGAAAAGGAATATAGTGTTTCTCAAGTTTTATACCGCATGGTAATGGCAGTGCGCATGAGATTATGAAACATGTAACGTGCTCCGCGCTTGTATTAAAGCGTATGAAATAAAAGCAGTCGTTCTTTGGACGATACATACTTATATACGTTGCTAATAATAGGCCGGTTTAACCAATGGAGACTCAAGAAGAGTCTACACATGTCACGACCAACGCAGCTGCAAAACTCTCGTAAAATGAAAGTCTATTCTGAATATAAAGTGTTAACAACAGCAATTCAATACGGACTTAATCAATCTTTAAGCTAACAGAAGTATTTAGTGTTATTTTATACTGAAAAACGATACGACGTTATTAGAAAGACTGTGCGATATAGGCTATCGTGTCCTAGCCTGAAATGAAACGGTAATTTTACTACCTCAAGGTGCAGTCATGCACACTGCACTGTTCAAAGTGTTACGAGATGTTGCATCACATTGCAAGCAGGAAAGTCGTGGCGAATAATATACTCTCCAAACGGCTTGGCAGCTTGCTATTAATGCCATAAAATTACTGGAGATGAGAATGAAGAATAGACTGAAAGTGACTAAACGCATTTAGCATATGTTGAAGTTAAGTCCATGTGTGCAAATTATGGTACGGGAGACATAGTGCCAAGAAGAATGTGATTCTAGTATCTGTTTCAAAGAATAAGTAGCTAGGCGTAATAGTTGCTCAAAATGTTCAAATGTTTGTATAGCTTATGGGACTTAACTACGGGGTCATCAGTCTCTAAACGTACAAACTAATTATGAACTAGCTAACAATAAGGACGGCACAAATATCCATGCCCGATGGGGGATTCGAACCCCCAACCGTAGTGACCGTGCAGACCGTGACTGGCGCGCCGCATCCCCTCGGCCACCGCGGTCGGCCGTAATAGTTATCCCGTTATCGATATGCATAAATATTCTACTGCGAAATGACGTCTGTAGCATTATGCACAGCTGAAGGGCGTAAATGACTATGTGCAAAATACAGAAATTTTGATGAAATGGATAAGGTTTGATGGTTTTCACAACTATTTTAAGGAGATAATGTGAGAAAGGCGTAAGTTGCGTACAGGGTATATTATAATAGATTTGCCTAAAAATTAAATATTGGCATTCTAATGGCCACATACCTATCGAGTTGGCGCAGTGGTTGGCACACTGGCGCCATCTTTGGGAGGACGGTGGTTCAAACCCCCAGCCGTCCAGATTTGGGTTTTCTACGATAGCCCCAAATCGTTTGAGGTTAATTGCGGGATGATCGTTTCAATAGGGCACTGCGGATTTCCTTCCCCGATACTTAACAAAAACTATCCGATTAATTTTATAATTAAACACCTTCACCCGTTAATATTATGAAACTTTTAATTATTAGTTTCGGTGACCCAATATTACAATCTTCAGGCCCTTGTTCAACCATAAATTTTTATATGTTGCATTATGTCATGTAAACAGGGTCTATAATGTTTAACGCTTTCGCAGACCCATCATTTGTGCGAGCTACCTAACGACTTTAAACTTCCAGGCATCATCAGACTAACTAAATATACGTGCTGAGCAGGGGTCTGAATATAGTAATATTGTATTGCCGAAATTAGTATTTAAAAGTTTCATGACATTAACGGCTGTAGGTGTTTATCTACAATATTAATATTACAACCGTAGTCCCAAATAAATCGTTGATCAAGATGAACGTATAAAAACTATCCTAGGTTGCACTTCGTCTCTTATGATCATGCTGTTGACGGCTCGTTAATCCCAGTCTTCCTTCTTTCTAGCTTAGACGAGACGTAAATTCACACACATAGCTAATCGAATAAATGCAATCAGTTAGAGTTCACGGTGAATGTTGTGAAACTAAAGGAAGATCAGACTTTAATAGCCGATTCGCAATATGCGTGTAACAGCGCTTAAATGAAGCGAGCAGTATTGCTATATCCGGTCCTATCTCTAGATCAGGGGAGGACAGGCAGCGGCGGTGTGACGTCAGGCCAGGCCGCTCTGCCGGCTCACAAGGAAGGAGAGTTGATCTTGTGACGTCACGCGCTCTGTACTGCTGCCGCGGAGAAATACGAGGCGCGTCCAGAAAGTAAGTTCCGTTTGGTAATAAAATGTAATTGTACACAGATACAGAAGAAATTTTTAATGCACAACATTCTAAAACTCTTAAACTACTTTTCTACATAACTGCCGAAATTTTGTAGGCACTTGTCATAGCGTGCCACAAGTTTTTGCATGCATTCTTCGCAGAAGGTTGCCGCCTGTGTATTCACCCATATGGTAACAGCTCTTTATCATCGTTGAAGTGTTGACCACCAAGGACAGATTTTAGGTGTAAGAAGAGATTAAAGTCGCTAGGAGAGAGGTCTGAGCTGTATGGAGGATGATCAAACAGGTCCTATTGACATTTCCGTGAGAATTGTTTGGTCACATTCGGTGTGTGAGGTCAGGCATTATCGTGAAAAAAAATCTTTTGACAATAATCCTCTTCTTACACCTAAAATCTGTCCTTGGTGGACAACACTTCAACGATGATGACGAGCTGAAAGAACATGTTACCACATGGTTGAATACGCAGGCGGCAACATTCTATGAAAAAGGCACACAAAACTTTGTGCCATGCTATGACAATTGCCTACAAAATTTCGGAAGCTTTGTAGAAAAGTAGTTTAACAGTTGTAGATTTTTGTACAATCAATATTTTTTCTGTATCTGTACCCGTTCGTTTTATATAACCAAACGGAACTTACTTTCTAGACGCGCCTCGTAGAACGCAGCGTGTGAAGTGCAGCAAATTTAGGAAATATAGGGAACAGATCTGGTGTGAAGAATGTTCAAATGTTTGTAGAGCTTATGGGACTTAACTATGGAGTCATCAGTCCCTAAACTTACAAACTACTTATGAACTAGCTACTACTAAGGACGATACAAATATCCATGCCCAAGGGGGGATTCGAACCCCCGACCGTAGTGGCCGTGTAGACCGTGACTGGAGCGCCGCAGTCCCCTCGGCCACCGCGGCCGGCGGTGTGAAGGATACACTGAGGTTTACGATGGTCTAATTTTAAAACATAGTGTTTCAATTCACCAACACAGATTACACACACTAGTATATCGTCTTTATACCATGAGAACATTATAATGGAGGTGCAATTTAACGTAAGGATAGCAGTGTTATAAAGTAAAGATAATGGAACATAATACACTTCGCTACAATATAGAGCAAAGCCGTACAGTACAATTAAGTAGACATTATCCGACATTTTATATTTATTTTTTCTTTGGTTAATTTTTCAGTGTGAGGCTGCAATGTTTGAGATATTTTTAATCGAAGACTGCCTGTTAGGTCGTGATCTGACAAGGGTTTTTCGTATTGGGACTTAGCTAATCTGATAATAGAAAAGAATTGTTTATACACAGAAGTCAAACCGAACGTACACAATACCCGAGAAGCAAGGGCATACAGCCTCGGAAATCTGTTTTGAGAAACATTCTTATAAAAAATCTGCCAAGCCTTCATTGTGTTTATATTTGTCCTTCAATAAATCGTCGAACTGTAAATTTAACAGTTCCATTTGAAACATGCTAGAAACATTGTTAACATCCACTGAAAACGGTGTTGCAAAGATCTGAAATACAATAGACAGTATTTCCTTGACTTTCACTGGTTACAAAGATTTTGCCGCACAGAAAGAAAAACTGATTGCTCCACTTTGCTTGTACTCGCCTTGTTATTGTCGTGGAGAGCGCTATTGCTGACTGAGCCCTCCAGTTCCGTACTCACATCCCCGTTTACCTACGCAACAATGCGTACATAGCCCTCGCCTGACGTCACAGGAACTGACAGGCTTGCTCTTCCTGCTCACACGTCACACCGCCTGAAGTTTCCTTCCTCTGCTCTAGATGGTTAGCACAATCCCAGTACGTACTTAAAAGCTGTAGTTTACTTTGTGTTCAAATGTTTGTACATCTATGGAACTTAATTGCTTTGCTTATTGGTCCCTAGACTTACAAACCCATGCCCAAGGGACTTGACTGCAGCGGTTTCAGTCCCTAGGTTTTCAAGTACTTACACTAACTTATGCTAACGAGTACACACACACACACACACACACACACACACACACACACACCTATGTCTTAGGGAGGACTCGAACCTTCAACGGCGAGCAACGCGCGCTCCGAAACGAGGTGCGTTAGACTTTGTCGACTAATAACACAGTGATTCCAAAGACAAATTTCATTACAGTTTATTTTCTCCGTACATTTGCACCAGGGAAAAAGAGAAACATCTAAGACATTAGACTGTATACAAACGCAATATACTGCTCTAGTATAACACTCGTCAATCATGTATGTGAGACAGATTTTGTTCAATTGTCTAAGTACACATACAACTGTGTTAATATCAAGCGCAATACTTTTCTATTAATGATTATCATATCTTATATTATGAACGTCGAGGCAATTAGTGCTTCCCGCGGTATCGAAACCTAGGATGACAGAGAGACGGCCAAAATACTATATTCCTTCTTTCCAAAATCTGATGATCTTACCCTTCCTTATATTTTCGCACTAACGTCAAATGATAAATATCTATATAACTGACCACAGGATATAATATCAATTTAATTCGACTAACAGAAGAAGTAAAACTGGTTTTAATTGAAGAGCTAACAATTCTACATAGTATATGAACTAAAAGCTTGTTCAGCTTCTAGCAGCAGTGTTGTCAGTCGCGTTAGGAGCGAAGCGTTCCCGTTGTTTGGCAAAATGCTCATATCATCCATGGTTTTCAAGAAAGATATTTGAACAGAAGAACTAAACTACACCCCTATATCACTGACGCCAGAGTATAATAGAATTTTGGTATACATTTTGTGCTTACGTTTTAAGATATTTATCGGGGCTGAAACATTTCAACTGTAGTTATCAACATAGACAGCGCAAACAACGATCGTTTCAAACCTCACCGCCGCGGTCGATTGACCGAGCGCTCTAAGGCGCCTTGCTGTGGATCACGCGGTTGCTCGCCGTCGGAGGCTGTAATGCTCCCTCGGACCTGGGTGTGTGTGTACTCGTTAGCATACTTTACTGTAAGTACTTGTAAACCTAGGGGCCGGCCGCGGTGGCCGAGGGGACTGAGGCGCTCCAGTCACGGTCTGCACGGCCACTACGGTCGGGGGGTTCGAATCCCCCCTCGGGCATGGATATTTGTGCCGTCCTTAGAATAAGCTAGTTGTTAAGTAGTTTGTAAGTTTAGGGACTGATAACCCCGTAGTTAAGTCCCATAAGCTTTACAAACATTTGAACTTTTTCTTTTCTTTTCTTCTTCTTCTTTTTTTTTTTTTTTTTTTTTTTTTTTAACGTAACTATTTATGTGCTCATATCTCATGCATTACATGTCGTACTGTGATACAATTTAGAAGCTACATTCAACCATATGTGTGTATACTGTCTGCAAAATTTCCTGTCGCTACAATTTGTAGTGTTCAAATTATAAATTGTAACGTCATACCGAGAGCCGTAGTTTTATTCCATAAACAGCGGAAAAGTAGGAAGCGAGAAACTTTTTTCCTTTCATCATTTTACTATGGTTGCCAGCGAGAAAAAGTTTAATAAAGGTTTGAAATTATGTTTAAAGTTTGTTAAAAGTCGCTAAGTACTGTCATTCTCATACAGTGTATTTCGAAAGTCTCGCCGCATTATATGGCATTTTTTGCGATTTCTATTGGTTATGACATAATATCTTTTGAACCATGTGCCGTATTTGATTCTTAACAATGCAGCAATTGTTACCTCACGGTGAGGAATGTGTGTACCAAATTTGGTTGAAATCTGTCCTGTGGTTCAGGATAAAATGAGCAGCATTGTCGCAAAATGCAGCAGTTTTTCGCGCATCTCATTGTTTATGACGTCATATCTCGTGAATTGTATATCGTGTGTGATTCTTACACTTACAGCGACCGTCCTCATGGATGGAAGCTTACGTGTACAAAATTTCATAAAGTTTGGAACAAAACTGTAGATTTGTATGCAACACGTACAAACATAAGGACACTCTGCTTTATATTGAAATGTTCTAATGTTTGTAAATCTATCGGACCAAACTGCGTGGTCATCAGTCCGTAACTTACAAACTACTTAAACTAAGGTAAACGAACCTAAGGACAACACACACACCCATGCCCAAGGGAGGACTCGAATCCCCGATGGCGAGCAACCGCGCGCTCCGCAGCGAGGCGCCTTAGACCGCTCGGCTACTCCACCGCGGCAACAATTACTCATAAAGAGGCAGAACGACCAGTTATTGTATGATTGCAGAATTACAGAACCAATGCTATGCGCAAATAGCCTGAACTCCCTTTACAGTATATTTGCGCGATTTCAAAACAATCATTCAAAGCAATCACATCCATTAAATAATATCTCATACTTATCGTACGGAGTAATTTAAATTGGAATGACTATTCAAAGTATATCGAAGATCAAGAAAATAACACACTGAAATGAACAAGAAGAACTCTCCGCCGCTCGACCACGAAATACATGTTTTGTCACCTCCCGTCTAACTGTCCTAGTACTTTGAGTCGATCTTGATGCAGTTTAGAATTCCTGTGTGATGGTCTGGATAGATGCCTGCCTATTACACTGTACGGCCCTCTTCAACTGTCGGTGGCCTCTGTCAGTCAACAGACGAGGTCAGCCTGTACTCTTTCATGCTGAACCTGTCCCTTCACGTTTCCATTTCACTATCACATCAGAAACTGTGCTTGGGAGTGTGGCAATCTCGCGTACCGACTTCTAACACAAGTGACAACCATTCACCTGGCCACGAGTTCCGGGAAGCGCCCCATTCTGCAATCTCACACAATAATCATTAGTTTCTAGGTTTACAATGTACTTAAACTAACTTAAAGTAACTTGTGCTAAGGACAACACAAAAACCCAAGCCGCCTTAGAACACTCGGCCACTCCACCGCTGCTATTATGCTTTCACAATATCTAATTACTACTGAGGTCGCTGATATGGAGTACCTAGCAGCAGGTGTCATCACAATGCACCTAATCGGAAAAACGTATGTTTTTAAGGGTGTCCGGATACTTAGGGGATATGGATAGAGAGAGGAGAGGAGATGGCCTGAAATAGAAATGGGAGATGGACAGAGAGGGGGACTGAGAGAGAAGGGAAGAGACGTATCAATTCTACATCTACAAAACCACTCTGCAAGTCACATTGAAGGCATGGCAGAGGGTTCATCGAACAGCTTTTATGATATTTCTCTAGAGTTCCATTCTCTAAATGCTCGCTGTAGAAAGGAAAACCTAAATCTTTCCGCTCTATATCTGATTTTTCTTATTTTATTTTGATGATCTCTTCTTCCCATGTATGTGCGTGCTAACGAGATATGTTCCCATTCGCAAGAAAAAGTTGGTGAAAGAAATTTCGCAATTAGATCTCGTCGCAACGAATAAAACCTTTCTTCTAATGGTTTCCACCCCAAATCGAGCACCATTACCGTGACACTCTCTCAGCTATGTCGCGATAATACAAAATGAGCTGCCCTTTTCTGAACTTACTCTAAATTGTCTGTCATTCCCACTTGGTGGAGAGCCCACAATGCGCAACAGTACTCCAAAATAGGACGCACAAGTGTGGTGTAGGCAGTTTCTTTAGTAGAACTGTTGCATCTTTTGAGTTGTTCTGCCAACAAAATTTAGTGTTTGATTCGCTTACCCTATAATATTTTCTATGTGTTCTTTCCTATTTCAGTTGTTCTTAATTGTTACTCCTAAGTATTTAATTGAACTGACCGCCTGTAGATTTGACTGATTTATCGTGTAAATTTAACGGATTTCTTTTAGTGGTCATATGGATTACTTCACACTTCTCACTATTAAGGGTCAATTGCCATTTTTGCACCATGCTGATATCTAAATCATTTTGCAGTTGCTTTTGATCGTCGTAACTTTCCTAACCGATACGTGACAGCATTATCCGCGAACAGTCTAAGAGAGCTACTCAGATTGTCTCCTAAACCATTTATATAAAATAAGGAGCAGTAGGGGCCCTAAACGCTTCCTTGGGGAACGCCAGATATCACTTCTGTTTTACACGAAGATTTACCGTCATTTACAACATAGCGTTTCCCGACTGGAAGTCACGAATCCGATAGCATAACTGTGGCGATATTCCATAAGCACGCAATTTGATTAGAAGATACTTGTGACATACAGTGTCAAAAGCCTTCCGGAAATCTAGGAATACGGAATCTATTTGACATCACTTGTCGATAGCACTTATGAGACGGGGGCTGTAATTAGTCTATTTTTCATACTAAACTTCTGTTACTGTATCTTTCTCTTTACGCTAATTATTGAAATATGTAACATTTTTCTTTGTAGATCTTTATTTATTTTGGTTTTTGTGCCTTTGGGGACACATCAGGGGTGATGGGCTCCTGGGATTGTAGTACATTCTATGTTTATATGAAAATTTCGGGATTTCAATGTTTGTTGGCGTCTCGTGGCTGCTAAACAAGTGGTTTTACGTTTTGGGCACGGTCAGGCCGTGCAGAGCAGAGACGCTCTTGGGGGTCTCCCCCTCCCACCAACTTTCGCTCGCCTTCAGGGAAGGACGAGAAGGGCTGGCTTGATCTGTTTGGCGCCGACGCTACAGGCGGTGGAGTATACATGGCAGTATTTTTTAGAGTGTGTGGGACGCTTTACACAATGCTGGCCCATGGTTTACGGTGGGCGATAGCGGGTACTGCCTTTTTAGTCATTCAGCCATTTCGCAAGAGAGGAATTTGCCGGATACAAACAATAGGAGAGTGCTCTGGGCCCCGGGCTGTTTATGGAGACGTATTGCCCTTAGGCATTATCTAAAAAATCTTCCTAGAAAGCAGCAGAGTTTGAACACAGTTAGTGTGACAAATGGTTAGGTTGAGAGGAAAGCTTTCTGCCCGTCTGCCACCCCAGGGGTTTGGCTCCAGCGGCTGTATATACAGCACAACATTAACATTTTTAGGCCATGTGACCATAGCTAGGAGCAAGGTGAAATTCCTTGCAGAGCATTCACCCTGGGAATGGTGAAATTCGCGGGAAGCTTTGATGGCGTGGGCGGAGCCTCTTGGCAGCCGCAGAGAACGCGTCTTGATTCGGCAGAGTATTTTAGTATGATAGCTAAACAATTTGTCAATGGCGCTACGCCATCCGATTGGTTTGATTATTAGCCATTAGCAGATATTGGTGCGTCTTTTCGCGCGTGAGTGTGGCCCCCCGGCACTTGCCATGACCTGCGGTAGAGCGTGAGGGGGCACGAGAGACTTCTGTCTGAGGGTCCGAAGTGTACGGACGTCGGAGACTCCTGTCTGAGCGTCTGAAGTGTACGGACGTCGGAGACTCCTGTCTGAGCGTCCGAAGTGTATGGACCTCAGGAGACTCCTGTCTGAGCGTCCGAAGTGTACGGACCTCAGGAGACTCCTTTCTGAGCGTCCGGAGTGTATGGACCTCAGGAGACTCCTTTCTGAGCGTCCGGAGTGTACGGACCTCGGGAGACTCCTGTTTGAGCGTCTGAAGTGTACGGACCTCGGAAGACACGGAATACTCCGCTTAGATTCGCGGGGAGGACATCGTCTTAAACGGTCCTCTGGCTAGACTTCTGTGTGATTCCAAAGATTCAGACGTTGTAGAACTTGTGTTTACTTCACGGACGTTACATCGTCCGGTGATTACGCTGTGAGCGCCAACAGTTTAGTTTTCGTTTTGCTAGAAGTCTCTATTTGAGCATTCGCGCCTTTCCGAATCGGGCATTGTTTTTGCAGATCTTATTACGCAAGTGACGATCGATTTGTGCCAAGTGGCCTTTGTGTCACCTATGCAAAATATTGATTAGTCTACTAGCGTGATAGAATCGCACAGCAACTGCCTAGCGACGCCGACGCCAGTGACGCTGTGTTAAGTTACATGTGGACCCTGCTTAACAGGTCGCAGCAATTACGGTCGGATAAAAATGTCAGCTCATCCGCTCCCACCGCCTGCTGCCTGCGAGCCTGAGACACTGTCGTCAATGATCATCTGTGTGCCTAAGGTGACGCACTTGCTGGAGGGTTATATGAATCAGACTTGTTGGATTCTGTCCCTTATTTTATTCTTTTGAGATCTGCCTATTTACTCTGCGGAGCTTAGGGCTAACGATAATTTCAACCCCCTGTGTAGGCAATCTAATAGCATTCTGTTTTGCAAAACCTCCGACCTTTGACTCAGCCAGTCATTTTTTGTGTCTCAATGTTTTAACATTTGTAAAAGATCGTGTGAATACCATTATCTGTTTTACATGATAGGTAATGTGATCTGAATGTTTAATTATAATAAATTGATTTTGAGCAGATCGTCTTTCATTTAAGAACGTTCCTTTGTCACTATTTTGGAGGTGAGACAGAATAGTTAAATTCCACAGTTCACCAATAATTTTTCAAGTACATTTTTTTGTTTGGTACAACTAATACATTGCAATAGAGTAGGAATATTTATTATATGTTTGAATCTATGATCACATCATAGCTGATCAGTAACATTTTAATTTTCCATATTTTGGAGAAATATGGTGGCGACCCAAGATAATTAATTACTGTCCTAAATTTATATATATATATATATATATATATATATATATATATATATATATATATATATATATATATATATAACTAACGACCTAGTTTACACTTGGCGATTCCTGCCATAGGAAAAGGACATAGTTACACACTCATTACATTATGTGAGTAAAGAGCTAGCTGTGTTTCACAAAAGCGATACTGTCTGAATACGTGTTGACTGAGTCAATAGGTCGCTCTCTTCGAAGTAGTTCATAATACTTGAGGGAAGTGTATGTTCTAAAATCGTGCTGCAAACCGATGTGAATGATGTGGACCTGTAATTTTGCAAATCACTCCTATTGCCTTTCTTGGATATTAGAGAGACCTGTGCAACTTTCCAGTCTTTGGGCACGGAACGTTCGCTTATCGAGCGGTTATATATAATATCTAGTTATGGAGCTATTTCAACAGCACACTCTGAACGGAACCTAATTGTTATACAATTGGAACCGGGAGACACTTTTGTTTGATTTCAGTTGCTATCTTTTGATGTTTGTAGTTTGTTTTCCAACATACCAGTGGGGGAATGTGCTGAAATTCTAACTGAGTTGATGTATAAGTCTAACATCAATCCAGTAGAAGTGAAAGAGTTAAGAGTAGCCACTCAGACATGCCTGGCACAAAATTATTTCCAATTTCAAGGAGCTCTGTACGAACAACTAGATGGATTTTGATAGTCCTTTCGGGTATGCTGCCGGATACTGAGAACAAACTGGTCCGATATTTCGGCGATCCAACTGTCCTCAGGAACGCTGCTGCTGCTGAATCCCGTCGAGTACTGAGGGTAGAGCCGTATTCTCCGTCCTATAAAGGCGTCACGCGTGTGTGCGACGCATGCGCTGCCTCCAAAGTTGCTACGTACGGGACGTGTACTAGTGGCGCCGCCCCTAGTGGGACGTCGGTGGAACGATATATCGATTATGGTACATCAAACACTGGCGCTGGCTTCGTCACAAAACGTTGCAATTTGATGTTTTTGAAAAGCGGGTTCCACGAACTGTTCAGAGGAAAACCCTTGTCTCGGTTAATCAAATTGTCCGCCAATCTAATTTCAATTGCTTCTTTGTAGACACTGACCCAAAAACCGGGGATGTTAGCAATTACGAGGGTCTCGTCAAATTCCATATCGTGTCCCTCAGTTAAACAATGTTCTGCCACAGCAGATTTTTCAGGCTGCAGCAGTCTCATGTGGCGCCAATGTTCCACGCATCTATCTTTCACAGTGCGGACAGATCGGCCATTGTACGCCTTGCCGCATTGGCAAGGTATCCTATAAACACCCGGCTTCTTAAGACCTAGGTCATCTTTTACAGAGCCAAGCAGTGCCCTAATTTTGCTGGGAGGGCGAAAAACACTTTTGATATTAAAGTTTTTTAAAAGTCTTCCAACTTTGAAAGAGACGCCCCCATCATAGGATATGAACGCCAACGCTTTATATTCTCCTTCGTGAACATCTGGCGATGGTCCAAACTCCATGGCCCGATGAATTTGTTTATTAGAACAACCATTTTCTTTAAAGACGGTCTTCAGATGTTCAAGTTCAGGTGTTAAACTATCTGCATCTGAGATGGCATATGCCCTACGAACCAGGGTTTTAAGGACACCGTTGCGTTGGAATGGTGGATGGCAGCTTTTGGCATGCAAATACCGATCGGTGTGTGTTGGTTTTCTATAAACTGTGTGTCCCAGGCTGCCATCATGTTTTTTATAAACCATTACGTCCAAAAATGGGAGCTTCCCATCCCTTTCTATCTCCATAGTAAATTTAATATTAGGATGAAGGCAATTGAAGTGGTCCAAAAATCGATCAAGCGTATCACGTCCGTGGGGCCAGATAAAGAATGTGTCATCGACGTAACGCCAAAAACACGTAGGTTGCAAAGCAGAAGTTCTCAGGGCCCTGTCCTCAAAGTCTTCCATATATAAGTTGGCAACTATGGGTGATAGAGGGCTTCCCATAGCTACACCGTCCTTCTGTTCAAAAAAGTTGCCATTGAATGAGAAGTATGTGGATGTAAGAACATGTTGACAGAGTTTCACCAGCTCATCATCCAGCCTTTCGCTGATTAGACTCAGAGATTCATCCAAAGGGACCCGTGTGAAAAGGGAAACTACGTCGAAACTAACAAGTAAATCTGACGGGTCTAGCCTCAAGGACTTCAGTTTATAGGATACCTTGCCAATGCGGCAAGGCGTACATCGCACTGTCAAAGATAGATGCGTGGAACATTGTCGCCACATGAGATTAACCGAGACAAGGGTTTTCCTCTGAGCAGTTCGTGGAACCCGCTTTTGAAAAACATCAAATTGCAACGTTCTGTGACGAATCCAGCGCCAGTGTTTGATGTACTATAATCGATATATCGTTCCACCGATGTCCCACTAGGGGCGGCGCCACTAGTACACGTCCCGTACGTAGCAACTTTGGAAAGCGGCGCATCCGCCGCCCACAGGTGCGACGCCTATGTAGGACGGAGAATACGGCTCTACCCTCAGTACTCGACGGGACTCAGCAACAGCAGCGTTCGTGAGGATGGCGGACAGTTGGATCGCCGAAATATCGGACCAGTTTGTTCTCAGTATCCGGCAGCATACCCGAAAGGACTATCAAGATTTACTACGCCGGGAAAGCCTTAGATGCCACAACTAGATGGATTATCTATGAGATCCCTACTCAGTCCACATTTAGCAGATATATTTATGGATATTTTTGAACAACATTTTCTGAGAAAAGATCCCTTACGTTCAAACATTAAATACTGGTACAGATATGTGGATGATGTACTGTGTTTGTGGACAGGTACCACAAGACAGCTCAACACATTTTTTCAAAACTTAAACAGCCAACACAAAAACATTCAGTTCACAACGGAGATGGGTAACAAATCCATAAATTTCCTAGATCTGACCATAGATATCACTAAACATACACACTCTTTCAAAATCAACAGGAAAACTACAGATACAGACACAGTAATACCTGCCTCCTCACAACACCCAGTTACTTACAAACACTCAGCTTTCCACTACATGGTGCATCGCCTCATATCTGTTCCCATGTTTAAAGAGGATTTCAGATCAGAATTAGAAACCATAAAATTTGTTGCCACAACTAATGGCTACAATGCAGTCCTGATTGATGGAATTTTGCACAAAAAACAAAAGAAGAAAATTATATCCCTCCTCTATGCTCCCTTCTGACTTCCACTCCAATGAATGCAGGAAATGGTGTACAATACCATACTTAGGACAAATGTCACAACAAGTATCTAAACCAATGAAATCCTGCAATTACAGGGTTTCCTACCATATGAAAAACACTACAGCTCAGTGTATCTTTAATAGCAAAGACAAGACTCTTATACTAAACAACAGTGGAGTATACAAAATTACTTGTCAAGATTGTTATAAGTTTTATATTGGTCAGTCAGGCAGAAGCATAGCAACTAGACTAGCTGAACATGAACGCAGCTGGAGACTACAGAATCAGGAGTCCACATTTGCTGAGCATGTACTGAGTGAGGGCCATAGCTACCAGCCACTGTTTCAAGTCCTTCACTTAGCAATCAAGGGCCAAAAACTTAACTTATTGGAAGCTCTTGAAATCAAAAAACACCTAGCCCATAGCCCTGATTTAGTATTAAATGATCAAACACAACTAAACAGTTTACCCCTATTGGATTTCACTTAATTCATCTCAGAGTTACATTACCTCCTACCTTGTCAGTTCCAGTCTCTTCATACATTTCCTCATAGTACAATCAATTACCTAAGTTTTCCATCACGTCCCTCACTGGCTGTTCCATTCCTCCATTACAAAAAACCTAAAAACCTTAAATGTAGTCCTAGCATTTTATTTATTTGTATGACTAGTAGATCAAAGTCAGACAATCACAGTTTCAAAATTAATTCTAAAAACTGGATTCCTTGTTTACCCCCACAGTCCTAAACTCCTGTGTATTTATTTATTACGATTTATTTTTAAGTTTTGAAAATTCGGTCCCAGTGTAGCTTACAACATAATATTCATTTTCATGTACCTGAATTTTTAGAATATTAATTTCATTAGACAGATTTTAGTTTAATGTAATGCAGTAACTATTCATTCTAAGTTCTTGATGCCACTCCAAACCTGGCATTACAACTTTCATATGTAACACCATCTATAATTATCGCGCAGAATTATTAACAAGGCACTTATATATATTTATTTATCAGCATTATCAGTTTGTTTGTAATAGTAGGTAGTTTTAGTTCCCAAGTTATATTCAAATTTATTCCTTGTTTTATCCTTAACACATTGTATATTCATTTATTACTGATTAGTTTTTTAAGTTGATAACTGTAATAACACAATGTCAAAGAAGTTGTATACTATGTATGTCGATCTAAGTGGAGACATTTGTCATCTCTTCCCATACTGTATCTAAACATTGTAACCTCTTTGACACAGCAGTAAAAAATCTGAAGATGGCCTAATAAGCCGAAAACCGGTCAGGTGAACAAAAATAAACTTGTAGAAAACACACAAAATTGTGTTTTTTTAATTTATTTGATTATGTTCTACCAAGAAGCGACGGAAGAATCAGTCAAAATGAATTTTTGTCTGTTTCTTCCTTTATTTTTGATAGATTTGTGAAATCCCATATTCATTCTCGCTACAACATCTCTGTGTTCACTAATTGTAATAAATAATCATTTTCATAACTGATACATATAGCTCTTTATTCTCAAGATAAAAGACCATACAATATCGCCAGAAAATTTTTTCTCTGAAAGTGTTCCGCTACGATCATTTGGGTTTTCTCCGATACCTGCAGACGTCTCAATTCCAGTGAAGGAGCCCTTATCTCATCTTTTGTTTTTGAAAACGCCATTTTATCTGCAAATGTCTGATTTTGCTGAAACCTAACAATACGTATTGGTTTTAAATCCAGTCGATCCCTGCCCGGACATACAACAGAGGCTGACGAGACGCCCTGTGGCGCCTTTCTCTAACATTCAATCAGGTGGTGCTGGCTCCGGCATCCAACAGTTACGTCAGCGGCTCTCTTTTGTCTCTCGGCTGAAGGCGTCTTGCCTGCCTAAGACACTTTCTGCAGTCGACATACCGATATTTTACGTTACATTAGCAACTAGCTCCTCAGTGACCTAAAGGTGAACAAATTAAAACCCAGACTAATGAATCTTCGGAAACAAATGCATCTATAAATAAACTAGTGAAACAATTAAAGAGAAAATAAACCAGTTGTGGCTATAATAATTGTAAATCTTTTTGGATGTGCTCGTAAAAAACAAATTCGAATTCTACGTAACCGGTATTTATTGATTATTGAGGTGCACCTGTTAGACTATAATTGAAATAAATACTCTCAGAAGGTGTTAAACAAAATTATGTTGTTGACTGGGATGAAGAGTATCCTCCACGAATGGGAAAAGAATATTCTCAGACTTAACAGTAGAGGCATGCACCGGTTTTTCAAGTACATAGAAAATAGAGATGTGGCTAAGCAAGTCATGAAGGAAAGAGGGTTGAAAAAAAATTACACTTGGAATTGAAGGCTATCCAACATACAAAGAGAAAGTGGAGAAATGAGCAGGAGGCCGAGCAGAAGTTATTTATAATTATGTTCAACGTCCTTTCATTCACATGTCATGGGAAAAGGAAGAAGCAAAAAGTAGGCGTGTTGACTTCCAGTGTGTGAAATCAAAAACTGTTACAAATCTTGCGTAGGCAACTGCAGATCCTGCACTAGAATTAGATGCTGATCGTAATCTACTGCCTTAGTTGCTGCCCCTATGGTTGCAGTTGAACAAGAAGAAGGAGCTGTAGGAAGACCCTTGCTTCCATCATTGCCTGCAAATGAGCCGTACCCAGCAGCAGATGACCTTGTACTACCATTAAGTCTTGATGATAACTCGTAGTCGTTTTGCTTTTAAAATATCTTGTGTTGTTTAAATTGACAGGAAGTGAATTTTTAAATTTTCAAATGTTTGTAGAGTCTATGGGACTTAACTACGGGGTCATCAGTCCCTAAACTTTCAAACTACTTATGAACTACTTACGAACTAGGATGGCACAAATATCCATGCCCGAGCAGGGATTCGAACCCCCGACCGTAGTGGCCGTGCAGACCGTGACTGGGGCGCCTCAGCCCCCTCGGCCACCGCGGCCGGCAAGTGAATTTTGTGCAAGTGGGTTATCAAAATGGTGCTGTGCATCTGTGACATAATCCATGGACAGTAATGATGCTAAAATACTAAATGACTATGTGGTTGCTTGCATAGGTAAATGTGTGTGTTACTAATTGCATAAACACACACAGATCTAATATATGGCTGCAACAGATTAAGCTCGGTGCTGTTTTTCATAGACTTCTCGTCCGACTTCAGTACACTTTCGAATTCTATTGACAGCATCAACGCAACTTGCCATAATAAAACAGCACTCTCCTGAAGTCAACTCGGTTTTCTTATATGGGGACAATTCTATTAATATTCCAAATGACCAATTCGTCACTTGCGTTGGACGGGAAATGATCCTTTCTTTTGTGCAGATGTACAGTCGTGCTCAAAAGTATCCGAACGACCTGAATTGCATTTCGCCTGATGCTCATGCAACCCAACTAACGTACCTGTCTTGCGGGTACTATAATCACTCCCGGGCACAGTCGTTTGATTATTGAAAATGGTTCCAACAAGTCACTGCTAGAAAACCCCGCTCTGCATCGCAATAACTCAAGATGTAAAGTAATACCACGATATCAGGGAACACCGTATCACCGATAAGACTGTCCTTAAGGCTTGGAAGCTCACATTTAATACAAGAAATTACACCCTTGAAATGTTACTACTCATTATTACGTCAGATGGGTAATGCACGTAGTCAGTTCGTCGTATTCGTGATTGCTTGTTCAAAGTGACGTACCAAACTTATTATTTAATACAAAATGGCATTAAAAATTTAAGTTACTCACGAGCAAATAGTTGAGAATATGTAGGAACTTTAAATGACTCGACGAACCGTCTCGTTCTGCATATGGACTCAAACCCAGGTCATCCAGACTAAGCAAAGATTTCGTGCCTGACGGAAACTAACAGTCATTCCTGACTAAGCGTACAGAGAGTGATATACCTCGATTTTAGACAGTATCAGTTAGCAAATTTCAACTTTAAATTACATAACATAAACGGACAGCACCTATTGTCCCTGTTAACAAACTAAGAGAGATGTTAAATATTTCTTCTTCACAAGTAACTTACTTGAAATGCCATGAGGTAAAGCTGTGTTGGACAGGGATACGAATCCAGAACCGAAACGGATTGTTATCGAAGCATAATCAACTGTGACATATCGGATTTTCTCGGCAGTAGCTAGATGTTTTAACTAAAATGACGAAACGAAAAAATGTTTCCCTTCCCGGGACTCCATCCCGGCACCTATCGTTATTATATTCTGAAGAAAACAAACGTTAAATACGAGTTTGTTACACCAGCAGCGACATGTGAGCATGCTTGAACTAGAAATAATATGACGAAGAGTTCAGAGCTGATTAGGAATCGAACCCCACACATATCGTTGTTGACTACACATAGAAACGTCAGCTACCGAATTTTTCTCCACCAGCAGCTCGGAATAACATCCTTGAACTTACAGTGATCTTGGCTCTGGCTCTGTGTCTCACTGGGAGTCAGAAACGTCAGATATCGTTAGCGTTGACAACGAATGAAAATACATTGAAAATCAAAATTATATACAGACTGTTATAGATAATATCAGACAATTCGCATATATCGTCGATGAGTAATTTCTCTTGTTTACTATTGTTTTAACAAGACTAAAGGAAAACTTAATAAAATTGTGCACGGTATTATAAAACTACCCACGATAACCTTACGACGAAAGTCTGTTTTAATGAAACTGATTACCTGTACACAAGCGTGCCTCTATCGGCACGAATTAGTAAAATACTACTCACTTAGATTTATATTGGGTCTGTGTTTCACTGGTATGCTGTGTCATACTCGAGAGGTATGCAAACGTGGCATTTCGTAAATAAAGTTAAGTATCTCTAGAAAACCAAAATTAGCTTGTCAGCAGCGGGAAGAGGCGTTACCTGTTGTCCAGTATAAGTATTTCACCATTGCACTATGAGCCGAAAGTATTTTCTTGCGATTTCCTTATCCATGTTTGATCTGACTGCTTGTAGCTCTTTCACAGAAGGTATGAAAATGTTAGTCAGTGAGACATGAACCGTGAACCGTAACAGACGCTTTTTTACAGGTCAGCAAGTTACCACAGAGCTAGCGAAGATGTATGTGCATGGCTTCGTCTTACGATATCAATAGTGGCTAGAACTCGTAAACAACTATGTAAAAGACGAGGTTAGTTGCGATTTCCACGTGCAACGACTTTCCTGGGCTGAAAACCGTAAAATTACAATCTTTTGTAACTCCTCAAGCTAGAATAACTCAGATTATTCAATGGAAATGACAGGGAAAAACCAAGTGAAATTCGAAGCTCAATTCCGTGCACACCAGTCAGTAATTCGTTGCCAAATCTCGGTTACAGTACCATCAGGAAGAAGACGAACCGATGTGTTCCTACAGCGGGCTGGGAAGTGACCATAGCTGGTGTTTCAACGACGCGGCTGTTATGGCCAGGAATGCGTAATGCGTCTGATTCGCATTTCTGTAACTAGGTTTAGGGACTGGAGCGTAGTTACTAATCATACTCGGAACTGACTGCAAACTAAGCATAATAAACAGTAACTCTCATAGTTGTTTTATAATTCTTCTGTAAGTGTACTCAGAACTAAGAAACTCATTCACGGACTATTCGTGCCTGGCCGAAACTCGAGCACAACAACCAAATGAAAAGCAAGAGAGAGGGAGAGAGAGGGAGAGAGAGGGGGGGGGGGGAAGGGGGAGGACAGAGACAGAGATAAAAATAAAAATGAATGAGAGCGAGAGTACAAATTGTTGTAAAGATATTTAATTATGGTATATAAAGAAATCTTTCATTAAAATAACACGTTCCACATCATTAGAAAAAGGCGTATTCGTGATCTATGGAACATGTATTATTCTAATCTACTCTAATCATACTGCTGACTAGCCATGAAGAGTCATGAATTACCAAAATTTTCGCCAATATCAGTAACCAAATCTAAACTTGAAAACTGAAAACGGCCGGCCGCGGTGGCCGAGGGGACTGAGGCGCTCCAGTCACGGTCTGCACGGCCACTAGGGTCAGGGGATCGAATCCCCCCTCGGGCATGGATATTTGTGCCGTCCTTAGTCTTACTAGTTCATAAGTAGTTTGTAAGCTTAGGGACTGATGACCCCGTAGTTAATTCCCATAAGTTCTACAAACATTTGAACATTTGAACTGAAAATGACACTTTTTTCTAATAAATCGCGACTTCTATCAAGACCCTTTCGTCCCTGTTAACTAACCATGAAAGATGTCTGCCAAACCTCCATTCAGACGTAACAAATTGTGCACGTATTTAAAGATGTAGTGCATGACGTGAAGTTCTGTGACGGATATACGAACCCAGCACGTAATCGTATCGTTAACTAAGTAAAATCAAATGTTCCGTATCGTTTATCTTACCAGCTGCTAGGTATTTGAATCTAAAATAAGGATACAATTTTTTATGCTTGAGCGACAGTCGAACCGCACACCTAGCGTCCTTCTTTATCATTTACGAATGTGCGAAAACACGTACTCTTCATTAAAATAAACATCTTCGTCTTGTTATGCAAAGATTCGCGACGTACTTTACATTAACGTTTTACCAACAAAATTGAAATAGGACAAATTTTCCTTTTGTTCACAGCAACTTAATCGCTGATGAGAAGTTAAGCTGAAATTAAACAATATGTGCTTTAAATAAAGTTTTCTTCCTATTATCACAGTAGACTCAGTACCGAGTCCTGTTCCCGTCCTCTTCTACAACTGTATTTAATCGCCGGGGAACAGAGGCAACAAGCTTTCTGATGAATATATCACTCTGTGACATTTCTTCCCACGGCCGCGGCGGGGTAGCTGTGCGCACTGAGGCGCCGTGCTGTGGTGCGCGCAGGCGTTCGCTATCAGGGATTCAAGTCCTCCCTCGGGCATGGGTGTGTATGTCGTCCTTAGGTTAGTTTAACTTAGTTTAAGTAGTTTGTAAGCTAGGGACTAATAACCCAGCAGTTAAGTCCTATAGATTCAGAAACATTTGAATTGTTTTTTCTTCCGGCACAGCGTGAACTGCTTCCGACAACTCTGCCTTGGATGTTGGTGCAGGTCTTTTGCTGCTAAAATTTTTTCCCCTCTCTGCCCAAACGTGCTTAATGGGATTGGGGTCAGCAGCTTTTGGAGGCCAGTCCAACAACTCAATGTCTCCATTCATCTGAAACCAGTGTCTTACAACGATTGGATGTATGGACTGGGGAACATTCATGTTGAAAGATAATTGTATGCCGTGGTGGATTAGCAGTGCGTACTGGGGCGCTGTGCTGCGGTGCGCGCGGCCGTTCGCCGTCGGGGGTTCGAATCCCCCGTCGGGAATGGGTGCTGGTGTTGTTTAGGTTAGCTTACGTTAGTTTAAGTAGTTTTCAAGCTAGTGAATTTGGCAGATGTACCCATAAACTGGACCCACCTATCTGTTATAAATGGATCGTCTGCAACAGCATTGATTTAATGATATTGCTCTAAACGTTCTAGTGAAATCGTGATTATAATCGGTGTCACAGTAATGAAAGCTTGGAATCAGGAATGAATTTGAATTCTGTGCTAATGCAAGTGCTCTGCGTCCTGTGTGGCACTTCTACGAACATTTGAAACATTTTGATGATTGTACCTTCAGGAAATCGCTGAAGAAGAGAATGTTCGCCGCGGTGGAGTAGCCGTGCGGTCTAAAGCGTCTCGCTGCGGAGCGCGCGGTTGCTTGCCGTGGTGGTTCGAGTCCTCCCTGGAGCATGGGTGTGTGTGTTTGTCCTTAGGTTAGTTTACCTAGGTTTAAGTAATTTCTAAGCTACGGACTGATGACCACGCAGTTTGGTCCGATAGATTTACAAACATTTGAACATTTTTTTGATGAGAATATTCAAATGTTTGTCAAGCTTAAGGGACTTAACTGCGGGGTCATCAGTCCCTAAACTTACAAACTACTTATGAACTACCTTAGACTAAAGACGGCACAAACATGCATGCCCGAAGGGGGATTCGAAACCCCGACGGGGAACAGTCTCGCGCATAGCGCTTGACGAAGAGAAGGAAGCATGATGTCTTCCGGTATTTGTCAGTAATAACCACTACAAAGCGGAAGCTCAAGTTCCCACAGCACGCCGCAACCATTTGCTGATATCCAGCTCCAAACTGTGACAGACGGCCGGCCACATCTTTGCCTCTGATGAACATATTTACGTTTGTTTCTCGTTCCACTTGGTCGATGCACATGGACAGAGTTATTTTTAGCAGTTGAAAATACCTTCTCGTCAGTAAATATAATTCGGTCCCAGTGCGAAGGCGGCTTCCTTCTGTAGGCCAGTACGAAATTTAACCTGGCAGCCCTATGTTGTTCTTTTAGTATTTCCTTAACGGCCGCTTTCCGTCCATACTTTCCTTCCTCGTTGACTCGACGACGTATGGTCGACCTGCTCACTATTAGCTGCAGGATGTTTTAATTTCTCTGCTGATCCTGAAAGGGTCCTGAACACTGCGAAACACAACTAGCTCTTTATTCACACGAAGTGATGGGTGCTATCGACAAGGGTTCGCAAATCGATTCCGTATTTCTTAATTTCCAGAAAGCTTTTGACACCGTACCTCACAAACGGCTTTTAATCAAATTACGTGGTTATGGTGTATCGCCCCAAATTTGCGACTGAATAGGGGATTTCCTGTCAGAGAACATATAGTTCGTTGTAATCGATGGTAAGGCATCGTCTAAAACAAAGGTGATATCGGGCGTTCCACAGGGTAGTGTTATTGGTCCTCTGCTGTTCCGTATGTACATAAACGATTTAGGGGAAAATCTAAGTAGCTCTCTTAGGTTGTTTGCAGATGACGCCGTCATTTTCCGTCTAGTAAAATCATCTGGAGATCAAATCAACTGCAGAACGATCTGAATAAGATATCAGTATGGTGTAAAAATTGTCAATTGACTCTAATTAATGAGAAATGTGAAGTCGTCCACGTGAGTACGGAAAGAAATCCGTTAAACTTTGTTTCCAAGATAAATCAATCAAAAGTGAAGGCCGTAAACTCCATAAAATACCTAGGAATTATTATTTGGAAAGAACATGTAGATAATGTCGTGGGAAAGGCGATCCAGAAACTGCGTTTTATTGGTAGAACCCTTAAAAGATGCAACAGAACTACTAAGGAAACTGCATACACTACGCTTGTCCTCCTTTTTTAGAATATTGCTGCCCAGTGTGGGATCCTTATCAGGAGGGTTTGACGGAGGACATCGAAAGAGTCCAAAGAAGGGCAGCTCGTTTCGTATTGTCACGATACAGAGGAGACAGCGTTACGGAAATGATACTGGATATGGAATGGGAATCATTACAACAACGACGCTTATCGCTGCGGCGTGGGCTACTTACGAAACTCCAATCGCCAACATTCTCCTCCGAATGCGAAAATATATTGTTGATTCCCACTTACATAGGTAGAAATGATCATCAGAAAAAATACGAGAAATCAGAGCTCGAACGGAGAGATTCAGATGGTCTTTCTTCCCGCGCACTATTCGAGAATGGAATGGGAGATAAGTAGTATAATTGGTAGTTCGATGAACCCTCTGCCAGGGACTTAAATGTGATTTGTAGAGTATCCCATGTAGATGTAGATGTAGACTGCAGCGGAGTATACTCTTGTCTTCATCCTCTGTGGTAGTCCGTGATCGTTCAGAGCGACGATGACGGTTTACGTGGCCTTCATCTTCCATCCTCTTCGCCCAGAGATGAATAGTGGATTTGCTGTATCTCAGAGCACGGGAAATGGCACTGATACAGTACCCGTCTTAACAAAGCGCAAGGATAAGACCTTTATCAAACTCACTGGGCTGCTAGACGTTGCCTTGACAGAAGTAAGAACCGTCTCACAAGGCAACAGGAAACGAAGTGCCACACAGGACGCAGAGCACTTGCATTAGCACAGAATTCAAATTCATTCCTGATTCCAAGCTTTCATTACTGTGACACCGATTATAATCACGATTTCACTAGAACGTTTAGAGCAATATCATTAAATCAATGCTGTTGCAGACGATCCATTTATAACAGATAGGTGGGTCCAGTTTATGGGTACATCTGCCAAATTCACTAGTCTGAAATACGCAGCTGTTGATTTTAACACATATTTCTTAAAAAACAAGAGCTCGAATGAGAGAACTATTTTTAAGGAGCTGTGTTAGATGACTATTTATATCTGTTTAACAAAATTCAGATTAAACAGAAATGTTTTAGTCGTAACTATTACTTCGAAGGAACGAACATGTTTTAGAATAGAAGACTAAATTAAACTGTGGCGTTCAGTGTATTCGAGGTACTGCAAACATTGTTGTATGTCACTTAGAACGCTAGTTGTGGGAAGCTGGGGAAAACAGTCTCGACCATCTTCCGATTTGTAAATAAGTTTCACAAGGAGTGGGTCTGACATGTGCGCTACCAATTGTGATCAAATATTGCATGGACGTTCTGACTTTCTCCTGTGCACTTGGTTGCTCCCTTCTGATAATATTCCAAACTGTTTTAATTTTACTATCAGAGGAACTAATCTCAGACACGGTGCGTATGATTCTGGATTTTAATAACTTTTCTTATAGTTTTTATAATATTAAATTGTTTCTGGGTTATTACTGTTTCTTGCAAATATATATAATTCCTTTTTACGTGCCGTAACACCCAGTTCTTCTGGTGCATCTGCAGCCATGATCTGAATACGTCGCATAACGGTTTCCGGAGCGAAACTCACTTTTTCAATGTCTTCTACCAAATTTGGGCACATTTCTTCACAGGTCATCACAATCACTTCATCCGTAAGTTACACTCAGTAAAAGGTTTAACTTCCTTGACTACATGTAGAGCTATTCTCAGACGGACAGCCGCTTCGCTACTCTGACAGTCCTCCAAATCAGCACGTTCCTTTAATTCATATATTAAGGCGTCTTGTTCTTCTTCATATTTCCCATACTCAACTGCATGGCACTGGGAATAATGACGCTGTAAATTATTTTTTTATACTTCATAGTTCTCAGTTACACACACAACTCTATGCATGTTCACCGCAATTCACAAAATATAAACAGATTTTCCCACACAGACAGAAAAACCGATTGTTCGTTTTGCTCGTACTCGCCATGTTATTGTCGTGAACAGCGCTGTTGCTGACTGAGCCCTCCAGCTCCGTACTCACAGCCCCTTTATATAGGCAACACTGCGAACACAGCTGACGTCACACGGATTGACAGGCTTGCTCTTCCTGCTCACATGTCAGGGGCTGGTTGCACACACACCGATTTTGCACGGTAAAATCCCATTGGAAGGCCACTGCATACAACGGCGCACCTCATCTAATTGAGCTCCACACGCACCGATTTTTACCGGCCGTCCTCCCTGCAGATTTCTTGCTGTGCCTTCTCACCGTACAGTCGACTAGCGCGTATAGGACTAAAATACAAAATATTGATTCGGCAGCGAGTTCTGTATACAGTACATTACAAATACGAGGCGCATTCAAGTTCTAAGGCCTCCGATTTTATTTTCTCCGGACTGGAAAGAGATAGAAACATGCGCATTGTTTTAAAATGAGGCTGCGTTCATTGTCAATACGTCCCAGAGATGGTAGCACAGTACGGCAGATGGAATTTCACCGCCAGCGGCGAGAATGAGAACTGTTTTAGATACTTAAAATGGCGACGTTTTCCTTAGTTGAACAGCGTGCAATCATTCGTTTCCTGAATTTGCGTGGTGTGACACCAATTGAAATTCATCGACAGTTGAAGGAGACATGTGGTGATGGAGTTATGGATGTGTTGAAAGTGCGTTCGTGGGTGCGACAGTTTAATGAAGGCAGAACATCGTGTGACAACAAACCGAAACAACCTCGGGCTCGCACAAGCCGGTCTGACAACATGATCGAGAAAGTGGAGAGAATTGTTTGGGGGGATCGCCGAAGGACTGTTGAACAGATCGCCTCCAGCGTTGGCATTTCTGTGGGTTCTGTCCACACAATCCTGCATGACGACCTGAAAATGCGAAAAGTGTCATCCAGGTGGGTGCCACGAATGCTGACGGACGACCACAAGGCTGCCGGGTGGCATGTTGCCAAGCAATGACGCGCAACGACAGCACGAATGGGACTTTCTTTTCGTCGGTTGTGACAATGGATGAGACGTGGATCCCATTTTTCAATTCAGAAACAAATCGCCAGTCAGCTCAATGGAAGCGCACAGATTCGGGTGACCGCCAGTGCTGAAAAAATGATGGTGTCCATGTTCTGGGACAGCGAGGGCAGCTTTCCAAAGGGCACTACGGTAACAGGTGCATCCTACGAAAATGTTTTGAAGAACAAATTCCTTCCTGCACTGCAACAAAAACGTCCGGGAAGGGCTGCGCGTGTGCTGTTTCACCAAGACAACACACCCGCACATCGAGCTAACGTTACGCAACAGTTTCTTCGTGATAACAACTCTGAAGTGATTCCTCATGCTCCCTACTCACCTGATCTGGCTCCTAGTGACTTTTGGATTTTTCCATCAATGACACTCTCCGTGGCCGTACATTCACCAGCCGTGCTGCTATTGCCTCAGCGATTTTCCAGTGGTCAAAACAGACTCCTAAAGAAGCCTTCGCCGCTGACATGGAATCATGGACATGGAATTAGAAAAAAAAAATCGGAGGCCTTAGAACTTGTATGCACCTCGTATTTCAGCTTCTTTTCTGTTTCAGGGTAGTGAATTAAATTCAGTGGCGAAGGCGAAATTTTATGCCATACTGGGATTCGAACCCGTTTTTAAGTGTTCTTCGGATATATCTTGTCTTTGCTGTATGCTATTCCCTTAGCTCTTCACTGTGTTTGCATTATTACGGAGGGCGATTAGCCCTCTGAGTGATCGGCTGTCCAGACACTTTCTCGTCCTAAGCAAATCATCACCTAATCGCGTACTACAAGCGTCCATTATTGTACTTTATCGCAGCTATATCTGTATCACCGCAAGGGATCGAACTTGTTTCTATATCCGCACACAAATGTCATTTGCCTGTCTGAGGCATACATACAAATATATATGTATACGTCTGCAACGCATTAAGTGATTTAGAAATAAAGGATGATATATTTATTTCGGTAGCTGAAACACGACCAGTTTTGTGGAACAAAACTTTGGACACGTTTAAAGGCAAAAATGCGACTAGATATACATGGAGACAAGTTTCCTGCGAACTGAATGATGATTATGCGGAAATGGAGAGCAAAGAAAACATGGATTTATTAAGTGGTACACTAATGTCTCATGCAGTACTTCATTAGTTCTTGTATCATGTCAGCAATATTTGAAATTAGTATTATGCATAATACTTCGAGATTCATCAATTTATGTTTGTAATCAACTTCACTCGACCACGACAGCTGAGCGACTGCTCGTTTGACCGGTAAAATTCCGGGGTGTGTGCAAGCATCACTCCAACGATAAAATATCGGCTGATATTTTACGGGCAGTAAAAAATCGGTGTGTGAGCAACCAGCCATACCGCCTGAAGTTATTTTCCTCTGACCTAAAACTTGCACCGCAAATATTGAGGAAATGCAAAGTTCTATTGATGTGCGATTTTGTCATGATGGATTTATAGTCAGAGGTTCGTATTGTTAGCCAATGCACATATTTTAATGATATACAGAATGTGTATTTTTGTGCAAATATACAGTTTCTTTTTTTTTTTAATGGAACAATCTCTATTGACACTATCAAACGAAAAGTAGAATTTCAATGGTGTTTGTTTCAAAACCATTCGTGTATGAGATATCGTATTGTGAAAAGTTTCCAGTACAACACTTGTCTGCCTTATGCAACCTGCTTAGTCGCTAGGTACAATGTTGTAATGTTTGCTTGTATGGTGCTTGAGTGTTCCTAGAGTGCACTACAACTTGCTAGTCAGTCAGTCAGTAGTGACATTCCAAGCAATAGGGTGTGAGTGGGTGATGGGATTTACCGATACAGGAAAAGCGCGACATTTTTATTGTGCATGGAGAGTGTAAGAAGAATGCAGTTCGTGCTAGTACTGTGTACGCGGAAACATATTCCAATAGTCGACACCCACTCGGCATTTATTTATCAACCTCCTCAACCAGTTACATGAATGTGATAGTGTAATACCTAGACAACGTAGCAGACGGATGCAAGTGACGACAGAAGTGTGAGATATTAACGTTTGGTATTTGTTGCAGTTAATCCGCACATTAGTTCCGCGCAATCTTTTGAGGAAATGGCATGAGTCAGGCAAGTACCTACGCGTTCTCCAAAGACATCGATTCCATCCGTATCACATCAAGAGGTTCATGGAAACAATTATGATAATCGTGTGAAATGATATCACGTGTGCAGCATTCTTTCCACACCAGACTGGAAGCGTGTGTTACCGGTGTCGGTGGTCATTTTTAACATAATGTGTGATGGTCAGCTGTCTCTTTAATGGTCAGACTTCACATCGCTGGTGTATGTACTCGCGTTGTTCTTCAGTGTGTACTAACACAGGTGTTGTACAAGTCTTGCTGTGGAAACTTTTCACAATAAAGTCTATATCTATAAATGTGAATGTCTGTTCGGTGTACGTTTATCACGTCTGAACCACAAGACATAAAGAGCTAAACATTTGTACAGTTACTAATGTCTACCCGGGGAAGGCTTTAGGCACGGCTTTATGGCGATCGGATAGCTATTTATCTATATATATTAATGTGAATTCGTAAGTTATGTAATTAGTAACACAGAAGAGAAATGTTTTAGTTTCTGAAACATAGGAACTTAATTACTTTAATCAATCAAAAATTTCCATTAATTTTATTTGCTTTGTACAGCCATAGAGTCCGTTAAAAACGAACTGCAAGATTGACTCTTTGAAAATTATATTTACTATAAGAAAATGTTTTTATTGGTTGCATTGTTGCTTGAGGGTTGATAATGATAAAAGGGTGGAGTTTATTGGGATGGAATGTTATCGGTGTATATAAAATTCTACGGGTGTGTGTGTGTGTGTGTGTGTGTGTGTGTGTGTGTGTTAATATTTCGCTCTGCAACGAAAACTACAGAAAGCAAGCGAATGGTCTGTGTGTAATTGTTGTCCGAAGTCTCCCGTTGTACACCATAGCAGTTCCATGCCGATAGCTATAAGGTGGTGGAAGATATGGTGGTTGAAAGTCGTCAAATTATAAAAAAAAATCCGACTGAAGGCCAGCGATGACGTTTGCGACTCTATTCAATATCATTAGTGGTGGAAACGGGACAGCGGCTGGTCAAGAGTCTGAAGGAAGTGAGATACCAACAGCCGTATCTATAATAAAATATTTACTGTATCACAACCGCATTCCACTATTCTATCTTCAGGTCCCTACATCGGAGCATAATATCCAAAAGTAGGGATACAAAAACTGGACTCGTGGACTTCTGTCTCTTAGGGGGAAACAACAACAACTGCCACAAAATTCAAATGTTTGTAAAGCTATCGGACCAAACTGCGTGGTCATCAGTCCGAAGCTTACAAACTACTTAAACCTAGGTAATCTAACCTAAGGACAAACACACACACCCATGCCCAAGGGAGGACTCGAACCTCCACGGCGAGCAACCGCGCTCCGCAGCGAGACGCCTTAGACCGCTCGGCTACTCCACCGCGGCACAACTGCCACATATCTTTGGTGTATGCGTGCTACAATATCTTCAGCTCTTTCTCTGTAAGGATAAGCATACGAATAATGAAAGGTAAGAATAAATAAATAAAGCAATAAAAATTCCTTTTAATACATCTCCTTAAAAAAATCGATTTGACGTTTCGCGCATTATCTATCATAATCAACCAACCCGCGAGAGGAGCCGCGGGTTTTAGCTAGTATCTCATAAACCCCTTCCATTAGAGTCTGATTTACCTTACTTTTAGTTTCTTAATGACAATAGGGAGTGTTTCATTTAAAATGTGCATATTTGCACAAAAAACAATCTCTATGTATCATAAAAATCTGTTTATTGGCTAACAATTCGAGAGCCTGACAATCAATTCATCCTGTAAAAACTGCATTTCAATAGCACTTGCCTTTTCCAAAATTTTGCGGGAGAAAGATTCGCTCTGTATACAGGGTGTCCCACTCAACTTCTTCACTCCAAATATCTCTAGAACTACAATAGACATTGTCAAGAGACTTTCACGGTCATGAACGTACGGCAGGGGCGTATGAAAGAAATTGCAATGGGAAAATCTAACACGTAAACATATATTATTTTCAATACAAACTTTTGTTTCTTTTTAATGTATACCCCATATTATTTCTTACGCAATCAAATACGTATTTTACACTGAATATTGTGTTCATGGGAAAATAACATTCAGATATCCCATAACATTCAGATACCCCATATTATTTCTTACACAATCCATAGCGTGAAAAATCACAAAAAGATTGGCGTTGGTTGCATTGAAATGCGTCAATTACATCCGAAGAGACTGTGAAGCGAAGTTGACGTTTGAAATACATGAAGCGCGCTGCCAGCGTATGTCCGAGACTCAGCCGTGAGATTTGCTTGAGTCTCGGGACGCGCGAGCTGCCATCTTCATGCATTTCAGACGTCATCTTTGCTTTACACTCTCTCCGGATGTAACTGACGCATTGCGATGCAACCAACGCCATTCTTTTTTGTGTATTTTCACGCTATGGATTGCGTAGGAAATAATATGGAGTATTCATTAAAAAAATCTTAAGTCTCTGTTGAAAATAAAATTTTTTTACGTTTTAGACTGTATCATAGTACCTATGAAGGCAAGGGAAGCGACAATGGTACACAAAGTGCCCTTCGCTACATGCTGGATGTGGCTTACAGAGTATGGATGTAGATGTAGATGCAGAAAAAGAAGCTTGCAAAATCTGTGACAGTCTTTCACACTTTTCTGGGAAGTTCCCTTTTGGATGTGCTGGAAAACATGTACCATCATTCAAAGTCGCAAGCACTTAAGTCTGTCTAGTAAGCCCAGACTGCAAACTATTTAGGTTTACAGAAAAGACAACTCATCATCGCCACATTCAGCACAGCACAAGAAAAAGTCTCTTGCGTCCGTAAGGGCCCAAGGACGTGCCAGGAGCCGGCCACGGTGGCCGAGGGGACTGAGGCGCTCCAGTCACGGTCTGCACGGCCGCTATGGTCGGGGGTTCGAATCCCCCGTCGGGTATGGATATTTGTGCCGTCTGTAGTATTAGTTAGTTCATAAGTAGTTTGTAAGTTTAGGGACTGATGACCCCGTAGTTAAGTCCCATAAGCTATACAAAACATTTGAACATTTTGAACGTGCCAGGAATGGCTTATATCAGTCCGTGCTCAATATAAACTTGCTTTCTGTTTTTAAAGACTATCAGTGAGGGGGTGATAAACACTGCTCTACCCGTGATATTTATTTATATTTATCACATTTCCTAAGACCCAATTGAGGAGAACGTCTCTATCGTCATGGAACGAATCAGAACATGTAATTGTAATAGGTAAAATGAAACGTATAGGAATCCTACATGCACAAGTAACTAAATTGAACAACGTAAACAGGATTTTTTAGTGCGTGTTTGCAGCACTACCCCATAGCGCAGGGCCGGCGCAAGGCACGTGCGAAACGTGCGGCCGCACGGGGCGGCAGTTTCCAAGGGGCGGCAAATCTGACGACCCCTTTTTTCTTTATTTTATTCTTCTTTCTTAGTTTCGGCCATCTAAGGGCCACGCACCAATTTCAATGTTCCCTCCTTTGTTCTTCTTTCTTTTTCCTCCAGTATTCTTTCATCTTTTCACTATGCATCCTTTTTCTCTCCTCAGACCACTTTACTCCTGTCTTCTTCTCCCTCGTGCCTTGGAATCCTTCCATTTTTAACACTTTCTTATTAAAAGTTTCTCTTTCTGTTGCGTCTTTTTCACTTATATTGTTTCTTTCCAAATATTTCCTAGCTTCTTGAATCCATGCTATTGTTGACTTCTTGTCCCAGAGATATTTAAAAATCTGTTTGCTTAACCTGTTGCTGTTCCTTCGGTATAAATGTCCAAAAAATAGTAGTCGCCTCTTCCGTAGTGTTTCGGTTATGTTTTCTATGTTGCGATAAACTTCTGCATTACTTCTTAGTTTCCATACCTCTGTGTTTCTTAGCGGACCAAGTATTTTTCGAATGATTTTTCTTTCTAGGACTTCTAGTTTATGTAATTTGTAATTCAGTACTAAACATTCACTTGCATAAAGACATTCTGGCTTTACTACTGTGTTGTAGTGCTGTATTTTCAGATTTTTAGACAGATACCTTTTGTTGTAAATGTTCCTGGTTATACCATATGCTCTCTCCATTTTATGTACTCTTTCTTCTACAGCAAATTTTTCTAAGCCATTTTCCTTAATCATTTCTCCCAAATATTGAAATTTATTTACCCTCTTTATCGGCCCAATATCTGTTAGTATGATTTCTGGAGCATTTTTTATGTTTGTCATAAATTTTGTTTTTTCTATAGAAATTGTTAAACCTGCTTTGTTGGCTATTTCTTCTAAGAGATTGATTTGGATTGCTGAATTTGTTAGGTTTTCAGAAAGAATGGCAAAATCATCCGCAAATGCTAGACAGTGAATTTCAGTACCTTTATGTTCAGTCCCCAGTCTGATTGGTGATAGCTTATGATCTTTTAGTTTTTGTTTCCATTCTCTTACTATTTTCTCTAGGACGCAGTTGAAGAGGAGTGGAGACAGTCCGTCACCTTGCCTTACACCTGTTTTGATGTTGAATGCCTTGGAAATTTCACCCTGAAGCTTTACTTTTGATTTGGTGTCTGTGAGTGTTTCACGAATAAGGTTTGCTAATTTAGATTTAATTCCAAATTCTTGGATCACTTTATCCAGTGTTTGCCTATCAACCGAATCAAACGCTTTTTTTTAAATTATAAATGTTACAATGATGTCTCTGGAGTTTGTAAGTCTGTGACGGATTAAGGACTTTAGGTTGAAAATCTGTTCTGAGCAAGATCTGCCTTTTCTAAATCCACTCTGATATTCTCCCAATTGGCTATAAAGTGTTGCTTCCACCTTGTTTAGTATAATTGATGAGAATATTTTATATCCCACTGGTAACAAAGATATACGTCTGTAGTTATTTACATCTTGTTTATCACCTTTCTTGTGTAAAGGATGGATAAGAGCCACTTTCCAATCTTCTGGAATCTTTTCAGTTTCCCATATTTCTTCAAACATGAGCTGAAGGTTAGATATAATTTTTGGTTGAGACCATTTTATAAGTTCAGCTGTGATAGAGTCCTCTCCTCTGGCTTTAATGTTTTTCAAGGCATTTATTGCTTTTTTAATTTCTTCAGCTGTAGGTGGTGGATCTGTTTCTGTGTTTGCATGAAAATCTGGAAATTCTAACTTATAGTTAGGTTCTTCACAGTTCAAAAGTTGCTCAAACTACATTCTTAGTATTTCACAATTATGGGTATTGCTTAGGCCTACTTTACCATTTTCGTCTCTGAAGCATATACTTGGAGCTTGGAGCCCTTTAGATGATTTTTACACATCTGATAGAAATTGCGGGAGTTATTTTTAACAAAATTGTTTTGACTGTCAAGAAGTTGTGACTTCTCAAAAGATCGTTTAGTACTCTTTATTATTCTTGCTGTTTCTGTCCTTTGAATTTTGAATTCATCCAAGTGCTCAGTCTTCCCAGAACATTTCCATTTCTTCCACTTTTTTGTTCTTTCGGCGCCTCGACTACCTGCCGGCTGCCCCTCTTGAACCAGGAGACTGAGGAGGACTAATTTCTTCCTCGCCACTGTGGCAACAAAAAATGTTCAAATCAGTGGCTCACTAAGAGGGGGGGGGGGGGGGGGGAGCGACCGACCCGGGCCTCCGATCTTGGGGGCCTCCGAATACCTCGAAAGCACTTTTTTCTTTTTTGAGAGAGCGCGCTGGGCATCTCGTTCCGCTGGGACCTCCAAATCTCGAAACCTATTTTTTTTTTTTTTAGTCCCGTGCCTCTCGTTCTGGGAGGGGGCCTTCAATTCATTCTTATTGTCCAAAAAGTAAGTTCCGTTCGGTAATAAAATGAAATTGTACACAGATACAGAATACATTTTTATTGCACAAACTTCTACAACTCTTACACTAGTTTTCCACATAACTGCCGAAATTTTGCAGGCATTTGTCATAGTGTGGCACCAGGTTTTGTATCCCTTCTTCATATAAATGCCGGCCGCGGTGGCCGATGGGACTGAGGCGCTTCAGTCACGGTCTGCACGGGCCACTACGGTCGGGGGATCGAATCCCCCCTCGGGCATGGATATTTGTGCCGTCCTTAGTTGTAGGTAGTTCATAAGTAGTTTGTAAGTTTAGGGACTGATGACCCCGTAGTTAAGTCCCTTAAGCTTAACAAACATCTGAACATCTTCATATGAATCTGCCGCCTGTGTCTTTAACCAGTTGGAAACAGTGAAATTTGGGGGAAGTCCATAGCGAGAGCACTAATTGTAAACCTACGGTTTTCCTGGATCTTGTTATCAATCGCGTGAATCAGTCCTAGTGTAACCAAAGGTGGACGCCCACTTCGTTCTTCAGCATGCACATCACTACGCCCGCCATTGAACTGTCGGACCCATCTTCTCACCATCGAATCACTCATCGCATTTGGTCCGTAAACATCGCAAATTTGCAGATAAATTTCACTTTCCTCGCATTCAGAAACCGAATCACCGACCTTATTTCACAGGCGGCGGGATTTTCAATCAACGCCGACATTTAAACAAGCACAACAGAGCGTACGTAACTGACAGCGATCTCCAAATGGCGCACGTTCTTCTCCTTGATACACATCGTCTACAGCGCATGTTCGGAACTGCAATCGCAGCGCTGCAGCGGAGATAAATTGAAACGGAACTTACTTTCTGGACGCGCCTCGTATATGTGGACGGGGCGGGGCTGTATCGCGCTGCCCCGGGCCTCCAACTGCCTTAGTCCGTCACTGGTTCAAATGTTTGTAAAGCTTAAGGGACTTAACTGCGGGGTCATCAGTCCCTAAACTTACCTACTACTTATGAACTACCTTATACTAAAGATGACACAAACATCCATGCCCGAGGGGGATTCGAACCCCCGACGGCGAACGGCCGCGCGCACCGCAACACGGCGCTCCAGTACGTGCGGCTAATCCGCCGCGGCCTGTGGCAGCACCGTCGTGTTTACGCCGGAGGAAAGGAGAGGGGAAGCAGTCTGGCGTACACGCCATTCTTACGAGTGCAGCACTGTTAAGCGCCGTGCGTTTACTCACAACTAATTTTCCAGAAGACGAAATCTAATTTGGAAATTCGAATGTAGTGTTCGATACTGCAGTTACATGTTAAGCCAGGTATTACTACATAGGTAGTAAGCCTGGCATAAGTTGGGTTTCGATGTATTTCTGGAAATTTTTTCTATCTGTTTCTGAGTGATAGTCGGACGTTTTGGTTTTTGAGCGATAAAACTCATGTCTCCCCCTGACTGAATAACAATTTAACTGTCCGGCACTTTTCTTTGACAATATTACTCGCACACTATCACTTTGCCAACATTTATTTACTGTATAATGCGTGTAAATCCATGTTTCATCTAAGGAAACTACTGGTCGCTTTGATTCCGATGAAATCCGAGATAGTATGGTCTTTTAGCAACGCGCCCTCTCGTCCGGCCGCGGCGGAGTGGCCGAACGAATTGAGGCGCTATGCTCCGATGCGCGAGGCCGTTCTCCGTCGGGGGTTCGAATCCCCCCTTGGGCATGGATGTTTGTGCTGCCTTTAGTATGAGGTAGTTTATAAGTAGTTTGCAAGTTTATGGATTGATGACCTCGCAGTTAAGTCCCATAAACTTAACAAACATTTGAACCTCTCTTCCGCACAAAACAATGGAGGCGTTTATGATGTACTGGTTCAGATATTAGAAAAAAAAGTTCAAATGTTTGTTACGCTTATGGGACTTAACTGCAGGGTCATTAGTCGCTAAACTTACAAAATACTTATGAACTAACTTATATTAAAGACAACACAAACATACATGCCCGAGGGAGGACTCGAACCTCCGACGCGGGAGGCCGCGCATTCCGCAACGTGGCGCTCCAGATCACTCGGCTACTCCCGCGCGGCATATCAGTAGAATTCGATGGCATGACCGCTGACGAAGCGACGTCACTTTCGAAGTAAATAAAAAAATTACTCCTTTCTCACTTCTCTAGTAATCTGGTACGACGTTCTGCTACACATCAGTGTAGTCAGTAAGACCCTCCAGATTATTGACATAAAAGTTTCTGAGGCCGTGGAAATGCATGAAAAAACGAAAGCATGTTTTGAGATCTGCAGAACAGAAGAAAATTTTGTGTCTCTCTTGACGGATTCCAAAGAATTGGCTATAGAATTAGAGCTAGAAGATCTAACGTTACCAAGGATAAGTATTTCCCGGCGACGAAGTAAGAAGCCAATACACTTTATCTATGAAGAAAGGCATGAGACAACAGGTGACCCAACAAAACGTTACAACATTGAATTCTATTATTATCTTTTAGATATAGCAACAGCATCTTTGGATAAGAGATTCAATCAACTGAAATATCATTGCGTTTATTTTGATTTTCTCTACGACATTGGTGAGCTGAAGAATGCATCTCCTGACAGCCTGGATACAAAGTATAGAAACCTCGCAGCGATTTTGCAAGATCATGAGTCAAGCGACATTAATGCACTGGAGTTGAGGGAAGAACTAAGAGTGCTTTCAACTTTGTTGAAACCTGGAATAGGTCCAAAAGAGACTGAAGTTTATAGGAAGACATAATTTTTGCCCTAATGTTAACACTGTTCTGAGAATTCTCCTAACACTCCCAGTGACAGTTGCGAGTGGAGAGAGGAGTTTCTCAAAACTAAAACTGATGATAAACGATGAGCCAAACTCGTGCCCAGCGATTGTTTAATACAAATCTGTTGAGAATGTCACCAATCAGTCGCAATTTTTGTTTTTATTTTCCAGATCTACATTGATTTCGGGTACAGTGTGGCTATTCTCAATGCTTTGAGTTATGTTTACATCTATACCGTCATGCTGAACGTAATTGTCAACATGACGGTTTAGATGTAAGCACATATTAAAAGCTTTGATACTGCGATTGATTGCTGACATTTCCTACAGATTTGTTTAAATAACATTCCACAAACGTTTTGTAAGAAAAAATGGGGCGGCGGCAATTTAGCAGCTCGCACGGGGCGGCACTTGGGCTTGCGCCGGCCCTGCCATAGCGTTACAATGCCCCAGCCATACGGCCAGATGGCCTGCCATTCACGAAAAATCTCCTCCGAAAGTTTCGGTCCTGTGTTATATACCGGACCGTACGTCCGCCGTGTGAACCGAATGACGTGGTGGGAGACAAATACTCAACGAACAACTCAGAACGAAAATGAAACGGCCGCAAAGCATCATCTGCCTTAAGTAAAAATAAAAAAAGTCGTCGCTGCCAAGTGTAGCAAGCCGAAACTTCCGTGATCGAATCCTCAACCCATGATTTTTTTCGTTTCTCCGTTTTTTTCAGATTCTTGTTCATTTAACTGATCAATACGTTAATTTATTCCAATAATACTTATATATCCCATATTACCGCGGCGGAATAGCCGTGCGCACTAAGGCGCCTTTTTCTGGTGCGCGCGGCCGTTCCACGTCGGAGGTTCGAGTCCTCCCTGTGGCATTAGTGAGTGTGTGTATTGTCTTAGGAAACGTTAGTTGAAGTAGTTTGTAAGTTTAGGGACCGATGACCAGGTCCCATAACTTTACAAACATTTGAACATTTTCTCATCCAATATTGTTCAGAATTCGTGCTTCGTATTTTCAAAGTATCCATTTGCTTTTCTTGATTGAAAAATAACTATACAACCACGTTCCAATTGAAAACGTGTTACTTCAACATTTTGAACTTTTCTGTCGAGATTATTTCCTTCGAATATTCGTTCGTATTTTATACTGAATCTTGTGTGCATGGGAAAATAACATTCAGAGTGTGAAGACTACATTAACTGAAGAGAAACGAAATATTAATTTATGAGGAGATTATATTAAAATTCACTCGATCGTTCAGCATAGTTTATCATCCCCTGTTTTTCAAAATATCCTCCAATACGCATGGTTCGCATCAAAACTAATCACAGAAAGACACATCTTTAAAAAAGTTAACGACGTCTGCTTTTCGACAGGTGTCAAAACTCCCTGATCGTATTAAAATGCTCATTTATTCTCTACACAAATTACTCAAATATATTTTGTTTCGAATGTTTTTGTGACAAATACCATTCTCGTCCTAGTACAATATCGGAACCTATCGAATAAAGATATCGTTATTCACATAACGTTCTTGTCGGATTTTCTGCCAGATCAGTACCGACGCGTTGGTGAACAACTCACACACCAGAGGATGGCGGCCGGTTGGACCGCCGCAATATTGTCTCAAGATGACATCCTGACACGAATATTATATGATATTACGCCCCAGAAAGTCTATACGTAGTCACATCGTTATTCATAGTCTTCATAATCTGATTATTATTCTCTCATGCACACAATATTCAGTATACAATGCGAACGAACATTTGAAGGAAATAATTCGGACGGAAAAGTTCAAAATGTTGAAATAACTTAAGTTTGCAATTTGAACGAGTTTGTATAGTTATTTTTCAACAACGAAAAGCAAATAGATGCATTGAAAATACGAAGCACGAATTGTTAACAATATTGGATACAGAAGTACACTCCTGGCCATTAAAATTGCTACACCAAGAAGATAACGTGCTACAGATGCGAAATTTAACAGACAGGAAGAAGATGCTGTAATATGCAAATTATTAACTTTTCAGAGCATTCACACAAGGTTGCCGCCGGTGCCGACACCTACAACGTGCTGACATGAGGAAAGTTTCCAACCGATTTCTGATACACAAACAGCAGTTGACTGACGTTGCCTGGTGAAACGTTGTGATGCCTCGTGTAAAGAGGAGAAATGCGTACCATCACGATTCCGACTTGGGCAAAGGTCGGATTGTAGCCTATCGCGATTGCGGTTTATCGTATCGTGACAATGCTGCTCGTGTTGGTCGCGATCCAATGACTGTTAGCAGAATATGAAATCGGTGGGTTCAGGAGGGCAATACGGAACGCCGTGCTGTATCGCAACGGCATCGTATCACTAGCAGTCGAGATGACAGGCATATTATCCGCATGGCTGTAACGGATCGTGCAGCCACGTCTCGATCCCCGAGTCAACAGATGGGGACGTTTGCATCTGTACGAACAGTTCGACGACGTTTGCAGCAGCAAGAACTATCAGCTCGGAGACCATGGCTGCGGTTACCCTTGACGCTGCATCACAGACAGAAGCTCCTGAGATGGTGTACGCAACGACGAACCTCGGTTCACGAATGGGAAAATGTCATTTTTCCGGATGAATCCAAGTTCTGTTTACAGCATCATGATGGTCGCATCCGTGTTTGGCGACATCGCGGTGAACGCACATTGTAAGCGTGTATTCGTCATCGCCATACTGGCGTATCACCCGGCGTGATGGTATGGGGTGCCATTGGTTACACGTCTCGGTCACCTCTTGTTCGCATCGATAGCACTTTGAACAGTGGCCGTTACATTTCAGATGTGTTACGACCCGTGGCCCCACCCTTCATTTGATCCTTGCACAACCCTACATTTCAGCAGGATAATGCACGAACGCATGTTGCAGGTCCCGTACCGGCCTTTCAGGATACGGAAAATGTTCGAGTGCTGCCCTGACCAGCATATTCTCCAGATCTATCACTAATTGAAAACGTCTGGTCAATGGTGGCCGAGCAACTGGCTCGTCACAATACGCCAGTCACTACTCTTGATGAACTGTGGTATCGTGTTGAAGCTGCTTGGGCATCTGTACCTGTACACGCCATCCAAGTTCTGTTTGACTCAATGCCCAGGCGTATCAATGCCGTTATTACGGCCAGAGGTGGTTGTTCTGGGTACTAATTTCTCAGGATCCATGCACCCAATTTTCGTGAAAATGTAATCACATATCAGTTCTAGTATGATATATTTGTCCAATGAATACCCTTTTATCATCTGCATTACTTCTTGGTATAGAAATTTTAATGGCCAGTATTGTTTTATTATAGTTAATTAACTTGTTGATCAGTTAAATGAGCCGGCCGCGGTGGCCGAGGTGACTGAGGCGCTTCAGTCACGGTCAGCACGGCCACTACGGTCGGGGGTTCGAATCCCCCCCTCGGGCATGGATATTTGTGCCGTCTTTAGTCTTAGCTAGTTCATAAGTAGTTTGAAAGCTTAGGGACTGATGACCCCGTAGTTAAGTCCCATAAGTTGTACAAACATTAAAAAAAATTGTTTTTGAAATCTTGTGGTAGCTCATTGAAAAATGGATACAGCCGAATACTGAACCCCTTTGTGCATAAGGTCGAGGAGGTGTGATCCAAATGTAGGTTCGATTTCTGCCTAATATTAACTGAGTGAAAGCTGCTAACTTTTGTGAATAAGCGGATATTCTGAAGAGCAAACGATATTAAAGAAAATATGTATTGAGAGACTTATGTGAGAATTCCAAGGTTACTGGATAGGGATCGACAAGAGGCTCGAGAGATTAATCAACACAATGCTCGAACCGTCTTTTTCTGCCTGATTCAGAAGAGTTACGGTGCACCAAAAAATAAAATTAGCGAATGAAAATAAGCAAAGCAGATTATTTTTCGTGTTGAGCCATCATTGTTTACATATACTGTTCTAACGGTAAATAACGCAGCATTTCGTTTTTTAATAAGATCATGAACATGTGCGTTCCACGACGGCTTGCTATTTTACTGCACTCCTAGAAATTTGAACTATTCAGAGTCACTTATCATATACCCATTCTGTATGATTGGCGGTGATAGAGCTGTGAGAAGAGAAGGCCTGAAATGCTACGAGACAGGTCATGGTTGACTGTCAAAGATACTGTGTCATGATTTCATAATATGATCCAACTGACATTTTACATACTTGTGCGTTGTCTCGGAGAGTGAGTCTGATTGGCACGACAGTTTCGTTCACGTTCCTGAAATGAGAGTCGTAGATAGACGTAGAAGGGCGCCCTGAAAGAGCGTCATTTCATCTTATGTTCGGAAATTTTTAAACCTTGTGAACCATTCGTAACTGCGTACCGCAAATAGCGAGGCAGATAACAAGGCACGTTTGCATACCAGCTCCGGGATTCTGGAAGATTCGCTGGCCTCGGATCGAATCTGCATGGCGGATTAACGATTAGGTATGGTGCGTCGGCCTTCCTGGACGTGTCTTTTAGGTGGTTTCTCATATCCGACTATTCCCGGACCCTGAAACATCTCACTTCAAAGTAACTTGACAAACACCCTATTACTGATCAACAAAAGAGAAACAAGTGATGCTGCATATTCTGAACCAATTGGTTCCTTTTCATACGAGTAGTGTCAATTTAATGCATCTGTTGAGTGAACTTAAGTGGCACGTTTCAGTGGGCTGGTGAATACGTGGCTCGCATCCACGTCCTGACTCAGTTATACGATTCGCAAACATTTCCTAAACGTTCTCTACATCCCACAGTCTTAAATCTCCTCTCTCTTCTCTCCGGCGCTGTCTACCTATTGCCGCGGTGGAGTGCTCGAGTGTTCCAAGGCGCCTAGGTGTGGAGCGCGCCGCTGCTGCTCCCCGTCGGAGGTTCGAGTCCTCCGCCGGGCATGGGTGTATTTGTTGTCCTTAGCATAATTTAGATTAAGTAGTAAGCCTAAGGACTAATGACCAGAACAGTTAAGTCCCATAGATTTCCAAACATTTGATTTGTCTACCTGTTTGTTGTGGTCGTCGTCGTCGTCGTTGTCGTCGTCGTCCACCTCCGCCGCCTTCACCTCCTCCTCTACCACCACCCCCTCCTCATCCTCCGCCATCTCCTTCGGCGGGCTTGTCCGAACTGGGCAACTTCTACCTATTGGTGATAAACGGAAGACTCGAACTGGGCAACTGTCCCCAAAGTGCCCTCTGAGTGGCGCGCACGAACTGGGCAACTTTTCCTGATCCAGCTAGACTGACAGGGATTTACGAATTGGGCAACTCCAACCTGCTTCTGGCAGTCCGACTGCACGATCACGCTAAATGCTTCAAAATCTAAACTTACCAAGTGCGCAACCTCTGATTCTATTTGTAGAGTTCTTAAGGAATAATGCCAATACTGTGCCAAGGAACTAGATATAAAAACAAACAAATTTTATACAAAGATTTTATTACAATTTTCACATACAAAAATATTTCCAGAAAATAAATCCATTTAGTTTGGCTCATTTTCTGCTCACGACTGTTTGGTATCAAACGCACTTTACAAAGTCTAATTTCCAAATTTCACTATGCCTAAGTAATTCTAATTTCTGTTGCAGGAAAGCGTGCCTCTTCCTGGTTTTTGAGTCCGTTTGGGTAGTGATATTTTTTGCTAAGATGATTCTTAAAGTATCAGTTTGTTCTTGCTTCAGACTTTTCACAAACTGAAAGATGTTTAGGTGAGGAAGTCACATGAAGCATTGAAGTGGGAATTAAAAATTTCGCAAACGTTAGTCGTCCTCCACAAGGAAGCGCAATCTGCTGCCCAAACGTTTGGAGGAAAGACTGCATCTTCTTCATCAATGTAGTTTTCAGTTATGTAATCCGCAAATTTTGTGATGTTGTCGTCTTGTGGTTGTTCCAAACGCGAAAATGTGTGTTCGCTGCCTACTGTAAATAACAACACACCGCGAACGTTTACAGCAGCATCGCCATCCACGTTCTTCCGTTGCTACAACTCTTCTGTAAGGTTTGAAATTATAACCGTCACAGATCAAATGCCACGATCACTAATAACAGATTGCAAATCGTGACTTTCTGCCGTATTATTCGCTTCCATGACTAAACTGAAGTACAAAACTAAACACTATGTGAGTCTACACAGATGTCAGCGAGCTGGTGTCATTCACAGGACTGACGAGTTCAGTTAGGGCACAGAGTAATTATAGTTAGGGCCATGAACGCCTTGGGTCGGACCATCCTGCTACCTGTGACCAGAAGTTGCCCAGTTCGAGTGTGGTATTAACTGTCCTTCCCAGAGTACCCTTCTAATGGCCAATAAAAGTTGCCCAGTTCGGGTCTGCCCCCTTCGGTGAGGTGTTAAACCTTAATCTTCCTTCAGTCCTTCTTCCAACTCCTCACCCTCTTCAAAAAATGTCCAAATGTTTGTAAAACTATGACACTTAATACTGCGGTTATCAGTCCCTAGATTTAGAAACTACTTAAACCAACATAAGGACAACACACACACACACACACACACACACACACACACACACACACACACACACACACACACGAGAAAGGACTCGAGCCTCCGACGGGGAAGAATCGCGCGCACTGCTGCAAGATTCCTTAGAGCGATTTGCCATTCCACCGCGGCTGCTCCTCTCCCTCACGCATCGATCCCACCGCCTCTGTCTTTACGTCTCCCGATTTCTACTAGTCTCCTCTTGTCCTCCTTCCCTGTTCATTTCCTCCCTCCTCTATACACGAAAAATTATACATATCTAACAAAATTTCAAGCTGATCGGCCAAACGCTGTCGATATACGGATTAAAAAACAGTTCAAAATTCGTGAAACTAAGGGACCGAACTGCTGAGGTCATCGTTCCCTAGACATATAGATTAGATTAGATTAATACTTGTTCCATAGATCATATATACATTTCGTAATGATATGGAACGTGTAAGTTAGTAAATGGTGTCTATACATGACAATATTTTAAGGAATTTTTATTTATTTTTTAATTTTTATGTTTTATCTGAAAGTTCATCTAAATTGTAGAAGGAGTTGCCATTCAGAAATTCCTTTAATTTCTTTTGAAATAGCAGTAGGCTATCTGTCAGACTTTTTATGCTACTTGGTAAGTGACTGATGACTTTTGTGGCAGCATAATTCACCCCTTTCTGAGTCAAAGTTAGATTTAATCTTGATTAGTGAATATCACCCTTGCGCCTAGTGTTGCAGCTATGCACACTGCTGTTACTTTTGTATTGGGTCGGATTGTTAATAACAAATTTCAGGAGTGAATATATATCTGTGTGTGTGTGTGTCTGTGTGTGTGAGTGTGTTATTTCGGACATGTCCGAAAGAACATACACCATATATACATATAATTTGCCGATGACGGGCAATGATCCTTTCTTCAGTGCGGAGGCACTCATAGGCCAATACTCTTGCGGCAATCAGTACTGAGTTGCTACGAGTTTGAGTTCTAGTGGGCAGGGTAAAGTTGCAAATTTGTATCTGATGCGAGGCGTGCTTGAGTAATTCCGTGCAGGTGTGTTGACCACTGTGTCCCCTGTGGCGTAGGGGTCAGCGCAACTGCCTAGAAAGCAGGAGACCTGGGTTCGAATGCCAACTGGGTACACATTTTCAACTTTACCCATTCGCAGTTAATGTCATACCTTCCGTGTGAAGCTACAGTGAAGATCCCTAGATCCTTAAATAAATATCTGCAGGATGATGTTGGGTCGGCTCCAGTAATTATTCTGATTACACGCTTTTATGCAATGAACACTTTTTTACTGAATGTTGAATTGCCTCAGAATATGATCCAATATGAAAGCAATAAATGAAAATAGGCATAGTAAGCTAATTTAGTGAGATGTACATCACCAAATTTTGCAATGACCCTGACAGCATAAGTTGGTGAACTCAAACGATTCAGCAGATCTTCAATGTGTTTCTTTCAATTCAATCAATGTAAACACCTAAAAATTCTGAATATTCTACCTTAGCTACAGATTTCTCTTCAGAGTATATATTTATTAATGGTGTCATGAAATTTACTGTATGAAACTGTATATACTGAGTTTTATCAAAGTTTAATGAGAGTTGATTTGTAGAGAACCAGATAATAATTTTCTGAAAGACGTCATTTACAATTTCATCAGTTAATTCCTGTTTGTCAGGCGTGATAGCTATACTTGTACTGTGAGCAAAAAGAACTAGCTTAGAATATGTATTAAGAATGCCGTCGTGGAGTAGCCGAGCGGTCTAAGGCGCCTCGCTGCGGAGCGCGCGGTTGCTCGCCGTCGGAGGTTCGAGTCCTCCCTGGGGCATGGGTGTGTGTGTGTGTGTTTCTCCTTAGGTTAGTTTAGCTTAGTGTAAGTAATTTGTAAGCTACGGACTGATGACCACGCAGTTTGGTCCGATAGATTTACAAAACAACATTTATATTAAGAACAGCAACGGACCCAATACCGAACCTTGTGGGACCCCACTTTTGCTAAGTCCCCAGTTATAGGAATTTATTGTTTTTTCTGTATCATGTGACCTGCTTATTTCAACTTTCTGCACTCTTTCAGTTAAGAATGATTTAAGCCATTTGTGCACTGTCCCACTCATACCACAATACACTACTTAAATCAGCTTAAACTAACTAGCGCTAAGGACATCATACATGCTCATGCCCGAGGGAGGAGTCGAACATCCGACGGAAGCGTTCGTACAGTCCATGACCTGGCGCGTCAAACCGCGCGGCCATCACCGCACGCTGAAGTCCGGAGTAACGTACCAACCGCCAATCCGCCATGCACCGTACTAATTACACTATGTTTGACGTAGACAGTGGCATTCCTTTATTTTGAAGGTCAAGCGTACAAAATTCATCGCTAATGAATGGTATGACACCGAATAAAATACGAATATGATCCGAAGGGCGATGTTCATACAAAAATCCCAATTTCAGTTTTTTTGTTTCAGCTGTTCCATTAGGGTTTTTTTATTATTTATTTTTCTACGAAATCAAACCTGTATTAATGCGAATAAATAAATCAGTCCAGCAGTTTCTGCGGTTTAACTAGACTATCGCAATTGATTTATATACCTAGATATGGGTTCAGCCTAGAGAATATGAACAATTTTTCAAAACAACTGTTGAAAACTGGGTAAAAAGATAAGCTGAGGTAAGCAAGTGTGCTGCAAAATAACTCATTACTCCCCAACGCATATGTCATGCGCATCGGTGTTACAGCGCTTCCTGGAATGGAAGCAGCCCTTGTCACCGCTGAGTAAGTCCTATTGTATGCATAACGAAGGTATAAAGCTCACTGACAGAAAAATAGGTATGACGTCAGAGTGGTGTTCACTGGTGCGCAACTTGGGACCCACAAACGAGCTTTGGCATCATGTCGCAGGCGTGCAGCCAACCGTCAACTCACTCAGTAGCTGTAATGAAACCGTGGCGTCAGTTACTAGCATTTGTCTCACAAATAAATGCCGAGAGATGCAATTCGCCTCATATACCCAAAATGAAATCTTCAAAAGTGAGATACATATCACAAAAATCAATATACGTAATAAATACAGGGTGAAATTATTAAACTATATGAAACAAAACGTCAACTACAAAGTCCACACGCTTTATTCAACATGTAAACGTTACTACAGATATTCGGATTTAGGATACAACTTCTTCGATGTGCCTACTTTCCGTGGCGATTATATGGCGCAGACGAATAGAGAAAATTCTGCATGATCCGCTCAGGTGTCGAAACATCGATGCTGCCGATGACCTCTTGAATGGTTGTTTTCATTTCAGAAATGGTTTTGGGGATATTTCTGTACAGCTTGTCTTTAATATAACCACACGAAAAGGAGGCCTATGCCAGTGGCTTCTGGATAACCAGAGCCAGAATGCGGTCCCCAAGCTGCTCCTCCAGGACATCAAACACTCTCCTACTTCGATGGGGTCGAGCTCCGTCTTGCATGAACCACATCTTGTCGAAATCAGGGTCACCTTGGATAATGGGAATTAAATCATCTTCCAAAATCTTTAGGTATCGTTTGACAGTCGCCGTGTCATCAAGTAAATCGCACCAATAATTCCGTGACTGGACATTTCACACCTCAGTCACCTACTGAGGGTGAACACTCTTCTCTACCACAAAATCCAGATTCTCCGTCCCTCGAAGGAGCCAATTTTGCTTACTGACGAACCAATCCACATGAAAGTAGAACTAATAGGGTAATGTCAGTATGAGTCAAATGACACTGAATGGCCCTGCCACCACCTCCCCAAGATGGCGTCCTGGAAAAACCAGTCCCCACCCCTTCTCCCCCAGACAATGGCGGTCCTCCCCCTACAAAGGATACTGCCCAAGATGATTGATATCTAACATGACATTGCAATTACCATTCAATCTCACAATCAGACAAAATACATTTCACTTAACTCACCCACTTAAGAAAAGCTAATATGACAACCGGCGCCCTCACTGCTGCCACATTCTCTCATTTGAGAGACCACCACCACCATCTCTACTAACTTGGGGAACCACCAACCACAGACAGTCTACAGCTTCGACCACTTGGGTAAGCCTTTCTTCGATCGCTTTGTATAATTAACTACATAACTCCCCTATCCCTTCCCCAGTCAGCCGCCCCACGACACCTCTTACTTGGGAGACCACCACCCCTAAATACCCCCACTTTGTGTGACGTTCACACACATGCTTTGAAAGTTTGAAACTGTCACTCTGCACCAGGAAGCTGCTGTGCGAAGACGTCATTTCCAGCAGCAGCTGCAGATTACATAAGTACTGATTTTTAAGAGAAATTTGTTTAAACAATCATCACCAATATCATTTTATGGGAACTGTTTCCATTAGCTCTGCCCAAAAATGTTCTGGTTTCGGAATTCCTTTGTGACTTACTTCTTTGTTTATTGTTATTTGGATGCTCCATGTGGGGCAGACTGGAGAATCTCTCGTCCCTCTTTGACCAACAGATTGTACAATGAAAATGGTGACATGATGACAAAGAACTGGAGTTAAAATACAAGAATTTAAAATTTCACGTGGAAACAGCTGGAGAGAAAAAAAAACAATAACTGTATATTTAAAAGCTCTCATGTAGTGTTTTAAAAAATCTCCACTGGAACTAGTCAGGAAGAAAAGAATGAAGACACTGTTAAAATGACACTGACAACTCTTGTTCTGCCAGCAATCGTCGTTGCAACAAGTTAAAAATACGAATTTTGACGATGCACTGACACAGAAACACACAAAGCACTGGATTAAAACTCAACACTGAGGACTCCACTAGGATTGGGACGGTGGGGAAGACATGTAAGGAGAGGGCTAAGTGAGTGTGGTAGACGGGGGCAGGAATGTAAGAACTCTTGGAAGAGGGGGTAGGGGAAACCAAGCATAGGAGAGAGGGGGGAGAGAGGAGGCACTAGATATATGCAAAACAGAGGGGACAGGATTAGGGCTAGTAGTAGGAGAGATAGATGTCGGGATGGAGGGCATCTTCCAGGATGGGGAGGTGATGGAAGATATCCTGGGAGGTGTGAAGTGTGTGGAGGTGAAGGGAAGGAGGGATGCAGTGGTGTAGGCTTGGCCGAGACCCAGAATCAGTGAGGATTGGAGAAACCAGTGGATTGTGGGAGTCTATTTTACAGGAGGCATAGGATGCGGATTTGCTCCAGGAATTTCAGAAGGTGAGGGAAGCGGATGAGATCCTACAGGATCTGTGTGGGGGAGGGGAGATGGATATGGTGAATGAGGTGGAGGGCGTGACGCCTGAGGATCTGAAGAGACTTGTAGTAGCTGGGAGATGCAGAGACCCAATTGGGGTGGAAGCTACAAAGGACAGGGTGCATAATGGAATGGTAGGTGTATAGGATGTTGGAGGGTTAGAAGCCCTACATACGGCTGCAAAGGAGCTTGAGCAGGTTGAGGCAGTTCAGGTCATTCTGGCAGACTGTTTCGAGATGAGGATTCCAGAATTGGGAGCAGTCAAAGGTTAGACCTAGGTACTTGAAGGTGGGTGTAAGATGTATGGAACAGTCATGGAGGATGAGGAAGAAGTAGTGGAAGTGGAAAGAGCGTGTAGTATGACCTATTATGACTGCATGGGATTTGTCAGGATTGACAGAGAGGAGCCACTGGTTGCACCAAGTGGAGAATTGGGAGATGTGAGCATACAGGAGGTGCTGCAATGAGGCCAGGAAGGGGGCAAGGGCTGTCAGTGTATTTAAGGAGGTGGACAGGAGGCTGGGGATCGGGCATGTCTGCGTTTAGGAGCTAGAGGATTTTACCCTGGAGAGGTAAAACAAATGAGAGTTGTAATTTTAGGCAGTGGTGTAGGATTGGCGGTGGGAGAGAAAGGAAGCAATGAGGCAGACATAATAAATGGTAAGGGCATCGGTTTGGAACTTAGAAAGATGATCAGAATGCCAGGCTCGATTGTAGGCCGTTTTATTGTCGAGTGAGATGAATATTGCAGAGCGAAGAGTGTTTAGCTGGGTGGAGACGAGGTGAGTGAGGTAAAGGAGCCGGTTGTTGGCAGGGGAGGATGGTCTGAAGTCACATTGGGAGAGGGGAAGGAGTTAGTATTGGTAGAGGTGCTGGTGAATATTGTGGGACAGAGTGGTTTCCAGGACCTTGCAGTACACTGAGGTGAAGCTGATGGGATGGTACGATAAGGTTTTGGATGGAGTCTTTTTAGGTTTTGCTAACATTACAAGGCAGGATATTTTCCATAGGTCAGGGAAGAAACTGATGTACAGGCTGACACTAAAGAGAGGCGAGGACAATGTGGAGGAGAAGGGGTAGGCACAGAGGTGCTGGTAGGTGAAGTGGTCATGCTGAGAGCGGTGTTGCATTTGGAGTGGAGTGTTAACTGAATAGTAAAGGCGGTGATTGGTGAGCTTAGTTATGAAGACAGGATGTGGTCCAAGTACTGAAAGACAGGGACGATCGGAGGGGGTGGGGGGCATAGGTACCAGTGCACTCATGGATAGTGGGAAATGTAGGAAAAAGAGAGTAGTCAAAATGAGGATTGTTAGGAGCAGAGAAAATATGAGAGAGGTCGGTGGCGAAATGTTCTGCCTTACTGGCATTGTCAGGAAATGGAGGGTCACAGTGGAGGAAAGTGTAGTTGCAGGTAGGGTGATTGTCAGTAAGATGGTAGAGCTTTTAATTCCCTGGAGGAATTGATGGGGAACGTGGCATTAAAACGGATTCGTGGCAGACGACAATCCCAGCGTCTTCTTGTGGTCAAGAGGTTTCTTATGTGTCTTCAGAGTTGTCAGTGGTTCTGAAGTGTGTCCCAGTCACAAGTGCACAGAAAGTAGCAGTAAAGGCGACTGGATGCTCTAAGGAGGAGGATGGCCTGTGGGGGGGGGGGGTAAGGTGGGGCAGTGAGGATATGGGCTTGAACAGTATCGCGAATGGCCTTATGTAGGAAGGATGAGACATGGTCTGGGTCGGAAGGGTGTGGATGTGGAGGGGTGGCTTCCGACAGAGGTATCTATGGATCTCCGGTAAGCATCCCAGTTGCCATAGGAATAGTCATGGACTAGTTTAGGAGGGTGTGCAGAATGGGGAGCGTGAGTCAGGCGATGCTGAAGATCTCTAGTGAGTAGCGTTGGGATATAGTCACTGCTTATAAGGTCACAGGAGGTTGAGAGAGGCCATGTTGAGAGAGGCCACGACGACATAAGGGATGGTATTACTTTCATGGTGAGTGGAAGAGGGATGATGTCACCTGAGTGAGGCGGTGACAAACTGGCGCCACCACCGGAGTTCAGTGGAGGACTGGAAGGAGATGTTGAGAGTGGCGGCAACCACATTGGTTGTGAAGGATCTGCCGAAATGGTAAGAGAATTCATGAGGGGAAGCGCTACAGACATATATGGTGGTAAGAATAACAGTTAGGGAGGGGAGAAACAGGCTAAGGCTGATATTTTCGGTAGGATCATTCAGGAGAGGTTGTGGCCAGACAGGGAGGTGATGGAGGTGGCCAATTGCTAATCCACCTCAGGCAAAGGGGTGGAGGGGTGGAAGCTGTCAGTCCAGTGGAGGAGGTGAGGAGAGGTGTTGATGGGATAATGGGGTTGCAGGAATGTCTCTTTAACAGAAAATGCGTACACAGTGTTGGGAGAGGGTATGCATAAACAGGAAGGAAATGTTGTGTTATATGAGGGTGTAGGATGGGTGTGCCATGGGGAGCTGCAGGGAGGGGGTGGGGATGTAGATGGAAAGAAAGGTTATGGGTGTAATTTATGTAAGGCTACACTGCAGGGAGAAGATGAAATGGGAGTAGTTCCACGAAAAGTTGGCGAAAATTTCAGGTTGAAAAACGGTGAAAGCGGCAAGGGCTATCTGCTGGAGGTTGTGGGGACACTCGAAGAGGTGGATACTTTGGAGGACTGGAGACAAAATGGATGACATCCTTAAAAGTGGGCTGGAGGGCAGAGGGAATGTTTAGAGGGCATTGGCATGTTGATGGAATGGACAGGGACGGTGAGTTGAGGATTGATGAGAGTAGAACAGGAACTGCACTTGGGATTTGTCACAGGTGTTTCAGGTGGGAGGCGAGGTGAGGTTGGCGCATTTTTTATGGAGGCGGGATGACAGGGGGGGGGGGGTAATGGCAGTTGGTGGTGAGGTGGTTGTACACAATACATAGTGCACGACAACAGGATTGGGGAGGGAAGCAGAAGGGATCCACCTTGTAGCAGCAGTCATATATAGCGCTTCCTCGGTGCAAAGGCAGTCAATGGATAATGCAGATAAAAACCTGCATCAATAAGGTTTGGGCAGTGGTGTTGTGGATACACTTGACAGATCTGATGAAGAGGTCAGGATGGGAATTGAGCTGGCCCAGCACCTCATCCTTCATGATCCTTGGACTAAGCTTGGTGATCATGGTGCTGAAGGTTGGCAGGCGGTGGGGAGATTGAGCCCGGCAGAGAGACAAAGCAGTGTAGTAGGGGCTGTGGGGGAGGCAGGGATCCAAGGTAGACACAGCGGAGGCGCTCAAGCAAGTTAATGTGAAAGGAGTGGATTTCATAAGGACAGAGTCCTTACGTGGGATGAGCTAGGGAATAGGAGCAGCGGGGAAGTAGTTTCTGATTTCGAGTGACAGAACTTTGTTATCTAGGAAGTGAGGATTGGGTTGGGACAGGACGTAGGTGTGTATTTTTTGGGAGTGGAATGAGGAAGGAACAGGAGTGGTGTCCATGGATATAGCTGATGAGGCGGAGAGGCTGAGGTGGAGAGGATGAAGAGGTGGCTTCGGCAACAGAGATAACCGACAGTATGATGGACAGGGGAAGGAATGGGGAGGGCTGGAGGTGTGAATTGCTCCATGTGGTGGTGCTGGTGGTGGTGTTGGTGGTGTTGGTGTTGGTGATGGTGGAGGTCTCTGAGGGAGATGTATACATTACAGATTTGGTGGTAATGAGGGGAGTATCCATGGTAGAGTGGGAAGAGGGTAGGAGGAAAGAGGATCAGACAGTGATGATGGTGACTGAGATGAAGAATATCGGCTAGGGTGTGGGCAGCATCAACATCGAGGGCAGTGGTTTCAACTGAGGGCGGCAGCGACAGCGCCAAGGGTGGAGGCGGCAGCAGCATCATATGGCAGGTTTTAAGGCGGCAGCGGCAATGTTGGGGGCATTACGGGCAGAGCTCTGGCCCCAAGGCCGTGAAGAGCGATAGCAGCACTGACGGTAGTGGCAGCAAGGAGATGTATCAGTGACTCATGTCAGGCATCGAGATGACTAGCCACAAACAGCAGCTGTCCACACTGCCGTAAAACATCCTCAAAAGTGGTGGGACATCTATTTTTTTGGTTGGCCTGGAGGTTAACACTTCCAGGCAGGTGGATGTTTGTGGCTTACTTTTTTTCTTTGCCTTTTTTTTTAATGATCAATCTAAAGCATTGAATTAAAATTTGTGATGATGTGATGGTGTGGTGGTCTAACTGTAAGACGTCTGCCTAGTAAGCATGGATGTGCGGGTTCGATTCCCGGCCGCATCACAAATTTTAATTCAACGCTTCAGATTTATCATTAATGTCTTTGACATATTCGACACGAAACTCTGTCTCAGGGATTGTTTATTTGTATTAAACTTTTTTATTAGTAATTTTAAAGCCCTTTCAGACAGGCTGGCAGCAGCTGATTGCCTGCTCTTCAGCTGAAAGTACATTTGTTTAGGATAATTACGCAGTAAACATTCAACGGTGATAATAAATGCTGAGTTTGTGAAATAAACATGTAGATAAAACTGGTGAGTAAAATACATAAAAGTGGTGAATTACAAACGCACATTAAGAGTTAAAACATGCCATGGTGGCTAAAACACACTGAAGGTGTACAGAAAAACGGTGATGAGGACGAAGACACTGATTAAAACACATGGTAATACTTAGTTCTGCCTATTAGGCGGCGATTGCCCACGTTTTAAGCAGCACGAATCACACTATTAAAATTGAGGACTGTCACCCCACAGTGGATAGGGGGAGGGGAGGCAAGAAGGGGCAGGATAGGTAGGGGAGGGGGAGGGGGTGTGAAGGCGTAAGGAATCCCAGGGATGGGAAAGGAGGGGAGACCCAAGTGTGGGAGGGAGCAGAGGAGGAGGGGGAAGGAGAGGGGACGCACATATATGGGGAGGGACTAAGGTTGGTAGGCAGGGTAGATGTCAGGTCAAAGGATATCATCTGGGAGAGGACGGTGACAGAAGCTACACTCAGAAAGGATGTAGAGTGTGCAGATGTGGAGGGATGAAGGGTCAACTTAGTTACAGCATGGCAGAGGCCTGGGATGCAATAGGAGGTGCGAAAGCAGCGGGTGTTGGGATTCAAGTCTGCAGGAAATGTAGCAAGGCAGAGGTGTTCGAGGAACTTTATCAGGTGGAGAAATGGAATGAGGTCATATAGGATCTGCGTGGGGGTAGGGAATCAGATATGGTAAACAAGACGAAGGGCATGGAGCTCAAGGATCTGTAGGGACTGGTAGTGGGCTGGGGGAGCAGAAACCTTCAGTGCTTCAAATGTAAAGCTTATGGGACTTAACTGCGGGGTCATCAGTCCCTAAACTTACAAACTACTTATGAACTACTTACGAATTAGGACGGCACAAATATCCATGCCCGAGGGGGGATTCGAACCCCCGACCGTAGTGGCCGTGCTGACCATGACTGGAGCGCCTCAGTCACCTCGGCCACCGCGGCCGGTGCAGAAACCCAAGCAGGATGGAAGCAGCATAATATGGGATGCAATAAGGAGCTGTAGGTGTAGAGGATGCTGGATCAGTAGAGGCCCATGACCAACCGGACAGGAGTTTGAGCAGGTTGAGGTGGGAGAGGACTTTTTGATGGACAGTTTGGAGTTGGGGTTTCCAGGATAGGGAGCGGTCAAGGGTGATACCAAGGTACTTGAGGGACGTGGCAGTCATGGAGTGTAAGGTATAGGCAACAGTCGTGGAAGGAGGGGTTTGTGTGACCTATGATGATTGCCTGGGATTTGGTGGGGTTGATGGTAAGGAGGCACTGGTGGAGAAATCTGAGAAGTGAGACTGGACTAGGTGTTGGGAGTGAGCCAGGGAGGGGGCGAGGCCTAGGAAGGTAGTGTCATCAGCGAACTGTAGGAGATGGACACGAGGGTGGGGTTGCAGCATGTCCACAGAATGGATGAAGTAGAGGAGGAGGAAAAGGACAGAGCCCTAGGGCATCCTGGTGGAGGGGTAAGACAAACAGGAGTTGGAATTGTTGACAATTACATAGGATGGGCGGTGAGCAAGAAAGGAAGCGATGAAGCCGACATAATTAATAGGAAGTGCACAGTGCTAAAATATGAAAAGATCAGAATGCCATACATGGTCGTAGGCTTTCTCGATGTCGAGGGACACATGGATAGCAGCACAATAGTTCATCTGTACGGAAAGGAGGTGTGTGAGGCACAGGAGTTGGTCATCGACAGAGAAGGACGGTCGAAAGCCAGATTGGGATACAGAAAGGAGCTGCTTGATGGAGATGTTGGTGGACATGGTGGGAAAGGATTGTGTCAAGTTGCTTGCTGACCTCCTAAGTGAGGCTGATAGGACGGTAGGATCAGGCTGTGGAAGGTAGTTTGCCAGGCTTGGGAAATTTGAGGATGCAGGAAGTTTTCCATGGGTTAGGGAAGAAGCCAGTGTAGAGGATGAGGGTATAGTGGGAGGCGAGGACGGTGCGGAAAGATCTAGGACAGACATGAAGGTGCCTGTACGTTAGGTGGTCGAGACCAGGAGTGGTGTTAGGTTTGGTGTGTAGTGTTGATTAGATGTCAAGGGCAGTCATGGGCGTGTTGAGTTCTATGGGGGGGGGGGGTGTGCTCCAAGTACTGGAAGCCGGGAGCAAGTGGGGAAACAGAGGTGTTGGTGTGCTTGTGGACATCAGGAAAGTGGGACTATCCGGAGTGGAGAAGGTATCAGAAAGGTAGTTGGTGAAGTAGTATGCCTCACTGGCATTGTCAAGGAAAGGATGGTCATTGTGAAGGAGCATGTTGTGGCGAGTGGAGTGACTGCCAGTAAGGTGATGGAAAGCTCTCCAGTACTTGGTGGAATTCACAGGGAATGAGGCATTAAGGGGGGTGCATGTCTGATGCCAGTCCCAGCGCCTTTTCGTGTCCTACAGGTTTCTGATGTGGCGTTGGATTTGCCAGTGGTGCAGTTGTGTATTACGGTCACTGGTCCACAGGAAGGAGTGTAAGAGATGACAGGATTCTCAGAGAAGGAGTATGGCCTGTGGAGGGAGAGTGGGATGTTGTGTATGGATGACTTTGGTAGGAATATTGGCCGACGTCAGCAACGGTCTGGTGAAGGAAGGACATGGTGTGGTCGATATAGGCGGTGGTGTGGAGAGATGTAGGATGGCTTGCGACCGAGGAATCAATGGAGCGATGGTAGGCATCCCAGTCGGCGTGGGGGAGTAGTCATGGACAATTTTGGGAGGGGGTTCGGGATGGGGAGCACGGTCCAGGCAGCCACGTGGATCTAGGGTAAGGAGAACAGGGGCGTGGCCACTGCCAATTAGGCCAAGGACTTCCACCTCTAGACGGCCCAGGAGGTTGGGAGAGGCAAGGATGACATCATGGATGGTATTGCTCTCATGGCGTGTAGGTTGCAGGATAGAGACAGTGCCTCCCCTGAACTAGGAGACAAACTGACACCACTGCCCCTGGAGTTGCAGGTGCGAACAGAAGTCAGGTTAGGATATTGTTTTAGGACATGCAATGACTCACAGTGGGAACAGGTGTGGGGTTTGGGCATAAATTGGTGAGATGATCATTGTAGACCAAACAGCGTCCACAACAATAGCATTGGGGAGGGGAGTAGGAAGGATCCACCTTGTAGCAGCGACCGTAGACGTATGCCCCGTTGGTGAGGAGGTGGTCGATGAAGGATGTTTACTCAGTGAAAGTCTGTATCAGGAAGGTAGGACCAGAGGCATTTTGGATCCACTTGCAGAGCAGTTGGAGGTATTGGGATAGGAGTTGAGCTGTGCTAGCACCTCCTCCTCTGTGATCACCAGGCTTAACTTGGTGATCACGGCAGTAAGGGTGAGTGGCTGTTGGGGAGGCTGGGGTTGGGGAAGAGCAGACAAGGTGATGTAGGGCGTGAGGGTGGCGTGGGGCCTAAAATGGACCTGTGGGAAATGCTGGAGAACATCAGTATGGAAGGTGGGGAAGGGGGACTTGAATAGTATGGAGTCCTTATGAGGGATCAGTTGTATGGGAGGCACTGAGGGGAAGTACTTACGTACTTTCATGGAAAGGGTGCAGTTGCCTAGGAAAATGGGGCCAGGGCAGGAGAGGACATGCTGGCCGCGGTGGCCGAGGGGACTGAGGTGCTCCAGTCACGGTCTGCACGGCCACTACGGTCGGGGTTTCGAATCCCCGCTTGGGCATGGATATTTGTGCTGTCCTTAGTGTTAGCTAGTTCGTAAGTAGTTTGTACGTTTAGGGACTGATGATCCCGTAATTAAGTCCCATAAGCTATACAAACATTTTATGAGAGGACGTAGGTGAAGTTTGAGGCATTGTGGCGTGGGGGGGGGGGGGATGGAGATGGGTGGTGTCTATGGGGAGTGTGGGAGATGGAGCAGAGGCTGTGGTTGACAGGGGCTTTCTTGGTGGTGCCACAGTTGGGATTCGTGCTGGAGCGTTTGGTGGCTGCTTATTTTGTTGTTTGTGGTGAGGAGGGAGCAAGGAGAGGTAGGAGTACGGCATTGATGGGGATGTTGCAGGGAGCGGGGCCAGCCCAAGGCCGGTGCTCAGGTCTCAGAGACACGGGGGACTCGGCCACTGTGGCTCGTCGTTAGTGCCGAATTTTGGCGGCTAGTATACATCACCATCGTGGTTGTGGAGGTAACTGTGGGAGTGGTAAACATTATGTGGGGCAGGAAAGGAAGTGTTTAAGGGTATGTCGAAGGAAATGTGGCGGCGGAAGTTCTCGAAGTTCTAGACGGTCCGGTAGATCGACGATGGCTGGGAGTTGAGGGCTCCGACCCTCTGACGGCAAAACGGTGCTCCTCGTCCAGAGGTTCCGGGCCAGGCGGCGTTTGTAGGTGGGCAGCGGCGACTTCGGGCTTTGGCGACAGCGGGTGGCGGCGGCGAGGGGGGGTAGCAAGATAGCGGAGAGGCGGCTGCGGAGGGAGCGCTGAGCGGCTGCGGAGTTAACGCTGGGCAGCGCCCTGCGGCGGCGGCGGCACGCTCCAGACCGCAGGCAGCAGGCTGCAGGATCGTGGGTGGCTGATTAATATTACAAAAAAACAATCTTGATCGCAGAAATTAACAGTTTCTATTTACCGGTTTCGATCTGATGTAGGTCATCTTCGGAATTACAAGTAGCCCATGTGGCCAGTGCTGGACTCGGCTGGAATGGGCTGTCCTGGGCTGTTCTGCTCCAGCACTGGCCACATGGGCTACTTGTTATTCCGAAGATGACCTACATCAGGTCGAAACCGGTAAATAGAAACTTAATGTTTGCGATCAAGACTGTTTTTTGTAATATTAATCATACCAAATAGATCGCTGTTTTTTTTTTCTCCTCTGACAATGTTGTCAAAATTAAATCGTGGCTGACTGGCGGAGCAATGCGGTAGAGTTGGCAGGTACGGCACACAGTTGCTCGGCTTGAAACAATCCAGCACAAGTACCAGAGAGTAGCCCTGGCTAATCTACTGCTAGTGGGCGCTGTGTGGCTTACTCTCTGAGCAAGACTGTATACCGCAAGTCAGTACACCCACGTTAGTTAACATAATACATTGAACCTTAATTACCCATCATATTGTATACAAAATTGCACGTACCTATAGATGGGACGTCGAGAAAGTCATTTGTAATGCCATAGGTACCTACCCTAATTGTGCTATTACTCATAATATTAATTAGGAGTTCAAACAGAAGCAAGAAATCTGAAACCACCAGTTGATAGTCTTATTACCATTTCGTTAACCAATACATTCAACTCTCAGCAAGTTACATAAACAATATTACCGCTCTATCGCTAAAAGCCGCTATATTATTCAGCCATTTTTATTACACATTCTCGCTCAAAAATATCGATGTAAACTTATTCATCAGACGCTGTTAGACATATTGTACTCCACGCGGTCCTACCATGACCCCATAGCGAAGCAGGAATGGAGCCCTCTCCACACTGCCGTAGCCATGTTAAACAAAACAAAACAAAAATTCCGTCCGCGGCACCAAGCAAGAGCAGACCCCGCACGTGACGGAACATACCTTAATGGTTGCAACATTCAAAGTGGGACTGATGACCCCGTACTTAAGTCCCATAAGCTCTACAAACACAAACATTCAAAGTCCGCTAACTTGCTTCCATCTTAATAATCACTCTTTCGATGTCCTGATGTGTAAATCCTCCTCACACAATAACAGCTAAATAAACAGCAGAAGACGTCTCGCTTCTAAAATAAATAAATAAATAAAAATAAACCGAATTTACTAGTGGAAATCGCTAAAATCGGTGGGTGAAATATTGTTTTCATTTCTTCTTCTTTGACTACATTGTATGAGTAGAAGCTGTGGATTTTGAACTCTGCTGTTTACTAGCAGTATCTTACCAATAAATACTATCACTAATACTTGCCCACTGAAATCGCACACACACACACGCAGAAGTCTCACAGCACGTGCATATATACACTCCTGAATTCCTAGAAAAACCGGTCGATCGATAGTTTGTAATATAGGTCAGTTAAATATAAATAAATTAAGTTCACGCACTACACATATTAGAAAAAAAAATCAGACGAACTCAACGGTGGACTATGCCCAGTCACAATATTATAAACTGCAAACACTTCTATTCGCGACCAACGCACCTTGTCACGCTCTATTTTGTAACAAGTCTCTCGCCTATACTGTAAGAGTCAAACATGCATTTAAACTCGAGCACTGCATGTTCGAAGTATTCCGAAAACTTGAAATATTCTCCTTCAAATATTTTAAGTCTTCACAACTTTTAACTGTGGATGAAGAACTTGGAAATACTGATGGTCGCGTACTCCACAAGCGAGATAACCAGATAACCTGGTTCCTTCTCAATGTTTAAACAAAACCAAGCACTATTGTGCAAGTAGCACAACAAGTCCTTAGATAATCATAATAAACAGAAAAAAATTCTATTAAGTACTTTAATATCACACGAACTGATTTCAGTTCGTATGCAGTAAAACTATTTATTTTATTTTTCATTTATTTATTTATTTTCAGAAACTTAAACGACCTCAATCATCGACGTGACCGCTTCCTTCTCACAGTCAAGGAACCCCACTGTCATGACCGAGACTGAAACATGTCTCCTAAGCGAAACCACATAATAGCAAGACACTACCTGGCTTACTCAAGGGAATACAGTGCAGACCCATGTTAACATTAGCACTCCATTTCTGCCTGTGTAGTCAAAGCATGACTGGTTGTTTACACAGAACATAGGCAGACAGAGAGATGGGGAAAAAGGGGGAGAATCATTCTTACTCCACACACATTACAATTTCCTGTTGTGTCAACTATGAATTTTTATCCCATAGCCAATTTTTTTTAATCAATAACTAGCTCGTAAAATGTTTGTAAATCTGTCGGACTCAGCTGCTTGGTTATTAGTCTGTAGCTTACAAACTACTTAAACTAAGGTAAACTAACCTACGGACTACACAAACATCCATGCCCGAGGGTGGACTCGAACCCCCGACGGCGTACAGCCGCGCGCCCCGCAACACGGCGCTTCAGTACGCACGGCTAATCCGCCGTGGCTAACTAGCTAATACCTGGCGCGTTGCGGCCACAGAAGAGATAATTGTGCAAATAATTGAAATTTGCATGTGTTAGCTTGTTTAATTACGAAAGAAAACTGCAGTTTCTTCGCGTTAAAAGGCAGATTTGTCGGAAATAATGGATATTGTTGGATGTACACTGTTTCAATCTCTTCCTTTCCTTGTAGCTCTTTAGAAGTCTATTGCTTTCGCCTACAGCCGTGTGCGCTTCACAGTTCAAATTTGTCACTTTATATAGTATAAAATCAATATTCCCTATTATGTATAAAAACATACATATATGCGCAAAGTTTCATGGTGACTGATCAAACAGTATCAAAGTCGCAAGTTACCCTCCTTCATGAAAACATAACATTTATGTGCTGACTTTGATGGTGACCAGCCGCGGTGGCCGAGAGGACTGAGGCGCTTCAGTCACGGTCTGCACGGCCACTACGGTCGAGGGTTCGAGTCCCCCCTCGGGCATGGATATTTGTGCCGTCTTTAGTCTTAGCTAGTTCATAATTAGTTTGTAAGTTTAGGGACTGATGACCCCGTAGTTAAGTCCCATAAGCTTTACAAACATTTGATGGTGACCAGCCAAACAATTTGGATGTTTCTTGCAACGTACCCTCCATCATACACCTACGGAGGCTTACGAAAGGTAGCCCATGTATTAATTCGGGCTATAAGCTATCTTCATTCCACAGTTCATTCAATTCCGTACAGCCGTTTCAGCGTGTAGAGTAACAAACGTATTAACCCACTGTAAGCTACCCTCCGCCATGCACCGTAAGGTGGCTTCCTATAGGTAGTTCATGCGTTATTTCGGGGTATGAGGTATCTACATTGCTATCTGCATTCCAAATTTCATTCAAATCCGTCCAGATGTTTCAGAGTAAAGAGAAACGAACGTATTAACTCATTGTAAGGTACCCTCCACCATGCACCGTGCGTTGGCTTACCAAAGGTGGCCCATATATTAATACAGGGTATAAGCTTCCTCTGTTCCAAATTTCAGCCATATCCGTCCAGCCATTTCAGCGTGAAAGCATAACAAACGAATTAACTAATTGTAAAGCACCCTCCACCATGCACATACGAAATTAATCTTAGGATGCCTATAAGGCTATAACTTTCGCGCGAGTGCAAGCAATGAGTTGACAAAGTTTTATCGTAATGGAATGTACGGTATGGCCGTGCATAAAATACGAACAAAAGACAAACAAAAAATATTAATTTTATACATTAGATTACAGTTTTTATCTACCACAAATAAAGATGTCTAATTTATAGACCGGGAGTCTAAACATCTCGGCACTACACATGCTAGTTACTTTTTACACCCTCTCCACAACATACGAACAAGCCCCACATACTTCATATTCCTCTGTCGAAAGTACACACGAAGATAGGCGTTTTCCCGATCGTGTCCACTCCATCCAGTAAGTAAATCTAAACTATGCACGAAGTCTGTTTCGCGATCACACAAAATCATCTGCTTAAAGTCGCTCAAAGCTTAGTACAACGAATACCAGCACATGTAAAATCTCTTGTAGAATCAAGTACACTATTCAGTTACAATTCTGTAATGGAATTGGGGGGAAAAGTTAATTTTCTTCCACCCATTCTCTCGCCCTACACTTCACGTAATCAACTTACTGCAGACATCAAACAGACGCTCTGAACAGACAACTCCATACTAGCAACATCCAGTAACTCTCGGCATGTTTGTTTGTATAGCTTATGGGACGTAACTACGGGGTCATCAGTCCCTAAAGTTACAAACTACTTATGAACTAGCTAACACTAAGGACGGTACAAATATCCATGCCCGAGGGGGGATTCGAACCCTCCGACCGTAGTGGCCGTGCAGACCGTGACTGGAGCGCCTCAGTCCCCTCGGCCACCGCGGACGGCCTCTCGGCATGAAAATTTAACAACACCTTGCACCTTCTTAACATCCACGACACAAAACTTGTGATTCTCGATAAAGGCACGTAACACTCAATAGTTTCACATTTCATTTTAAGGTTCTTTGAAACCTGAACGGTTTGTTACGCTCACCATTATCTTCGAAAATCGGTGACCTTTAGAGAGAGAATATTAACACCCCATCGAAAGATCCAATAACTTACGCCATGCAAAGTTCGCTAGCAGACCACATTTCTGAGTCCCTTTCTTTTTTTATATATTAGTTCATACTCAGCTGCAGAGTGAAAATAATCATTCTGACCCTGCAGTTATTACATATTCATATTCACGAAATGTATGACATTAACAACGAAATGGGCAAAGTTGAAAATGTGCACTGACAGGACTCGAACCCGAGTCTCCTGCTTTCTATAAAATTGTGCTGACAACTTTTTTTGTTGTTCGATGTGTTCTTGGCTCAGTTTTTTTAATTACAGAGGGCGTTTAGCCCTCGGACCGGCCGTGCTGAGCGACGGCGCCCGGCATAAAAATTCAATGATGGAGGTTCGAACCCGGACATAAGATATGACAGTTCAATCCCTGGACCACCTTTTTTTTCTTTCTTTCTTTCTTTTTTGCTCTATAGGTTGTTCTGTTCCTTGCGGTCGCTGATCGTGTTTGTTCGTTGTTGTTCGATGTGTTTCTGACTCGGCTTTTTTTTTTTTTTTTTTTTTTTTTTTTTTTACAGGGAGCGTTCAGTCCTCTCACCGGGAGCGCTGAGCCCATCAACCCTGCCCACTATTACTCAAGCTTGTAGTTTTGTAAACTGAATCCCATAAGAATAAGGGCCTCCGCAATTAAGAAAGGATCATTGCCCGTTATCGGCATTTTGTAAAAGTTTTATGTATGTATGGTGTATTGTCGAGGTGGGGTGTCTTGCATGCCTCAACGATGCAGATAGCCGTACCGTAGGTGCAACCACAGCGGAGGGGTACCTGTGGAGAGGCAATACAAACGTGTAGTTCCTAAAGAGGGGCAGCAGCCTTTTCAGTAGTTACAGGGGCAACAGTCTGGATGATATACTGAGCTGGCCTTGTAACGTCAGCTAACATGGCTTTGCCATGCAGTTACTGCGAACGGCTGAAAGCAAGGGGAAACTACAGTCCTTAATTTTCCCGAGGACATGCAGCTCTATTGTATGAATATATGATGATGGCGTCTTCTTGGGTAAAATATTCCGGAGGTAAAATAGTCCCACATTTGGATCTCCGGGCGGGGACTACTCAGGAAGATATCGTCAACAAGAAAAACAAAACAGGCGAAGAAAAGCGTTTCTTAAGAAGCGAAATTTGTTAACATCCAAAATTAATTTAAATGTTACGAAGTCCTTTCTGAAAGCATTTGTCTGGAGTGTAGCATTTTGTGGGAGTGAACATGGATGATAAGGTGTTCACATAAAAAGATGATAGAAGCTTTTGAAATGTGGTGTTACAGACGAATGATGAAAATTTGATGGGTAGATCACGTAACTATTGAGGAGGTTCTTAACCGAATTGGGGAGAAAAGAAGTTACTGGCATATCGTAAGAGAAGGGATGGATTGGTTGGACACATTCTGAGACATCAAGGAAGTGTCAACTTAGCATTAGAAGGAAGTGTGTGGGGTAAAAATCGTAGAGGGAAACCGAGGGACGAATACAGTAAGCAGATTCAAAAGGATGTAGGTTGCCGAACTTATTCTCAGATGAAGAGGCTTACACAGGACAGGGTAGCGTGGACAGCTGCATCAAACCAGTCTGCGGACTGAAGACCACAACAACAACAACAACAACAACAACATGTGTGGTGTCTGTTCTTTCGGTCATGTCTAATATACCGATGACGGGCAATGATCCTTTCTTCTGTGCGGAGTCACTCTTAGGCACTTATTCCTACGGCAATGCCGCGGCGAAGTGGCCGAGCGGATTGAGGCACTATGCTCCGATGCGCGAGGCCGTTCCCTGTCGGGGGTTCGAATCTCCCCTCAGGCATGTATGTTTGTGCTGTCTTTAGTATAAGTTAGTTGATAAGTAGTCTGTAAGTTTATGGACAGATGACCCTGCAGTTAAGTCCCATAAGCTTCACAAACATTTGAACATTTCCTAAGGGAATCAGTTTACAAAAGTACGAATTTGAGTAATTGTGGGCATGGTAAAGTTGAGAATTTGTATCTGACTAGAGGCGTACTTAAGTAATTTGTGTAGATGTTGTGATCGCTGTGTCCCCAGTGGTGTAGTGGTCAGCGCGACTGCCTCGAAGGTAGGAAACGCGGGTTCGAGTCCCGGCTGGGTACACATTTTCAAAAATGTTCAAATGTTCGTAGAGCTTATGGGACTTAACTACGGGGTCATCAGTCCCTAAACTTACAAACTACTTATGAACTAACTAAGACTAAAGACGGCACAAATATCCATGCCCGACGGGGCAATCGAACCCCCGACCATAGTGGCCTTGCAGACCGTGACTGGAGCGCCTTAGTCCCCTCGGCAACTGCGGCCGCTTACACATTTTCAGCTTTGCCCATTTCGCAGTTAATGTCATACATTTCGTGAATAACAAATCGTTTCATTTAAAAATAACTATTATTTTAAATTTCAGGGAGTATCCTGACTACTCAGACACAAATCAAATGTTTCAAATGTTTGTATAGCTTATGGGACTTAACTACGGGGATATCAGTCCTTAAACTTACAAACTACTTATGAACTAGCTAATACTAAGGACGGCACAAATACCCGTGCCCGAGGGGGGATTCGAACCCCCGACTGTAGTGGCCGTGCAGACCGTGACTGGAGCGCCTCAGTCCCCTCGGCCACCGCGGCCGGCCACAAATCAAATAGTGCGTTCATATGCATTACTTTTAGAGTGTAGATGCTGAAATTCGCTAACCAAAACCCAATTTTCCGAATTTTTGGTGGACACGATCAAACAACAGGCGTATTGGATAATTCGTCTTTGGAAAAGCGGATACGGGAGGCCCTGTAAACGTAATGGATGAGAGCATTAGGAACACATGAATGCGCCCTAATTGTAAAGTATAATGTGTGTCGGCAGGTACGAGTTGTGGCAGGGTCTGCAGAAGGTGCGGCGCGATCCATTGCCGGCCGCGACACCCGGTCTCCTCCGGTTCAAACCGAGTTACGCTGCCCTAACTCGATTCCGCGAAAGGCCACGCACTTCCCGCTAAACGCTACTATCAACGATAAGCGACAGCTAGTGGCGTCTCGCTGCCGAGACCTTCTATTCCCGAGGCGAACTGCCCGCCAGTTCCAAGTATATATACACGCATGATTTTATTATAGCCGCACAAGAGCTAAAAGTCAAGGCCTTCTATAACTGCATCAAGTGGGTATCAATTTATCGGCTGCGCTCAATAGGCTGATTCACTTTAGCGGCGGCTGTGGCGCCGACCTCTCAGCCTCGATTCAGAACCTATTTGCTGCGTTCCCTGCCACTTCTACATCTGCGTGCCGGTCGTTCACAGTTACTGTGTCATCAGTGGTGTATCCAGACGAAACATAAACTGCTGTTCCTAAATTCAAATGTTTAAATGTTTGTAAAGCTTATGGGACTTAACTACGGGGCCATCAGTCCCTAAACTAACAAACTACTTATGAACTAGCTTATACTAAAGACAGCACAAACATCCATGTCCGAGGGAGGATTCGAACGCCCGACCGCAGCGGCCGTGCAGACCGTGACTGGCACGCCGCAGATTCCTCGGCCACTGCGACCGGCTGTTGTTCCTATTTACATCATATGTTACTGGTCTCATTCTATTGCTTACGTTGCTTTCATATTGCATATTAAGGGTATAATTTCAACTAATACGCAAGCAAGCAGTTTCCTTGAGCTTACTACCTTTTCAGAGCTATTCGAATTCTTCCAACAAGCGACACCTTTGACATCGAAACCAAATGTATGGAACTTACCCACTTAGGTTATCCGTCCCTAGGATTAGAAACTACGCCGCGGCGGAGTGGCCAGGGAAGCGTTATAGGTCCTCTACTCTTCCTTGTGTTTATAAACAATTTAGGAGACAATCTGAATAGCTCCCTTAGACTGTTCGCGGATGATGCTGTCGTTTATCGGTTAGTGAAGTCAACAGAAGATCAAAAGCAGCTGCAAAGAGATTTAGACAAAATTTCTACATGGTGCGAACATTGGCAGCCGGCCGTGGTGGCCGAGGGGACTGAGGCGCTCCAGTCACGGTCTGCGCGGCCACTACGGTCGGGGGTTCGAATCCCCCCTCGGGCATGGATATGTGTGCCGTCCTTAGTATTAGTTAGTTCATAAGTAGTTTGTAAGTTTAGGGACTGATGACCATGTAGTTAAGTCCAATAAGCTCTACAAACATTTGAACATTTGATTTTTTTGAAAATTGGCAATTGACACTAAATAAAGAAAAGTGTGAAGTAATACACATGACCACTAAAAGAAATCCGCTGGTCAAACCTTAAGGTCGTAAATTATACCAAATAACTAGCAGTTATAATTACGAACAACTTAGACTGGAGAGAACACACAGAAAATATTGTGGAGAAGGCGACCAAAGGTTACGTTTCATTGGCAGAACGCTTCGAAGATGCACCAGCTCCTCCAAAGAGACTGCCTACATCACACTTGTGCGTCCTCTCCTGGATTACTGTTGCCCCTTGTGGGTCCCTCACCAGGTGGGACTGACGGAAGATATTGAGAAGGTTCAGAGAAGGGCAGCTCGTTTTGTTTTATCACGTTACCGGGGGGAAAGCGTCACGGAAATGTTGTACGAATTGGGGTGGAAATCATTAAAAGAAAGACGTTATTCATTGCGCCGTGATCTGTTTGCGAAGTTTCAATCACCGACTTTTACTTCTGAATGTTAAAATGGTTTGCTAGCACCCACCTACTTATGGAGATATGACCATCCCAATAAAATAAGAGAAATCAGATCGAAAACGGAACGATTTAGGTGTTCTTTCTTCCAGCGCGCTATTAGAGAATGGAACGGTAGAGAAAAGTTATGAAAGTGGTGAATGAACCCTCTGCCAGGCACTTGAATGTGATTTGCAGAGTATCTATGTAGATGTAGATCTATGTAGATGTAGATTGGGCTCTATGCTACGATGTGCGAGGCCGCTCCCAGTCGGAGGTTCGAATCCCCCCTCGGGCATGGATGTTTGTGTCGTTTTTAGTATAAGCTAAAGTAGTTTGTAAGTTTAGGGACTGATGACCCCGTAGTTAAGTTCCTTAAGCTTAACAAACATTTGAACATTTTTAGAAACTAAGGAAAACACACAATTCCATGCCCGAGGGAAGACTGGAACCTCCGCCGAACAGCAACTGCGCGCACAACAGCAAGGCGCCTTAGAGCTCTCGGTCATTCCACCGCGGCAACATCGAAAATATGCGTAGAAAAAGACTTATTCATAAACAACAGTGGTCTGTATAATTTCTGCACAAAACTTTGCGGTACGGGGCCCCGAGCTAATACAGCCTTCCTTCCTTCTTTACCTCCCGGACTGCATTTCCTTTTCCTCTCCCCTCCTTTCCTATCCTCATTCCTTCCTCTCCCCACCGGGGGACTGATAACCTCGGTAGTTTAGTCCCTCTATCCCAACGAAACAACCCAACTCCCAAAACATAGCGCTCTACTGCAAATGACATTTTAACGAGAGAAACAAAGTAACAGGCTATCGCCACCACAGGAAGGAAATTATACGTCATTCAATGCCGTCAGTGCAGTATTACCTCCACTTAAAATAATTGTAACACCGCAAAAACAAACATATCCTATTCACCTATCAGTGTTTATAAAGCGCGGCACATAAAAAAGGGAAGACTTCAGCAATCCAATAAAACTAGAAGTGACGAAAGAAATGAATTTAACCTTTTGTGGCCCAAAGAACCAAACTGAGTTTTGAAACACTTTTATTTTGTATAATTACATTATAAATGAGATATAAAACTAATACATAAAGTGAGAAAAGTACTCGAGTGTTTACAAACTTTTATTAGAACACATGGTTACATAGTGAAACCACTAGTCCAGAACATAAAGTTCTGCAAGACATGGATCAAACTAACATATTAGTCTACAACGCGTAGCTTTTTGTAACGTTCTAGAACTATGCCAACTCAGACGATAAAAGGCGGGAAACGCAATATATGTAACTACACGATCGTCAGCAACAGCTAACACCGGCACACACTGCGCAGCGCAATGTTTTTGTTGCTTTCCCGCGCTATTCGAGAAAGGAATGGTAGACGAATAGTATAAAGGTGGGTCGTTGAGCCCTCTGCCAGGCACTTAAATGTGAATGCTTTGGTGAGGCGAGTGTCAACAGCCGTAATATATTTCATAAAGTGCATTTTTTAAAAACCGTCAGCACTTTATTGGAAGCCTTATACATCTGCCAGTTTCGGTCGTGGACCGTCTTCATGGATGGAGGGGTGTTGGGGCAGAATCGTGAAATGTATCCAGTGAAGTGCATGCAAATGAGACAAACAGGAGTCGGTGTAACTGGGAGTGTGAGGGGTTGCAGCGGTCATCTTGGATAGGGCCTGTCGGTCGGGCATGGCGTGGAAGGTGAGAGGAGACATGACAGACTTCATAGTCTGTTCTCACCTTTTGTGTTGTGTTTGACTGGTAGATTTTGTCTGGGATGACCACTGTGATTTTTGCACTTTTGGTTATACTGACTCCTGCTAACGACTGCTAACGAAGATACGAGCTTATGGAATAGGTTCACAGATTTGTGACTGGCTGGAAGACTTCCTAAGTAATAGAACGCAGTAAGTTGTTCTCGACGGCGAGTGTTCATCAGAGACGAGTGTATCGTCACGCGTGCCCCAGGGGAATGTGATAGGACCGCTATTATTTTCTATCTATATAAATGATCTGATGGACAGAGTAACTTGTAACTTGCAGCTGTTTGCTGATGATGCTGAGCTGTATTGGAGGGTTTCGTCTGTAACTGACTGTAATAGCATACAGGATGACAGACAAAATTTCTAGTTGGTGCGAAGAATGGCAGCTAGCTCTCAATGTAGAAAAATGTAAGGTGATGCGCATGAGCAGAAAAACCAATCCCATTATGTTCGAATACAGCATTAGTAGTGAGCTTCTTGATGCTGTCGCGTCGTTAAAATATCAAGGCGTAACATTGCAGAGCGATATGAAATGGAACGAGCATGTAAGGACAGTTGTGAGTAAGGCGGACAGCCGACTTCGGTTTATTGGGAGAATTTTGGGAAGATGTACTTCACCTGTAAAGGAAAGCGCGTATAAAACGCTTGTACGACCACGTCTTGAGTATTGCTCAAGTGTTTGGGACCCGCAGCAGATCAGTTTAAAGGAAGACATAGAGGCGGTCTAGAGACGAGCAGCTGGATTTGTTACCGGTAGGTTCGACCAATGCGCGAGTGTCAGGGAAATGCTCCGGCAACTCAAATGGGGATCGCTGGAAGAAAGACGACGTTCTTTTCGTGAATTTCTGTTAAGTAAATTTAGAGGTCCGGAATTTGAAGCTGAGTGTAGTACGCCTACTTACATTTCGCGTAAAGATCACAAAGACAAGATAAGAGAAATTAGGGCTCATACGGAGGCATATAGGCATTCTTTTTTCTTCCTCGTTCAATTTGGGAGTGGAATAGGAAAGTAAATGCCTAGTAGTGGTACAGTGTACCCTCCGCCACGCATCTTACGGTGAAATGCGGAGTATGTATGTAGATGTAGAAACGTGTTACTCGATCCGGCACCGAGTTGATTTTCTTGACGACAGAGGGTAGCGTACTCCATGTCATTGTGGTTTCACAGAGCAGCCACTTTACCGATTTTGATACATTAAATTAATGGTGGTCTCAGTGTGAAATTAGTCGTATGCAAAGGGTTAATTAAAGTAATTGAAACCTTACAACTTTGCCATTTACGAAACATCCATGTCATTTTTTTTTAAATTACATCCTTTAGATGGCGTCCTCCTGTACGAATAAAGGAGAACATTCCAGTTATTCTGCGTAACTGTGTATTAGTCCTCAAAGTGCAGGTGTGGAATTTCGATGGAGAGAATGAAGAAAGAGAAAGAGGAAGAGGACAATCTCACATACAGCACTGCCAGGCACTTAAATGGGATTTGCAGAGTATCCCATGTAGACTGAAGGTACGTTTTTACATTCAAAATTACCTTCACATTTAAACAGTCCAATGTCAAAAGCAACACTAATTTCATTTTCAAATGATGATATGGATGAAACTTCCTGGCAGATTAAAATTGTGTGCCGGAACCGGGACTCGAACCTGGGACCTTTGCCTTTCGCGGGAAAGCGCTCTACCGACTGAGCTATCCCAACACGACTCACGATGCCGTCTCACAACTTTACTCCCGCCAGTACCTCGCCTTCTACTTTCCAAACTTCACAGAAACTCTCCTGCGAAACATGCAAGACTAGCACTCCTGGAAGAAATGATATGGTGGAGACATGGCTTAGCCACAGCGTAAGGGATGTTTCCAGAATGAAACTTTCACTCTTCAGCGGAGTGTGCGCTGATATGAAACTTCCTGGCAGATTAAAATTGTTTGCCGGAACCGGGACTCGAACCTGGGACCTTTGCCTTGTGAGGCGGCATCGTGAGTCGTGTCTGGATAGCTCAGTCGGTAGAGCGCTTGCCCGCGAAAGGCAAAGGTCCCATGTTCGAGTCACGGTTCCCCCACACAATTTTAATCTGCCAGGAAGTTTCATATCAGCGCACACTCCGCTGCAGAGTGAATGTTTCATTCTGATGATATGGATTTTTAATGTAATAACCCGCTTTTTCTCAAGCATATTGCAATACAGGCGTATACGTCGGCGCAAAAACAGAGTGTAAATCACAGAGGTAAGGTTTATGATGAAATAAAGATTAATGATCTCTTTCACTTTGTTTCAACCATCTCTTAGAACTCATGCATCTTCCCTGATATGATCACTATCAGGTGTGTAAGATATGTCAATTTCGCCCTTTTATAATTACTTCGAACTGAGAATTTGTGGTACTGCTGTCTGAAAATGTAATGATACTTTGACGTCACTGAATTACGTATAATTTCCGTCCTATGGTACTGATATCGTGTTACTTTGATTCTCTTTATTAAAATGTCACTTGTGGCGTAATGCAACTGTTGCACGGAGAAGAAACAACGTATCCACTGCAGTTGTTACAGTTTTTATTGGCTCAAACATGACGGTTTCCGGGCAGTCCAGAGCCCTTATTGTGGTGTATAAAACCGTAAATCGTTAGCCGCGAGACCGCCGCGCTCCGCTAGCGCGACGTTTCGCATCGGTGGCCGCTGCACAATACGCTCCTACGTACGTAGCTTCGATCCAATTAAAACTTGTAATAACTGAAGCGAGTAGCCTACTTTGTTCCTTCAAAATGCTCAGTATAGAATATTCCGCCACGCGAATCGTACGGAAATGACACTAACGAGTGTTGAATTTTTTGTGATCGTATCTACGGCCGATCTAAGCGATCAAGGTAAAAAATGACCCTTGTCAGTGTTGCCTTCCTCATTTTCTGGACGTTTTTTCAACATGAATAGGTTGGGACATATAGTACACACATAAAAAAAAAGTACCATGAAGGACTAGAAAATTTATATTCACTGGACATGTTCATTTAGTAAGTTCTGAAGAAATTATTAGTATTTCAGTCACCCTGGCAGAGGGTTCCATTCTCGAATAGCGCGCGCGAAGAAATAACACCTGGTCTCTCCGTGCGGCGGTGGAGTAGCCGAGCGGTCTAAAGCATCTCGCTGCGGAACGCGCGGTTGCTCGCCGTGGAGGTTCGAGTCCTCCCTGGGGCATGGGTGTGTGTATTTGTCCGTAGGTTAGTTTACCTAGGTTTAAGTAGTTTGTAAGCTACGGACTGATGACCACGCAGTTTGGTCCGATAGATTTACAGACATTTGAATCTCTCCGTTCGACCTCTGATTTCTCGTATTTTATTCTGATGGTCATTTCTACCTATGTAAGTGGTAGTCAACAATATATTTTTGCATTCGGAGGAGAATGTTGGCGATTGGAGTTTCGTAAGTAGCCCACGCCGCAGCGATAAACGCCGTTGTTGTAATTATTCCCATTCCAGATCCCGTATCATTTCCATAACGCTGTCTCCCCTGTATCGTGACAATACAAAACGAGCTGCCCTTCTCTGGACTCTTTCGATGTCCTCCGTCAAACCCACCTGATAAGGATCTCACAATGGGCAGCAATACTCCAAAAAAAGACGGACAAGCGTAGTGTAAGCAGTTTCTTTTGTAGTTCTGTTGCATCTTTTAAGGATTCTGCCAATAAAACGCAGTCTCTGGTTCGCCTTTCCCACGACATTATCTATGTGTTCTTTCCAGTTTAAGTCTGAAGTAATAGTAATACCTAGGTATTTTGTGGAGTTTACGGCCTTCACTTTTGATTGACTTATCTTGTAAACAAAGTTTAACGGATTTCTTTCCGTACTCATGTGGACGACTTCACACTTCTCATTATTTAGAGTTAATTGCCAATTTTTACACCATACTGATATTCGGTTCAGCATATAGTCTAGTAGGCTCAGGACAGGCCATGGGTCCTGCTAACTTGTTCTATGCGCATAAGGCACTAATGGCGTCCTATTACGAGGGTTGAATCTTAAATAGTGGCAACACTGCTGAGGAGATACTATGCAATGGAATCTACTACTGTCGCTGATACCACACGTTGTTGACATACCTACCTTACCTCCGAGCAAATGAACTCGCCCGTCCCACGTCACCGGCTTGCGCACAATCGTGGGATACGCAGTCATTTGTGAGCGAGCGGTCTAACGTAATGGTGTCACTATGTTTTCGAAACAGGAACAACGGAGTTGGATCAAGATTAAATGTGCCAGAAGTCGCACTGCACGACAGTGTCATCAAGTTCTTAAAGAGGTGTGCGGGAAATCGGTATTTCAGTACAATGGGTAAAAGCCTTCAACGAAGGACGGAAAGCCGCGGTGGAGTAGCCGAGTGGTCTAAAGCGCCTCGCTGCGGAGCGCGCGGTTGCTCGCCGTGGAGGTTCGAGTCCTCCCTGGGGCATGGGTGTGTGTGTTTGTCCGTAGGTTAGTTTACCTACGTTTAAGTAGTTAGATTTATAGACATTTGAACATTTGAAGGACGGAAAACTGTGGCAGACATGCACCGGACAGGTCGTCCTCCAACGAATGGCGTCATCATGGGTCGCAACGAATATCGAAAGTGCGTCAGAGCCCCACTATGATTCTTGTGTACGACTATGATGGTGTTATGCTAACGCATAATGCTCCCCCACGGCAGACCATCAATGCACAGTATTACTGTCGGTTTTGGAGCATCACCTGCGACCAGCTTTGCGAAAGAAGCCGAACCACTTTCTGCGTAACCCACCCATCATTTTGCATGACAATGAGCGGGCGCATACAGCGCAAGCTGTGGCTGCTCTGTTCGGTCGATGGGACTGGAAAGTACTGTACCATCCTACATACTCCCCGGACGTAAGTCCTTGTGACTTTGATTTGATTCCGAAGATGAAGGAACCCTTCGTGGCACTCGCTTCAGAACTGTTAAAGAGATTCGACAGGCAGTAGATCGCTCCATTCACACCGTTAACAGAACAGGCTCTGCTAGCGGTATACTACGCCTTCCACATCGCTGACAACGGGTTCTACATAACGCTGGTGACTATTTTGAAGGACCGTTAACAGGTGCAAACATGTAACGCTTTTGTATAGGTTGTGAATAAATAGTTCTACATCTACGTAAATACTCTGCAAGTCACATTGAAGTGCATGGCAGAGGGTTCAGCGAACCGCGTTTATGATATTTCTCTACAGTTCCATTCTCTAGTAGCTCGCAGAAAAAAGGAACACCTAAAGCTCTCCGTTTTCTGTCTAATTTCTCTTATTTTCTATGTAGGTGGGTGCTAACAAGATTTGTTCGCATTCGGAAGAAAATGTTGGTGAAAGAAATTTCGCAAATAGATCGCGTCGCAACGAATAACGCCTTTCATTTAACTCGTGTATCATTTCCGTGACACTCTCTCCTCTATATCGCGATAATACAAAACGAGCTGCCCTTCTCTGTACTTTTTAAAAATCGTCTGCCAGTCCCAATTGGTGGGGATTCCACAATACGCGACAATACCCCGAAATAGGAAGCATACGTGTGATGTAGGCAGTTTCTTTGGTAGAACTGTTGCATCTTCTAAGTGTTCTACCAACTAAATGTAGTCTTTGGTTCGCTTTCCCTACAATATTTTCTGTGTGTTTTTTCCAATTTATTTGTAATAGTCACAAAGTTACTCCTAGGTAATTAGTTGAATTTTCGGTTTGTAGTTTTGACTGATTTATCGTGTAAATTAAGTTTAACGGGTTTCTTTTAGTTGTCACATGGATGACTTCACACTTCTCATTATTAAAGGTCAATTGCCATTTTTTGCACCATGTAGATATCATATAATTTTGCAGTTGATTTTGACTTTACTAACCGGTAAATGACTTCATCATCCGCGAATAGTCTAAGAGAGCTACTCAGATTGTCTCCTAAATCGTTTATAAAAATAAGGATCAGTAGGGGCCCTATAACACTTCCCTAGGGAACGCCAGATATCACTTCTGTTCTACTCGATGACTTACCGTCAATTACAACGCACTGTGTCCTTTCTGACAGGAAATCATGAATCCAATTGCACAACTATGGCTATATTCCATAAGAACGCTGTTTGATTAGAAGACGCTTGTGAGGTACAGTGTCAAAAGCCTTCCGGAAAACTAGAAATACGGAATCTATTTGACATCCCTTTTCAATAGCACTCATCCCATCCTGCGAGTAAAACGCTAGCTGTGTTTCACAAGAATTCTTCTTTCTGAATCCGTGTTGATTATGGGACAATAGTTCGTTCTCTACGAGGGAGTTCATATAGTAGTTGCCACCATTTAAGTTCCAAACTTCGTATATAGCCAACCATGCTGCATTCACCTGATTCCAAAGTTCATCTGTGATGCATGGAATTTGGTCATGGCGCTACTCCCGTCCTTTCACCATATCGCACACATTTTCTATTGGCGACAAGTGTGGTAACCTTGCGGGCCATGGCAAAAGGCTGACACCCTGTTACATCAAGAAGGCAAGTGGTCGTGCACTGCCTTTCTCTAAATGGTGTCTGGGGTGTCGTGCAGAAGGGGTATGACTACCGGTCACCGTGTCCTGGACACGCACCACCTGTGATGTGTGTCTGTGCCCAATAGCATCTCACACCATAAGGCACTGAGTTGACGCTGTATGTCTTGTTGGATGCAGCCACTTTGATGCCACTCCCCCTGTCTGTTGCGAATCAAAATGCAGACATTATTTTGAAATATACAGAACCTGGATTCGTCCAAAGACACTATCTAATGCCATTCCCATCCCGAGTGATGTTGCATACATCATTATCAAAGGTATTAAACATAGAGAGATGCATTGAATTAAAATTTGTGTTGTGTCCGGGATTCGAACCCAGGACCTCCTACTTACTAGGTGGGCGCTTTATACCGCTCAGCTAACACAGCCAAAGCGACTACATTGATTGTAACGCTGTGTTAGCTAAGATTTAATCCCGACTGCTGCCCGTCGCCACAGAATAAAGCTCACTGGTCACCCGTATTGCCAGCACTGCGGATTGGTCGATACTGCCATCCACCGTGTGGTAGACTGCTCCAAAATAGCGGATCTATGGAAATGGATCAAGTTTAAATCGGCAGGATTGCTGTCCCTGAGTATCAACGACATCAACACGAAGAAACTGGTGTACATGGATGTCAAGGCTTTCCCAGTGTCCAAGACCAGAACTCTTCTTATAAAAATCTGCCAAGCCTTCATGTTGTTTACACTTGTCCTTCTATAAATCGTCACATTGTAAATTTAACAGTTCCATTTAAAATCTGGTAGGAAAATTGTTAACATCCACTAAAACGGTGTTGCAAAGAGTTGAAACATAATAGGCAGTAATTCCGCATTTTGAAACCTGGACTCAAACTGGTTACGAACAGCTTCCAGAATTTGCACACATTCTACAGAGAGAGTAAGATCAGCAGCTATGACGTTCCTGACTACATGTAGAGCTCTTCTGTAGCTCAGACGGACAGACGCCTTGCTACTCTGACAGTCCTCATCATCACGTTCCTTTAATGCAGATATTAAGGCGTCTCGTTCTTCTTATTCATATTTCCCATACTCATTTGCAAGGCACAGAGAATAATGACGACGTAAATTACATTTCTTTATACTTCGTACACTTCTGTTACACAGCAAACAGTTTTCATCTTCACCGCATTGAACAAAATGAAACAGGTTTTTCCACACATAAAGAGAAACCGATTGCTCCGTTTTGCTTGTACTCGCACATGTTATTGTGGTCAAGAGCGCTATTGCTGACTGAGCCCTCCAGCTCCGTACTCACCAAAGACCTTGTAAAAGTAACTAGACTCCCTGACGGCGCAGCTGTCGCGGGATAATTTGAACCTTCGCCCGGCCGCCATGGTAGTGGCAAGCGTCACATAAATACGAGTGTTATTAGCTGGTAAATCGTGTATTAAATAGCTACTGCGGGATATATACACAATTGATAGTCACGTCTGTATTGTTTGACTATCGCAGTGTACATGAAGCACGATGGTGAAGAGCTGCTCATCGTTTAAATGCACAAATCAATTTAAGAAAGGAAAAAAATATCGAATACTGTACTCCCATTTAGATTTCTCAGGAATACAAGTAGCTCTACTACTTGTGTTCAGAGATAGTTACTCTTGCTTAACAGACTGTTAGTCAAGACAATATAGGATTGAATGAAATAAATAACAGGCTTTTATTATACTGGTAGCTCTTATAAAGGAGCTACTTTAGGCAGTACTGGTGGACAGGAAGTTCAAAAAGTTTCATTTTATGATTGTGTAAAATAACTGTTGGGGTCACAAAATTAGTTGCATCACTGCAGTTCGATTTTTCTTTTTTTTATTAAATTAATATTAGCAACTTGTAACCCAGAATTTAAAGATAATCTGCTTTACATATAGGTATAACAACTGAAAGGGGTTTTCAGACCTGTGTATAGTTCCATATATGAACGGCACATAGCCACAGTGGATGCACATCGTGAAGTTGAACCCTGTGACGATAGTTGCTGACTTTTGAGCAGATCACTCTGCTGTAAGGTATTTGGCTTACAGCATTAAAAATGCTAATTTTCTTCCTAGATACCCTAATGCTAATGTTAGATGCCTTAGTTAAGAAAAAGTTATGGCATATCTCGCGTTATTAAAAGAATTTGGTAGTGGCTGATTGCTGTATTCACAACGTAAGAAGCTATTTTTCAGTTATGTATCTGATGGCATATTTCACTTTCGCAATCGATTTTTAACAGTAGCTGTTTCAGTCAGCCCCGTTTGATTTTTCCATGCTATGAAATATCTAAATATTCGAGAATACAGCATTAAAGCAAAGAAGTAAAGTGTGAAACTCTTCCAAAATTAATGTTTGTACAAAAATTTCACAATCGTAGAATATAATGAGAAAGTGCCAAAAAATCGTGTCTGACGATAAATTCCGTTCATGTGCTACACTTAGAACGCAAAAAGACTACATGTTATAATTCGGTTTCGTTAAGAAGAGGAAACGCTGTTGGCCAATTTCCACACCGTATGTGTAATAAATTTACACAAAACCGATACTTGCTGTATATTCAAGGAGTCTGAAGCTGTTTTGTAGTTATGTATTTCAGTTAGACATAGTTTTCGCGACTTAACTAAAATGAATACTCTCTCTAATCAAAAGAATCTTACGCACATTTAAAGTTCGTGCTCAAGTTTGCCACTACAATTGCCGCCGAGGCGCTCTTCAATTTGTCCGCTGTTCGCAGTCGGCCGCTTACGCGATTGTGGGGAGCCGTTTATCTAGGCAACATTGCGTACATAGCTCTCGCCTGACGTCACACAGATGGACGGGTTCTCTCTTCCAACACCGCCTAGATACAAGGCCTCACAACAAGCTTCAGTCAATGAGCTTGCGAGGGCAGCCTATTGACGTGACTCGAGCTTGGTTTGAGGCCTTGTATCCAGACGGTGTTGGCTATCCCTTCTCACACGTCACACCACCTGAAGTTGCCTTCCTCTGTTATAATATGACAATGTTGTCTCGAGGAAATGTATTATTGTTGACACACCATTATCGTCTAGCATGTTTCTGCACATTAGAAATAGACGAGAAAGTGGACGTCACGCATGTTAACCTACGGCGTATTAGATGGGGTCGGCATGTCACCCCCGATATTGTAAGATGTGTTAAATGTTTGTATATCTTATGGGAGTTAACTACGGGGTCATCAGTCCCTAAACTTACAAACTACTTATGAACTAGCTAATACTAACGACGGCACAAATATCCATGCCCGAGAGGGGATTCGAACCCCCGACCGTAGTGGCCGTGCAGACCGTGACTGGAGCGCCTAAGTCCCCTCGGCCACCGCGGCCAGCATATGTCGTTGTGCTCTATGGCCTTCAGTGAACCATTCTGCGCACAGTCGTTGAAATGAAATGGAGGAAGGAAGCTTGGACTTTAACGACCCGTCGACAACGTGGTCATTAGAGACGGAGCTTACGCTCGAAGTGTTTGGGGAAGGATGTGGAAGGAAATCGGCCGTGTCCTTTCAATGAAAGTGATTTAGGGAAATCACGGAAAACCTAAATCTGGGTAACCGGAGGTGGATTTGAACCAACGTCCTTTCGAATGCGAGTCCAATATTGAAATGAAATGATCGTATGGCATATTTGCCCGGGAGATCCCGTGCGGGATTGTTCGGTCGCCTAGTGCAAGTCCTTTTAATAGACGCTACTTCGACGACTTGCATGTCGATGATGATGATGATAAAGACAACACAACAATTAGTCCGCGGTCGGGGATCGAACCTGGGCCGCCTGCGAGGTAGTCAGCGACGCTATCGATTGGGCTACGGCGGCGGACCCCACAGCTGTTGCGCTGCCTGAACACTTCGTTCCACCCGAGTAACAATTTGCCAGGCACATGCGTGATATTCTCTAATGCCAACACAATGCTCTCTTTAAAACTCACTGATATGACGGTACGGTTAGAGCATACAGTATGTCTTGGTGGCATCCTGCACATGTTCTCAAGTGACATTTCTCCATTAGTTCGATTTATAGCGACAACGAGAGACGCTGGCACATCTTACTGGTTGCACCGCGATAGCGACGTTGACCTTCGCCCCGCGGGCTTCACTCCGTAGTTGACCTTGCTTCGGCGCAAGAGTCAGCCCACAGTAACACACGCGAAGGTAGGTTATAGCTCTGTTACGAAATTTAGTACGCCTCGGAGACGTGGCATGTATTTTGCACGTATATTTCAATGAACCTTTATCAAGGTTCGAGTTTAGACTTAAACTTTCCAATCAGTTAATACACCCCAACATGATCTTACGTCTTCAGAAGCCTTTGCCGAAGGAACTTCAGGCAACAATACGTTCATGTTTAGACATGAAAAAAAGAAGAGATTGTAAACTTGAATACAAATAATCAAAAAAAAAAAAAAAAAAAAATGTTCAAATGTTTGTAAATCTATCGGACCAAACTGCGTGGTAATCAGTCCGTAGCTTACAAACTACTTAAACCTAGGTAAACTAACCTAAGGACAACACACACACCCATGCCCCAGGGAGGACTCGAATCTCCACGGCGAGCAACCGCGCGCTCCGCAGCGATACGCTTTAGACCGTTCGGCTACTCCACCGCGGCTACAAATAATCAACATAAGAAACGAAAATAATGTAAGTTTTGCAACTAAAAAGAAAACGCATGTCTAAAATAACCTATGACTATGCAAAGTGCCAGTTTGCAATGAACATTACAAAACAGTGTGTAAATTGTTGTAGTAAACAATAAAACATCACATAGTTCCTTTTTTGTGAAAAATACATTGTATCTCTATTGTTACTTTGTTGATTCAATAAATTGTTTCTTTGTTAATTATGTAAGACTGACGAATTAATGTCGAATTTGAATAATCGTGTTCGTCTCCCATTAAGTATTCTTTTTTAAAATAAACGTATGTTTCATTACTTCACTTACTTTGAAAAATAACTATTAAGACATACCACCAAAAATTACAATAATTAGACATGGTATTCGTGGCTAAAATAGTGTTTTTCTAGGCGTACAGTGTACTGGCTGTAGGTAAAAAAAAGGTGTACTCCTTAGGGTTAAACGTGTGTACCTACTGTAACGTAACGGCTAGAGTAAACCTTTGTTGCCGGCCGCGGTGGCCGAGGTGACTGAGGCGCTCCAGTCACGGTCAGCACGGCCACTACGGTCGGGGGTTCGAATCCCCCCTCGGGCATGGATATTTGTGCCGTCCTAGGCCGCGTAACTCGCTGCCTTCTTCAGGTGCTACCTGAGACTGCCGTTTTTGGAGGACCTGGTCCAGTATATATGCCCAGCACACGCTAGGCGCTCTGTCTGCGGTCCGCGCCCAGCTGGCGCTGCTTGTAGGGTGTATTGTGCCAGAACGACGCATACATCCGGCAGTAATCCCGTTTATCCAAAATGTCAAGATCTCGCCGGGAAAGCATGAAGAATTACATCAGAAGACTCTACGGGGAGGAGATGTATCTTAACATCAAGAAGCTGGATAAGCTTCGGCAGAGAAAGGGGAGGATGCTGAGTTCTCTCAGTTTCCTACTAAGATGCCGAGAGGGGGATGTAGTTCCAGTTTTCGCCATGTTCAAGCATCATGTTAACACCAGAGCGGCGAACAGGATAAAACACCGAGCCAGCCTTGCGCTGGTAAGAGAAAGAGTGCGTGACATGCGCCATCGACTTGATGTCACGTCCAGGGAGTTGCTGTATCTCCAACTTTCCATAGCAGCTACCCTGACCCGAGAAGACTGGGACCAGGTTGATGGTGCCTCCTGGTCTTTGGCTGAATGCACCATGAGGAAATCAACAGCTTGTCAACAGGCCAAGTTTGAGCGCCTCAACAAAAGGTTACAACAGGACGGGGACACAAGGACGGTGGTCAACCTGAGTGACAAGCAGCTCGATGAGGCCACTTCAAAAGTACTCAGCAAGGGCCTCAATTTTGCAGTTACTCCCAGAAGCGTACCTGTAGCTGCATTCATCAGTGCTGTTGAGCAAGTGGTCAACACACTACCTTCCAGTGTGTCTGAAGAGATCCGTAGGGAGACTTGCAGGGCACTCACCAGGACAAAGCCCGCCAAATGCAACATCTCGAGCGAGGAGAGAGCGGCACTCAGACAGCTACGGGAGGACGACAGCATTGTAGTTCTGCCAGCTGATAAGGGTAACTCCACAGTCATCCTAAACAAGTTGGAGTATGAAAGCAAGGTGCAACAACTTCTGGAGGACACTGCATACAAACCTCTAGGGGGTGACCCCACAGAAAAAGTGGACAAGAAGACCCGGATGTTGCTGAAGGAGACAGGTCTACCTGAACAGCTCATCAAGAAACTTCAGGCCAAAGCGCCTGTACCACCTAGACTCTATGGACTCCCCAAGGTCCATAAGGAGGGAGTCCCTCTTCGACCTATTGTCAGCAACATCGGTGCAGCAACCTACCCCACTGCACAATACCTGAAAAAGAAACTGGCGCCATATGTGGGTAAATGCACCCACCACATTCGAAACTCGGAGGACTTCCTGCAACGCCTGAGGCAGCTACACACTGTGGACTCAGACATCTTGGTCAGTTTCGATGTGGTGTCGCTCTTCACGCGAGTGCCACTGACTGACTCACTCAATCTCATCGGGGAAAAGTTCGATGGTGCCCTGCTTGACTTGTTCAAGCATGTACTGACCTCGACTTATTTTGTTTACGGGGGTCAGTTTTATGAGCAAACGGAAGGAGTGGCAATGGGCAGCCCATTATCACCAGTGGTAGCCAACCTTTTCATGGAAAGGTTCGAAGAGGAGGCACTTGCATCAGCCACTTATCAACCCAAGTGCTTCTTCAGGTACGTTGATGACACATTTGTCATTTGGCCCCATGGCAGGGAGAAGCTGGAGGAGTTCCTGGAACACCTAAACTCACGCCACCCGAGTATAAAATTCACTATGGAGCTAGAGAAGGATGGGCAGCTCCCATTCTTGGATGTCCTGGTCAAGAGGAAGGCAGACGGCACTCTGGGGCACAGTGTGTATCGAAAACCCACCCACACTGACTTATATCTTCAAGCCAGTAGCTGCCACCACCCAGCACAGAAGAATGGAGTCTTGAAAACTCTAGTGCACAGGGCCCAAGCTCTGTCAGATCCAGAAAATCTTGCCACAGAGATTGAACACCTTCAGCTGGTTTTCAGCAGAAATGGATACTCCTCCAGAGACATCCAGAGGGCACTTCATACAACCAGCCAACCACAGGATACAGAGGAGGAGCCGGAGGAGGCAAAGAAGGTGGCATACCTACCATATGCTGGTCCTATTTCTGCAAAGATCAGCAGAATTCTTATGAAGTATGATATTAAGAGCATATTCTGCCCACCTGCCAAAATTGGGACAATGCTGGGAAGTGTGAAAGATGACCTGGGGCTACGTAAACCAGGCATTTACAGCATCCCGTGCCAGTGCGGGATGACATACATCGGCCAGACAATCAGGACGGTGAATATAAGGTGCAAGGAACACCAGAGGTGCACCAGACTCGGACAGGCAACCAAGTCAGCCATAGCAGAGCACTGTCTAGAGTATGGCCACACAATGGACTATGACAAAACCAAAATTGTGACACAGACCCCAGATTCTGGGACAGCATCATAAAGGAGGCCATCGAAATAAAGGTCACTGACAACCTAATAAACCGAGATAGCGGTTACCAGCTAAGTACAGCGTGGAGTCCGGCTCTGGAACTTGTCAAGGCCCAGCGGAAGGGACCAAATAACTCCACAAGAAGTAGAAACAACTCAGAAGTAGCGCTAGGCGGGCGCGGACCGAGAATGGAGCGCCTGACACCGGACGGGCCTCAAACAGCTGCCATAGCAGCAGATGTCGGCCAAGACGGGCGCGGACGTCCGTTGGAGCGTCTGTGCAGCCACAACGCCTCAGGAGAGGCGCGAGGCGGGTACGGACCAAGATCAGAGCGTCTGACGCCAGAAGGGCCTCAGACAGCTGCACCGACCACAGATGGTGGACAAGATGGGCGCGGACGTCCGTCGGAGCACAAGGGAAGCCACAACACCTCAGGAGCAGCGCCAGACGGGCGCGGACCGCAGAGGGAGCAGCCAACGTGGGAGGGGCCACAGAGAGGTGCCGCTGCCACAGATGGCGGCCGATTGGGGCGCGGACGTCCGACGGAACGCCAGGGAAGAGACAACACCCTACAAGCAGCGCCAGCTGGGCGCGGACCGCAGACAGAGCGCCTAGCGTGTGCTGGGCATAAATACTGGACCAGGTCCTCCAAAAACGGCAGTCTCAGGTAGCACCTGAAGAAGGCAGCGAGTTACGCGGCCGAAATATTGTGCCAGAACGACGCATACATCCGGCAGTAATCCCGTTTATCCAAAATGTCAAGATCTCGCCGGGAAAGCATGAAGAATTACAGTTCATAAGTAGTTTGTAAGTTTAGGGACTGATGACTCCGTAGTTAAGTCCCATAAGCTTTACAAACATAAAAAAAACCTTTGTTCTACTACTCGATACCAGTCTCTATTCTCTCACTCGCAACCCATCTTTATTCTTGTACCCGATAACTCCAGTCTATTTTAGTACCCGATACCTTGATTTTTTTTACCATCTACCTTTCTTTCGACAAAGTACTTATAGCATGACCTGCAGTACTCCGTCCACCTTTCCATTCACAATTTTGCTATTCGTAATATTGGACATTCCTGGCAATTATATGAGATTTATGAATTTAACAGAAAACATAACACTGTTTCTGTTCACTAAATCTGTGCACTTATTTTCAGTGACAGAACATTCCAAAATCTATTATATTAAGGGTTTGTCATCCCGATTATTAACTGTATGCAAGCCGGCCGCGGTGGCCCAGCGGTCTTCGGCGCGCCAGTCACGGTCTCCACGGCCACTACGGTCGGGGGTTCGAATCCTCCCCCTCGGGCATGGATATTTGTGCCGTCCTGAGTATTAGCTAGTTCATAAGTAGTTTGTAAGTTTAGGGACTGATGACCCCGTAGTTAAGTCCCATAAGCTATACAAACGTTTGAACATTTTGATTTTAGTTTTACGCTCTGCCGCTGACCTAAATTAAACATGGTGGCCGGCCGCGGTGGCCGAGGGGACTGAGGCGCTCCAGTCACGGTCTGCACGGCCACTACGGTCGGGTGTTCGAATCCCCCCCCCTCGGGCATCGATATTTGTGCCGTCCTTAGTGTTAGCTAGTTCATAAGTAGTTTGTATGCTTAGGGACTGATGACCCCGTAGTTAAGTCCCATAAGTGCGACAAACATTTGAACATTTTTGAATTTACTTCGACCAATAATAATTAATCAAACCTACGCTTTCTAACTTTTGACGTATTCAATCGGTTTACTCTCAGATAATCACTTTCAGATATACAGGGTGTCCCAGTTATCTTGGTCACCCAAAATATCTCTGGAACAACAACAGCTATTGTAAAACGATTTTCACCGGTGTCAATGTAAGGAGCTAATGAATGTAAATATTTTGAAACGTTCCAAACGGAAAGAATATGTGTTTTAACACAAACTTAGGTGTTTTTGAATAGATGCCCTACATTATCTATAGCACATAAACAATGGCGTTGAAGGCATAGCAATACTCCAATTACATTCCGAGATATTGCGAAGCAAAGTTGACACGCGATACGCGCGGCTAGCGCACGTCCTGAGACTCAGGCGTGAGTCTTGGAACGCACTATCTGCGATATTCAAGGATTTCAAGCGTCAACTTCGCTTCGCAGTATGTCGGAATGTAATTTGCGTATTGCATTGTCTTCAACGCCATTGTTTATGTGATTAGTCACGCTATAGATTGATGATGAAGTAATGTAGCGTGTCTATTTAAAAACACCTAAGTTTGTGTTAAAAGCATCTAGTCTTTCGGTTTGGAAAGTTTCAAAATATTTACATTCATGAGCTCCTGCCTTACACTGATACCGGTGAAAGTCGTTTTACAGTAGCTGTTGTTGTTCCAAAGATATTTTGGGTGAGTAAGATAACTGGGACACCCTGTATATCTAAAGTTTCTGTTATCAATAAACGCATCGTATCATTTGCGTCTGTAATTATTTTTATTTTATTTTTGTTGTTGTCCACAGTGTGTATAAAAATGATCATGTTAGCAAACTTATTTATAGTATGCGCTGCGCGCCATTTAGGCAAACAGTAGTTATCTGTTAGCAGATCGTCATAGAGTTATAGTTGCATTGTTCTTGTTAATGAATCTGAATTTATGAAGATAAAATTAGCGTCGCATGTCTACTTTTACACCAACCAGATTTTGTAAAAGATGAGTACAATTCTATAACAAGGCAAAAATCAAACTTACTAATTATTCAAGATTTATGGTTTTGAAGTTTGACGTTTCTGGAGATAGGCATGATCGTTAAACTATCTGTGCACTGGCATAACCAATAGAACTGTCAAATCCTGAACTTCATATTTATTCTAGTTCTTTTCTAAAGTGTACGATTAGTTACATAGCAGTAATATAATATATGAAAATGATTGTCTGTTTGTTCGTATCTTACGCGTTGCAGTACCGTTCATCCAATTGCGATGAAATTTTGAACACTAGATCTTCAAAACAAGAGGAAAGTCACTGTCTACTGTAATTTCTTATGGTGTATGGTGGAGGGTACTTTACCTACGAACTTCAATTAAATCTACTGTTTAATTGCATCTGATGAAAATTAGCAAACTTAATCTTCAAAACATGAGGAACATCAGTGCCTACGTCAGATTAGATACGGTGAATGGTATAGGGTACTTTGCAGTAAATTAAGACACCACCTCACTGATCGTTATAAAAGGCAACGAAGTTATATAATGTTTCACAGGTAGAGGACGACGATGTGATGACTGACGGAGAAAGGGGAAGGTTGAGATGGGCAGAAAGAGGGGGAATGTTACATGGGCAAATAGGGAGGGGGCGGGAGGAATGTGAGGAAAGAGAAGGTGGACAGAGAGAGAAAAGAGGAGAGATGGACTAACTGTAATAAGAGCGGAATAAATAAGTACCCGGACAACGCCGGGTTTCCAGCTAGTAATATACACGGCGATGTTATACTGACCTTATTTCTGTCTCATGCTTCTTCTGATTAATTTCCGTTATACGTGTTCTTTATCTCACGAAAGAATCTGCGACTGCCGAGCGATCTAAAGCGCCTTGCTGCGTAGCGCGCGGTTGCTCACCGTCGGGGTTTCGAGTGCTCCCTCGGGCATGGGTGTGTGTGTGTGCGTGTGTGTTGTCTTTAGGTTTAAGTTAGGTTAAGTAGTTTGTAAGCTTAGGGACTGATAACTACAGTCGTTTTACAAACATTTGAACATTTTGAATCTGCGACATGGAACTGTTATTTAGAGCGTGTTTTTCTTTTTTAATTCTTGTCACTGCCTACCTTGCCCGCGCGGGAGTAGCCGAGCGGTCTGGAGCGCCACGTTACGGACCGCGCGGCCTCCCGCGTCGGGGGTTCGAATCCCCCCTTGGACATGGATGTGTGTGTTGTCCTTAGGTTAAACTTAGTTTAAGTAGTTTGTAGGTCTAGGGACTGATGACCAAAGTAGTTCGGTCCCATAAGAATTACAAACATTTGAACATTTTTACCTACCTTGTAGATGTTCCATTTATTTGTCAATTGTAGTTTCCCATACTTGAGGCTGTACTGTGTAGTCTTTTCATATTGTGTGTTTCTACTTGTGTGAGTGTACTATTCATAGGAGGAGGAATATCTTCCTTGATTCTACAATTTAGAGATTCTTGTTCGTTGCTTTTAATTTGTGGTATCGGAGCACAAGAGGAGCCCCCTGGAAGATCAAAAGATAGGGCGTTACCAGAAATGGCATCAAGCCGACTAATTCTTCAGTGAACAAGGAAGATTTATCTGCAGATAAAGATCTTTAATTGCCTTTCATGTGCAGGAAATATAAATGTGCCATTTAAATCTTGCAGGAAACCCACAGAAGGCCCACTAGCCATGAACCAAAAATCGGAGACATGATATCAACTTTAGAAAGGCCCCACGAACAACGCGGGAGTGCAAAATTCAAAAGCCCGCCTTATGCGATTTGCAGTGATGGCGCATACATACATTTTTTAACGATCGAATTGAAGACATGCACAAGTGTCCTCCTCCTATAAGCCATCTCAGGCAGAGAACACCAATCAATAGAAATCTGTCATTTTGATATGGGAGCGATATGATCTACAGACTTATTACACAAAATAACAGCCAAGATCGTTGTTCCTTTCTTTTATTAAGATTGTCGGTTTCGGCAGGCTATACTGCCATCATCCAATCTGTCTTAACATACTGCTCTCAGCACACTGGAATCTCAATAAAAATGGAGTTTATTGCCAGCACTATAATTGGCATGTCACAATGAAAATAACATGTTTCCAATATCTCCCCACTATACTGATGGAGCTTTAGTCATCGCAAAACATGCATGTTTTGACGAGACACGCGGGCAAATCTGAAGATCTACGCAGCCAAGAAACGTTACCGAATCTTCAGATCACACAGTCAGCGAACAACTGTCGCACAGCTTCCATTGACTGCCGTGAAGAGTGTAATATCGCTCCATTCTGCTGAAACAAGGTTTCCAGAAGGTACGAAAATTATTCAGTTCATGTGTGATGAAATATTGTAACATCAAAATGTTCAAATGTTTGTAGAGCTTATGGGACTTAACTACGGGGTCATCAGTCCATAAACTTACAAACTACTTATGAACTAGCTAATACTAAGGACGGCACAAATATCCATGCCCGAGGGGGATTCGAACCCCCGACCGTAGTGGCCGTGCAGACCATGACTGGCGCGCCGCAGTCCCCTCGGCCACCGCGGCCGGCATTGTAACATCTCCACGTGACGATCTGCAGCAGCAGTTCATTAAAAAAATTAAAAAAAATAAAATAAAAAAGAGAAAGAGAGAGAGAGAGAGAGAGAGAGAAAAGTTCCGTTGATCCAAAGCGATGAAACAACGCACCATACCGCCGCTTTACTTGTGTGTTAAGGGTGCTTATGAGCGTAATTAAAATTTGTGTCTGCCCAGTAACGGTAGTTCAGCTTATGAAATGAAAATGGGCCTCATATGTCATCCACAACTTGTTTAGAAATTCACCGTTATTGTTTGTTTGTTATCATTTGTTAACAGAATTCTAATCGAACATGGTTATTGTACGGATGAAATTTTAAATCTAATTTTTAAAAAAAAAAAAAACTGCGAACACTCATCCAGGACTTTAACTGCAGCGGCTTGCATATGACCAGAAGGCTGGGGGCTTTGTACGACAGACTCGCGAACAACAGCACTGTAGCGCTGTTCAGTGGAGTGCGACCACTCCTTGGTCCTTCTGATGGTTTCTTCTTTAGGCCAGATCAAGTGTCTTCGAAGTTATCAACCCACATAATTATCGCGTGTTTTTACGGAACGAAAGGTTTGAGCATGGATGTATGTTTTATCCTTATTATTAAGTTAGTTAAATTAGTTTGTAAGTCTAAGGACCGATGACGAGAGTAGTTTGGTCCCTTGGGATTACAAACATTTTCTGTGAACCGAACGGACTATAGCGTCCTATGCTGTAAAACGGTCGGAACTCCCTCTGCATAACTTCCAAGCTATCACTGTTTTCATAGAAATGATAGACTGGAAGTTATGCAGAGGAAGTTCCGTCGTTTTTACAACTTAGGATGCCATAGTTGAGTTAAGTTAGCTCGCGTCCGTGCCAGAAAGCCTCACGTACACCCTGGGAACGCTAAATGAACTAGAGCGAACCTGGCAACCAGTTCTCCTAGAAATGTCCTGGTTAAACATGACAGGCACTGAAACTGAGAGACCAGCGACTAGAAACATCGCAACCTCAATCAGAATTTGCCAATCCAACGTGGAGAGCGTAAGCATAGCTAAAAGCGAGTGCCTCTCTAAACAACTTCTAGACAAAAATGTTAACGTATTGGCAGTCCAAGGGAGACCCGCCGAAAGCTAAGAATCACTCTGCAGATGGGGATACATCTCTGGCTACACACTACTAGGCGCCATCTATCACAATATTTACGGTGTAGCCACTTATATCCGACATAACATTGACAATGCACATCTGATTTTTAATGGCTCCAAACAATAATAACATACTGTGATAGTCAGAGTTGAATACATTACCATTGTCAAAGTGTATAAACCACCAGGAATAGAGTAGCCTGAACAATCGCTCACAATATAAGAGCATGCATCAGTATATATTGCTGATTTCAATAGTCATCATCAACGGTGGAAATATCCCGAATGCGTCAAAAATAGCACAAAACTATCTGTTTGGGCCGACAACAATAACCTGTTCCTTGTATTTGATGCTAAAGATAAGAGTAGCTTTAAGTCGTCAGCTTGGAAGACGGAAAGCACGCCACGCTTATACTTTGTAAGTTGTAATCAGAATGGTACTCCCTTTCCAACTAACAAACGAGTAACGGAATGCTTCCCACACAGTCAGCACAGACCTGTGTTTATAGATGTGGAAATCCAAATACCCTTAATCCGGTCTGTCTCACGCCGCTGACAGAACCTTGGAAAAGCTAACTGGGATAACTATTCCCTAGAAATGCATCAAATAACTACAAACGCTTTATTGGAGCGATTATGAGCGCTGCTAAAAAGAGAATTCCTAGAGGATACAGGAAGGAATATATTCTTGGATGGGAGGAGAAATACGACCTTCTGTATAACAACATTCTTGAAACCGAGAGCCCAGATATTTCGGACGAACTCATGTCAAGCCTAGATAACACACGAAGACGTAAATAGGAAAAAACAGCCTCATAAATGAATTTTCAGCACTCTGGTCGCAATGCCTGGAACCTCCTCAGAATCCTAGGCTCAAGTAATCTACCCACACGAGCGGCATTGAACGTCACTCCAGATAAAATTGTCAGCCACGTCGTGAAAATGTCAAGGGCGCCTGTTGACAAGGAGCATACTAAATAAGTAAGGAAAGAACTGACAATGCTAAAGAAAAATGCACCAAGGTAAACAATGTACTCAATACCCTTCTCTATTGAAGATATCAATGAAGCCATATCAGATATGAAAATAGGCAAGGATCCTGGTTTCGATAGAGTCCAACCAGAATTCATCATCCACTCAGGCTCCAAAACAAGGAAATGGATGTTACTTTTCCTTACATGCCTTTTGCAAACAGGACATCTTTCACAAGAATTCAAGAGGTCTAAAATAATATCAGTATTGAAACCTGGTAAACCAGGCGACCACCCACAAGCTATAGGCCCATAGCCTTGCTCAGTTGCTGTTATAAGTTACTAGAGAGGATAATTTACAATAGAGTAAGCGAAACCATCCTATACCAGGTGACAATAACCCAGGTTGGCTTTAGACCCAGTCGTAATTGCTGCGGCCAAGTTCTATCTCTCACGACGTATATTGAAGCAGGTTTTCAATACAAGATGAAGACTGGAGTAGCGTTTGTAGACCTCACTGCCGCGTTCGACACTGTTTGGGGATAAGGCGCTCCTTTTAAGTCACTAAAGGCGATTCCCTGTCAAATCACTGCAAGACTAATAAATAACATGCAGTGCGAGAGAAAGTTTCAAGCGGTGCTGAATAAAAAAAAACTAGTAAACAACGCAATTTAATTAATGTACTTCCGGAAGGCTCAGCACTGTCTCCGCTACTTTTTAGAACAATTGAAACACATTGGGCCAACAACTCATAGGTGGTTAACGGAGCTAATGGAAAACTTCATCAACACCATGGGTCTGGAAGAAAGCAAGAGTGGTAGCCGTATTAAAACCAGGCAAAGGACTTTCACCTACTATTTGTACGATTCATCTGTTGAATTTCCTAGAGAGTGTTGTGCTGAATGGAATATTCAAACCTGTAGATGAAATCCTAAGGCTGAGGTACCTTTGACCAGGACGCTGGTTCACTGGAGAAATTTTGAATTTAACCCAGCACAGTTAAAATGAGGATCAAACAAAGCAGATGACTGATGCTACTTTCATTGACCCGAGCGCAGACTAGGACTCTGTCAACCACAGTATACTGATGTACACTGTCAGAAATAAAAATCAGTACACCCTATTAGAGTTTTTCCAATTAAATCAAAATTTATTGTTGAAATTGTGCATAAAATGATTACATTTACAGATCAATAGCTCAAGCAGTACTGAAGTACCAGGTGTCGATCAGTGTTGAAATATACGAGAATTGGAACTTATATAGAGGCAACACTGGTGTGGAGACACTATGCAATGGCATCTACTATTGTCGCTGATAGCACTCATTGTTGGCGAACCTTCCTTACCTTCGATCAAATGGACTCGCCCGCCCCATGTCACCGGAGTGCACACAATTGACGGAAACACAGTCACTTGTGAGCGACAGTCTAATATAACGGTGTCACTATGTTTTGGAAATAGGAACAACAGAGTTGGATCAAGATTGAATGTACCAGAGGTCGTACAGCACGACAGAGTCATCAAGGTGCGAAAATAGGTCACAGCCCCAGTATGATGAAAGTTAAGGTGATTCTCGTGTACGACTGTGATGGCGTTATGCTAACACACTATGCTCCTCCACGGCAGATCGTCAATGCAGAGTATTACTGTTCGTTTTTGGAGCATCACCTGCAACAAGCTTTGCGAAAGAAGCGGCAACACTTCCTGCACAACCCACCCATCATTTTGTACGACAATGTGCGGGTGCATACAGCGCAAGCTATGGCTGCTCTGTTCAGTCGATAGGACTGGGAAGTACTGTACCACCCACCATACTTCCCAGACTTAAGTCCTTGTGACTTTGATTTGATTCCGAAGATGAAGGAACCACTTCGTGGCATTCGCTTCAGAAGTGTTCCAGAGATTCGATAGGCAGTAGACCGCTCCATTCGTACCATTAACAGAAGAGGCTCTGCTAACGGTGTACTACGCATTCCACATCGCTGGCAACGAGTTCTACACAACGCTGGTGACTACTTTGAAGGACAGGAACAGGTGCAAACATGTAACGCTTTTGCATCGGTTGTGAAGAAATAGTTACACGTCGTGTCTGGTTCTAGCATCAATTCAATTGTTTGTGTAGCTTATGGGACTTAACTACGGGGTCATCAGTCCCTAAACTTACAAACTACTTACGAACTAACTTACACTAAGGACGGCACAAATATCCATGTCCGAGGGGGGATTCGAACCCCCGACCGTAGTGGCCGGTTCTAGCATCAACTCCATCATACAGAAAGCGAATATTGTCTTGGGATACATTATTCCAAGCCTGCTCCGACCCGTTCACGAAGTTCTGCAAGAGTTGTGGTATAACGAGCTGCACGTCTCAGCTGTCGCCCCATCATATAGCACACGTGTTCAATTGGATAAAAGTCCAGATATCGTTACTGTTCACGGAAGTTGCTGTACATCTTGCAGAAAAGTTTCCCGAGCTGTGTGTGGCGAGGATTATCCTGGTGGAATAACACAGCACCTTCCTGTTGCAAGAATGGCAAAATAAGGGTCTTAAAATATTCTGCACATACCGAGAGCTAGTTATCATTCTCTCCACAATCACCCAAGGTGAGCGAGGGTTGTAGCTATCACACTCCAGACCATAAGGCTCGGAGTGATGTCAATGTGTCATGAACGAATGTACTCTGAGAGACAGCAGCCATCGGTTCTACTTCGTACGCGCGGACGACCATCACTTGCATGTTGGCAGAATCTGCTTTCATTGCTAAAGCCCGCCATTCCGTCGTGCAAGTGATTCTCTGACGTCACCAGTCGGGCCGTCCACGTCCATGTTGCGGCGTGAGTGGAAGAGGGGCTAGAGGTGTGTGCGTGCTAGTAACCAGTTGGCAGCAGTTAGTGTTGGCACTTCTGGGCCCAAAATCGTTTGTGTCTCCGAATGCGGTTCGGGAGGTGGCCCGTGACTAGCAATGATTGTGGACAAAGTCTGCAACTGAAAAAAGTGATTAGTTCACGTACACATTTACTACAATTGAAGATAATACTCAACCATTATGTGTTGTGCCCGTGGTGCTACAAAACAGTTCTGCAATGATCTCTTCCTAGCTACTGTCAATAGCAGTGTTCCGACTTGTCGCTGAAGACCAGGCTGTTCCAGCTCCCGCGCTCGTCCGTGAGCTAGGGAGCGCTTACTTGCTCGAGGGAAACCGCTTCTCGTCCGTGAGGGGCTGTCGCATGGGGCACACGGCTGCGGCGACGTATGCGGAAGTGAAGCAGTCGGATTGCCTGTGACATCGCGAGAAATTGGCAGCTACATTCCAATCCCCGAGACGGGCACAATTGTTTCTTAAACAGCTGTAATTAAGCCTGCCAGTTTTTCCATGGAAATGCGGGTCATGTGACACAAGATAATTGTCAGCAATAATATTATGTCTTTCGTTATTATAATCAATGTAAAAGCTCTGTGGTGTGATGTGGTTCCATGACTGTAATTTAATAAGGCATGTCTATGGTGGCATTACAAAAATTTTCATATGTTTGTAATGCTATGGGACCAAACTACGTTGGTCATCAGTCCCTAGTCTTACAAACTACTTAAACTAAGTTACACTAACCTAAGGACAACACACACATCCATGCCCGAGGGAGGATTTGAACATCCGACGCGGGAGGCCACGCGATCCGTAACGTGACGCTTCAGACCGCTCGGCTACTCCCGCGCGGCTATGGTGGCATTATTTTACGTTTTTAAATGCCTGTTTGACGGAACGAACCTAAGGAGTATTTCTTATCAAGTGTTTAAATAAAGGAATCATTGATTGTAGAAGTAGTTTCTACAATATCCAAACAAACTAGATAAGGACGGACTGATTTATAATGCTGAACCGCATCCCAGTTTCCATCATTTTTAATCGTAAATATGGCAAAACGCTATTTACAGTAGAGATCCAAAACGAGCTTCGGGATATTGCCTAAAACCCGCTAGCGGGCGTTATGACGTCACTGGCTCGACCCGCTGCGCTCATGGGCTTGCCGACGCGGCTCGTAGTCTTCGCCAGGCCTGGCGGTACCCGCAACAGACTCACGAGTAGGGATGGGAAAAACCGACCGGTTAAAACCGATACCGGTATTTTAGTTTTGAATAACCGGTTTTTTTCGGTATTTATTTGGCGTCGGTTGTAACCGGTTATCTTTAGTTCTTGCCAAGAACCGGGTAAAAAACCGGTACGACTACTTCCTGTAGTAGTGGTTCAAAATGTGTTTTTTGTAAATAATTTAAAAAAATTAAAACTAGTAGACCCTAATATTTAGGGCTATTCCTAAAATTTCCACTGCTGTGAACATATTAGGTCATCGAAGAAACTAAGAAATACAATCAGTGATAATTTAAGAACAATCCCGGCAGTCAGAAACGCGTGGCATAAGAACTTAAGAACTGGTGCAGCTATTGAGGCATCGATGCACCTGTTGGCATGTGGCGTGGCCTATTAGACGACGCGCGTGCACCGGCAGTGTACGAGACTTGCGTCCGCCTGGTCATCCGGCGGGTTTTTGCTGTCGTCGGCAGACATTGGTTGTGTCTTAAATGGCACCATCCCGAGTGTGGAAGTACTTCGCGAAGTATGGTAGCAGTGAGGTACAATGCTCCATTTGCTTTAAAAAGCTGAAAACGGCTGGAGGTACTACAAACATGCTGTGTCATTTAAGGAGAAAGCATCCAAAATGTTCCTTGGAAGAGAAGGTAAATTCGATTCATATACCTATTATGTAACTGATGTACTATAAGCTTGAAATAACAACTTTTAATGTATTATCATATTGTTATGCTAACAAGTTTTATTAATGTGATTCCTTGAAAGCGAGGGGCCTTTTTAATAACCAATATGGGTTTAGGTAACATTGATCATGTGGTACCTCGCGAGGTAGCCGTGCGGTCTGAGGCTCATGTCACGGTCTGTGCGGCTCCTCCAGTCGGAGGTTCGAGTCCTCCTTCCTCCGTCGGTCATGGGTGTATATGTTGTCCTTAGCGTAAGTTAGTTTAAGTTAGATTAAGTAGTTTGTAAGTCTAGGGACCGATGGCCTAAGCATTTAGGTCTCATAAGAACTCACACCCATTTGAACATTCTTTGATCATGTGGTACAGAGCTTTAATAGTTCAATTTGCATAAATTTACACTGACAACAATCATACTGATAGTCGGAACTGTGATTTTATTTTTCGAAATACTTATGCAGCACTGATTGAAGTTTATTTAGTGACTGTAACTTATATATATTGTGTATATAACGAGATATTCGTATGCTCTGGCTCATAAGTCCAACTTATGGAATGGTTGGCTCTATATTCGCAACTGTCGGATGGAAATACTAGGCCAGTAAATCTGTATGCTTCGTGTATCGTCTTCTACGGACTGTTGGCTAGGCTTACACTCAAGAAGGCGTAGTATTGGGAGGGGATCTAGCAAAATATGGAAAGACTAGTGATCTGTCGTATAACGTAAATTTACCTAAATTTTAACTAAAGGTTTCTGTTTCGGCCGCAAAATATGTTTCGGTCGAACTCTACTGGAAATAGCAATAAAAAAACCGAAAACCGGTTATTTAAAAAACCGGTTATCTTGAGCAATTTTTACGGTGTGGTTAAACTGGAGATGAAAAGAACCGGTATAACCGAAAACCGGTTGTTTGAGCGATAACCGCCATCCCTACTCACGAGCCGCGTTGTTGGTTACACGGAACCCGCGGAGGCCGTCGGGTCGGCGGGCCTACGGGTACAACGGGCCGAGCTGACGAGCCTACGGGTACAGCGAACCGACTCCGCGGGCGCAGCGGGTATGAGCCAAGCCGAGACGAGACGAGCCGAGACGAGCCAAGCCGAGCCGAGACGAGGTACAACGGGCCGAGCTGACGAGCCTACGGGTACAGCGAACCGACTCCGCGGGCGCAGCGGGTATGAGCCAAGCCGAGACGAGACGAGCCGAGACGAGCCAAGCCGAGCCGAGACGAGCCGAGACGAGCCAAGCCGAGCCGAGACGAGCCGAGACGAGCCAAGCCGAGACGAGCCGAGCCGAGACGAGCCTGGAGAATCAAGCCTAGCTGTTACAGAAGACGCGCAGATTTTTCGCGACAGATACAACTTACACGTGGTAATTACCTATGCTTTCGTATTAGTTACGCCTGTTTTATACCAAACTTGATAAAATGATCACTCGTCACGTTCAAAACAAGAGAAAGGTCACTCTTGCAGGTGAGACAGGACACTGGCAGAGAGCTACAGGATATCAGACACATCAGGATGTGTAATAAAAGAATGTCAGCGGCAAAGGTAGTCGTGGCGGAGGAGAAGGAAGAGGATTCGTGTAGTGCATGGCAGAGGGTGATTCAGTTAGAGAATTTCTTACAATCTACGTTTTTATCATGATGTTGATGAAATTTGCACAATTGACATTCAAATCAAAGGTCACGGCCAACAGAAGATTCACGTGGTGAATGGCGGAGGATACTTCACGTATATAGTTTACAGAATTTATAGTTGCATCTCTAACTTCATGAAATTTCGCGCACTTGACGTTCAAGACTAGCGGAAGGTCATTGTCTACGTAAGATTCGTGTGGTACATGGCTGAGTGTACTTAAGGATTCTCAAAAATTTAACGTTTCATTACGATCTTGATGAAACTTCACACACTTGTCATTCAAAACTAGCGGAAACACTTGACATTCAAAACTAGCGGAAGGTCACTGTCTACGTAAGATTCGTGTGGTACATGGCGGAAGGTACTTCACTTAAGTATTCCCTAAAATCTAAAGTTTTATTCTGATCTTGATGAAACTTCACACACTTGACACTCAAAACTAGAGGAAGGTCACTGCCTACATAAGATGCGTCTTGTACATGGTGGAAGGTACTTCACCTACGAATTCTTCTAAGTCATCACAGGGGAACCATCATGAATAAGATTTTGTTTCGTTAAGGGAGGGGAGTAGCTTACTCCACACTTCAATAATCTTTTGACAATATATAATTTTTATCTATAGGATGTACGTACATGGAGGTGAGACAGGAGGACACTGGCAGAGAGCTACAGGATGTCAGAGACATCAGGATGTATGGTAATAAAAGAATGTCAGCGGCAAAGGTAGTCGTGGCGGAGGAGAAGGAAGAGGAGGCGGCGGAAGGAGTGAGAGGAGAAGGAAGATATTTATTGAGATGGAGGTAGAAACGGACAAACACAAGACTGGAAAAGATAAATACCCGAGCAATGCCAGCTCGAACTATTCGATACATTAAGAAGCCTAAGTGGGTAGAGAGGAAGGTAAGTAATAGTTACAGAGTTCGAGAAGTGTCGGACAGTAGAATATAAGTCCTGTCCTCATGCATGTTTAGCAATTTTGAAGCATTGCCTGGTTCGCTAGTATATATTCTCTGTGCACATGTGTAACTAACTCTATTTTGGTATATTGAAATTAGGGTAGGTTTGTGTGATTCTGAATGATTATAACATCTACGTGTTATGTTTGGTCAGTATTCGCCTAAAGTTTGTTATTTTTTATGTATTTGAATGTAAAAAATTTCTTAGACTTTAGTATTAACAGCAAATGTATTTTTATCAGCTACCCGCAAAACCAAATTATTACATCGCAAAATAACAATTTTATTTTAATTCCGTACAATTTTCTGTAGAAAAATATATTAATAGAAAATGTATTATGCATTCGCTCCAGTTATTCCATAGTAACATTAAACGTTTGTTTTCAGTTTACATATTTTTTCCTTCAGAAGAATATATTAAAAACGACTGTAATGTTTTTTCTTTGCAGATATGCTACTGCATTGTTTTATCGTAAAACAATACATTTATATTGTTATTATCCATTTCGATTGCTTTTCTGTTCAAGAATGAGTTAACAGAATCTACGTTCTATTATCTGTTGCATGTGTACCAATAAGCGTAATTATAACGCCCATACGTCATTCGAAATAAATGATAGCAGAACAAGTCAACAGTTCGCAGTGCCTTCAGTTGAAATGGCCATTATATGTTGAACGGGTAAGGCCAGGCGCGCACTGGCGATTTTCCGTCACGCGATTTATTTGTCGCGAGAATGGAACACGGTGGCTCGAATATCAGAGCGCGCACTTGCGACAAAAAAGTAGCGGCGATTTGAAAAACGCAACCGGCCCCATTTCACGCGCGACGCGATTGTCGCAGGTGTGGGATGAATCGCGGGAAACAGCATGGGAGCCCGCGCACTAGCGACGCGATTTCTCAGTCGCTACCGCTCTGTGTAGCATACAAGTAAGGTCAGTGCGCTACAGCATGTCTGATAACGGGAGTTGTGCTACGGATGACATTGTAGGTTGTGTTGTCGATTCAGAAAGACTAATTATAGAAGTAGAAAAGCGACCAGTTCTCTACAACAGGAAATCAAAAGAATGTACAGTGATCGCAATTTGAAAGAGAAACTATGGGGAGAAGCGTGCTGCAGCCAAATTAGGAACTCGACTGAACTGTCTGTACCAGAAAATAATAACAAAGGTATTTCATGTTTCACTTATTTTATTCATTCATGTAGACATCACAATTATAACAGTTTAAATTTTTTCATATTGCCAAGGTACTGATCTTTGTGGAGTCACAAAGTAATGTGCAAAATAATCCCTTATCTGCATATCACACGCATCAGCCCTTATTCCTACAGGCTCACAGCCTTGCAGAAGGCATTCGTGCGACTCGTCCTCGGTTCGTACGCCATCATTTCATCTTACGTAATTATGCAGAATACAACATGCTTTTATTATTATCTCCGAAAATCCAACATCCACATCACTAGGTCGATCAAATATTCTCAATTTTTTACCCAAAATCCCGAAAGTACATTCCACCATTCTACGAGCACGACAATGTCTATAATTAAAAGCAGGCTGTTTTATTGTCAGGTTTCTCTTAGAGTACGGCTGCAGAATATGTCTAGACAGTGCAAATGCTTCATCTCCTACAAAATTACAATATTGAGGTTCTCCTTCCTCGTGGTGTGGTAATTTTTGAGGATTTGGAATGTTTGACTGATTACATTTCAGTCTTTGATAGTAGTTGGATTTCTTGAACACATTAGAATCCCCATTCGCTCCGTACGAACCCACGTCTATCACAGTGAAACAATAGTCAGCCTCCACTACGGCCAAAAGTATTGGAGAAAAATAATTTTTATGATTATAAAACTCTGAGTCACTGTCAGCAGGCTTCTTCAGTCTTATACGTTTCCCGTCCACAGCACCAATGCAATTTGGAAAGTCAGTTCTGTCTAAAACCTGTATAGCAATAATCATCCAATTATCTTTTGTTTTTTCTGCCATATGAATAGGTTGTAGACATTTCCACAACTGCTCGCATGAATCCTTCGCAATTCCTCTGACTGTAGTGGCTCCCAGTAGATATTCGTAGTTTAATGAGCGAAAGCTATTTCCAGTTGCAAGGTACCTGGACGCCTTTGACTTAACAATCGGACGTATCCAGTAAAGACATTTGCGCTGTTTTCTCGCTCTTCTTCGTAGTAAAATCCCCACCAAACAAGCTGTTTCAATTAAATCCACGCTGGTACTGACAGTGGCTGCGATTTTCCTGTCTCTGTGTGCGCACCACAATGTACTGACGCGACAGTGATTTCTTTATCGCCCCGACTGAAAAATCGCCTGTGTGCGCCTAGCCTAATACTGTGACAGTATACGCTAAAGAATCTGTCGCTAAGGAGTATGATGGAAATGTTTCGTTCTACTTGCACGTGCGCAACCAAGCAGCACAGTGGCTTAAGCGGACGCAAATTGAGACGGGCGGCACAGCACATTCTAATGGGGCCGCGCAGACAGGGAGGGGACGCGACGCTGATGCGACCTGCACCTGCGCCGGGCTGCGTGTCGCTACAGCTGAGGCACAGGCAGGCAGAAAGGGGGGGGGGGGGGGGGAGCGGGCAAGCGCTCTGCCATACGCTCTGTATCGAAAGTGGCACTATTGTTGGTTGTTCAAAATGTTACAATGTACGTAAAACTATTGGACCATACTGCTATAGTAATCAGTCCATAGACTTACAAACTACTTAAACCAACTTACACTAAGGACAAAACACACACACACGCCTGCGGGAGGACTCGAACCTTCGGCGGGTGTGGCCGCCCAGTCCGTCGATTATTGGCTGTTCGAACAATATTGCCTTGCGACTGAAAGTGTTTGTCATAGACTAGTGATTCGTTTTTCAACATTTAAGGTCTCGTTCTCTTTTCATTCTTGCATTATACTTTTTAGTTACTGCGTACTTATATCTGTACAGTTTTGTTTAGTGAAATATTGTAACATCATATGATCAACAACCAACGAAGAAAATTTTAATTTCGTAGGACATCGTTGACAATGTAATACATAGATGGATGCAAAATTTTATTGCTTCTTGAATAAAAAAAACCAATCATTTTGTTTTTTTGAGGAACTAGTAAAAATCTAGATAATTTTGTCAGAATTGTGATAGTTACTGTAATTAATGCTAAAGAATTTTTGAATCCATACATAATGTGGTTACAATCGCAAAGATACATTTTAAAGCTCAAGTCAACATTTCATATCTTCGGGAGTTGGTACGTTTATCTTTTCTCAGTTGTGATTTTTTTTTGTATCAGTTATTTACTGGAAAATGGGCTTATGATTCGAAACCTAGGTCATTCTTTATTAATAAATGAAATAAGGCTTTCGTTTAGTTAAAACACACACAACTGGTGAGATTTCATTGCCTACCGTACCTCAAAAATATCGCCAGTTCCGGTTCATTTGCAATAGTCTCCTGCAAATTACATTCATGTAAGTCAATGGCGTCCTATATAATTGCATATTATACTTCTGAAAACTGCCTGTTAGTCAGTCCGATGTAAAATCAACATCACTTGTCTTCGTAGCAGTTTGATATCGTCCAGATTTTCCATTCACTCTAATACATTTCTTTGGCAGTATTTTTAATGCAGTAATAAATAAAGCAATACTTCGTCGCTAAAATGAGTATGAAATTTGACGATTGATATTACCACATGATTCCCGACGCGCAGGGATGGAAATGGGAGCGCCAATGCCTCGAAAACGAATTAACATTTATCGTTCTGCTCGGTTTCAAATGAAAAGTCAGAATATTGTTTACATTTCAAGCAACAATTGATCAAAAATCGACGTATCAAAAACTCTATGCAATGTGTTTTTACCAAAGCACATTCTTAATTTTCGTGCAATACTTAATTTGATGCTACACAGTAATGAAAATAAATTTAGGCCTTTATTACATCAAACTATACTATATGTTAAATATTCTGCGAAATGTTTTCTTAATATGGAGTGACAAATGTTTCACTTGATCTGCAAGAACATTGTAGTGAGCTGGAATAATTATTAAATTTATTGAATGAGTGAGACTATAGCATGAATGTGTGGAAATGATTTTCAGTGCAATGGTATGAAGTTGTCTCGACACATTGCAGAAAGAAACTGATGAATACTTAATCTGAAGATCAAGTGTGCAAAGTTTCAACAGAATCGTTAGAGAACTGTTGATTTTGTCGAATTCTATGAGTAAAGTAGCCTTCGCCATGCACCACATGGAATATTGTGTAGGCAGTGATATTCCTCTTATTTTGAAGATCAAGTATGCAACATTTCCTCAAGATTGGAATAAAACTGTAGATTTGTATGAATTACAAAGATATGGTCACCGAGCTCACGGAGACAGCGAGTATGGATTGACGTCAGAGTACCCGCGGAGCTCATGTCTGGTGGCTACGAGCCCGCGAGTACGATCAGCACCCCCTATAGAAGAAAGCCTGCGCACGACGACACAACATGGCGGCGGTGAGAGGCGTAGAGTACTCTGAAAGATTGTAAACATTAGCAGTGCACGCTGTTTATAGTGCATTCTTTCGTATTTATTACGTAAATTGGTGTTGTGTACGGTGTAATAGCTACGCAGGACGATTTGTGTGTGAGAACAACGTGTGATCTCGTTTTTAGTGACAAAATGCCGTTTCGCTGTTCTGTGCCGAAATGTAGAGGAAATTACGACTGTGACCCAAAAGTTACCGTCTTTAAACGTCCGGAGAAGAATAAGCTACTGGGGGTAGTTACGTAAATAAAATGAATCACAGTATCCAACGGTAAACAGCCATGACTTAAAACTCTTTTATAAAGTTAAACGAAAACTTACTCATTAACTTGAAGTAGGAGCCAAGTTATCCTGGGATTTCAAAATTCAAATGTTTGTTAAGCTTATGGGACTTAACTACGGGGTCATCAGTCCCTAAACTTACAAACTACTTATGAACTACTTACGAACTAGGACGGCACAAATATCCATGCCCGAGGGAGGATTCGAACCCCCGACCGTAGTGGCCGTGCAGACCATGACTGGAGCGCCTCAGTCCTCTCGGCCACCGCGGCCGGCTCCTGGGATTTCTTGATATCTATTTCTTCTTCTCCGGACGTTTAAAGACGGTAACTTTTGGGTCACAGTCGTAATTTCCTCTACATTTCGGCACAGAACAGCGAAACGGCATTTTCTCAGTAAAAAAGAGATCACACTTTGTTCTCACACACACAAATCGTCCAGCTTAGCCAATTTACGTAATAAATATACTTCTGAACGAAAGAATGCACTATAAACAGCGTGCACTGCTAATGTTTACAATCTTTCAGAGGACTCTAAGCCTCTCACCGCCGCCATGTCGTGGCGTCCTGCGCAGGCTTCCTTCTATAGGGGGTGCTGGTACGATGGGGCGGCTGCGCCAGCGCACTTAGGCTCGCTGTACTCGCGTAATTACAGGGGGGTTGAAGGGAGGCGTTTGTAGTGTAGGCAACCCGCAAGACGGGGCTCATACTCGGCCCGTTTATGACTAATTTACAGTGAATTTCATTACTAAAATTTCGGTCTTCAAGGAAAGCAGGATATGTTTTGTTTACTTAAGTTCAAAGAAGTGATACATTTGCGTCTAGGCATAATACCTTATTTCAGGTAAATGAGAATCACGCCACTTTAAATGCCAATAAATAGAGTAACCATAAGTCGCCTGTCTTAAGTGTTCCAGAACGCGCTAAACAGGGGCAACAATAAGTGGCATAACGCCCGACCCAGAATTTATCACAAGAAACGATACAAAGACTACGGTTTTCAATTTGGAAAGAAAGTGCAAGAAAATACATACCCAATTCACTTCCTCGTCGAATTTGGAGGAATGTGAGACACGCAAGCAAAAATATGGTCTGTGTTTCTTCTGTAATTGTGCTGTGGATTGAATTCTTTTGCAACAAAAGTTGTGTGACTCATTAAACATTTTGGATGTGTGTATCTGTTAGTGAAGGGATACAGTTCTTCTAAAGAAGCTGGCAGTGGGCTCTCGCTGTTAGATTTTTTTGCTGTTGTCACAACTACCCATTGACGAGAACTAAGCGAGTGCCGCTGATGACGTGTGTCCGCCGAGTCCGCCGTTAAATATACTTTCCTAACGCAGAAAATGTTACACCATAGTAAATTTATTCATTTAACTGTAAGAGGCACGCAACTTAAAGTTAGTGAGTAGAAGTATATTTAGAGATATGATACAGTCACTCACAGTCCTTATTAAGGAACATGTTGCTGTTCTAAATATTTAACACATAGAGTCAAAATACGTTACAATATTATCGTATTTTCTGGTTTATAAATGGTGCGTCCACATACGTTTAGGGTAAGTGAGAGTTGCATTCGAAAACAATAATGGAATAATGTTCAATTGCGATACTGTACTTCCCGTATTCCCCCCTCTAATGTCTCCAATATTTTACACACAGCATATATGAGAGAAGATTTTACGTCAAAAATGTGTTTAATAACTTTGTACGCTTGGTTTCGTTAGACAACGACTAAATAAAGTGAATGTTGCATGATAAGTTTTGAATTTAATGTCTTTCATGTACAACTTATTTCCTGTTCCCATTCTTTGCGAAGTTCAGTGTTTTTAGCCATCCTGTTCACTGCTTCGCTTAGGCCTACATATACCCAAGCAACTTTAAACACACTGTAAGTCAAATCCTCCCTCGGGCGCGCGCGCGCGCGCGCGCGCGCGTGTGTGTGTGTGTGTGTGTGTGTGTCGTCCTTAGTGTAAGTTAATTTAAGTTAGTTTAAATAGTTTTAAGCCTAGGGAGTGACAACCATAGTAGTTACGTTCCATAGATTTACAAGTATTTGAAAATTTTTTAAATAAACTATTCCTTACATGAAACTTCCTGGCAGATTAAAATTGTGTGCCGGAACCGGGGCTCGAACCTGGGACCTTTGCCTTTCTGCATTCCGTACATGTTGAGGCCTATATTTTCATTACTAACTCTGTGTGAGCGTATTTCGAATAAAAATTAAAAAAAAAGGTTCTTAACGTTACACAGTTAGTTGCTTAATTTTAGCGTTCATACTTGGCGTCTGGAATTTACAGGCCACCTTTTACGCCGATCTATGTTTGAAGGAAACCGATAAAACTTATAGCGACCATGTCAGTTATTTTTTTACAGCTGCACAACCAACCATTTCAAACTGTGCAACAATAAAATCAGAAAATATTCGCTGATTCACTTCGCTGCACTAAACAAAGCACACAACATAGTCGTCGCATTGGGATTCAAAATGGCGGATTGTTCAGCTCGGTATATCTAGTGCATTACTGGCATGCGTGATGTCAGCTTCCCCCACCACCGCAGCTCCGAGTTGATGCAGTGAGCGCTCGTGTGCGCTCCTGCTCGCGGAGCAGACAGTTGGAACAGCCTGCTGTAGACGGAAATGTAGCACTCCTAGGTGTGGCCGGCCGCGGTGGTCGAGGGGACTGAGGCGCTCCAGTCACGGTCTGCACGGCCACTACGGTCGGGGGTTCGAATCCCCCCTCGGGCATGGATATTTGTGCCGTCCTTAGTATTAGCTAGTTCATAAGTAGTTTGTAAGCTTAGGGACTGATGACCCCATAGTTAAGTCCCATAAGCTTAACAAACATTTGAACATTTGAATCCTAGGTATGCTTCGTACTGACGGCTATCGACTCGTAGCCTGGCTAGAGCGGGCATGGTCAAACACCGCCCCGCGGGCACCTTCGCCGCGCCTCTGCTCCGAGCACTGTCCGCAGCGGCGTCTGGGGCAGAGTGGAGCAGGAGGGGGAAGAACACCGTTACAGTCAGCCAGGCTAAAACTGAATAATATTAAATGTATGTAAATCTATCGGACCAAACTGCGTGGTCATCAGTCCGTAGCTTACAAACTACTTAATCTAAGGTAAACTAACCTAAGGACAACACACAAACCCATGCCCCAGGGAGGACTCGAACCTCCACGGTGAGCAACCGCGCGCTCTGCAGGAGAGACGCTTTAGACCACTCGGCTACTCCACCGCGACGAATACTATTAAATACTAGCTGAAAACCCGGCGTTGCCCGGGTATTTATTTTTTTATTCCTGCCATTTTCCAGGTATATATTCATTTGTATAAGGCTTGTATGTCTGTAAAATCTCTTGGGAATACAGTTAGTTAGTAAAGAAGTAATAGATTAAAACTTGGTGCAGGAAGGGGCGGTTTTCCACGAACGTTACTGTTTGTGTGCTCATATCTCATGAACTACGCGTCGTACTGTGATACGATTTAGAAGGTACACTCAACTATATGTGCGTTTATTATCTGCAAAATTTACTACCGCTACAATTTGTAGTTTAGAAATTATAAATTGTAACGTCATACGAAAGCCGTAGTTTTCGACCATGAACTGCGGAACGATACTGTTTATGTGTTCATATCTCCTGAACCACGAGTCGGAATGTGATACAATTTAGAAGCTACATTCAACTATATATGTGTATACCGTCTGTAAAATTTCCTGTCGCTACAATTTGTAGTGTTCAAATTATAAATTGTAACGTCATTCCGAGGGCCGTAGTTTTACTCCATAAACAGCGGAAAAGTAGTAAGCGAGAAACTTTTTTCCTTTCATCATTTTACTATGGATGCCAGCGAGAAAAAGTTTAATAAAGGTTTGAAATTATGTTTCAAGTTTGTTGCAAGTCGCTAAGTACTGTCATTCTCATACACTGTATTTCGAAATTCTCGCCGCATTATATGGCATTTTTTGCTATTTCTATTGGTTATGACGTAATATCGTTTGAACCATGTGCCGTATGTGATTCTTAACCATGCAGCAATTGTTACCTCACGGTAAGGAATGTGTGTACCAAACTTGGTTGAAATTGGTCCAATGGCTTAGGAGAAAATGAGCAGCATTGTCGCAAAATGCAGCAGTTTTTCGCGCATCTCATTGTTTATGACATCATATCTCGTGAACTATATATCGTATGTGATTCTTACACTTACGGCGACTGTTCTCATGGATTGAAGCTTACGTGTACAAAATTTCATAAAGATTGGGACAAAACTGTAGATTTGTATGCAACACGTACAAACATACGGACACTCTGCTTTATATATTAGATGATCAGATAATGCTACACTTCAGTTTTTTTTTTTTTTTTTTTTTTTTTTTAATTTATTTTCCCGCAGTGATATAATTTACAGTGCATAATGTATCCGTTATTTTGAGCTTGAGGTGTTGAAAATTATCCTTTCTCTTTAAGGAATTCAATAAAGGTTTCTTAATATGTCAAACAGCTTAATGCAAATAGTTTTGTTTTTCAAGAAAGATACGTGTTTCTGCTAAGTACATAAATACTGCATAATGTGCTTATTTTATTAAAGAATAAAATTAGTGCTTTGGCGAATGAAAAATTGTAGTAAATATGTATACTCTAATGCTAAAATCCCGATTATAAAAGTATTCCACGACATTGCCATCTCCACTCAGTATCCTCATTGTGTTCCAAAAAAAATTCACTGTGTTGGATATAGCCGTCTCACTCCTACACATGCTGCAGACATTGCAGTGGTGGGGGAAATAGTGCGCCCGTCAAAACGGCTTGCACCCGAAGTGCGCTAGCATCTTTCCAGAGTAACTAAGAAAATGCACCTAAAACCAACCTTTTTTGTTAGTATTTTGTTTGTGTTTTAACAAAACATATTTACTTTTAAGAATGAGACTCTATAGCCCTTATATAAACTTATTTTTAAAATAGCATATTTATGATACTAGTTCATTTAAGAAACATATATCTTTCAGAAGAAGCCTAATGTATATATGACGAGTGTGCATGCATGTAGACGCGGCAGAGCGGCCGAGCGCATTGAGGCGCTATGCTACGATGCGCGAGGCCGTTCCCCGTCGGGGGTTCGAATCCCACCTCGGGCATGGATGTTTGTGCCGTCTTTAGTATAAGCTAGTTCATAAGTAGTGTGTAAGTTTAGGGACTGAAGACCCTATAGTTAAGTCCCATAAGCTCTACAAACATTTGAACATTTGCATGCATGTACAATACTAATAGAATCAAATTTGCGTCACAAAATTACAAAGTTTTTCTTCGATTCGTGTTTTGGATATTTTCTGAAGCTTCGCGTAGTAATTCGAGCATACAAACACAAATGTGTTTAGCTTGTGGTTTGCTTGTTTTACCGTTAAACTGCGGTTGGTTAAACCAACTGTCTGACCGTGGCGAACCTCCTGCCAGCCATGCAGACGTTTCGAAGTGACACTGACGCGACTTCGCATTGGACACAGCCCTTTGACCCACAGCTTTTTATTCCGTCGGGAGAATCCACCGATTTGTGATGCTTGTGGTGTGCAAATCACCATAAGCCACATTTTAATTGAGTGTATTTTATATCGTGTGGAGAGGGCAGCGGCTAATCTTGGTCATTCCCTACCCATTGTTTTAGCTGACGACGAGGCGAGTGTGACGAACGTTTTACAATTTTGTGAACGTTCCCGACTCTGGCCTAAGCTCTTAGGCCAGAGGTTTTAGTGTGTTACAGGAAGGCTCGCTGATGCCTCTAACATCAGCGATCGGCGTCCTCTTATACTCTGACATTTTCGTTTAACGACTTTGAAGTACTCAACCTTCCGTCTGCCAACTTCCATCGCTGACTGGCAATATGGGTTCGGGTTGTTGCCGAGACCTACTTTAGTTACTGTTGTCTAATTCTTTAGTCAGGGCGCTAAAAATCTTGCAGTTGTGCGCCCAAAACATCCTATCCTATCCTATCTGTTTTACCGTTCTTTGACCACATTACAGAGCTGCGCTTCCTCTGTTACTTCGTTTACGTTGGATCTGACTACGGGATAGTCCAGCGCAAAGCAGTGCTGGTCTCACTCTTTCAGCAGCTCTCTCTCTCTCGCTCCGTTGCAAATATCGCGACACAAAGCAATACCACCTAGAGAGAAGGCCGCAGCGCTCTCGTGTGACGTCAGCAGTGTTGCCAGATGGCAGAGAGAGAAAATACCTACAGTCTCACAAAAATGTACCTACGTTTTCCCCACTTTCTCATTAAAGCCCCTACATCAGGGACGTAGCCAGGATTCATACCTCAAACTAATTTCTAAAAAAAAATAAAAAAAATAGCTTTATGTATGAAGACGCTCCCTCCGTGATGCGTTTTTGTTTTGTGGAAAAATGTGTCGGGGGGGGGGGGGGGGGGGGAGCACAGCACTGTCGTACATTGAAACTTCAGCAGTATAATAACTGATAAGGAAATTATATCCATTTCTGGATCGATGTGCAGCAGCGACTTTTATTTTGTGACTGAGTGCTATTTTGCTGTCAATAATTTAAAATGGGAAACTGGCACATTCCATATGAAATGATTTTTAGAAAATCATCACCAATGTAAAGAATTATGCATGTGAATACAGTAACAAAATTACACAGATTTTTCCCTTCTCAATTTTGTCACATCTGTTACACGGCTTTTGTTTAAAAATATGTTTTCAGAAATTACAAAAAATGAGTATTTAGACTTAATAAAATAATTAATTTCCTTTTAAATTACATATAGTAAAAGACGAAATATATATTACGATTACTTCAAAGTCAATTTCTGACAGTCCATGTTTCACACCCGTGACTATGGAATCAATCGTTTACATCTAGTCGCTGCTAATATCAACATATGTCTCAGACACTGTTGTAGAAGTTGCAGCATTTGAAGTTTCACCATATATGTTGTTTGAAGTAAACAGTGAGTACATGTCTTTTGGAAAGACGTAATCGCAACAATATTTTCCTTGATTCTTCATGACGAATTTCACTCTCACTAATGCTTCTAAAGTGTCCTTAGCAGTTCTGTTTCGTTGTTTGGTCTTAATATCTGTCACCATCGAAAAATTTATTTCAACTGCAGCATTGGAATGTGGCAAACAAAGCACAATATTAGCCAACATACCTATATTTTGAAACTGTTTAATATCAATAAAGTTCTTGCACTGTGACACTTTGTCCCAAAATTGTACAGTAGATAACTTTAAGAGGTCTGTCTTTTCACTTTCTGTAAAGTAATGATTTTCAAAGAGTAAAGCTACGGTATGTTAAAAACGAATATCTAGCGATTTGTTCATTATAACGTAGGCAGTCGCAAATGTTTTAGCGTTTTCTTGCCAACATCTTCTCACTTACAAATACTGACTAGTATATCGTCCTGACGTAAATAAATAACACTCTAGTCAAGGTAATATAATGTCTTTCGTTCATGGAAACAATGAATTTTTCTTGGGCTGACTTTTCTAACACTATTTCCAAAGCGACTCTCCATTCCGCTAATATACTTTGAAATCATCATATTTCGCATCAATTTTAATGTGTCTGAAACTAAGTTTTCAAATTAATATTGTTTACTCTGAACAGAAAACATCTACGCCGTCTAAACTATCATGGGCTACTTCAAATTCGCCACCATTTGTCGGCTTCATTCCCGCGTGTTGACTGTTGCCAACATTACCCGTTAGGCCTGTGTCGGCAATTGTAAAATTTTACCGAAGTACCTACGCGACGTGGACTTTTGAATGAAAGTTCCCTACATTATTTTAATGCTTAAAATTACCTAGGTGTAGGGAAAATTCCCTACGTCTGGCAACAAATGTTCAAATGTTTGTAGAGTCTATGGGACTTAACTACGGGGTCATCAGTCCCGAAACTTACAAACTACTTATGAACTACTTACAACTAAGGACGGCACAAATATCCATGCCCGAGGGGGGATTCGAACCCCCGACCGTGGTGGCCGTGCAGACCGTGACTGGAGCGCCTCAGTCTCCTCGGCCACTGCGGCCGGCACGTCTGGCAACACTGGACGTCAGGCAGAGAAGGTTGCGCGCGCATAGCTGACTGGATAGCCGCTGGGGCACCGCCAACTATGCCGAAGCAGCGAGCCAGTCAGCTATGCGCACAAAACCTAATCTGCTTGACGTCACACGAGAGCGCCGCGGCCTTCTCTCTAGGGATGGGAATGCGAGACGCGGCGACCCGAGTGTACCGAGAATTTCTCGAGCTGCCGGTACTGGAGCAGTTCTCGAGAAGCTTGCGAGAAGCGGCGCTGCGGCGAGTGCCGCTGTGCGGCGGTTGAATGGGGCAGCACGCCACTCCACGCGCTGCGGTTATTTGCAACGCTCGCAGCTCGCAGTGATTATCATTTAAATACGAGCATTGGATTCACAAAAACCGAAGTCACGCAGGATGGAGATGTCTTTGCTAAGCTCGTTTGTGTAGCAAAAAAATATAACAGACATTGGTAAGACATTTAAAATTACACAATATCTCTAGAAGCTATGAAACAGATACGTAAACGGATACAAAAATGCATTCTCACATCAATAAATGTCAGACAAAATACCCAGCTATTGTGCACGTTATCCATTCAAACTACATTGGAAGGAAATTCGGTAAAAAGGTTGGATAGTGATTGAAACAGTGCGCCAGTATCGGAAAACTGTAATTTTTAATTTGGCTGCAATAACAAGCAAAAAGCATCAAAATTAACACTGTCCAAACTTTTAATCAGAATGAGGACATAACAAACAACAGTTAGTTAGTATTTTAGTTGTAAATTGTGTTTGTGTTGAGAAAATACCAGAGCTTTAAGGTGAAATAAGAACGGAAGCTTAGGTACGTAACGCTGGCTAATACTGTAGGATCTGGCGAATTTTTTCCTATAATTAGTAAATGTATGTGAGGAGTTTCTGGGTGTAACATGTAGCATTTTTCTCTCATGTATGTACGGAATGCATCAGTGGCGTAACTAGGACTTGGCTTTGGGGGGGGGGGGGGGGGGATAGATCTGCTTGACGAGCAAAATTTTAGTTTCCAGACAGACTACCATCTAGCACTCCTAATTCACTCCCATCCAATGAAAGATTATGGTAAAACACCACAAGTTTTCAATCTTTATCTTTACCAGATTGCTGTTATACGATTTTTCTTCTTCTTCTTCTTTTTTTCGTGTTCTGGGGGGGGGGGGGTGGTTCTATCCCCCTCATCGCCCCCATAGTTACGCCACTGGAATGCATTTTTCTTTTTGGTAACAATGAAGTTCTTGTTTTAGTGTAAGATACGTGTTTCAATGATAATCCTTTGATTTTTGTCTTCTGCGAAACATTCTGCTACTGCTATTACTAATAATAATCCAGTTTCTTCTTTGCACGTACGGAAGACGACGATTACGACTGCTCTGTTGCAATGCTTCTTTATAGTTTCATTCAGCTTCCAGAGAGCGCAGCACAGTCGACAACATCGCGAGAGTATTCGAGAATTTGCCTTAGCGTCGCGTGTTTCTCGAGAGCGCTCATAGCCCATCCCCAAATAGCTTATAAAGACAATAGCGGAAACTCAGCCGTGAACGGGCGACAGCGCACCCGAACGCCTCCTAGCGGCTCGAGTTGTCAACTAACACAGGGCATGAACAGCCGCTTTACAAAGTTCACACGAAACACTTTCTTGATCGTCGTCTTAATTGATAGAACTAAATGGTTGAAAGTATATGTCCTATATACTCCTGTAATAACTATAAAGCGCTCAAAAATCATTTTTCAGATTTCCAAAACATAAAGAGTTGTAAGCATGAAAGCTTAAGCAGGCAACTATTAGACCTACTCAGATCATTTGCTTTTACGCTCTGATTTACCTTCTTTTTTTCTATAATTTGTTTATAGATGCAGCCAGTGGATTATTCTTAGTCGAAGAGCTCACTTAGATGAAGTTTTGAGAAAGAAAAGTCCCGAGCATTTGAATAAAAGCTATGTTACATGCTCAGACCATTTTGTGGAAAAAGATTTTAGAAATAGGAATTTGTTAAGCCAAGGGTAAGTGTCGTAATTTGTTATTTGCGTGTGTTTAGGAACGGGTTTTAATTGTAATATAACAACAAAGTTTAATCGCAAGTTTTATTTTAATTCCAACACGTATTTAAAGAGTAGACGAGGCTGTAAAACACCAGCACGATACCTTCATTGGCAGCAGTGGTCAATAGCTTACTCTCTCTCTCTCTCAAGACAGTAGCTGTGCAGTAGATGCAGCAGCATTCCTTTTAAAATTAAATGAATTGAAAAAACTTCCATGCCATGCATCCGTGAGTGAAATGTATGCTGAAGACAATCTTAATGTATCTCTGTATGCTGATATCAGTATCAGTGAAGGTAAACATATCGAAATAAATGCAAGGAGTTATATTATAGGCTGGGCATGTAGTGAGTTGAAACACGAAAAATGTAAAATGGCTTTGCCATCCTATAATGATAATGAACATAAAGTTGCCAACTTCCAGATGAAGAGATATGACTCAAACAAAATGCTTTTTCTCAATGGTTGTGCTCAGTTATGTCCAATAAAATGTCAGGAATTTTTAAACAAAGGTTTGATAAGTGCGTTGTTGAAAGCACTTATTGTGTGAGAAGCAAGTTGGTTTCCTTTCTCATACAAGAATCAGCCGAGTTAGGAGGCTTGTGTAACAGTTATGATTTCTTGTTGGCAAAAAATACTTTGCAGTTGTAATTAAAGCATTTGTCAATCAGAAAAATGATTCGTCATCATCACAAATTAGAAAGAGTAGCCTCATGTTACGGAAAGTAACTCACAAATATGCCTAATGTTCACGAAGTTTGCGTAAATGTATAGGATTAACACTTATGTATTGTATTATTTTCAGTTCGAATTCTACCCAAATAAACTGTACAGAACCGATTGTTTTAGTTTTTTTTAACCCTACACCTTAAATGAATTAGCATCTAACATAATTTCTTAAATGGAGCAACAATATAAAACTTGCGCTGTAAATGTGGTACGCAGGGAAATAAAATTCGGAGTAACAGACGTGAAGCCAAGTACAGCGTACAACTCGAGCCAACAGATGGCACTGCTAGCGGTGTCGCCTGGCAAACGCATGTAACTGCCACGGAGTTTCCGCTATTATCTTTATAAGCTACTAGCTGAAAACCCGGCTTTGTCCAGGTATTTATTTATTTATACCTGCTTTGAGTTAGTACTTCTATTCTCTCTCTCTCTCCATCTTTTTTTAAATTAAAAACATGCTCTATTTATCGGAGAATAAATAAGAAATAAGACTGTCTCGCATAATGTACAAAATTATAATTATCCAAACAAAGAAAGATAGTAATCAAAACACAAATGACGTACAAAATGCGTACGATCTCATATGTATTGAGTTATATGTTGTACAATTGCATAATTTTGCAGGTATGTATTCACTTGTATAAGTGTTGTACGTCAGTATTAAAAGAAATTTCTTTTTTAACGCTTTACTTATTTATTTTTATATTTCCTTATTCGTATGCTTATCCTTACAGAGAAAGATCTGAAGTCATTAGGTTCGTTCCAGCAGCTGCCAGACGGCTACTTTCAAGCGCTTAGAAACAGGTGTTACTGCGCATGCGCAGCTACTATGACGTAAAAACCCTTGTTTGATACTTGCACTGCTGGAACGCTTTTTGCACTGTTTCTGGCCGCAGGCGAATGTGAGTTTAAAGGGATAATTAAAATACTTTCCTTCCTAATAACGAATAAGTGTAAACGATAAATATATGATCTCAAGTGCGATTGCTGGGACTTCGAAATAATCGAAAAACACTCTACAAACACACACGTATCACGTGATGGCTACCCCCACTCTAACTCAGACCTTTTTGCGCATGCGCAAATTGGCAGCTTGACCGCGCCAGAAATATTTTTTCGGGTAGCGTCTGGCTGCTTGCGGCAACTGCTGGAACACCAAACAGCCACACTCCAAGTAGCTAGAAGCAGGAGAAGGCGCTGCTGGAACAAAATTTCAGCGTTGCGCATGCGCGTTAAGCAATGTGGCAGCTGCTGGAACGAACCTATTGTAGCACGCATAGACCACAGATATCGTCTGTGGCATCACGTTTCGCTGTATGTAACCTCCTTGCTATAGAGGCGCAAACGTCATCACTGGCTTTCAGTCCGAATTTTTTTAATAAATTGACTTTCAACCACCATAATTTCCACCCCCTTATAGCTATTGGCATGGACCTGCTAGTGTACAACGGGAGACTTCGGACAACAATTACACGCAGACCATTCGTCTGCGATCTGTAGTTTTCGCTGCAGAACGAAATATTAACACACACACGTAGAATTTTACATACACCGATAACTTTCCATCAAAATATACTCCACCCTTCTATCATTATCAACCCTCAACCAAAAATGCAAACAATAAAACCACTTTCAAAGAGTAAATATAATTTTCAAAAAGTAATTATTGTTCTGCATTTCGCGTTATATTCTTCAAATTACTAACTATCTATCAGATCGCTATAAACCGTGCCTAAAGCCTTCTTCAGGTATAAATTAGTAACTGTACAAATATTCAAGAGTTTGCGTCTTGTCGTTCGGACGTGATAAGCGTACACCGAACAGAAATTCACATTAATATATATATATATATATATATATATATATATATATATATATATATATATATATATATATATATCTCCGATCGCCATAAAACCGTACCTATAACCTTACCCGGGTAGACATTAGTAACTGTACAAGATGTTAGCTCTTTATGTCTTGTGGTTCAGACGTGATAAACGTACACCGAACAGATATTCACATTTATAGATATAGATTTGCCATCCCTACTTCTCTCTCGCGACTAATTACACACAGTCGCGGGCGCGGCGGTGAACTACAGTGTATTCCGCCCGCGGGGCGCGGGCGCGCTAGCCGGGCAGAAATGTTGGCCATGCCTGGGCTAGAGTCTCACAACAGGCCGTGCCTACGTCACACTTAAGGTTCGTTCCAGCAGCTGCCAGACAGCTACTTTCAAGCGCTAAGAAACAGGTGTTATTGCGCATGCGCAGCTCCTATGACGTAAAAACCCTTGTTTGATACTTGCACTGCTGGAACGCTTTTAGCAATGTTTCTGGCTGCAGGCGAAGGTTAGTTTAAAGGAATAATTTAAATACTTTCCTTCCTAATAACGAAGAAGTGTAAACGAGAAATAACTGATCACAAGTGGGATTGCTGTGACTTCGAAATAATCGAAAAACACGCTACAAAGACCCACGTATCACGTGATGGCTACCACCCACTCTAACTCAGACCTTTCTGCGCATGCGCAAATAGGCAGCTTCACCGCGCCAGAAATATTTTTTCGGGTAGCGTCTGCCTGCTTGCGGCAACTGCTGGAACACCAAACTGCCACACTCCAAGTAGCCAGAAGCGGGAGAAGGCGCTGCTGGAACACAATTTTAGCGTTGCGCATGCGCGTCAAGCAATCTGGCAGCTGCTGGAACAAACCTTTAGAGGCCGCAGCCGCCAGCTCACTGGCTGGCCGCTGGGGCACGCCCACCGCCGCGTAGCAGCTGGTCAGTAAGATGGCGGCCGCGGCCTGTAAGTGTGACGTAGGCACGGCCAGTTATGAGGCCTTGTCTTCTAGGTGGTGTTGGCTAGACTGCTCCGCTACACTGACTGTCGTGGCTGTGTTGCGCCGGCATATCTAGGCGAGCCCTCTTCTTCCTATTGGCCGGCGCGCGGAGCAGGCAATGATGGTATCGGGCTGGAGGCACCACCGTCGGTTGAAGTACCACAGACCGAGTTATCGCATCTTCTGGAAGTGGCGCGGCCACGTTTGTAGACCGCCGGCGTTGTGACGAACAGCGAAGCCACGACACAAACCCACTTATGTGTGCTGTAGTAGCTGTATCATCCGCCGCTGTGGCCCTTACAATACGACCATCTAGTGCGACGCTTGTGCTGCATGGACAGCCAGAATCTCATCTATAGGTGTCAGAATGTTCACGTGACCATTGCAACCAACATCGCTGCACACCTGATGCAGCACGTCCAACTTGCGTAGAAATTTTTCGCAAATACCATCTCACCACTCGAAAGGCCAGAAGTTGACCCCTTTCAAATTTGCTGGTTTGACTGTTGGAAGCACGGGTGTGTCACCATGGTATGATGCCAGGTTGCTTCACAGGTTGATATCACTCAGAGGCTGATGGCTGCAAATATTCCCTATTAGAAAGCACACACAGATGACACTCGTACAGCTATGTCACTACACTATCTTTAAGCGGACGATACTGAAACCATTGTCAGTACATCTACTATACCCCAGATGACATCTGCCGTCATGGGATTACAATTGACGCCATTGCTCTAACTAAGAATTTTGGGTTTGCAAGATATGCACAGTTTACTCGGTCGGTTAGCTGGCTGCGGCAGAGTGACCGAGCGCATTGAGGCGCTAGGCTACAATGCACGAGGCCATTCTCCGTCGTGGGTTCGAATCCCCCCTCGTGCATGGATGTTTGTGCTGTCTTTAGTATAAGGTAGTTCATAAGTAGTTTTGCCGCGGTGGAGTAGCCGAGCGGTCTAAAGCGCCTCGCTGCGGAGCGCGCGGTTGCTCGCCGTGGAGGTTCGAGTCCTCCTTGGGGCATGGGTGTGTGTGTGTTGCCCTTAGGTTAGTTTACATAGGTTTAAGTAGTTTGTAAGCTACGGACTGATGACCATGCAGTTTGGCCCGATAGATTTACAAACATTTGAACATTTCATAAGTAGTTTGTAAGTTTAGGGACTGATGACCTCTCAGAAAGTCCTATAAGCTTGAAAAACATTTGAACATTTTCGGTTAGCCGTGGAGTGTAACTCACCGCTTTCTGAGACGGTGAGGCGTACCTGCATCGGTTCGAATCCGCCCGGCAGATTAACGAAGGGGTTCGGAGTGCCGGCTAGCTTGGATTTGGTTTTTAGGCGGTTTTCCACATCCACCTAGGTGAATACCGGGCTGGTCCCCAAGTCCCGCCTCAGTTACACGATTCGCAAACATTCCGTGACACTTTACACTTTTCCACATATAACACTATACGCAGACATTTGGAGTACAGATTTCCTCCTGAGGGGCATGAGGTGGCGACAAGAAGGAAGCTTAGGTTTTAACGTCCCGTCGACAGCTTGGTCATTAGAGACGGAGCTTACGCTCAGATTTTCGGAAAGGATATGGGAAGATATCGGCAGTGCCCTTTGAAAGGAACCATCCCGGCATTTGCATGGAGTGATTTAGGGAAATCATGGAAAACCTAAATCTGTATGGCCGGAAATGGATTTGAACCACCATCCTTCTGAATGCGAGTCCAGTGTCTTACCACTGCGCCAGCTCGCTCGGTGCAACGGAAGAAAAAAAGTTGTAGGTGGAGAAACCATAAAAATGATCTACCTCAGGGCAGTGTATTAGTTCCGTTGCTAATCAACATACACACCAATGGCCGTTCAACCATCGCACCTTGATGGCAGGCAGTTCATATAAGTTGATAACACTTTCGAGGAAGTGTAGGAGAAATGAACCAACAGCCTTCAAACGTTGAAAGGAAGGAAGATTACGGTTCAAAGTCCTGTCGACACTGTGGTCATTAGTGATGATGCCCAGTCTCGGATTGTTTTTTGTTCACGACGGGGAAGTTTTCTGTGAATTCTGTAAATCACTCCAAACAAATCTAGGTGTCCGGAGGTGGCTTTGAACCACCGTCCTCCCAGTGCGTTACCACTAACTGGAGTAGGCTAGGAACACGCAAGTCGCCGAAGTGGCGTCCAATTGAAAGACTTGCACCAGGCCAATGAGCCACGCGAAATTATTATTTACCACTTAGCCAACTCGCTGGGTTTGAAATATTGGATGATTACATTCATAAAAAACACCTGAAACCGAACTCAGCAAAGAATCAAGTCTGCCCTTTTAATCTGCGACATAAGGAAGCCAAAATGTTCAAATGTTTGTGTAGTCTACGGGACTTAACTACGGGGTCATCAGTCGCTAAACTTACTAACTACTTATGAACTACTTACGAACTAGGACGGCACAAATATCCATGCCCGAGGGGGATTCGAACCCCCGACCGTAGTGGCCGTGCAGACCGTGACTGGAGCGCCTCAGTCTCCTCGGCCACCGCGGCCGACAGGAAGCCAAAAGAGAACTTTATGTGAGACGGAAAGGGCAGGTGCTAGAGCACTGCTACGCTCTCAAATACTTCGGCATGCAGTTTGAAAAAATACTCTCATTTAAGCAGCAGTTTTAAGCACTAAGTAGGAGATCACATCTATGAATAATACCATTCGTGAACTGACCAACACAAACTCATGTGTTCACTCACAAGTGCTTCGAACTACAGCCAATGCACTTAGCGTGTCCCAAGCCTTAGTGGAAGAATTCGGTCCTCGTGAAAAATATTATTTACTGAAAAATTTATGTGGTCGTCATAAGAAATGTATTTTTAAAATAAAATTCGTTTATCCTTGGTACTCCAAATGCTATATTACATTTTGTTCGCCTTTCTAAATAAAACATTTTACAACTACATAGCCTACTATGAATAGACACAAATAAGAAAAAAACAGTGCCTATAGCTTAGTGCAAGTTGCTGGTGAGATGTTTTACTGTGACTGAAGGTATAATTCCAGTGAAACGTTGAATAGTCGCGGCAGAATAGCTGTGCGCACTAAGCACCCACTTGCGGTGCGCACGGCCGTTCGCCGTCGGGGGTTCGAGTCCTCCCTCAGACATGGGTGTCTGTGTTGTCCTTAGCATAAGTTACTTTAAATTAGTTTAAGTACAGTCCTGGCCATAAATTGCTACACCAAGAAGATGACGTGCTACAGACGTGAAATTTAAGCGACAGGAAGAAGATGCAGTGATATGCAAATGATTAGCTTTTCAGATCATTCACACAAGGGTGGCGTCGGTGGCGACACCTACAATGTGCTGACATGAGGAAAGGTACCAACCGATTTCTCACACACAAACAATAGTTGAGCGGCGTTGCGTGGTCAAACGTTGTTGTGATGCCTCGTGTAAGGAGGAGAAATGCATACCATCACGTTTCCGACTTCGAATAAGGTCGGATCGTAGCCTGTCGCGATTGCGGTTTATCGTATCGCGACATTGCTGCTCGCGTTGGTCGCGATCTAATGACTGTTAGCAGAATATGGAATCGGTGGGTTCAGGAGGGCAATACGGAACGCCGTGCTGGATCCCAACGGCCTCGTATCACTAGCAGTCGAGATGACAGGCAAGCCTCGTTTTGATCCCTGAGTAAACAGATGGGGACGTTTGCAAGACAACGACCATCTGCACTAACAGTTCGATGACATTTGCAGCAGCATGGACTATCAGCTCGGAGACCATGACCGCGGTTACCCTTGACGCTGCATCACAGACAGGAGCGCCTGTGATGGTGTACGCAACGACGAACCTGTGTGCACGAATGACAAAAGTCATTTTTTCGGATGAATCCAGGTTCTGTTTACAGCATCATGATGGTCGCATCCGTGTTTGGCGACATTGCGGTGAACGCACATTGGAAGTGTGTATTCGTCATCGCCATACTGGCGTGATGGTGTGGGGTGCCATTGGTTACACATCTCCGTCACCTCTAGTTCGCATCGACGGCACTTTGAACAGTGACCGTTACATTTCAGATGTGTTACGACCCGTGTCTCTACCCTTCATTCGATTCCTCCGAAACTCTACATTTCGGCAGGGTAATGCACGACTGCATGTTGCGGGTCCTATACGGGCCTTTCTGGATACGCAAAATGTTCGACTGTTGCCCTGGCCAGTACATTCTCCAGATCTCTCACCAATTGAAAACGTCTGGTCAATGGTGGCTGAGCAACTGGCTCCTCACAATACGCCAGTCACTAGTCTTGATGAACTGTGGTATCGTGTTGAAGCTGGATGGGCGTCTGTACCTGTACACGCCATCCAAGTTCTGTTTGACTCAATGCCCAAGCTTGATAAGCCGTTATTACGGCCAGAGGTGGTTGTTCTGGGTACTGATTTCTCAGGATCTATGCACCCAAATGGTGTGAAAATGTTATCACATGTCAGTTCTAGTATTATATATTTGTCCAATGTTTATCATCTGCATTTCTTCTTGGTGTAGCAATTTTAATGGCCAGTAGTGTAGTTTGTAAGCCTAGGGACTGATGACCAACGTAGTTAAGTCCCTTAGATTTACAAACATTTGAATTCCGTTGAGTAGAATCACGGCACTGCCTTACTGAGAATCGTTACCTGAGGAGCCTAGTATCAAAGACGGTCAAGTTCTGTTTCTTTTTCGATTTTGGACCATAGAAATTTTTTATAGTATTTTCTGCGCCGAATTAGATGGTAGCCTTGCTGAGAGTAAAAAAACGGACGAAATTGGTTTAGAAAGGCATTTAAAGTGAAGCTTTATTTAAAAAACGCCCAATACAAGCAGGTGACCTTTCAAAAGTGGCCAAATCCAACAGTAACTAATCGTAACACAGGACTCGGTATGAGGCCACAGTCTTTTTCTATGAAGTTACGTCTGTTGTGTGTATTTGTACTGTTTATTATTATTTTATTGTTCTATTTCGAATCAGTGGATATGGAAATGTTCCTCCTAACGAAACAAAAAGAATTTTGCGATTGTGAGAACATAAAATATTTTGGGGATTTATTACTCGGTTCTTTTTTTTTTTTTTTTTACTTTGCAAATGTTTGAAACACGTAAAGTATTTCTCGTTTATGTTAGGGAGCAACCAATGCTGAAATTCATGTTAATGCAACCTTTCTTGATGACTCAATAAACGTATCGATTTGATTATTCAGTAATTATTTTTGTTAAAACCATCACAGACTTTCTTTATTCTACAGAAACTGTCAATACGTTCATTCTTAATACAAAGGCGGATAAAGCTCAGATTATTCACTATTTATTTGAAAAAATAAATAAGAAACGAAGTTAAGAAGAATACGGATACACTTCAGTTGCATTTCAAAGGCGGACAAATCGGCTAGTTAATATAAAAACCGACCAAATCCAGTTTCGAACCCATTTTCATTGATTTTTATCACGTTTTCGTTACTGGAAGCAATTTTTTGACATAAGAGAGAGCAGACAAAAAAAAAAAAAAAAAAAAAAAAAAAAAAAAAAAAAAAAAAAAATCACACAAATGTATATATTTTGCCAATACACTTTTCAGTTTTCTGTCCCTTGTATAGAAACATCGAAAGCGGACTTGCCCGTCATTGATATTAGACTCCTCATTTGTCCTCCATGGTACCAGAAAATTTTCCGCGTTCCCTGTTGACGACCTGTAAACGTTTGAAGCCACCACGTTTCTAACAATATCACCTCAAAGAAACTTTGACAGACTGTTTATTCCAATTCTTTACTTTTGTTGAAAATACAGATTTGTCTCTGAGCGAATGTGCACGTCAGCAGTAGCGCTCCTGCAAATGAAGCTCAACCGGCGAGTACCAGTTGCAACTTGACGTACGCCGGGCAGACTAGTGCCTGCTGAATCCCAGAGAGCTGTAGCGACACTTCTGCCATCTGTTGGCGGCACACGACACAAAATGATGTGAAGCTTCTGCCGCTGTAAAAAGTGCTTTTAGCAGAGGTAACTAAAAAATAAACATACTTTTTTTTATTTTATGCAGTTACTGTTGCTGCCAACGAATAACCATAGCGTCAAGCAGGTAAATAAAACCTAAGATAAGGATGCCGAACTCAGATGGCGTCTACCGAAATTGCTATAAGACAGCAATCAATTATTCTTAAGGAATGTATGTGTTTCAGAAGAATCTGTTCAGCATTTCATCGATAAAATAGCTGTCTTACATACCGCAGACTTATAATGAAAACCTCATACCTCAGAGAAGTTATGTGTGGTTTTCTCACTCAAAACGGTTGCCTAACAATAAAATTGTCTCTCTTTCTCCTCACAAGAGCGCAGCACAGAGATCGCGTCTCATTAGCTTGCAGTTGAGGTGCGTTGTTTTTTACTCAGAAGGCCTACTGTAATAAAATAGTTGTGATCCTTTTTTTTTATCAAGACAAGAGATGTTCATTCCAACAACTGAAATTTTCCGTTACACACATCCTCACACGGAGACCTTTACGTCTCGGAAATTCAGTTTGGGATGAGACTTCTCACGTAAAAGACTGTAAAAAAATTTTAAAGAAAAAGTTTAGGAATTTTGCAAGAATAATGGGCGATTGTTTATAGGAGCAACTTTTTTTTAAGATCTGAGGAAAAACATACTTCGTTGACATTCCTGACAACTTCTCTTTCGTTAGAAGGCCTGGATGCGAACCAGGTATGTCGGATAATTTCTTTAAAAAGTGGTGATGGTAGACTATAGATTGTATTTTTATGCAGACTTGACTCTTCCTGTCTGTATACAAACAAAAGGGCAACAGCTAGGCCTATACACTGCTTTACCAAGAAGAAACAGATTCCTTGAATTTACAAAGAATATTTTTAATCTTTCTACAGCTTACAATATCGTCTAATTTTGTAATAAAATTTTAATGCCGATAGTACTTAAAGGTTTCAAATCAAATATTTGTAAATCTAAGGGACTTAACTACGTTGGTCATCAGTCCCTAGGTTTACAAACTACTTAAACTAACTTAAGTAACTTATGCTACGGACAACACAAACACCTATGCCCTTAACGGTTCAAGCTGCTGTTGTTGTGGTCTACAGTCCGCAGACTGGATTGATGGAGCTCTCCGCGCTACCCTGTCCTGCGTAAGCCTCTTCATCTGACAAGGGAATGGTCAGACTTGTCATGCCGAAACATGTATTGATTTTTTTAGCACTATTAGTTAACCTTGTGAATGCAGAATGTTAGCTGCTGACATGACCTGGAAGTCATCTAAAAAATAAAAAAAAAAAATAAAATAAAATGAAACAAACGAAAATGGCTGTTTTTTCTGCTTGGCGCTTTCGGTGACGACTGACCACCCATGGAAATGGTGAGTCGCGAGCTGTTGTTATGGTGAGCGTTGTGCGCATGGTCGGGAGGTGCGGCCGTCTTATCGCGGCGTTCCCTAAAGAGGAATATCGTTGCACGGTTTTGGTGGAAAGGGGAAACGAATATTCGTTTCTGTGGCATGCACTTCCTTTTCATTTATGGTACGTACGTATTTCGAAACATATCGTCCTGAAACTGGTTACAGATGTGAAAGATATTCTGTACATCTACATCTATACTCCGCAAGCCACCTTACGGTGAACATTCAATCTCCCCTCACAGGTTACGGCAAATCCTGTAAATGTTTTGCTGCTTGCCATGGAGATATACCACAGACGCCAAATGAAGCAATCAACAGAAAACACGCGTGAAGACTATATCATGTGCGACATGGTAATTAAACTTCTAGACGAGCATATAAATAGCGCAGACATGTGGCTAGAAACGACTGAAACACTCGATATTGCAGACTGTGAATCTAAAGACGGCGAAGAAACGGAAGAAAGTTGCACACATGAAGATTCTTCGAGTGTTAGTGCCACGTACCATCATCAATTATCTCCGAAAGCAACACCAGCAACTACAATTACATTATCAGACAAAGAAAAAGCGGTCAAATATTGGTTGAACGAAAGTGGTAAGAAACGCCTACATGTCAGTACTGTTCAAAATTGGTATGGCTTTGTCCGTTCTGAATATGAATTGTATAGATGGAAAAAGGAAGTCGCTGGACTGCGTAAGAGTCGACTGGATATTGCGACGGAGATAAATGCGCGACTTTTTGAGCAATTTACCGATGCCAGACGACAGTCATTGAGTGTCAGCGACACAACTTCGCGTGACTGAGTTAGAGATTGCCAACACGATAGGCGCTAAAGAATGTACAGCTTCTCAAAGTTGGATTAGTCGCTTCAAAAGATCACATAAAATTGTGGCAGGAAAAATTAGAAAATTTGTATCGAGACACAGATCGGTGTGACTCAAATGGAAATGATAGAAGCTTTTCTTACGACTGCAAACAATAAGATCGCCAGTTGTAGTGAATCTTACGTTTACAATGCAGACCAGTCAGGTTTTCAAAAAGAAATGCGTGCGAAAAGAACACTGTCACTCAAAGGGGAAAAACATATTGAGGCAATTGCGCAGTCCACGACTGTACTCACCCATTCATACACTATAATGTCCATAATTAGTCTGGATGGTTCATTGCTGCCTAAACTATATGTGTGTCTTCAAGAACCAACTGGACGTTTTGGACCACGTGTCAAACAAACAATGTTCTACCCAGAAAATCTTGTGGTAGACGCATCGAAGTCTGCAAAAATGGGAAATGATTACGTTACATTTTACATGCGTCATACTTTTCTTCCTTTCTGCGGGAACAAATCTCTTCTCCTTCTAGATTCGTGGTCAGGTCATAAAAGTTCTGATTCATTAAACGCTGTATTTCGAGCTCACCCTGACAAAGAAGAAGAGATACTTCAAATTCCACCCGTCACGACGAACGTAATTCAACCGTTAGAGAGAATTTTTCCGCCAATGGAAGGCATTTTACAGAAAACTTACAGAAAATTATTGTGTGCAAATCACTGCAGTTTCCTGTCTATCACCGTGACAATATTCTCAAATTGGAATCGGTCGTACATTATCAGTTTTCCTCCCCACGGTTTCAAAATGTGGTTAAATATGCGTGGCACGGCTCGAAATATACTGATATTAGGCCTGATTCCTTCCTAACACCGGCCGAGTTTTGTCTACGGAAGTCAAACAACGACTGTGATTCGCAGGGCTGTCATATGTCGTCTTTGCTTGTATGTTCCTGGTGCTCAAAAACCTATGTTTTGAACAATCTATCAGTATTTCACATTTTTGCGGTAATTACATGAAATAAAAGTTTGACGTGTTCCAAACCGTATATGTATTTGTGTCTATTTCATAGCTATTTGGAAAGAATGTTGTAGATAACATATCAGCTACATTTGTCAACGAATTTATTATTATAGTATTTATTAATTATCGTACGATCGCTTTCACTGGACGAATCAGCAGTGGCAGGAGAGCGGCGCGTAGCTAACACCATCTTGTCCTTAAATGGCGTTGGTATAACGTAGCGAGAGAGGTCAGGGTTCTACAACAGGCAGTTATAAGCGCGGAAACCATGCGACAATAATGTCATACTTCATACAAGTTTTTACAGTCTTCCCGGTCACGTCAGCAGCTAACAGTCTGCGTACAGATTTCCTTCAATGTTAACTCACAGTGGTAAAAATAGCAACACAGGTTTCGACATGACAAGTCTGATCATTCCCTTGTGAGAATAAGAACAGCAACCTACATCCACTTTTAACCTGCTTACTGCATTCATCTCTCTGTCTCCCTCTACAATTTTTATCCCACACGCTTCCTCTACTACTAAATTGTCTCAGAATGTGATAATTCTGTAATTTTCACATTTGTTCGCATTTGCTTTCTGCGGATTTGGAATTATTATATTCTTCTTGAAGAGTGAGGGTATTTTCCCTGTCTTTTACACCTTGCACACAAAGTAAAACAGTTTCTTCATGACTGGCTCTCCCAACGATAGCAGTAGTTCATAGGGAATATCATCTACTCCCGGGGCCTTGATTCGACTCAAATATTTCAGCGCTCGTAAAATTCTTCTCGCAATATTATGTCTCCTATCTCATCTTTGTACTTCGTCTTCCATTTCTACAATACTGCCTTCATTTCTCTTGTACAGGCCCTCTATATATTCCTTCCACCTTTCAACTTTCCTTTCTTTGCTTAGTACTGGTTTTCCATCTAAGTTCTTGATATTCATGCTAGTACTTTTCTTGTCTCCAAACATTTCCTTTATTTCTTGTAGGCGGTATTAATCTTTCCCCTAGTTAAACATTCTTCTACGGTCTTGCATTTCTCCTCTAGCCAGTCCTGCTTAGCCACTCTGCACTTCAAGTCAAACTCATTTTTCACACGTATGTACTCCCTTTTGCCTGCTTCACTTGCTAAATTTTTATATTTTCTCCCTTCCTCAATTAATTTCAGTATCTCCTGTGTTATCCAAGGATTTCTATTAGGCCATGTCCTTCTACCTAAATTATTCTCTGCGACCTTCACTGCTGTGTCTCTCAAAGCTACCCATTTTTCTTCTACTGTATTACTTTTCCCCGTTTCGGTCAATCCTTGAGTAATGCGGTATAATCGACCTTCATTAGTTGTAAAATGCATTTGGAATTATTCGACTTTATATTGTAATTAAAATTTTATTTAGCTGCAATCGTAATTTCATAAATAAAGTAGTTTGTGATGTAATTGATAATATTTTATATCGTTTATTTTATTTAAAATTGTTATAAGTTTTAAAACAAATAACACAAATAAAATGTTCTCCTAGGCAGGATCGAACCGTGAGCATACACATGACATATCGTCACGCAACTGCTTGAGGTATGTCGACGTTCTGTATGACGCGTTTCGTTTACGAGTATATATGCGGTATTTGAGATGCGCTTAAATTTTGGAACTCTTTTTCTTGGAATTTTCTGGATAGTGCGCTTTACAATTTCTACGAGTGAACACTTTCGGCGTATAATACTATCGTGCCAAGTCTCATCCCAAACTAAAAATCCGAGACGACCTAGAGGTTATCCATCAAAAGCCAAAGGCAGCTGAAGATTGGAAACAGGAAGATGTATATAACTGCAAAAAAAAAAAAAAAAAAAAAAAAAAAAAATAATAATAATAATAATAATAAAAGATAAAATAAAATAAAAAATAGAATAAAAAAATAAAAAACAGTCAACGATCCAAGCTCGAGCGAAATGAAAGAGCCACATCAACCTAGTTTTGTCGTCATGGTATTTGAATGAGAAGTTGGAATCTGTGTTTAAATCTCCTTCGCCACGGTGGCCGAGCGGTCTAAGACGCCTTGCTGCGGAGCGTGTGGTTGCTCGCCGTCAAAGGTTCGAGTTGTCCCAGGGGCGTGTGTGTGTGTTGTCCTTATATTATTTTAACTTAGTTTAAGTAGTGTCTTAAGCCTAGGGACTAATAACCAAAGAAGTTCCATAGATTTAGAAACATTTGATTTGAAATCTCCTTCGTACTTAGTAGCGAAGCCAGGATTTCGGTCCGGCGGGGAGGGGGGAGAACGACAGAGTGTCTTCGTGCCCCAAACTGCACCTGAAAAAAAAAGGGCGGGGCGAAGGTATTCAGTGTTGATAATCGTTCATGCTAATTTATTTTCAAAACATTACGAACTGTCCGTGTGGTGTCTGTAGGCTGCTTCTGATTTTATGTCTATGTCGTTTTGCAACGCTCCAGTGGCTCTCGAATGAGAACAACAAAATTTGACGATAACGCGGCAAGTCAACCGAATCAAATTCAAATGTTCGTAAATCTAAAGGACTTGCCATCAGTCCCTAGGCTTACAAACTACTTGAACTAACCTAACGACAACACAACTACCTATGCCTGGGGGAGGACTCGAACTTCCGACGGCGAGAAACCGCGCACTAGCTAGCAAGGCGCCTTAGAGCGCTCGGCCACTCTGAAAGGACCCAACCGAATCCTTCACAGGAAAACACATCATAGTTTGTTTTAAATCTTCATGTTCATTTTTGCAAGCCACTTGGCTGAAGGGCGACGTAAGAGGCTGCTGCCACCCTACCGATGTTTTTGTACGTTGGTGTTAAAATAACAATAAAGAAAAACAAGAATGTCTGAGGCGATAATATTTAAGATATTACATATACTGAAGGTTGTCACTGACTACTTCTGACATTTGGCATTCCACAATAATAACTGCAAATGTGAAAGCATCAGTTGACACCTGGGACAATGACAAGAACAATATATCAGTATATCAGCTCATTAATCGTTGTGTTAATCGGATGTGTGTGTTCTGCATAGCGTTACTGACTGTTAAAAACATCAAAAAAAGAAAGGGGACTAGAGGTGTGAGCTTGTGCGAAGTAAGAAAAAATAGAGAAAACAATTATTATTCTTTGGAAAATAGTTAAATTAAGAAATTTTAAGAAATACTGGAACATATCGCACATACAGCTAACAAAAACCCGTTGAGAATGGTTTCCTTGTACCTTCGTAAGTTAAAATCCCATACAAAGAGAAATGAACTTCATTTTGTTTGTTACAACATAATTTCATAAATAAAAAATGTTCAAATGTTTGTAAAGCTTATGGGACTTAACTACGGGGTCATCAGTCCCTAAACTTACAAACTACTTATGAACTAGCTAATACTAAGGACGGCACAAATATCCATGCCCCAGGGGGGATTCGAACCCCCGACCGTAGTGGCCGTGCAGACCATGACTGAAGCGCCTCAGTCCCCTCGGCCACCGCGGCCGGCAATTTCATGAATACAGCAGAAATATTTTAACTAGTAGAACTGTAGTCAACAAAACAAATTTCATTTTTTTCCTTTTTTGCAAAAGAATAATAAAAGTTAATTCATTGAAAAGTACCTCAGTGTTGACATATGTGTCTTTAGCAGCTCTGTTCCTGGAATCAGATGCTGCAAAATTCATTGTAAAACCCCTTGTGCTGTTGACGATGATATGGTAACATCATCAAAAGGTCTTCCTGTTTCGCAGCTAACAAAGCTGCCAGATCTTTCAGAGCAAGTCATTGTTCACATCTGCAATATCTTCGTCCATTAAATATACTCAGATTTCTTTCATTCTTTTGTAATAAGTTTTAATATGAGATTGATGCGTATGAGACACTTGGACCATATTGCATGTGGTGGTCTTACTGCATTGGTAAAATGTTTCAACGGTCGATTAAAGTAAAACAAGGAGAGCTGTATGCATTGTAGTTGCATGGAATGTGTTCGTACCCTTAGCTGACGGTATTTATGGGGGAAGTGGTGCTGGCCACGAGCACAGTGCACCTTCTGCTAGTCTGAAATGTCTGTAAATCTATCGGACCAAACTGCGTGGTCATCAGTCCGTAGCTTACAAACTACTTAAACCTAGGTAAACTAACCTAAGGACAAACACACACACCCATTCCCCAGGGAGGACTTGAACCTCCACGGCGAACAACTGCGTGCTCCGCAGCGAGACTTCTGCTAGTTATTATTTGAGATATTCTCTGTGTGATAACAGAACAGAGCGTGTACAGAGCGTACAATGCCACGAAAATAACATTTTTTAAAAGAAAATGCAGTCAAAACGTTTTCCATTTATGTTCTTCATTTCTTTAATGGCTCAATATTAGACACCACTGAAACGTGGTTTTATAAAGCCCATAAAAATTCTTGGAAGTCTGTTGTCATGTGTATACACATATTGTGTTCTTTATCTTGACTACCAAGAATTTCCTTTTTTGTCCAGAAAGAAAATAAAAGATTTGCACTTTCAAATATTCGCCGCGTAAGGAATATTCCACTAAATTTCGGGCGCGCAACCGCGCAAATTAAATGTCTTTTGATTTTTCGGGCTCGTATCGTGCGACCATCTTCGGAGTGAGTAGCAAGACTGCTGACAAGGTGACAGGCGCAGCCTTGTATCGTGGCGGGTCACAGATGCTGTTCCACGGCGAAGAGGTACACTTACATGCGCGCGCTCCATGGCGAAAGTATTCAGCCACTCGATTCGCCAATCGATGTACGCATGCATTTGGTAGTGACTACACATCGTATAGGTATGGGTCATTTAATGAACTATAGTGACGTAAAATCTGTATATTCACCTCTGCCTTCTGGGTTTCTGTTTTCAAGGAAGCAGCAGAAATTAGATTAGCAGACAAGTTAATAAACAGAGACAATGGTTTTAGTTTGAACAAGGCCTGCACTAAGTATAATGAAATTGTAGAGAAGCCGTCAATGTGTAGCCTCCGCCAAACAAAGGCCTACATCGATAAGCAAATAGAAAGCCTGAATACGTATGTAAGTGTACCTCTTTGCCGCCGAACAGCATCTGTGACTCACATGCACAGTGCCGCCATGGTGGGATATATAATGCCGTGCCGGGTTCCTTGTCGGCACCACTCCACCATCTTCTATACCTATAAATCCCTTATCCGTCCCATCCTTTGCTCTGCCAACCCTGTGTGCATATCTGCCTCCCCACACTTCTAGAAATCCCTCAAAATCCTAGAACGCCATGCGCCCCACTTTGCCTTCCTTATCTGCCTCCCCTCCCCCACATGGATCCTATACGATCTCAACTCCTTCCCCCACCTCCTCCTGTTCCTTGAACATATCCGCGTCTGGTACACCTCCCGTAAATTGGACTCTCCAAATTCCATTGATCAACCCATCCTTTCTGATTCTGACCCACTGACGTGCCCCCACCATTGCATCTCTACCGCCCTCCTCTTCTGCACTCTCAACATCCTATACCATGGCAAATTCCAACACCTCCCCTCCAGGATGATGCCTTCTGTCCAGACACCTACCCCTCCTATCAGCCTTGATCCCTCTCACCTCCCTCTCTCCTCCTCTGAAAGATTCTCACCCCCTCACCCCCTTGCTTTCTTCCCCACCCCCGTATCTCAAAGCTAGTCCTTCCAGCCTACCGTCATACCCCATCCTTACTCGTGTCGATGGTCCCAAACCCCCTCCCTCCCACTCCTCTACCCATGTACCAACCCTCCTGCAGGCCCTCCGCCATCATATTCCACTATGATCATCGTGTGTGTTATGTGAATCGTAGCTTCATGTTGTCTATGTGTTAAGAGCATCGATTGGTGTTCATTGTCTACTCAATGTTCTTTTATTAAATACTGTGAACGTGCAACCCACAGACGACACCTCCGTATTTTATCTGTCCTAGTGCTCCAGTTTCCAGGTGTTACACCATTTTAATCAGTGTTTCATCTTATAGTCACCATATAACATACAATTTTTTCAATCAATTTTCTTCTACGAAGTCCACAAATTTTATTTTCCTTATTATTTTGTGTTAAATACCTCAATTTGTATATACATGTGGCGTCTGTTCCGAAAGAACAAACGTCACTTCTGATCCTGCAGCTGTTATTCCTTCATATTCACAGAAAATATGACATTAACTGCGAATGGGCAAAGCTGAAAATGTGTACCCAGCAGGGATTCGAACCCGGGCAGGAGAATGGCAGAGTGTATGACATGATGGTTGCTGTAGGCGGCCTTTGCAGCCCAATCAGCAACTTCATTTCCCCTAATGATCACTTGACCAGGAACCTAGCAGAATGACACCTGTTTCCCCAGCGCTGGTAGGAGTACAGTTGGTCCTGAATGAGCTGCGGAACCTTCTCTGGTGGCTACAGGCTCTTCAATGATTATAGTGCGCTGAGGGTATCGGAACAGATAAGAAATCGATTGCCTTGAACACGCCGCAAATGTATTTGTTGTTCTATGTCATTGTATACCATCTTTCGTCTCTTTCTCACCTTGTGTTGCTCTTGCTCTTATCTCTTGTATATTTGTTTATGTGCTATTTTATACTTGCATTGGTCGTAGCTCTGTGTCTGTACTTATTTATTTTTTTGTTCAGCTTTGTTATAGCTTTTCTTTGTATCCATTATTTGTGGCTATTTGTTCTATGGTATTCATTAATAATTTCTGATAGTTGTCTGTGCCTAATAGTATAGGGTTTATAGTCTGTGGGACCTGTATCAAAGTGCTGAGTGTTTCTGTGGGTCCAGTTGATCAGATGCTAGTTGTAGAATGTACTCTGTTGCTGTCGGTTTTCTGTAATGTCAAATGTGTGCTGGTCGTTCTGAATCTTTATGGGAGTTTCCAATAAATGTAACAGCATATTTTGCTCTTTAACTGGATATTATTATGAACAGAGTCAGCAAATAAAGATAGCTGAATGAGTTTAATACGTTTAATATTTCTCATAAATATCACGTTTCATATGTATTTGGATTCTCAAGTTTCCTGCGAAGACAGTATTGAGGAAACTATTTATATTCAAATACATTGTGGAGGTCAAAATGATTTTCATTGCATTGGTATTTCCATTTAGACTGAATGACAGCCACATTTCTTCGAAAGCAAAGGGTCTTTCAGTTGAACTGATACGCGGTAATTTTGAAAACATTTAAAGATTTACTTCCGCAGTTCGTTTACTGCGTTGCTATATGCTTTACAAAGTATATGCAATAATATTAAAACAACGATAATGTTACATTTCACTGTTTTGATTTTGCTGTGGATTGTATATTTAGTCTGTGTATGTTTTGTTTTTCATATGTACCGTACTTATCCCTTGCCGTGTTCTAGTGTCTCAATAAAGTTTTCTAGACGATGTTTATATTTCAAGTCTACGTATTTCGTGTCGATATTTTCTCGAATAATATATATACGAGGGTTGGAACTTACATAGTGCCAACTATTTATTCACAACCGATAAAAAAGCGTTACATGCTTCCACCAGTTACTGTCCTTCAAAGTAGTCACTAGCGTTGTGTAGAACCCGTTGCCAGCGATCTGGAAGGCGTAGTATACCGTTAGCAGAGCCTGTTCTGTTGATGGTGCGAATGGAGCGGTCTACTGCCTGTCGAATCTCTGCAACAGTTCTGAAGTGAATGCCTCGAAGTGATTCAGATCAAAGACACAAGGACTTAAGTCCGGGGAGTATGGTGGATGGTAGTGTACTTCCCAGTCCCATCAACCGAACAGAGCAGCTCAGCTTGCGCTGTATGCTCCCGCGCATTGTCGTGAAAGAATAATGGGTGGGTTGCGCAGAAAGTGTTGCCGCTTCTTTCGCAAGGCTGGTCGTTGGTGATTCTCCATAAACGAACAGTAAAACTGTGCACTGACAGTCTGCCATGAAAGAACGTAATACCATTACGTTAGGCCGCTTGCTCACAAGTGACTGTGTTTCCCTCGATTGTGCGCACACCGGTTGCGTGAGGCAGGCGAGTCCATTTGCTTGGAGGTAAGGTAGGTAGGTATGTCAACAACGTGTACTATCAGCGACAATAGTAGATTCCATTGCATAGTGTCTCTACAACAGTGTTGCCAATATTTACCACTGTTGTTCATACTATTCATGGATCATATACTGAAAACAATAGACTGGCAGGGCGGGATTAAAATAGGTGAAAACAAAATAAGCAGTCTCGCATATGTGGATGACTTAGTTGTAATGGCCGATTCAATTGAAAGGTTGCAAACTAATACGTTTGTATCAAATGTTTGTATAGTCTATGGGACTTAACTAAGGGGTTATCAGTCCCTAAACTTACAAACTACATATGAACTACTTACGAACTAGGACGGCACAAATATCCATGGCCGGCCGCGGTGGCCGAGGTGACTGAGGCGCTTCAGTCACGGTCTGAACGGCCACTACGGTCGGGGGTTCGAATCCCCCCTCGGGCATGGATATTTGTGCCGTCCTAGTTCGTAAGTAGTTTGTAAGTTTAGGGACTGATGACCCCGTAGTTAAGTCCCATAAGCTTTACAAACATTTGAACATTTTTGAAAGAACCGGAATCAAGGTGCAGCCAAGCTAATGCAGTAAGTGCTCAGCTGAGATCTACTCTCTTCTGCAAGAAGGAAGTAAGTACCAAGACTAAGTTAGCAGTGTACCGCTCTATCTTTCGACCAACTTTGTTGTATGGGAGTGAAAGTTGGGTGGATACAGGTTACCTTATTCACAAGGTAGAGGTTACAGATATGAAAGTAGCAAGAATGATTGCAGGTAATAATAGATGGGAACAATGGCAGGAGGGTGTCCATAATGAGGAAATCAAAGAAAAACTGGTAATGAACACCATCGATGAAACAGAACGAACAGACTGAGATGGTGTGGTCATGTTACACGCATGGAAGAAGCTAGGTTACCTAAGAGACTCATGAGCTCGGCAGCGGAGGGTAAGAGGAGTCGAGGTAGACCAAGAAGAAAGTACTTAGATTCGGTGAAGAATGATTTTGAAATAAAAGGCATAGACTAGGCATCAATGTTGGCATTGAATAGGGGATCATGGGGGAATTTTATGAGAGGTACTATGCTCCAGACTGAAGGCTGAAAGGCATTAACAGTCTCTCTCTCTCTCTCTCTCTCCCTATATATATATATATATATATATATAACTAGCTGTTAACCCGGCGTTGCCCAGGTGTTTATTTATTTTAAAAAAAAATTCAAATCTTTGTTAAGCTTATGGGACTTAACTACGGGGTCATCAGTCCCTAAACTTACAAACTACTTACGAAATACCTTATACTAAAGACGGCACAAATATCCATGCCCGAGGGGGGATTAGAACCGAACCCCCGACCGTAGTGGCCGTGCAGACCGTGACTGGAGCGCATTAGTCCCCTCGGCCACGGCGGCCTGCGTTTATTTATTCCACACTCTCGTAGTCCACCTCCCATTTCCTCCTCTTCCTGCCTATCTGCATTCATCTCTTTCTTTCCCATGTCTCTGTTCGTTTCCACCTTTCCCTTTCTCGGCAATGTTTTTTGCAAGGCACCCTCTGTCATGTACCATACGAACATGTCTGTATCTTGTGACCTTCCTCTTGGTATAAGTTTCGTGTGTGCTAAAATTCATCAAGATCTGAGACAACATATTCATTTTGTCAAAGTTCGTACGTTAAGTACCCTCCACCTTGCACCGAACGAAATTTTATACAGACAATGACATTCCTCTTGTTTTTACGGTGAAATGTGCAAAACTTCATAAATATCGGAACAAAACTATAGATTTGCATGCAATAGAAACACAGAGTCACATTGAAAAACGTACTTTGTTGTTCTCAAATTTCTCAGTTTTATTTAATACAACCTGTGTTCTGAGAATAAAGAAAACAACAAAAAAAGGATCTGTGAAATCGGTCGACCAACATACTTAGGGATCCGTTTTTATCTTGCAAGATACTCTCCCCCATGCACAGTGTGAAACTTTAGGTAGACGGTGACTTTACTTTTGAAGGTCAAGCGTGCAAAGTTTCGTGAAGGTCGGTATGAAACTGTAGATTTCGTCAATCTGTAGGAAAAGTATCCTCCGTCATGCACCTTCATTCCGTCCTATCGTAAATACTTTCTTAGCTGACGTCTTCTACCGATGAACTACATTCCTGCCAAATTTCAGCTTCATAGGTGAAGTAGTTTTCCAGATTTCGTGTTTAGTCAGTGAGTTAGTGTCTGAATGAGTATCCTGTCGCTTATATATATATATATATATATATATATATATATATATATATAGTGTGTGGCTGTGTGTGTGTGTGTGTGTGTGTAACAGAGAGAGTTTTTGAACATGTTCATAGTGATACAATATGATCGTTACTTCAGCCTTGACGTAAGTACCGATATGAATGTAAATATATGGAAATCGACGATATATTAGCATATAGGTGGTTTCACCAATATTATTTTCGCTATTGTCTTTCGCAGGTCACTAGAAAATGGCAACAGAGTTAAACAAGCCTGTCGTGCGAAATATTAAATGTATATTCTGGACACTTCCTTTACAGTTCAAATGGTTGTGAAGCTTATGAGACTTAACTGCGGGGTCATCAGTCCCTACTTACAAACAACTTTTGAACTACGTTATACTAAAGACAGCACAAACATCCATGCCCGACGGGGGATTCGAACTCCCAACAGGGACCAGCCTCGCGCATTGGAGCATAGCGTTTCAATGCGCTCGGTCACTCCGCCGCGGCTTCTTTTACAGTACTGAAATGCCTGTCAAATAGACTAACAAGGATACTCCAAAAACTTTATCTTTATAGATGCATGTGATATAAGGAAAAAATTACTTCACGTCATAAAATCATTTTAAAGCATCAGCTGTTTTATACAGCCTTAAGTATCAACTAGTTTCGATCATTGAGTATCATTAGTGGCCGTAGTGGAGTAGCCGAGCGGTGTAAGGCGCCTCGCTGCGGAGCGCGCGGTTGCTCGCCGTCGGAGGTTCGAGTCCTCCCTGAGGCATGGGTGTTTGTGTGTCTCCTTAGGTTAGTTTACCTTAGTTTAAGTAGTTTGTAAGCTACGGACTGATGACCACGCAGTTTGGTCCGATAGATTTACAAACATTTGAATATTTGAACACCATCAGTGGATAATATGTGTAACACAACTTACGAAAATACATTGTATAAATGTGTATTTTGGCTGATAATAGCAACAGTCCATTGCCATGTAAAGACCGAAATGAGCCATATATAACATCACATAATAAGACAATATGAATAACTTCAGTAAATGAATGAGAAACACTCGTATTTTGTCTCATTCATACATATTAGTGTACTAGCTTAAACCCGCGGCTCCGCTCGCGTGTTGGTTAATTATGATAGATAAGCAATGTTTCAGTAGTGTGCTACGAAACTGGTTTGAAGGCACTGAAAAATATTCCTATCAGATTGCAGAAGTCTATGTACATACCGTTTATCGGGAAAGTAAGTAGTTTAGATCAAATCACACGTAAAAATGCACTCGTTTCGAAGAAACCAATCAGGAAATTCGACAATAATGACTAATAATATCACAGATCGATCACTTGGTGTAATGCGCGAAACGTCAAATAGATTTTTTAAAGAGATGTGTAAAAAGAAATTTCTTTTGTACTGCTTTATTTATTTATTCTTATATTTCCTTATTCGTATGCTTATCCTTACAGAGAAAGATCTGAAGACATTGTAGCATGCATAAAGATATGGTCTGTGGCATCACGTTTCGCTGTATATAACCTCCTTGCTATAGAGTCGCAAACGTCGTCGCTGGCCTTCAGTCCGAATTTTTTTATAATTTGACGAGTTTCAACCACCAAATCTTCCACTCCCTTATAGCTATCGGCATGGAACTGCTATGGTGGACAACGGAAGACTTCGGTCAACAATTACACACCGACCATTCGTCTGCATTCTGTAGTTTTCGCTGCAGAGCGAAATATTAACACACACACACACGCGTAGAATTTTTTATACACCGATAACTTTCTATCCCAATATACTCCACCCTTTTATCATTATCAACCCTCAAGCAACAATGCAACTAATAAAACCATTTTCAAAGAGTAAATATAATTTCCAAAGAGTAATTATTGTTCCGCATTTCGCGTTATATTCTTCAAATTGCTAAATATCTATCAGATCGCTATAAAATCGTGCCTAAAACCTTCCTCAGGTTTAAATTAGTAACTGTACAAATATTTAAGTCTCTGCGTCTTGTCGTTCGGACGTGATAAGCGTATACCGAACAGACATTAACGTTTATATACATAGATAAATAGCTATCCGATCGCCATAAAACCGTGCCTAAAGCCTTCCCCGGGTAGACATTAGTAACTGTACAATTTTTTAGCTCTTTATGTCTTGTGGTTCAGACGTGATAAACGTACGCCGGCCGCGGTGGCCGAGGGGATACCGGGCGCCGTGGCTCAGCGCGCCCGGTCAGAGGGCTGCATGTCCTCTGTAACAAAAAAGCTGAGCCAAATGATCAACTAACGACCAAGTACGAACAATAAAAACGACCGCAGATGATAGATCTACTTGAAGAACAAAAAAAAAAAAAAAAAAAAAAAAAGGGGGATTGAGGCGCTCCAGTCACGGTCTGCACGGTCACTACGGTCGGGGGTTCGAATCCCCCCTCGGGCATGGATATTTGTGCCGTCCTTAGTCTTAGGTAGTTCGTAAGTAGTTTGTAAGCTTAGGGACTGATGACCCCGTAGTTAAGTTCCATAAGTTCTACGAACATTTGAACAATTTTTTGATAAACGTACACCGAACAGACATTCACATTTATAGATATAGATTTGATATAAGAAAAAAATTATTTTATGTCATAAAATCAATTGTTTTATAAAACCTTAAGTATCAACTAGTTTCGATCATTGACCATCATCAGTGGATAATATGTGTAATACAACTTACGAAAATACATTGTATAAACGTGTATTTGGCTGATAATAGCAACAGCCCATTGCAATGTAAAGACCGAAATGAGCCATATGTAACATCACATAATAATACAACATGAATAACTTCAGTAAATGAATGTATGAATGAAAAACACTCATATTTTGTCTCATTCATACATATTAGTGTACTGGAGTTATTAATATTGTATTTTTCAAAACAAAAAAAATGTTCAAATGTTTATAAATCTATCGGACCAAACTGCGTGGTCATCAGTCCGTAGCTTACAAACTACTTAAACCTAGGTAAACTAACCTAAGGACAACACACACACCCATGCCCCAGGGAGGACTCGAACCTCCACGGCGAGCAACCGCGCGCTCCGCAGCGAGACGCTTTACACCGCTCGGCTACTCCACCGCGGCTATTGTCTTTTTATATGATGTTACATAACTGAGATTAAAAAAAAAAAACTGATAGTTTAAAAATGTACTTTATGAAATATTTAAAGTGTGTTAAGAGTCAGTTGACCAAGGAATTTGACCGTTACGTTTTGCATGGGAAGTACAGAGCGTGCGGGTCTCTTTAAACGACGTGACGCATTCCAGAAGTTTATCGGCGCGGCGCGGCGGCCGGTAATTAGAGATTCCACGTGCCCGCAGCCAATATGTGAGCCTGCACGTCACAGCCCGCCGTGTGTGCGCAGCGTCGAGTTTCGCAGTGACGTCATGCACGTAGCGTGGGAGGCGGTGTGCAAACAGCCGATACGCCCACGTCACGTCAGCCAGAGCTTCCCGTGGCTGGCCTCTCGCTGCGGCCGCCTCTCCCGCCCGTATCGTACGCCGCTGGAACGCCCGCCGCTACCACTACTTTTACAACAGCTGCTCAAATTCCACGGACACTCGTTAGATGTCGCAAAACGATCATTTTCAGAATTTTTCTGTAATATCACCTGTTCGTTACAGACTTTTATTCCGAATGAAATAAATCGCAATTTGCGATGTTATGGCTTCACTGTATTAGGTTTAGATGAAATACCAAACTCTGGCGAATGAAAATTCGAATCCCGGCCGGGCACAAATTTTCATTCGCCAGAGTTTGGTATTTCATCTAAACCCAATACAGTGAAGCCAGAACATCGCAAATTGGGATATATTTCATTCATTTGAACGCTGTAATTAGTCAAATATATATATATGTATACAAGCCGAGGCTGGGCTCCTGACGACAATTAATTGTGTCTCGATACCTCATGGTCTGTTTTCCCTGATGCGGGAATACAGTATTGTGGCTGCGAGCATTATAGAATAAATAGGCTGTGGTATAGGAAAGAGACAGCGTGGCGAATGGAGATTTGTGTGTGGCGGGAGACGTGCAGGGAAGAGTCCTCTGCAGTGGGGCTGATCACTGTGTTCTAGGTGGCGGAGTGGTCAACGCGTCTGCCTAGTAAGCAGAAGATCCCGTGTTCGAATCCCGGCCGAGCACAAATTTTCATTCGTCAGGGTTTGGTATTTCATCTAAACCTAATACAGTGAAGCCATAACATCGCAAATTGCGATTTATTTCATTCATTTGAACGCTGTAATTCGTCAAAAATATATATAATCTTATTCCGAAGCTGTTTGGAGTTGTGTTTAAGGTAAAACTATAGTCCCCTGTCATTACGTGTGGTACAATAAATCTTATTAACTTCTCGTGGTTGCAAAATGGCCATGTAACGTCATAGTCGCCAACAGGGGCAGACGGGGGGGGGCGGAGGGAACAAGTGATCTAACCTCCCACCCCCCAAGAGACTTAATTTTAACTTTGAATTTTGTTGACAGTTCATCTGCAGATTTTGGCCCACTTTAGGTTACGGTAGTAACACTAAAAGTGGCCCTTTCGATCGTCTTTTGACAGCTCGAAATTTAAATGAAAATAACGGCTTAACTATTCATCTGACCCGAAAATTGAATAACCGAATTTGTAGAGGAGAAAATTCTCTACAACTTTGCTCTCTTAAGTTTTTTTTTCATATCTCGTAGCGTTTCAAAGATATTTGCAAAAATAACGGCGATTTTGAGATGTATGTATGTATGTCTGTCCGTAACGTGTTCACTGTTTTTAAGACAAACCGTTCAGCCGATCAGCACCAAATTTTACAGAGATGGTTGTATGCCGACAGAGACCAGAACCTCCCATTTTCAAATTTTTCGGACAAATACCAAATACCAAAAAAAGCCGTTTGTAATATAATTGTAATTGCAAACGAACCGTTCATCTGACACGAAAATTGAATAACCTAATAGATAGAGGAGAAAATTCTCTACAACTTAGCTCCTTATGGTTTTTTTTTCATATCTCGTATCGTTTGAGACATATTTGCAAAAATAACGGAGATTATTTAGATTATTATTTTGGTCAAAAATGTTTGCAAAAACTTATAAAACTACAAATCTAAAGTGGGCCATAAAACACGTCAGTGCGATCTTTTTGGTTACTGATCTAAGGGCCGGTTTATCAATGTCTCATTAACCTCCAGTTAAGAAATTAAGTTGTCGTTAGCGGAGAATTGCATTTGTCAATGTTTCATTATGAGTTAACTTGACGTTAAAAGACCTTAAACTGGCCGTTAAGTTAAAGAGTAAAATTCTGATCGTTACACGACTAACGACCTGTTAAGTGAGAATCTATATGAAAATGGCACGATTCCAAAGCGCTAAAATACCGCAATATATTCACGAGATAAAGACTGATTTATCGAACAAAATAACAGCAGAAGCACTATAAATGTTCAAATGCCGGCCGCGGTGGCCGAGGGGACTGAGGTGCTCCAGTCACGGTCTGCACGGCCACTATGGTCGGGGGTTCGAATTCCCCCTTGGGCATGGATGTTTGTGCCATCCTTAGTTACTTCATAAGTAGTTTGTAAGTTTAGGAACTGATAACCCCGTAGTTAAGTCCCATAAGCTATACATTTTTGAATGTTCAAATGTTTGTAAAGCTTAAGGGACTTAACTACGGGGTCATCAGTCCCTAAACTTACGAACTACTTATGAACTACCTTATAATAAAGAGGACACAAACATCCAGGCCCGAGGGAGGATTCGAAACCCCGACGGGGAACGGCCTCGCGCATCGTAGCGTAGCGCCTCAATGCGCTTGGCCGCTCCGCCGCGACTAAGCACTACATGGATGAAAAATGAGTGTGGAAAGCAGCTTTACTGCAAAATTGTATAGTCATATTTCTCGCCCCATCTATGTCAGTAGCTATTAGATGAGTTTTGATAGAATGCAGTTCAACATAACGTTAAAATTATTGTAATTCTTCATGCTTTCCCGGCGAGATCTTGACATTTTGGATAAACGGGATTACTGCCGGATGTATGCGTCGTTCTGGCACAATATTTCGGCCGCGTAACTCGCTGCCTTCTTCAGGTGCTACCTGAGACTGCCGTTTTTGGAGGACCTGGTCCAGTATTTATGCCCAGCAGACGCTAGGCGCTCTGTCTGCGGTCCGCGCCCACCTAGCGCTGCTTGTAAGATGTTGCCTCTTCCCTGGCGTTCCGTCGGACGTCCGCGCCCCAATCGGCCGCCATCTGTGTTAGCGGCAACTCTCTGAGGCCCCTCCCACGTCGGGTGCTCCCTCCACGGTCCCCGCCCGTCTGGCGCTGCTCCTGAGGTGTTGTGGCTTCCCTTGTGCTCCGACGGACGTCCGCGCCCATCTTGTCCACCATCTCTGGTCGGTGCAGCTGTCTGAGGCCCTTCTGGCGTCAGGCGCTCTGATCTTGGTCCGCGCCCGCCTCGCGCCTCTCCTGAGATGTTGTGGCTGTGCAGATGCTCCAACGGACGTCCGCGCCCGCCTCGGCCGACATCTGCTGCTATGACAGCTGTTTGAGGCCCCTCCTGCATTGGGCGCTCCATTTGCGGTCCGCGCCCGCATGGCGCTTCCTCTGAGGTGTTTCAACCGCGGAGGGAGCACCCGACGTGGGAGGGGCCTCAGAGAGTTGCCGCTGCCACAGATGGCGGCCGATTGGGGCGCGGACGTTCGACGGAACGCCAGGGAAGAGGCAACATCTTACAAGCAGCGCTAGGTGGGCGCGGACCGCAGACAGAGCGCCTAGCGTCTGCTGGGCATAAATACTGGACAAGGTCCTCCAAAAACGGCAGTCTCAGGTAGCACCTGAAGAAGGCAGCGAGTTACGCGGCTGAAATATTGTGCCAGAACGACGCATACATCCGGCAGTAATCCCGTTTATCCAAAATGTTAAAATCATTGTTGCGATATCAAAATACGTGAGAATCGGTAGGATGAAAATGGCAGGAATAAGAGATTTGGTTGACAATTACGACGATGTCAATATTTTGGACGATCTAGACGTCATTGCCCCTGTAACTATAAGGCATCCTAGACGAATTTATGTTCGTCCAAATCATGCTGAATGCTGGGATGATGCAGAAGTTGTTAGGCGACTTCGTCTTCGAAAAGCCACTTTGGAAACGCTGCATGAAGAACTACACGACCATCTGAAGCGTTCTACAGATAGTTACCTATTTTGTAAGTTATTTGTCGTAATAGAAAACAGAATACATTATTTATTTATGCAAGCTTATTAATTCAGTATTTACTGATGCTTGTTGCGCCTAGTGTAAGGCCTAAAATGTGATTTCTTCCTCCGATCTACAGAAATAGTGCACTTTCGCCTATGTGTAAGTTATTGCTTGAATTAAGGTGCTACGCACTTGGTAGTGTGTTATCGTACTAGGCCCTAAGCACTTTTGCTGTCCTATATGTTCCATGGACAGCACTGAATTCATTTGCCACAATGTCCTTTCTTCTCCTTCCATGTAGTAGCGTCGGTTTTTTTATATTCCACTGTGTCCTTAAATTTCTCTATTAAGGACACGAGACTCTCGCACTAAATTCTTGTAAAATTCGAACTTCTTACACGTATGTTTGCCATAGCGCCAAATAACAACTGTCTCCTAATCTCTTCCATGATAGTTAAATATGGCGAACAGATGTTTATTCAGACGGCACTTTCATTTGTTTCTATTGACAACATAATAGAAATATATCGTACTTTCTCGTTTTCTCCAGGTTAGAAAACGAGATGTGTATCTGGAAATGACAAATGCAATGCACTCAACGAGCACATTTAATTGGACGTTAATGGCATCTTCTCGTTTACTAACGAGAAGATTAACGAAAGATGGACGGACCGGCCCTAAATGTACTTGACAACCGACACTCAGTACTGCATTTTATTATAATCACAAAAGAGTAATGTCCACTGTAATTGGCGCTGTGACTTTGTGCCCTATTTCGAGTACAGATTCCAAGTCATCAGTAGTGAAAATCTTCACTAAATTTCCAATACACTTCTTATTGTAACTAGTGCTGAACTACATTATCTGATACATTATTACTAATTTCGGTAAGTAAAGCGTGTCAAGTCCATGCGGAGGTGGAGGCAGATGATGATCTGTGGAATAATGCATTGCAGCAAGTCAGTATTACTTCCATCAGTGAACAGTGAACATAGTAGCAGCAGCGCAGGGAATTACGACGATGATGAGACTTATCAAAAAAATACATGATCTTTTCTGAGAAAAGCGCCAGATGAATGTGATACCTTCTTATAGTACACACCTCAAAACAATTAGGGGATCAGGTGAGATATCATACACAATATACATAAGGTAACGTATTGGTTACAATTGTAATTTGTGTGTACGATATTTTGCTGTCTCAACTTGAGGTTTACATGGCGTTTAGTTGGAGCGAGGCACCATTTGGTTACCATAATAGTGAAAAATTCATTCTCGTTGTTGTCTAATATGGTGTTTGATCACCTCGGGCAGCCTGTACAGTTGCACACTTGCGTGGCATGGACAGTAAGAGGTTACCAGTCAGGGGCGGATCCAGGACGGCCTTCCTGGGAAAGGGGGGGGGGGGGAGCGGTGAAAGAATTCTCGTCGTCAGCTAAACTCTGGCGCAGTAGAAAGACTCTAGTATCGGCCACCCCTTATTACCCCACGCCCAATCTCACAGTTTTGAAGACTCAGTGCAGTGACAGCACGCTAGCTTCGCATTATTAAGGAAAAAAAAAAAGAAAAGAAAAGAAAAAGGGGCTACTGGGGGGAGGGGGGGAGCGAACGATCCTTGTCCCCTCCCCCCCTTTGGAAACGCCTATGATCGTGGTTTTAATGGCACACACACTATAGCCCTCCCCCTGCGTAGAAGCCATATTCCCGAAGGCAATTTCTTACTGAAACTTCCAGGCAGATTAAAATTGTGTGCCGGAACCGGGACTCGAACCTGGAACCTTTGCCTTTCGCGGGCAAGCGCTCTACCGACAGAGCTATCCCGACACGACTCACGATGCCGCCTCACAACTTTACTTCCACCAGTACCTCGCCTCCTACTTTCCAAACTTCACGGAAACTCTACTGCGAAACATGCAAGACTAGCACTCCTGCAAGAAAGGATATGGTGGAGGCATGGCTTCGCCACAGCCTAAGGGATGTTTCCAGAATGAAACTTTCACTCTGCAGTGGAGTGTGCGCTAATATGAAACTTCCTGGCAGGTTCCAGCACACAGTTTTAATCTGCCAGGAAGTTTCATATCAGCGCACACTCCGCTGCAGAGTGAATGTTTCATTCTGGAATTTCTTACTGTTTGTGTTGAGATTGCACGTCCTGTTGCTCCTTGGATGGTGCGTGGCAGCTTAGTTGCTTTCAGCCTCCTGTCTAGACGTGCTGTTAGTCGGAGATAACAGTCATCTCTTGCTGATGTTACTCATGCCCCACCTTGGCCTTGCCTTCTTGTAGCGGTTCCTGTTGTCTGAAACCATGTCCAGGTCCTGGAACTTACACTTTGGGACACTCCACCTTCCTCGTTGTCTGTCCCGTTTCCAATCTTCCTATGGCTCTCCATGCCACACCTTCGGGCACGTCACGTTGTTGTTGCATTGCACTACGTGCTCACTACACTATCTGAACGCAACTTCTTGTGTAATTCGGTCTGTGGAGTAAACACAAGTCAACACCAACCCCTCTGCAACAGCTTTCTGTTATTACCACTATCTCGGTGGCCGTAATGTTGTTGTCTCCACTCCATAGAACCGACCGAAAGACGTCGAACCATTTTAGGTTATTCTACATCTATATATACACTCCGCAATCCACCGTAAGGTGCGTGGTGGAGGGTACACTGTACCACTTCAGAACCTAGATATCTCAACTGATTCCCAAATTCTTCTGATCAATGCAATTTTTAGTGCTCCTTGATTTTAGTTGTGGTTTTCTCATGGTTTGTTTCCATATTTCGCATTTTTATGGAAATAGTAATTACTGCATCAAACAACTCTGGGCAGCAGCCTATGGATCAATGAAAAAGGCCGGCCGCGGTGGCCGAGGAGACTAAGGCGCTCCAGTCACGGTCTGCACGGCCACTACGGTCGGGGGTTCGAATCCTCCCTCGGGCATGGATATTTGTGCCGTCCTAGTTCGTAAGTAGTTCATAAGTAGTTTGTAAGTTTAGGGACTGATGGCCCCGTAGTTAAGTCCCATAGACTGTACAAACATTTGATCAATGAAAAAGGTACTTTAATAAACATCCAAGATACGTGCAGGATTAGCTATTATCGACTGCAGCAATAAAAGTAAAGGCGACGTAGTTCTGATAAACAAGATAATGAGGTTTTACATGATTTGCACCACAACTAGAATGTGGCCTGTAAAAAGTATTTCTTACTTCGTAGATCTGGATACTGCAAATAGCTGGATTCAGGGCATGTTCAACGGAATTAAGAATTATGAGTCAAGAAAAAATATTCCGGTGAATCTTGATATCGAATTAAGAATTACAGAACATTTCTAAAGTAACCAATAGAAACCACATTCTAAAGAAGAAGATGAGTACTCAACTCTTAAAATTTGCAGACTATCGCCCCCACAGCCACTATTGTAGCCCGTTTTGCCAGAAATGACTTTGTTAAAATAAATTTAGAGTGAGCTGTAACAATATTGACTGTACGAAGAAGACCACAATAAAGTGCCAAAACTGATAAGATCCCCATATAATTCCACATGATGTTGTTTCAAATGTTTGTATAGCTTAAGGGACTTAACTACGGGGTCATTAGTCCCTAAACTTACAAACTACTCATGAACTATTTAATCCTAAGGACGGCACAAATATCCATGCCCGATGGGGGATTCGAACCCCCGACCGTAGTGGCCGTGCAGACCGTGACTGGAGCGCCTCAGTCCCCTCGGCCACCGCGGCCGGCATTCCACATGAGAACTGTTTCTCTGAGTATAATCGGAAATAACAAAATTCTCATTACTTTTTATCCTGCCCATGTATGATAACTGGGAAAAATCATGTTTACCCCTACATCTTTTTATATAAACATTTTCTTTTGTTTTTATTTAGAATTCTTGTTTTTATATCATTTATTTTTGCAATTCTCCATAAATATTGTGTATAATAAGAGCAACTCAAATCGCCGTTTTTAGGAAACATTCGAAGTACCAAAGAATTGATGAAAAAATTTACGCACAATATGTATAACGTATGTTTAACGTACGTCACATATCAGATGGTGCTACAAGGAAATTTTCTGTAAGTAGTGCAAAAATATCTCAACAAATATTTTTGTTTTAATTTGGAATACTTCGTTTTTGGCTATTCTATTGGATCAACTCATATGTTGACAATGTAGTTAATGCGATTTCTGTCTTTTGTGATTTATCTATTACAATGTAAACATATGTAAAGTGATATGTAGTATTATTGTTGCTATCATTTTATGAGCATCCAAGCTAATTCAATTCTCTTAGGATATAACAATGTAAACACTGTTGTAAGTGTATTTCCTATACCATTCTTTACACCAAATAGATATATCGTTAAATAAAATGCTGTATTGTTTCAAAAATGTTAAAATGTTATTTCGCTACTATGATTACAATCGTTTAGTCCGGAACTTATGAGGTTGGTTGGGAAGTTATCGGAACGGAAAAAAAGAAAAAAAAAAGACATCATTGAAACTTTTTAAAATTCTCAATGTAGTCTCCTTGTAGATTAATGCACTTGCTCCAAAGCTGTTCCAGTGCCTTAATTCCACCTCGAAAATGAGATTCCTCTGGTCCGACTAACAGTTCTTCGTTTGAAGTGAATCTTCATCCACCAAGAAAAATTTTCAGTTTTGTGAAGAGATGGAAGTCTGACGGAGACATATCAAGTGAATAAGGCCAGTGTGGCAACGATTCATACCTTAGTTCGTGTAATTTTGCACATGTGTGCTGGCACGCATCGTCTTGATGTAAGATAACGTTTTCCCTTTCTAAACATGTCCTTTGTTCGCGTATCTTTTGTTGCAACTTGTCCAGGAGGTTAGCAGAGTATTCTCCCGTAATTGTTTGCCCAGTGGAGAGATAATCTACAAACAGAATCCCCTTCACATCCCAGAACACTAATTCCATGTCATTTCCAGCCGAAATAATTGTATTTGCTTTCTTTGGTGGCGGAGAATCAGTATGTTTCAACTGCTTTCACTGTTGTTTTGTTTCTGGGATATAATAATGCATCCAAGTTTCATATAATTCAATAAATAAGAAATTGTACGAATTTTATTTGTCATTTGTATTTTGACTGCTATCTTTCTTTGTTTGGATACTGCACTTATAATTTTGTACATTATGCAAAACAGTGTCATTTCTTATATATTCTCCGATAAATATAACATGATTTTAGAAAAAAGGAGATGGACAGAGAGAGAAGGGATAGGAGAAGTACTAACTCAAAGCAAGAATAAATAAATAAATACCCGGGCAACGCCGGGTTTTCAGGTAGTACTATATAATAACGCTATAGATGAAGTACTTTAGCAGTGTAAGAGACTTGTTTTGTGTTTTCATTGATACGTATATTTGTTGTTGTCCAACAAGCAAAGTTATAAGCTTATGTGACGTAACTGCGGGGTCATCAGTTCCTAAACTTACAAACCACTTGTGAACTACGTTAGACTAAAGACGACACAAACATCCATGCTCGAAGGGGGATTCGAAACTCCGACGGGAAACGGCCTCGCGCATCGTAGCATAGCGCCTGACGAAGAGAAGGAAGATGATGTCTTCCAGTATTTCGCAGTAATAACCACTACAAACTACCTGACGTTAAAAGACCTAAAACTGGCCTTTAAGTTAACGAGTAAAATTCTGATCGTTACACCACTAACGACCACTAAGTGAGAATCTGTATGAAAATGGCATGATTCCATAGCGCTAAAATACCGCAATATATTCACGTGATAAAGACCGATTTATCGAACAAAATAACAGAAGCACTACAAATGTTCAAATGTTTGTAAAGCTTAAGGGACTTAACTACGGGGTCATCATGCATGAAACAAACAGTTAAAACATGTAATACATTTCGAACGTAACCTCTAACATCGAGGTAAAAATGTTTTACATGTTTTAACTGTTTGTTTCATGCATTGATAATGATCACACAGTGGTCGGAATCTAGATCTGAATAAACAAAGTATTTACGACTGATTGCTGGAAAATAATTCTACAAAAGACTTTTCCAAATTCCCGTTTCTAGAAAAGAAATATAAAGCCCTCAAAAACGTGCAACAGCATTAAAACACAAGTAATAAATGAATGCCCAAGGTCCCAGCAATTAGGGTGCTCGCGTGTTCTTGCGCTTTTCCATAGCAGTCCCCACTGGTGACAGCTACGATCCAATAGGCTGATTACTGCTTAGCTGTGCGACTTTAAAATGTGTGATAAATTTGACGATCCCACCAGGTGTGAAGTCCGCCATGTTTTCCGCTTTTTAAACGCGTGAAATTTCGAACCGTCGAAATTGGTATACAGATAGCTGAGGTTTATGAGAATGTGATGGACGAAGTGTCTGTTCCGAAGTGGTGTATATGTTTAAATAAGAATGTTCACGACAAAGATCACACTGACCGGCCCTCACTGGTGACTGGCGCATTCAAAGAAAGGACTGGAACAAAAATCCAAGAAGACAAGCGTTACACAATTAGAGGGCTGTACCCATTATTTTCAGAAATTTCAAGAACTGTGTAGCACGAAATTATTAGTGCAGATCTGGACTGTAAAACAGATTTTTCCGGGTGGGATCCTCTGATGTTGTCAGAAGAACATAAAACCAAACCAGTGACAGCTTTACTAACATTTCTCACTCACTCTGAAAGGAATGGTAATTTTTTTAACCACGTTGCCACTGGTGATGATACTACACTAGAAACAAAACACCAGTCAATGGAATGACATCATTCGCAATCCCTAACGAAATCTAAAAAAGCAGAACAAATGTTGACTATCGGAAAGATTGTGATTAGAGTGGTTTGGGGTCGTTAGGGTTTGCTGCTCAACGACAAAATGCCTAGAGGTGAGAAGGTAAATGCAGCAGCCTACTACCAGATGCTTTAACGACTCCGCCGCGACAAAAGAACAAGCGTTGCGGAATGCCAGCCAGTGAAGGCGGCCTCCTTCACGATAAGGCACGTCCGCATGCACCGGCAGTAGCACAGGACGTGCTTCAGCGGTTTCAGTGACAAATGTTTCACGTAGCCCCGAGTCATCATCACTTATTCCCCAAACTGAAAGAGTTTTTCAGGAGAGAACGCTACGAAAGTGATCATGAGCTTAAAGAAACCGTAATTCAGTGGTTCAACAACTTGGCGGCAACTGAGTATGCAGAAAAGCTTCAAAAACCATACGACAAATGCCTTAATTTGAACGGCGACTACGTAGGAAAGTAATTTGTGTATCAAATTTTACGGAAAATACATTTTCGTTTAATGACATCAATTACGAATTTCTGCAGAAATACGTTTTTACTTTCCGAATGACCCTGGTAGTTTATAAATAAATATGTTATATATCATGCCACTGAAGATGTTACATGTACATACATACTCGGCAAGCCACCTCTCGGTGTGTGGTGGAGGGTGCTTTGCATAACATCGTCACTCGCTCCTTTTCCAGTCGCGTATGGATTACAAAACATCATTGCCGGTATGCTTCCGTGTGGGCTCTAATCTCTCTCATTTCATGCATTTCATGCTCGTGGACTTTTCGCGAAATATACGCAGAAGGAAGCAATACATTGGTTGACTCTTTTTCAGGAGCTGTATGCTCTCTGAACTTTAACAGAAGCCCGTAAGGTGAGACAGAAGGTCTCTCTCGCGGCATCTGCCACTGCAGTTTGCCGATCATCTCCGTGACGCTTCCACCATCCTGCGTGCTGCTCTTTGTGCTGTTCTCCGTTGGCTTTTCTCTACCTCGTCTATCAAACCTCTCTGGTACGGATCCCACACTGATTAACAATATTCAAGTACTGGCCGATCGAGTGTTTTGTAACTTACTTCATTTGTTGGTGGTCTACTCTTTCTGACATTTCTTCCAGATTTATTTTGTATATAAACATTGGTTTATTGTTTATTATTTCACGTTTTGTAAATTGTTTTATAAAGACCCCCCAGGCTGGCCAAAAGCACTAATTCCCCCCAGAAATTTCAATGACGCAGTTTGCGTCATGACCCCTCCCCCTTCCTGTAGGCACCTCTGTGTCTTACCCCGTTTAATTTTAAGAGGCTCTTCCATTTCAAATCCCTCCTTAGGCTTACTTCCAGATATTTTATGGAAGTAACTGTTGCCAGTGATTGTTCTGCTACTGCGTAATTATGTAATAAAGGATCTCTTTTTCTATGTATTCACAGTACGCTATTTTTGTTTAGGCTGAAAGTCACTTGCTGTTCCTGCACAATTCGTCGATACGCTACAGATCCTCCTACTACAATTTTCCAGTCATACTACACCATCATCCGCGAAATGGTTCATTGAACTTTAGATATTATCTGTAAGGTCATTTGTATGCAGTATATTGTGAAAAACAACGGTCTTACAACACTGTTGTCGATGTAATAGTGCGTGCGCGCTTATTTTGTTCATTAGGCGCCTGTGTGGATTTGTACCGAGCAATGCCTTCCAAACAAGAAAGCCGAAATGTGTGTGTAAATGAAAATTGAGTTTTATACAGCCGCCACAGTCAGACAGAGCAACAGTTATCAACATAACACTAACAAGGGGAACACCAAGTATGGTACCAACGGATTTTGATGGGTCGCAGGTATGTTGTGAGGGAATTCCTCCAGACCATCGACCTAAAAGGATTTATTCCAATGAGCCTTGATTTCTAAGAAAATCGAGATCAAATTCGCAGCAAATTACCACGCGTAACGTGTCTACTTATACATGGAGGTTACTGCTCAGCGAGACAGCGTGGTGTAATCGGCAAGGTGCTAGGCTCACCTGCAGGATACTTGGGTTCGATACCTAGCGGTAGAACAATTTTTAAAAATTGCTACTTTTTATATTTAAAAAAATTAAATGTGAAGTATTTCATTGGCAATCTCTTCGCCCATTGCAAGGGACGTTCCGGATATCATGCTTGGCGGTGTGTCTGTGAGCAGATTCCAACTGCGAAGCAAACATTCGTCGTTTTTTAAGCCGTTAGTGAGTTCACCTTTTGATTGCTAATCACACACATCCATTTCCGAAGAGGTTTCGTGTGATGGGCCTGCTTCCATCATAGCGCATTTGTTCTCCACGTTGCACTTCTTGCCGCGCGCATGAACGACACGCTACGAATGACTAACCGACTGGCCGTAGCATAATAGTCCACTGGGACGCGTCACCTGGGTACACACGTCCTAGGAGGAGATAAAAACAGCACGATCAGGAACTGTAAACATAGGTATTAAATGTGGCCCAAATATTATAGGTATTAACAAAAGACTGTTTACTGATTTCGAAATATGCTTCAATCGTCTTAAAAGTGTGCTTCGAAAAAACAAAATGAATAAAATATTCGTCGCGCAATACATAAGATATTGAACGAATGTTACATGTTTTTATCCTGACCATTTACTGCAGACGTTTACATAAGAATGGTTATAAAAATACACAATTACGTACAATCATCGGATAGATGTGAAAGGTAATTGACCTATATCGGACTTGAACCCAGACAGCCTGCATGACAGCCTCGCATCTTGCCGATTACACCACGGTGTCTCCCTGAGCGGTAACCGCCATGTATAAGTAGACACGTTACGCGTGGTAATTCGCTGCGAATTTGGTTTCGATTTTCTTAGAAATCAAGGCCCATTGGAACAAATCCTTTTAGCTTGATGGTCTGGAGGAATTCCCTCACAACATACCTACGACCAATCAAATTCCGCTGGTACCATACTTGGTGTTCCCCTTGTAAGCAAGTGAGAAAAACAAGACAAAATACAGTCAACGATGAGACAGAACCTTGCTTGATGTAGCGCGGCAGAGATAGTCAGCAATCAAGGCTTTTTTCAAGCAATGATTTCTAGATTACTAACTTAAAGCTGGTCTTGGAAACTTTGTAAGAAGACTTTCGCGGGACAGTTTCAGTCTGTCTTCAAGCGTCTACCACCTAAGGTTTCTCAGCATCTCTTTGATGCTCTCCTGTGCTTCAAAGCAATCTGTAACCATTAATACTGTATACCTTGCACATCCATTCTTAGCTATAACTCGTCCGGGGCGCAAAAAGTGAGATATATGCAGAGCTACGTCAAAGTCGTAATGCTGTAAATGTTAAATAAATACTTTAAATGCTACATAAGTGCTCTAAATGGTAATAAGTAAATTTCAATGGCATTTATTAAAATTAGTTATTTCAGCAAAATTTATTACTCAGGTGCTAAAACATCTTAATAGTCAGACATCAGACATTAACTGATTATAATACATCTACAATTTTGTGTGAAATCACCAGACAAATATGACAAAAGAGTGAAAATTAAGATCAGTAATAATTACTTGTTGCGGAACTATGCTGTTGTTGTTGTTGTGGACTTCAGTCCGGAGACTGGTTTGATGCAGCTCTCCGCCCTTCTCTATCCTGAGCAAGCCTCTTCATCTCTTAAGAACGGCAACCTACCCCCGTTTGAATCTGCTTACTGTATTCATCTCTTGGTCTCTCTCTGCAGTTTTTACCCCAAACACTTCCCTCCAATGCTAAATTCACAATTCCTTGATGCCTAGGAATGTGCTCTACCAACCGATCCCTTCTTTTAGTCAAAGTATGCCAGATTTTCCTTTTCTCCCCAATTCTGTTTAGTACCTCCTCATAAGTTACACGATCAACCCACCTAATCTTCAGCATTCTTTCGTAGCACCACATTTCAAAAGCCTCTACCCTTCTCCTGTCCGCACTGTTCATCGTCCAAGTTTCACTCCCATACAAGGCAACACTCCACACAAATGTCTTCAGAAAGGACTTTCTTACGCGTAAATTAATATTCGATGTTAAAAAATTCTCTTTTTCAAAAACACTTTTCTTCCCATTGCCATTCTGCATTTCATATCCTCTGTACTGCGACCATCATATGTTATTTTACTGCCCAACTAACAAAACTCGTCTACCACCCTTATTGTTTCGTTACCTAATCTAATTCCTTCAGCATCACCTGATTTTCTTAGACTGCATTCCATTATCCTTGTTTTGCTCTTGTTAATATCCATCTCATACGCTGTCCGCCTCCGTATCTCAGTGGAAGCGAGGCAAGGGGTCTGGGTTCGATTCCTGACAGAAGACTGGGTGTTGTGTGTTGGTCATTATCATTATCATCATCATCGACACTTACGTCGCCGAAGTGGCGTCAATAGGAAGACTTGCATTAGGCGGCGGAACTCCTATGGGGATATCCCGACCGCGAAAAGCCAAATGATCATTTTTTTCATCTTATACGCTTCCTTCAACACACTGTCCATTCCGTTCAATTGATCTTCCAGGTCCTTTGCTGTCTCTGACAGAATTACAATGTCATCAGCAAAACGCAAAGTTTTAATGTTTTCACCCTGAACTTAAATCTTTTCCCAAAATTTTCCTTGCTTTCCTTCACAGCTTGCTCGATGTACAGATTGAATAAGATTGGAGAAAGACTACAACCCTGTCTTACTCCCTTCCCAACCAATACTTCCCTTTCATGGCCTTCGTCTCTAATAACTGCGGTCTGGCTTTTGTACAAATTGTAAATAACCCTCCTTTCCCTATATTTTGCTCCTGATGAATTCATGTTTTGAGAGTTTATTCCAATCAACATTGTCAAAAGCTTTATCAAAATCTACAAAAGCTAGAAATGTAGGTTTGCGTTTCCTTGGGCTACCTTCTAAAATAAGCCGTAAAGTGAGTATTGCATCCCCTGTTCCTACATTTCTTCAGAAAGGACTTCCTTACGTGTAAATAAATATTCGATGTAAAAAATTTCTCTTTTTCAAAAACGCTTTTCTTTCCATTGCCATTCTGCATTTGATATCTTCTGTACTGCTATTATCATACTATATTGCCCAAGTAAAAAACTCATCTACCACCTTCATTGTTTCGTTACCTAATCTAATTCCTTCAGCATCGCCTGATTTTCTAAGACTGCATTCCATTACCGTTGTTTTGCTCTTGTTAATGTTCATCTTATACGCACCTTTCAACACACTGTCCATTCCGTTCAACTGCTCTTCCAGGTCATTTGCTGTCTCTGACAGAATTACAATGTCATCGGCAAAACGCAATGTCATTATTTCTTCCCTCTGAACTTTAATTCCTTTTCCAAATTTCTAATGCTTTCCTTTATAGCTTTCTCAATGTACAAATTGAATAACACTGGACTAAAGCTACAACACTGTCTTACTCCCTTCAAAACCACTCCGTCCCTTTCTTGCTCTTCAACACTGACAACTGCCGTCTGGTCTTCGTACAAGTCGTAAATCACCTTCCGTTCCCTATATTTCACTCCTGCTTGCTTCAGAATTTGAAAGAGTGTAATCCAATCAACGCTGTCGAAAGCTTCCTCCAAATCTACAAAAGCTAGAAATGTAGGTTTGCCTTTCCTTAATTTATCTTCTAATATAAGCCGTAAAGTATTGCCTACCGTGTTCCTACATTTCTCCTGAAACCAAACCGATCATCCCTGACTTCGTCTCCTACCAGCTTTTCGGTCCTTCTGCAAATAATTCGTGTTAAAATTTTGCAACCATGACTTATTAAACTGATTTTTCTGTAATTTTCACACCTGTCTGCATCTGCTTTCTTTGGGATGGGGATTGTTAAATTTTTCTTAAAGTCTGAGGGTATTTCGCCTGTCTCATACATCTTACACACCAGGTAAAATAGTTTTGTCATGGCTGGTTTTCCCAGAGACTTCAGTAGCTCTGAGGGAATGTCATCTATTCCTTTTTTCGACTTAGGTCTTTCAGTCCTCTGTCAAATTCATCTCTCAGTATAGTATCTCCTATTTCATCTTCATCTACATCCTCTTCCCTTCCTACAATGTTGTCTATAAGTTCATTTCCTTCATAGAGTCCCTCTATGTACTCTTTCCACCTTTCAGCTTTCCCTTCTTTGCTGAGACCTGGTTATCCATCTGAGTACTTGATATTCACAGAACTGTTTCTCTTGTCTCCAAATGTATCTTTTATTTTCCTGTAGGCAGAACTATTTTTCCCCTATTTATACATTCTTCTACGGACTTGCATTTGCCTTCTAGCCACTCCTGCTTAGCTATTTTGCACTTCCCATCATTTCTTAGTCATCTATACTCCATTTTGCCTCTTTAATTTAGTTAATTTTTACATTTCCTTCTTTCATCGATTAAGTTTAAAATTTCCTGTGATAGCTAAGGATTTTTTGTAGGTCTTGCCTACCTACCTAATTTGTCCTCTGCTGCCTCCACTATTTCGTCTCTCAATACTACCCATTCCTCTTGTACTGTTTTAGTTTCCCCCCGTTTCCGTTAATTGTCGCCTAAAGCTCCCTTTCAAACACTCTAGAACTTCAGGTTCCTTCAATTTATCCAGATCCCACCTCCTTATTTTCCTACCTTCCTGCAGTTCTTTTCCGTTTCAGCCTACAGTTCCTGACCAATAAGACATGGTCAGAGTCTACATCTGTCCCTGGGTATGTTTTGCAGTATAAAACCTGTTTCCGAAATCTATGTCTTACCATTATGAAATCTATCTGGTACCTTCCGGTGTCTCCTGGTCTCTTTCACGTATACAACCTTCTTTCATGATTCTTGTTGTTTGTATAGTGTATGGGACTTAACTACGGGGTCATCAGTCCCTAAACTTACAAACTACTTATGAACTACTTACGAACTAAGACGGCACAAATATCCATGCCCGAGGGGGGATTCGAACCCCGACCGTAGTGGCCGTGCAGACCGTGACTGAAGCGCCTTAGTCCCCTCGGCCACCGCGGCCGGCTTATGATTCTTATACCTAGTTTTTGTTATAACTAAATTATGCTCCGCGCAAAATTCTTTTGCCCAGTCCAAATCCACCTACTATCTTCCTTTCTCTTCCTTTTCCTACTACCGAATTCCATTCGCCCATAACAATAAAGCTTTAATCTCCCTTAATTGTATGAATAATTTCCTTTACCTCCTCAACATTTCTTCGATCTCCTCATCATCTGCAGAGCTAGTTGGCATATAAAACGGTATTACTGTGGTCGGTGCTGGCTTCGTATCTCTCTTGACTACGATAATGCGATCACAGCGCTGCTCATAGTTGTTTAACCGGATTCCTAAAAATGTTCAAATGTTTAAGCTTAAGGGACTTAACTACGGGGTCATCAGTCCCTAAACTTACAAACTATTTATGAACTACCTACAACTAAGGACGGCACAAATATCCATGTCCGAGGGGGGATTCGAACCCCCGACCGTAGTGGCCGTGCAGACCGTGACTGAAGCGCCTCAGTCTCCTCGGCCATCGCGGCCGGACCGGATTCCTATTTTCTTATTCATTATCAGTCCTACTCCTGTAATACCCCAAACTGTTTTTGTATTTATAATCCTGTATTCATCTGACCAGAAATCCTGTTCCTCTTTCCACCGAACTTCACTAATCCCCACTATGTCTAACTTCAACCTATACATTTCTCTTTTTAAATTTTCTAATCTCCACACCCGATTAAGGGATCTAACATTCCTCGCTCCGATCCGTAGAATGCCAGTGTTGTCTTTCCTGATGACGACATCCTACTGAGTAGTCCCGGCACTGGAGATCCGAATGGAGGACTATTTTAGCTCCGGAATATTTTACCTGAGAGGTTGTCATCATCATATATTCATACAGTAGAGCTGCATGTTCTCGGGAAAAGTAACGGCTGTAGTTTCCCCTTGCTTTCAGCCGTTCGCAGTAACTGTGTGACAAAGCCACATTAGCTGATATTACAAGGCCAGCTCAGTCAATCATCCATCCTCTTGCCCTTGTAACTACTGAAAAGGCTGCTGCCCCTCTTCAGGAACCACACGTTTGTCTGGCCTCTCCACAGATACCCCTCCGCTGTGGTTGCACCTACAGTTGGGCTATCTGTGTCGTTAAGGCACGCAAGCCACTCCATCCCGGCAATGTCTGTAGTTCATGGGGATGGTGAGGAACTATATGTGTGCTATATATGCATACGATGTTCTGCTGAACTTTCCAAGACCCATAATTAAAAAAAGAAAGAAAAGAAAACGTCCACCTTACAAAATTATACTAGAAAACGTCGAACAGTATATTCCTTTCTTTGTTTCTTATTAATGTATAGTGTAGAATTTTTTAATTTGATGTTAATCAGTGTTTTACTTCTTGTTATTTTCTTCATTCCCTACAGTGATACAAATTCAGCATCCTTGCATTAAATACAGATATATTTGTTAGGAAAGAGGCAAATATATACACTGGCTGCTGAAATTTTGGAATGGCTCATTTCTTCGTACTGTCAATTTATAAAACTGCACGGCATTTCAACCACTGTTGCAAGGTACCACACTCCACACCCTGAGGCAGGCCACTTACAATTGTGGGCAAAACACAAATTTAAAATTACAGTCACATAGCTCAAAATTTGTATTGACAATGACAACGGCTGCAGAAGCATACGCTTATATCAACTGAAGTGTGTTAAAATATGGAAGGTATGAACTGAGTTTGCAGGAGCGATGCAAAGCTTGTCTGAAAGAAGGCAGCTTTTATGTCCATACCAAAAATTTCTTTGGGTCACTTCTGTAACATGAAATTGGACTGGGAGAACGACAATTTAGAAAAACTAATTTAAAGTGCAAGTCATTAGGTGTTTAAGGAAATAAAAGTACCATGGCTCATTTAAATGCCTAAACACATTTAAGAATATAAACGCTAAATATATGCTGAATTGGAATTTCAAAATGCACAATTTTCGAAGTTTATTTGCTAATTTCACGTGGCTCTAGATACATGCTGGGATGGGTCGCTGGAGTACTTTGTAGGCAATCTCCTATGTAGAACAGTTGCATATATCCAGTCTCTTTCCAATAAAATAAATTCCAGTAGGTGTTGCACTTACTTCAGAGAGTTCCATTTGATATTCCTTAAAAAAAGTTGCCTCAAGGTATTGGTGTGAACTGACTGCGAAGAAGCTTTGCCACCAGGTGGAAAAGCTCGACGTCACTACAGTAGTGCACTTGCACTATGTGGCCAAACATGCTCTTCACTGTCAAGCAGTGGCCAGTGGCGTCTCGTGTTGAGCGCTGGGCGTATGGCTTTCGATGAGGGGTTGGAACACTTGCGCGGAGTGACACTTGCGCGGAGTGACACTTGCGCGGAACCCGGGGCCCTTGGGGCGGCTAATCGCTTTTCCTGGGTACAGGCCCACCAAGAAGTCTAGCACTGCTGTTGTCAAGTTTCCACACTGTCAACATAACACGAAAATCAGTGAAACTGCACAACCCTTTGCAAGCTGAAGAGTAATATAGTGACTTGTTCTAACTACATATTAATCAGTTGAGTGTTCCTCCTGTAAACAAAAAGGTATTTTAATAGTGATAATGTTTTTGAGAATTAGTCTCTGCTACTACAAGACTATGACTTTCCACAGTCATACCTCCTAAAAGCATATTATTCAGAACACTAAGCATATCAAGACACCTGCGCAAGCAATAAATATATTAGGCATCCTGCACAGATACGTTGATGTAATTGACCGCTATGTAGTTAACCCCACTATCACGCAACTTCCATCTCTTTAAAAATAGCTACTATGCTTTTTAATAGGAGATGCAACCTTAAACCTTCAATTAAAAAAACCTTAATAATAAGTGAATGAGTATTTTACATACTTAAAGCGTTTATTCGTAGACCCCAAAACGATTTGGCTGTATTCTAATTACAAATACATCTAAGAAATATATGAAATACGGAATGTGTAAGGGAATGTCACACACCGAAAAATGCTAAAGATAAATTCTATTTTCCATCACCGTCATATAGAACCATTTTTACTCCGAACTTGGCATAAACCAACAGGGAGAAACAAGTTGCAAGACTTCCAGGAAAAATGAAGCGAAATTGACAGCCAATAGTTGGTTATAAATTACATTGCCTGTTAACTGTATAAATATAAATTACGGAATACGCGGAACTCCTGTTCAGTACAGTCAAAAAGGTATAAGGTAATAGGCAGTGGTTTACAATCAGATATCCGTATCACTCTCCTCCTCAAGAAGTCTGTGTGAAGATTTATATTCAGAACATTCAAGAAAAAGGTGTTGAAACTAAAAGAAGCAGCTCATTTACTCAGGAAGGGAAAACGTTATGGTGCCCGTAAATTTGAATGGCTGTATCTCTTGTAGTAACATTTAATTTTTGATAAAATGTTAAAATCCAATAAACCAGAATTTTGTCTTTCTAAACTCAGTGCCAATTTTTTTTTTTGTGGAAATTTTTGCAGGAAGTAGTCTTGACGTGATTTCATACTTCTATGCATTAACATGTAATTTGTGTCACAAATTGCGCGACCGGTCCTGTCGGAGGTTCGAGTCCTTCCTCAGACATAGGTATGTTTGTTTGTACTTTGCCTAAGTTATTTTAAGTAGTGTGTAAGTCTAGCGACCAATGATCTAAGTAGTTTGGCCGCATAAGACTACACATATACACGTAATTTATTTATTTCATAACCACATTTAAGTACTAATAATTAAAGAAACTTAAAAGAGAAATTTGAAGTAAACACTGAAAACAAATGATTGATATTTCTCATGAGATGAATGCACACAACCGTTGTTATGTCTTGTGAATGTACCTACAAATTCTGCCATATGAAAATTGTAGTGTGAGTCCCAAATATGTTTTTTTTCTGTAATAACATTAAAAACATATTAAAAATTCAGAACTCGAAAATCAGTGAAGTTTTGGACTTGAAGCGTTTTGTGTTGCTACATCATTACATAGTAGACACGATTTTAAAATTTGGTTGCTATCGCCAAAGTAGACGAAACGTTAAATTTTTGGTGTAATCTTCGCCGTGCAGACTGTATGTTGTAGAAGTCTACGTCGAACCTAATCATACCTCTGAGGAGAGAACGTTGTTTGCACTTCTCCTGCGTTTCCAGTCAGCTGTGCTGTGCTACGTAACGACATCGTACCGTTCCACTTTACCGAGAGCTATATATGTGTTGGTGTGATGTCTGTTTTTTCGAAATAAGACATCACACCAATATATGTATCATTTAGACGCAAAGATACTGGGTTCTGGTTTCATCGCTAACGCGATTAACAACGTTAGACCTCGTGTGTAAACAAAATGTTCAAATGTTTGTATAGTCTATGGGACTTAACTACGGGGTCATCAGTCCCTAAACTTACGAACTACTTATGAACTACTTACGAACTAGGACGGCACAAATATCCATGCCCGAGGGGGGATTCGAACCCCCGACCGTAGTGGCCGTGCAGACCGTGACTCGGCCACCGCGGCCGACGTGTGTAAACACTTAAAGGTTATGAGTGCCACTGGAAAAATGCATAAATAACACCTGTTGTTTCAGACTTGAAGATGACCTGAAATTAGCCGAAATCGATATCTCATAATAAACATAAGGTGTAGCTGTCTATATTTCATAATGCTATTCCTAACATATTTAAAAGCTGCTCAAAACCACCTACAAAAAACCTTTATAATGAGATTGTATATAATTCCACGATCAAATTGTGTTGTAGTAATTATTTGTAGTAATACACCCAAAGATCTGCCCTTGCTTTTAGTGCCTTGATCAGCTGTTCATTTTTAGAGGTATTACTAGGGACAGGAAAAATTCGCATTTGCGATAAATGCGAATATAGATGCGAATTCTGACTCAAAATGCAGTAAATCCGAAATTGTAGTTAGCAACAGTTGCGCTCAATTCCGATTTCATCACATTCCTCTTCACATGGTGCTGTATTGTAAATCGAGTGATATTTGTATGACGTGTTATCTCCCTGTTGAATGAGGCTGTGATATCTCCGGGCCGTTACTACTTCTCCACCTCGCTCGGTGGGCCTTTCCCTGAATACGGCACAGGTAGCGGCTGGAGGGCGAGGAGTAGGGGTGGTGTATCCCTACTTCTGGAACACCCTGTTCACTACCTGCAGCGTCCGGGTCTCCGCGCAAGTGTCTACAAATTCCCTTTCCGCGCAAGTGTCACTCCGCGCAAGTGTCACAAACTCTTCGATGAGCGGGGGGGGGGGGGGAGGCGAAGATAACCATATCTGCATTCCTGACTAAGCAGGAAATTAAATGAGGAAAACTTTTGAGCACTAAATGGCAAGCGCAAAAGGCAAGAGAGAGAGGAAAACAAACTACAATTTCATCAATTACCGGTTGTGACTTTCCTCTTGGATCTGTGTCTTCCAGAAAACTCCTGACAAATTCAATTACTTGTAATGCTTATGGGACTTAACTGCGGAGTTATCGGTCCCTAAACTTACAAACTACTTATGAACTAGCTTATACTAAAGACGGCACAAATATCCATGACCGAGGGGGGATTCGAACCCCCGACGGGGAACGGCCTTGCACATCGTAGCATAGCGCCTCAATGCGCTCGGCCGCTTCGCCGCGGCAAGCCCCTGAACTTCGACTAACAGTTTTCGTAGCATTTGGTGAGAGAGCTTTTTAAATGGACAGTCTTTTCCAGAGGTGTACACACACAAAAAAAAAATGAATATAAAATTTAAATTATCAACTCATAGCTTTTGTCGTCTCGCCGGTGTAGTCTCTTGCAGTCTCGTTCTCTTCCGAGGTGAATTTTATGCAGACATTAATGGTGAGACTTACTTTCTACTTGTCGATGACAGTGAATCACTTTACTTTATTTCTTTACAACACATAGTTTAAAAAGTTTTACATAATCACTCCAAGTCTCCCAGGACAATCTTCTACAATGTATCACAAAAGTTAGTCGATCTGTTATACAGTACAGCACCTAGAGAACCACTCTGTACAGGCCGGCCGCGGTGGCCGCGGGGACTGAGGCGCTCCAGTCACGGTCTGCACGGCCACTACTAATATCCATGCCCCTCGGGCATGGATATTACTGCCGTCCGTAGTCTTAGCTAGTTCATAAGTAGTTTGTAAGCTTAGGGACTGATGACCCCGTAGTTAAGTCCAATAAAAAAATAATAAATAAAATAAAAAACTCTGTACAGTCTTCTATCACCAAGTGGGGAACATGGCGTCAGACACTGTCCACCAATAGAAAACGCTCAGCTCAAGTAAGTTGTAACATTGCGGAAAAATTTTTTCAGGTTGTCAAATATTATCTTTACAAATTTAACATTTCAGTTTCTTATTCTAGTTTGCGTGTATGTGTTTTGTGCTTGTAAATGAATTTTAACATGTGCGGTTGCTATGACGATTATTTTAACTTTGATCACTGGCAACTTCCCGTTGACACAACTCTGTAACGTTAATTTGCTAATTTGTGCGACAGGTAAATAAAGTTCGTGTGAATTATCACATGGCGTTTTATTTTAGCGAGTGTATTATGTTGTAATTAGTTTGTCTGTTTGTGATAGGATTTTACGTTGATTTGAGGTAGCATTTGCACACGTGTTTCTACTGTGTATTCAGTATTGTTTGTGAGTGTATTAGATTCGGGTCAATTCAAGTCCGGAATACGACCCGTCGGCTTTGACCAACGACGTCATATCTGAGTTAATGACGATAGTTTGTTTATAACAGAACATAGATTACATATTACGATTTTGTCTTTAAAAAGTCATCTGTGGTTTCACTATGGTAGTTAGGTATATGTTAACAGAGAGATTTTTTTCCTTTTTTTTTTCCCGCAAGTGAGCGGCGAAGGCGCGAATTTTTGGGCTGAGACCTGTGATCGATTGTATATTCTGTTCTGGTAGTCTGTAATATATGAGGATAATCGCAGATTATTTATTATCTTCAATACATAAGTATTACGATATTATCCCGTATGTTTATATTCGTTAATAGTGTTTGTTTTGCTAATTGGTATATCTACGTAGCGTATCTTGTGAGCCGGCCGCGGTGGATAGCCGGGCGCCGTGGCTCAGCGCGCCCGGTCAGAGGGCTCAACGCCCTCTGTAATAAAAAAGCTGAGCCAAGAACTCATCGAACAAAAACGAACATACACGATCAGCGTCCGCAATGAATAGAACCAACCATAGAGAGAGAGGAAAAAAAAAAAAAAAAAAAAAAAAAAAAAAAAAAAAAAAAAAGGGGGGGGGGACTGAGGCGCGCCAGTCACGGTCTGCACGGCCACTACGGTCGATGGTTCGAATCCCCCCTCGGGCATGGATATTTTTGCCGTCTTAGTTCGTAAGTAGTTCATAAGTAGTTTGTAAGTTTAGGGACTGATGACCCCGTAGTTAAGTCCCATAAGCTATACAAACATTTGAACATTTTTTGTGTCTTGTGAGACTCAGATATGGCGTCATTAGTCAAAGCCGACGAGTTGTATCGGATTATGCCTCTGATTAGTTATCAGTGCTTTATAAGGTTCTAATGAGTTACTGGGATATTTTTATAAAAATGTTCAAATGTGTGTGAGGTCTTATGCGACCAAACTGCGTGGTTATCAGTCGCTAGACTTGCACACTAATTACTTGGCTAACTTTAACTTACGCTAAGAACAACACAAACACCCATTTCCGAGGGAGGATTCGAACCAGCGACCGTAGCGGCCGTTATTTTTATGTGTGAATTTTGTATTTGCATAATATGTGAATATGTATTGCGTAATAAAACTAAGAGATTTTGATAAAATTAGGTATGTCTCGTGTTTATGTAGCATGTATACGAAATGTCAAATTATAGCTTGGATATTTGGTTGCGATAGGTATGTGAAAAATCAAAGCTAAAGTATGAAATGGACCATCCTTAGGAAAGTCTTAGTATAGACAGCTAGGCTAATACACTGTTGTCAGAAGTGTTCCCGTGTGGTTTCACTATACATATATAATTGCCGCGGTACTTTCTACTGATGGTAGAGCTTTAATCATAAAGAAATGGGGTTGGTACATAATGAAGCGGTATTGGGGGTGCATATATGGAAATGTTAGACGTTGGAGTAGAGCAGCTCCTCAGTTGAGGCTACGACTGAGTTAAATGGTTAGTTTCACTAGACGTGCTGACAATCGCACTATCGCATTAGCAGGAAAAAAATCGGACCTAAACAACTTTCGACCTCTCCAGGAAGAAGGTTCTTTCATGAAAAACCTCTCGCTGAATTATGGCAGTTTTTCTTTTTTCAGACGAGATTGACTATTTATTCACAATATTTATAAGACTGATATGCATTAAACGTCTTTCCAATATTTACGTGTTTTCCAATGGCTGCAACCTATTCCACTGTAAATTTTGTGCATAGGCCATAAAAGTCAGAAATGATGTTATGTTGTCGGCCACTTAGAGTCTTCGTAGGATCTCTGAAATTGTCTCGTCAGTCTTAATTGCTGATTTCTTTCTTCTTTTCCCTTCTACATTTAAAATTATATTGTTGACCATAATTTTCATCGTCTTCTCTGAAAATATTCAATAAGGGAAATATTTGGGTGAACCTTTGAAACTAATGCGTTTACCCTTGAATCATAAAAAAAAATGTTCAAATGTTTGTGAGCTTATGGGACTTAACTGTGGGGTCACCAGTCTCTACACTTACAAACTACTTATAAACTGACTTATACTAAAGACAGCACAAACATCCATGCCCGAGAGGGGATTCGAAACCCCGTCGGGGAACGGCCTCGCGCATCAGAGCATAGCGCCTCAATACGCTCGCCCACTCCGCCGCGGCAATTTAATCATAAAAATTTATTTTGTATCCCAGCCCCGTCGCCGCTTTTGTGTCTTGTTTCCGTCGTAGGTGTCGGTGGCCGAGTAGAAAGAGACCGACACAGGAATAAAGGATGCACGCTTGTGCAGGTAGGACGTGACCAGCCAGTGGGACAGCAGAAACTAGAAACACTAGAGTAAATTAGAACGAGATATATATTTCTTAGAGACTTAGTAATACTTTTACATAGCTCAGTACTGCAGAAGGCTGATACATAGTTGAGCTACAGGCCTGCCTAGTGCCTATCCGATAGCCAAGGCTTCACTGGTGCCTATCTGATTCCGAAGTGTTAAATGGTTCCTATCTCAGTCCCAAGTGAACGATGTCGTTCAGTGGTGGCCACGAGCGGAGTTGTAGCAGAGGGCGTTCGTGGCTGACGTCGTAAGAACGCCGCGCCGTGCGTGCATGGCGGCGCGCGGCGAAAGTAGGTGGCGCGCACTTTAGACTTGTGCGACACCACAATTTATATTCCTTTAAAGTGTCATTTGTCACAGATGAATCCCTCTAATTAATCTTACTGAAAGGAAGTCACGTAAAACTGCATTAGAAAGGGTGTCGCCATTAGGAAAAGATTGGAAAGCTCTGGTCTAGAACAGCAATGAGTCATAATGCTGGTGGTACGTATGCATAGCGCATAGTACAAGTAGTTGATGTATTGGCTGTGCGATGCTGCTTTTATAAAGGTGATGAAATCGTCAAAGCAAAAATTTCATTCTTTTGAAAAGTAAATCTTGGTTTCCTGTGAATATTCTATATTTTATTTAATATATTTAATGCATTTTAGTTATCAGTTTGAATGAGGTACAAATGGGAAGTAAAAATGTAAAACAAAACTGTTGACTCGTAAAGTAAATAGTAGTTTGAGAAAGTGTTTGTACCGAGGAGTTTGAAATACGGTTAGGGAAAATTTGTAAAATATATTTTTCCAGTTTATGGAACTGTGGAAATAATAAATGTACGTAAAGAATTCAGTAAGTTGAAGTGGGGACTAATGTCCGTTAATAGACTTTTAATTTCATTTGTTTAGTACTCGTACTTGTTCTAGAAAGATCTAATCTGATTGGTCACTTATCGCGCGGGAGTGGCCACGTGGTCTAAGGCGACATGCTACGGACTGGTCGGTCGCTGTCGCCGGAGGTTGGAGTCCTCCCTCGGGGATGGGTAAGTGTGTTGTCCTTAGTTAATGTTATTTGAAGTAGTTCGTAAGTCTAGCGACTGATGTCTATAGCAGTTTGGTCCAATAGGTTCACAAACATTTGAACATTTGATTGGTCACTCATGTAAAGGATGATTTAGCAAGGTTCTAACCTGTAAGTTGATTGGCTGCGAATTTTTCAACCAAGTAGAATCGTTTATATATACTAAAGTTTTGTTTAGTCTACAAATGATTGGGCGTTCAACGTCGCGAGTAAATAAATAGAGCTGTGAACAGTTTAGGTGATACTGCAAGAGTATAAAATTCTTAAGGTTCCTGGATGTTATAAAATGGTTATTAATGATCATGAAATACGAAATACGAAAGTGTGTTTATGCAGACTATTACTTTAGTACAACTTACATTCACGTGGCGTATTGTGCATGTGGTGAACTGAGGACGGAGCATACAATGATCGATCAGCCTGGTATCTGAGAGAGCAACAGACAGTAATTTTTTTACCACAAAACTGGCTACAAGAATATCTGTTCTTGCGAATGATGAAAACACTGTACTTTCAGATTTGTTGGAAGTAGGAAGTGATTTCTGCAATCACTCGTTTGCAGTAATTACTGTATTTTGCTCCACATTTTCCATCATTTAGTTGTTAAACGAAAGACCCATTGCTAGACGCATTCGTCCTTCTTTGCAGCCTGTAGATGGGTGTAGTGTGGCTAGCTTCCACTGCGTCAATGTCTAGCAGAGGAATATTACTTGTTTCTCTAACACAAAAGGCGTCGATTTGACTGAAGAAGAATTTCACCGAAAGGTGAGTGGATTTCTGTGGGATGTCACAACCACCACGTCGTAATGGGAGTTATCCCCCTACCAAAGAATATTACTATATTCTGACATACCAGTTCCCAAGTTTCTTAAATATGTACAGCTATGAGGGTGGCCTGTGGATAGCTCAGTCGGTAGTTAGCAGCAAAAGGCAAAGTTCCGGTCCTGGTTCGGCACGGAGCTTTACTGTAGCAGCAAGTTTCAGGGCAGCGCACACTCTGCTGAAATATTTATTTCGGTAACAGTCCCTCAGGCTGTGACTAGGCCATGTCTCAGCAATATTCATTCTTCCAGAAGTTCTCGTCCCATAAGTTATGCAGGATAACTTATGTGGATTTGGAAGGTACGAGATGAGGTACTGAAGGAAGTAAATTTATTAATTAATAGCATATTTGAAGACCTGTTGCTATTATTATTTACAGAAATAAGATAAAGTGATAATAATAATACAAAAATGGAAAGATAGTTTCGATTAGTTACAATTAATGAAATATAGTAGGAGAAAGTAAAGCAATGAAGCGAGTTGCGAGTTGTATAGGTTAGTAGGTAGAGCACTTGCCCGTGACAGGAGATTTCATTTTATAGTCCTCCACCCAGGGGAGGAGTAATAACTCAATACAAAAATGTAACCAAATTATACGCAACCGCCAAAAAGGAAGGTTAGGGTTTAACGTCCTGTCGAAATTGTGGTCATTATAAACGGAGCACATGTACGGATTTATTTTGTGCTAAGGATGGGAAGGAAGCCGGCCGTGCCCTTTGAAGAAAACCATCCCGTCATTAGCCTGGAGTGATTTGGGGAAATCACGGAAAACCCAATGCAACGTAGCCGGAGGCGGGTTTGAACAGTCGTCCTCCCGAATGAGTGTGTTACCTAATCATCACCTCGCTCGGTAAGCAAAATACTGGTGAGCACAATCGCAATTAGGCCAGCTAACATAGGGTGCACTGACGGCAGTGCGTAATGGAGAAGGTTCTTCATTTATATTGCACAAAACGTAAATAATTAATTCACATGGCATCTAATATATACAAATAAATGTTTGTTTGTTTGTGTGTTTGTTCGTATTTTATGCGCTCCTCAGTTTTCATCCGATTGCGATGAAACTTTGTCAAAATGTTGCTTACACTTTTGCGAAGGATATGGGCATAATTATACATAGTTCAGGAGATATCACGTCCTGAATACTGAGATGCATGAAAAACTGCCATATTATGAATAACGATTCAATTTATTACTTCTTTGCAACATATTTTCAGACAGTATCAATTTATGCCATTGAATGTAGCCTAGATACAAAAGTATTTCATTGTATGACTTATAGTTTAGGAAATATGACTTGATAAACACTGAGATGCGTGACAAACTGTCGCATCATATTTGTTCTTATTTTATGCGGTGCCGTACCGTTCATCTGACGATGAAACTTTGCGCACTCGATCTTCAAAACAAGAGGAAAAACACTGTATAATTAAAATTTTGTATGCTACATGGCAGATGGTACTTTACATACGAAATTGGACGAAATCTACGGTTGTATTCCGATCTTGGTGAAATTTTGCACATTTAACCTTCGAAACGAGAGGAACATCACTATCTACCTTGGTTTTCATACAGTAGACGGAGGAGCAATAAACTTAGACACCACTTCACTGATCACCGTAAAAGTTAAGTACACAATTTTTCACAGATGGAGGAGACAATGGACTGAGGGGATGGGCGAGGAGTTCGACAGAAAGACGAGGAGGTGAGAAAGGGGAAGATGGAAGTGGGCAGAGAGGCAGAGAGACGGAAAGAGAAGGTGACAGCGAGAGAAAAGGGGAGGACAGGTGGAATAAACAATGCCCGAACGGCGCTGGGTTTTCACCTAGTAAATAATAGTGAGTACATCAATATAATAAGCAAACCGAAAGGAGATCATATGAATGCACATGCCTCATGATCAGAAACGGCAATAAAGACAGCTCAATAAATGATGTTACCAATGGTACAAAATGTTAAAAATCTTTTTACAACAAACAACTAATATATATAGAAGACACTTATCACAGAGCATAACAGAACTTTACATAATATAATACTCAATAAATGTGTTATAATGCATATCTTCTAAAAGATAAAAAATTCAAATGTTTGTAAATCTATGAGACTTTACTTCTTTGGTTATTAGTCCCTAGGCTTACAAACTACTTAAACTAAGTTCAACTAACCTAAGGACAACACACACACCCATGCCCCAGGAAGGACTCGAACATCCGACAGCAAGCAACCGAGGGCTCCGCAGCAAGGCGCCTTAGACCGCTCGGCCGCTCCACCGCTGCTCGATAAACCAAAGCCTATAAACACACAGTCACAGTTTTCTATTGCATGAGGCATTACGTATGCAGAATAAAATTAGCGTAATTTTATAGTTCCGTGATGTGTGAAATCGGTAGCTCCTGGTAGTAACTGTCAACTAACACCTTGTATAACGACATCTCGTCATTAGTTCAAGTGTTCAAATGTTTGTAGAGTCTGTGGGACTTAACTACGGGGTCATCAGTCCCTAAACTTACAAACTACTTATCAACTAGCTAATACTGAGGACGACACAAATATCCATGCCCGAGGGGGGATTCGAACCCCCGACCGTAGTGGCCGTGCAGACCGTGACTGGAGCGCCTCAGGCCCCTCGGCCACCGCGGCCAGCCGTCATTAGTTAATAAATGTGAATTTTATTAAGAAGGTCTGTATCTTTTTCCTGAGACATTATATTTGGATTAACCTAGTGTTTGTTAAACTTATGGGACTTAACTGCGAGGTCATCAGTCCCTAAACTTATAAACTACCTTATACTAAAGACAACACAAACATCCATGCCCTATGGAGGATTCGAACCCCCGACGGGGAGCGGCCTCGAGCATCGGAGCATAGTACCTCAATGCGTTCGGCCACTCCGCCGCGGCTTGGATTAACCACACGTTTTAAATGACTAAGGCTGCTGTTCCATCTAGTACCACATCCATCTATATACATCTGACCGACTGAAAAATAACTTTTCAGTTTGTCTGCTTCCGTTGCCTCCGTGTAATGATGGCCCGGGAAAAATCCACGCCAGCTGGGAGGCAATTAGGGCACGCTCGTTTCCTGACGCTCTGCCGCTCCCAGCAGTAATGTAGCCAGCGTACTACCAGAGTCCATAAATGTAACAGAGTGAGGGGCCAAGGCATCGGCGAGCTTCCAGTAGAACACCGTTAACACACTGACGCGGAAAAAGTAGTACACCTGGAAAGACGACGTAGATTTTCATCCGAAGACGGCGGATGCTACCTGCGGGATAGTAGATGAACTCTTAATGGTTTCAGCGTCGTCTGCGTAAAAGTAGCATACTGATATTGCTGCCACAGCGACATCTGTGTGCACCCTGTAATAGGGAATGTTTGCAGCCATAAGGCTCAGACTGATATCGAGGTGTGAAGCAAACGGGGTTGGAACACTTCTACGAAGTGACACTTTTACAGAGGCGCGGGTGAACCGGATAGCAGTTAGTCTACAAGGGCACCAAAAATCTGTTATCTGCCCATCACTCTGTGCTGCCTGCAAAGGAAGACTATCCACTAGAAATAACTAAACTGCTCAAAACAATGAGAGGATCAGTTGAGGTATCTAGGTTCTGATGTATTGTCATCGCCAGAATGAACTAAAATGGTTCGACGTCTTTCTGTCGGTGCTATGGTGTGGAGTCAACAACATTACGGCAAACGAGATAGGAAGTTTGTGTTGATTTGTGTTTACTCTACCAAACGAATTACACAAGAGGTTCGGTTCATATAGTGTAGTGAGCAGGTAGTGCAGTGCAACAAAAATGCGACCTACCGCCGCGGTGGAGTAGTCGAGCGGTCTAAGGCGCCTTGCTGCGGAGCGCGCGGTTGCTCGCCGTCGGAGGTTCGAGTCCTCCCTGGAGCGTGTGTGTGTGTTGTCGTTAGGTTAGTTTACCTTACATTAAGTAGTTTGAGTCGGCCGCAGTGGCCGAGCGGTCTGCGGCGCGCCAGTCACAGTCTGCACGGTCGCTACGGTCGGGGGTTCGAATCCCCCCTCGGGCATGGATGTTTGTGTCATCTTTAGTGTAAGGTAGTTCGTAAGTTTAGGGACTGATGACCCCGCAGTTTAGTCCCTTAAGCTTGACAAACATTTGAACATTTTTAAGTAGTTTGTAAGCTACAGACTGATGACCACGCAGTTTGGTCCAATAGATTTACAAACATTTGAACGCGACCTACCCGAAGCTATTGCATGGGGAGCCATACGAAGGTTGGAAGCGGGACAGACACAGAGGGAGGTGGCTGCAGCTGCTGAAGTCTCTCAAAGTGTGATTTTCAGGACCTGGACGCGATTTAAGACAACAGGGACCGTGGAAAGAAGTGAAGGCCAATGTCGTCCACGGGGGACAACACCAAGAAATGGCCGTTATCTCCGGTTAACAGCCCGTCGAGACAGGAGGCTGAATGCAACTCAGCTGCAACACACCCTCCAGGCAGCAACAGGACGCGCAGTATCAACACAAACAGTCCGAAATCTCCTTAGGCAATGTGGCCTCTACTTAACCCCCAGGACTACTGTGTGTGTCCCATTAAAACCACGACATCATTTAGCTCGCAGAAACTGGGCGGGACGGCCGCGGTGGCCGAGGGGACAGGGGCGCTCCAGTCACGGTCTGCAAGGCCACTGCGATCGGGGGTTCGAATCTCCCCTCGGGCATGGATATTTGTGCCGTCCTTAGGATTAGCTAGTTCATAAGGAGTTTGTAAGTTTAGGGACTGATGACCCCGTAGTTAAGTCCCATAAGCTATACAAACATTTGAAACTGGGCGGAAGGACATCAGGATTGTAGTCGTAACGAATGGCGCCGGGTTCTGTTCACAGATAAGCCAAGATTTTGTGTTCAGTCGGACAATCGTCGTTCCCTCATCTGGAGAGAACGTTGAAATCGGAACAATCCTGCTTATGTTCAGGAAACGTCACCATACCATGGTGGTAGACGAATAGTGTTGGCGTGGCCAGCTTGTTCACCGGATTTATACCCGATTGAGCATGTCTGGGATGCACTTGACAGAAGCGCTGCAGCCACACCAGCACCTCCCACAACAGTTTCAGAGCTGGAAATTCCACTTATGGGTGAATGGCCAGATATTCCTCAAGAGCTAATTGATAACCTCACACTATTATAGTGCCATTTAACTGAATTTCTCAGACCATCCGCTCTCCGAACAACTTTCCTAAGTGCTCGTTCCATTTCATATCGTTCTGCTACGTTATGCTTCGACATTTAACCGACGCGACTATGTCAAGCAGTGCACTACTAATACTGTATTCGAAAATTGTGGGATTCTTTTTCCTAATCATCTGTATCACTTTACAATTTTTAATATTTAGAGTTAGCTGCCATTTACCACACCAATTACAAATTTTGTCGAAATCATCTTTTATCAGATTATAGTCACTCACGACGACACGTTCCGTACAGCACAGCCTCATCAATAACCTCCGCAAATTGCTAGTCACGGACACCAGGCGGTCAGGAAATCGATGGCGCAAAAGCACAAAAAAGATTTCGTCATGAAAAAGATAACTCAAAACAGAAGGACATCACGAACACTAGTGAATCCTAAGAGCATCTTCGTGTTGTTCTCTCTTACACCACCCTTAGTCACGAACTTCTAGCTCACGTTAACTGATGAAAGCTATATCGTGACAGCACGTTTCATACGACGTTGTCTGGACACTGAATCTCGTTCATATAAATACGTGGCGCATGTCGGCAAACTCTTCATCAGTATACGTATCGTATCCTCATTGCTGTGTATCGCTGTTGCAGAATTCACAGTGCCTGAAAAACAAACCAGAGATATAAACGAGCAGTAGCGAACGCAAGCATGACGGTAAAGAGTAACGCAGGCATTACTGCAGTCAACAGCAAGTACTTCCTTGCAGTGGCCTAACTAGGATTTGGCTTTGGGAGGGGGGGGGGGGGAATGGATAGATCTGATTGCCGAGCAAAATTTTAGTCAGTTTCCAGACAGACTACCATCTACCACTCCCGTTGAAGAAACTAATTCACTCCCATCCAATGAAAGCTTATGGTAAAACACCCCTAGTTTCCAATCTTTACCTTTACCAAATTGCTGTTATACGATTTTTTTCCGGTTCTGGGGGGGGTTCTATCCCCCCCCCCCAATAGTTACGCCACTGCTTCCTTGCATATTTTTGTTCCAATTACGGATCGCAACAATTTCTTATATATACTTACCGAAAACCTGGGCATTTATGTGACTGAAGTACTACTCTGAGGCAATAGCACACTCCACTTACTTATTCTTAAGTGCTGCAACTTGGACTCAACATTCAACCTACAGCAGGTTCTTCCTTAGTGCTTGCCGTTAAGTGATGGAAGATAAAATTACAAGCATTACCTGTGAAATGGCCTCGAAGCTATTTTGTTTTCAGGCGGGCAGAGATGTTAGTAGATTTCTAAAAAAAAATGTTCAAATGTTTGTATAGTCTATGGGACTTAACTACGGGGTCATCAGTCCCTAAACTTACAAACTACCTATGAACTACTTACGAACTAAGACGGCACAAATATCCATGCCCGAGGGGGGATTCGAACCCCCGACCGTAGTGGCCGTGCAGACCGTGACTGGAGCGCCTTAGTCCCTTTTTTTTTTTTTTTTTTTTTTTTTTTTTTTGCTCTATGGGTAGTTCTGTTCGTTGCGGACGCTGATCGTATTTGCTCGTTAACGTTCAAAGTGTTCTTGGCTCAGCTTTTTTTATTACACAGGGCGTTGAGCCCCCTGACCGGGCGCGCTGAGCCACGGCGCCCGGCTGTCCCCTCGGCCACCGCGGCCGGCTTAGTAGATTTCTCGGAAACTTACTGCTGCTGCCGATAACGCTGTTGAGCTGACTGCTAGAAGGTAAGTTACTGTAAGTTATATATACACAACATTCAGTATAAGAGTTAAGTTATAAAAAAATTTCCTGAGCCATTCGAAAATAAAAAAAAGTCTTCATAGTTCATACGGATACCTTTATGACAGCATATATACCTAAAGAAACAAGTGTAGTAATTGAAATTATAGAAAAATGTTTCATTAGGGACCTCTGGAACATTTGAGAATGGATAAGCAAAAAAAATTGTGCGTTGCATTATAACTTCACTTCTAACAATTAATTGCATTAAATTTGTAAATGATAAGCACTTCTCATGTCATTAAACTTGTAACTCTCTAATACTATGAACTAATTACCTTCCTTAGAGAATTTTATGTTAAATGACAGCGTTGGGATCAGGGTAAAAAAAATTGTAAATGTTCTATTGAATTACCTTCCTTGAACCAGTTTAATTTTTTCATTCCCATTTTGTTTCAATGAGAACAAGCCTACGATTATTTTCATTTTGAGAAACTCACAAAAATAAATTGTAGAAAATTGGCAACCTTTGAGATAAATTGTTCCTCTGTGTATGGATAAAACAAAACTCACAAAACTGGGCAAATTTGTAACAAAGTTATGATTTTGTGACATAAAGGAACAGTAGGTCAGGCCAGTTTCTCATAGATGATTTTAACTCAACTTTCCCTGCCTAAGACTTAATGTCAGAATGTTGTTCTGAGCTGGAGGGTCACTTTGTGACAATACACATTCTATATTCCGAATACCACGTTCCATATAAAAATTTCATTGCTCTCAAAATTATAGATTAATGATTTTGTACAGTTATGTTACAAAAAGTGCTAAAACTGTTACAAAGTTGCCAAAGTCTACAATATAGCAGTTTATGAACTTTTTTCTGTAATGACCATCTTGAGTACTTAGTACGCTTGTATTCCTAATCATATTGCGCGCCACAGTCACAATTATGAGCCAAACAAGCTTCGTCGCATACATATAAAATTTAAGTACCACATTCACAGCTACAGTACACATTCTCAGAAACTTATTACATTGCTCACTTCCTGGATCACTGGGGCAAATTTGCTGCGTCTGTGTCACAGTCATGGCCCCCACAAGGGTGGGGCTGGGTGGACCCATGGGTCCAGGGCCCGGTGCTGAAGGGGGCCCGAGCCCAGCCCTAAATGATTCAATTTTTTGGTTACTGAAATTAAAAATAAAGTAGAAACAACATATTCAATATTTTTCAAATGTTCGTATAGCTTATGGGACTCAACTAAGGGGTCATCAGTCCCTAAACTTACAAACTACTTATGAACTAGCTAATACTAAGGACGGCACAAATATCCATGCCCGAGGGGGGATTCGAACCCACGACCGTGGTGGCCGTGCAGACCGTGACTGAAGCGCCTCAGTCCCCTCGGCCACCGCGGCCGGCACGATTACTTCGATTGAGGCTCTTTGTTATTGGCATTGGTTGGTGTTGTATGTGTGTATTAACTAATGTGACCAATCGTACCGATTTTTTCGGGACAGTCACGATTTTCGTGAGTCTATCCCAAATTTTTTCAAAGGTAATTCGGTGCCCCTATTTGTCCCAGATTTAACAATTATGTTCAGATTTAGAAATTTATCTCACCTGTATCGGTTTACTTTAATATTAGTTTTAATTATGATATTATTTCTCATTTCAGACAGAACCATGTGCCATTCTCAAATGTGCTTAAGCTAGTGCAGTTTCTCTTCTGCCTTTCCGGAAATAATGCTGTTACTGAAAGGGTATTTTCCTCAAATGAATATTATGTGGACAAGTGGCAAATCACAGCTTGCCGTAGAAACTGTAAAATTAATATTAGTAACTAGAGTAAATTATTATGAAACTTGTGTAGAATTTTTTCACGTGTTGTTAAAAAACACAGACTTGCTGAAGAAAAATTACTGCACTGTTAAATACAGTTGTTCTGATCGCATTCTTTCATCATATAAAGTACTAAGAAAGTGTAAATTAATGTACTTTTTGTAACAACTTAAATTGATATTTTGTATTTATTACTTTCACTAAAATCTTCTTCTAATATAATGAAAATATATATATATACAAATTACAAAATTTGTAATTTGTCCAGTATTGGAGACTAGAAAATGTGGTTATGTCTCGAATTTGAATCTAGAAAATATAGTCACCTTAGCATTAACACAGTATGCAATGTTTTCTCCTTGTGGAGTACACTCACTGAACAGAGACATTGCTTATTCTGCTGAACTGAATTATGGTGTGATTCTTTTTTTAGAAATGTTGAGAATTTTTATTCTTTCTTCTCTATTAGGGCTGGTCATTGGAAATTGTTGAAACAAGTTGCCCCTTTGTTTAAGTTTTGTTGCAATCAAAGGCTACAAATACTCCGCCCAATTTTGAAGCAACATCCTTCGATCTTCAAAGTTTTATACGTGTACCTGCTGCAATAACTCCATCAGCAAAAAATATTGATTTGGATTTCAAGAAGTACTTGACAGCTTTCAAAGCCTCTTGATATCATTTTGGCGCAATATCTTGACTTCTATTGGTCACAAAAATGTCGTTATACAGAACAAAGGAATTTCCCTTGACGTAGCGATGCCAGTGATTAACTTAAAGACATTATGACATCACTATGAATGAAGAAAAAGTAGTTGCTGGCTGAGGCAGTTGGCATTTTATCAGAGATTATCAATAGGAAACCTGATGCAAATGAAAGGACAGCTGAACAACTTCAGCTGTAAACATCAAATTAATTCAGATCTTTTTTCTTTTTTTCCCCCTTTCCTGTTTTTAACTTTGTAATGCAAGATTTGTCAATATTCGCGATTTAAGAACTTTTTTTCATCTATTTTTTCCAGATTTTGGCTTTCGTGGACCTATAAAGTACTGAAAGTTAAAATCACGAATCCCATCTCAAAGTATCCTACAGATTTTGCAGATAATGACAGCTTCTTTGAAATTGTACCCATGTAAACCGCCTTCAGTAGGCCTGCAGTCTGTCAACCATAAAAGGATACAATGAAGGTTCTCAGCACGTTTATAAGAAAAGCTTCAAGCAATTGTTTTGGTACTGCGTGGAACAATAAGACATTTTTGTACGATTCAGGGCCGGATTAAGGTATTCACAAGTACCGTGGCCGCCCCAAACTAGAGGGGGCCCCGCCAAGACCGACTTCGAAATTTGTCGCTATTTAACGAAGAGTCTTGTTTTCTAGTAAATGTAAAAAAATAATTGAATTTAGAATATTAACATGATGCATTCACACTAATCCCGCCATCGAGAGCACCTTTATTGTTGTCTCTACTTTTCCTTTAATGGGACAAAAGTGTTGAATACCATGACAGTCTCACTTCACGTGAACCAGCGACAACACACATTTCGGTTTGTCACCAAATCGGCCGCAGATTTATGTCGAAACACCAGAACTGTTTGATGTCGCCTACAGGTGCGGTTCTCCTTTTTGCGTACAACGCGGCGCTTTAGGCCCACAACAGTGGGTAGTGTCTGCAGAGGCTGCCCTCAGCCAGTGCAACATCTGCAGTTCCCTCCGTTTCTATAATAATTTGTAAGTAAGCTTTTGTTATTAGATGTAAAAGTCTACATATTCATATTTGCCGTGAAGTTATTATTAACATATAGAAACACTACATCAGACATTACGATACCAGATATTGCAACAATGAATTTCTATTTCACCAGCCAGAGGAGACTCCAGAAATACGAGAAAAATATTATACCAGATGTTAGGAAGGCCTTTCTTAAAAATTTGGAAAAATATTTACCAGTGTACTATAAAGCCATAAATAAGATAAATATAGTTTTAGTGCCACTGTAATATTAAACACACCTATACACTGTTACATTCTTATTATGCTGCATTAGTTTTAGGTACAAGTTGGTTGTTTTTAAGCTCGTATTTCTACATTTTTTTAAAATATTTTTCCTAATTTAGCTTAAATTTCCCTCATTTTGTGCATATTTGAACACATACATACAGGACAAAGATAAACGGAGATGATATGAAATTAATCTACCACATATTCTGAAAAGTACAGCTTAACACATTATATGTAATTTAAAAATCATTTACACTGGAAGGATGAAGAGGCCGCTTTGGTCCCTTTACCAATTTTTCGCATGTGTCCTGATCAAGCCGTTAAGTGAAATGAGTTGACTTCTGTGATTTTTTCATCTTTTATATAAAGTATTGTGCACCCTCTTTTAGAGTGTTCTACTTCAGATAGATTCCTAAATATTAAGACTACTACCTAGAAGGATCGCAGGCCCAATTTGGCCCCTCATAGCGTTTCTCTGTATTTTCGGCATATTTTCTTGTAATACTGCGTATGAAATAAAACCAACCGTTGTCTCCTTGTTGTTTCAATATGTGACAGCAATGCCATACATTCCAGTTCTGATTGCGGTAGGGCAGCTGGAGATGGCGGCCATGTATGGATGAGCTATGCCTGAGTGATTTATTGTGTTAGAGAGTGTGATTTTTTCTGACGAACGTCGTAGCCGAAAATTTACAAGTTCTATGAATGTGAATTTGAGTTAGTTGCCAGTTCAGCGATCATCTTTATGGTGAGTTGCTAGCTATCCTCATATTATCAACATTCCAATCTGGACCTTCCATTGTTAAAAATCAATAAAAGTATATATGATGGTTACACTGAATCATCTTTCACAATCTGGCCGTATAAGCAATAAAACTGCATGGGGCCAATTTGGCCCCAGAGGTTATATAGGAACTTGCATACGATCCTTCTAGTATTAAATGCCAAGTATACTAGATAGCAGCTATAAAACATGATATAATTAGTTCCTTTGCCCATTTTACTCTGGTTCATACCGCTTAGGGATTCGTTCTAAAGTCGTGCCGTTGGCGCAGCAGTTTGACATTACTTCTGGCGTGGCTTGAAAAGGAATTGATGCATCAGGTTTCGGTGTAATGTAGTAACAAATTGTTTTTCTTTTCGCCAAGATGAGATTTTCATCTGTGTATATCAATTCCGCCTTACTCGGCGCAGCGTCTGCTAGAAGTGCAAACAAGTGTTCTGTTGTGATTCTTCAGTTTCTCCCGGCGTATTTGATGATCAAAATATCCACGGGTATACTGCCGGTCCATAGTGTCCAACGGGCACAATATTTTGGCGATCATACATGTCGCCATCATCAGGTGAACTGACGGACTGAGCTCCTGGAAACGCGCCGGCACGGAGATCCGCACGGTACGGCTGCTCGAAGGGAACTGGGTTCTAGCCCGGTAGCGGGCCATTTAAATACCCTCGACCCGCGGAGCGACCCCTCCGCGGTCCGCGCCCCGCGCCGCGGCCGCGCAGTGGAACCGATTGCGCCGGCGTCTGAGAAGACGTCGGTGTGAGGGCTCTGTCCGCCGTGGTCGTCACTTCGTTACGTTTGCTAGATTTACTCTTAATTAACCCAATCGCTGGTTCCCAAGCTTTGCTAAGATTATAGCCAGAGTCACGGTTTATGAGGTCGTCACTTGTGCGAATTTCAATGGCCTCTCTAACGACGCAGTCCCAGTATCTCGACGTCTGTACCAGAATCCTAGTGTTTTCATACTCCATGGCGTGATTCTCCGACAAACAATGTTCAGCGACCGCCGACTTGCTCGGATACATCAATCGTGTGTGCCTCTGGTGTTCAACGCATCGATCCTCGACGGTACGAATCGATGGATGCGTTGAACACCAGAGGCACACACGATTGATGTATCCGAGCAAGTCGGCGGTCGCTGAACATTGTTTGTCGGAGAATCACGCCATGGAGTATGAAAACACTAGGATTCTGGTACAGACGTCGAGATACTGGGACTGCGTCGTTAGAGAGGCCATTGAAATTCGCACAAGTGACGACCTCATAAACCGTGACTCTGGCTATAATCTTAGCAAGGCTTGGGAACCAGCGATTGGGTTAATTAAGAGTAAATCTAGCAAACGTAACGAAGTGACGACCACGGCGGACAGAGCCCTCACACCGACGTCTTCTCAGACGCCGGCGCAATCGGTTCCACTGCGCGGCCGCGGCGCGGGGCGCGGACCGCGGAGGGGTCGCTCCGCGGGCCGAGGGTATTTAAATGGCCCGCTACCGGGCTAGAACCCAGTTCCCTTCGAGCAGCCGTAGCGTGCGGATCTCCGTGCCGGCGCGTTTCCAGGAGCTCAGTCCGTCAGTTCACCTGATGATGGCGACATGTATGATCGCCGAAATATTGTGCCCGTTGGACACTATGGACCGGCAGTATACCCGTGGATATTTTGATCAAGTGTTCTGTTAAGCTAAACTAGGGCTTAAAGTGGCTCAGGGCCGTAGCCAGGGGGAGGGAGAAATGAAGGGGATCAATCACCCCAATCCCCCGAAAAGCCTCACTATTCACCTAATTCCTGTAAAGTAATTCAAAAGTATGTTAAGTTGGTCCTTCGAGATTTGTATTGAATAAAATTTAATATTGTCTCTATTGAAAGACATCTGCCCTTTAGTTCATATTACCTTGTAAAGCTTCACAAGTTAATATACATCATAATTGGCTGATCCTGGGTCCAGGGCCCACAATGGACTGTGGAGGCCATGGTCACAGTTCATGGTACAGTAAATACCTTGTGGGAATGGAACAAATCTTCCCAAACAAAACACATAACGCTCGCTTTCGACATTTCCACTGTTGTACACGTATTCTCAGTGCAAATATAGAGACAAACCTGTATGGAGGTAAGAAAAAAATGCAATTATTCTATAACGACCTTTCGTAGGCCCGGTTGTCTTATACCAAAATACTCAGAATTGCTAATCAACAACTTCCGAAATTTTGTATTTTCCATTTCGGGAGGGCAGACAGGCCATTACAATTTCTTCTTCCAATATTTCTGCGCCGCGGAGGAATAGCCGTGCGCACTAAGGCGCTTTGCTAAGGTGCGCGCGGTCGTTCCACGTCGGAGGTTCGAGTCCTCCCTCTGGTATTGGTGTGTGTGTGTATGTGCGTGTGTGTGTGTGTGTGTGTTTGTGTGTGTGTTGTTCTTAGGATAAGTTAGTTTAAGTAGTTTGTGAGTCTAGGGACCGATGACCACTGCAGTTAGGTCCCATAACTTTACAAACTTTTGAATATTTATGGTACAAACCATGCAACTATGGTCAAAAGATGTCGTCGACTGGACTTTGAATGATGCACTATGTCAGTTTATTAGTTGCAGTGATAAAGCAAGCAACTACTTCTAACGACTATTTTACGAATTATGAAAAACTTTCAAATTACTCCCCCCCCCTCGGGGGAGGGGGGGGGGCTCACGGTTCTTACGTGAGTACGTGCATGACGAGCACGGGGCCCCGAACTAAAGCAGTCTTTTTTCCTTCTTTCCTCCCTGGACTGCATTTCATTTCCCTTCCCCTCGTTTCCTATCCTCACTCCTTCCCCTCCCACCGGGGGACCGATAACCCACACAACCAACCGATCAAATTCTGGAGACAGGCATACATTTTGGAAGGAAGGAAGGAAGATTACTGTTTAATATCGTGTCAACAACGTGGTCATTACAGATGGAGAGAAGCTCGCGTCTTTTGTTAAGCGTAGGGGAAGGAAATCGGCCGTGGCCTTTCAAAAGAACCATACCGACATTTGCCTGGAACGATTTAGGAAATCACTGAAAACCTAAATTTAGATGGCTGGAGGCGGATTTCGTAAACCGTAGTCGTCCCGGATGTTAGACCAGTGTGCTAACTACTGCCACAGACAAATATATATTACTCTGTGCTACTGCGCCACCTCTTTCAGTTTACACAGTCAGGAAGAAAGGTACATGCTTCGAGGGGTGATATGAACAAAAAACTAATAAGCATATGCCCTCGCAGTCATCTGTCTGCATATTTTATAAAATCGATAGATCCAGAAGATAGAAGTTATCACGATATCAGCACTTCAGAGGACAATCATCTACTCCAGGGGTCTTGTACTGAAACAATTCCCCAGATACTGTACTGACCATTACAACTGCAACAGCAACAACTCCGCCATGATTCCATGTGTCGCAGTGAAAAACTTGTCGAATTTACTACGCAGGTGAAAGTTAAAATATCTGTATATTTCCTTCTTTCCCATTATAGACCGGCTCCTGATAGTTTACTTATCGCAGATTTTACCTACCATAACGATGCCGCAGAAAAGTTCTGTAAATGGGTGTAGGCACACTTAAGTTCTTCTTGCTGAGGAGCGTAGCATTTTCGGTGTAATTTATGGTACCAATGTCAGTAACAAGATTTTCGACTTTTCCTGACATGCCTAACAACCAGCAACGCAAAATAGTGTACACCATTTCAAACTAATACAAAACACGCCCTACGCCCGCCCCCCCCCCCCCCCCAAAAAAAAAAAAAAAAAAAAAAAAAAAAAAAAAGTCAAACGCCAAGAGCAATGCTTTAGAGACTAAACTCACTATTAAACATATTTCCCAACGAAGGTAACTACCTCACTTTAAGTTATGAGATTTATAAAACCCCCGCTGATTCTCGACCGGAGAACAATAATTTACACAGCAACCATCACATGTACACAGTCGAGATGCATGTATTCGTAAACACCACTGTAATCCGTCTCTTTTATGGCTTTAATAACCAATTCTGCACCTTCTGGCCGATAGCAATCGGGTAGTTTAATTATATCTTTTATTTCCTGCATAACAATGTGTATATTCGTAAAGTAAACACCACTGTCCGCGCCAGATTAAGAATACAAGAGAGCTAATTTTACGAATATAGATTTACGTTGGTTCTAACAACAGAAATAGGAAAAATAATAATAAAAATCATCGAATTATCATAGCTATACTATCGCTCTTAATTCACTATGAACCCATGTCAGCTATCGGAGATATAATTCTGTGCATGTCCATGGTAGACGTGTAGGTGATCCCCACGTGAATCCCAATGTGACTCTCGTAAAGCTCAAACAATATAAATATAACACAGAAGTGCTACATTAAAGCAGGAGAAACATATTTCTCACGTTCTCCGACTTTATTCTCCACAATACGGCCAGATGTGGACATCGCCGAATTAGGTCTAGTATTTACAAGTAACATCATTCCACAAGTTCAACGAAAAATATTAAACCCATCGATCAGACTTAAGTCTTTCCCCATTAAAGAAATTACTCCTCTAAGTGCAGTTAATGTGCTATGTGCACGGAAAAGACGACTGGAAATGGAGGAGATGGACATCAAAAAACGAAAACTGGATTATATGGCGAACTGCTCTAAAGGATGAATACTAATTGCATTTGGAAAAAGAGGAGGCTATTGCAGATGTGCTAGCACAACTCACTTATTGGTTTAAACACAGTATATGGAAAACTCTCGCTGTTACTGGGGAATATAAAATAATCGCATTTACATTAAACAGCAACTCGCCGAAATCAACGGAAAAATGTTCAAAACCTAAGGACAACACACACATCCATGCCCGAGGGAGGATTCGAACTTCCGACGCGGGAGGCCGCGCGATCCGTAACTTGGTGCTCCAGACCGCTCATAAAATCATCGGATACGATGGCGTTTACTACATTAAGGGATACACGAAAAATGTGTTACTAAAGCTGCACACCCGTTTAGATCTTGTAAAAAAGAATGGTGGTGTTTCTAATTGTGGTGGGTTGGATGTTGTCCATCTACCTACTGAAAAACCATTTACGGAACTAAAAACAGACGTAATAAAAATATTTATCCAGCATTCGTTTGCAAAAGTTGTAAACCTAAAGATCTATACGGAGATGCCAGAAGATTGCGCATCAGAAGAGATGACAGAGTACACACATGAAGATGTGGAGTGTTATAACGGTTGTGTTAACCAGGAAATAAGAGGTAAAATTAAACTACCCGAATGTTCTCGTCTCGATGAGCTGCCAGTAGGATCAGAACAAGTTGTTAAAGCCTTAAAAGAGTAAGAAGCTGGAATACGTAATGGACTTCGACAACGCACCTTTTTTGTACTTATCTAATTACTGGTTGGAGAAGGAAATGGAAAATTCCCATGTGGATTTAAACTATAAGTTAAAAATTAAGCTGGATGTTATTAAAATAAAAACATAAGAACATAAAGAAAGATATGTTTTCTGTGTGTGAATGTAAACATAAGAAATTGATTAAAAAATTGTAAACGAATATTTATATGCTTATTTTCTAACCTACCAAAACCCTTAAAAAGTACATACTGTGATGTATGTGTATATATATTTCGGTAGAATGCCCATTTATATGCAGGAGATGTAAATTTAAAATGAAATTCCTCTGGAGTGTGCACGTGTGCACTAGACTTGTTTTAACAGTCGTATTTTCTATTGCAGTAAAAATAACCAAATGCTCCCCACTGGAAAAATTACAAGCAGTTTCTATTAAAGCGGTAAAAGATGTAGGCAAATCAAAAGGTATTGGATTTCTAAAAGTTACCTTCCCTGTACTTGTCGATTTAATAGCTGGAGGCGTAAATGCAAGACATACATGTAAATTTTAGCTAAAAGTTAAAAAATGTATTGGATGTTATAAAAGTTTCACCAAACAAAGAAAAACAGGAACATAGAACGAAGAGAATACACTATTATGTATGGATAGATTTAGTGTGTGGGTGTGCTGGGTGATGAAAGTAGCCGAAAGTTGGTAGTCGAAAGTGTAGCAAACCCCTTTTCTTACCTTTATGATTCGACAACTGTATATAATCTAGTTACTTGGGCCTATGCGTCGCGTATGGCCATAATTTGTCACTGGGAGCAGATTGGCAGGGATACAGACCGATTCATTGGTTTCTGCATCTAGATGTATACACAAAGATCTGCTTTTTGTACATAAAGACGTATCAGGAAGGAAGAAAGATATTTATCACTACATTGCTATTTATAACTATCTCCATACAAATATTTCGGTAGCTGAAAATGGGTTCTATTACTCCAGCGTAGGATCTGTTTTACGTCGAGAACATACCGATGGTTACACACATTTAGAGTGGAATGGTCACTTGTTTACAGGGTAATAAGGATACCCGAAAAGTTACAAACACTAAAGTTCCAAACACTAAAGACCGAGAAAAAGCGTATAGATTATGTTCTATCAATTCTTAGTTTCACCTACCTACCTGTAAATTACGTGGAGATTCTTAATACTGAAGCCAGCAAGGACTATATAAGTATTACACCGAAGAGCTATATTAAAGCAGGAGAAGCATATTTCTCCCAGACCAGAACATTATTGCTCACAATGCCCTCAGAAACAGTTATCGCAGAATTAGGTCTGGTACCTACAAAGCCGGCCGCGGTGGCCGAGGTGACTGAGGCGCTCCAGTCACGGTCAGCACGGTCGGGGGTTCGAATCCCCCCTCGGGCATGGATATTTGTGCCGTCCTAGTTCGTAAGTAGTTCATAAGTAGTTTGTAAGTTTAGGGACTGATGACCCCGTAGTTAAGTCCCATAAGCTTAACAAACATTTGAACATTTTTTTGGTACCTACAAAAACATCGTCGTTCCGTAAATCTAGCCCTTAATAAAAATTCAAAGAACGCCACATTTACTGTGCTCTATGTGCCTATATTTGTAGTGGAATGACGGCTCACTTTAAAAAAAATGCTATCTTAAAATTCTATTTAGAAATTCCGCATTAGTGTGGAGTAGAATTGCTTAACAGTTGTATTAGTTAGGAAATAAATGTTAAAATCCCGAGTGCTGCTAATTGGGGATTTGCAGGAGGAAAGAAAGATACTACTATTTGGAACTAAAAGTTAAAAATTAGGCTCGATGTTATTAAAGTTACACAAAAAACAGAACAAATCGTTTTCTGCATCTAAATTTACTGTACATACAAAGATCTGTTTTTTGTATGTAAACATGTATCAGGAAGGAAGACAGATATTTACCACTACATTTATAACTATATCCATGCAAATATTTCGGTATCTGAAACTGGGTTCTATTATTCCAGTGTAGGATCTGTTTCACGACGAGAACGTACAGCAAAATTAAAACTCAATACGGAAATTCTTTGCATTAGTGTGGAGTAGAATAGTTGTATTATATATGGAATTAACGATCAAATTAAAGTGGAGATATTTGGAGAAGGAGCGCAGATATTTACAGCCGCAGCTTGGGCGGGATGCGTCACCGCTCGACTGATGGCGGCCGCGTCACCCTCGGCCGGCGATCGCGGGGATCCTATCTCCTACCCACCTCCAACGTCTTTTGTGCTGCTCAGTAAGGGCCGACGGGTCGGCGTGTGCCAGTGGCATGATAGTAATCGTTTTTTTATAGAGTTATGATTCGGTTTGGAAGGGGAATTCAGTTATTTACATAAACATTAATGCAGTTCTTAATAATAATAAAAAACTCAGAACGCTCGTGCTGTGGGGGGATTCCGAAGTGGATGGTCACGGATTCGATCCCCAGAACGTGAACTTGGCCTCTTTCTCGCAGCGAGTAGTGGGAGGGGGAGGGGTGGCGGACGTCTTAATTCAAATTCAAATGTTTGTATAGCTTATGGGAGTTAACTACGGGGTCATCCGTCCCTAGACTTACACACTACTTATGAACTACCTAACACTAAGGACGGCACAAATATCCATGCCCGAGGGGGGATTCGAACCCCCGACCGAAGTGGGCGTGCAGACCGTGACTGGAGCGCCTCAGTCCCCTCGGCCACCGCCGCCGGCTGTTAATTCAAGACCTTGGGTGTGTGTGGAGAGAGGGGAGTATCGGTTAAAGAATAAAAAAAACACGGAACATGTGCTGTGGCGGGATTCTGATATGGGAGGTTGCAGGTTCAATCACCGCAACGTGGTGGTGGTGGGTGGGAGGGGGTGGGAGGGGGTCTCATAGTCAGCGAGTGGTGGGAGGGGAGCTTGTAGAAATCACAACTCATGTCATTTTTCTAAGAAATTAGTGTCGGCCGGCCGCGGTGGCCGAGGGGACTGAGGCGCTTCAGTCACGGTCTGCACGGCCACTACGGTCGGGGGTTGGAATCCCCCCTCAGGCATGGATATTTGTGCCGTCCTTAGTTGTAGGTAGTTCATAAGTAGTTTGTAAGTTTAGGGATGATGACCCCGTAGTTAAGTCCCTTAAGCTTAACACACATTTGAACATTTTTTTGAAATTAGTGTCATAAACCATGTCAATTTTTTCAATTAGGGTCATAAATCACATCAGTTTCTAATTAGGGTCATAAATCATGGCAATCTTTATTTAGGGTCATAAATCATGTCAATTTTGTAATTAGAGTCAAACATTAGGGTCATAACTCATGAATTATTCATAAGGGGTAAGCGGGGACCCTCATTTGCATAGCCAAAGCCTGTCCTGCTATTCTACTTGTGATAACAAGGAAAAAAACCGTACAGAACTGAATTGAGAAAAAAGAAATCTTCTGTGTCATTTTGTCCTTTCCAAAACGCGTTTGCAATGCTGTTGTGTTCTCGGTACTCTGTTGCATTTCACTAGACTTGTACGGTGTGTCAAATCGTGGATAAAATAATCCAAACATTCATTACTAGAAGGTGCAGTGCCCTTGTTCAAGAGTCATAAATTCAATTCCAATGTATAAAAATGGATTTTTCCTCATTTTAAAGATGTTTCTGGAAGATTGTTGTAAATGTAGACATGTAAGACCTCCACATCCAATACGCTCAAAGGGTTTCATACTCATTCATTGCAAATAGTTATGAAAAATTCTTAATCTGAAACGAAATACTGGAAACATTCAGAGTATTCAAAAGATCATGTTTATTAGCAACAAATCACAAAGACCTATTCACGATGTTATCGTTTCTTGCTCAGCAGCACATGAAGTTTCACAGTAAACTTTTCGATATTGGATCCCAAGCATGGAGTTCTGAAAGAAACAAAAGGCAATACTCAGAGACTTTTTTTCATTAATTTATTTTTATTTCTATTCCGTATAAATGTAAAATAAATGTGAAATAGTATTGTTGACTCCAGTTTTGGAAGTTAAAATTATTGTCTCTCGAGGATGCAGCGTCATCAGGAGGTGGGCCGTGACTAGCAAGGATGTCGACATGGGTCTGTAACTATATAATTGATTAGTCCACATAGACTTTATTACGGTATGAAATAAATACTTAACTTTGAGGTGCTTATGGTGGTACAAACGTCTTCCTAACAAATATATTTCTGCAATGTAGCCGGCCACGGTGGCCGAGGGGACTGAGGCGCTCCAGTCACAGTCTGCACGGCTATTACGGTCGGGGGTTCGAGTCCCCCCTCGGGCATGGATATTTCTGCCGTCCTTAGTAGTAGCTAGTTCGTAAGTAGTTTGTAAGTTTAGGGACTGATGACCCCGTAGTTAAGTCCCATAAGCTATACAAACATTTGAACATCTGCAATGTATTACTACGACATCGGACGATTGTACTGTTCTGCCTTGTGCTAAGCAGGCTGATCTAGTCGATGGAACTCCTGGCTCGTAACTGTCGAACTGTAGAACTCCGTGGAAGTGTCTCATATTGTCTGTGTGGTGATGTGGCATATGTAGGTGGGCCCCCTGCTTCCTATTGGCTGGCACGCGAGGTAAGCAATGAGGTACTGAGACTGCGGGAGCCCCCGGCAGCCGAAGTACCATAGAGCGACTTGCGTGGACCGCCGGCGTTGCGGCGAATAGCGACGCCACAACTAAAATATTTCTGTAGTTGTATTAGCACAATTGTATTAATGGATTTTGGAACAGAAACTTTCTTATTGACACTTAGAACCAGTCAGGTTCCTGGTATGGCATGTAGATTGTTTCTAATCAACTATTTGTTTTTTTAATTTGTATCATAATTTTTGAAGTGATTAGGTGGTCAGTTTGATTCTGTGGTGTCTGAATACCTTCTCAGTTTTATACGAATAGCTTACGTACAAATATAGATGTATATTTTAATTGTCTTGAGAAGTGTGGGAGTTGGCACATAGGACGTTTCCTAATACCACTCTTCAGTTGCAATCAGAAATCAGTGACAAACCTTTGTAATGTTTACACAGTTTTATAGTGAAACATTGAGAAAAGAACTAATAATTATCTGAACACACTCTGGAAAGATTTGGAATATAATATTGGAAAAGTGTACTGCTTAAACCTTCAGGCACACATTCCATTTGAACATATACACTTGTGTTAACTATGTCTGCAACTAAAATCAGTAAATTGTGTAAATGTTTTGGTGACAAAACCGGGAATAGTCCGTTTAAATACTGCTCATCAAAGAAATAGTCCTCAGTATTACATGACTAACTGGAGAAGGAATGGGCGGTAGCATAGAGTTCATCATCATCCTGCTTTGTACCAATATCCCAAACCAAATACTAAATCCTTAAACATTGTTTCATGAAATCACAAAAAGTGTGGTTGTTTATGGTGATCCCTTTCTGTAATAGAGTGATTAACTTTGCTGCATGTTGTGCCCTATCGAGACGGGCAGATTATATTTAGTCGCTAGATTTCAGGCCGTCTGTTTCTTTCATGACAAAATAAATTGCTGAATACCACATATACTGATAGTTTTTTTACACAACACAGTTTCCCATGTAACTTTATATTCACCGTCCAGTGGAACAGAATGGCAACACAGTCCGCCGTATGGCTTTGCCATAGTGGGCACTCCAAATCACACTACGCCCAATCGCTATATACATTTTTTTTAACAGCTCAGGGCCTAATATCCAGACATTCAAGCGATCTAAGCACGGAATAAGAGTGTGGTGGTGATATTATTTGCACCGTTGATAGTTCAGGCCACAAGCCACAAGCCTTGCCGTCACAGCAAACAAATCACGTTGGAATGCCGTTAGTTCTCTTCCAGAAAGTAATACTGGAACGTTGGTCGCATCGAGCAGCGCTGGGTTCGTTACAGTTACGCTGACTGTCGAATATAGATGTTACCGCACTTTCTGGGTCTGGATTTGAAACTGTTATGGATTGTGTCCTGTTGTGTAAGATAGTTATCGCTTTTGCTTATCTGTACTGATTCGTTTTTGAATATCGACTTTAACCTCGATCTTGATTCCCATACTCAGTGACCTTTCTATTTGTTCTCAGCGAGAATCAAGTTGTAACACTTCTTCTCGACATGAAATCAAACAATCGTAGACGCAAAGTTTATTGAACTCTGGCAGCTGCGGCTGATGCTACTGCCTTTTCAATTACAGGAACAACAACACCCAATTCGCATAGTTCGAATTGTTGTGATCTTTAGTCTGATTGGTAGTTTGATGCAACTTTACACGCTGGTCTATCCTGTGCAGTCCTCTTCAACTTCGTTTAACTACTGCAGTCTACTTCCTTTCCAAACCAGTTTCGTGTGTTTCTGTCAATAGGACATCACATTTACCAACCATTTAATAAATTATGATCACCAGTAAAACCTCGTAATTTGTCGCTCATCGTTATCTTAAAATTGTCGTCTACTAGTCTACTAAATCCGAGACACAAATGAGTGAAGTGTAGGCAACAGGACACATGCAGAACTTAGATGACTGAAATGCTTATCATTTCTTCTGAACATGTCCTGTGTGTATGATCTTTTCTTTTCCCTGAACATGACTGAATTAGCAAGACCGCAGAGATCTCTGGCAATAAATGTTCTCGAAAATTGTAGTCACATTACACACTTTTCGTAAAATTGTGTTACCTGTGGCGAGTGAACAAGATTACATATTTTGGCACCACACCTCTGTTAGTATTTTAAGTGAAAACGTGAGGTCTGCGCCCATTCACAGAACGTTTGCAAGGTATAGATCAGTGGCGGCTGGTGCTTCAGGTGACTGGGGGTTCACTTCTTTGAGTGCCGAATCTTGATAGTGGCGCCCCCTCCCCTTTCGTCGTCCAAAGAGAAAATTTGGCGCACCTCTGCGACTGACGCTGGGGGGTGGGGGTGGGGGGAAGCGCCCCGGTTTACCTACCCTCCCCCCCTTTTAGTTATATTGTTGTTAAAAGATCTGCAGAATGTCTTACCTCGACCTGTTTGCGCTTGCTTCAACTCGAGCGGAGGCGTCGGCCTACCAAAGAGTCTTTATTTCACAGTTTTGTTCCAAGGTTAAAGCTGACTAATTTATTTCTAAAAGATACTGGCGTTGTTCATTTATGTTTGATAAGAAACACCAAGAACATATGAAATGCACATGAACACTAAAACACAGTAAGTAACTGATTACACTGTTAAGTGACTGTAACAAAATGAATCTGTTACAATGAAGAGACAAGCTATTTTCGGCTCATGTGACACTGTAAGCAGCACCCCCTCCTAAACTTACGCATGCGCAAAGGCTGATCTCCCCCACATCTTTTCAAACAGATAGATATTTGTTACAACGAAGAGTATAAATGTCATTTACCCTCAAAATCGCGACACATTTGCTAAGACATCCAAATATATGTGACAAGTAATAATACAAAAGTCATTATTGTTCCAGTATCTGTTAAAAAGAAGATTGGGTTTTTAAAAATTCCTTGCAGCTGGTCTCGAACCCACTACTTTCTACAGCGCAGCGCGATGCCTCTGACCACACGGCTGTTCTTGCTAGATGAAGAGTTGTGATTTCATTGTTATTCATGATCGGATCTTCTGAAGGCTTTTACAGCTGATGCGTTTTTAATTTATAGTTATAAGATTTTTTACGAAATACGGCGGGTTTTGATGAATCTTCAGTGCGCGAAAGACAAATATGATTGGCGGATGTTGCCTTAATGGAGGATTTGCCGATGCACAAGGCGAGGTGCGCAGTAGCTCCATTGTCTACATATACATCTACATGGGGTACTCTGCTCGCCGTCGGAGGTTCGAGTCCTCCCTGGGGCATGGGTGTGTCTGTTGTCCTTAAATTAGTTTACCTTAGTTCCAGTAGTTTGTAAGCTATGGACTGATGACCACGTAGTTTGGTCCGATAGCTTTACAAAGATTTGAACATTTGATTTGATACTCTGCAAATCACATTTAAGTGCCTGGCAGAGGGTTCATCGAACCACCATTATACTATTTATCTCCCATTCCATTCTTGAATAGCGCGTGGGAAGAAAGAACACACGAATCTCTCCGTTAAAGCTCTGATTTCTCGTATTTTATTCTGATGGTCATTGCTACCTATGTAAGTGGGAGTCAACAATATATTTTCGCATTTGGAGGAGAATGTTGGCGATTGGAGTTTCATAAGTAGCACTCGCCGCAGCGATAAGCGTCGTTGTTGTAATGATTCCCATCCCAGATCCTGTATCATTTCCGTAACGCCGTCTCCCCTATATCGTGACAATACGAAACGAGCTGCCCTTCTCTGGACTCTTTCGATGTCCTCCGTCAAACCCACCTGATATGGATCCCACACTGGGCAGCAATAGTCCAAAAATGGACGGACAAACATAGTGTATGCAGTTTCTTTCGTAGTTCTGTTGCATCTTTTAAGGGTTCTTCCAATAAAACGCAGTCTCTGGTTCGCCTTTCCCACGACATTATCTACGTGTTCTTTCCAATTTAAGTCTGAAGTAATAGTAATTCCTAGGTATTTTGTGGAGTTTACGGCCTTCACTTTTGATTGATTTATCTTGTAAACAAAGTTTAACGGATTTCTTTTCGTACTCATGTGGACGACTTCACATTTCTCATTATTTAGAGTCAATTGCCAATTTTTACACCATAGTGATATTTTATTAAGATCGTTCTGCAGTTGGTTTTGATCTTCAGATGATTTTACTAGACGGTAAATGACGGCGTCATCTAAGAGAGCTACTTAGATTTTCTCCTAAATCATTTATGTAAATAAGGAACAGCAGAGGACCAATAACACTACCTTGTGGAACGCCCGATATCACCTCTGTTTTAGTCGATGCCTTATCATCGATTACTACGAACTGTGTCTTCTCTGTCAGGAAATCCCCGATCCAATCCCAAATTTGGGGCGATATACCATAACCACGCAATTCGATTTGATTGTCTTTTCTTAGGGACCATTCACGCGTAATAGCCAGGGCTCGAGTAGCCAGGAACTGGCATCTCTACCAGCTCCAATGCCAATGTTAAAAGCGGCGTTTCCCCTCGTTCCTCCATGTCGCGGGCACGCCCATATGGTGCCTCCAGGGGGAGCAGAAGAGAAATTGAACCTTACCGCGCATGCGCTTTGCAACGCTGCGGCCACTGCCGCCTATATTAAGCGGCCGCGCCACGACTCGTGCACGTGCTGTTTATCATGCGATAAATACACTTTGAATGGGCATGTAAAATGATATCATAGAAGAACGAAACGAAGAATGATAGTTTAAAAGCGCATTTTATTTATTTATTTACTTTTGTTTCATGACGAGCTTTTTTTTGGGGGGGGGGGGGGGGGGGAGTTTACTAAACCAGTGAAAACGCAGGATGCGCCGCCACTGGTCTAGATAAAGTGGAAGTCTATTTCCGTCATTAGCTTCTCGTTGCAACCCCTTTAGCTGCACTAGTGTCTTGCACCTACACGCTGTGTACCACGCTACGGGTCGGCGATCATGTAAGCCACGGCCGACAGATCACAAGGTTCCAACGTGACCACACTCAGCAAGCGACAGTGCCCCACCGCGTGCCTTCCCGTCTGATTTTTCACCATCTGACGTCTATTTTTCTAATGGAGCATCTGTTACTGTTACATCTCTTCCAACTTCCCAACAACATTTTTTTTTAACTTCAGAGGATGGAGTACCACTACACTGATTTGTATCAGGTAAAACAAAATTACCAATATACAAAAACTCAGGCATATACAAAATCGACTGTAACAAATTTTATATAGGACAAACGGGACGAAATTTCAGTATTAGATACCACGAGCACACGAGATTGAGTGATAATAACCCATATACACTTTTCATCCACCTCAAAAACGATAATCACAGTGCAGAACGAATAGAGGTTGCAATGAAAATTTTACACACCATCCCTAAAGGTCTAATAATGAACATCCTGGAAGAGATGAAAATATATATAAACACCACAAACACTCTGGTAATATTTTAAATAAAAAATCTGATTTTAAAAACAAATATTTTATCGGTAATTTTATTGATTTCTTGACCGAAGACAACGGATAAATACGACCACTAACAAACCACACACTATCTGACACACATATCAATCACAAAGATAATTAAATTATCAATCGTAACGCAACTGTCAACAGCAATCATATTCCATAAACATCTTTGAACGACTGCTAAAAATTTGTTTAACATAGATATCGAATAATCATAAGCCACAGATCACAGACATTCAAACAACAGTATAAATTAATAAATACCGTAGCAACTGCCAACTGCAAACATGTAATATCTTTGGCCAACTGTCAGAACATCAAAATAAAAAATATTACAAATTTTATTTAACGATATTTGTGTAGTATTATATAAGTATGACACAAAAGTTCACGTTATTGTTAAATAAACAACAAGACGTTGTCCAAGGATGTCACAGGGTCGTAAGTAAAATAACTTTATATCGAATAAACAGACCTAACTTAAAAGTATATGTAACAAAACGGTAATTATTATAAAAAATGTGTATTTCGTAGATTGTCTGCCAGTGGCTATTTGTGCTGAAATGGATCCATAACAACATTATAATAAAAAACTTTAAAACAGCGTATTGGTATAATTATATGACATAACTTCATATTTGGTCATTTTTCTACCGAAGTGAATAGAAGCACAGTAGTGTATTCACACATTTTTATGTTCTTTATTTGATGTATGAGAAAATAAAGAAAAGCATATGTCACTTCAAAGTCTCGGCAGGATATAATGCTATTAGTACATACTATGCAATGTTTAGCTCTGTTTACATAAGGATTTACCAGTAACACATCTTAGAGTTTGTGCAACTAAATGCCATGGTAGATATTAATCTGCAGGGCAAGAAATTTTAGCTACCCCTGAACCGTATCCGTATTCAGTACTTCGTAAGCAAAAGAAAACAAAGTTTCAACCACTTATTACTGACGCCTAGCAACAAACGCTTTATATGAGGGTTGGAACTTAAATAGTGGCAACACTGCTGTGGAGACACCATGCAATGGAATATACTGTAATGGAATATACCTCCGAGCAAATAGACTCGCCCGTCCCACGTGGGCATAATCGAGGGAAACACAGTCATTTGTGAGCGAGTGGTCTAAAGTAACTATGTCACTATGTTTTCGAAACAGGAACAACGGCTTCGAATCAAGATTGAATGTACCAGAGGTCGTACAGATCTTCAGAACCCCGTTATGGTGAAAGATATGGCGATTCTCATGTACGACTGTGATGGTGTTATCCTAACGCATGACATTCCTCCATGGCAGACTGTCAGTGCACAGTATTACTGTTCGTTTCTGGACCATCAGCTGTGACCAGCTTTGCGAAAGAAGCGGCAACAATTTCTGTGCAACCCACCCATCATTCTGCACGACAATGCGCGAGCGCATACTGCGCAAGCTGTGGCTTTTCTGTTCGGTCGATGGGACTGGAAAGTAATGTATCATCCACCATACTACCCGAACTGAAGTCCTTGCAACTGTGATTTGATTCCGAAAATGAAGGAACCACTTCGTGGCATTCGCTTCAGAACTGTTCCACAGATTCGACAGGCAGAAGACCGCTCCATTCGCGCCATCAACAGAACAGGCTCTGTTAACGGTATACTACGCCTTCCGCATCGCTGGCAACGGGTTCTTCACAACGCTGGTAACTACTTTGAAGGACAATAACAGGTGCAAACATGAAACGCTTTTATATTGGTTGTGAATAAATAGTTGCCACTATTTAAGTTCCTACCCTCGGTATCTGACGAGTAGTCATTCCCCGTCAGGTGACGCTACTATCGCATAGACGGTTTTGCATCGATATTTGGTAGGTGATCCTAATGTTCTGGCTGAACAGTGTCTTTTATTCTTATGGTTGCTCTTCAGGAAGATATGGTGCACCGTCTTGGATGTTACCGATTGTACAAATGTTCGAAGCAGAAAATGGAAAATCATTATTATTGCACCTTGAGCTGATAACGTTCGATCAAGTACGGTAGTCAGTGCTCGATGAATGGGAATTTCGATTACGGCAGTGGTGCAGGAATTCACAGAAGCTATAAACGTAGGTTTGCCTTTTCTTAACCTATATTCTAAGACAAGTCGTAAGGTGACTCAAGCCTAGTTCATACATTTCTCCTAATTCCAAACTGATCTTCACCGATGTCGTATTTTACAAGTTACTCCATTCGTCTGTAAACAATTCGTGAGTTGCAACCATGATTAGTCAGACAGATAATTCCATAATTTTCGCATCTGTCTGCTGTTTGGATTCGTGTCTATCTTTGCTACGATTATGCGTTCACTATCCTGTTCGTAGTATCTTACCTGCATCCCCATTTTCTTATATATTAGACCTACTCCAGCGTTACCCCCAACTGGATTTGTATTTATAACCCTGTAATCAACTGACCAGAAATCCTATTCATCCTGCCACCGAACTTCACTAATCCCCAATCTGTCTAACTTAAACAATCAGTTTCCATTTTTTTTTATTTCTAACTCGCCAATCCGATTAACGGATATAAACATTATATGCACTAATCTATATGATGACATCGTCCTGAGTTGTCAGAGCCCAGAGATCCGAATGGGGAACTATTTTACGTCCGGAATATTTTACCCATGAGGACGCCATTAATATGCAGTTATACAGTAGCACGGCATGTTCTCGGGAACGTAACGACTGTAGTTTCCTCTTGCTTACTGTATAGCTAATGTTGTAAGGCCAGCTCAGTCAATCATCCAGACTGTCGCCCCAGCAACTACTAAAAAGGCTGTTGCCCCGCTTCAGGAACCACACGTTTGTCAGGCCTCGCCAATACCCCTCCGCTGTAGTTGCACCTTCGGTACGGCTATCTGTATCGTTGAGTACGCGCGGCACCCCACCTCGGCAATATCTTTGGTTCACTACCACAGTAGCGTACAAGTCCAAAATTGACCAGTAATGAACAATTAGTCTATTCCAATTAGAACACTAATTAAAAGCGGTGCTACTCGAAAAACACAACAGGACTGTCGTCTGTTGACGACCGGCGTAACTGCCTCACTATCACAGTAACCGTCAAGCGCAAAGCGGACCAACGGCTAACAAATTTACGTCTATACAGGCAGTAGATAAATACAAGCAGAGGTGCTGATTTAACAATGCAAGGTTCGTTTCGGCCTCCAAACAATGTTTTAAAGTAGGGGGTCTACCCCACACTTCCCCACCCCCACTCCATCTACATCTACATAGATACTCTGCAAATCACATTTAAGTGCCTGGCAGAGCGTTCATTAACCACTTTCATAACTTTTCTCTATCGTTCCATTCTCTAATGGCGCGCGGGAAGAAAGAACACCTAAATCGTTCCATTTTCAGCCTGATTTCTCTTATTTTATTGGGATGGTCATGTCTCCATAAGTAGGTGAGTGCTAGCAAAATATTTTCACATTCAGAAGTAAAAGTTGGTGATTGAAACTTCGCAAACATATCACGCCGCAATGAATAACGTCTTTCTTTTAATGATTTCCATCCCAATTCGTGCAACATTTCCGTGACACTTTCCCCCCGGTAACATGATAAAACAAAACGAGCTGCCCTTCTGCAAACCTTCTCAATATCTTCCGTCAGTCCCACCTGGTGAGTGTCCCACAATGGGCAACAGTACTCCAGGAGAGGACGAACAAGTGTGATGTAGGCAGTCTCTTTGGTGGAGCTGGTGCATCTTCGAAGCGTTCTGCCAATGAAACGTAATCTTCCCCGCAATTTTTTCTCTCCAGTCTAAGTTGTTCGTAATTGTAACTCCTAGGTATTTGGTCGAATTTACGACCTCAAGGTTTGAATGATTTATCGCGTAATTGAAGTGCTCATGTGTATTACTTCACAGTTTTCTTTATTTAGTATCAATTGCCTATTTTTGCACCATGTAGAAATTTTATCTAAATCGCTTTGCAATCGCTTTTGATCCTCTGTTGACTTCCGATAAACGACAGCATCATCGGCGAACAGTCTAAGGGTGCTATTCAGATTGTCTACTAAATCGTTTATAAACACAAGGAATAGTATGGGACCTATAACGCTTCCTTGGGGGACGCCAGATATCACTTCTGTTTTACTCGATGACTTACCGTCAGTTACAATGAACTGTGTCCTTTCTGATAGGAAATCGTGAATCTAATCGCACAATTGGGGAGATATTCCATAAGCACGCAATTTTCATTATAAGCCGCTTGTGGGGTACAATGTCAAAAGCTTTCCGGAAATATGGAATCGATTTGAGATCCCTTGTCGATGGCACTTATCACTTCATGTGAATAAAGGGCAAGCTGTGTTTCGCAAGAGCGATACTTTCTGAATCCGTGTTGACGGTTAATAGGTCGTTCAAACGCACTATTATTTGGAGCAGCGTTTAGTCCAGTCAACGAATACCAAAAAATAGCCGATAGGAGAAAAAATCGTGTAGTCGCACATTTTTGTACAGTTGTAGGGAAGATCGTCATGAACGACATACGAAAAGTCGCTACGTTTGTGGTGTGAGCTCGAGCATGGGTGGACGTTGAAAGGTACACTTTTTACGCTTTTCGTAAATAACTCGAAAATCGGTATCTCTAGCGAAAAAGAGCACTTGTACATAATTAAGCTGCATAAAATTTACTAATAGAAAACTCCTCTTCATAATGTGTCTGCGATAAATATTTGGCAAGATACGGGAGAAACAAAATTGGCAAATTCTTGAAAATCGTATTTTTATGTCTTAAAATTAAAATGTACGGTCGATTGAAGTAGTTCGCAATCGAATGAAAACGTCTGTACGACACCTAAGTGTCTCATGCAGTGATAGAGGATACATTGTGCGCTCGTGCAAGAAGTCGTGGCCGTGCGCAGAAACGCATTCTCGAGTTGCGTGCAGGTCGAGTCCATTACTTTGTTTCTGAGGGGCGGCCGGCTCTGTTGACGTTGCCTGCTGGGCCGTACACTGCGTCTGTTAAGCCGGGAGTCAACTGTGCCCCGCGAGCGTAAATTGAATCGTACTACAGTTCTGCCACATCCCCTCCACAAGGGCACAAGGAGGCGGGGCATGTTGTGCACCTGACTAGTCTGCAGTAGCGCTTCCCAGAGGCAGAAAGCAAAAGCTTAATGCTGTCAGCTGTTGCTGTCTTATATTCTAAGTTCATTTTTATATTTTTACGTCTGTAGTTCACGCTGTCAGCTGTTGCTATCTTATATTCCAAGTTCATTTTTATTTTATTTTTGACATCTGTAGCTCATGAATGTTCCTATTTTAGTGAAATTTCATAGTAGGTACTACCAAGGTTACTTTTCTCCCTAATATCCCTACAATATGCTACATAAATTGCAAGCCTGAAGGAGTGGGGCAGTTCTGAGGTACAAACAAAAATGATAGAATTGGAAAAGTGTAAACATTAACTCATGCCTACCGGTACTGTAAATTTTATCTCATGTATTATTTGATTTATGTTCTAATTACCATAATCTCCACTACAGGAATAAAAAATTATGATCTTTATCTGTCTGTGCTGACTGACTGCCACTGGTGTTTTTACTAATAAACAGTAAACTTAAAATCACACCTACGCTACTGGCAACGAGTTTAAAGAGAATAAAGGCATGCGACAACACACATTCTTTTACGCAAGTCGCCGAAGTGCCATCCGATTTAAAGACTTGCACCTGGCCAACAAGCCACACGAAATTATTATTATAGGGAGATGACTGTAGCCCACATGTCTTTGATACTTATAACTATAAGTGTTTCTTAAATTATGTATTTAAAACGCACTTACAGCAAATGAGACATTCTATATCAGATGGTGAGAAATATATATATTTTATTTCAGAAACTTGGCATAAATTACACACGTCGGCTCTAATATTCGGATATCGGTATAAGAATGTTGTCAGCATCATTCTTCACATTTTCTTCGATGGAAAGACGTGAGAGGTGCTTCCACACTCAACTGACATTCATTACAAAACTAATGATTTTTTTCACGGGTAGTTACATCACGAATAGAAGAATAAAGTATTGAAGCCTCCCGTTTCGTTTGAAGCTACTAAAATCACATAAGGAAGGCAGCAATTCACTCTTGTGTTCAGACTGCTGTACAATATTATCATGTTACTTTGCCGAGTCTGCTCTGGGAATGGAATTCACACAACCTAACCTACACGTAAAATCACGCAATAACGCACGTGAACGGTAAACAAAAGTGACGGAAGCTTTTGCTGTCTGCTGCTTGGAAGCGCCACTCAAGACCAGTCACGTGCTCAAGAGACTCCGCCTCCTTCTACCCGTCTGGAGGGGGTTTGGCAGAACTGTAGTACGATTCAATTTACGCGCCCCGCGACCAGTAGGCAACACGCAACTAAGTCTGCCGCCCTTCCGAAACAAAGGGATGGACTCGCCCAGCGCAAAAGTTGAGAAGGCAGGGGCCACGACTTGTTGCACAAGCTATACGAGTTTAAGGGGAGGGAGCAGGACAGCTGAGCCGTGAGGTGTCATGGTGGCCGAGCGCCTCCCTCTGCTGTGCAAACGCCCACCTGACAAGCAGACCCAACAGCCTGCAAGCGTTTCTGTGTCAGCTCCAGCGAGAGTGCGGGAGATCTTCATACTGTTTGTGTTGAGCTTATTACCAGAGTACTTGTTGTTTCCAGTTAGTGACTTCTTGTGTAAGTCATCTGTGAACAATAGCTGAGAAGTGTTCAGAGTCTGAATGTGATGATGTCAGTGACATCTCTAACATTGTGGAAGAAAATAATAGTGGATTGGTTCATGGAAGTAATTTAAGAAAGGATGGGAAAACGCTACTGGGGGGAAGGATTCACTAACAACACTCATTCTCTCACACACACGCAATGCCACAGCGAAACTCACCAAAAACAGCGTGCTGAGGCGAGGCGGAAGCAGGCGCTGCTATCGTAGGCGAAATTCAGCAAGTCGGAGATAGAACAAAACACAATATACAAAAACACTTTGAAGCTGGCTCTGGTCTGTCGTGCTTATTTTGAGATGGTGCGCATGTATACCCAAGTTAAATTACATCTGAATTGGACTGCGAGCAAACACTCTAACGGCGACGCACGGCTACGTTACATGAACGCACTCCACTGAAGGTGAAGTGGTTGAAAATCGGATTCATTATACAAAACCATGGTGGATTCTTAAGTTGCAGTCTGTTAGCAATCGATCTAGGTAATGGTTTTATATGAGAAGTGGCGTGAACTCAGGCGACTAGCTGCAAACCCCGAAAGTCGGAACTCGGACCCACAAGGTTCCGAAAACTGATAAAATTGAATAAATTCAGATTCAGAAAAATAAAGAAAATTAACTACAGCATGCAACCCATAGAAATGCTTAGAATTATGAAAGGAAGCGAATGAAATACAGCCACACGCGATAGGAGGCGATTACAGAGACGGATGAGGTTCTGTCTCAGGAAAAACACAAGAATGAAATAATTACAAAGTCGGAAAAATAAAAATAAGAATTACCGCATACAACCCATAGAAATGTTTAGAATTACATGAAGAAGCGAATGAAATGCAGCTACATGCGATAGGGAATGATTACAGAGACGGATGAAGTCCAGTCTCAAAAATCTCGTAAAAGTGAAATAATTACAAAGTCAGAAAAATAAAATTAAGAATTACCGCGTTTATCTATTGGAAATCACTGATTTGAAAAACGAGAACACATATCCGCACACGACCGGAGAAAATATTTTTAAAAAATGATTCTAAGTTAAACGCTACCATCTCCAAAAACAAGAGCAGAACCAACCTTACCTCACCAGACGACCAGCTCAGAATGATCAGACCGAGCGGCCACAAGACGCGAGAAGCGACCGGAAGCCGGAAAATCCAAGAAACAGCGGTGGTGGGGACGGACAGCGAGACTCATGCTGGAGGGAAGACTCACTAACTAGCTCACAACCAAAGGGTGTGGAAACCTCTTTGTAACCTCAGCAGCTATCGACTCTAAGCCAGAGAGAACGATGCAAAGCGAGCTATCGCTCCCCACATTCAAACAGCCACAGATTCTCGCACATCCACTTAAAAGTAAAACAACTGCACATTCTCACAGGGACAGTGGCGTAGCTGAGAAGCCGTACTTATGCCACATTAATTAACATAATAATAAATGATTAACATAACAAACTAAGAAAAACCTAGCAATATTAACTAGTATTTTAACACCTGAAATAAAAATGCTATTCCTCAAGCCTTGAAAAGAATGGGGTCGAGTTTTAACAAAATGATAATCTAGCGACATTAAATAAATCATAACTTTACAGTAATATACAAAAAATATATGGAAGACGACAGACGGTCGTCTATCACTGTTGGTCTCAATTTTTTTTATTTGAATGTGCTCGTGGGTATTATTTCCTGCTGTTTCTTGTTCTGAAAACATTGAGTTTTCCCATCCTTACTTCCATGAACCAATCCACTAATTGCTTCTTCCACAATGTTACAAAATTAATGTCACAGACACCATCACATTCACACTCTGAACACTTCGCAGCCATTGTTCACAGATCAGTTCCACAAGAAAACTCTGTAACTTGAAACGAGTACTCAGGTAATAAGCTCAACACAAACAGTATAAAGATCTCCCGCACTCTCGCTGGAGACCACTGAAGATGACACAGAAACGTTTCAGGTTGTTGGGTGTGCTTGTCAGGCAGGGGTTCGCCCAACAAAGGGAGGCACTTGTACACCTGTCACCTCACGGCTCAGCCATCCAGCCCCTCCCCTTACCTTGTACCGCATCACAAGCGCGCAATGTATCCCCTAACACTGCATGAGACTCTTAGGTGTCGTATAGACACTTTTATTCGAATGCAAACTACTTCAATCGACTTTACTTTTTAATTTTACAACATAAAAAATCGATTTTCAAGAATTTGCTAATTTTGCTTATCCAGTATCTTGCAAAATATTGATCCTAGATAAATTATGAAGAAGAGCTTTCTTGTAGTAAATTTTATGCAGTTTAATTATGTACTGTTGCACCTTTTCGTTAGTGATCGTGGTTTTCGAGTTATTTAAGAAAAACTTAAAAAGTGTACCTTTAATCGCCCATCTACGCTCGAGCTCACAAACCAGAGGTCGGGACTTTTAATATGTCGTTCATGACGGTCTTCCCTATCACTGTACAAAAATTTGCTATTTCATTAATTTTGCCCAATTTTTCCTTCGTTGACTGGATTAATTTGGCCGCGGCGGATTAGGCGTGCGTACTGGGGCGTCGTGCTGCAGTGCGCGTGACCGATCGCCGTCGGGAGTTCGAGTTCCCCCTCGGGCATGTGTGTTTTTTTGTTCTCAGGTTAGTTTACCTTAGTTTAGGTAATTTGTAAGCTACGGACTAATGACCATGCAGTTGAGTCTGATAGATTTACAAACATTTGAACATTTGATTTGGATTAATTTGTTGGTGCTGATATTGTGTTTACATGAAGCTGGCTGGTTGAGAGCATTCAGAAGACAGATGAAACGTTGGGTACAAGTTCACAAACGCAACGTTATCTGTAAAATCTACGATCATATACAATTATTTTTGCCCCCTCCCCAATAACATTTTGAGGTCAGCGCCTCTGTTTGCAAGATACGGAGCAGAGTTCTACTGCAACCTGTATTATCGCCTATCCTATTCAGTATCAATAGCAGAAATTATTTTATCCCTCTATTGTTACTGTAACAGCTGATCACTTGATCAAAAAGGCTAAGAGAATGTAATTGTTTTCAAAAACATTTGGATACATTTTCCAAGAAGTGATGAGCGTTACATGGGTCTGTATCTAGACTAAGCCGGCCGCGGTGGCCGAGGGGACTAAGGCGCTCCAGTCACGGTCTTCACGGCCACTACGATCGGGGGTTCGAATCCCCCCTCGGGCATGGATATTTGTGCCGTCCTAGTTCGTAAGTAGTTCATAAGTAGTTTGTAAGTTTAGGGACTGATGACCCCGTAGTTAAGTCCCATAGATTATACAAACATTTGAACATTTTGTATCTAGACTACACTCACAAGTATAGCGGGAAGCGAAAAGTATCTGACAGATCATTACATTGGAAATCAGGATGCAGTTATTCCGCCACGCTGTGAAGTCCTTTCGGGTACTAGCGTTGTCAGCCATTTTTGAACATCACTATTAGAGGAAGTGACCTAATACAGGCTACGGTAACTGTCTTAAATTTAAGAGTAAATGAGCACTCTTTACGTTATGGAAAATGAGCTGTACTATTACTGGGGAATCTTAAATACTATCCTTGCAAAAATGTACAATATATTTACAAATTTAGTAATAGCAGGACAAATAAATAAAATATATAATTTGTACAGCTGGAAAATGTGGTTCCTAATTTCAGGTTTTCGGGTTTCATAGTTACAGATAGGAAATCAAGACTAAAATTTTATTAGCTAAGATAGCATTCATTCAAACAAATTGTTTGTTTTAAAAGTTCAAGCTTCTGTATATAAATCCGAAGAAAACATTTATCTTAACCACGATACAATAATATATGTGGAAAACAAAGCATTCAAAGAGCCGCCACCAAACACACAATGGCATATTAGAATGATCGTCACTACTGGTTGTCGGAACTAGGTACAGAGTACAGTATCCGGTAAGTGAGATATTCAGATACCCGGAATTAGGCGACCACCCGAATAATGGGCAGTTTAACCTGCTAATATCCGTTGCAATTATCTTCCTTATGGTAGGATAATTCGCCGATCATCGTTTTCGAGCAACATTTTGAAACAAAAACTCATAACTTTGATTTCTTTCCCAAGTGTTGATTTTCTGACCTGTGACTTATCAATAAATATCTTGATGCTAATTACTGTACAATAATAACGTCAGCATACAAGATTTTACTAATGTTTAGGGTGATTTCAGGCAACATCTTTTTGCTACGATAGTGAGTGAAATCATCTTAAAGTTCTACGTCTTGTTTTGTAGCTACAGTCCAACAGACGTTCCGTAAGACGTTTCATGTTCTTGTTTGCAAGCCACGGAGTTTACGTAAGGGATGCTTCACCCAAACCATTGTAGCTCCTTTATGAGACCCTTACAGAGGCACCTTGGTCTGCAGTTTACTAAATATGTCCTCCTTATCTCTTTTAACATCACTTGCGCTGATACTAAGAGCACATAATAGCTTTCTCTTTGTGTGGCAGAGTCCCGTTTGCCAGATTACGGTACTGCAAAATGAAGACGCCACTTTGAGCCGCTGCTGTAGTCCAGTATCGCCATTTCCTGGAATTCTATAACATGACCAAATTCTGCTACTACTAAGCACCATATAATTACATATACCTCAAATCTTATAAATGAGACTTATATGAAAGAATGTATTCCGTCATATAACTTGAAAACTTCTCGTGCCAAATTTAAATGTGTGTAGAGCTGTCCATGTACTGTATAATTAGAGTTTATTGAGGTACTAGTACATTTTTGATGTATCAACTTCAGCATGTTTTCTGTCGTTTGAAAAATGTAGCAACATTTTCCTTGTACCTCCCCTTAGATGAAAGCGTACAAGCAGGAATGAAACTAACATGTGCATCGTTGTTGGAAGTTTGAGGGGACTAATGTGCGAGGTCATCTGTCCTCCCATGTGCGTTATCAAACAATTTCTCACTTTTATTATAACGCTGTTCATGATAGAAAACACTCTTCAACTACAGCAGTACACATTGGAAGTAAAAGTACTCTAACTGCAAGTGTCGCTAGTTCTTTTAAAGAGTGATTTCCTTCTACATTTTCGTATTTAAGTATAAAATTCCAGACCTGTATGGAATCAGTCATTATAAATTTAGGAGCATTACTGTATTTCTTCCAGTTCACATATGGCAATTTTTCCACTGAATTTCTAGAGCCTCTAAATCTGGATTTTTTTTTTATTTTTTTTTATTTTTTATTTATTTTTTTTTTTTTTTTAGGTTTGATTCCATTTCTTGGAGGTGCTCCACGACCACACAATGATGAACACACCAGATGTATTTCGCAGCATATGAATATGCTCGTTTGAAGGACACTGAAGATGATCACTATGTGATTGAAATCGATATGTGGTTTTTTAAATAAAACATTAACGGCCAATGCTGCGAAATACATCTGGTGTGTTCAAAATTAATGTTCGTTTGCATGTCCTCTATGTGTTCATAAACCATTCATTCCATTGCAATGAATGCAATGAAAGTTTGGTGAACTGTTCACCGTACGCCCACGAAAGTTCCTGACCCAAAAACAAAGATATGACGTCATAAATAATGAGAGGCCACCGCTTGAGAATACACAGATTTATGCGTCAATTACTGGTAAATAAGGGTAGTTAGGGACCTGAAAGAAAGTTTGCATGTAATATCGGACGTTTATGAAGCGTTTTGTAACTGGCCCCCAACAAAATGATGGAACGAAAAGAAGTCTACCGCTCACAACAGTTTCGCTGTAGATGCCGTAAAATTGTAGCATCAGTATCAAATTTAGCATTACAGATTTGCATGTTACTATTTATTTTTGTTTTCAAGTCTCACTTAATTCTCTTGCATCCAAAATTAAGTAATCTCTTTTCTTAATCTCTATCTAAATAAAAGCGAAAGGACACTCACTCACTCACTAAACACGCAATTTCGAAACTACTTCACCTATGAAGCTGACATTTGGCAGTAATGTAGTTTATAGGTAGAAAACGTCAGCTAAGAAAGTAATTTATGATAGGTGCATGGCGGAGCATACTTCTTCTACAGACTCACGATATCCACAGTTTCATTCCGATCTTCACCAAATTTCGCTCGACTGACTTTCAAAACAAGAGGAAGGTCACCGTCTACCTTAAGTTTCGTACGGTGGAAGGGAAAGGGTACTTTGCAACATAAAAATGCATCCCTAAATAACTTGGTCGCGCCATAACATGAGAACGGCTCGACCGATTTCACAGATCATTTTTTTCCACTATTCTCAGAACAAGGGTTGTATGAAATAAAACTGGAATATTTGAGAACAACACAGTGCGTTTTTCAATGTGACCCTGCGTTCCTATTACATGAAATCTATAGTTTTGTTCCGATATTGATAAAATTTTGCACGCTCTACCTTAAAAACTAGAGGAAGTCACTGTCTGTATAAAATTTCGTTCGGTGCATGGTGGAGGATACTTAACTTACGGAATTTTACAAAATGTATAGTTTTGCTCCAATCTTTATGAATTTTTGCACACATGACTTTTAAGCCAAGAGGAAGATCCCTGGCTACATAAAAGTTTGTATGATACACGACAGAGGGTACCTTGCAGAAAACTTTGCCGAAAGAGGGAAAGGTGGAAACGAACAGAGAGATGGGCGAGAAAGAGTGGATTCAGAGAGGGGGAGAGGGGAAAGGGATGTCGACTACGAGAGTGTAGGATAAATAAATACCCGGGCATCGCCGGGTTTTTAGCTAGTCTTAAATAAATTAACTGAGGAATATTGCATACTTCAATATTGTTAAAGAAAAATATATAATTTTAACAAAGATAATAATAATAACAACAATAATAAAGTAAAGTACCTGACAAGAATAAGAGAACCATTTCAAATGATGGATATAACTGTGAAGTACTAATTTCAGCTGCGAAGTTCTTTAACATATTAATTGATGCTTATTGTTAGGTAAACAAACTCATTTCCTCACATAATTTTACAAGACGATTGAAACATGTGTGTGTAAAAGTTTCTAGTTTCGGACCTGATACTTTTTACTTGATCGTTTCCTGATGAAACCTAATCAAAAATCAACATAATTGAGAAGACGAAATGCTACGGCGCAAACCTTTATAGTGCCCATTGAGTACGCTATACAGTATTACTAAACAAGGATACTTTTACACAAGTAATATTTATGGTGTCTGAACGAGGAGAATTATGTGTGTTAAATGGAAGTTTGAAGTGATTTAGATCCAAAGCATAGAAAACAAAAATACTTATGTCGCTCAAAAGTCGCGGATTTACAAGAGGAATACTGAAACTTCCTGGTAGATAAAAATTGTGTGCCGGAACCGGGACGCGAACCTGGGACCTTTGCCTTTCGCGGGCAAGCGAACTACCGACTGTGCTGTCCCGACACAACTCACGATGCCGCCTCACAACTTTACTTCCGCCAGTACCTCGCCTCCTACTTTCCAAACTTCACAGAAGCTCTCCTGCGAACCATGCAAGACTAGCACTCCTGCAAGAAAGGATATGGTGGAGACATGGCTTAGCCACAGCCTAAGGGATGTTTCCAGAATGAAACTTTCACTCTGCAGCGGAGTGTGCGCTGATATGAAACTTCCTGGCAGATTAAAATTTTGTGCCGGAACCGGGACTCGAACCTGGGACCTATGCCTTTCGCGGGCAAGCGCACTACCGACTGTGCTATCCCGACACGACTCACGATGCTGCCTCACGAACTCTACTTCCGCCAGTACCTCGCCTCCTACTTTCCTCTATTTCCTGTTACAACTCTGTCTAACCTAGAGCCTTGTTTAGTGGTATGTTCAATATCTTATATATACGGAAGTTCTCGAATGAATACTTTGAAATTTTGACACAATGTTGCAAGACCACAACCAGGCCAGGAATGTAATTGAGTGGTTCGAAGAACGCAGTGGCGAGATGCAAATGATGTGCTGGCCTCCTAACGCGCCAGATCTGAACCCGATCGAACACATACTTCAGATACTTCAATGACTGGGCAGACTGTTCATAATTTTGTACCAAGCGAGTTGCAGTAGTTAGCACACTGGACTCGCATTTGGGAGGACGGAGATTCAGCTCCATCTACGGTTATCAAGATTAAGGTTTTCCATGATTTCCCTAATCGCGCCAGACAAATTTCGTTATGATTCCTTTGAAAGGGCATGGCTAACTTACTTCTCCATCGTTAACAAAACAACCCGCGCTTTTGCTAATAACATAATGATCACGCTGTTGACGGGACGCAGAACCTTAACCTTCCTTCGTTTTTCATAATTTTATGAAACGGAAGTGGAGCACGAGAGAGATTTCAACACGCTCTTCAGTTGAAAACCGCGACCACATAAAATCGCCGCTGTGGTTCCTCCAGTTTGCTCGATGTTGGAAATCTCTAGCTTGTTTCTAGTTTACTTATTTTTTCACAGAACCGTACACCTTTTTCCAGTTTTTTTCATTTTTATTTTATTTATTTTGCTTTATCTCTGTTCAGTTCGTTGTCGGTCTATCCACTGGGCCATCTTACCACTACATTTGAGAGGGGTGCGATAGCAAGTTCCTTGTAAAACGGGAACAGGTCAATATTATTGCACGGACTGTTTTGTTTTCTTGATGCCCATCTGGTACTACAAGGGCAAAGGCAATTATCTTACTGTGGCAAATGTTCAAATGTTTGTTAAGCTCATGGGACTTAATTGGGGGTCATCAGTCCCTATACTTACATACTACTTAGAAACTAATTTATACCAAATACAGCACAAACATACATGACCGAGGAAGGATTCGAACCCCCGACGGGAAACGGCCTCGCGCTTACTGTGGCACTAGCTTTTCAATACTATCTCTGTCGCCTACGGATTCAACCACAGGCTTACGCCAGCAGTTCGGCGTCAGAATCAAAGCATTGTCTAGCGTGTCATGTACACACTGCCTAAAAGACTGAGTTCCGTTATCGTGAAAATATTATTTTCACAATATTTCGTTGATTATCGTCACCAGTTCGTTAGTCGCAAGGCTAGACCTTCCATTGAGGTCTTCATCGTCAACATTGATATTGCCATTTTAAAAAATCTGTGCTCCATAGACTTACTCGGCTTGTACTCGTTATTCCTTTTCTGTATACATCACAAAGTTCGCGTTACATTTTAGTTGGTTTGTAGTTTCTTGCAAACAAGAACTAGAAAAGTATCATAGACACAGACAACACGCTACCAGTTCTGGATGCATAATGATTGTAGGAATGTTATGTGTTGCTCAGCTGTAGAATACGCGTGCCCAGTATGGTACAACTCATGCAACGCTAAACAAGTGGATGTGGCTCTAAACGAAACCTGCCGCATTGTCACGGGATGTCTAAGGCCAACGCCAGTTGAAAAACTGTACTGCCTGGCTGGTATAGCGCCACCTGGGATTAGAAGGGAAGTCACAGCCAGAATGGAACGAGCAAAGGCATCGAAACTATCATCCCATCCCATATTTGATTATCAGCCAGCCCATAGCAGGCTCAAATCAAGGAAAAGCTTCCTGCATGCAATGACGGAGCTCCTCAAATTACCACAACTGACCAGGCTGGAGATGTGGAGAGCAAAGATCGGGGGCCTTGGTGGCTGGATGACCGCACAGGAAGCACTACCACCTGGCTATGAGGAGGACTGGATGACGTGGAAGTCCCTCAATAGACTGCGGACCAACGTAACAAGATCCAAAGTCAACGTGAGAAGGTTGGGCCTCTCTGATGCATCTGTCATGTGCGAGTTTGGAAAAAAACAAACCACGGAGCATCTGCTACAGTGTGAGCTTTGTCCAGCCTGCTGTACCTGACTGGTGCTACCCGTGATGCATGTGATGTAGCCAGATTTTGGGCTAGCATAGTTTAATGTTTAATCCTGGGGAAAAGACCTTTTGAACTGTTATCACTGTTACTTGTAAATATGTGTACTATTAATGGCTAATTTGTTTTTATATTCATTGATCTTCATTTTTGTATTTGTGTTTCATGTTATGTTTGTACAAGATGCTTCTGACACGAATAAATAAATAAATAAATGGTACCAAATAGAGACTGCAGCCCCGCCCACCGCCGCGATAGATTAAAATGTCTGTTACTTTCTGGATAGCCATCGTATAAACTGTAGCCAGCTTTATCGTACAACCCGGAAGTATATGGACTAAATACAACGTCGCATCCAACCGTGGTGAAATCATGACAGGCACTTAAGTATTAATCGTTGGTATGGTGTATAAATAATTGTATATATGCCCCCTCACAAGCAATTGACAAATTCTGTGCAGATGTACAAATACGTTCGATCCCTTGCGGGAATACAGTTGGAGCTGTGAGGAAGTGGATGCCATGGGCAAGGAGCCCTTCCATCGTAGCGTGCGATAATGTTCAAATGTTTGTTAAGCTTAAGGGACTTAACTGCGGAGTCATCAGTCCCTAAACTTACAAACTACTTATGAACTACCTTACTGACCCAAAAATTAAGGAATAACGTAGAACAAACATAAGTAAACGACCGCACCAAACCGACCTACCAAAAGACGAAAAAAAAAAAAGAAAAAAAAATTGGTTAAGGCGACCGGCGGGCCTAAGCGGGAAATCCGGGTTTGAATCCCGGTCTAGCACAAATTTTCAGCTTCTAAACTGATTTACTTCAATGACCTACAACAGTCGATATGTTTGAATATTTCGAATATGCAAGTATGAATAGCTATGTTGATGCCAACAAACACAAAACCACACCGACGTGGGTGATGCTAATCGGGAATTCCAGATCTTCCACAATGCGTTTCCCTCGTTTTTTTCAGCAAGATGAAAGGAAATCGAAGGGGAAGCAATTTTCCAACGATGAAGACGTTCGAGCAGTTCTTCAACGACTCCGTGACCAAAGAACGGATTTATACAGTTGAGGAACTGAATGATTGGCAGAACGTACCAGCGTTGTTTACAGAGACTAGTGACTGTTGAAAAGTAATGTCATGTATGTGTGTCACTTTGACGTGTTATGCAGCATTCAATAAAAGTTACTTGGCCTGACACAATAATGTATGAGAGTCAATAGAGTGCGTAGGTAACAACCCGAGAATCGCGAATGGCAGGACTAGACTCAAACCTTACCTGACGATTTCAGGTTTGTCTTTCGTGATTTTCTTGAATCACTCAGAGCGAATTTTGTGGTGATTTCTTAGCAGACTCTACTGCTTTCCAGCCAGCCCCATCCTTTTTACGACCCATATTTTTTGTGTTCAAAGGAAGGAAGCTTAGGGTTTAACGTCCCGTCGACAGCGTGGTCATTAGAGACGGAGCTCACGCTCGGATTTTCGGGTGAGGATGGGGGAAGGAAATCGACCGTGCCCTTTGAAAGGAACCATCCCGGTATTTGCCTGGAGTGATTTAGGGAAATCACGGAAAACTTAAATCTGGATGGCGGGAGGCGGATTTCAACCACCATCCTTCCGAATTCGAGTCCAATGTGTTACCACTGCGCCATCTCGCTCGGTGTGTGATCAAAGACTACGCTGTTCATAGGACGTTTAAACACTATTACTTCCCTCTCCCCTCCTCGTCCCAATCAAGGACAGTAAGCTCTGTTCGTCATCGAAAAAGATATCGTGCACAGACTTCGACGATTTTTTTCCCTGTCAAACTGCCTGTTTATAAAGACAAAGAAGGGAGATAAACCGCACGGTTCTAGGCGCCATGACAGGGACTGCGCGGCCACTTCCACCGGAAGTACGAGTCCTCACTCGAGCATGTGGTTTAAGTAGTTCGTAAATCTAGGGACCGATGACCACAGTAGTTTGGTCGCATAAGTTTAAAAACATTTGAACATTTTTTGAGGGAGATTAGTGTTTATAGTCTCATATGTAATGATTTCATAACGGACAGAGCACAAACTGAGACAGTGCATGACATGAGTAAGTAAATCGAGCATATTCTTTTCTAACAATCGTCCGTGCGATGCTTGAGTATTATTCACCAGTGTGAGATGCGTACTAGATAGGGTTAATAGAAGAGATAGAAAATATTATCTCGAACAGAATGATCTATTGACCCAAGGTCAACACGGATTTAGAAAATATCGTTCATGCGGAACACAACTATCTGTTTATTCACACGAAGTGATGGGTGCTATTGACAAGGGTTCGCAAATCTATTCCGTATTTCTTGATTTCCAGAAGGATTTTGACACCGTAACTCACAAACTGCTTTTAATCAAATTGCGTGGTTATGGTATATCGCCCCATTTTTCGATTGGATAGGGGATTTCCTTGCAGAGAGGACACAGTTCGTAGTAATCAATGGTAAGGCATCGACTAAAACAGAGGTGATATCGGGCGTTCCACAGAGTAGTGTTATTGGTCCTCTGCTGTTCCTTATTTAGATAAACGATTTAGGGGAAAAGCTAAGCAGCTCTCTTAGATTGTTTGCAGATGACGCCGTCATTTACCGCCTAGTAAAATCATCTGAAGATCAAAACCAACTGCAGAACGATCTGAATAAGATATCACTATGGTGTAAAAATTGGCAATTGACTCTAAATAATGAGAAGTGCGAAGTCGTCCACACGAGTACGAAAAGAAATCCGTTAAACTGTTTTACAAGATAAATCAATCAAAAGTGAAGGCCGCAAACTCCACAAAATACCTAGGAATTACTATTACTTTAGGCTTAAACTGGAAAGAACACGTAGATAATGTCTTGGGAAAGACGAACAAGAGATTGCGTTTTATTGGCAGAACCCTTAAAAGATGCAACAGAACTACAAAAGAAACTGCATACACTACTCTTGTCCGTCCTTTTTTGGAGTATTGCTGCCCAGTGTGGGATCCTTATCAGGTGGGTTTGACGGAGGACATCGAAAGAGTCCAAAGAAGGGCAGCTAGTTTCGTATTGTCACGATACAGGAGAGACAGCGTTACGGAAATAATACAGGATCTGGGATGGGAATCATTACAACAACGACGCTTATCGCTGCGGCATGGGATACTTACGAAACTCCAATCGCCAACATTCTCCTCCGAATGCGAAAATATATTGTTGACTCCCACTTACATAAGTAGAAATGATCATCAGAAAAAAATACGAGAAATCAGAGCTCGAACGGAGAGATTCAGGTGTTCTTTCTTCCCGCGCGTTATTCGAGAATGGAATGGGAGATAAATAGTATAACGGTAGTTCAAGGAACCCTCTGCCAAGCACTTAAATGTGATTTGCAGAGTAGCCCGTGTAGATGTAGGTCCTATGGAGAACAGCATGCTACGATACAAGCACATTTAGTACACGCAAAAGCGTCACGGAAGTGACCAGCAAACTCCAGTGGCAGACGCTGCAAGAGAGACGTTCTGTATCGCGATATGGGCTTCTGTCAAATCTCCGAGAGCATACTTTTATCGGGTAGTGAAACAATATATTGCTTCCGCGTACATATATCCCGCGAAAAGACTACAAGCATAAAACTAGATAGATTAGACCCTACACAGAGGCAAGTAGATGATGTTCTTTTTAATTAATTTATGGAATAATGGAAATTTTAAATCTGAATCAATCGACTAGGATTTTCATACATGAGCTCGGCATAAAGTACGAATTGTAAATCTAGTTAGGAATAGCAAATTGTGTAGTATTCTTTTATAGCCATGTAGGTCACTTACTTGTCACATGGCTGTTCATCTTACAGTGTCACCTGTTTTGTATTTTTCCAATCAATATGCAACAACGTTAAATTTGAAACAAAGTGTGTGGTTTTTGTTAAAAAATTCACCATTCTTACACTGATGTCAGGTTTGTTGTGCGATATCTGAAGAACAATTCTTCGCCGTTTTCTTCATTTATTAATACCAGAACAATTAGTCAGAATACAGCTTCCACAGACAAGTGGAACAACTGAGAAACATCTTTCAAGAGGTAAGTTATTCATAATATAGGGAGCGAAGAGTTATATTCAACCTATATAAAAACCAGACAGCTGTTATTAGAGTCGAAGGGCAAGAAAGGGACGCAGAGGTTTGGAAGAGAGTAAGACAGGGTTGTAGCCTTTCCCCTATGTTGTTCAATCTGTACATTGAGCAGGCAGCGAAGGAATGGAAGGAGAAATTTGGAGAGGGCATTAAAGTGCAGGGAGAAGAAATAAAAACATTTCGGTTTGCTGATGACATAGTAATTCTGTCAGAGACCGCAAAAGATCTGGAACAGCAATTGAATGGGATGGACAGTGTCTTGAAAGGAAGATATAAGATGAACATTAACAAGAGTAAAACGAAGGCAATGGAAAGCAATGTCAGAAAATCAGGCGATGCTGAAGGAATTACATTAGGTAATGAGACAATAAAAGTAGTAGATGAATTTTGTTATTCGGGTAGCAAGATAACTTCTGATCGCCGAAGTAAAGAAGATATAAAATGCAGAATGGCTTTGGGAAGAAAAGCATTTCTAAAGAAGGAAAACTTATTAACATCCAATATTTATTTAAATGTTAGGAAGTCCTATCTGAAAGCATTTGTCTGGAATGTAGCATTGTATGGGAGTGAAACGTGGACGATAAGGAGTTCAGATAAAAAGATGATAGAAGCTTTTGAAATGTGGCCCTACAGACGAATGATGAAAATTAGATGGGTAGATCATGTGACTAATGAGGAGGTGCTTAACCGAATCGGGGAGAAAAGGTTTCTGACATATCCTGACTAAGAGAAGGAATAGATTGGTTGGACACATTCTGAGACATCAAGGAATTGGCAACTTAGCATTAGAAGGAAGCGTGTGGGGTAAAAAATCGTAGAAGGAGACCGAGGGACGAATATAGTAAGCAGATTCAAAAGGATGTAGGTTGCCGAACGTATTCTCAGATGAACAGATTTGCACATGACAGGGTAGCGTGGAGAGCCGCGTCAAACCAGTCTGCGGACTGAAGACCACAACAACAGAGTAGACTACCTGGCTTTGTAATTTCACAGGTAAAAGCTAAACACAGACTCACTGCGTAACGTTCATATAATTTTCGCGAAACAGGAACTTGTAATTAGAATAATTTTATACCTAGCACATTAATTTGGACAAAAGTATACCATTTTGGAGAGGTGGTGTGGCAGCGCGCTCTCAGAAACTATCATGGTGGCGGCCGCGTTCGTATCCAGCGCCGTCCTACGACTGCCACGAAAACCAGAGCGCTCGCGTCGCTTGCTGGCAGCGCCATCGCCGCCGTCGTCCGCAAATGGACAGTCGCCAGCAAAGACCTATATAAACAACATGGACTGGTCACAGCGCCGCCATAGTTGAAGTCAATTGGAAAGGTTGCCGCCATCTTTGAGAACCAGTGGCAGCTGGTGACAATGTGCTAATGTGCTGCAGCACACTGTAAATATATTACTAAAATTATGCCATTTCTCTTCGAATGCAAGCTAGAAATCGCTATAAAATTATATCCTTTCTCTTGGAATACGAGCCAGATATCACAATAAAATTATGCCAATTCCTTTCCAATGCGTATTAGAATGCTAGTAATAAGGATGACAAAGCATTTTGGAGCGCTCTCGCCGCGATAGCTGGAAACCAGCTCCGTGTGCTGAAGTGGGATTCAGCCGCGCTGGTACGTGCGCAGAGAGGCGGCACAGTCGTCTGTTCACTAGTGCGCATGCGCAGACGTGACTTCAGGCCAGGCGACTCGTGTGCTGAGACCGACTGCAGCACCAGATCAATATTTCTCTTCGCACTGCGTGTAACGGTTGCGGAAGAATAGTATATGTCGAATATTGCGGCATACAGAGTCAAATAGCGCGCTGGCTCAGGCGTCTTGCGCGTTGTCTCTCAAACCTACCTGTGTAAGGCACGTATTCAAATACGTCTGAGTCTAAATTTTTAATTTCTGTAAATAAAATTAATATTTTAAACGTTATATTTACTACCTGCAGTGAATACATGCAGTTGGCAGGGCTTTTATAGATTCCCCTGAAGGTCTTACTGTCAATACAGTATTAATTGATATTTAATTAAAGGCAATCATACAAAGGTTGACTTTTTATTTTAGTATATTTTGTTTCCTGTTTATTTTTGTAATATTGTAGCACACAGGTCAAATTTTGTACGAGACGCCACTGTTGAGAACGTCAGTGTGACGCCAGGTAATACTGGGCGTCTGCTAACAACTGAATCATAGGTTTTATATTAATCATTGCCAGTCTCGATTTTTCCTTAATTTATGGGCGACGCATTTCGGAAAGTAATTCTCACTACGAATAGCATTTCTCGTTTACTACTGCATCCTAAGTGTAATGTTTACAATCGTCGAACTGCTGCATTATTTGATGTTACTATCTTGTCAATAATCGTTTGTATTTAGCGACATATCTTCCCTATAAATACAGGCGAATTACTTTAAAATCTTTAATTACCTTTATTCTGCCTGTGGTTCAAATGATGTTTCATGCTTTGAAGTAAATTACGTATTTATCAAGCTCTCCACAATTTGACGTTTCCTTGGCACTCTCCTTACAGCCTTCGGTTTCTGTAGGTGCTCAGGAAACGAAAATATTGTTGTAATGGCATTCGCCAGTAGCCGCTTTCGATCGCTGGTAGCATCCATGAACTTTTCTTCAAAATGACAAGAGCATATGTAACTATACTTTGTAGGCTGCCACTTATCACGCCTCATACTGGTTACCCATTCGGTTAGCAACTCCTTGTTTTTCAAAGGAAATATGTGTAAAGTATAGTTTAAATTACAGTTCATATACCTAGGCTACTTATCCAATGGTTAATACGTTTTTGTACACTATATAAACATCTGTCGCCGGCCGCGGTGGCCGCGGGGACTGAGGCGCTCCAGTCGCGGTCTGCACGGCCGCTACGGTCGGGGATTCGAATCCCCCTTCGGGCATGGATGTTTGTGCCGTCCTTAGTATAAGGTAGTTCGTAAGTAGTTTGTAAGTTTAGGGACTGATGACCCCGTAGTTAAGTCCCATAAGTTTAACAAACATTTGAACATTTTTGAAACATCTGTCATTACATTAAAACACACCAAATACAACCATCATCTGCCTAGCATTTTGATGGTCACGAAGTAAACATAATTTTGAAATTTGGTAAATGCGAAAGTTAAGTATAATAAACTTTTGTAGACAAATACACGCTGATACACAACGACCTATATAATTACATATCTCTTTGTTTATGTATGATATTCGAACAGTTTCATCACCGTGGTTGCTGCAGTTGTACGCCGAACATAAACTAGGCATGAGCTGCCACTAATAATAGTGCTTACGTGTTAGTTTAGATTACAAACAGAAACGTCTGCTCACTCTGCTGCTTCAAACTGACGTTCTCAAATATGGTGCCCAATGTTGCTTAGTGCTGCCACCCAGAGCGCTGTAGCTTGCCTATAGTCTCTCTATGTTGTTTATATACCCCTTTGGTCGCCAGCAACGTTTCGCTTTCTTGCGTTCCGACCGTGCCCGCGTTAGCTTCTCCTATTGCTGGAACAGCCGCGTGCTTACGCTAAATATTACAATTTATTTCCTGCACCAGAAAAGGTGTATTTAAACTATTGGTTAATCTTCAAATGTCATGCTTGTGTATGCCGTGCGTGACTGATGTAATCTGTGGACATCTGAATAAACTGTAGGTAGAGTGCACGCAGGACACAGGAAGATCGATACTATCACGTGATTTGTGCTGTTTTGTTATGCTTCAGCAGCTATTCCTGTATGTTGTCTGTTGTGGTTACACGTCTTGGCGTGTATTCCGCCGTGACTTTCGGCTGTTGACGAGTCTCGTCCGATCGATCCAGACAGTGGCCTGTCGTGTAGACGCCCTGTCGACCCCCGACCCCCGTTGAGTCGTCGCTACTGCCGCGGCTGCTACCGTCCCGCCAGGGAAAGTGCATCCAACCAACACCACCTTGAAGACGAGGCCTCAAACTGGCCGTGCCTACGTCACACTTACAGGCCGCGGCCGCCATCTGACTGTCTGACTGGCCGACCGCTACGCGGCGGTGGGCGTGCCCCAGCCAACAGCCAGTGAGCTGGCGGCCGCGGCCTCTAAGTGTGACGTAGGCACGGCCAGTTGTGAGGCTTTGTCTTCTAGGTGGTGTTGATCCAACACAACCTAGAGTGAAGGCCGCGGCGCGCTCGTGTGACGTCAGGCAGAGTAAGTTGCGCGCGCATAGCTGACTGGGTAGCCACTGGGGCACGGCCCACTATGCCGAAGCAGCGAGCCAGTCAGCTATGCGCGCGCAACCTACTCTGCCTGACGTCTCACGAGAGCGCCGCGGCCTTCTCTCAAGGTGTTGGTGGTGGTGCAGTATACGTTAGCGGCGGAAAAATACCACTTCCGTTTTGGACCAGAGACTATATACAGCATGGGTAGAATCTTTGTCATGATGTGACAGGAGCCATTTTAAATTCAGCTTATTCAGAAATGGTTTACTTTAAGCTTACAGTATGCCATTATGATGCCTTTAAGAGTAATCACGAAAACGCTTACCTTACAAATAAATAGTAGTTTTGTAACAAATCAACAACATAACTATTTAGGTTTAGTTATAAGTAGTTTGAAACACCATTAGGACGTATGTCAGTGTAGTAGAATGGGTAGTGTGATGGATTTGTAAGTTGTAACATCTACAGGTGTTGGTTCGGATCCTCTCGCCTCGCGGTTTTTTTTTTTCCTACGTTTCTGTCTCTTTTTACATTTGCAACTGATTAGAAAAAAAGGACAGAAAGTCAATTGCATAGTAATTTCCGGATAAGTGACGATTTTCGAGTGTTTGTTTAGGGGAATACTGTCCTAATAACACATTGTAAACGTAATAATCTTTTCGAACGAGGAATGACAATTAACGAATTACACTAAGAAGGATAAATATTTCTGTATTTGAGCCTTGACAGTAGACATTATTCATTGGTGAGATAATTAATAAAGAAAACGTTGCTACCCTAACTGAGGGTTGTCTGAGTAATGTGGTAGTACGAATATTTTATAAACAGCTTCTTCTCCATCTGCAGAAAAGGGGCCCTAAATGAACTAATGACACAGTGTGCATTAAAATGTTTTATTGCGGGTACAAGGTAGGTGCAATCCAAACAATCTATTGGTATCCTCAATTATAAGAGAAATAACTGTAGCAGCTACTGGAGCTTCAAGAAAATCAAATCAAATGTTTGTAAATCTATCGGACCAAACTGCGTGCTCATCAGCCCGTAGCTTAAAAACTACTTAACCCTAGGTAAACTAACCTAAGCCGTGGTGGAGTAGCCGAGCGGTCTAAAGCGTGTCGCTGCGAAGCGCGAGGTTGCTCGCCGTGGAGGGCATGGGTGTGTGTGTTGTCCTTAGTTTAGTTTACCTAGGTTTAAGTAGTTTGTAAGCTACGGACTGATGACCACGCAGTTTGGTCCGATAGATTTACAAACATTTGAACATTTGAACTAACCTAAGGACAACACACACACACCCATGCCCCAGGTATAGCCTCCACGGCGAGCAACCGTGCGCTCCGCAGCGAGACGCCTTAGACCGCTCGGCTACTCCACCGCGGCGAGCTTCAAGATACTGGGAAATACAGATGTTGTAAATATGCATCCCAAATTCTTATCTACTGTACATTTTAAGCTTTTATGGCCATATGTTGACATGTTGGCCGTTCTATCGATGTATGACGTTTCTTCCAGTATGAGTTGCTGACATTGCCCAAGTTTCACCCTCCAAGAGCAATGAAATATGAAACATTAATAGTGCTAGCCAATCTGAGTCTGAATTGGTGCTAGCAAATCGTCAGTTGCAACATCAAACAAAAGTAGGCTGAAAACTCCGAGACAGAAGCCAACACAATCTGTACAATGTAGATTGTAGCTGGGTACATGATTTAAAGAATGTAATTATTGAATATTTATTTAAAAAAATAAGTAATTGAATAGTCACTGAAAGATCCGTACTGTACTGTCTATAAAGAAAGTTTTTTTTTCACATGGACATTAAAGAAAATGAAACCGTGCTTAAAGAAACACCGAGCTATTTCGCGAGTAATCAACAGACAGAGGTAAACACTGAGTGTCAACACAAAATAGCATGATCGTCTGCTTTCTTTACATTCCAAGCTGTCACTTTCAATTAAGTAGCCTACACAAAGATCTTAAAGACACAGATACTATACTTCTGACTGCCAAATTACTTGTACTTCCGGTTGGTATTTTTCCACTACTAACTTCACGTGTGATGGTGCATGCCCCCAGCCCACGCCGGGACCATTGCCCCTCCAGCGATTTGTGCCCATCTCCCAGCCCGCCGGAGCGGGTTCCACCGCCGCCGCCTCGCTGCACCCGCCCCTTCCCAGACCACCGGTAGGTACGTCCACCGCCGCCGACGCTGCTCCTGCTGCAGTGCTGAAGGACAGCCGACTTGTTAACGCCATTATGTCGTCCCTGCCCCCACCACTGTCTCCTCAATCATCATATTTATCACGCCCTCCAATGTCCCCACCACCATCTCCTGGAGCACCTCCTCCCCTCTTCTTCCCACAACGACTCCCTATCTCCTCACCCTCACCACTTCCTCAGCTGTCGCCCTCTCCTCTGCCCTCACACAGGCTGCTGCCCTCATTGCCCTCATCCCACAGACTCTCGCCTCTTCCACTGTTCCCCCCTCGAGTCTTCCCCCCCCCCTCCTCGACTCCCACAATGACCCTGCCATGGTCCACAACCGACAGGCTGCTGTGGACTCCTTTCTCCCCCCACCCCACAACGACGACGCTGCCGCAGGGCCGGTTCTGCGCCACCTTCCAGTCATCCCTGTCCCCCACTCCCGTCCCCCTACCCAGCTTGCACCACCGCTCCAGCACCCCTCCTTCCCTCTCAACCCCTTACTCACCATACATTCGTTCTCAATAACCTAACCCCCAATTCCTAGACTGCCATGCCCTCTGCCTCCTCTCCTGTCAGTAGCCCCCTCCGCCTCCAGCTCCCAAAAAAACCCACAGAGGGACTCTGTCCTCCTCAAATCACCTGCCCCATACAGGTCCTTCATAAGATCCCCCACATCCACTTTGGACCTAATTCCTTCCTTGACCCCCTCCTTCCTGCAGCCTGCAACCGCCAATCCCCTCCTCCCCATCGTCCTTCCACCCTCACTGCTGTGATCACGAAATTGAACCCAGGGATCACAGAGGCAGAGGTGTTGGATGAACTTTTTGTGGGATCCCCGCCTCTCCATCTGATCCGCTCATCGCATTAACAATGCGACGGGCCCCACTTACCTCATCCATCAACCACCTGTTCCATGAAAATGTTCAAATGTTTGTAGAGCTTAAGGGACTTAACTGTGGGGTCATGAGTCCCTAAGCTTACAAACTACTTATGAACTACCTTATACTAAAGACGGCACAAACATCCATGCCCAAGGGGGGATTCGAACCCCCGATGGGGAACGGCCTTTTGCATCGTAGCATAGTGCCTCAATGCGCTCGGCCGCTCTGCCACGGCACCTTTTCCATCATGGGGCCCTCATTTATAACCGCCTCCACCAGGTAGAACCTTCCCGATCCCGTCCCCAATCACATCGTTGTTCCCGATGCCTCACATAGAACGACAACCTTCTGTCCTTTCTCCCTCCTATATCTCCGATAGGCCTAAGCCTGCCCCTCCCATACACCCCTTCCAATATGACACCGCTTTCCTTGCATTAGCTTCCACCCTTGCCCATTCCAACCATCTCCTCCAAGAACACCTTGACCTCTTCGCCACTTGGTGTAACCAGTGACTCCTCTCTATAAATCCTACCAAAACCCAGGCAATCATTGTAGGTCGTACCACCCCTTCCTTTCGTACCTGCGATTTCTATCTCACCCTCCATCACCCTCCTCACCCCTGCCCTAAAGTACCTGGGCCTCACTACTGATTACACCCTCTCGTGGACTCCCCACCTCTGCACTATCCAAGAAAAAGCCCACAACTGCCTCCACCTCCTCAAACTCGTTGTTGGCCGAACACCGGGGGACTAAACCATTTAACCATCCACTATACCTACAAATCCCTCATCTGTCGTATCCTATGTGTTGCCCATCCAGCCTGGATCTCCACCCCCATCCTTCCACAAATCTCTAGAGATACTGGAGCGCCATGCCCTCCACCTCGCCTTCCATATCCTCCTTTATCCCCCCCCCCTTGGATCTTCTACGATCACATTCCTTTCCCCCACGTCGTTCTCTTTATTCAACACTAGCTGAAAATCCGGCGTTGCTCGGGTATTTATTTACTTATTTCTTGCTACCATTTTCCAGCTATATATTCATTTGTATAAGAGCAATAAGTGTTGAACTTCAACTAAACTATCTTCTATGGTATATGTGATATATAACTACAACTATTAATCAATAAATAAGAGCTTGCAGTCATGTTTCTGCCAAATTATCAAGCTGCGCTCATCTCGCGATCTAGTGATCTTCAAGACGAATATTTGCGCTGTAATTTATTGACATGATATGACTTAGTCAGTTTAGCACAACACAATTTATTTAGTAGCATCCGACTTTCGTTAATTTTCTGTCTTCTTCATTAGAGTAATATGTAAAAGTTTAAAGTAAATCAGCCAAGTTCTTTTTCTCTATTTACATATTTCTTGTGAAATTTTGAAGCCGCAGCGGAGTGGCCGAGCGCGTTTAGGCGCTATGTTCCGATGCGCGAGGTTGGAATCCCCCCCCCCCTCGGGCATGGATGCTTGTGCCTTCTTTGCTATAAGGTAGTTCATAAGTTGTGTATAAGTTTAGGGACAAATGACCCCAAAGTTAAGTCCCATAACCTTAACAAACATTGAAAATTTTGAAGTAAAAGAACTTTTAAGATTTCTTTTTTCCTAATGCAATAACCTTTTCCCCTCTATATAAAACACACACACACGACATATGTATATCTTTCAGGCTCTAATATGAATAAATTCTTTGGTGGGCCCGCCCCTGACATGAACATGCCGGATGGAGCAATTTTCCATGAACGTTACTGTTTACGTGCTCATATCTCATGAACTACGCGTCGGAATGTGATACAATTTAGAAGCTACATTCAACTATATATGTGTATACTATCTGCAAAATTTCCTGTCGCTATAATTTGTAGTGTTCAAATTATAAATTGTAACGTCATACCGAGAGCCGTAGTTTTACTCCATAAACAGCGGAAAAGTAATAAGCGAGAAACGTTTTTCCTTTCATCATTTCACTACGGTTGACAGCGAGAAAAAGTTTTAAAAAGGTTTGAAATTATGTTTAAAGTTTGTTGCAAGTCGCTAAGTACTGTCATTCTCATACAGTGTATTTCGAAAGTCTCGCCGCGTTATATGGCATTTTTTTGCGATTTCTATTGGTTATGACGTAATCTCTTTTGAACCATGTGCCGTATATGATTCTTAACCATGCAGCAATTGTTACCTCATGGTAAGGAATGTGTGTATCAAATTTGGTTGAAATGGATCCAATGGTTTAGGAGAAAATGAGCAGCATTGTCGCAAAATGCAGAAGTTTTTCGCGCATCTCATTGTTTATGACGTCATATCTCGTGAACTATATATCGTATGTGATTCTTACACTTACGGCGACCGTCCTCATGGATTGAAGCTTCCGTGTAGAAAATTTCATAAAGATCGGAACAAAACTGTAGGTTTGCATGCAACACGCACAAACATACGGACACTCTGCTTTATATTAGATCTCTACCTCCGTTACATATCCCGCAAATTAGACGCGCCTAATCCTCTACTCCCTCTCTGCATCTGGTCCATGGCCATGCCTCCACAACTGTATTCCCCCTGCTCTACACCAGTCCACAATCCAGATCCTGTCCCGTGGCAACTTCCATACCCTCCCCCTCCCGAATGATGCCCTCCGACCTGACATCTACCCTTCATATCAGCTGCGTTCTTTCCCCTTGCTCCCTCTTCCCCTTCTCCCCTGAGGGCCACGACTATCCCTCCCTTCCTCCCCTCCTGCCCCTTCACCTCTCCTCATTCCACCCAGCTGTCCCTCCGGCTCCTCCCCTTCCTGGGACATCACCCCCTCCACTCCCTTCCCCACTGGCCCTGTGGTTCCTCCCCACCCTCTCCCTCTCCTCTTATCCCCTTTTCCCCCACATCATATCTTTAATATTTAATACTGCAAGTGCTCCGCTGTATGTGGAACATTCTATTGTGCTTCCGTGTGAGTGCCTCACTAAGTGTGGTGTCTTTTAGTTACATTGTTTTATTTTAACAATAGTGATTGGCCAACCTGCAGCCGACACCATGTTTCAAATTGTGTGTTTCGTCGTATGTGTCGTATTACTTGTATTTCTTGTTTTAATTCACCAATAGCGGACGGCTAACCCATAGCCACTGCCCTGTGTTATTTTAATTGTGTGTGGCTCTGTATCTTGAGCAGCTATTTTGCTCACCGCCATCGTCATTTCAGACACTACTGTTTTAAGTACTTTGTTTTTTTTTTTTTTTTCATTTAAAATCTCCATTTTTATATGTAATTTATTTATAACCTTTTATGTCCTTTCTATATTATCTGTTTCTTATGTGTCTAGTTTTTTATTTCTGTAGGAAGAGAGTGCCTGCGAGCGCTGCCAGCCTGCCCCTTTTAGGGGAATTGAAATTACAATAAAGAAAAAAAAATGCACTCGGGACCATCCAGTCCCCCAGCTATAGATACAGCCGGGTTGATATCGGTTACTTCAGTTGGCTTCCTGGTACACGTTGCTCCCTCCTGTTCCTGCTGTTGCCTCGCAAGAACGCTGCTAGCTGCCGCCGCCGCCGCCGCATGCCGCCCCTGCGGTCGGTAGGCCAGCTCGTCTGCCGCTCCTCGCCGCTGTCGCTGTGCCCTAGTGGGCAGCTCTTCATCATGCCTAGCACCCGCTGGTTGCCTTGTCGCTGCATTCCGGTCCAGCGCTACCACCAATCGAGGGTCGGAGCCCTCCCACGTGCTGCTGTGTAGCTGTTTTGGTCGTCGTCGTTCTCATCTCGTCTTCTCACAACTGTTGGTGTCATCGTCATCTGTGTTGTTTACCCATCCAATCAGCCCCAATCCCTCCCCTCCCCGTATGCTGTGTGGCCCCCTCCACTCACACTCCCCTCCCTTCCCTCCCCCACTTGGATCTCCCTTCCTCTCCCTCGGAGTTCTTACATTTTCCTTCCCCACTTCCCCACCCCTCCCCTTCCCTTCCTACCCCTACGCACCTCTCAACCTTCCCCTCTCCCCTTGTGGGGTCTCAGTGCTTTACTTTTTAATAGTGTTTTTAACAGTGCACTGTGCTAAAGTGTTGTGTCAGTGTCAATTGATAAGCGTGATTTTAAGACATCAGCAACCACCGCATAGGCAAAACAATGTGTTGCCATGTTTTTTATTGTCTCTCTGTTGTCGTCACCATTAACTCTGCAAACCCCTCCCCTTCTCTTCCTACCCCTACGCACCTCTCAACCTTCCCCTCTCCCCCTGTGGAGTCTCAGTGCTTTACTTCTTAATAGTGTTTTTAACAGTGCACTGTGCTAAAGTTTGTGTCAGTGTCAATTGATAAGTGTGATTTTAAGACATCAGCAACCACCACATAGGCAAAACAATGTGTTGCCATGTTTTTTATTGTCTCTCTGTTGTAGTCACCATTAACTCTGCAAAATCTGTGTCTCTTATCCATCATGGCAGTTTGTAATACTGACTATGTGTGTTTTAAAGCCTCATTTCATTGTTTTCAATTCGCCAATTTTATCTTCTTTTTTATTGTTAAATTCAACATTTTTATTTCCTGTTTTAAACTATTATTACCCACTGTCGAACATATATGTACACTGGGCTGAAGAGCAGCGTAGAAGGCTGCTGCCACCCTGCCCCACGAGGCATTAAAATACAATAAAAAATATAAGCATGCAGGACATCTTTAACCGCTACTGTCACATACTGTCCACACTTAAGTCCTCAATAATCCTGACCCCCAACTCTTAGACTGCTATGCCCTCAGTCTCCTCTTCCCTCAGTATGCCCCCTCTGCCCCCATCTCCTAAATCATCAAATCATCCCCTTGAGGGACTTTGTCCTCTTAAAAACCACCGACCCTGACCTCCACAATCTGATCCTGCAAAAAATAACCCACATCCAGTGTGACTCCCAAACTACCCACACACCTCTCTCCCTCCGGCCTATAGCAGACATCCCCCTTCCCTCCACCAGCCTCCCACCCTCACCGCTGTGATTACCAAGATCAGACCAGCGATCACAGAGGCAGAGTTGTTGGAGGAGCTCCGACACATTAACAATGCGACGGGACCCACCTTCCTTCCCAATCTTACCATTGCTCCCACTGCCTAACTTAACAATGACCACCTGACTGAAAACTGTCGTCTACCTCCTGTCTGTCCCCACTGCAAAGGTCCCCATTTCCACACTTTCTGCCCAAACCTCATCGCTCCCCCCCCCCCCAACCCAGTAACACCTGCAATGAAGCTCACCCCACCTTCTCCTACAAATTCAAGTCCCACCCTCCTCCTACCATAGAAGAATTCACTGTCCCTGTCCGCCCCACTTATCCTCCTATCCCCACCAACAATTCCTTGTGCCCTCCCCTGACTCCAGAGGACATCATCCGCTTCCTTACCATTGTCCCCCAGAACATTCACCCATTCCAATGCCTCCACACCCTTCACCATGTCTCCCTTGCTGTCCGCTCCCTTTTCAACTTCGAATTTACGGCCACTACATCTCAAAATCACATCCACTTCTCCTTTTCCCTCACCGACCGCCAGCAAACTCTAGTTTAGTCCCTCTCTTCTCCCTCTCTTCCTCCACTCTTTTCCTCACACTTATCATGGCACAGCAACAACTTACCCACTTATTCTCCAACTTTCGCTCTCTTCCCACCAACAAACTCCTACTCCTGAATACCCTCTCCCAACATCATGTAGATGCCTTCCTTGTTAATGAAACCTTTCTCCTCCCTCACTTACAAATCAACACCAACCCTTATCTCCTCCACTACCATGACTCTCCCTGCCCCTCAGCTTAAGGCAGAGTTGCTTTTGGCCACCTCCAGCACCACCTGGTTCAGCCACATTCCCTCCTCAACATACTATACAGACACCTCACATGCACACTCTTCCTCCACTCCCTTACCATTACCTGTGCAACCATAAATGTCCACTCCGCCAACCCCATCCCTTATGACTTCCTTACGCACGTTGATAGCACCTTCTCAGCCTACGTGATTGCCACTGACCTCAATGTTCATTCACACACTCCCGCCCAACTCTGCAGTGGCATCAGTTTCTTCCCACCATTAGTGGCGATGTCGTTCCCCTTCCCTGCCATACCCGCCCTGTAGCAACACTATCCCTGACATCGTCATCATGTCCCCAAATCTCCTGGGGCATGTCACTGCCGAAGTCCTTAACCCCATTGCCAGTGACCATGTCCCCATTCTCCTCACCTTCACCCAGAAGGTCCGCCCCCCACCCCGCAAAATCCACGCCCCCCTCCACCTGCCAAAGACGTCCACGATTACTTCCGGGCAGACTGGGATGCCTTTCGCATTTCCATCACCCACCAAGTCGAAAGTCATCCCCTCCCCCTCCACTTTCCTGATGATATTGACCATGCTGCCTCCTTCCTCCAGCAGATCTTGTCTGACGCCATCCTGTCCCATATTCCCACCAAAGCCATTCAGCCCCATCGTCTCCCCCTCCCCCCACAGGCTGTCCTGCTTCTATGGGAAACCCACCGCCTATACCACTCCTTTCTCCGCATCTGTGACTCCTATACACTCCTCCACCTCGGCAACTCCAACGACACATACGCAGCCCCCTGACTGCCAAAAAACACCAGGACTGGCGTTAGTTACACGGCTTAATGTCCAACTCCCAGTCCACTCGTCCCGCTATTGGAATGCATTCCACCGCCTCACTGGCTCCAACCCCAAGTCCACCTACCCTGTCCTTCACCTTAAAAGCGGCTTGTTAATTTCAAATAACTAATCCTGCCTGGAAACCGCAAGATAAAAGAGCTGCAGTTATTTAAAACTAACAATTCCTAGCAAAAGGGATCCAAGATAAGAGATTTGCGCAATGGAATACCTGAGGTTTCCTCCGGGAAGCAGAGGGCAACCATAATAATAAAACGGATCTTAGGCTAAATTACAAACAAGGGAAAGTTTAACTAAGCTGGTTTATTGCCAGTTCACATGGAAATGGGGGCAACACCGATTTTAAACACACAATAAAAGTGCATCCCACTGTAACTTACTAGATATTAATGTTGTTCACACACCAAGAGAGGTCAGATAAGCAAAAACGAGGATGTAAAACATATAAGAAACAGGATTGGTAGGACATGGGACACAATCATTCACAAGCGCCTAGCTGCGACACTTACTCTCACAGAAGACTGCGACATGAAATACAGCACAATGCACAACCAGGCCATTCCACCTGGATCTCTGCCCCCCGTCCTTCTACAAAACCCTTGAGATCCAAGAACGCCATACACTCCACCTCACCTTCCATATCCCCCTTTATCCTCCATCCCCCACGCGAACCCTCTATGACCTCATCCCCTTTCCCCACCTTGTCCTCTTTACTGAACATCTCTACCTCCGCTACCTACTCCCATGCCCACTTCCACTTCACCTGCTCCTGACTAGTTACCTTAGTCTAACCACACCCTAACCCTTTTTTCTGTCTACCCCTTCCATCCCCTCTTCTCCCTCGCAGACCTCTATGGAAAGCCCCTCTTATACCTTTGTTTACCACCACATCCGTTCCCTCCCCACCAACAAGCATCTTTTTATGCATACCCTCTGCCACCACCATGTGGACGCATTCCTTCTAAACAAAACATTCCTTCGCCCTGTCGCCCCATCAACACCACTCCCTACGTCCTCCATCACACTGATGGCCCACCTCCCTTGGCATGATGTGGAGTGGCGATTGGTCACCTCTGTCATCACCCCATCCTGCTACAACCTCTCCCTAATGATCCTACAGAACACCTGATTCTCAGCCTCTTTCTCCCATTCCTCACAGTCACCCTCACCACCACCTATATCCACAGCACTGCTCCCCTTCCATATGACTTCCTTTCGCACATCGATTGCCCCTTCACGACCTATGTGGTTGCCGCCAACCTCAAACTCTTTTCCCATCAGCCGGCCGCTCTCCGGCGGTGGCATCAGTTCATCACCACCTCGCTTCGGGGAGACATCCTTCCCCTCCCCTGTCCCACCCGCCCCAAAAGCAACACCATCCCTGACGTCGTCCTGGCGTCTTCCAACCTCCTTGGGCACCTCACGGCGGAACTCCTTAACCTCATAGGCAGTGATCACGCCCCTGTCGTGCTCACCCTTGGCCACCGACTTTGCCCTGCTCGCACTCCCTATCCTAGGCCCCTCCTAAAATAGTCACCGACTACTCCCTTGCTGACTGGGGTGCCTACCGTCGATCCATAGATACCTCGGTCGCCAGCCACCCCGTCCCCCTCCACACACCTGCCAACATAGAAAATGCTTCCTCGCTCCTCCACCAGACCATTTCTGATGCATTCCAAGCCCACATCCCCAATAAAGTCATGTACTCCCACAGTCCCACTCTATCTCCATGGGCCGTCCTCCTCCTGCGTGAATCCCGTCGACTCTACTGTTCCTACCTCCAGATCCTTCACTGGGATACTCCCACACGCCACCAGAAACTCCAACGACATATCAGAAACCTCTTTTCCGCAAAAAAACGCCGGTACTGGCGCCAGACATGCACCCACCTTAATTTTATGCTCCCCAATCAACTCCTCCAAGTACTGGCATGCCTTCCACCGCCTTACTGGCAGTCAATCTATGTCCCAGTACCCACTTCTCCATGACGACCGTCCCTTTCCCGATAATGCCAGTAAGGCGGAACACTTCGCTTTCTACCTCTACGAAGTCTTTTGCATTCCCAACAATACTCGTTCTGAGTACTCCCTCTTCTCTGAGATCCATGAGCGCACAGACACCTCCTATCCCCTGCTCGCCCCCGGCTTCTAGTACTTGGAACACATCCCCCTCAGAAGTAAACATGCCCATCATTGCCCATGACATTATAAACACTCTTCGCACTAAACGCAAAACCGCCCCCGCTCACGACCCGCTGACACACAGGCACCTTCAGGCCTACCATCCGTCTTTCCACGCCGCTCTGGCCTCCCTCTATAATGTTATCCTTCACACCAGTTTCTACCCCGACCTGTAGAAAACCTCCCACGTCCTCATGTTCCCCAAACTGACAAACCCCCATCCCATGCCTCATCCTACCGTCCCATCAGTCTTATCTTCGTGTTCAGCAAGGTGTTTGAAACCATCCTCTCCCACTGCATCCATTCCCATCTCCGCCAACACCAGTTCCTTCCCCTCTCCCAATGTTGCTTCCGATCTTTCTTCTTTGCTGATGATCAGCTCCTTCGCCTCACTCACTTCTTCTCCTTCCAGCTAAACACAACCTCATAGAGAGGACTGGTAGACAGTAACGAAACTATAAATTAAAAGAGAAGGTATGTTGTTAACAGAAACCAATAGATTTTATCATAGCGTTTTTAGGGAACAGACCAAAAGGGAATCTGAGGTTATTATGTAAGAGAGGCGATATGGAGTGAGAGGAGAACAGAACAATGCATAAATAAAGGACAAATTGTGCTTATTTTGTGAAGGGTGGAGGGTGTATTAATGGATGGAGGGGAAGAGAGAGACATATTTGAAATAACAAAAACCACTTTGACAGCGTCCATCTAAACGGATTACTCTGTATGCGTGGAGGCTGGGTAAAAGTGAAACGATAATAAAAGGATAGTGAGTGAAATGAGAAGCATTGAATTAAAACTTGTGCCACGGGCGGGAATCGAACCCAGACTTACATAATTACTTTAATTCAGTACTTTTCCTTTCAGTCAATGTCTTTCACATATTTACACAGAAAACTGTCTCTAGGTATATAAATTTATAATAAAAATAAGATAATAAACGAAATACATATTAAAAGAAAACTTTAATTTAAAGGTAGCTCAAAGGAAAAAGAAACTCATATTTTATTTCAGTTTCCAAGAGATCTTCCATAGTCTCTCTCTTAGGAAAATAAGAAAATAGAGATGAGATAAAAACATCATTTTAAGGACTAATAATTAATTCAGAATCCCTCATTATTTGTTTCCTCCCTATTGCATCTTAGCGTATAATCTATAACGCCATCGGACCGGCTTCTCGTAGTGAGATGGCCTGATTTGTATTTCTGCTTTCCGCTCGTACTATGATGCCAGGATTGATTTGATTTGATTTGATTTTTTCAGGGAAGCCAAAACAGTCTTGGTCCAACCCGCCACTGCACGCACCGAAACTAAGTTTATTGTGCGGTATCGCTCCCTGTATATCTACTAAAGCCGACCAATGCCCTTGAACAGTGCAAGGAGTCCCTTTACCAGTTCTTTATTAGACACAATTTCTTCAGGTCTGGTTGCCCCAAATGTTCTGTGCCTTTTACTCTCCAATGTAATGCATTCGAAGATTAGATGTGATGCAGTTTCGTCACTGTCACCACAGATCCTACATTTAGGGTCCTCTTCCCATTGTATGTAGGTGTTTTTTGAAATTCCCATGGCCTGTCAGCAATCCAACCATGAGTCTAATCTCTCTCCTGTTCAGGCCCAGGATTGCAGAGCGTCTTTTTAAACATGGCTATGGTATCATTACCTTGCCATGTTTTTGTTGGTAGACGTTGGTCCAATATTCTACGTGCTGTCTTCTGAGCCAGTTACATAGCTCCAATTTGATCATTGCCTTGGTGATTGTCAGGACAGGTTCCGGTCCAACAAATGGAGTCTCTGCCCCCATCCTGAGTAATCTGTCGGCATGTTCGTTACCACTGATCCCCGAGTGTCCAGGGACCCACAATAGGTTTACTCTATTGCTTTCCCCTAGCTCCACCAGAACCCTGTGACATTCTGCAACAATTTTAGACCTTGTTGCAGGAGCTGCTAGTGATCTCAGGGCTGCCTGGCTGTCTGAATAGATATAGATGCTACGATCTTTGTAGCACCTACGCAAATTCTCCTCCACACATGCCCTGATGGCAGTGATTTCGGTCTGAAATACTGAGGCCAGTTTCCCTAGAGAGATGACGCTCTCCAGTCTTGGCTGCACCCTGTATACCCCGGCCCCAACGCCTTGTTCGGATTTTGACCCGTCAGTGAACCAGACAATATCCCCCGTATGGTGTCGAACTATTTTCTCCCACTGCTCCCTACTTCCAAATGTTATATTGAAAGGCTTGTTGAAGCAGTATGGGGTTATAATATAGTCGGCTGGCATTTCCCCAACCTTTCCTATATTTACCACAGTCACTATTTTAGTGTGTGATTCTGGATATCCAAAAGAGTTCCAGTTGTTGCCAGTTTTGAGTCTGTAGGCACCAGCCACTGCCTCCATCTTGTCCCAAAGGTGTAATGGGGGGCATATCCAGCATGGTTTCCATCCCAGCAGTTGGTGTGCTGCTAATCTCTGCACCTTACCAAGCTCCTTAGCAGCAACCTGCTGTTCTACCTTCTTCCACCACACGACCGCCCCATAGGTGATCCTGGCTCTAATCACTGTGGTGTATATCCAGTGCATACCCTTGGGGCTCAGGCCCCAATTTTTGCCACAAGCTCTCCTGGTACTCACAAGAGTACCTTTTGCCTTGGAGCAAATATTCCTAATGTGAGGGGTCCATGTCCGTTTCTCATCTAGGATAACCCCTAGATATTTCACTGTCCCCTTCACAGGTAGTGCTTCATTGAAAAGCTTTAGATTCCAACTTGAGTATTGGATGTGCTTCTTTGTGAATGGTACAAAAACAACAGTCTTCTTAGGACTAACCCCCTGATCCTGTTTTCTGCACCAGTCTTGCACAATGTCCAATGCACCTTGTGCCATATTCGTCACTGTGTCAGCAAATTTGCCAAGTATTACTATGACAAGATCATCTGCGTATCCTTGGCAAAAGTACTGCCTATAATTTAATTCTCGAATGAGATCATTCACCACTAGATTCCACAATAAAGGGGAAAGAATTCCTCGTTGCGGGCAACCCCTAGTGGTGTTGATTACCATTTTTTCATTCATCATGGTAGCCTCTACCTTTCTTCCACTGAGCATGGCCCTAGTCCACCTACATATAGTGGTCACTAGGTCATGCACCTCTGCTGCCCTAACCATGGAATCGAAGGTCGTGTTGCTAAAAGCCCCCTCGATGTACAGGAAGATACAGAGTAGTGCTTTCTCCGCCTTCCCAACGAGTTGGTGGAGAGCTGTCTCACATGATTTACCTGGCTGATATGCATGTTGGTTTGAATGTAGAGGAGCCCTACTTAACCTCCTTTCTCCAACATGCACATTAACCAGCTTTTCCAATGTCTTAAGACTGAAGGAGGACAGGCTGATTGGTCTCATATCCTTGGCCTTGGAATGATCAATTCTCCCTGGTTTTGGAATGAAAACAACCTTCACTGCCCTCCAGGCATTGGGAATGATTCCTGCTGCTAGGCTAACCCTGGATAACCTGCATAGAAATCTAATAAGATTCTCTCCTGCTTGTTGCAGGAGAGCTGGAAAGATTCCAGGTGACTTGAACGGTTGAAATGTTCCCACCGCCCATCGGACCTTACTGAAATCGACACACTCCTTGGCCAAATCCCAGTCCTCTTTGCGAATACCTGAGAACCGTTGTCTCTCAGGAATCGCATTCTGGTCTGAGTTATCCCCCAGAGTATATTGAGGAAAGTGAGTCCTGAGGCGCAGTTCCAGCGTTTCATGTGCTGTCTTTGTATACTCCCCAACCTCCTTCCTCAATGTACCTCCTGGATTAGTTGGTACCCTAGTGAGGATTTTATGAAGTCTCGCTTGAGCAGCTGTGCCCTCCACTTCCTCACAGAATACCTTCCAGGATGCCTCCTTTGCCCGTCTGATGGCAAGGTTGTAATTGACAAGGGCCTCACGATACTTTGCCCATTGTCCTTTGCGCCTTGCAAGGTTAAACAGTCATCGTACCTGTTTCCTTTGCATTTCCAGGTTATTATTCCACCAAGGCACACTCCTATTTGTGCACTTCTTGGTGATTGAGCAGTTGTCCTGGTATGAGGTCACTATAGCAGAGGTTACAGTCTCTGCTACTTCCGCAAACTCTGCTGGATTCTTTAAAGAAGTTTTAATTTCTGATAGGCTGAAGTCAAGGTCTCTCCTATATGTCTCCCAGTCCGTTTTCCTGGGATTCCTATTGTCCATGGTCTGTCTGGTTCCCATTTCAACCTTGAATTTAATATAAATGTGATCTGATGAAGATGGCTCCAGGATCACATGCCACTGTTTGACGTAACTTCCCATCATCATGGAACCAAAAGTTATGTCAATTATTTCTTCCCTTCTACTATTCCTGAATGTAGGTTCATCACCCCTATTCAGGATCTCCAAGTTGTTAGATATGAGAAATTCAAGAAGGTGCTCACCTCTACTGTTGGTGTCCTTGCTGCCCCAAGATAGATTGTGGGCATTAGCATCACATCCCACCAACAGTTCGTCACCTTGCCGATGGTAGGCTTCCATCAGTCTCCTCACTTCCAAAGAAGGAGGAGAACTGTCTTCGTAAGGAAGATATGCTGAGGCCAAAACAATTTCCCTCGTGATACCTTCCTCACGTTGCTGCATCCTGATGGTCACCAGGTCCCTGGAACAAAAATCCATCATTGGTATGAAAGGTATTCCATTTCTAACATAAATGCATGTTCTGGAGTTTTTTAGATTTCTAGCATAAATCAGCTTACCTCCAGTACCACCGAGGCCCGATACACCCCTTTTGTATAAATAGGTTTCTTGTATCAGGGCATGTCCACCTCCTGTCTCCCCAGGCGACGGCTCAGTGCAGCAGTGGCCCCTTTACTGTGCTGCAGATTTATCTGCGGCACTTCCAGTCTCCATCTTGCTGCCATTATTGCCTTTAAGGTCTTTGATTACCCTGATGGCGACCTGCGAGAACCCTAAAAACAGTTTCAGGCCTTGCTCTTGCATTGCCTTCAGGGACTTCTCTCTGACCTCCACCACCAGGGTTCGTCTTTCTGGAACGACCTTTTGGTTAATTACCCTCCAATCTTCTCTCAAGACGTTTGGGTTCTGGACCCTTATTTTCTCGAACAGAGTCTTTGGAGGGACATCCTTAAGGATCTTTGGTACCCATATTGATACCTTTGCGGTCTTCAGGAGTTCGGTTGCTGCCTTGACCAGCAGCTTTGTATCCTCCCACGGGGATATCATGGGCACCTTGTCCTTAAGCCATACTGCTGAGTGCTCCCACTCGCAGACAAAAATGAGGGTACCGCGATCTAGATAGACCCTCCTGAATTTGGGTATCATTCACGTTTTGTGCACTTATAAAGTGTTCTCAGTGTGTCGGAAACAATATGTACTACACAACGGTAATTACCTTCTGCTGGGGCCCTTCGTTTACACGATTGTTCTGTTATTCACAGTGAAGTTTTTCATAATGGGTTCATAGAATCGCTTCAGTTTCTCGACTGTTCCACGCTTATACGAAGCTCGAAATAATAATAATAAATACAAGTGCCAAATAGTGTATGTGCGAGCTATAATCTGATATATTCTTTCAACTTTTTCGACGTCCTCTCTCTATTCCATCAGGTAATAATCGCACACTGCTCAGCAATACTACATAAGTGGTGGAACAATTGTAGGGTTGGCAGTTTCGTTAGGAGACGTTTAAATCTTCTAATCGTTGTGTCAATAACAGACCGTTTGTTTCACCTTCGCCAAAACATGCGTTATTCACAGTTAACATTGTTATTAATTGCACCCCCAGTACTTTCGTTACATGTATAACCTTCAAATTTGTTTTGCTTATCGATATCTAGAATGCTGACGAAATTCTTTGAGTAATCGTGTTCAGAGCCAAATGCATACTGATGTTTAAGGTCAGTTGTCACCATTTGCACCGTGAAGATACAAATTCAAAATCATTTCGTAATTGACTTTGTTTTTCTGCATTTAGTAGTTGGCAGCATTAACTACCACAAATCTAAGAGCAATGTTCTGATTGCTCATTAAATATTTCGAATATATATTCTAAACAGGAGAAGTTTTCTGCACTTTGTTCGAAGAATTACACTCGCCACGTCCTTTTCACTAGATGACTCCTCATCAGTTACTGCAAACTGTTACCTTGCAGGCAGGACATCACGATCTCAGTCGCACAACTGTGACTATACTCCTTAGGAAAGCGATGTGGTTCGAAGTTTATTATGGCTGAAGATACCAAAAATCGTTTTGGCACTCTATAAATAAGGAATTAGTTTGAGAGCACTCAGTAGTTCATGCAAATATAGTATCGTTAAAGTCTCACAAGAGTAAAGACTTAGAAATCCTTGCCAGTTTGATGTTTATATGTGGTATATTTCTAGATATTTCATAATGCTGGAAAAAGTATTTTTTCAAACGTCCTGCTAGATGCTGATATCAATACAACGAATCTGTAACTCAATGGATTACTTTTATTTTCTTTATGTATCTGTAAAACATTCCATTCGTCTCCTTCACTATAAATACTTCAATGCTCGACATCATGTCATAGAAGTAATTAAGACATTGCAGTGTGTGCGCATAAGATGTTCTCCTAAGGTGTTGGACCATTTGAGAAAGACATTGCCTGTAGAAAAATGATCTTCCTGGTACGACTATGGTAGTGAAATGACAACATGGTGGATCATGTCTGGTGATAGTTGTACTGCTTCCTAGAATGACAGAGAAGAATCTAGATTAAAAGAAATAATCTGACAAAAGCTGCTTGTGGCCACTGAGTGCATGCATTGGAGAAGTTGAACAGTTGTGCCAAGCCAGAATTCGGGCCCATTACTTACAGCTCTCTGAGCAGTTATAGTAACCACTGCACGAGTAGGAAAACAGCGATCATCGCTGGCTCCCCCCCCCCTCGTCACCACAAGACTCAAACTTCCTCACACTGCTTACGTAGTAGCCGTTTCCGATTTGCTGATTTGCACTCACTGCTGGTAGCACTTTGGCACTTTGCCGATTACCTCAAGAGTTCAGGCGTAGTGTGCATTTGCACTGAAGGCTGGATCTGTTTTCGTCTTCTCCTTAATTATGTGTATTTATGTGGTGTCTGTTCTTTCGAAAGAACAGTCACCACACTTATATATGTATAGAAAAAGCTTTCAAGATTCACTTATTGGTGGTATTCCAATTAAAATTCTGCAAACTGAACTTCGATGTGTCATTTACTTATCACATATATGATTACAAGGGTGATGAATTTCACATAGCAACTACAATTATTCTCGTTCCCTACTTTCTGAATTATCGGCATCAGCCTTCACAAGTGCAATGAGGAGGCGGTTCACGATGCAGCTGTTCACTTCCTACATGAAAATATCGACGCTCTCAATTACAAACTAAAGCGAGAGTAACATTTTACCCACTCTCTGACAGAGCTACAAACTGCTATATCGAACTGAGAAATATTTTTGGCAGATTATGCTGCTGTCTAGTAAACACCTAAGAAAAGCAAATCCAATTTTAAAATGATATTGAAGTTATATCTTCATGGTGAAAATTGCAACAATTGACCATAAACATAAATATGTGTATAGTTCACCACATGATACCAGAAAATTTTCGTCAGGCCTTGAGAAATCGATAAACAAAACAAATTTAAGAATTATACATCTAACGAAATATCTGGTGGGTACAATTGAAAACAACGTTAACTGGGAAGAATACATGTTTTGGCGAAGATAAAACAAGCGGTCTGTTGTTGACACAACCATTAGAAGATAAAAACGTCTTCCAAGGAGACTGACAATCCTACAATTCCTCCACCTCTACCGCAGTATTGCTAAGCAGTGTGCGATTATTACCTGACGGTATAGAGGGAGGACGTTGAGAAAAGATATCAGATTGTGCGGTATAGTGAATTAGTGGAAAGAAGGTCTCGGATGTTGTCCGTTTTTTTATTTATGTTGGAGAGAGGTGGAGAGGGCAGGCGGATGAGGTGGGAACGCATTATTAAAATAAAAGCGTTTTCAGTGTAGCACGCTTCTTCTATGAGGTTTCAATCACCAACCTTCTCCTACGAATGCAAAGAGCTTTTGTACTCATTACTGTACAAAGTATGGTGTTACAATTGTAAGAAGGCTGCGCAGAGTAACTGCACAGTCTAAGGTGCCATGTCATGGATTGGGCTGCTGCTCGTGTAGGAGGTTCGAATCCTCCCTCGGGCATGGGTATGTGTGTGTTGTCCTTAGAATAAGTTAGTTTAAGTAGTGTTTAAACTTAGGGACTGTTGGCCTTAGCATTGAAGTCCCATACGATTTCACACACATTCAAACTTTTGATTTGAATTTTAAGAATAACATAATGGTAATTCTAACTAGCACATATCCTTTTTGGCACTTGTTTTCCCCGAGGTTCGTATAAGCGTGGAACAGTCGAGAAACTGAAGCGATTCTATGAACCCATTACGAAACACTTCACTGTGAATAACAGAACAATCGTGTAAATGAAGGGCCTCAGCAGAAGGTAATTTCTGTTGTGTAGCACTTATTGTTTCAGAGACATTGAGAACACTTTATAAGTGCACAAAACGTGAATGATATACCAAATATATACATTTGTGTTGTTGGCACCAGAACTGTTTAACTTTACAACATGTGTAGTTTTCTAAGTTGAATACATATTTTCTTATGTCTAGATCTAATGCAGAGCACTGAAAAGAAAGATAGTTTCCTGTGTCGTATGATTGCTATCTAGGTGAAACATTATGTGATAGCTACGTTTATCATGATTCTATTCTTTAACTTCGTTAAATATTTGAATTAAATGTCAAAAGATAATGTGGCTACTCATTGTATAGGAAAAAAGTTCTAGCTGTGGTAGTTTATACTACACATTCAGGTAGGTTGGCAGAAACTTGTGATACTTCAAGGGTTGAGCCTGGCTTTGCGACCAGGGCCTGTATTAGTCGTGGCTTGTGAGCTATGGGCATGTTTACTTCCTGGCATCGTAGTCAGAGCAGAAAGCAAAAATACAAATCAGACCGTCTCACTGCGAGCAATCAACTCGAGATAGAGTTGTCACTCTTACTATAGAGAAGCTGGTCCGACGGCATTATAGAGTCTATGCTGAGATGCATTATGGAAAAAAAAACAAATAATGAGGGACTCTGAATAAATCATTAGTCCGTTAAAATGTTTTTTTTTTTATTCTCTTAAGTGAGAGACTATGGAAAATTTCTTTGCAACTGAAATAAAATCTGAGTTGTTTTTTCCTTTGAGCTGCCTATAAATTGAAGTTTTTTAAATATACAGTTCCTTTATTATCCTATTTTATTATAAATTTATATACCTAGAGACAGTTTTCCATGTCACCATGTCAAAGACATTGAGTAAAAGGAAAAGCTTTGTATAAGTATGGAGATCTGAGTTTGATTCCCACCCGTGGCACAAATTTTAATTCAATTGTTCTCATTTCACTCAATAACCTATTTTTATTTCATTTATACTCAGCCTTCATGCATACAGAGTAATCAGTTTGGATGGACACTGTTAAAGTAATTTTTGTATTACAAATATGTCTCTCTCCTCCCCTCCATCCATTAATATACCCTCCGTCCTTCACAAAATATGCAAACGATTTGTCTTGCATCTAAAAGTTGTTAATTTCTCCTCCATTCTTTTGTGACCTCTTCGCCTTTTGCTGTTTCTCGTCCCGGCCTAGTTCTCAATAGAGGTATTGCTGCAGGAATTGATGTCAACTGTAACAATTATTCAGATTAATACTACAAGTTTTATTGACTGAAAATGATAATACTCAACTTTAGAACATAAGTTTGTTTTTTCTCTCTTCTTGCTTCCCGTGGAGTCATCCATACTATACTAGCTGCAGTGTGACCTAGTTACTGCAAAGTTCGTAGCCGCGTTCTGACTTAGTACTGTCCTAGTTCTGTCATTGTAGCTGCCTAGTAACTGCCTGAGTTCTGAATAGTAACTGATGGCTGTCCAGAGATATGTCGGCCTAGATATAGCCGCTTGTAGAGGGCGCGCATCTTCGGTTACTCCCTCCAGGATGCGCGGCGCCTGCTTGCGATTGGCTTTCTGTCGATCGCTGCCATCTCCACGATCGTTTTCTTACGTCTGGTGTGTGGCGCTGACATTACGCCACAACACATTCTCTCTCTCTATATCTCTCTCTCTCTCTCTCTCTCTCTCTCTCTCTCTCTCTCTCTCTCTCTCTCTGTCACATTCCTTACATTATAACCTCAGTTGCCCTTTTGGTCTATTCCCCCAAACGCTCTAAAACAATTAGTGGATTCTGTTAAAACAATACTGTCTCTTTTAATGTCTGCTTTCTTTACTATTCATCGGTCCTCTCTATGAAGCAGTATTCTTTTATATCTCTGATTATCCATCCTTCGTTCTGTAAAACATTTGTTCCTTTTCTCTCGGCCCTAACACAAACTGTGATATATGTCTAAGTAAGAGTACTTTGCAAGCATTTCACGCTTTTATTTTACAGTTCTGCACTCCTGTTCATTCCTAGATCCCGCCCTCCCTCCTACTACCCCTCCCTTGACATATGTATCAGCATCTACGTACTTATTTTCACAATTTTGTGCTTGGCAGGTTTTTTTTATACTTTTATTAATCACTGTCATTATTCATCTGCTGTCGACTCTCGAAAAGCACGTAGATATAATTGACAACTGGACCTTACCGTGCAAGCATTGATGTGTCCATTAAAATGGACATTGCGACAGATCCCAGTATGCAACCTTTGAAATGGCAGAGACGGAAGTTCTCCCCCATCCTTCCCAGTTGGATATTATGCTTTGCATGTAATCGCGTTTTCGATGCGAAATTGTATCAGAATCTACATTGCTGTTTTTTAACCTCAATATGATTTTTGAAGGCAACCACACCGTGAAGAATAATTGCTTGACACACTTGCCAGTTAACAGATACCTTGTCATTGACCACACTAGTAAATCACAGAAACCTCCGTCACCGAAGTCTGTTTGTGTTCTTGAACGTGGTGAATAATAGCTGTCAAAATGAAGTTACTTTCCCCATTTCAGAATCCTTTTTCTAATGCATAATCGATGCTCCTCATAATTTATAAATACGAAATATTCAAGTTATCGTGACAACAGCTACCCGACAATCTTGATTAAAATGAGCCCATAGTTAAAGAAGCTTTTAGCAAAGTGCCATACCAAATCGTAATGTAGCATACTGAAACGTAGTATAATATCATGCAAAATCCGCATTAAGGCGCCTCAGACTATGTGGCCATCCCGTGCAGCCAAGGATGTCTTACTTAGCCAGACACCTCTGAGCTCTTTGACTGGTTGTGCCATCTAATGAGTACTCCATTATGACAAAATATTATGCTAACACGTCTGTAATTTGCTGGAGGCTGGGGTGAGGTTAACTTGTAATGGATAAAGTATGGGTCCAATTCCCGCTGGGGGTAAGAGTTTTTAACGGCCACAAAAATAACATCTGCACCTCCAGTTAACGCCAAGTAAACAATGCGGGACTCTGCCTTGTTTCGAATCAACGTTGCACATGTCCATGCACTACAAAGCTAAACAAAGTTTTCGCAAAATACCAAACCCCTCCACGTCTCTACGAATGGTGTGATCCTAACTACTAGTGAACGACAATGTGATAGTTGACGCCTCATCATGTCAGGTCAAGAGTGATGGTATGTGCAGGGTTGGAGTCCCCAGAAGAAACAATAAATATGTCAGCAGTATTATACAATAGCAAATGGTGCCAGGTTGGAGTCCCTGACGGTAAAAAAATTAATTGTATCGTCGTTTCAGGTACTACTATAACGCTATTTGTGAACATATTTGATATCTGACATCTGATTGTGCATAGTTAACAAATCATCAATATACTGCATTCTGTTCCACCACTTTATGATGTATGACATCTGTGAATTACATATCTTCAGCGGTTACCTCTCAGCAACAATATGAGCTTCATGCAATTCCTAGTGCAGTGCTAAGATCATCATTTATTTCTGGGTTCAGAAATAGGTCTTATAAACTGATACTAGAAAAACTTCAGTGTTCTACGTCTGTTTATTCCTACAGATCATGCACTTAAACGTGGCCCCAGAGCGGAGAATGTTGGGAGCTGAAGCTTGCATTCAGTTCGTAGCGCACTGGCTATTAGAACAAGCCCCACCTGTTTCTCCCAGCGCCGCCAGCTTATGGCGTATAGATTACACGTTTTCAAGAAACGACATGTAAGGGGTTAAGGCGTCACAATTGGAACACGAAAATAAATATCACTTTAATGTTTGAGTGACAGAAAACTTTAACGTATATCTACAAAATATTAATATTTCAAAGGAACTTATTAAGTGGGTGTAGCAATGCTTTCTGCCTCTTTTTATTGTCGTAATTGAATAACAATCAAAATTAACATTCTCTATCCCACTTTCAAGGACAGCCTTCTTTTTTCTAAAAGAAGTCGTCAGTGTATGTTGACTTATTTTAGTAAATAACCAAGTGGAAGAAAATAATCAGAACCAAGCACAAATCGACAATACATTGATGAGGTCTATGGTGTACAATGTTGTTACGAGGTAATGTTGGTAGAAAGCATAAACATTCTGTAGACACACGAACTCGGCTGACTTCCACCGATCAGAGATGTGCACGAAAAAGTGCGTGACTTGTAATCGCATCTCGATCAGGCATACAACTGTTGTTTGCTTAAGAGTGTGTTTAGATTCAGATCACGAACAAAAACATATTATGTTGTTAAACAAGTGTGATAATGTATCTGACTTTTCACTTATTGCAACGAAATTTAATTAACAACTGTTACTGTCTCATCTCTAATGACATGTATTGTAATATTTGTTGTATGAAAGTTTTGGTTTACACCTTGGCTGAATGCCATAAGGAGAAATAGGAGACTTACTTAATATCTATTGTGGGTAGGTAATAACTGTACTGTGGAATGATTTGACGACCTGCGACACAGCTATGCTATGTTGGTTGCATAGCGTCGGTTGCGGCCTGCACTTTGGAATTCAGGAGTGATCCACATTTTTTGTTGTCAAGTGTTCATAGGGAGGCGTTGCGTTTAGAAGACCCTACAGTTGAGGAGATTTTGGCAATTGCTTAGGCTTTTGAAGTGTCACAGCGGACGTTTACTGTTATACCCTGTTGCCATTCGGTATCGCTAGTACTCCTGCTATTTTTCAGCATTTCCTCGAACAGCTCATAAACAATGTTCCATGTTGCACCAGTTACCCAGCCAACACAATCATCTCAGGGCCCTCCTGACAAGAGCACCTTGATACCTTTCCACCCTGTTTACCAAACTGCCCTGAAGTGCAACCTCCAAAAGCCATGCTTCTGTCAGGCTGAAGTCGAATATGTGGGCCACCATTTGTTGAAGGATGGCATTCGGCCTACACAGGGTCATCTGGCAGCTATAGCCCATCTTCCCACACTGACGAATCTCAAGGCACTTCAAGCCATAAACCTTTTGTAGCTCTTTTTGGCCCCTATTCTCATCTTCCCAGACAGGACTGCCCAACGAATTCAGCATTGGGCTCAATTTCTGAGTGTATATCAATATGAAATGCATTGTTGTTCTATGGCACATCACGGAAATATGGGCATGCTGTCATGCTTATCAGTGGCACCTGACCCAGATTTCGACAGAGGCAGTCGTTTGTTTCCCAGTTCATGAGCAATTGCAGCAGATCTTGGGTAGGCTCACAGTCACATCCCAAAGCATGGCCGGTCGCGGTGGTCGAGAGGTCTGTGGCGCACCAGTTACACTCTGCACGGCCGCTACAGTCGGGGGTTCTAATCCCCCCTCGGGCATGGATATTTGTGTTGTCTTTAGTATACGGTACTTCATAAGTAGTTTGTAAGTTTAAGGACTAATGACCCCACGGTTAAGTTCCTTAATCTTAACAAACATTTGAACATTTTTTGTATACAGTGCTATCAGGTGGCCTCACAAAACCGGAGCTCTCATGTCAATGGCATGCAGCATGGGTCGCCATCGTCATCTGCAAGTGGACAACTACCAGCAATGACTCACTCTCTCATGTTCTGACCATGCTTGCATTAGCTACGACAGCCACATGGTCACGCTAAATGTTACAATTTATATCCTGCACTAGGACTGGTGTATTGAAATTGTTGGGGAATATTCAAATAACAGTATCATATTTTTCTAACTAAAATGTCAATAATACACCTAACTACACCATTATAGTGAGGAAACTAATGGAAAAGTAGCTCAATAATGTTGAATTTTGTTTAACTAGCTAAACTTGGACATACTTTGATGTGGCTCAGTTTGATATGAAATGAATGGAAAGTAAATGAAAAAATACTTACAAGTATTGAGACAATGATAAAATACATTAATCTAATGAATACCCAGGTTCTCCTTGCTGTACTCATGTGGAATGATGAGAAAGTTAGAAAAAAATAGGTTTTCTCCAAAAATCTTTTTTGTAAAGGCCTCCGATTTACTAATTGTTTTCCTTGTTCTGCATAACAATAGATAGCTGATAGTTTACCGACTCTGGAGCATGTAAACTATAATTGCCCTTGATATAAATCAATCCTTTTCCACAATCTGTGTATCACATCTCCATCCCCTCTATCTACCTCTTACCTCTCCTCCTTCTGCTTCTCCTGCTCCTCCTCCTCCTCCTCCTTGTCCTCAATATAGCAGTATTAATCAACAGTCTCTGTCCATCAGCCCTTGCTTTTGTCTCTAGTCTCCTCCTACTGTCTGCTCCTACCTCATCTCTGTCTGGCTCCTCCTCCTCCCTCTCTGTCAATTTCTTCTCTCCCAGGCTATAGCTATTCAAAACTAAGAAAATAAAATTAGAAACTTATTTCAAATTTTGCTGTAATGGCAGCAAGTGACCATAAAAGCCAATATACAGCCTTCTTACAGACTTCTTTGCTATGAATACTATGTTCTGATCTCTACTGCTGACAAAATCGTCGACCTTGCAGTTATGGTACTCTAGGTGTCTGTTCTACATATGATACTGCAAATGAAACATTTCAACATAAATGTCCCTAGAATGCTATTTCATGGAATTTTGTTACTTTCATATGTCATGTCTACCATAGTATATGATTGTTATGCAGATCAGAGAATGATAGCACTTTAATATCCAATGTTATTATTATTATTATTATTGTGATAGTTGGAGAGTTTAGTACATGATAGAGACGTAAATGTTAAAGTTATAAATATGAAAGCATCTACTTCTGCTTACAACTCTTAATGGCTGTATACACACATACTTTAGGCCAATTCTGGACCAAATAGCATTACTGAGTTAAATTTCCAAGAATCTAATTATACAGTTTCCCACAACCAACAAACCTCGTTTGCCTATACTGCAAAAATTCAATTTTCATTAAAATGTTTATGAATATATTACATGTTATTCTCTATAAATGGGAACCAGAAACCTCATTTACCTGTATCTAAAAAATTTCATTTTCTATAAATAAAAAACAAACAGATCTCAAAGAAACATCATAACAGAAAATATTTTAATAAAATGAAAAAAATTCAAATTTCCTTCTTTTTAAATGTAACAGAAAAAACTGATGAAGAAAGCTGTGGTATTTGATAGCTTAGAAAATGTTTGTGAAGGAAAGTGGCAAATGTGTAAAAAGAGACATTGAAAATTATTCTAAAGAATACGATTACTCAACCCTCAGCTGGGAACACCCGCCTCACAGGCAGATACTGAGTCTTTGTTTTGCCTTCATATCCTCTCCAAATTTACCCACAACTTTATGGAAAGCAATAAAACAAATATATATCATTGAAAAGAAAAGAAACACTGAAAATACGTGAACTAATGTCATGGTAGTCTGGGAGGTGAGTGTACTCAGAAATAAAACTATAATGGGTGTTCCCAGCTAAGGGTTAAATGTAAATAGAGACGATCTGCTCGAAATCATTCATTACTATAATAAGAAACAAATTAATAAAGAAGTGAAGAATAAAGAACTAAAATATAAAAGATCATCGATCAGTTGCTAAAATTAAGTAGTTGACGAATTATTATATAATAACAAAATACATATAATAATCTCAAATTAATCAATTTTAACCCCATTAACCATGGTAAAACAATGCCGATTTTAATGAATTGAATAAATTTTCTTTAAAGGGCAATAATAAATTCAATATTCTAAATTTAGAATTAGTCATATTATGGATGTTATCAAAAGAAATAAAGATAAAATTAACCTTAATAAATATTTGAATAGAAAATCTCTAAGTGAACTTCATTAAATCTGTAAAATGAAAATTTTAAAAATTTATATTAATCTTAAAAAACAACAAATAATAGATCATATAGATAGATATGAGAGAAGAATTATTCATATCGATCATGAATATTAATTTCAAAAACCGCTAGTACATAAATATCAATAAAGTAAACACAAAAAATTACTCAAAAATTTTCCAGGTGTCCATTTTCCAGTTGATGGAAATCTTTTCAAATCAGTTAAATGCATCTATAGTAGAGCCTTTGCTTTTGCATCAATACCAATAGGATATGCAATTAATAATACAGAATTTTTAATCAAATTAAACAAGAAAAATACTCAAATAAAAAGAATATTTCAATTCAAGAAAGAGCAATTAATGTTAATACGAAATTTATAGTTTTTTAAAATTCAAGATGAAATACAGGAATTTAATTTTAAAACAACTAATCACATTTTCTTAAGAACAATTGATTTAGAAGATTATTATAAAATATATATAATAAACTATTAACTGAAATAGAAGAAAAGCAAAGGAGAAAATATAATTAGTCTTTATTACAGAATAATTACAATTATGTGTTAACAGACATAATCAAATTTATGCTTCTTCTTATATCGATTTACCATAGTAACTAAAGATATAAAAGCTGTAATTAATGTAATAAATACAGATAAATTGCTTTCTTTATTAAATGATATTACAATAATATCCAGCAAGTGATAATGTAGAAATAGTTAATAAAGAAAAAATAAAATTAAATGACATTTTTCAAAAGCAGAAATTTAATTTCCATGAAAGTTAACAAATACTCCAAAGAAAATACACATGAAAGCAATGGATCACAAGTTATTGAATTCCATTATTACCGTACTCAAAATAAATGGGAAAAACATGCACAACTTATATATTTCAAGAAGAAAATAATTCACGATTGCTAGATAAAAATCTCTTTTCACTAATTAGTTTGCAATCATATAAAATGATTTGTCTTTATCAGAGATGTTAGATATTTTCATTCACAAGAAGAATTATGCTACAACGAAAACTATTGTAAATAGCATGAAGAAGTAAAAACAGATATCCACTAAACGCTGAAAAATTAAATTTAAACATTACATCAGTCACTGAGCTTTCCTTTGTAATTTATGAAGATTTTTGAAAGTATGTTCAACGATTTTTCAATTCTGTAAATCCTACATTAGTAATTATCAAACTATTACCACTTTCATTCAATTAAATATATTCTAATGGTAATTAAAACATCAGTTACTTTAGCAGGACAAGATGCAGCAGATAAATTCATTGAAATGTTAAATAAAGAAGACAGAGAAATTATTAGAATAACTGAACGAAGTTCCAGTATAATTGATTGGAGCCGATGAAATTAAACTTAAAACTACCGAAATTTGTTATTTTTTGAAAGAGGGTTTGAATTTAGAGAAATAAATAATACCGCATTGTCATTTAACAGGAAAATAAACATGAGTTGCATATGAAGATAGCAATATTCATTACAAAAATCCTAAATACTTCCGCTTCATAAACATAATTTCACTGATCATCACAGATATAGCAATAGATAGTAAAGATATTGATGCATCGGAAAATATTTATATAAATATTTATCATTTAGTAAACATGTTGAAGATAGATTGTGTAACGTTTTTTAGGAACTTTTGCATTTATGACTACGACTATTGATAAATTATCTTCTAATTTTACAAAAGACCAATACAGAAATATAGTAAAACAACACCTTGGACACACAGCATATGATATTAAAGATGAATATACAGATTCGAAGTTTGAAAAAGGTGACTGCTCAAAGAAACTATTCAGAAAAATAATAGAAAAACAATTTAGGAAAACACTAAAACAGTTTACAAAAATAAAAATTTTAAAGAATATCACAATATTTTGAAAATGAAAAAATTCACTTACAAAAGAAGAAAAGTGTTTACTCTTATGAATATAAACCTCTTGCAGAATAACTGAAGAAATAAATTAATCCACAAAAATATTTTTATTCCACATATAATAAAGCAGATCTTTCTGATAAAATTTAGTATTATTGAATTTTTTTTCGTAGGGCCGTATTTCTTGAGAAACGAATTTGAGGTGCAATTTCTCTAATTACTCAGACACACAATATCAAATACTAAATACATGACAATTTTTGAGCTAAAAACAATTAAATTGTATTGTATATCTAATTGTAAATAATTTTACTAGTAGGGCAATATCTCAATTTTACCATTAAAATATGTATTAATGGGAAAAACATTTACAACTCCAGAAGATTATAAATATTGTTATATTTCAGAAATATATTTATGATATTCAAAACAACTCACATATATCACCAAAAGGAGGAAATTACAAAGAAAACTCTGTATTACATTATAGAAATCTTAAACAATATTTAATCCTTGGATTAAAATAAAAGAAAATACATAGTTTCAATATTTAAAAAATGATTGGGTGAAGAAATACATTTATATTAATACAGAAATGAGAGAGAAGGCACCACTCGATTTTGAAAAAGATATCTACAAGGTGATTCCAAATTTTGTGTTTGGAAAACCATTGTATTACATACGAAATTGACAAAATATTAAAATAATAACATATCAAAATACAAATTCAATTTCAAAAAACAAATAGGGAACGTATATTCAGAAAATTTTGTACGACTTCATATGAGAAAAATTAAAACAATGTTCGAAAATCAACTTATGTTGGAATGAATATTCTAGAAATTTCGCAAATGAAAATGTACAATTTTCATTAAAATTTTATGAACTCAAAGTATTGATAAAATATTAATTTGTGATGTATGGTTCATTATTCTTCCATTTATGTTACAAGAGCTGAAGATTTCTACAAAGACATGAAATCAATGACAAAAGCGGTTCCAAGAACATCTTTTAACAAAGAAAGGCGCTGCCAAAAATATTTCAGCCTTTTCTGATCATCTCAAGAGAAATGTTCAAATGTTTGTTAAGCTAATGGGACTTAACTACGGGGTCATCAGTCCCTAAACTTACAAACTAATTATGAACTACTTACGAACTAGGACGGCACTAATATCCATGCCCGAGGGGGGATTCGAACCCCCAACCGTAGTGGCCGTGCTGGCCGTGACTGGAGCGCCTCAGTCACCTCGGCCACCGCGGCCGGCCATCTCAAGAGAAGCAAACACACTCAGTCTCCCAAGGAAATATTTGAAATTATTCACATCGCCCCCAAAGGACAAAACTGTGACTTATGGAAGTACTAGAAATAACTAAGTTTGTGAAACGGTCCCCAGAACACAGTCTCAATCAACAGCTTACTACAAAGAATCAAACTTTTTACGATATCATGTTATCCATCTTTTTCCAAAATGACCCCATTTCTGACAATTCACAACATCTTCCGTCCACCCCCCCCCCCCCCCGCCCTATAGGCCTCTAATAACTTTGTTTTCGTTAATTTATTATTTTTTCACTACCTCCATGTATCATTTCACAAGATTCATTTCCCCCCCTACCACAAACATCTCTGTTCTACTAAGCTATCACTTGGCAAGCCGCTCAGTCTCACAGGCATAACACTGTCCATACTGCTTTGTTTGTAGTAGGAGCAAACTGCACTTGGGCTGTTGATAGTGGTTTGGTAGTTAATCTCTGCATAGTGCTGCATGCTGCAAGGTTACCCTGACTTCCTTGCCAAATGTCCCTCTCTAAAACTAACAGACTATGACTTGACGTGACTGTTGACATGCCCTGTGGGCTGAATTATGATAGCTAAGACACTGTTATTTGTACAGCACCTTGTTTTGTTTATTATAATTATTACTGTCGATGTTCCATTAAGTTATAGCTTTATGAGGTTTACATTTTATTATCGATATGTATCACTGTGTAATGTAACTTATAAGGAACCTTGGAGTTCTATTCGCCATTTCGCTATGTAAAACATTGATTTTAAGATTGTGTGCATAACCTAATGTGAGTTAGGGACATTCCAAACTGCTGTTCAAGTCAGCTAGTTGAAAAACTTATGTGTCAAATTTTATTTATGAGTGTGTGTAAATTTAAGTTAAATATGATGAACTTGGAACCAAAAAGTTCCATTTAATGACTGCTTTTGCTATGTCAGTTAATTTTAATATTGGGCTTTCAATTTTAAAGTGTTTTGTGTGGACATCTGTTATGTCAGTTGACCTCTGGGTGACCAAGCTCACTCGTGTGGATCAGAAATAATGTCGCATATTTGTTAATTTATATTTATATTTTTGAATGTATTACTTTTGTGTGAATTTTGGGAGCCATGTGTAAAGTCCTACTGCCATATAGGTTTTAAATCTGGACTCTCCATAAATTGAAGCATTAGAGTTCTTGATATGTTTAGTGTTTCTTTTAGTAATAGTGTGTACCAAAGTGTTAACAGATACTGAGAGTGACTGTGCCCATGACGGAGCAACGCATCAGCCAGACTCCACATCACCCATGCGCTGTAGCCGTCCGTACAAACACATTGCGGACTTCCCAGAAGGTTGGCTGGACTCCGAGAGGTTCCCATCTCCAGACGACAGGGTGGCGCGTGCGGAACAGGTGACCATGGCTGAAAAGACTACCAGCTGCTAATTGCCCCATTAGCAGCACACAGAGGCGGCTGTGCAGCCAGGGTCCGAGGCTCACAATAGCCGCTCCTGTCACTTCGTCGTCGGCTGCTGGCTGCTCGCTACTAGTGTTTCTCTGGCTTCGTGTCGATATGTAGTCGTTACCAACCTCTGCTTTTGATGCTACCAAAGAGGTTCCTCCACCCTTTGGTTGCAAGTTGGGTTGGCAATGCCCAGTAGCGACTCTGGGTAGGACGAGCGAGACTAAGCGCTCCCCACCACCGTGGCTTTCTTGGGTTTTTACTGATTTCCGGCCCTGGCGAAGGCTCGCTGGCCGCCTGGGCACTCTGTGGCTGCACTTCGAGCTGGTAAGATGGTCCAATTTTCTTTCTTCCCTTGATATGGTAACGACTCTTTGTCTGGTGTTCAAGTTAGACCTCAGAACTTAGGTACATTTTTCGGAATAAAATGTACAGAAGTGTATTCAATTTTATTTAAGTGATTTTTCATAGGTAAACACAGTGAATACGCAACTAATTCGGTTTGATAACGGCTAGGAATCAGTAACCTTTGAGAGAGTAGCTGGCAGTGTACGAACTTGGTTTAATTTCTTTCTAGCTTTGTGGAATGCCATTAATGTACGGGAATACTTTTATTCTGTGTAGTGCATGTGAAATATTCCTTTCCGTTTTCTCCTTCCATGAGTGATATGTACTCCACGTGGTGTGTTCTTAGAACAAAGCCTTCAGATACCCCTGCGTCTGTTTCTATGCCCTTCAGGCAAGAAATTATGCATGTATCCTTCTGATTTCTTTTAGTACATCATGATCTCCTCTCCGCCATTTTTAAATTGCTGTTTCGTATCAAAACTTGTACTTTGCATTCATACTCTTTCAGTAAATTCTCTTCTAGCCTTTTACTACCCCCTTTATCAGCTTGCTTATGAAATACGACGTATTTCTAGGGGCTGCATGCTGTAGTAGATTTACTCCGACTTTGAATTTATTCCTTTTTTCTGATTTTTGAAGACTGGACTTTGTCTATGCATGTAAAACCCTTCCAATCGCGTCTAACTGTATTTCTTTAGTTTCCTTATGATACCATACGCATTTCTAAGGGTTGCATGCCATCGCTATTTTTCTTTATTTTTCTGAAATTGAATTTTTCTATTTTTACTGGTTTTCGGAACCACATGGCTCCTAACTCTGACTTCAAGGGTTGTAGCTAGTCACTTAAGTTTTCGCCACTGCTGGCATACCAGTGCCTTACTATTGTGTATTATTGCTTTGTAATCTATGATTCTGTTGATTTTTCTTGAAATGAATACGACCTTAAAGCACTTCGCCTTCAGTGGGGTGCGAATATGTAATGTAGGAGAAACGTGGCATGTGTCTTAGTAAGTCTGTATGCTGACGGTTTGATTTAAATGGAAATTAATCTCGCTATTATCGCGTACCATCTCAAGTAAAGAAAGACAGACCAGACCCACCTACGAAGTTTATTTTCCTTGTGTTGTGTGGTACATCCTGGTTCTCTTAATTTCTCATATGATAGCGGCGCCTGCTTCTGCTTCATATCAGCACGCTGAGTTGGGTGAGTTTCGCTTTGCTTCACGTGTGTGAATGGATGAATGCTTGTTGATTTAAATCGTTCCCCTGACGATGTTCAGTTCAGATTACTTTAAATTAACATTCAATGGGATGCATTTTTATTGTGTAACAAAATTGGTTTCCCCATTTGCTCAAGTTTTGATGGAATAAATAAATTATTATCAGTGAAATTTTATTCTGCTTTTCAATATATGTCGATGAATACCTTCCCCTTTTATTTAATGTTGTTTTTCACCAGTGCTGAGAACAAATTCAGATACATATTATCATATATTTAATTCCGTTGTGCCATAAATGTTCACAGCCATCTTCATGAAATTGTTTAGTTTGGGGTGGCTTGTATATTAATGATTGTGTGTAATTCTCGTGATCTACAATGTGTGTTGGCCACTGTCTGTTTCTCTTCCTGCTGCTAAAGTAAATTTTTGTTCAATTCTAAATTCTGGGTCAGGGAACAAGATTCTGTTGCAGGACGTAGTTAGTAGTTCACGCGATTCCTTTATCTGGTTTTTTACGGCCAGAATCATATGTTTAAATTAAGCTTTTAACTGGCTCCCTACAGATAGAATTAATTTTACAAATAACAGTGGTCTTTCAACCTTAGCCATATTAAATACGCTGCCTGCCAGGTACATGGACTGTAATAAAACATTTGTCTGTTTCCAGTCTGATGATGCACTAAGAGCACAAAATGCGTTACTTGATGTAATAAAGAATATTGCAACAGAGACTGCGAACTATTTAATGACAAACGAATTTGATACAAGTGATTATCAAGAAAATAATATTCATGGAATTCCACAAGTCAATCAGAATATTTTAGAAAACATGAAAGATTAAAAATTGTGGAAAAAATAATGTTAGTCAAAATTAGCTCAATATCGACAATGTAACCACATAAAGTTGGTGGTAAAGAAGAGGAAAATCTAAGAGTTTAATAAAACTGTTAGGTGACAAAATAAAACAATATAGAAAATAAATTTAATTAGAACATTTAAACATGAACTGCATAAAGTTGAATGGAATAAAACTGTATTAATTGCTGATGATGACAATATGTAATAGTACAAGATAGGTATAATACATAGCCATAAGACAATTATGAATTAAATTTTAAAAAAGGTCATAAGATTTCTGAACTACATTTAACTGTTGAACAGGAGATAAAAATGATTTCTTAAAAGAATTCAACAGTTCTACAGAATATTAAAAAAAAACATAAAAAATTAATACTGTCTTATGTTAAAGAGTGCTGTGTTTCCAAATAATATTTGAAAAAATTTACCCCAGAAACATTATCAAATAGTAGAATCTCTCTCTTCATGTTTTAGGTAAATTGAAGCCAATTCCTCATCTTTGGATTGATTACATTTATGAATATACTTACAAGACTTATTAATTTCCTTCCCATGTTTTTCACAAGTAAAAGTGTTATTATGAAAGATTTGAAGAAGTACTTCTAGATTTTTTTCTATGACAGTATGAACAACCTGAATTGCAAGGCAAATAGACTTTTCTATTTTTATTTCTTTATGAAATATTTTTCTTGATTGTGCAACTGACAAATCATATTACCTTCACTTTCCATTTATAAGGGAAACGTTATTAGGACTAAAAGAAATACACTAATTATTTTATATGTAAATAACGAGATTTGTGGATAAAAATAGCATAGTCAATTATAATAATAATTATTGTAGAAAAAACAGTCTATGCTTTAGATCAAAAGTTATAGCTCAAATATTAGAACACAAAAAAGTATAGAAACGTTTCTCAACAACGTGAAGTCGATCAATAAAGTTTAGAGAGCATTTAAAAAATACTGTAAGATTCAACATATTTATTAATGAATATGCTTTATATTATTCACTATTGAAATAAAAAATACAGGCATAATTATGTAGGAAATGGGTTAGTTATGATATTTTACAATAAATTAGTAAACTTGCACAATATATAATAAGAATGCTTCGATAAATGCAATGTAAATATATATGAGTAATCAGTAAATTGGATCAGAAGCGAATGGCAAATTTGGAATAAACTTTTAACACATCATTAAATGTAATTAACAGAAGAAATAAGAAAATAAATACAGTATTACGACATATTGTTCCACAATTAACCCTTTAACTGATGTGGATTTGTTAATTCATCCTGCCTCAGATTTTCCCTGGTGCTACAGATGCGTTTACACACGGCTGTTGGGTTTCCCTACAGCGCTAACGACGCTTTGTCACTTTCGTTGCTGCTGGCCACCTCACTGCTATGGACGAGTTTAGGTGCACTGAGTGGCAGCTTCCTGACCGCTACTGATGTGTTAACATGTGGGGCTGTCTTTCTGCCCTTGACTTCCAGTATCTGTTCAATGTTCTGGCTGTATAGTTCGAGAGTGAATATACTTTTCTTGCTGTGATCCGTCTTTGGTGAATTCGACTTAACTTCCCATGTTTTCGTCATTTTTTGTTGTTTTCAACGGCAGAAATGTCACTTCGCCCTGGCTGTACAGATAAAGAGATCCTGGATATGCTCTCTAGAAGTGACAGTGAGTGTGAATTTTCTATCAGTGAAAAGTCTTCAACAGAATCTTGAAGCTGTACTCCTCAGCCCTCTACGTCAGACAGGAGAGTAACATGTACAGTCGGCAGTTCCTCAGAATTTGAGGAATCAGAAAGTGACAGTGAATGGGTTGGCTGGAAAGAAACCGATTTCCAGCTGTTAAACCGTGACTTTTATGACTCCAGTGTAGGACACGAATGTCGCCTAAATACTGACTCAAGCATTCTTTCATTTCTCAAAATGTTTGTAAATCTATCAGACCAAACTGAGTGGTCATCTTCTTTCATTTCTCATGATATTTATGTCTGAAGAACTGTTGCAATTTATTACAGATTAAACAGAACGATTTTATGTTTACACCAGAGACAATAATACAGACTCTGTGAATTCTCGACTCCCAAAATGGAAAGACGCTGGCTCTCAGGAAATGTATTGTTTTGTTGCTATTTCCCTTTAATGGGGCAAGTGAAGAAGTTAAAATTAAGTGATTACCGTCCAGAGATACACTTCTGAACACGCCAGTTTGCAGCGAAATTATGCCCTGAAGCAGCTTTTTTCTACTTTCTGAGAATGCTACACATCAATGATAACTCTGTGAGTACCGGAGGTGACAGTCTGTTTAAAATTAGGACGATTGTTAACAAAGTTCGTGAGACATTTCACAATTCATATCATCCACATCACAAGCTTTGTATAGATGAAAGTCTCTTTCAGTTTCCCGGGACGCCTATCTTTTAAGACATATATTCCATCCAAGTGAAGTAGATATTGGATAAAGACATTTCTACTGTGTGGCTGTCAGAGTGGGTAAATTTTGGATTTTATTCTATATACAGGCTCATCAACAGAAATTAGCTTCCACAAATTAGGGAAAAGTGGCAACTCTTATGGAACCATATTTGGAAAATGGTCACAATCTGTTTGTCGATAATTGGTACTCCAGCCCAGACCTGTTCCTCTGGCTTCATAACCATGGAACAGCTGCATGTGGTGCTGCTCGTAACAGTAGGTGCAACATGTCAAAATTGCAGAAGAAATTAAAACGAGAAGAAACTGAGTTTATGTGTGGAAAGAGAGAGGTGTTGAAGTTGACCTCATCTCACACACCACAAATGATTGAAACAGAGAAGACTGACAGAATTACTGGCGAAAAAATAAGGAAACCGCAATGTATTGTAAATTACAATTCGAATATGGGTTCAGCTGACTTTTGTGACATATTATTGAACTCAGTGGGGTCTGTCCATTAGAATGTGAAATGGTACAAGAAATATTTTTTTTCACATTCTGGATTTTAAATCCTCATGCTCTCCATGGGTCGGTAACATGGCGAAAAATAGCACTTGCCGAGTTTCACCTTTCTCTCTTAAGGGAGATTGTAAAAAAATTTGCCACTGAACGGACAAAAGGTGGTACAGGAAGGCGCTACGACACCGAGAATCATCTGCCTTTCACAGGGAGACATTTTACAGATGTTATTGTGATTGAACATTCACATAAAAGTACGTTAATGCGTAGATGTGTCGTTTGCACGTAACAGAAAGTGGGCCAGGAATCTAGATACCAATGTAAAACATGCAATGTTCCATTATATGTTGAACCCAGGTTTAAAACGTATGATACAAAGAAGTATTACTAATCCTTGGGAACTAAATCAGAGAGAATTTATTGACACTCTGAATAAATTACTTAGAACAGAAATAAAAAGAATTAAGTAAGCAAAAAATAAATAAAGAAGTAAATAAATATAAAGAAAAATAGAAAATAAATAAAAACAAAAATATAGTTGTAACTTCGCCAGTACCAGTCCAATGTCCAGATCAAACAGAAGGATGGAAAATATATTCAGAATGTACAAACACTGGTAATATTCAACAACCATCAAAACAAACTGACTGAAATGTAGTCACTTGTATGATTTGATGGGCAAATTTGAACTAAATTTACTCGGTATAGAAAAGATGTACATAAATAAATCGTTTTATCTTGTGATGTTAGGTTACTACATTCCAAGTTTCATGTTCGGCATGCTTCCAGTCCCTCAGATGTAACAATCCGAACTTTAAGATTTATTCTGATGCTGATTTTTCTAGCGTCTTTGCTTATCATTTTCTGGCGAATGTGGCTCGTAAAATTCTTTTCTTCATTATTCCTAATATAATGTTTATAGTTGTAAAAGGTGGCAAGATTTCATTTACTCCAACAAATGCTAGACCGAGATATAACAGCTCAAATTAGCTATAAATTCATGCTTACTATGCGCAACTTTGCAAATGAAGTCAAGCAAATGGTTGCATCTCACCCCATATTATTTCGACGATAGGTTAACTTCACCAATTTTCATAGAGGACGTGTACGATTGTTCACAAAAAATTTCTTCAAAATTCGTGATATTCGAGCGGGAAATATTCCGAAATTAGGCAATTGAAAGTGGACTGCCCTATACCGGTAAGCAGTTTAAATGCATAAAACGACTGTCCAGTAACACATCAGCAGATTGAAAGCCACATAAAAAGGATCCAGATACATTGTGTGTCAGTGATCACATTTGGAAGGCGAGACAGACTTGACCACTGGCTCCAGGAAAATTGAGCACAAGGTGAGGGAGGCTGAGTGGTGGGTTCAGTGCAGGCAACAGTCAGTGTGGCCCCCCTTTAATGCAGGTTTCGGGATTGCACAGCCTCAAGGGCGCGCTCATCCTGGAAGACAGGATGCATGGCTTTAATAGTGAAAGGGTTAAATCATGACAATATAAGGCCCACTTTTGTTATTTTAAGATTATGGTTATGATCATTACGTTATTAGAATGCAAGTAATAAAATGTAAAAACTCAAATAGACATTTTCGAAATGGACTTACAAACGTATAAGTATTTTTCAGATTAAATTATGTATCAAAGTCAGTAAGTTCCAATAACCAAATGAAATAACGATCAAGAATTAATTGTCATCGAGATCATTTCAATATTTTAGATAATCATTCACAAGAACAGTCGTATTAAGATATAAGTAATCTAGCAACAACATGTTAAAGAAAAGTATTGTAAAACAAACGAAAATTTCAATATCTCTGAAACTTGACATTCTAAATAATGTATAGAAATTTTATAAATGATACTGGTTTATTTCTTATTCGTTTCTTAGAATATAAAACTAAGTTTCCAAGTACTTTTTCATCATTAAACTGTAAATAACATTCATACATATTCTATTCACTGAATCTATTACTGAATTCCATTATCAACTCAGACTTAATACCGTCAAATGATTTTAACATTAAGTCGTCTTTGGTAACATTTATTTGAATATCAAAATAATCTCTATATTCTTTCACGAAAATTTTGCTCATTATGAATCATATTTAAAGTTTCAACAACTTTTTTAAAAATTTCCGAAATTAGTTTAGTTTTAATGATCCAAGTATTTGGGGAATTATCGAAACTACAACATTATTACCTTCCTTATTTAAAACTTCTTCCATAATTTAAAAATCTAGAAAATTCGTTATCAGTAGTTCTTGTTCATGAAAAATCCTTTTATTTGTTCACCATTTAAATTTTTCAATCTATATGTGACTGGACTAAAATGATTAAAGTCTTCAATTTTGAAAATTTCTGTTGACCAACTGGCTGAATTTCCTTTTTCAGAATTTATTTTCAGTTTACTTTTTGTTACTGCAGCAACTATTTTCAGTATCAAATAAAATTATTATATAAATGGTTTTCAACATGTTTTTCTTTCAGTTCCTTTATTTACATATTTGGATCACATATCTAATATTGAATATTTTCTGTTATTATATTCAACAATTAATTTAGAAACTATGTCAGCCCATTTATAATTTCCTTAAAGAGCAAATTTCTTCCACATATGTTATTTCAATGTTTTATTAAACTGTTCAAAAAAAGTTGATTTTCAATTAGTTAAATTTGTATAATGATAAATGTTAAAATTTAGGACTATTCCCTGAAACCTTCTATTACAAAATTCTTTGCCATTATCTTGTTATGTCTTATTTGTCTCTCTCAAGTCGAATATTATTCCAAAAAGTCAACTACCATTTTTATTGTTTTATCTCTCACTGGAATAGCACCAGAAAATTTTGAATAAATGGGTATATCTGTTAACAAATATTTACATCCTTCATATATTTTCGAAATTCCTTTTAAAATTCCAGATTCTGTTTCGACTAAATCAGCTTGCCATAAATATTTTATTCCATATTAAATTACTTTTTTTAATTTGTTCTCATTCATTTGGTGTTGTTTTCTTTTTTGTTTTCTTTCTGTTGTAGTCTTCAGTACAAAGACTGGTTTGATGCAGCTGTCCATGCTACCCTGTCCTGTACAAGCCTCTCCAGACTTGAATAAGAATGGCAACCTACATCCTTTCCTTTCACAAGAAGATGTTTATATATAATTGTAAGTAACCATGTACAAAACCATGCCTAACTTAAGGAATAAAAGTATCTTGCAACCAGAAAATTAAGTGTATCTAACAGCAATAAAGAATAACGACCGAGAAACAGTCAAATATTATTTTAAAAAATTTGCGTTCAGTAATAAGGAAAGTTATTAAAATAACCAGAAGCATGTGTATTATTTCTGACACTAGTGCCTCTGATAATAAAATTAAAACAATTTGGAATATAATTGAAAGGGAAACTAGAAAAACCAAGGAAGGCTATATTATCAATAAAGTAAATGAAAAGTTTACTCATAAAAAGTTAGAAGAGGGAATATTTTTAATTATCGTTTTTAAATGTCATGCATCAAATAGTATTTAAATGTTCAGTACAAGAGGAAAAGAGAAGGCCATACCTATACAATCTGATATAATTGAAATTCCACCCACTTTCCCTTTTTGAAATTTTAAAATAATAAACTTACTCAAAAGTAAAAACTAGTGTGGGATTGATTGCTTTTCCAGCAGAATACTAAAAGCTTATTTCCCAACAAATAAGTTGGATTCTCAGCCACATAGCACAAATGTCTGGTTTAGCCCTTCCTTTCTGTGAATATTGTTTGATGACAGCAATGCATCCATTTATTGATCTTTTATACCTATTATTGCTCTACCTTTGAAATCAATAAATGTTTTAGTAGCTTCAAAATATTATGTAATCATTTATGAAACTATTAAATTAAAACCTGTTTTTGAATTAATTATGAAGCTACAATAACTGCTTCATCTGATACTAATTCATTTTTTCATATATCCATTAATTTGTTTATTAGATACAAAATAACATTAATTTTATAATTCTAACACAGTATTATTAAAACAAAGAAACATACATGACCACATATTACTCCATCAAAATTTTGTTTCCATTGTCCATTATGATTCAGCTCCTTTGAACCTATACAGTTAAATAAATATTCAGGAATATTACCTCTCAATGAATCAAAACCATTTTTATCATTATATTATATTTAATTATTTATTCATTCAACATAATTTTGGTTCACATTTGCTTATACTAGTAGGTACTTCAGTCACCACTATTATAGATTCTTCGTAGTAAGACATGACACAGCATTGCCCAGGGTACTCCAATACTTTTTATAATATGAAATCCATTGAGTAACAGGATGATCCATAGTATCTAAATTTTCTATTCCAGATTCAAATTTCTTTGTTTATTAGGTAATGCATCAATCATTAAGATACCACAAAAGGTTATTTTAATTTTTTAACTAAATCTTCTAAGTCAAAATTAAATAAAGGGTTAGAATATATTTGATTACTTTTTCCAAGATGTTTTTACTTTTACCATTATAGTATCAGCTTTCTTTTCTATTACTAAATTGTGTTTCTTCTGTTCTACCAATTCTTTATTAGCTTTTTTCTTCATGATCTCTGTATTTGTGATTCCTTCAGATCCACCTGTAAGCGAACCAGTTTTTGCTACATACAGTAAAGCAGGCAAAAGTAATGTATGAAAACCACCTTCATTTTATATTAATACCTTACCTTCTTTCTTTTTTGATATAAATTCAATAATTTCTTCCACAACATTAATAGCTAATGTGACAAGTAAATTTACAACATTCTTTTTCTTTGAACATAAGCAACAGTTGAAGCAGCCTTCAAAGTGCATTCAGTTAAAAATGTTTCAATAATATTCAATTGTTCACTATTTAATTTAATGCTAATTGAGTTTGGTTTAGTTTTGCCACTATGTGGCAAGAATAATAATTTTGTAAATTATTCTTTTATCTAGATTAAAGATATTAAATGTTTCGAAAAACCCTTACCTTGTCACGTACATCACTTGCCTGGTTTCTTTCTTTTGCGATCAACTGAAGTTCTTTTCATACGCATTATGGTTATTCTTTCTAAATTTTTATTATCTTATGGTGCAATATCATAGTTTTACAAGCTTTATCTAATGAATTAATTCGTTGAACGCCTCTAGGTAATCCTTCACATAGTTTACTCCCTGGACCATGTAATCGATGGCCTTGTAGATGCATATTGAATGATAATTTACTAAGTAATATATTTATTAGCCTTTTCACTTTTCCAAAATGTGTGTCACAAATTATTTTTTTTATATAATTAAATAAGGCACGTCTTTTGGATCGTTAATAATAGAATCCCTAAATATCTTTGTTAATATTTGTGCTATTCCAACTTTTTCTTTATGATAATTTTTATTTTCTGCTAATTCTTCTCCTTGCATTACTGTGAATCTATCGATCATATCATTATGTTGAATAACATCACTAGTTCATATTAATATGTCTTCATATTTATGTATATCTTATTTCTAATAATCACATTTAGTCAGAAGGTTCGTTAAATTTTCACTTGCTTTATAATTTATAAATAAATATTACCTTTTTTTAATTTACTGTCAGGAACATCAGTCCCCAATGTCATGTTTGCCAATTTAAAATGAAATCTAAAACTTTTATCACTAAGAGCACCGATATAATTTTGATATTAATTGTACAATAGAGGTAGTTATAGGTAAACTTTGCTTAGTTTCCTCCTTTTCTTTTACCTGTTTTATCATTTCTTCAAGTTGTTTTTATCTTCTGTGATGTCCGACTTTCAGTATGAAATATAATTCTCGCTCAGATGAAGATTCTGATTGTTTTGATGGAATAGGAAACAAATCATCATAATTTGCTTCATTGTGGTAAGGAACCATCTGTTCTTCAGCTTTTCTCTTTTCTTCAATTTTTCAGAACATAATCACCTAATCCTTTTTATTTTACTTGTTCAATAGCATCGAGAACAGGTTATCTTTTTTATATTTTTCATAATCTCTTGTTACTTGCTTTTTGATTTTGTAGACTGTTCTTTTAATTCTTTCTTTACTCTTGTATTTCGTTTCTAGAACATATTTTGCAAAACATTCATTAAGGATAAAAATTCATTAACTATTTTTATTTTATGTTCAAAGTTTAAGTTCAATGATTCTGCATAATCTGTAACATATATTTTCAACATTTATATATGTATTTCACTTCAGCTGCACGTGCTACTTGCTGGATCGCTGTTCTTTGTCTCGTTGCTGTTCACACTTGTTGGTCCTTATATTCTTTAATTTGATAGGGCGCTGAAGACCTACATGTCGAGTGCCCAAAAACCCCCTATCATTATCATCATCATCAACATTTATATTCATTGCTTAAAAGTTCTTAATCATTTCACTACATCTACCTCCATTAATTTTTCTTGTTATATCTGCTGTAACTTTATTGTGATATCTGTTGTATATCTCTAGTAAAATATTCACTAAATATATCTTGGTTATCAAGAATGAAATGATAAAAAACGACTACAGATATATTGTCACATTAATTTAACTGAATAATTCCATCATTTTTCATTAAACTAACAAATTTTCATTAATTTTATTTTCTATTTTTTCTTACCTTCTTATAAATTCTTTATATTTTGGTTGATCAAAACTTTTTGAATAAATATACAAAAATAATTCGTTTCAATTTAACCATTCAGCTGCTAGAATTAATTGTCAATCATTAATGTTGTTTTCAACAATTACGTGGCCATATTATTGAACATCAAATAGAATTTGGTTAATGTTTAGTTTTTTATTTATAATTTTTCTATACATTTATTTACATAATTTTGGGTTGGGTTGGGGTTGGGTTGTTTAAGGGGGACTAAACTACAATGGTCATCAGTCTACCTAATTTTGCTAATAGAAATAAGTAGATAATTTCAGTTAAGTCATAGTTCATCTGTTCTGAAAAAAAGATTTACTGTTCTAATAATAACCTTATAACAACATTCACTAGATGGTTTTATTCAACTTTTTAACTCGAAATATTACATCAAATAGAACAATTTTTTATGGAGAAACAGTAGAAATTCGTGTTGGTCAATTTAGTTTGAAAAATTTATAAAATTTGGTCAATCGAAAAATATTCATATTACAGCAAATTAAATTTTAAATAGAATTATTACTGATATCGATAAATATTTTTCGTGAATAAAAATAAGGCAATATTGCAAGTGTTTTCTGACCTAATATACAAGTTATTTTACGTATTAAAATACTGTTTCTAGATATGTTCCGATAATTATTCCTTTTGAATTAATAAATATAAAATTTAATTTAGCTGATGGAAAATTGGTTGAACATAATGATAATTTTCACGAAGAAACTAATATTACTGCATCAATTAAACCAAATTTTGAATTTTGAAGATGGATAATTTATTCACCAAATCATCCCATAAATATTCCACTTTGTTATACTATTCAACATTTAGAAATAACTATAGCAGATGAACATGATAATTTTATTGACTTCAATGGTGTTCATGTAACAGTAACATTAAAAGTGAATTAATAAACTTTATTCTTTATATATCATGATCTAAATTGAAAGTTATCAATTGTACTTATTTTCTATTAAGTAGATAAAAGTGATTTAAATGTTTGTAACAAGAAAACAGAAATTAATATTAACGATGCTGATGGTTGGATTTATCATAATTCTTCACATCAATATATGAGCTTTGATGTTATTCATACCCTTTACATTATCTAATACTGACGATGCCTAGCACTGAATTTAACATAAATTACACAGAACTTAACGCTACTGGGGAGAGGATTTACAAACGACACTCACTCGCTCACACACACGCAATGCAACAGTGAAACTCACTAAAATCAGCGTGCTGAAATGAGGCAGAAGCAGGCGCCACTATCGTAGGCGAAATTCATCAAAACCCGGAGGTACCACACAACACAAATTACAATAGAACTGAGAAGATGGTTCTGATCTGTCATGCCTGAATTGAGATGGTGTGTAGTATAGCAAAGTTAAGTTGCATTTAGATTAGATCGCGAGCAAACACGCTAATGGCGACACATGGCAACGTTACATGATCGCACTCCACTTCAGGTGAAACGGTTAAAAATCGGATTCATTACACAAAATCATGGCAGACTCTTAAGTTGCAATGTGAGACTAAAATATTTAGGCACTGGTTTTATGAGAAGAGGCGTGAATTCAGGTGAGTAGTTGCAAACCCCTGAAGTCAGAGTTCGGACCCACGTGGTTCCGAAAACCGATAAAAATGTATAAATTCAATTTCCGAAAAATAAAAACAATTAACTATGGCATGCAACCCCTAGAACTGCGTAAAATTTCATAAGAAAGCTACTGAAATGCAGCAACATGCGATTGGGAGCGTTCATAGAAACGGAAGAAGTCCAGTGTCAAAACCTGGAAAAGTGAAATAATTACAAAGTCAGAAAACTAAAAAAAGAAACTATGGCATGCAAGCCTTAGAAATGTTTAGAATTACAAAAGGATGCGATTGAAATGCAGCTACATGCGATAGGGAGCGATTACAGATATGGATGAAGTCCACTCTCAAAAACCAGAAAGGTGAAATACAAAGCAGAAAAGTGAGAATAACAATTAAGGCATGCAAACCCTTAGAAATACATGGAATTTCATAAGCAAGCTATTGACGGAGGTCGAACAATGCTCGGAGAAAATCACCAACAAAGACTGAGTGCATACTACAAGTTCGGAGAAGAAACAGCAAAATTAAAAATAGGCGGGGAGAGAAGATTGCGAAATGTTAGTGGAAATCAGAAGGATACACGGATAGTTACTTGCCTTATGGGCATGGAACAAACAGTAGTGAAAGCTGAAGCTTTTGTTCTAAGAACCAACCATGTGGAACACATATCACTCACGGAAGGAAATGATAAGAAAGATTTTTACATGCACTGTACAAAAATGTACATATTGTCTATTAGAAATCAGGCTCCACAAAGCTAGAGAGAATTTACCCAGAGTCCATACACCGCCACATAATTACAAAAGGTTTGAATATACCAGGCTGTTATCAAACTGCAACTAGAAACACATACACCACGTTTATCCATTGGAAAACACTGGATTGAAAAACTATAACACATTTCCACGCATGATCGGAAGGAATATTCTAAAACATGAATCTAAGTTGAAGACTCTAAGTTAAACATGCAAGACAACGAATCGCTACCATCTCCACAGACACAAGAGAAGAACCAACCTTACCTCACCACAATCCTAGCACAAAGTGAAGACCGAGCGGCCAGGAGGCGGGAAAGCTACCAGAAACTGGGAAACCCAAGAAAACAATGGTGGTGGGGAGAGAAGATCGCGAGACTCGCCCTGGGGAGGGCTCGTCGACTGGCTTGTAACCAAATGGTGTAGAAACCTCTTTGGTAGCATCAGCAGCAGGGGTTGTTAATGACTAACTATCGACTCGGAGCCAGAGAGAACCATGCAAATCGAGCTATTACTACCCACATTCAGACGGCCATTAGATTCTCGTATATCCACTTAAAAGTAAAACAAGTACACATTCTCACAGGGACAGTGGTGTAACGGAGAAGCTGTACTTATTGCCACATTCATAACCAAAATAATAAATTATTAAAGTAACAAAATCCTAGTAATGTTAACTAACATTTCAGAAACTAATATTTTAAAACATGAAATAAAAATGCTATTCCTCATGCCTTGGAAAAAAGTGGGGTTCTAATTTTAACAAAATGCTAACCTAGCGACATCACAAAAATGACAAGTTTATAAAAAATATATGGAAGACGACAGTCGGTCATCTTTCAAGGTGTGAGATGGATAGACACTGAAGTGCACTGGGTGTGGCGATACGCGACATATGATGTACATATTTCAATAGTGGTTTTTGTTCATTCTCAGATACAAAGTCCTAAAGTTAAGTGAACACTGAAAATTATGCAGCCGAGATTCCAGAAATATTCAAGTATATGGCTTGTTGCTAGAAATGAACCTTTCTTTCTGTTTGGTTGAATCATTTATATCAGCAGCATTATAGGCAGTAAAGAGGAGGTAATGGAGCTGTAACACAATTGAAATAAGACAAACTGAAAATTTTATATAAACCTGTAAATTCTTTTATTGAAAATAGTTTTTATTACAGTTTTAATGTACACATTCTTATTAAATTCTCATGTATAAAAGAACTGCACAGTCAGATATGTTTCAGGTCTACATCTACATCTACATCTACATGGGATACTCTGCAAATCACATTTAAGTGCCTGGCAGAGGGTTCATCGAACCACAATTATACTATTTATCTCCCATTCCATTCTCGAATAGCGCGCGGGAAGAAAGAACACCTGAATCTCTCTGTTCGAGCTCTGATTTCTCTTATTTTATTCTGATGATCTTTTCTACCTATGTAAGTGGGAGTCAACAATATATTTTCGCATTCGGAGGAGAATGTTGGCGATTGGAGTTTCGCAAGTAACCCACGCCTCAGCGATAAGCGCCGTTGTTCTAATGATTCCCATCCCAGATCCTGTATCATTTCCGTAACGCTGTCTCCCCTGTATCGTGACAATACAAAACGAGCTGCCCTTCTTTGGACTCTCTCGATGTTCTCCGTCATGCCCACCTGATAAGGATCCCACACTGGGCTGCAATACTCCAAAAATGGACGGACAAGCGCAGTGTATGCAGTTTCTTTAGTAGTTCTGTTGCATCTTTTAAGGATTCTGCCAATAAAACGCAGTCTCTGGTTCGCCTTTCCCACGATATTATCTACGTGTTCTTTCCAGTTTAAGTCTGAAGTAATAGTAATTCCTAGGTATTTTGTGGAGTTTACGACCTTCACATTTGATTGATTTATGTTGTAAACAAAGTTTAACGGATTTCTTTTCGTACTCATGTGGACGACTTCACACTTCTCATTATTTAGAGTCAATTGCCAATTTTTACACCATACTGATATCTTATTCAGATCGTTCTGCAGTTGGTTTTGATCTTCAGATGATTTTACTAGACGGTAAATGACGGCGTCATCTGCAAACAACCTAAGAGAGCTACTTAGATTTTCCCCTAAATCGTTTATGTAAATAAGGAATAGCAGAGGACCAATAACACTACCTTGTGGAACGCCCGATATCACCTCTGTTTTAGTCGATGCCTTACCATCGATTACCACGAACTGTGTCCTCTCAGACAAGAAATCCCCTATCCAATTGCAAATTTGGGGCGATATACCATAACCACGCAATTTGATTAAAAGCCGTTTGTGAGGTACGGTGTCAAAAGCTTTCTGGAAATCAAGAAATACGGAATCGATTTGCGAACCTTTGTCGATAGCACCCATCACTTCGTGTGAATATAGAGCTAGTTGTGTTTCGCATGAACGATATTTTCTAAATCCGTGTTGACCTTGGGTCAAAAGATCGTTCTGTTCGAGATAATTCATAATATTAGAATACAGGATATGTTCCAAAACCCTGCTGCAAATTGACGTCAATGAAATAGGCCTGTAGTTTAGTGGGTTACTCCTACTGCCTTTCTTGAATATAGGTGTGACCTGTGCAACTTTCCAATCTTTTGGTACAGATCCTTCTATGAGAGAGCGGTTGTATATGACTGTTAAGTAAGGAGCTATCGCTTCAGCATAATCAGATAGAAATCTAATGGGTATACAATCCGGACCAGAAGACTTGCTCTTATTAAGTGATTTTAGTTGCTGCACTACTCCGATGATATCTACTTCTATGTTATTCATTACGGCATCTGTTCGTAATTCGAAATCTGGAATATTGGTTTCGTCTTCTTTAGTGAATGAGTTTCTAAAAGCTAAGTTTAGTAACTCTGCTTTAGTAGCGCTGTCATCGGTAGGATCGCCATTACTATCACGTAGTGATGGTATTGTTTGTGACGTTCCCCGAGTATATTTAACATATGACCAAAATCTCTTTGGGTTTTCAGTCAAATTACGAGAAAGAGTTTCGTTGTGATAAATGTTGTAGGCATCTCGCATTGAAATCCTCGCTAAATTTCGAGCTTCTGAGTACAATCGCAAATCCTGGGGATTTCGTGTTCGTTTAAATTTAGTATGCCTTTTCCTTTGCTTTTGCAACAGTGTCCTGACCTGTTTTGTGTACCAAGGGGGATCGCCTCCTTCTTTTATTAATTTATTAGGTATAAAACTTTCAATTGCTGTCGATACCACTTCTTTGAATTTTAGCCACATCTGGTCTACACCTACGTTTAGTGTTAGAAACGAGTGGAAGCTGTCTTTCAAGAAGCAATGTATTTTGTTTCTATCTGCTTTCCTGAACAAATATACTTTGCGTTTATTTTTGGTAACTTTGGGACTTTCGATATTCAATTTCGCTACTACAGCTCTGTGTTCACTAATACCTGTATCCGTTTTGATGCTCATTATGAGCTCAGGATTATTTGTTGCTAAGAGATCAAGTGTGTTTTCACATCCATTTACAATTCTAGTTGGCTCATGAACTACTTGTTCGAAGTAATTCTCAGAGAATGCGTTGAGTACAATTTCGGACGATGTTTTATGCCTACCTCCTGATTTGAAAATATAATTTCGCCAACAGATCGAGGGTAAATTAAAATCACCACCTACTATTATCGTGTGAGTCGGGTACGTTTTTGTAATTAGACTCAGGTTTTCTTTGAACCTTTCTGCTATTGTATCGTCAGAGTCGGGAGGCCGGTAAAAGGAACCGATTATTAACTTCTTACGATTTTTGGGTACAACCTCTACCTCTACAATATGTTTTTGTAAAACTAAGGATTACATTCTCCTTATTATTATTCCACAACTCTGTCTTCTACTTGTAGAGCAAGGAAATAAATGTTTTATAGCTGGAATATAAGGGAGAAAATCTAGAAGATCCTGCTTTATTGCAGCACTTTTCTCGTGCGTGGATAAAGTTGTGAAACTACAACAGTACAACTTGCATGTGGTTTCCCTCTTCCACATTTGGGAACAAAGTTTAGGATGTTGAAGTCAGTGTCATCATTCAGTCATGAATGCTGTCATTTCATTTATTTTCAGCCAATTACATTGAACATTCTCCTCATTTTTCTTCCTTGTTACCTATGCATTTTATAGCTGTTTCAGTGATAAAAAGCCACAATGCTTCATTTCTGTGCAAACGAAATTTTTCTGCCAGTTTTCCTTATCGTTTCAAAAATCTCATCTGGGTAAAATAGAAACTCTTTGTTATTTGTTTTTCTATTTGGGGAGAATTCCTGTTATTTGGCAGGTATGAGTGACCTGGGAGCAGGAAGTTTAAATCAATAATGTTGACGTGAAATTGAGGAGATTGTGTTACTTTCGTTAGTTATGTTCCTGTTTTGCCCACCACACATGTCATTGTACGCAACTATATGTTTTTGAGAGATGACACACCTTTCAATATGTTTCAATAGACAGGTTCGAATTTCCTGTGAACCCCTTGCTCTAGATGTTTCATCCCCAAAATACACACGTATTTTGACTTCGGTTAAATTTCGGAATCCAAAATTATACTCACATATCCTTTCTTGTACGATACTGATGTTGTCAGTTTAGGAAATGCAAGTGCTTTTTGCAGATCAAAGGTAAACACGAACATCTGGGAAGCTGTCTTACTACATGCTGTGTCTTTAGCCATTGCTGTTCTTGCAGCTTCAGCTCGATGTTCAAATGTTTGTAAATCTATCGGACTCAACTGCTATGTTATTATTCTGTAGCTTACAAACTACTTAAACTAAGGTAAACTAACCACAGGACAACACAAAGACCCATCCTGAGGGGGACTCCAACCCCTGATGGCGAACAGCCACATGCACTTCAGCATGGCGCCCCAGTGTGCTTGTCTAATCTGCCACAGCCAGCTTCAGTTCTCTTAACGAGAAGCTCCTATTGAGTTTGAAGTTTTCTTTTTTCTTCTTCCTCTCATCCTCTGAAATTTCATTGAAACATTTACGTGCACACCTGCACTCCACATTGTGAAATGGTTTTGGAGGAATTATTTTAGCAGTTGCTGTAATGTATAACACCCCAGTGTTCCTTTTTTCTTTCGAATATGCTTTTCATGTGTGTCAGTTTTCTTCGTACCCTTCTTGCTTCGAGAACGCTTCCTCATTGAAATGTTCAAATGTTTGTTAAGCTTATGAGACTTAACTGCAGGGTCATCGGTCCCTAAACTTACAAACTATTAATAAACTAGCTTATACTAAAGATAGCACAAACAACCATGTCTGAGGGGAGATTCAAACCGCCAACAGGGAGCGGCCTTGCTGATCAGAGCATAATGACTCAATGCACTTGGCCACTCTGCTGCGGTTCTTCCTTATTTTTCTGCATATTTGCTGCTGCACCATTCCCACAGGCATCAGTAACAGTGTCTCTGTTTCATTTTTTGCACTTTCATTGGCAGTGTCATTCTCATCGATACTGGTATCTAGATAGGAAGTATCACAAGTCGTGATTTACACAGCACCAGATGATTAAAAACATATGTATACGTGAAATAAATTGATATGGACACCCTCATTTTCAATTGTTATTGTCAACATAACCTTCATTCTCGCATATTCCTTTTTTATAACAAAAAGTCTAGAAAGCCGAGAGGAAGGCAAGTAAATTCTTTTTACTTGCAATAGTCTGAAAATCTGGATCATCAGTTGAATTACAGTCGCTTGATATAATGCTCATGAATACATCATCTTTGCAAGAAATAGCAGCATGCTGCAGTACACAAAAGCACACGGACTTCTACCACTACTGAAATAACTTCCTACTTGCTTTCTCTAATGCGTCTGCATTGAGATGCACTCTGTTGCCAGCAGGACTAAGCTGGAGCTGTCCCACTATGCAAATAAATTAAAAACGAGTTGTGTGAGTATGTACATGAGGATAACTCCATTTTTTTTTAAAAGTGGACTTGTACCACTATTGAAATAAGCCCTTCAGTTCATGTTGATACCTTCATCAAAATATTTGCTTTCTTATTTCACCCTTCTTTAGCCTCCCAAGCTCAGATTTAATATGACAAGCCAGTCAGCACGAGAAAAATCCATGCTGGTATGTGGGAAGTGACCAATGCTTAACATTAATTTATGTATACACAAAAATTTATTTGAATCCAAACTGTGACTACATATTTGGGCACATAGTGTTTAATTTTTTATAGTGTCTACTAATAACACTGTAATTTTAAAAGTGACGTGTATTTGGTGGAAAAACTAGAAAATCTAGTAACTTCTGCTAACACTGCTGTAACACCAGTGAGCTCAATTAAAAAATAAAATAAGAAGAACTGGAGAGACTACTGCATGAAACAGAACTGTGACACATGACATCACGGCAGCCACCTTGAATAAGGGCAATATGTCAAGTTGTTCTGCTACCATACACCAAGTAAACAGAAGTACTGTTTATGGCTCACTTAGTTTATTGAACAGTTCACTGTTAACATTGCTTTGTATTTGCTAACCTTTCCCTTCAATACAAGTTTCACAGTTACTCACCTCTATGTATGTTAATAATTTTCCCATCGCCATCAAATGTCTCAACTTATACTTCCGAAAACTGTTACGATTCTGCAAGAGTTTTGTAGCTACAACTCATTCTGAACATTATTTCTAACTAAAGCGTCTACAGGGCAACACAAAAAGAACAAAACTTTCACATTATTTATATGCACCTTGCCAGAAGGAGAGTAGACTTTCCAATCTCATTTGATGCCAAATGAATCTGACTGTATAACAATAAGAAAATAAATTTCTGTACAAGTCATTATGCAATAAAGTTTCAAAATCATTCCATTTTTCCATTTAAGGTTTCACTAGCAGAATCCAAATAAAAGAACACATCAGTAATAATTATGAAATACGGTACTTCGTCCACATAAACAAGACTGTACAATTTCATTGCTGGTAAATTAGCGACCTTACTTCAGAAAATGTAGGTTTATTGCGAACAAGTTTCCTTCTTAGCTTTGTATTAGTTTGGAAATGAGGAGGAATCTTTCAGCAGTTTGTATTGGCTCCTGGTTGAAATATGTCACTCTTCTTCATAAAGTGTTCACTACAAATGAAACTGTATTTCATTGTAGTGCAGTTTTCTCTACGTACTCTATGCACCCATTTCTTCATGAGTTCTAGTTTCAAGTGAGAAAATCTGGAGAGCTCATAAGCTATCGTGTAACAGTATTTCCGTTTTTCTAAAATCACTTTCTTTTCAATACATTGCAGTATACATAACACCTATGAAACTGAATTCCACTTTCGGTCGTCCATCTGTTTGTACACCTGAACATAATGCAACTTTTAACCATTTTGATTAAAATAACAAGAATCTCTATGTAACAGCAGGCAGAAACTAAAACGAATGCCCCCATCTAACATGACGCGTTCAAAAAGAAGTTTTACGGTTTCCTAGGCAAAGATGCCTTTTAGTAGTCACTCCAGTTTGATATTGAGCTCACTGTGTAATAAGCCCTTTTTAAACGATGAACGAAAATAAACATTATAGAGTTAATAGTCTACTGAAGCACACCTAGCGTACTACCCCTGAACTATAAACACAGGCAAGATCTTCTAGCAGCGTGTTTAGATGATAAACGTAATCAAAAACACAGTAAACACTACTAGCAAATGTTTTTTTACTCAAATTTGTTGTTGTTTTTCAGGGCTGTAAACCACTGGTATATCATCTGGTTACGAAAGGCCAATTCACACTGTCTGTTACATCAACGTCATGTCACAGCACCATCACATTTTAGTTGCATTCACACTGTCTGTAAGATCAGTTTGTTTATCCCAATACCCGATGTTGAAAGTGAGGTTATGATTGGCGATCTGTTATGTAGATAGTCATAGATTCATATTGGAATTGAGGAAACAATAACGCTAAATGTTATTGATGGCCAAACGAAACTTTACAATGTATGTTTTTGGTTACCTTAGTGTGGTAAGGTGCTGGGAAATGAAACAATATTTCAAAACATCGACATCTATTTTCAATCGAAAGAATAAACATATTAAAACATCAAACAATATTTTATAAGAACATAAATAGAGCTTGTTTACTTTATCCACTATGATTTGCTGCTGACATTGTTAATACATCCTGCACAACTGAATTTTTGTCCTTCATTTGGACTGACTTTTTTATTTACAATGTTATTTAATGAAAATTGCGTCATCAAATTACAATCTTATTCAAACAAACAATTGGCTTCAGTCTTTCTGTTACAATATTGCAAAACATAAACCAATTTTCGGTTTCAGATATACCACCTCGCTTTTAGGAGGACACTCAATTGAGAAAAATAGTTAAGTCATCATGAAAAATTTGCAATTTACCGCTAAACCAAAGTATAATAACAAAATAAAGATTAATAACACACATTTGCATGCAAACCATCTAATCATCGACTACAATATGAAAATCGCGTGACGATGTTAGCAGATGACCATTCCATCAAAACATTCTTCTCGAGAAATCTTAATGTGACGCTGACATGAGGTGATGATCCAGTCACAAAAAATGTGAATTCCGCCATTAGAAATACATTCTGATCATAAACTTCGACAAACGCAAAATATATGGTATGTAAATAGGAAGGAAAATGGCGGATTGGAGCGATAACTACAGCAGACAGCTACTAGCTCACACATGCACAGTGAATCCACTAATACCGAATTTGCCGGCCGCGGTGGCCGAGGAGACTGAGGCGCTCCAGTCACGGTCTGCACGGCCACTACGGTCGGGGGTTCGAATCCCCCCTCGGGCATGGATATTTGTGCCGTCCTAGTTGGTAAGTAGTTCATAAGTAGTTTGTAAGTTTAGGGACTGATGACCCCGTAGTTAAGTCCCATAAGCTGTACAAACATTTGAATTGAAATTTGAAATACCGAATTTAGAACTGGCCCTATTTCTTTATCACTGTGATTATTGCACATCGATACTAGCGCAATCATACTAGTGAACCATTCAAACGACAAACGCCCGTCATTAACACAACTTATTATCAATATATTACAAGTTCATTCATTGTTTAAAATGGGCTTATCACACATATAGCTTTTGTTCCTTCAACATGTCAAGTAACTTCACCATTGCTTCAGCCAATGGCAGAGTGTTTTCAGTCATGTGACCTAATCTTAAAATTTTATGATTTTAATGCATTAATTTCAGAAAAATAACAGGTATTTTGTAAGAGTAATGATAGAAAATGCTATTACAAAGTTATAATAACTCAGAATAATGATAATTCGAACCATCTAATCTCGTAGGCTTTCCTGGCAATTCGTTGACATCTTGTGGATTTGGGTGTACTGCTGGTGATCCGCATCTTTCAAACACAATATTTCGACACTGTAACTCAGCGTCTTCATCAGGTGTTCCCTGAGACAGATTTACAAGCCGAACATGTCCCATATTTACGCCTAGGTGGCGTCTGGTGCATTCTATGAGGTGCTCCAGTCTGGCAGTGGCGTCTGTCGTAGGATGATCCATCGTCGGTTTGCCGCCGCCTAGGCATAAATGTGACACATGGTCGGCTTGTCGATCAGTCTGAGGGAACACCTGATGAAGACGCCGAGTTATGGTGTCGAAATATCGTGTTTGAAAGATGCGGATCACCGGCAGTACACCCGAATCCACAAGATATCAATTCGAACCATATTTTTAAAATAGGACAATAGCCTATTGTAAACGTCCTTATCTTGCTACTTATCTCACTGTCTGAGCACACATTTACAAAATTAAGTATCCCTATGTTTTGTCCACATAGCTATATTAAAATCTGTATCCAGCTGATTAACACATTAAATTTTTTAGTTACCCAGGAAGTGATATAATTTTATATTATGTTCAGCTGTCAATAAATAGAAAATGTATGATTGAATGGTATTTAGTTTACTTATTATTATGAAACAGGCATAATAAAGTTTGTCACTGAATTACATTATGGTTTTTCAATTCATGACAATAGTATTCTAACTGTTGACAATGATTCAAAATAGGCTGCACCAGTCCAGAGCAGGAAGTGCCCAAATCGATCTCCAAATGTAAATGACATGTAGTATATTGGGTGAATTTTATCTATTTTTAGTCTTTGGAATTTGCAAGAAGAATTACATTCTCTTCCTGACTGACATACACGTGAGAGGTCCAAAATTTTTGGATGGGACTAACATTACATTGTTTTACACCATCCCATGTTTCCTACACTTGATCTGCATTGCATGTATGTCACATACTGTGTGACTCACTCTTGACCTGTTATTCATGGGCATTTAATCTTTTTATACATTAATTTTCGTTTTCAACCAATTCTCATAGGCTTAACATTCACCTTGTTTTAATCCATGAGTGTAGAACAATAATTTACCATGGAATGGCATAGTATGAGTATTAAATTTCAATAACTCAAATCTTCATAAAATTACAACTTGGAATAAGTCAGAACTAAGATTTTGGTGGTATACTGGATGTATAACTGCATTGTTGGAGCTATGGCCTGCATTATACAGTACATTAAATTGTCTTTGTAAGGTGTATTTGAAGAACTGTAATCATAGAGAAACAGTTTGGTTGATTTTCAATGCAGGAAATTTGACAGCTGTAATGGAAACACCCAAGTAAGGGATTCTAGTAATAGTCGTCATGCTATATTTGTTTTAAAAAATATGGTCATGTAGAAGTGTGTTAACTATTCTTCATATTCCGTTTCGAAATATTCATATAGAAATGTGGAACGATCATCCACATGTATTTAAATCTTGAAGTTTATGTAAGTGTCTTTCCCTGTTGTTAAGTTACTTTCACTGCATTGTATATATTTGTACTATAATCTATCTGTTAGTTTGCTTATTTGTGTGTATTTTTAAACAACATTTTTTAAAACTTAAGATATACCTAGCTATTGTATGGTCCATCAGTGTCTGTTTTAATTACAGAATAATAAAGTCAAAGTAATGTAACTTAGCTGAAGAAATATTTTGTCAATAGGAAGATTAAGACCACAGAATGTTTGGCTGTGTATTATAAAAATCTACCTACTTTTTCATGAGTTAATGTTTTTTTCTGATGAACAGACAAATAGTCTGTGACTGTTAATATACTGCAGAAACATCAGCTATTGAAGCAGAGTTATACTGTTACAAAATATTATGTGAACAAGTGGTGCCATACTGCAGACTGCTAACGAAGATACGAGCTTATGGAATAGGTTCACAGGTTTGTGACTGGCTGGAAGACTTCCTTAGCAATAGAACGCAGTACGTTGTTCTCGACGGCGAGTGTTCATCAGAGACGAGTGTATCGTCAGGCGTGCCCCAGGGGAGTGTGATAGGACCGCTATTATTTTCTATCTATATAAATGATCTGATGGACAGAGTAAGTTGTAATTTGCGGCTGTTTGCTGATGATGCTGTGGTGTATGGGAGGGTGTCGTCTGTAACTGACTGTAATAGCATACAGGATGACTTAGACAAAATTGCTAGTTGGTGCGAAGATTGGCAGCTAGCTCTCAATGTAGAAAAATTTGAGGTGATGCGCATGAGTAGAAAAAACAATGCCATAATGTTCGAATACAGCATTAGTAGTGAGCTTCTTGATGCTGTCGCGTCGTTCAAATATCTAGGCGTAACATTGCAGAGCGACTTGAAATGGAACGAGCATGTAAGGACAGTTGTGAGTAAGGCGGAGAGCCGACTTCGGTTTATTTGGAGAATTTTGGGAAGATGTACTTCACCTGTAAAGGAGACCACGTATAAAACGCTTGTGCGACCACGTCTTGAGTATTGCTCAAGTGTTTGGGACCTACAGCAGATAAGTTTAAAGGAAGACATATATAGAGGCGGTTCAGAGACGAGAAGCAAGATTTGTTACCGGTAGGTCCGACCAATGTGCGAGTGTCACTGAAATGCTCCGGCAACTCAATTGGGGATCGCTGGAAGAAAGACGACGTTCTTTTCGTGAATTTCTGTGAAGTAAATTTAGAGGGCCGGAGTTTGAAGCTGAGTGTAGTACGATCTTGCTGCCGCCTACTTACTTTTCGCGTAAAGATCACAAAGACAAGATAAGAGAAATTAGGGCTCATACGGAGGCATATAGGCATTCTTTTTTTCCTCGTTCAATTTGGGAGTGGAATAGGAAAGGAAATGCCTAGTAGTGGTACAGTGTATCCTCCGCCACGCACCTTACGGTGAATTGCGGAGTATGTATGTAGATGTAGACGTAGGTGTACAAACAAGGAGTGTTTCGGTTTTTGAGAGTGACATCTTTAATACAAGTATTTTACATACTAATAATCTTTAAGTATCCTCAAAACACATCAATTCCGTCATATATCTAATAGTAGTTTCTGTTTTCTTAAATGCCTTTATAGCTATGCACTCATCTTTTATACGGGAACTGGATGTACAGTTTTCTTGAGCGAGCGCTCCGAGCAGTAACTGTATATTTTTTCGTTATTTGCCCCTATGGAACTTCTGAGACATTTTGATTAGGCTTAGAACAAAGGGACTGCATATGTAGATTTATTTTCCTTTATTACCAACAAAACCCTCGTAACAAGAGTGTGACGTACGGTAAAAAAACTTTTCATGGAAGTGACGATAATATTTCTGAAATCATGTAAATTATCACACGTGACTCTAAATGTAGGAAAGCAGATGTTATAATATCATAGAGTAGTTCTTCGATGCTACTAAACAACTAATATTGAATTAACGGATCTAATTTTCATAGCGCTTTATTGCTGTTGTTGTTCGCCAATTAAATAACATTACCGGAATTGTTTTGTAAGGAATATCTTTGGTAGTGCCGTATCTAAACTATCTTTGGCAATTGATTGTACTATTTTTGTGATTGTATTTTTTTGAAAGTGAGATGGAAAACAGTAGCGTACAAACCTCGCGTAGTAGGAGGTTTTCATGCGTGTGAGAATGACTGAGACTGTGCGGCAGGGAGGGAGCCTATTTCAAGATGTGTTGTGCTGTGCTATAATTTCGTGTGGTTAGTTGTTAAGCTATGGCTTCAGATGAAGCAGACAGTTACCCGTTACATGAATGTGTGTTCCGTGGAGATGTTAGAAAATTGTCGGCGCTGTTACGAACTCATGACCTGGCTAAAAAGGACAAACATGGTATGGTTTCCTGTTCTTATGATGCTTAGTTTTTATAATATTTTTACCTTCTCTCATCAGCGCAAACTTCGTTTGGTGTACCATACCAGTATTCTTACAGTTACACAATTTTGTCTGGATACCTAATGTAGAGGTAAGTGATTAATAATTTTGTGTTAAGCGCATTTGTATTGAACATTGGAAAGGCTGATATTTGAATGTTGGAAAATATTGTAACTTGCCGTGATGAAATTCGTACAGTAAGTACATATCGAAGAAAGTGTTTGTTTCAGAACTGCATAGGATATGTGTAACTTTCATATAAGTGCAATCACTGTTACCAGTGATAAGCGAGGCATTAGTTTTTAAAAAACAAAAACATTTAGGCTACACAGTAAGCTGTTTACGTGCGCGTAACAGAAGGTTGTCTGTAGCTTCAGGAAGTAATAGGTAGGCTCTACCGGAGACGACAGGAAATTATCCACCCTGTAGTATTGAAGACAAAAATAAATATTTACAGTAGGTGATAGCTTCATAATGGAAAAGCAACTCCTACGAAATAGGCTTGGTCGTGCAGATTAAATATTTAGTCAGTCTTCTGTTGCGCTATTTCCGTCTTCTGTCATTATTGAGAGCTTGTAAGTAGCAGCATATATTGTTGATACTTCGCATGTGCTTATTCCCTTTCACAGGTATAACATTCATATCTATTGTAGTTTACATGCACGGCGGAACAGTCGTTAAAATTATGGTATCTTGTTTGGAGTACTGGCTTAAAATTCCCAACCAGCCATTCTCATCAAGGTTTGCCACGATTTCTATAATTACTATTAGTCACTGTCACTTTGATGTCATTACCCTATTCAAAACTTATTGCCTATTCTGTCTCTAATTGTCTAGGATGTTAAACACTAGGCCTAATCTGTTTTGATTTTACTGTGATTTGTAAAACGATACACCATGGTGTAGGACAGGGTTACAGTCTGTGCCTGATAGGTTGCAGTACCTAAATCCACAATATAACATAGGACCTTTTAGTACTTTATTTGGCTCTTTGTTGACTCTTGGTAGGTATGTCAACCTTATGTGCCAGTATTTGGTAGCTGTTTAGCACAGTCTCGCAGCCACGGTGAATACTGTGAAATATGGAAGCATCCACTAGATTCATTTAAGAAAACAAGTATATTCCATTTTATTTGTAATATTAACAATGTTCTACATGAGCTATAAAATATCATAGGAATAGGTAAAATTCAAATTGTGCACAATAAGTCATTTAATAATAATAAAAATTGTCTGTTATTGGACTATACATACTTCATTAGGCTCACCTGTAGAAGGCGTAAATTATAAGCTTCCTTCTATTTGAATAACCACATTTATATGTGACATTGTGGGCTCTTCCACATTTTTTGTGGGTATCCAGTGTAATCTCTACTGTTTTGCTGCTAATTATGTTTAATCAAATTTTCATTGGTGCTGTCAAGTTTTTGTTGTTGCAACCTGTCTTTATCTACCTTTGGCATCAGAATTACTCTTGTGTAGGTAGGCCTAATTGGATGTGGTAAACCAATGGTTGTAAATAAATGTCAGATTACAGGATGCTCTGATTGACTAAAACATTGGAATAATAGGCCTATGTTGACAAAAATACAGTAGGCTTGCTTATGTTTTTGTATTGGCATTCGTGTCAAGTTGAAAGGAATGTTTAGTGGTTGTCAATAGTGTTTTTTATGATAATTAGGCTAGCTAAAACGTGCTCCTCAGTTGCACAGTGGTAGAGTACTAGACTACAAATCCAAAGGTCCCGGGTTCGATCCCCGCCAGGTCCTGGGATTTTTATCTGTCACTTTCCACTTCTTTCACCTCTGGCAGTATTGCTCATGTGAAAAATACTGAGTAGCACCGTGGTTCGGAACCCACGTTAAACTGTAGGTCCCCCTATAACTGGCTGGGTAAGTCCGTTCGAAGGTCGGAGGAAGGCAACGGCATACCACCTCCAATCAGGACCATGCCTAGTAAAGCACTGTGGTGTTCAAACCAGTCTTCGGATTGTTGACTGCTTTACCTTACTGCTAAAACATTAAATGGTGCACATAACACAAGGAAACTGTAGTTGGTAATAATGTTGCCAATGTATTTTGTACTAAATTTATACTGTGAGGGTTTTTAGAGGAAGTAATTGCAAAATATTTGTGTGTGATTTTTTTAATGGTTTTATTGACTTCGACAGTTATTGTGAATGGGTGTTACTCTTGTAAAATGGGGCTATCATGAGTTTCCTTTTTATTGACTGCACTGCCATACATTAGTTCCTAGATACCCCCAACTACACCCTTTTCATGTTTTTTAGATATTTATGTAATATGTTTCAAGTTATTAATCATAGTTTTGTTCTGTAATGCATGTTCTCTGCATTAAATGTGTATAATAAAGGAAAGGCAACACCGCGCACACGCATAGCTGAGTGATGTGTAGATCATAGAGAGCAAGATTTGCTTTGGCCATGACAGTGCCATTGTTCGGGGGCTTAATTTTACAGTTTGTGACGTGGTGTTTTGTGTTCAGGTGTTGGCTACGGTCACTGCATGTGAAGTATGGCAGCTCTGTTCTTTTCCCAAATGTTTTGTTCTGAATTTTTGAGGCGATGATTACAGCTAATTCATTGAGCGGACAAAGGTACAGCAAGAACCTGTCAATCATAGAGCAGGAACAGCATTAATTATTTACTTTTACAAAAAAGTAATCCCATCATTCTATACGATTGTTTGCTCTGGTAGCTGCCAACATCTGAACACTCGGCACTACACCGCAACACAAACTGTAAAATTTTACCTTGTTCAGGTATGTGTGTGGTTGTATGTGAGTATACTCCTCAAGCTACACAATGAGTGATTTAGGGTATTTAGTGTACCATTGACCTCTTCCTATTCAAGTCGTGTATGGTTCATGGAAAAAAGATTGTAGTTATGCCTCCGTGTGAGCACTAATCTATCTGATTTTATCTTCATGGTTGTACTTCTCACAAGATGTACATTGGATGAAGCTGTATATTGTTTAACATAAAGTTGAGCCTGTGACATACTAAGTAATTGTCTAACCACTGTGTTTATTTGGCATAACATTTGTTGGATTAACTGACTTGTAGTTAAATTATCACCTTTAATCTTGGTCTACACCTCTGGCTGCACTACTTATCAGACTGTCACCACAACCAAGGTTTATTGGGAAGGGGGCACTAAATCATATCTGGTAGAGTGTTTATTATTACATTTACTCCTTCTATTATTTACATCCAACGAAGAACTTTTAATCATCATATATTGAGGTAGTTGAGACTATATTCAGAGCTAGGTTCATCTGAAGACGATGATACCACCCATCGGCTATAACCCCTGGATCTGTGTGTTGTGTGCGTGTTTGTAGGTGGCGTGAGTAATTATGTGGTGGCTGAGTTAAAGGTAATTTTTGTTTACAAGAACACAAATTATAGATTAAGATTTTGTGTTTAAAATGTGGCCTTTAGCTTCACTCTGATAGTGAGGTATAGGTTAACAGAGGGGTTCTTTTCTTTGCAAGTGAGCACTGAAGGTGCAAATTTTTGGCCTAAGACCTGTGGTTGATAGTATGTTCTGCTGTGGTAATCTGCAATTTAAAAGGATAATCAGAGATTATTTATTATCTACAATATGTAAGTATCACAATATTATCCTGTATGTTTATATTCGTTTGGAGTGTTTGTTTTGCTAGTTGGTATATCTATGTAGCATATCTTGTGAGACTCAGATATGTCATTTTTCAAAGCCGACAGGTTGTATCGCGGTCTTCAGTTTTGCCACATCGCCTGATTTGCCAAGATGTTACTATTCTTAGAAATCTGAACGATGCAGATTGACTTGCTTAGTGTTTTGTAGAGACATAAAGGAAATAAATAATGCTGTTCCTTCTCTATGGTTGACAGGATCTTGATGTACCCTTGTCCACTCAGTGAAAGTAATTGCCCTACTAAAACGAACAGCTCACCACCACATAGCCTACTACACAACATGTCAATGCCACGGCTCAAAGCGAACGGGTGGAATGATGTCCTATAAATGACAACATTTTACTTATGGCAGCAGTGACATAGGGTGCCGAAGTTGGCAATGACTAGTTAAAAACCTGCTTGCATAGAACAAGAAGAAAAACATTTGTGTTGACCATGAAATAAAAAATTGATGATGTTCTTGTTCCCTAGTTGACAGGCTCCTATATGCACCCTTGTCTAGTCAGTAAATTAATTATCCTTGTAAAACAACCATTCCATTGCCAACTTCAGCACAGTGTGTTAAATGATAATTTTCCTTCTATCCTAATTTTATATTCCTGAAGTATGAATCATTGCTTGCCATGTTGCTGGTATGTCTTATAGTTAGTTACAAGCTCTTTAAATTAGGCCTAAGGTGATAATAGCAGTCATGTTATGGAAGGCCTGCTTCTTTGAAAGTGTGCTAGAATTTTGATATCTCTCTGTGTAGGTAAAAGTGAATCACAGAGTAAATTAATGTTAGTCTGTTTATTGTTTCTTAAAAGATTAGATAAAATTTTACCTTCCATCTTAGTAGCCTCGCATGATGTGTTGGCATTATCAACATGGTAAAAAATCTTAGCCAAAGTGTTAATCTTCTTAGAAATCCACCTAGAATGAATTGATTAGTGTTTCATACAGTACATGAAGTAAATATAAAAAAATGCTGTACTTGCTCTATGGTTGACAGGTTCTTGCATGTACCCTTGTCCACCCAGCAAAAGTACCTGCCCTCGTAAAAGATTTCATGACAAAATATTTGCGTTGGCACATAATTGGCTAATGCCAACATTGTCATGCGAGGCTGCCAGGACCATAAGTAAAATTTAACCAAAGATTAATTTCTGCTCTAATTATATTTATAGGCTACTGATCCATATTAATAGTTTTGTTATAAGTATTAGAAACTCAAAGAACTTTCTTTATTTCAGGGAATACTCCACTTCATTTGGCAGTGATGCTGGGTAGAAAAGGTGTGTACAGTTTTTAATAATCTACGTTGAGCCATTCATAATTTGTTGCTGGAATAACAGTTAACTCCCTTTGTGTATGTGTGTATCATACTGTTGTGGGTTTGTGTAGGTTCATTTGAAACCCTCTTTCACGTTTTGCTGACACTTGTCATTTTATGGTTTCCAAATTCTTGCCATTTTCCTAAAATGTTATGTGGGGATGAAAATGGTAAAATAAAGTAGGAATCAATCAAGGAAACTCAATTTTTGCCATTTATTGTATTTTTATATTGTATCGACAGAGTTGTATTTAATTTCTAGTGTCCATGTTTGACATTTTTAGAACATTCTGGAGAATACACCATGTTTGGTTAATAGTAACATACTTGCATGGTATCTGAGTACTACATTGTGGTATCTTGATAATGGTTCTTGAGGTGTTTGTGGAGTTCTTACAATCTCTAAGTTCTAGGGAATATTCTTATGACAAACACAGTGGCAGAAACGTAGAGTAATTGGAGCTCTGATAATGAGTTTTTCAGTGGAACATTGGCCATTTGTGCAGTACCATGATATCTCTTGCATTTTCAGACACATGAGCAATACTGAAATGTCAGCGAGAACTAGCTCCTGCAGAACTGTGACCTGACATGTTGTCCTTAAAAAGTTTTAACTGCATGCTTCAAACATAGTGAAGGATATTGTATTGCCATTGATGACTGAGATGCAAGCCACATTATTTAATTAATAAAAGCCTTTTGCTAAAAATTTTGATCTCAACTCCGTAAGAGTCACCATATATTACCTCTTCAATTATATAATATCTGTATCGTAAAGACCAAGAAAATAATTGTGTGCTAATTTATAAGAACTAAAAGACAGTGAAAAGTTGGTCAAGCAGAAATAAATAACTGTAGCTTTCCCCACACTAAGTTTTGCTTTGCTATGTCTTTTGTATGTCTTTTGATTAACATGCCTGTGTAGGACCGGAACACATACCGGATAAACTGATGGCTGGTTAATCAAAAAATTATACCCAAATCACAAAATACTTCATTTTTCAGCTGAAAAGGATATTTGTATTCAGTGTTTTATTATGTCCAGAGCATCATATTATAAGATATTGTACATTTATAGAATGATAAACCACAATCTATGCAGATTAAAGAATAAAACTTGCAATAAAGGCCTAATTTCTGCAAGCTGAAAACAATTTCACTATCTTACAGTGGGTTGTAGTTTCTTGTAGACTAGAAATTGGTGTGTGTGTACTGTCTATCCTCACTGGTATACATCTGTGTTCCTGGTGATATATACCCCTTGTTTCATATTCTGTTCACACTGGATAATGCCTCCACTTCATGAAAGGTGTATTTTGTCCAGACAGAAATTCCACTTTGACAATTATGATTTCTCCAAAAAAACATTGTATTTATCAGGGTGTAGGGTAAATTTTTACCTACCATCCGGGTGGCCCCACTTGATTATATTGGCACCATCAACAACACGGTAGAAAATCTTAGCTAAGATGTTATATCATTATGTAAATACGCTAACACGAGAATTGTGGTACAGATTACTAATTTATTCGTAGGCCAATGGAAGTTACATAATTCAAAAGATTGTTTGTCGTAGATTTTACGAATATAAATATTATGTGTGCATTTAGCCATTAAAAGTGGTAAAAGAAAGTAGAAATTTTCCTATCTACAGCTTGGATCAAGTTCTGCATTCTCCAACAATCGGCTCTCTGATAGGCTATTTGCCTCGACCATAGACGCTGTAATGCAGCGCATCTGCAGTATTAAAATAACATATTAATATAAGTGAATATTGAAACAGTGAGTGCACCCAAATCACTTTCTTGTGCCGTTCAAATGCTTCATTTTCGCAGTGATTAAGAGTGGTTAAAGGAAATGGATGTTTTCATACGAATGCCGATATAAAGGATGATGCGCCAGGAAAGGCATCTAGCGGTGCTCGGGTGAAACTACGAAGTCGACATCTTGTCAGGTCTGGAATTGTGAATATCGCAGTATCGAAATAACATTATTTCTTGGTGTTGTATAAATATATGAACACCAAAATTGTAGCTCCATTTGAAATATTAGCCTAATAAGTTATATAATTTGAAAATGGCATGAGAAGTATATACTTACATTTTTATTTGTTGTTATTGTGTCAGGCATTTTCCTTAACACTTAAAAGATACCGCTTCATACCTCCCAGTGCTGGTTAAATTTTACCAAATATTCCAGCGGCCTCCTATGATAATGTTGGCAACAGATGCTGAATAGTGAGAATCCTGCGAGTCTTCATTTTAGCCAATCGCTTGACAACGCTGGTGTTTTCTCGTGGAATCTTTGCTTTATGAGGGCAATTATTTTTACTGAGCAGACGAGGGTACATACAAGAACCTGTCAACCATAAAACAGTAACAGCATTATTTGTTTACTTCATGGTCTGTACGATACACTAATAGTAATTCTATGTGGTTCGAACAAATGGGCAAAAATTTTCTATCGTGTTGTTGATGTTGCCAACATAATCACATGAGGCCGCCAACATGATATGTAAAATTTTACCCCCAGTGACCATTGTAAACATAATTGGTAGATTTTCGACCACAGGCAATACTAGTTCTTAGAAATGCACATAGAATGGTTTGATTTAATTTTTAATACAATACATGATGTAAGTAAAAAAAAAAAAAAAAAAAAAAAAAATGTTGTTCCTGCTCTATGGTTTACATGTTCGTGCAACGGCATACCACCTCCAAACAGGACCATGCCTAGTAAAGCACTGTGGTGTTCAAACCAATCTTCGGATTGTTGACTATTTTACCTTATCTTGGCAAAACATTTGTGTTTTCATGTGATTGGCTAATGTCAATGTCACATTATCATGTGGAGCTGCCAGGATTGTAATTAAAATTTGACCGAATGTAGCTTTTTCATCAATTTGAAGGTATGAATCTAGGTGCTCTTCTATCTAATTTTCCCATTTTTCTTCTCAGCCTCTGCCAGTATCGTTCATCTGATATCTTGGGGTGTTGTGCCCATGATATTGTACATAATTTTGATGAACTAATAATAGACGCTGGTACAGTAACCAGTGTCTTTTTCGAGCTGTTCAGTCAGCATTACATGAGCTAATTCATCTGGAGTTATCCTTTATACTCTGCTGTGGATTGCAGCACAGCATAGTAGATAAGAAATGTGATGACAATGGTTTTATGTTTTGTATGATAGGAGCTAATAGAATTGTTATAGAAGAAAGTGTAGGATTTAATGACTAGGAGGAACCAGATTAAAGTGTAACTGAAGCATTCCCTAGTTTTCAAACTCACTTTTGAAGGATACATGCAGTTTTTGCATCTGGAAGATATTGCATTGTTCAATTGACTTGTAATTACTCTGATGTGGCTAGAAGACATGAGGTCAGTGTTAAGACAAATAGAAACTAAGATTTTTTAAAGATAATTTAATATTTATTAGAGATCCACTGCCAACACTCATTTAACCTATCTTTGGAATATCAAAGTAAATTCTTAGAGAGGCAGCTGTGATCATAGCAGGTTGGTTGATATGGTTCTCCCAGACTATAGATCCTTATATCAAAGGCTCACTTTCTGTTCAGGACTAGGTTCTTTTATGTGTCATTTATCACTTCCTTTAATTTTGGCCGTATGTGTAAAAGTCCAATGGTTGAAGGAGGACAGAATTATACAACTACCAGTATCCATACCTAGTATAGCACTGGGATGTTCAAACCAAAGTCCTTTTATTAAATCATTCAAAAATGTTAAACATAGACTATAAAACTGTTAATGGGAAAGTTTGCATTGTTTCATATCATGGTTAAGAAGCTGAGAAGACATGATGGGTATAAGGTACTGTAGATTTTAAATGCAAGTGGAAGCATACACCTGAAGTCTGCAGTCAGTTTATTCTTGGTCTATTATAACAAACATGTGGAGTGATACGAATGGAGGCACTGTGTTATCTTGGATCAATGTTGGCATTGCTAATTGTGGGACCTGATGGAAGTGCAAAATGATACGTCATCAGTTGGTATCTGGTGAAAGAACTGCAGACAGATAAAAATAGTTTTATAATGTATTTGAAACAGTGCAGTGTGAACTGCATGGGGAAAACAAAGGTAGTTGCAAGCCAGAATAACATGAAGAGGCACACAATTGATCCAGACACCTACAAAATCTACAAATAGAAATCTATGAATTCGAAATATTGAAATGTTTTGACTGTGCAGGGCATTTATATTAATTCAATGACGAAGTTCAAAATTTGTGCTTGACCAGAATTCAAACTGAATTTCCCACTTTAGGTCAGTGGTCACCTTAACCATGTTCATGTCCCCTTCCCATTACTTCCCCCTGCAAAGGATTCAGTATATTTGTGCATTCACACAGAAATTGTCAATTGCCTCTTGGGTGTATACAGTAAAACCTCGTTTTTACATTCTCGGTTTTTACATTTTCCCGCCATTTACACCATTTTTTGTCGGTCCCGTCAAATTTCCTATGTTTACAATGTTAATTCGCCCTTGTTTTTGCATTAACATATTTACGCTTTTCCTGCATTTTACACTTTTTGAAAGCATGTTCGTGAAGAAAAATGACGTAATGTACATAAATTGACACTAGCATGGCTTTCCCCTTAAAGTATAGCGCTTAAAAATTATTCACATTCGAGTTTCTTGTCACTTTGCGTTTATTCAAACGTATATTTCGCATTTTGTTGTTGACTTAAAGCCGCACCGATTTGTGGCAATGTAGTAGTTCTTTTCACCAGCTTCTTTGGCAGAGCGCCTGGCATGTACTCAGTCAAACAGAACTGTTTGTTAACGAGAGAATAACGCTGATTTGTGGCGGTGTAGTTCATCTTTCCACTAGCTTCTTTGCCAGAGTGACTGGCGTGTACTCAAACAATCAGAACCAGTGACTTTGTTGAAGTGAGAATAAATAGTTGCGTTGTTTTTGTGATACATATTTCTGATTAATAAAGAATTTTATCTATCAAAGTTGGGTATCATAATACCCACAACCTCAAAAAAGCGATAATAGTGAGAGATGCCGATCCTATCCAAACATCACAAAAATACTTATTCATATGTTTGTACTCGAGAACGCGAATAAATTCTCTAATGTTGTCGTGTGAAACATCGAAAAATACAAAAAGAACGGAACTGTAGGAGTTTTACTATGTAAATAATTAATTCCGGCAAAAGGCAGTAATTTTGAAGATGTGTTACATAGCCTGGCAGCGGCGTCCAAACGCTATCTATTGAAGCGGTTCAGGTAATTTTGAAGATGTGTTATAGCCCAGCAGTGGCGTCCTCGATTATAATGAATGAAATTACGTAAAAAATTTCTCTTCCCATAAAATTACGTTTTGCCTGGCGCTTAAAATAGTAAAAATTTGGATAACCTTTATTGTATAATCAACTCCCTGGCGAGTATTTAGATGTCTATTATGTACATATATCACACATAAACTATGAAAATGCAAGGCTGAGCCATTAAGCATATTTTACCATTTAAAACATTATTTCCTGCATTTTACATTTTCCTGCATTTTACACCATTTCATTGAAGCCCCCTGAAAAGCGTAAAAACGAGGTTCTACTGTATATACAATTATTGGTATGTTGATATTCATGTCGGGTTTCCAGCAGGATCGTAGAGTCATCTTGACACAATATTTCTGCGGACCACCTGAAAATGGTGGCCAGGTAGTCCACAGATATAATTGTGTCAAGATGACTCTACTATCCGGCTGGAAACCCAACATGAGTATCAACAATTAATACGCCGGGAAACTCTATGTAATCACAATTATTTATATGAATAGACAATATTAATAAAATAGAAATATGTAACTTGGGCTGATGCGTCTACTTTCAACCAAGACTTGCTCCTAAAAGGAAATACCAGGGAAAAATGTATAACATGATCATTAATCTTTCAACTGCAAAGCACTGTAGGTGTTTTATAACCACTTTGGTAGGTAGTAGAAAATATTACATCTTGATTTTACTGCCACATGCTAAGGTCAATCAAACCATTTTAGTTGATTTTTAATTCAGGCGTGCAGGCATAATTTGCAGCAGAACCTTGCATAACACTACTGTGTCAGTCTAAAAGATAATTTTATTAGGCTGCACCCTACTTGGTGAATGTTCGTCTAATTTTTAGCCATTCCCTGTCGGAAGTCCATTTTTATTCTTAATATAATGGCACTGTTAATTGTGAAGAAGTTGTTCTAATCATAAAGCATAAACACATATTGCATGAAAGCATGAGTCTTTGAATCCACATGGTAGATTAACTACTGTGGGCTGGTTAGCCAGATTGTGACATTCTTGGCAATTTCCCATGCAAATTTAGGCAAATGGTGGGCACTACTAAAGTTCTACCTTGTAGAAGACACTACACAGTTACAACAGGAAATACACAGATCAAAGATTTCACAATACACTGACAAATGACACATGCGACATGCCTTCTTTTTGTTACCTTGACAATTGTGACATTAGGTAGGGCATCAGGCCAAAAAGTTAAATAGACAGTAAGAAAGTTGACCTGAATTACAAGAGATATAAGCTAGGTGAAAGAAGCAGTAGTTAACAGTAATGAAGCTGATACTGCATAAGTGGCAAGGAGAAATGGGGAGCTGAGGTTGAACAGAAGTTTGAAGAAAATGATGTTTCAAAAATGTTGCATGTGTTAATTAGCTGTTATTGAATAACCTTTGTTACATTGGTTTCCTGGAAAAATTCAGGAAAATTTATAGAGCCACCCAGTTTACTTAGCATGAATCTTGTTGAGTGTCACGGGACAGTGTTGAGAGGTCTGTTTGCACCATAGGTCTTCAAGCTACAAAAGCTGTATAGAGCATTATAGTAGTAAGCATACCGATATACAAAAGCAGGTGACAAAATGATGTATTAAGAGGAACAGAAGTGTAACACGAGATGTAACAGTTTACATATTGTGACTAAAATTATTGTTGATGTTTATGCTTGTGTGTTATGAAGTTTCTATAGATGAAAATCTCCTTTGTAGGAATCAATTTGCATTTCAAAAGCAAAGATCATATCAGGTACATGTGACTATTCATCCACAAGATACAAATAGCAGTAGATACAGGCTTCCAGATAGATCCATGTTTGTTGACGCCCCGAACGCATTCAATATTATTGCTTTGATTGAAACAAAATTTGAGCATATGGAATATCAGACCAGCATTTCATTTTCAGTGGAGGGAAGTCTTCCATTGTGAAAGTGATGTCTGGTGTACTCCAAGGGAGTGTTACAAGACTATCACTTTTCATAATACATGTAAATGACCTTCAGTGAGAATGTTTGCTGATGATGCTATAAAACATTGAGAGATCTCAATACCAGGAAATTCTGAAATTATGGATGATATGCAGTGTATGATGCTTATTACAGGGAGTTGAAATGGTCCCTCAACATAAACAAATATAACATAACATGTTTACAAAAAAAAAAAAAAAAAAAAAAAAAAAAAAAAAAAAAAAAAAAGAGGAAGGAAGGAATTGCAAACAGTAACTAGAAGAAATTACTCCCGCAAAAAATATGGGATTGTGCAGGTGGGATGAACATGCAGATTTGTAGGTAGGAAAGGCAGAAGCCAGACTGTGATTCATTGCAAGAATTTTCAGGAGGTATAATCCATTAACAAAGAAAGTAACCTAACACACACTCATTGACCAAAACTTCAATATTGCTTGTCATTGTGGTCCATATCAGAGAGGAGGTAGAGAAGATCCAAAGGAGAGGAGCACACTTAGTTACAGCATTGCTTACTCAACCTGGAGATGTTCGGGGAAATTCCTGTGGCAGACACTGCAAGAGATAAATTGTGCATCGTGGTGTGGGCTTCTGTCAAAGTTCTGAGACAGTACTTCTCTCAAAAGAGTCAACCAGTATATTTCTTCCTCCTTTGTATATATTGAAAACTAACTTTAGCATGAAATTAAGGGAGATTACTGTCCACAAGGATGCATATCTGCAGTCTTTTCCCCTGTGAACCATATGTTAATTGAAGAGAAGAAGGAGGAAGTGAGAGTGGTATTCAATGTACCCTCCACTATACACGGTGGCTTGCAAAAACTATTTGTAGATGTAAACGTTTAGGGAAATAAAGTGGTAGGGGGCAGCTGCCTTGTAATCGTAGTACTTTCTTGAGTTCCACATCCTAGTTCTGTTGCTTATTTTGTAGTTACATGAAAGGCCTTGTGAAGCATGGCTTGCTGCATGTGCACAACACTGCCCCCTCCATTACTGTCTGTCAGTCACAAAATAACTTTATAGCATAGAATGTTCTCATACCAGTTCTCTTTGTTGTATGTGTTCTGAAGATGTTACTATTTGAGTAAGTTTTCATTTCACAATTACTGTGCATATGGTGTTGGTTATCATTGTGTGGATTTTGTATACCAGTATGCAAATATCTTGCTATAGGTAAAAATTTACAAAGAGCTTTCGATGCTCTCACCTTGAAGTGTATATTGGTAATGCCTGCCATGAACAATGATGGAAAGTGTAGGTAATGACACAGTTGATTTGTGTAGACAATAAGAATGATGTTTTACTTTGTCATGAGAGAAACAAATGCCACATTTTTAACGTAACATCCTTTAGCATACTATGTTTGTAACTGAATATTTGCAGAAAATGTGAAGAAATAAAAGCACATAAATTATTTAACAGGGGTGTTATCCCATTCAGACCCAAGGATTTAGGTGACGTGACATTAATATATCTACATCTACATAGATACTCTGCAAATCACATTTAAGTACTTGGCAGAGGGTTCATTAATCACTTTCACAATCTTTCTCTACCGTTCCATTCTCTAATAGCACGTGGGAAGAAAGGACACCTAAATCGTTCCACTTTTCGATCTGATTTCTCTTATTTTATTGGGATGGTCATGTCTCCCTATGTAGATGGGTGCTGGCAAAATATTTTCACATTCAGAAGTAAAAGTCGGTGATCGAAATTTCGCAAATTGATCTTGCCACCACGAATAACGTCGTTCCTTTAATGATTTCCACCTCAAATTGTGCAACATTTCTGTGACGCTTTCCGCCCTGTAACCTTCTCAATGTCTTCCGGAAGTCCCACCTGGTGAGGGTCCCACACTGGACTACAGTACTCCAGGAGAGGATGCACAAGTGTGATGTAGGCAGTCTCTTTGGTGGAGCATACCTTTAAGATACAAAATCACACAGTAATTCATTACAAACAAGAAAATAAACTTGAAACTTTCACTCTGCAGTGGAGTGGGCACTGATATGAAACTTCCTAGCAGGTTAAAATTGTGTGCTGGAACCGGGACTCGAACCTGTGACCTTTGCCGGGCAAGCACTCTACCCGTGAGCTATCCCGACACAACTCATTGTGGCTGTGGCTAAGCCATGTCTCCAGCATATCCTTTCTTCCGGGATAGCTAGTCCCGCAAGTTTCTCATGAGAACTTCGGTGAAGTTTGGAAAGTAGGAGGCAAGGTATTGGCAGAATTGAAGTTGTGGGGCGTGACCATGACTCGTGTTGGGATAGCTCAGTGGTAGAGTGCTTGCCCGCGAAAGGCAAAGGTCCTAGGTTCGAGTCTCAGTTCTGGCACACAGTTTTAATCTGCCAGGAAGTTTCAAGAAAATACACTTATTTTCAAAAATTTTGTACCTACGCAATTGTCTGTTTTGGGCCTTAACTACAAATTTTTGATTTGCACCACATTACAGTAACATACCTTTGAAAGAAATAACATAACAATGTCACAGAATCATATAAAATGAACTGGCTGTCAGATATGATAGCTTCACATGTTAAAACAAGGATATCAACACATTGTTAACAAGTCTTTCTTGCCGCCATTGTAAGTGTACTGGAAGTTTGCCAACTGCTGGTGCCACACAGTGTAGAAACAGGAAACTAAAACATGTTGCGCACAGTCCAGCCATGATTTTGTGATGCAGGATCGAACTTCGTAGTGTTTTGAAAATCCAGCTATGTAAAGTTTTCAAAAATGGTCTAAATCACGCTATGGCAAAACATTACAATGGTCATAACTCCTCTCCTATTTACATTATAAGCATGGGAAAGGTGTCATTTTTTAGCGTTTTGAATGGCCTTTCCAATAATATACATCACAGTATAGGTTATGACAACGTTATTCTTTTCAAAACTGAAATTAAATTTTTAAATTTTTTAAAAACACATTTTTTTAAAAAATTTCAAAGAGTGTATAACATGGGCCATATCATCACAAATTTGTATACCAAGTTTGGTTATGGGATTGCAATGGGTTCATAGTAAAAATAATTTAAAACCGAAGGTGGTTTTATACTAAATTGGTATTTTTGTACACATTGAATGGGAACTAAATAAAACAGTTAATTATCAATTTGTTATGTTATGTACTTTAAATAATGGCTAAAATTGTGCAGTGAAAGTTGTAACATAAGGTCTACATGTGTTTGAAGTACTGTGATAACATATAATTGCTTCTTAAAATGACATCTTTGGATAGCACATAAAATCTTTCTGTTGGAGTTATTGAATTAACTACACATAATACATCCGTGATTGGTAGCCATAATGTATGTGGTCTTTGGGTAAGTAAATGATGGTGAATGTCCTATGAGTTGAAGAAAGGTAACTTTCACTTCATCTTGGTCTTTATGTTTGTCCAATATATAAGCAAGCCACCAGTTAGTCACTGACAATAGCTGTGCATCCATTACAGTCTGCAAAGATAATTTTATATGTTAACCTTGTTACTCATACTTGAGAAGAAGTTGTTAATTCTTAAAAGATTTTTCACAGATAACTTATTTAGGCCTGAGGCAACAGGGATAAAGGTGTGGTATTGCTGAGTCCCCTTTATTGTGAGCACTTCACTAAATCGGTCTTTCAGAAATGTTTCTGCTGACACTCAATCTTCTTGTGTTCCATAATCAAAACTAATCCCATGAATATTTTCAACTCACCATTTGTAAAAATCACGTGCAGTCAAGATTTGATTTTCAAAGGGTCGTTGCAAACTAGCTTTTGCAGTTAATCTTTTAACCGTACCACTAATTCCGTCATGTGGTCCTTTACCATGAGCAGCAACCAAAAAAAAAAAAAAAAAAAAAAAAAAAAAAAAAAAATGCCATGAGATCTCTTGCGGAACTTATTGAAAATTCATGGTCAAGAAATGAACAAGCTTCTTTTGAATACTGTACATGTCTACTGTGTTATGTTCAAGACATTCTGAAATTATTATATAGTTTAGATGTTGAAGTTTTCCTCCTGATTTGTAATATATTACAAAGGGATGAACTGTAGCCTGGTCACTAGCCCAGTGATAACTTTGGGCTTCATTTTGCACAACCGTGTTGTAGTTTTCTGCGAAATCTAGTATTACAGCTACGGTAATTCGGATACACCTAAGTTTTCCTTTACCTTATTCAGATATGATGTTTGTTGTTTTGCAACAAAGTAGTGTCGAATTAAACTTCCAACTTGCTGCAAATCATGTCAATGAATTCACCTGATGGTTACTGTAAAATTTCTAAAGAACATCAGTCAACTTAAATCCGCTGCTTGAATTCACTTTTTCAATTATGTTTAACTCAATTGATTTTTCTAGAATTTGTCTAATTTCTTGAACTCCTGGGCATGACGAACGTTCGTTCATCAAGCAGTCTAAAGATGGTGGATTTCATAACATTTTTTCCATGCAGTGCTTGTATGTTTGTAATTCATTGTTGGTTACTGTCCCCAATTTTGTGTTTTTAATCATTAATTTGACATTTTGATGTGTTTTACAAACCCATAATGCATGGGTGCCAGTTGATCCAGCTAAGACACAGTGATTGGGTCACAGCTCAGCATTTTAGAGAACCCTATCATGGTAGAGGGAAATTAACTTTTAAAAAAAGCGTCTGCCTCTTTCAAGTTGCATAAAATAAGTCTTTCTGAAACTTTGGTCTTGCTTCCACTTTGGTCAACTACTGTCATGACACAGTCCTTGATTCCTGGCATAGCTCTACTAAGCTGCTCATCATTTTCATAAAAGTCAGACATTTTGAATAGCTTCAATTGGCAAACTTTTATGAGGTTTAGGATTTGGGCTTTCTAAAATTCCTTTTTCTGCAAGTATTTTTTTGGATTGACGCACCATGTAGTTTTGTGCATTAAACTAACTCATAATTTTTCTGATGCCCCACACTTTTGGCGTGTATGTTAAAATTATTAACTTTTTCTTTCTACTAGTTGCATTAGAAAACTGGGTGTTGAGATTTTGTAGAACAGAATGACTTGGATCTTCCTTGTTGTCGTCATCCAATGCTGAATCTTTAAATGATATATAGCAGAACCTATATTTCTAACCTTCTCATATGAATAAGATTTTGATTTAATTTATGATCAATAGGTGACTCATCTAACTCTTTCAGAGAAGTGTTGAGTGTCTCAGCCTCAAGTGACAATTCCTCAATTCTTCAGTCTTCATCTGAATCAAAAGGGCTGTCTTTGTTCCATATTTCATTTGATTCTCCTTGAACTTCCAAATCTAGTATTTTGTCTTTGGTTTGTTGGACCTTGTAGGAAGTAATTGTTTTCCTGCATGTATCGCATATCTCTGATATCCTCGAAATTTCTGGATACAAACCACACATCCAGTCAGTGACAGTTCTTAATCTTTGTTTGTCCGTAACACAATGATTATTTTGTTTTAAAGGATTGCAAAATTGAGCATTTCAAAATGTGTACTTGTATGCCATTTTTTCACACGTAATGTGCACTAATTAAAAACTAATATGTACACCAATTATTTACACCTGATCAATAAACTTTTCATAAAATCTATAGATTTTGTACTAAAACACTAAACACAAGGACTAATCTGATGTTAAAGTGCACTCTGCTGACTTAAATTGCAAACTGAACAAAGCTGGCACAAGAGCTGGAATAACAATGAGAAAGGTCTTGAAATTACCTATCAAAATATTGTCGCGTTGAAATGGAAGCAGGCTTGATTTCGAAGGCAACTAAACACAGCACTTTACTGAAAGCAGGTTTATTACGAACTTAACATACACGCAGCACTAACTGCCTCTCAGGCAGGGTGCTCTGCTATTTATACACAGACAGAATGTACCAGAAATTAGAAGAATAGTTAACATAAGAAACAAGTAGATTTTACAAGTCAACATAAGAAAGATGTAGAACATTCTGGAATTGTTAATTACAAAGAAATGCATTTTTGCTTGTGGACGGTATTGAACTGGTGACCTTCAGCACCACAGTTGGTGACGTTATCCCCTGCGCCACGCTGGCAGTCGGTGTACATGGTGTCTCGCAGCAATATGTGCCAGAAAAATAACTTGTGTTCAAAATACATTGTTGCTAGTTTTACCTTTGTTATATAATTGTTGTTTTGTCGAAATACAACAATGTGTTTGATATACAGTAAAACTTCCCTTAACGGATACTTCCCAATAGTGGACTCCTCTCAATAGCGGACATTTTAAAATTCCCCTGCAAAACAACATTAGCCATTATGCTAAAATTATTCCGAAGAGCGGACATTCTATATAATGGACACGGACACCGTAATGTATTCCCCAACAACAATCAAACCTTCCAAATAACGGGCAGCGTGAAAGAATCAGTGCACTCTTGCATGTCAAATCTCCGAGTGTTGTCAATTCTAACGTGTGTTGATTGAAGATTTAGCGTGTTTCTTGTTTGTATTGTGTGGTTTCATGGCACTGCCATCTATTGGAACTTCTTGAAAGTACAGTACGTACAGTATTATGCCGCACGGAAACAGACGATGAGAGTGCGGCGCCAAACACTAGCCACCTGTTGTCGGTATATCAGACGAAGCCAAGCGTTTAGTAGTAGACTCACTGTAGTGTTGCAGCATAGGCTTGGGTAGGACATGGGAGAGGCGATATGTGTATCGAATGATTTCATTCGATGGCTGCCACAACTTGGTTTCAAAAGTCAAAAGCTTTGTCTAATGTGTTTTCGTTTTGATGTTTCTTGCTTTAAAATGCCCAGAGATAAAAATGGCCAAATACAAAAAAAAAAAGAATAATTCGAGTGCCGGTAAAAAAAAGCTGAGTACGGGCGCGAAACGAAAAAAGACTTTGATCTCGTTGTAACAAAAGCTTCGCACTTTCAGAAAATTGATGCTGGTGAGCCACCTGCGAAAGTTGCTGTCGATTTGAATGTCGGTATGAGTGTGAATACTGACTGAAAAACAAACTGATCAGATATTTAAACATTTTGTTCCATTCAAGCATCAAGCGGCGCAATGAAATCTCGAAGAAAATTAGATAAACTTAATATCCTCAGTTAAGAGGTTTTATTTTTGTGGCATGGACAAATAACAGCCAAAGGCGTGCTAGTTGAGGTCCTGTACTTTGTCTAAAAGCAATGACTTTTATGAGCTCATTGAAGGAAAGGAGTAAGAATTCCTCGGAAATTATGGCTGGCTGGATCGGTTCAAGAAGTGCCGTGGCATTCGCATGTTTAATGATTGTACTTAGCGGTATTGATGCAATTTGATGTGTTTCACACGTGAAAACATGAGACTTTGGTTTTATCAGAGATTTTCATTATCCGAACCGGCTGCCATTCTGATCATTTCGGATAAACAGTAGATTACTGTTTTGTATTTTATCCTTTTCTTAACAGCGGACACTTCTTAAAAGTGGACAGTTTTATTTTCCCCGTTGATGTTCGTTATACAGAAGTTTTACTGTATATGCTATGGTCTCTGTTGGATTTCATTTTATACAATGAAGTATAGAAAAACTTCTGTGTAGGAAAATACCAATTTAGTCCAAAACCACCCTTCGGTTTTAAATTATTTTGACTATGAACCCATTGCAATCCCATAACCAAATTTGGCACACAAATTGGTAATTTGACCTATGTCATACAGTTTTATGAAAATTAAAAAAAAAATTGTTTTTAAAAATATTTAAATTAAAAAATTTTATTTCAATTTTTAAAAGAACAATGTTGTAATAACCTATAATGTTATATATTATTGGAAAGGCCATCAAAAATGTTAAAAAATGACACCTTTCTGATGTTTCTAATGCAAATTGGAGAGGAGTTATGACCATTGTAAAATTTGCCGTAGCTTGAATTTGACTATTTTTGGAAAACTTTACATAGCCGTATTTTCAAAACTGTTTCATCTAAAATTTTGGTTTTTGGTATATTTCCTACTGTCAACCCCTACTTTGAGTGTACTTTCTGAGGCGTTGATGAAAATTTTTAATTGAAAGTGTGTTGATTTGACATAGAATTACCCTTTTTTGCCACAGCCTTTATAATAAATAAATACAGACATACATTTGCACGGTCACTGAGATATAACTTGTGCATGTATTCCAAACATCTCCATGTGATCCGGCACAACTGGCTTCCAGATCATGAATCGGGAGGAGTGGGGATTGGAGGGGGAAAGATGCCAGGCAAGGGTCAAGGTGCAATATTCCCTCATCAGTGCAGTTCAGAGGAGCTGGTGGTTGAGGGGAGGATCCAGGTGGTTCAGGTTGTAAAGTGGCCATTGAAATTAGTCTTGTGCTCAGTAGCACGCTGTGCCACAGGGTGGTTCAGCTTGCATTTGGGCACAATTTGACAGTGCTCCATTCATGCTGATGGACAGCTGTTCTGTAGCCATACCAATGTAAAATGCTTTGAAATGGTTGCAGCGTAGAATTGTGGGGTAGGTGGGTTGGGCAAGTTCTTTACAGGGTTGGGGTTGAAAGTGGGATAGGGATGGACTAGGATGTTGTGGAAGTTGGGTGGGCAGTGAAAGTACCACTTTGTGAGAAGATGAAGGATCTTGTTTAGGGTGTCTCATTTCAGGACATGACGACATATAATCAAATCCTTGATGAATTGAGTGGTTTAGTTTGTTTCCAGTCCAGTGGGATATCGGGTAACAAAAGGGGCCACTCCTTTGTGTTCGTTATTGTGGGTGGAGGGAGGTTTGGTGGTTTGTGGGGATATGATATGGGATATATGTCTGTGGACTAGATCTAAAGGATAATGTTTGTCTGTGAGGACCTTCGTGAGGCCTTCAGTATATTGCACCGTCCACAGTGGCAAGACTGTATGGGAGAGATTGTTTTTGTGTGGAATGTATGGCAGCTGACATAAGTGCAGGTACTGTTTGTAGTTGCTGAGTTTGATGTGGATAGATGTTGATGGAGCCATCACTGAAGTAGAGGTGGCATGCTGGGTTGAGGAGTACAAAGTGAAACAGACGGAGGGGGAGGAGTTGAGGTTGTGAAAGAATGAGGTTAGGGTGTCCTGGCCCTGAGTCCAAATCTTGAAAACATCATCAGTGGATCTTAACCAGACCAAGGGTTTGGGAGGCTAGGGAAGTTTCTTCTGGATGGCAGATGAGGGTGCCAGACAGATGTCCATGGCTGTGCCGCTTATTTGATATTATACTTTTCCTTCAAAGGAGACATAGTTATTTGTTAGGATATAGTTGCTAAATGTTTTGAGATGGCTCCGCAGTTGTCTTTTCAGTTTGTTGCTATTTATACTAATGACAGCCATTCAAACCTGGACTTTCCATTGGCCGATTTTGTCAAAGGACTTTCTTCCATCAGTACCCAGTGTTTTTTGCTTAGTTACCGTTCTCTGGCATTTCTCTGCTCTGTCCATTCCTTTTCTTTGTTTCCTTTACCTTTCTTATAACCTTTTAAACTGCATTCACTCCCACATGTGTATAGCAATTAATGGTTCCGTCACCCCAGGGGGTTCACCACTCTTTGGTGAGTATGTGCGTGGCTACCACGGGACCCCAGCATTTGCAGCGCTCCTTCCTTTCCGTGCTGCATGAATACACTCCCACTATCCTTTTCCCCTCTCATGTTTTTTTTTCTTTCTCACTCTTTATATTCTTCTTCTTCTTCTTCATCTTCTTCATCTTGCCTATTCTTTCCTCCACTTCAGGGTTTGAGGTTCCTCTTCTTCTCTTCTTTCTTCCTCCCTGTGCTTTCCTGAAGGCCGGCCAGGCGTTTGACGCGTAATAGGTGAATGTGGTTAACGCAGCCCCGAGTTGGCATGTAGGGTTCGTGCGTACCCCCTGGTCAAGGCCAGGCCCAGGGAAGGGTGATTGCCTGAGCTGTAACCTTCCCAATGTGCTGATTGGTCCCTCTGTCCGGAGTTAGAGAGGTGTGGACAACCACTTAAGGCGGGTGTGCTCCCTTAGAAGGGGGGCCTCCAGTAGGAAGGAACGGACCATCGGAGACACCGGCAATCATGGGGGATTTCTTTGCTATGGGATCCCAAAAAAGAAAGTTTAAGGATATGAAAGAGTCTCGGGATTCCCAAAATTCGTCTACACTACTGGCTGCACCTCGATACCTTGTTGTAACACGTACCTAAGATCGTCAAAGCTTTTCAACAGTTAATCCGTTCATCATCCAAAAAGGCGTTGATGCGATCTTATGCCCAGTGAAGTCCTGCAAATTTCTGTGCAACGGTACCTTATTGAACAAATCAGACAGTGCCTTTCAGTCTCAAAAGTTACTCTAGGCCACCCTTCTCCATGGTTACCCAGTGCAAGTGGAGGCCCACCGTACTCTGAACTACTCTCGTGGGCTTGTATACAGCAATCTGCTTGATGGATTGACTGAGGAGGAAATCAAGGATTACCTCTCCGATCAGGGCGTCACAGTGGTGCATAGGGTTACAAATAGGGTCAACAATGAATTGGTCCCTACCTGCACTGTTTTCTTGACTTTTGACCGAGAGACTCTGCTTCCCAAGATCAAAGCAAGTTATGAGGTGCTCATGTCTGACCTTATATTCCCAACCCCACCCGCTGCTACCAGTGTCAGCATTATAACCACACCAGGCAGTCATGTAAAAATCCAGCTAAATGCATCATATGTGACAGGGATGCTCATGAGGGTGATTGTCCATCCCTTTTCCCCTCACTGCCTAAACTGCAGGGGTAACCACGACGCCTCCTCTCGTGACTGTTCCATTCATCGTGATGAGGGAGCGATTCAAGAAATACGGGTCAAAGAAAAGGTACCGACACAGGTCCCAACGAAAATATATGCCAGTCGTAAACAGAGTACGTTAGCGTTTGGGACTTCCAACTCAGATGTTGCTACTCCACGACACCTGCGGGACGTATCTACGCAGATATGCGACTTACACTTCAGTGATGCTGCTGTAACACCCCCTAGCCCCATGTTGGCATCCTCATCTCCTGCCAAGAGTACACTCCTTCCTACCAAACCTCCGCTTAGGCTTGTGAAATCTCTTGCCTCACAGATGGAGACACAGAAATCCAAGAAGGATTATACCCGTGAAGATTTCCTGTGTTCATCTTAACTCACAACCATCTGGGTCTTCAACTGATATGTCACAGTTCAAAGAAGTCAGGCAGGGGGAAGAAATCTTCCTCTTCTCCCTCCCGGCATTCCTCTTCTACGACGTCATCTAGTGATGCCCTCCCCCGGACAACCTCTGTGTCATCGGGGTACACTGCCAGCGGGCGCTCAAGTGGCCGACCTCGGGCTGGCTCTGAAGCCACTGTCGAATTAATGGACCAAGATCCTCCACTGTCAGATCCATCTAATTGTGAGCATTCACACTGTGGTCCTCCGCAGTCACAGAGGTGACTGTTCATTCCACATCATTAGAGTTCTTTCACTATGGTTATCCTTCAATGGAACGTTCGCGACATCCGGTCCAATAGAACAGAACTACAGCTTCTCTTGCAAACTACTCTCCACTAATTGTTTGCCTTCAGGAAACAAAACTAAATCCTCACACTCACTTTAACATACCATACTTCTCCTCAGTTCACTTCGGCCTCCCCCCCCGCCCCTCCCCATGTTTGGAGGCTGGGGTTCAAGCTCATGGGGACGTCATGCTGCTTTATGGATGATATCCATTTCCAAATTGTCCCTTTACAAACCCAGCTTCAAGCAGTAGCAGTTAGACTGTTCTTTCCTGGTTTTCAGCTTCTCCTTGTGTAATGCCTACGCACCGTCATCCTTTGCTGTAACCAGGTTTGACCTTTTCCACCTTCTTGACTAGCTTTCTCCTCCTTTCTTGTTGGTCGGCAATTTCAATGCCCACCATCCTCTTTGGGGCTCCCCACGCCCTTGTCAGAGGGGCTCTCTCCTGGCGGATCTCCTCAACTACCTTAACCTCATCTGTTTCAACACTGGTGAACCCACTTATCTTTCAGACTCCACACACACCTTTTCCCACTTGGACCTTTCCATCTGCACTGTTCAACTGGCCTGTCGCCTCGAGTGGTCTGTTCTTTCAGACACACACTCAAGTGACCATTTTCCATGTGTCATTTGTCTACTGACGCACTTTGTTCCCACTCATCCATCCAACCAGCAGCTTTCCAAAGCTGATGGGCAGCTTTATCCTTCATTAGCTACTTTCCATGAACGTCTTTTTCCCAGTAGTGATCACTGGGTCGACTATCTTACTACAGTAATCCTCACTGCCGCAGAACGTTCTATTCCTCGCATCTCTTCCTTGCCACGACGTCCACCAGTTCCCTGGTGGACTTAGGAATAAATGTCACAAAGCACTCGGAGCTTGGAGACATGCTCTTTGAGTCTTTATACGCTATCCCACACAGGAAAACTGTGTTTACTACAAACGGTTGCATGCACAATACCGCTGCCTTTTTCGGGTAAGCAAACAAGCTAGTTGGCTTTCCTTCACTAGTTCGTTTAACAGTTTTACCCCCTCTTCTGTTATTTGGGGTAAACTTCGCAAACTTTAGGGGACCTTGTCTCATTCCCCAATCCCGGGTTTAACCATAGCGAATGATACTGTAGTAGATCCCACTGACATCTCCAACACTCTGGGCCAGTTTTTTTGCCACTATTTAGAGTTCCTCACACTACCATCCTGCTTTCCTCCCTCGGAAACAGGCAGTGGAAGTGGGATTGCTCTCTTTCTCGTCTCATAATTGAGAATGCTACAATGCTGACTTCACTATGAGCGAGTGTCAACATGTACTCTCCTCATCACGGTTCTCTGCTCCAGGACCCGACGGCATTCATGTACAGATGTTAAAACACCTTTCTTCCGAAGGCCTACAATTTCTTCTACAAACGTACAACTGCATTTGGACAGAAGGCACTTTTCCTCGGTGCTGGCATGAAGCCATCGTGATTCCTCTACCTAAAGCTGGTAAGGGCAAACATCTACCTAGCAGCTACCACCCGATCTCCCTCACCAGCAGCATTTGCAAGGTGATGTAGCATATTATTAATGGTCGATTGGTATGGTGACTTGAATCTCGTAATCTCCTCACCAATGAACAACGTGGTTTTCGTAAGCACCCTATCAACTCATATTATGAATAATTTTCTGCAGAAGCACCAAACAGTGCCCATATTTTTCAATTTGGAAAAGGCATATGACACCTGCTGGAGGATGGGTATCCTTCGCACTTTGCACATATGGGGGTCACCTGCCAATCTTTATTCAGGAATTCTTAAAAGACCGGGTTTTTCGGATGTGTGTTTGTTCTGCCCTTTCGAACACTTTCCTGCAGGAGAATGGTGTACCTCAAGGCTCAGTGTTGAGTGTCATCCTATTTTCTATAGCAATTAATCCTATTACGGACTGTCTCACACCAGGTGTCTCCACTTCTGTTCGTTGATGACTTTGCAATTTACTGCAGCTCTCAATGGACCTTTACTGGAGCTCTCAACGGCCCTGTCTTCTTGAACGGTGCCTTTAGCAGTGTCTTGACCGTCTTTACATCTGGAGCATCAACAACGGCTTTCGCTTCTTCACAGACAAGATGGTCTGTATGAACTTCTGGCAGTGTAAAGAATTTCTCCCTTTTTCCCTCCATCTTGGACCAGCTGTTCTACTGCTTGTAGACACTACAAAATTCTTGGGACTAACATTTGACAGGAAACTTTGTTGGTCCTCCCATGTCTCTCACTTGGCAGCTCGCTGTAACCGTTCACTTAATGTTCTTAGTGTTGTGTGGTACCTCATGGGGAGCGAATTGAATCTCCCTCATCTGCTTATACTGATCCCTTGTTGGCTCAAAACTAGATTATGGATACATTGTCTATTCATCAGCCTGACCATCTATCTAACGCCACTTTAACACAATCCACAACAAAAGGATCCGTTTATTGACAGGGGCTTTCTACACAAGCCCTGTCAAAAGTCTCTATACTGAATCTGCTGAATTGCCGCTGTCCTACTGGAGGGAGGTCCTCCTCAGTTGTTATGCGAGTCTGTTGTCATCCATGCATGGCCACCCATCCTATAATGCTTTTCTTGATGATTCACTAGATTGTCAATATGCAGCTAGTCCTTCTTCTCTACTACCTCCTAGAGACTCCTTAAAATAAATCAAGTTATTACAGTAATGTAATCTAGTTACAATTATTGTTATTTTTGGAGTTGGTGTCAACCAAGGACACACTAAAATATACCTAGCAAAAATAATGTGAGAATATTTAGAGCGAAGACAGATCGGATGTTTCCTTGGCTGACCGCGAGTCCATAGATAACAATAAATGTAACTACGTTATATAATCGTGATAACTTGATTGACTATTAAGTAGTCTAATATTTTTCATTTCATTTTACTTAGGAGAAGTCTAAAAAACATTTTGATCATTGTTTGTTATTCATAGGTATGGGTTGAGTTAGATTTAAAGTGGTTAGATACCTATCTATCTTCTTGCGTGGTAAACACACAGATCCTACCTACATATTGATGAGTAGAAAAAGTAAATTAATTATTAAGTTATAGAAGAACACACTTTTTTTCCTTTTTTTTTTTTCTTTTCTTTTTTTCACTTTGGAGTCACCTGCGCCTTTTTCCATTTGCTTGGTAGTTTATGCTAGGTCAGAGATTCACGATAAGTGCAAGTTAAGTAAGGGGTCAATGCTGCAGAGCATTCTGAATTGATAGCCTGTGTGGACCTGGCGACTTGTTTCTTTTCAACTCTCAGCTACTTCTTGCCTATTATGTCCTCCATTTGGGAGTTAGTGCGACCGTCAAATGAAGGTATGTTTGTATGGTCCTACTGTGTGAATGGTTTCTTAAATGTTAACGGCATTCATTTTGCTGTGTTCTATCACCACCTCAGAATGACTGCGAGTAACTGGATAGAGGCCTTTGATCTGCTTACCAATTTTACATAGTACCAGAATTTTTTTTTGGGTTCTCAGCAAGATTTTTTGCTAAGGTATGTCAGTGGTAGATATTGTAAGCTTTGTGCATTGCTCTTTTTTATAGATGTTCAAATGTATTTTAACTTTTGCCTGATTTTATTTACTTTACCTTTTTTTAACCGAGATTGCCACATCCTTTGCTTTCTCAGCCTTTTTCAAATATTATTATTAAACCATGGAGGATCTCCCCCATACTTAATCCACTTTGTTGGGACAAATTTCTCCAGCAATTTATTAAAATGTATTTAAACTTTCCCCATAATTCCTCTATATCCACCATACCTCAACTAAACAATGTCCATCAATTCCTTAAGTGGGACACAAACAATTGCTTATCTGCTCTGTCAAAAACACTCTCCTAACCTTCTTGACCAATTATTAACTTTAGTGACTGTTGTTGCTATGATGACATTATGATCACTAACCCCCTGTTTACAGGTACATCATTGACCAGGTCTCACCTGTTGGTGGTTATGTCATAAATATTTCCATTGCATTTGGGCTGAAGATTTAGCTGCTGATATCAGTGTTAGGAAAACATGTTCAACAGTAGTTAACAAGACTGCTTGTCTGTAACCCCTGTAGTGAAACTGTAGACGTCCCAGTCTACACTTGCCAGGATCAAGTCAGCTCCAACTAATAATGCAAGTTCCAGGTACCTTCACACTGCTGACTGTAAACTTATTTCGAATGACTGTAGTCCTACGGTGGTGGAACCGGGGAAGGGGAGGGGACTGGTAAAAACATCCAACCATTAATTTGATTTCACCCTGACTTGTTATATGCATCCAGATAATCTCAGTCACTTTCGAGCGCAGTAGAAACATTTTTTGTCGAATGCATTGAACACACCTTTCCAATTGTATCTGATCTATCTTTGTGATATACATTCCACTCTTTGCTAAATATTTCGGAGCTTCCTATATCAGCTTTTAGCCAACTCTTTAGTTTCAGTGATTATTTGAGCTCAACAAATTTCCCACAATGCAGTAAATTTGGGAACTTCATTTCTAATACAAATTTAATGCCAATATTTTGACAGTCGGTGTCCTTCTGAATGCAGCCTGATTTCACTATCTTCACATCGACTGACAACTGTTCATCAGAACTTTCGCCTAGCCTTAAAGAAAAGGGGAGGGGTGGTCAATTCTGATTCCTGAGTAGCGAGTAGCTGCTTCCCTTGTGTAGTGCATTTCTTATCTATCAAAGGGATCCCAAAAGTCCTACGCGAAGGTCTCACCTTCAGTCTCAAACTCTGCCAGCCTCACAAGGACTACTTTGCCATTAGACCCTTCAATCAAACACTTCTATGCGGAAGATCCTTCAACTGTTTCCTCATATAATTGAAGTTCACCATAATAATAAAAAAAGGCTTCTTAACCATTCACCCATAGAAAAGGCAATTGCAGAATTTTTATGAGGCTCAGCTTATTCTCTTCAAATGAAGAATTTTTGGGGCTTCTGCTATTAACTTTGTTATTAGTCTTGTAGCTCCACTGCACTCTATCTGTACCATTTGTAGGAGAAATAAGGCTCATATCCTCTCTCCCCCCCCTCGCCCTACCACCACCACCACCACCACCACAAAACTTCAGACATTTATGACTGCCTCTGAATGTAAGAGACATCCACCAACTAATTACATTGCCCTGTAGTGAAATCATTCAAAGGATGTGACTCAAACGACTGTGGAGTGAAATCAAATTGTCTGCTCAAGACAGAATGCTGTCTTAGACTGAAGTCACTTGTTTCACTAATTTTCGCTGTTACTTACAAGATCAGCAAATGCCATCTAATTTAAATATGGATAGATGTGATAATTAAATAAAAATTTATCGCTTATACTTAAAATAATGGAACCATTAATAGTAAAGAAGCTAATCACCTTATATACCATAACACACAACATGCGAGATTGCAAGACACTGAGATTACAATGGGATTATTGACTGTGGGCTTGACCAGTTTATATCTGTAAAAATACATAGACTCTCTGTAAAATTTGTCTTTGTGTTTTCAGAAAATATCCTACAGTATGTAGCCTCTACTTCTTTCCATGTGTCATGATCAGAAAAAAATAAGTGCAACACTAAGGTTCCATTTTGGAACTTAAATAATTACATACACTGCCAATACTCTTCTAGATTGACTCATCCTGATGTAGCACCTCAGAGGATGTCCAGCGCAGCTCTGGACAAAACGTCAGGAGCAGATATGTTTCTTTGACGACGACCACATAACCTGGAAGATTCAACAGCAACAATAATGATAAATCTGAAGCATAGAATTAAAATTTGAGATGCAGCTGGGAATCGAACCCGGACCTCCATGCTTACTAGCCAGATGTCTTAACCATTAGACCACCACACCACTAACGATTAGGACGCCTCGGAATAGTCTAAGTACGATTTCCCTCCACGTCACAAACTTTAATTCAGCTTCTGTGTTGCAAAGATAATTGCCACTACTGCCAAGGCTCTCCATGCAGCGGGATAGCGCCTCGGCAATGGATATATTGGAACAATCCTATTAAGGTGATATAAATATCAATTTAATAGAAACAAACAATCCCTGAGACAGGATTGTTCCAATATGTCCATTGCCGAGGCACTATTCCGCTGCATGGAGAGCCTTGGCAGTAGTGGCAATTATCCTTGGAACACAGAAGCTGAATTAAAGTATGTGACGTGGAGGGAAATCATACTTGGACTATTCCAACGCGTCCTAATAGTTAGTGGTGTGGTGGTCTAACGGTTAAGACGTCTGCCTAGTAATCATGGAGGTCCGGGTTCGATTCCCGGCCGCATCACAAATTTTAATTCTATGCTTCAGATTTATCATTAAACATTCACTGATTTCTGCAAATTACTTCTGATCAGGCTCTCAAAAAACAAAAATATCTTAAGTTTGGACATTGTTGATAGTAATGCCATGATGCAGTAGAACCATAAAATGCCAATAATTCATAGTTGTAGGGCCTTTGCCACCAACACAGTATTTCACCAATGTGCTGCAATAGTAAAATTGGTTGAAAGGGCCATGTACACAATGTGAGTAATTCATGTGTGTCAGTCACCATAAGTAAAATTAGTAGGACAAATTGTTACATAATGTGTGCAGAGTTTATTGATGTCTGAGTAATTATCTTATCTGCAAAAGAAAGTCAAACTATTCTCAATGAAACATGCTATAAGCCCACTTAACATTTGCCGTATTTGTGGACATGTTGAAACTTCAATCGTCCTTGGTTGATAATTGTGTTCACTCAGCATTTTATTGTCACTAAGAATCATTAACATTGGAAATTGGGACAATCATAGCAACAGCATAATTGTAAATGAGACAGCTGGAGCCCTTGGCTTGGCCACATGACTTTTATAGTTATCAGATACAGCACTGTCAAGGGACACATTTGACCTTGAACGCTCAAAACTGTATGAAGCCATCCCTAGAATCTTAAAAAAAACAGTATGTGTCATTTCCATGTATAATGTTCACTCAATTTTCTTTCTGCTCTCCAGTCAATAGATGGACACAATCTGCTAAAAATCTATGCTCATTTCTGAGCAAGATGGGCTGTTCACAGTGGGAATGCAGTGTTCTGAATCTGTCTTCCCATCCTGCTAAGGTTTCTTGTGTGGTTTCCCTAAATTGCTTTATCCAGATTCTAGGATGGTCTCCTTGAAAAAGACTTAGTACATTTCCTTTCCCAATCTCAATTTATGTTCATTCTGATGACCTAGTTATTGGTAGGGCACTGAAGCTTGCTATTTCTTCAGTCTGTGAACACTCTAGGGGACACTACCTTATCATAGACACCTTCAGTTCTGGGTGTGTGGGTTTGTGTGCTTCAGTGATACTGAGGACTGTGCTGGTAGTATCATAGCTATTGACAGTGCCACTCAAGCTAGACAGACATCAGAGTGGATGTGCCTGATGAAGTGTATGCCAAAACTTGGTTCAGCATTGGTCAACATTTATTACCCTAGCTGCTTGTGGGTGTCCAATGGAGCGGCCTCTCCACTCAAATCTACTTCTGATGGAACAGGTGTACCATCAGGTAGTACCTATACCCAACTAACAAAGATAGCTCAGTGCTTTGCCAAAAAAAGATTTCTCAGACACTAGTCTACCATATCACTTCCATCACAAGCAAGCAGAGGGAGCCTTTGAGAAGACCTTCCCATCCTATATTTACTGGGTTTTAGGCAATTTTGTTATGGAGCACTTCTACATGAAAATTGACACGTCATACCAAGTGTTTAAGCTTTTAGGGTGCAAGACCTAAGGTGACTACTCTGTTGTGGCTGAATAACATAAAACCTGTAAGTTCTTGATGTAGCATGTACTTTTTCCGGTGTGATTGCAATGGGCCATGAAGAAATATGTAAAGACTGGAAATGCAGAACTACATGAGGAAAATCAACTACACATTGGAAAGGGAGAGAAACATTTATTTTAACCATCGGCACTCTAAAATTAGCTGAATGTATCCTTGCAGGCTATGCCTTTGCAAGGTTCAACTGTTGATCACCAACCCAATGTGATGCTTGAAATGCCAAAGATTTGATCATAATTGCCATGGTATGTAATGGGAGGGGGTCTAGATATACAAATTGTTGAAGCCCTGCTCACAAATCAAGTGACTCTTGTGCACGTCCTCCAAGTCTGTAAACTTCTCTGAGACTCGCCCAATATTTAGCCGAGAGTGTAGAGCTTATAAAAAGAAAAAGAAATTGAAATTCAAGAGTTGAAAGTCACCGGAGACATCCCTGTGTTGAAGCTGGTAAAGCTTTTAAAAACTTTGCAACCTCCAATGTTTACTAATTATTTTGCATTGGCCCTTAAGAGGTTTGTTTCTCTCTTGGTCCAGTAGAGACCATTCTGCATCTTCTCTCAGCATGGGGCTACTAGCCATACAGGAAGAACATTATTACTGCAGACAGAGCTATAGGTAGGATGATTATTTTCATTAATGACAATCCTCTCCTGTACCTCTTACTGTGTTCATGTAAAGAGTCAGTGGAAGTTCTCATGTCTGCTAAAATTGTCTTCCACCTTGTGATCTGTTGGCTGCAGATGTACTGACAAGAGCATTCATAGGGTCCTTCCTTCCTATTCTTTCTTGGGCACCACAATGCACTGTGAAACTCCAGTACCATGTTTTTCAGGGATGAAATTATTGAACATCTCATCTCTGGTGAGATGACACACTTTACTCTATTTACAGGGTCATACTCAGTAATTTACCTTTGTTTTTGCTCTCTACTCCTGCAGGTCATGCTCAATGGGAAGTGGTCACACATTTTCCCTTCAGTGACCACTTTCTGGCATGTATCCACCTCCATGATTGACACAGAATCATCTGAGCTTCTGGCTTAAGCCTTTTCACTCAGTTCGAAACCAGAGGACTAAGATGAGTTCTGGGCACAATGGTACAATTTGATAGATCTGCTTCCACCCCAAGAGTGAGACTAGCTGTTTTCACCAAATCGTCCTGTTGTCTGTGGGAACTGAAAGTGGTAATTTAACCCAGGCGGTAGGTATCATTGGTGCCATTATGAACCACAAGATGCAATTGGGTGCACCCGTTGCTCTAAATCACTGCTGACAGAGCGTCCTCCACATTTTGGACAAGACCCCCCCCCCCCCCCTCCTGCTTTCCCCAAACAAGCAAACAGTTGATACTCGCCTTCTTTTCTGGACTGCCCACTATTTTGTTACTGGTGTATCATTGGAGCTCCCAATGACAAGCACACCCACCCTCTGCACTTGGCCAGACCTCTCGGAAAGATCGTCCACCACAACAACAGGTGAGGCAACCTGTGCTGCCTCAATGTGGGCAGTACCTCAAAACTGCTACTCAGGCATAAGGGGACAGTCTTGTGGCCAGTGCCTGCTTTCGCCTGTTGTCTAGAAATTTGAACAGTGGCGAGGTCACAGATATTTGGGGCGGAAGGTGGAAATAGTGACTGACGACAGGGTGTCGTAACAGTAACAGATTTAAGGTATTGTCCACTGCTGATAGTCCACTGAGCCAGCACTAGTTGCCTCGCCTGTTGTGGTGGTGACCAATCTTATAGTTCACCTTGGCAGATCTGTGTGATTCAAATAATCTGTTAAACCTTATGTCAGATCCAACACCAAGGCAGGAGAGTATGTTCTGCTATGTCACAAAGCAACCAGAAAAGTACATGGGGATGGCATTGTATGTCATTGTACTGTCTCTTTGCACACATTCATCTCACGGATGGAAGAATTGTGTATCAGTGGGAAACAGAAAGGTGGAAAGTCATGAACAACAAACATTGATCACTTAGATTTATCACACGTGTGGCAGACTTGATGTCAGCATCACTGATTGATGGAAGTGCTGTTCACTGGACTACATGTAGGGCATTATTCAGTAACACATAGTCTTTTCCTCTGGTGAGAGGATCCAACAAACTATGATGTTTGTAGTGTGCCACTTGCAGTTCAGAATGTTATGTCTGCATTTTGAGCAAACTTTGGTTTGCCAGACATCTGCCATCCATCCTTGCAAACATATTTGTGGAAGAAGAGGTAAGAAACAGATAAAAATTCTTGGGTTGATTGGCAATCAAACCTGTGACCTTTAGATTTGTTGCCCGACACGTAATTAAGCTATCGTGCTACACACTCTTTTCTGTATTGTAAGCATACAGTAGTGTGCACATGAAAAAATTTCAAAATCTATCATGATCAGAAACATGAGAAAATAAGGTATGTATTATAAACAAAGAAATTTTTACCTACTCAAGAAAATTTTAGGTTCCATCTATGTTTGTATAAATACTCTGCAAATTACGTTTAAGTGCATATCAGAGAGTTCATTGAACCGCTTTCATATTTCTCTACCGTTCCATACTCTAATAGTGTGTGGGGAAAAAGGAACACCTGAATCTTTCCGTTTTTGATCTAATTTCTCTTATTTTATTAAGATGATTATGTCTCCCTATGCAGGTGGGCGCTAAAAATATATTTTCACTTTCAGAAGAGAAAGGTAGTGAAAGAAATATTACGAATAAATCTCAATGCAACCAATAATGCCTTTCTTTTAATGATTTCCACCCAAAATTGTGCATTATTTCTGTGACACTCTCTCCCCTATATCACAATAATACAATACAAGCTGTTGTTTTCCGAACTTTTTCTATATTGTCTGTCAGTCCCACTTTGTGGGAATTACACAATGTGCAGCAATACTCCGAAATAAAATGTAGCCTTTAGTTTACCATCCTTACAATATTTTCTGTGTGTTCTTTCCAATTTAAATTGTTTGTAATTGTTATTCTTAGTTATTTAGTTGACTTTATGGTCCGCAGATTTGACTGAAGTTTAATGGATTTCTTTTAGTGCTCATGTGGATGACTTCACACTTGTCATGGCTTTGTTTCAATTGCCAATTTTTGTACCATGCAGATATCTTATATAAATCATTTTGCAGTTGCTTTTGATCTTCTTGTGACTTTACAAACCAATAAATGATAGGGCCATCCCCATCAGTCTAAGAGAGCTACTCAAATTGTACCCTAAATAGTGTATAAAAATAAGGAACAGTAGGGGCCCTGTAACAATTCCTTAGGGAATGTCAGATATTAAGTTGATTTAATACTCCAGAAATATCCATTTCTAAATTACACATGCTAGCAGCTGTTCTTGATTCTAATTCTGTAGTATTTTCTTAGTCTTCTTTGGTGGAAGAATTTAGGAGAGCTGTCATCAGTAGCATCAGCATTGCTATTACATAGTGAAGGTATTGATAGTGTTCTACTGCTGGTATACTTGACATATGACCAGAACTACTACAGATTTTCTACCAAATAACTTGACAGGGTTTTGTTGTGGAAACGTCTTGCATTGAAGTTGAAGCTAAATATCTAGTTTTTGTAAAAGATTGCCAGTCTTTGGGTTTTTGTGTCAGTTTAACTTTTGCATGCTTTTTTTTTTTTTTGTTGTTTTCGCAAGAGTGATCTGTTTTGTGTATTATGGGGTGTCAACCCCTCCTTTATTAATTTGTTGTTCATAAAACTTTCGATAGTTGTCAATATTATTTCTTCAGATGTAACCCACATCTGATGTGTACTCACATTGTTAGTTTTGAAAGACTGGAGATCCTCACTTAGGAAAGTTGAATTATTCGATCTCTCTCTCTCTCTCTCTCTCTCTCTCTCTCTCTCTCTCTCTCTCTCTCTCTCTCTCTCTCTCTCTCTCTCTCTTTTAATAAATATATTTTTTGCTTAATTTTGTTGTATTTGGGAAGTCAGATATTCAGTCTCAGTATGACAACTCTATGTTCACTAATTTCTGTGTCTGTTTTTGATGGTCTTTATTAGCTCTGGATTATTTGTTGTGAGGAGGTCAAATATGTTCTCACAACTATTTACCATTCTGGTAGGTTCGTGAACTAATTGCCCAAAATAATTTTCAGAGAATGTGTTCATTACAATTTTGGACTATGTTTTAATCATAGTAATAAGTTTTGTTGTTCTCCTGTAAACCAGGTATTGCAAAAGTAATTGAAAACAGATTGCTATGTGTCACTGAATAACAAAACTCTGAAACTGAGGTATCATTTGTATGAAACACTGGTTATTTCCAAAGTTGTGACATACAGTGTTTTCAATGGTACATCTTTATGAAGCTTCACTGTTCTTCAGCCTCCCCAGGATTTGGTAAAACATCAGTGTGGTCACCAACACGAAAGTTCTACTGACGCCTTTGTAATTACTAGATTTAATCAGCTGGTTCACGGGATGTGGGAATCATGATGTTATTTGTACATCTGGCCAAGATTACTCATTAATATAGCCACATCAGTAGCTAAAAGTTGTCAAAAAGCATATGAAGAGTAGGTTTGTTGGGGTTGAGGGGAAAAAGCACCGGGGGGGGGGGGGGGGACCTCTGCGTCAGTAGTAAGGCAGTTGCTGGCTATCTGTGACATCGTACAGGGTTGTGATAATGTTAGTAGCAGTTATTTGTGGTACTTTTGTCATAACGAGGTTCATCGTAAGGGTCTGGCTCATTTGAAATGAGGTACTGCTGCAATTGATAACTGTTGAAGCTCCTGGGTCTGCTGTGGCATCACACCTATAACGTAGCCATACTGTCATAGAAATTAGTCATCTTGGTCACTAAGTGTGCGGGGGCTGTGTAGGTTTTGTTTGTATTTTGAGTTATTCGTCTGGCTTCCTGCTTTTTTGGTTGGTCAACAGTATATGCTCAGCTGGTGTTGCCTGTCAGTCTGCCGTGATGCGGGGATTAGCCTCCTTCATTGTTTTCATGAGTTAAGAATGTCTTCACTGTAGGTGCTAACTCCCAGAGGAAAATTATAAAAGGGTTGTTTGAGTGACTTGAGTTTAAATACCATTGAACTGCTCTGGGTTGTGTTCATTGTATAGAGCCTATGTGTATGTGGATCATTGTTTATGATGTGTAATATCTTTTTTTGTATTTTATGAATGTGTTTCATATGCATGGGCGTCGTCTTGTCCACAGACAAAAGCAGGATGTTGATCAAAGTTCCAATTAGTGTCATATACGTGATATTCCACACTCTCCTATCCACTGGGCTTTGATTATTGCACATTGGGTAAAGTTATTTGAGACTCACATTTTCTTGGTTGGTCATATTCGACTTTCTCTTGGAAGCATATGGGTATCTGTCTAATGTAATTGGCCTGCAGTTCTGGTGTTTGCGTTGTAACTTTGATCTGCATGTGAACACTGCTGCTTTGCACGTGTCCAGTTCTTTTCAGTACTGAGCACAGTCTTTAAACATTATTTTTGACGACTCATAATCTAGCTGAAGGATTAGGCATAGGTGCATAGATAGTGCACATCATGTTAAGTACAGTTGATATATCATTTACATATAGTTCAAATAAGAGGGGTTCCAGAAAACTACCTTGGGGTACTCCAGCTTGAATACCATTTCATATGGTTCTTTGCCCTAAACATCAGTGTTGAAACTTGTTGGTGAGATATGAGCGTATGAGACATATTATTGCATCAGGGAAAGTGGTGTCGTTTAGTTTACATAAGAGCCTGTTGTGCCATAGATGATCGAAAGACTTATTGTTATCTAGGAACACAGCCCATGAGGCATTATTTTTGTTGCAGTCATCTGTTAAATGTCGGAGGTTCCAACCATTATGATTTAATCGTAATTGTTATGAAAATTGTTTAAAATTACGCGTTTACGATTTTAGTGGTTAGAATTCAGATTTTCAGGTTTAAATGACAAATCTGTGTAATTTGTTTCCCCATAAACAAAAACTCGGTTCCTTTCGAGATCTTTTGTGTGATGTCATCGACAAAAGTAAACTGGTTATGAGCAACACCTTCTAGCATGTTCTTGTGGAAATTTCCAGTATTGATAGTAACATCTACGAACTCGAAAACTGCGTAATACGTCATAAGGGATGGATCCACAGAGGTGCGCCACTGTGGTATCTAGTTGCAGCCAATGAAACTGCGGCATGTCACTAAGACTCGTAGCTACAGTCCTACAGGAAAAATCGTGAAATGTTGGGCAGTAATAAACTACGTTCATGATATAATCTAGTTCGTTAATCAGAGTTCAGAAGTTGAAGTTGTGTTGGTTTTGTGTTTTATAGCATCATACCTACTAATACAGTGATTTCATGTGTGTGATGAACATTTCTTATTTGTAAAATAGAGTTCTACGAGGAAATCACTAACAAACGGTATCTCGTTCCGTCGTTCTTTCGCCAAATGAAGTAGTTTTTGTTACAAGGAAAAAACTAATCCTCTTGAAAGTGATGTATCTTTGGGGGGAAAAAAACTCGTATCTAGCAAAAGTATCGCAAGGAATATAATGAAGCATATCCTTGTTTTGAAGGCTTCGGTGAAATCTCAAAATCATGTTTTTTGTGTAATGTGTTTAGAGACGTTTCAGTATCACATGGCGGCCTAGATGACTGCCGGAAACACGTTAATACTTCATTTGGAAAATGTGAAAGCTAGATCCTCAAATAAAACCCCAACTAATTTGATCAAGGACTTTCACGCTTTGCTATCCCTCTCTTTTACCCGCTTATACATATTAAGTCGCATTACTATTTGCCGTATTCAAAAGTTGGAACCTCTGAAATGTTCAGCTATGCGGAAGAGTTGTAGTCTTCTGGAGTGGTGATTATTATTTCCAAATTTGCCTAAACTAATGGTGTTGATGGTGGTGCATGTGCATAGATAGTGCCCATCATGTGAAGTATAATTTATATATGATTTACATACAGCTCAAATAAGAGGGGTTCCAGAAAACTACCTTGGGATATGTTATGGGAGCAAATGGTTTTTTCCCAGATCCCGTAACAGCAGGAACAATGCCACATTGCAAAAGGCAGAGTAGTGTTGGTGTAGAAAGATGGTATAATGTTACGTGTTTCAGATATTTGATAGCTTTATCCAGGAACTCCTGGAGATCAGTTTTGAATGCCTTCAGGACCCATCCATCGCTCACCATCCGGCGGCAACTCCTCATGGTGCGTCAGGCCAGTAAGATAATTGATAACCCAAATTATCCAGCTTATTGAACTGTTGCTTACCCTGATATGGTGCGCTTGTTCTCCATTCGCCCACAAGCAACCGGGCTGTTCGGGATCCACGTGTGGCAAGTGTTGGAGTAACTTTGTGTAGCTGAAGTATGGCCCCAAACCCAGGGTTTTAACCGCCTGCCACTATGGCTACTGCAGAGGCCCAAGTAATTGCAGTATAGCAGAAGTTGCACTCCTGCCAGTGTTTTCACCTCTTTATTTTATACAATTTTAACTAAGCACTGCAACTATGTAGCTGTATTCAAGGATAGGTCTATACAAGGGGACTCTGTCGTGGTTGCTTTGTTGTTTTCCCTGATCAGGTCACCAAGATCAGACTTCTGCCAGATTTACTGTCTTTGATGCAGAACGTCGTGCCATTCTGTGGGCAGTGCAGCAGATGAGACATGTAGCAAGTATTAAATTCCTTGTTTGCTCAGACTCACTGAGTGCCCTTCAATCCCTTCAAACCCTGTACCCACCAGATAAAGTAGCCCAGAACATCCAGCCCCCACCTACAAAGGCTGGGGAAGGTGGTGTCTTTCTGCTGGGTCCCAGGTCATATGGGTATTCAAGGGAATGAAAGGGCAGACGTCGCAGGAAAAGAGGTGTGTTGCGCGAGTATGGTATCTCAGTGTCCTATTGCCTTGCATGCTCTGGCCAGATGCTTGGGGAACAGAGTCATGTGTCAATGGGAGGATGAACAACAATTTGCGACTCATGAAGTCCACCACATGGTCGTGGCGAACATCCTTCCAACCACGCAGGCGGGATGAAGTCGTCCTCCACTCGTCTTCGAATAGGTCACTGTCTAATGACACACGGCTTCTTGCTCCGGTGGGAGGACCCTCCTTGGTGTGGTGCTTGCAATGCACCATTAACTGTGCATCACATTTTTGTTCAATGTGTTTTATATTCAGATCACAGGGCGGCAGCTCTTTTACCGAGTGATTTGACCTTTATTTTAAGCGATGATCCAACGACTGTGATTCGTCTTATAAAATTTTGTTAATCATCAGGCTTACTCCCTAAAATTTTAGGGCAACATTTTTAAAGAATAATGAGGTTGACTAGCTCTTCTGTCTTTTTGACATTGGTCAGCTAGTCGTTTCCACCTATGACTTCCATTAATGTTGTTGGTTTTACTGATCAGTTTTTCATTGAGTGCTCCTGTCCATACTACTCCATAACTTTAGTAAGTTTTTAATGTGTCTGTTCTTACAGGTAGATCTTGAAGGAAATGGTGATGCTTTTTAGATGGCTCCTAATTTTCCTCAGATCCCATTTCTCATGGGTGTTTTTTAATTCCATTTGTCCCTGAGAGTTCTATATGGGCGCTGAGTGCACCACAAACAACAACCACCACCACCATCAGGACCAGGCACATTCTTAACTGTGATGTGCTTGATAAAGTGATATCAGTTTTTAATGAGCCATTGATAACAATTCCATTGCAGATGTACTATACACTCGAATAGCGAGGATATCCGTCATTTTATTTTCAAAGAAACCATCCTGACATTTACTTAAGAAATTTATAGAAACCAGAGAAAACAAAATACACTGATCAAAACAATTAGGGGATCGGGTGAGATGTCATACACAATATACATGTGGTAGCATTTATTATTTTTTTTCCAGATATTGGTTCCAACTGTAATTTCTTTGTGATATGGTTCTCTATTTTGCTGTATCAACTCTTTATTTTAGGTTTACATGGCATTTACTTAGAGTGGGCACCATGGTTCTACCTTAATAGTGAAGAAACCATTCTCATTGCTGTCTAGTATGGCGTGTGATCACCTCACACGGCCAGTACAGTTGCACACCTGCATGACATGGACATGATGAGGTTATCAACCAACCCTTCCACGAGTGCAATAACCGACTCTGCAACCACTGTGGCAGGTTTGGCTGCAATGTGTCTGCCAATTGCATCTCAGACATGCTCAATCCGGTCCTGTGAACAAGCTGGCCACTCCATTTGTTCAATTCCCTCAGCTTCAATCATGTTGTCCACCAGTGCAGCTCTTTGGGAGCAAGTTTTATCATGCACCAGAAGGAACTCGTCTCCTATGGCACCAGTGTAAGATACAACGAAAGGTCAAAGGATCTCGTCTCTCTACCTCTGAGCAAAGTGCCATTCTGAACAACATGGGGGGTCTATACATCCACCAATACTGACTCCTGCTTACACCATTCTTCCACCCCCATGATTTGGTGACATGTCCTGCTCATAAGCAGGGTTGTTCAGACTTCCACGTTCTCTCTAGATAAAGGGAATGATGATTGTCTGGCTGAACACAAAATCTTAACTCTTATGTGACCAGAACCCAGCACCATCCATCAAGACCCCAATTCAGATGTTTTCTGCCTATTTCTGTGGGCTAAACAGTGTCATGATTTTAATGGGACACACATCATAGGCTTTCGTTGCTTAGAGGCCACATTCCTGAAGGTGTTTTCGGACTGTTTGTGTTGATATTGTGCATCCTGTCACTGCCTGGAGGGTGTGTTGCAGCTGAGTTGCATTCAGCCTCCTGTTTAACAGCAGTTATGGTCATCTCTTGCTGACGTTACCCATGAATAACTTTGGCCTTTCCTTCTTTTAACCCTTTGACTGCTGTGAGCATCTATAGAAGCAGCTCTACGCCCTTCCCCTGTTACTGTGGACATCCACAGGCATGCAGCTGGGACTTTCCGTCTCTGTTGTTGACGCTTTCAGACACGCCAAGCCCCCGTGCTGTGGACGTCTCCAGACACAAAGCTGTGTTTCTGCACCGTTTCAGTAGGTGTTCAGAGTTTCGACCACATATTTCGAATGTGCGTCTGCCCTTACTGCTGCAGTCCTTCATTGTTGATTTCTGTTTCACATTTTGTGTTTTTGTTATTGTTAGTTTCACATACTTCTACGAGACTTTTTCTGGACTTTGCCCAACATTTTCTAGCTGAATATGGCTCTTAAAATTATTTTCTTTGATATTCTTAAGATAACGTGTATAGTTGTAGAAGATGGCCAAATTTCATTTATTTTAACAAAATATTGCCCCCAAATATAATAGCTCAGTCGCCAGAAATTCGCACTCCATCTGCAAAACTTTGCACATGAAGTCAAACCAGAGTTTGTCTATAAAGTATTACTTAGATGGTTGCCAAACTTCGCCAATGTTCATAGACAACATGTACGAATATTCATATAAAATTTTTTGAAATCTCTTATGGTCGAGTGGGAAAATGTTCCGAAAATAGTGACTATGAAATAGTAAAAAACCACTTAAGTGACACATTTGACTGGAAAGAAAACGATTTGTAACTGTTAAACCACGACTTTAATGACTCGAGTACAGGACACAAATGTCAAGTAGATGTTCGTTGTACTTATAATCCGTCATATATACAGTGCCGAACTTAAGAGATTTTAATGATAAATCACAAGCATTGAATTAAAATTTGTGATGAGACTGGGATTCGAACCCGGACCTCCATGCTTACTAGGCAGACATCTTAACGCTTGACCACCACATCAATAGTGATTAAGGTGCCTCAGAATACCCCTCAGGGGCTCAGCATTAATTTGCTGAGTACGGGCTTGGCGAACCCGGGGTCCTGAGCTGTGGGCTGTGTCGCGCCAACAGTCCGCTACACCGTAAGCTCTGTGCGTGCTTCAACGACCATCGTTCGGCGCGACGGTGGAACGTTGTACGTTTCAGAGCCCGGGGATCTTGGCTTAATCGCCCGGGTCGTGAGGACGGTACAAACCTCTGTAAAAAAACCCTCAATCTCAAGGTGTGCTACGTGCCGAGGAGATGCATGGCTGTTGAGGTAGAACAGCCGCTAGCGAGCAACCTCTGAGGAACCTGCCGCACCTCAGTTGTACAAGGCTTACCCAGGCAAGCGGGGCTCTACCTGGGTGGACCTTTAGTTCCCTAGCTGCTCGTGGGACCAAGATGAAGCGAGCAATAAACTCTGCCAATGGCGTCTCTAAGCGAGGAAGAACAAATTTCAATGCCACGAAGTATGACCCCCGATCGTTTCCTTCCCTTGGTACATCACGGGAAGAACATCGGGCTAAAGAGAGGAACGAGTTATACTCTCCAAAGTATCTAGTATGTAGCAGAACAGACAGGAAAAGCTTTATGACGACAAAACCTCTTTTCTTTATCGAAAATTTAGAGGATAAGTACGGCGAAGTCGCAGGAATGTCGAAGATGAGGAGTGGTTCAGTGCTGATAGAAGCTGCATCATCCGCTCAGTCGAAAGCATTGCTTGCTTGCGACAAGCTGGGTGATGTCCCTGTCAGCATAACACCCCACAAATCACTGAACATGGTCCAGGGTCTGATTTACCACAGAGACCTCCTCCTACAGTCTGATGACGAGTTACGCGCCAACTTAGAACGACGGGGCGTCCACTTTGTCCGGCGCGTGTATAGGGGTTCGAAGGAATGTAAGGTTGCCACCGGTGCTTTCATCTTGGCCTTTGAGGGCGATACATTGCCCGATAAGGTCAAGGTCATGATTTACCGGTGTGATGTAAAGCCTTACATTCCTCCCCCAATGCGATGCTTTAAATGTTGGAAATTTGGGCATATGTCATCTCGCTGCACCTCTAGCCCCACATGTAGGGAATGCGGGCGTCCAGCCCATCCGGACGCTCCGTGTACTCCCCCGCCAATGTGTGTCAACTGTGGGCAGCATCATTCACCCTGTTCATCAGACTGTACCATTTTCCGGAAAGAACGTAAAATAATGGAAATTAAGACTCTGGACAGACTGACATACACCGAGGCGAGGAAAAAGTATGAAAGAATCCACCCCGTACCACAGACTGCTTCATATGCGACAGTTACGTCGTCGTCAGCTACCCTGGCGTCGATGGCACCAACGGTGCAACCATTTTCTGTGGGCCCTAAGGGCCATCAACCTCAGTCTGCCTCCTCGAAGGTTGGGGGGCCTCCATCCATTGCCCCACCAGTACCATTGGTGGGGGCAACCTCACCCCCACCATCGGGGACAGAAGTCCCCATTCCCCTGCCGGAGAAGCAGCAGCCTTCCCCGGCCCCTCTCGCTAGGGAGAAGTCCGTTGGGACGCTCCCTTCTTCGGTTTTGAAAACTAGACCGGAGGATCCAAGCCATCCATTGGGAGATGTAGACACCACTGGTCGCAGGGCTTCCCGATCCTCATCGGCTCCTGAAAATTCAGAGAAGCCCTCCCAGCGGTCTAAACCGAAAGAACAGCGGGAGGAGAAACATAATAAAAAGAGATCTAAGAAAAAATCTCTTCTGACGGCACTCCCGCCGTTGGTTTCTCAAACTTCAGATTCTGACGATGGGTTGGAGATGCTAGCATCCGCTGAGGGCCTAGCACTCACCGACCCTCCAGAATCGATGGATATAGATGCCACACTCAATAAGGCGGCGGCAACAGGTGATACTAAGGCGTAAACGAAATGTCCGCGACGTTCATGGCATCCCAGTACGCCAACAGCAATATCCTCCAGTGGAATTGCGGTGGTTATTTCCACCGTCTCGCTGAACTGCACCATTTATTGAGCCAATTCCCTGTGCTGTGTGTAGCACTCCAGGTAACTTGGTTTCCTGTTCAGCGGACCCCCGCCCTTCGTGGTTATCGGGGCTATTATAAAAATCGTGCAGTCTATGACAGAGTTTCCGGAGGTGTTTGCATCTTTGTTCTCGCCAATGTTCCCAGTGCACCGGTACCACTAAACACTGCACTCGAGGCAGTGGCTGTGAGGATTCGGGCAGGACAGGAGATTACTATCTGCTCTTTGTACCTGCCTCCAGACAAGGCAGTGTCTTATGCGGAACTCGCCGCCTTGGTTGCTCAGATCCCATCGCCGTACCTGCTGCTGGGGGACTTTAATGCCCACAACCCCTTGTGGGGTGGAAATGATATTACGGCCCGTGGTAGAGACATGGAGTACCTCCTGGCGCAGCTAAATATTGGCCTGCTTAACAACGGAGCTGGCACTCACTTCAGCTTGGCCCATGGCACTCACTCAGCCATAGATCTGTCGCTCTGCAGTCCCAGCCTACTTCCACATTTAACTTGGAGGGTCCACGATGACCTTTGTGGAAGCGACCACTTCCCTATCACACTGTCGCTCCCACAGTCATCACGTGCAAGCTACCTGCCACGATGGTTACTCCGTCGGGCAAACTGGCCGGCCTACACCTCGGCTGTTACAGCAACTTCTCCAGTCCCAGACGATGTTGACTTTGCTGTCGATCAAGTTACTACGGCCATTATTTTCGCTGCTGAAGCCACAGTCCCGAAATCCTCTGGTTTTCCCCGTCGTAAATCGGTGCCCTGGTGGACACCAGAAATTGCTGGGGCTATCAGGGAGCGTCGTCGAGCGCTCCAACGCCACCGCCGCCATCCTTCAGTGGAGCACTTGATTGCTTTTAAACGGCTCCGTGCCCACGCTCGTCGGCTTATAAAGCAAAGCAAGCGAGATTGCTGGGAGAGGTATGTAGCCACTATCGGCTCCCGGGCCTCCCCAACGGAGGTGTGGAAGCAGATTAGGCGCCTTTTCGGGCATCGTCCACTGACAGGAATCCCCAGTCTCTACATTCGGGGTACTCTGTCCACAGACCCAGCTGCTATTGCGCAGTACATGGCAGAACATTATGCTAGCACCTCAGCATCTACATCTTACAGTGCGGACTTCCGCGCCCACAAAGAGCGTGTTGAACAGCGGCAGTTTTCGTTTCACTCGCGCCGCCAGGAAAAATACAATATGCCATTCAGCGAGTGGGAGTTTGAGAGTGCCCTAGCTTCATGTCCTGACACCTCCCCAGGACCAGACAGCGTCCACGTCCAGTTTGTCCATCACCTGCCTGCGGCTTTTCAACGACGACTTCTCACCCTATACAACACTCTGTGGGTGAAGGGTGCTTTCCCATCCCAGTGGCGGGATAGCATCATTATTCCGGTGATGAAACCTGATACTGATCCGCAGGTGGCTGAGAGCTATCGCCCAATAAGCCTCACCAACGTTCTGTGCAAGATCTTTGAACGTATGGTGAGCCGGCGGCTCATGTGGCTTCTTGAAGACCGGGGACTCCTCGTCCCCCAACAAGGGGGCTTCCGCCATGGCCGCTCTGCAATAGATAATTTAGTGTCGCTCGAGTCGGCCATCCGCACTGCTTTCACCAGGCGTGAGCACATGGTAGCGGTCTTCTTCGATCTTCGCAAGGCGTACGACACCACCTGGCGCCACCATATACTGGCTACGCTGTATGACTGGGGCTTACGTGGTCCCCTACCGACGTTCATACAGAATTTTTTATCACTCCGTACTTTCCGAGTTAGGGTCGGTACCTCCCTCAGTAATCGTCATACCCAAGAGAACGGGGTCCCCCAGGGCTCCGTTCTCAGTGTACCTTTATTTTTAGTTGCCATAAACGGCCTTACGGCGGCTGTGGGGTCATCGGTCTGTTCGTCCTTGTTTGCCGATGACTTCTGTATATACTACAGTTCTGCTAACATTGGTGTCATTGAAAGACGACTGCAAGGAGCCATTCAAAAGGCACAATCATGGGCCTCAGCGCACGGCTTCACATTCTCAGCATCCAAAACCCAAGTGATGCACTTTTGTCGTCGTCGGGTCGTTCATCCTGACCCGGAACTCTACCTTGCTGGCGAACAGCTTCATGTAGCAGAAACGCATCGGTTTCTTGGCATGCTGTTCGACAACCGACTGACTTGGGGACCACACCTCCGTCAGTTGAAGCGAAAATGCTGGCGGCATCTAAATATATTGCGCTGTCTCGGCCACACTGCCTGGGGAGCTGGCCGTCAAACTCTGCTGCATCTCTTTAAGGCCCTAATATTATCACGCTTGGATTATGGGAGCCAGGTGTATGACTCTGCGGCGCCTTCAGCATTGCGGACCTTGGATCCCATTCTTCACAGTGGTGTTCGTCTTGCAACAGGGGCTTTCCGCACCAGCCCTGTGCCAAGTCTCCTCGCTGAAGCTGGCATCCCTCCCTTGAGGTTTCGCCGGCAACAGTTATTAGCTTCCTATGCCGTCCACGTTCATGCTTCGCCTCATCATACTAATCGCAGGCTTTTGTTTCCACACACCTCCCTTCCCTCTCCAGACCGTCGACCCCGATCAGGACTGCCAATCGCGGTTCGGGTACATACTCTCCTTTCCTCACTAGAGTCCTTCCCCCTACCTCCCGCATTCTCCTGCCAATCTCATATCCCTCCTTGGTCCATCCCTCGCCTACAACTTAACCTGCAATTGTCCTGTGATCCAAAGACAACGGTTTCACCACATATACTTCATCAACAGTTTCTGGAGATCCTTGGTACGTTCCGCGATGCAGAGGTCATCTATACTGATGGCTCCCAGGTCGGAGGCAGAGTGGGTTACGCCTATGTTCATGGCGACCACATTGAACAACGCTCCCTTCTTCCTGGCTGCACCGTCTTTACTGCTGAACTGATCGCTGTACTTCGTGCTCTCGACCACCTTCGCACACGCCCGCGGAAGTCATATGTCATTTGCAGTGACTCCCTGAGTGGCCTACAAGCTCTCGACCAATGTTTCCCCAAACATCATCTGGTGCAACACATCCATGAGTCTGTGTTCAGTCTCGGCGTGTCTGGCCGTTCGGTGGCTTTCGTCTGGACCCCGGGCCACATAGGCATTCCAGGGAATGAACGAGCTGATCGGCTGGCCAAGCAGGCCATCGCCTCGCAGCGTCTGGATATTGGTACCCCAGAAAGAGACATCTGTTTGGGTCTGCGCCACAAGATATCTATGGCTTGGAACTCAGAATGGTTGACATTAAGCACGCCCAACAAGCTTCGTGCGATCAAATCTTCGACAGCAGCTTCGAAAACGTCTCTTAGGCCATCTCGAAGGGACTCAGTCATCCTCTGTCGCCTGCGTATAGGCCATACATGGCTCACGCACGGCCATCTCTTACGTCAAGAAGACCCGCCAAACTGCCATTGTGGCGCTCTGCTGACTGTGGTCCACATCTTGGTGGACTGTCCTCTTTTAGCTGCATTGCGGCAATCTTTTAACCTGCTTACTGCGCTTTCTTCGATTTTAGGTGACGACGCCTCTATGGCTGACTGTGTTTTAGATTTTATTCGCGCAGCTGGATTTTATCATAAGCTTTAATGGTGGATTCATACGCCTGATCTTTAGGCATACACCGCTTATAGTTTTACTCTGTTGTCAATTTTATCTTGTCAGTCCTATTTCCGACTGGCAGTTGTAGTCTGTGCAGAATGGCTGGCTCATCCATTATTATCCTAGTGATCAGCCAGCCAACAACATCTGCTGTGGTTTTAAGTAAATCTGATTATTTGTTCCACCTCTCTTGAGGTTTCTTTCTCTTTTTATGTCGTACTTATGGCCAACACTGTCTTCAGTATGTCTTGCGTACTGGTTGCAGGGTGCTTAATTTTAAAGAAACAGGAAACCCTGTGATATTTTAGCTGGGAACAGGGGACTGATGACCCGGTAGTTTAGTCCCCTTTAAACACCCAACGAACCAACCAACAGCCTCAGAATAGTCAAAGCATGATTTCCTTCATGTAAAAAAACTGTAATTCATCTTCTGTGTTCCATAGAACATTGCCACTACTGCCAAGGCTCTGCATGCAGCAGAATAGAACCTCGGCAATTTATCATTGTCTTCAACATATTAAAGACGAAAATCCGTCTCTGGGATAGTTTATTTGTATTTACATTGATATTAAGAGATTTTGTTGGGGACCAGATTTTTTCTGGCGACTTTGCCTAACATTTTATTGCTGAATATGGCTCACAAAATTATTTTCTTCGTTGTTCTTAAGAGAACACATGTAGTTGTACATGCTGGTCAAATTGCATTTATTTTAACAAAATATTGTCTGAGATAGAACAACTCAAAGTAGCCAGAAATTCACACTCACTTGGCGCAACTTTGCGCATGAATTCAATTAAATGACTATATCTGATCCAGTATTAGTTGATGATTTCCAAATTTTACTAATATTCATAGATGACACATGTAGTAATAATAATAATAATAATAATAATATGGTTTTCTGTTCTGCAGGATCTTATTGAGAAGTAAGACTCCATGGTCATGGAACAAGTCAATACATGAAGTTTAACACAAGAATGGTAGTAGAAAATTTTTAAGTAGTCCTATGCACATGACACTCTTAAGACTTAGTGAAAAAATCAATAAAGAAAAAAAATGAATTAGCTTAATTGCTTAATTTTTCTAGGAGTTCCTCGACAGAATAGGAGTGAGCCATGAGGTAACTCTTCAATTCAGATTTGAAAGCTTGTGGGTTAGTGCTAAGATTCTTTAGTTCTTGTGGCAGCTTATTGAAAATGGATGCTGTAGAATACTGCACACCTTTCCGTACAAGTGTTAAGGTGGTGTGATGTAAATGTAGATTCGACTTCTGTCTAGTATTCACTAAGTGAAAGCTACTAACATGTGGAAATAAGCTGATATTATTAACAACAAATGACATTAAAGAAAAAACATATTGTGATGCCAGTGTCAAAATTCCCAGACTACTGAAAAAGGGTTGACATGAAGTTCGTGATCGTACACTACATATTGCTCGAACTGCCCGTTTCTGAGGCAAAAATATTCTTTTTGTTTCAGTCGAGCTACCCCAAAAAATAACACCATACATTATAAGTGAGTGAAAATAAGCGTAGTAAGACTACTTTTCGTGTTGACAAATCACTTATTTCAGATATTGATCTGATGGTAAATACAGCAGAATTTAGTTTTGGAACAAGCTCCTGAACATGGGCTTTCCACGTCAGCTTACTGTCTATCTGAACACCTAGAAATTTAAACTGTTCAGTCTCACTTATCATATGCCCATTATGTGTAATCAAAATGCCAGCTTTCGTCAAATTGTTTGTTAGAAATTGTAAAAACTGAGTTTTACTGTGATTTAACATCAACTTGTTATCTACAAGCCATGAACTTATCTCTTGAACTGTATTATTTTATACTGTGTCAATATTACAGACAACATCCTTCACTACCAAGCTGGTATCATCAGCAAACAAAAATATTTTACAATCAGCTGATATACTCAATGGCATATCATTTATATAAATAAGAACAGCAATGGTCCCAAAACAGAACCCTGGGCCACCCCACACTTAACTGTGCCCCAATGTGATTGTATGTCATGTTCATATATGTTCACATAAATGTTCATATAAAAAAAACTTCTTCGAAATCAGGCCATTTGACATAGAATGGCCAATAAGAAGTCTCAACACGCGTAATGTCTGTGTAGTAACACATCTGCAGATTCAAAGCCACGGAAAAAGTGTCCAGATTCATTGTGTGTCTGGGATCTGACTCGGAAGGCTGGACAGCCGCGACTGCAGGAATATTCAGCACAGGCCACACCGTAAGTTCTGTGCGTGCTTCAGCGACCATCATTTGGCACGACGGTGGAACGTCTCAGAGCCCGGGAATCTTGGCTTAATCGCCCGGGTCGCGAGGACGGTATAAACCTCTATAAATAATAATAAAAAAAACCCCTCAACCTCAAGGTGTTCTACATGCTGAGGAGTTGCTTGGCTGTTGAGGTTGAACAGTCATTACTGAGCAACCTGTGAGGAACCTGCTGCACCTCAGTTGTATAAGGCTTACCCAGGCTAGCGGGGCTCCTTTAAGCGAGGAAGACCAGATTACAGTGCAGCAGTATATGACCCCCACTTGTTTCCCTCCCTGGCTACACCATGGGAGGGACGTAGGGCCCGAACTCAGAGAGAGCAATATGCACCATGTTATTCAGACTGTACAAGATCCGATGGTGAATCATTCACATCCACCAAGCCCCAATTTTTTGCCGAACACCTGGAAGATAAGTTCAGAGAGGTAGACAGGATGTCTAAGATGCGTTCCGGCTCAGTTCTGATAACAACGTCATCCCCAGCGCAGTCACAGGCATTGCTTGCCTGTGATAAGATGGGTGATGTTTCTGTTACGATCACCCCCACACAAGAGACTAAACATGGTCCAGGGAATTATCTTCCATAAAGATCTCCTTTTGCACACAGATGATGAGCTATGCAAGAACTTGGAGTGATGTGGAGTCTATAGGGGTCTCAAGGACCATAGGGTTGCCACCGGTGCCTTCGTCTTGGCCTTTGAGGGCGATTCTTTGCCCGAGAAGGTCAAGGTGATGATCTACCAGTGCAATGTAAAGCCCTTTGTGCCTCCCCCTATGCACTGCTTCAAGTGCTGGAGGTTTGGACACATGTCCTCCTGGTGTGATGCCGACCCCACCTGCCGGGAGTGTGGACATGCGCTACATCTTTACGTCCCTCGTGTCCCTCCTCCAGTGTGTGTAAACTGTGGACTGCACCATTTCACTTGCTCGCCTGATTGCACAGTTTTGCATAAGGAAAGGAAGATAATGGAGTATAAGACCCTTTCCTATTCAGAGCCAAAACGGAAATACATGAAACTTCACCCTGTGAGCATGAAGACCTCGTATGCCACAGCAACATCTTCATTACCATCCGTGATGTCTCACCACCTACTGTTGTATCAGCCATAGTGAGCTCTCTGGCCCAAACATCTACTGCTGTCCCCTTGAGAGATAGGGGCACTTCCTCGTCTGTTGCTCCCACCTTCTTCACCTTGGGAGCAACAACCACTCAAACACCAGGGATGTTGGTCCCCACCCCCCAGACAGAGAAGCAGTGGTCATCCCTGGCTCCTCTGGCTCAGAAAGGGTCTCTCAGGATGCTCCCTTCCGAGGCCTCTCCGCGTGGTAAAGAGGATCCCAGCAAACTGCCGCAGGATCCCTGGTCTACTGGTCGAAGAGCTTCCCGCTCTTCGTCAACCCAAGAAGCCATGTCTGAGCCCTCAAAGCCCTTAACACCAAAGGGCCAGTGAGAGGCAACGAAGAAGAAGAAAAAGAAGAAATCTTTGGTGGCTTCAGAGCCACAGCCAAATGCATCTTCTGCTACAGAAGATGAAGTAGAGATCCTCGCCTCCCCTGATGATCTCGCAATAACAGGTTCACCAGCACCTATGGTGCCCGATCCTACAGTTTCTGCGCAGCCCCCAGCAGGCGATCCTATAGAATAACCTGATTGTACTACATGGCTGTTCAGCTTGGAGACAACACAATTGTCCAGTGGAATTGCAGCAGCTTTTTTCAACATCTAGCTGAGCTGCGGCAGCTACTGTGGTGCTTACTCGCACTTTGTGTAGCCCTCCAGGAAACCTGGTTTCCTGCTCAGCGGACCCCTGCTCTTCATGGGTATCGGGGCTACTTTAAAAACTGATCTATCTACGACAGGGTATCTGGTGTTGTCTGTCTCTACGTCCTTTCATCAGTCCACAATGCTCCAGTGCCCCAGTGCACATCTACATGGCTCTTGCGGCAGTAGCAGTTCGAATCCAGGTCATACAGGAACTCACTGTCTGTAGTGTTTACTTTCCCCTGGATGAGATCGTATCTCTAGCTGACCTTACTGCTCTGGTTGACCAACTCCTTCCACCTTTTCTTCTTTTGGGTGATTTCAATGCCCACCACCCAATGTGGGGTGGAACACAGACCACAGGCCGCAGTAGGGACGTAGGGACCCTTTTGGTGCAGCAAGATCTCTGCTTTTTAAACACTGGTGCCCACACACATTTTTGCATGGCACAAGGCACATATTCAGCAATAGACCTGTCTGCTTGCAGCCCAAGCTTCCAACTGCACTTTACTTTGAGAGTCCATGATGACCTCTGTGGCAGCAACCATTTCCCGATTGTCATGTTGCTCCTGCATTACCAACCTGCAGATTGTCTGCCCTGATCATCTCTCCATAGGGCGGATTCGCAGGCTTACTCCTTGGCTGTGATAGCTCCTGTGCCACTGCCAGACGATGTGGATTTGGCAGTCCAACATGTCACCGATGCTATAAGTTCTGCCGCAGAAGCAATGGTTCCGACCACCACTGTCTATCCTCGGCGTAAATCTGTGCCTTGGTGGACGCCAGAGATTGTGGAGGCCATCCGGGATCGTCGGCATGCGCTCCAGCGCCATCGGTACCATCCTTCCATATAGAACCTGATAGCGTTCAAGCGGCTTCACTCCTGAGCTCGGCAGCTGATCAGGCAGGGCAAGCAGGACTCCTGGGAGAGGTATGTAGCCACCATCGGCTCTCGCGCCTCCCCTTCGCAGGTCTGGTCCCAAGTAAGACGAGTTTTAGTGTACTGCCCGTCTGCAGGAGTACCCTGTCTGCAGATTCGGGACACTCTATACACTGACACAGCCGTTATTGCTAAATACATGGCAGACCATAATGCCATAATGCCTGGACCTTTGCGGCTGCAGCTTATGGCAAGGACTTCCGTGCCCTCAAAGAGTGGGTTGGACAGTGCTGCCAGGAAATATACAATGCCCTATTTACTGAATGGGAGTTCCAAAGTGCCTTCGCTGCATGTCCTGACACCTCCCCGGGCCTAGATAAAATCCACAACAAGTTAGTTCGTCACCTGCCAGTGGACTTTAAACACCAACTTCTCACCCTATTCAATTGTCTTCCCATTCCCCTGCTTAGTGTATCCCTCGCTTGCAGATAAGGTTGGATTTGTCCCGGGACTCGATAGACTCAGTCACACCGCAAAATCTCCGTCGCCAGTTCAGAGTGCTGCTCGATTAATACCCCAATGCAGCAGTTCTTTACACGGACGGCTCTCTTGCCGATGCCCATGCTGGGTATGCATTTATTTGTGGTGACCATACTGAGCAGCGATCATTGCCTTGTGGAAGTAGCATCTTCGCCGTGTCGCTGGTCACTATTTTAAGAGCTCTTGAACACCTCAGAGCTCGCCCTAGGGGTTGTATGTTATCTGCAGCAACTCCCTGAGTGACTTACAGGCCCTCGACCAGTTTCTCTCCAAGCACAATTTGGTGCAATCAATCCAAGATGCCGTCTTCACCCTTAGCGAGTCAGGCTGTTTTGTCGCTTTCGTCTGGACGCCAGGGCACATAGGTATATACCAGGCAATGAACACATCGATCAACTGGCCAAGCAGGCGACCACTTCACGGTGTCTGGGTATTGGCCTCCCAGAAACAGACCTCCGATCCCAGTTACATGGTAGGGTCCTTGGGGTTTGGAGTTCTGAGTGGGTGAGCTTGACTAAACAAAACAAGCTCCGTGTTGTCAAGCCCTCTACTGTTGCATGGAAGACCTCACTGAGTTGGTTGTCCTTTACTGGCTGCGTATTGGTCATACTTGGGTGACGCAGGGCCACCTTCTGCATCTTGAGGCTCCCCTTCAGTGTCACTGTAATGTACTTCTCACAGTTGCCCACATCATCTTAGATTGCCCCGATTTAGCCTGACAGCGGCGGAATTTTAATATCCCCGCCACCTTGAACTTTATTTTAGCAGACAATACCTCCATGATTGCTACTGTTTTAAATTTTATCCATGAGTTTGGATTGTACCATTCCATTTAAAGTTTCTTGAGTGTCTCTTATCTATCTGTTCTCCACTTGCCTAACACTTTTAGGTACATGGTTTTTAATGTGTAAAAAAGTGGCTGGATGTCCTCCTTTTATTTTTGGGGTGATCAAGGTTTAAAACTCTGGTATTGTGTACAAGCCCTTTTTAATCCTTTCTAAGTTTTCACTTGTTGTTTTTAAACTTTTAACGTGTTAACGTCTCTACTTGAGAAAATCTAACAATTGTTTTACCTTTATGACTGGAGCAAGGGACTGATTACCGTTGCAGTTTAGTCCCTTCCAAAACCAACACCACCACCACCAACAACAACAACAGCTGTTAGCGCAGGTAACAGGATTAGACGGCCGCAAGGGCATGCACAACCCAACAGACTGGATGCTCGACGGCAGCATCTAATGTGTTAATGGTTCCTGTAGTCTGAAATCACATCCTGGTCCTGGAAATTACACTTTGGGTGACTCCAATAGCTATAGCCGCCTTCCTGTGTGTGTTTCCCTTCAAACGTACCTATTGCTCTCCATGCCATAGCTTGGGGTAAGTCACATTATTGTTGGATTGCACTATGTGCTCACTACACTATCTGAACCCAACTGCTTGTGTAATTCGTTTCGTACAGAAAACACTAGTCAACACCAACCCCCTCTGCAGAAATCTGTTATCATCACTATCTCCATTGGTGTAATGTTGTCTCCATTCCATAGAACTGACTAAAAGACGTCACACCGGTTTAGTTCATTCTGCTGATGACAATACTTCAGGACCTTCATATCTCAACTGATCCCCTAAATGTTTTGACCAGTGCGTAATGGGGGAGAATGTTTTTAGAAAGAGATAATTGCTAAATGACCAATTTGATATTTACTATGCATGATTGTTGCACACAAATTCTAATGTAATCAATTGTGCTTAACTTAACAAAACCAAAAACAATAGCCTTGTTCTGTACTTCATACAGATATTTGTGACAGTAAAATGGTACTGATTCTGTTTTTAGTTGCACTGATGTGTATGTACTGACTGCCCACTTGTTATCTCACAACCACTTCCAATTATTGTTCTTTCATTTCTTAATTAGAATGGTGATTATTGTGTAGGATAAATTTACGTGAAAGGAATGTGAAAGCCCTTCAATAATTTATTCAATAAAGTTGATTAAGAAACCATCAGAATTTTTGAATTGTCTGTGGAAAGGAATGAAAAACTCGCACTAGATTTCTTAACAGAATCCAGCTGTAACTGTTTCTTTGACCCCGTTGAATAGCTACTGTGTTTCATATTTAAATAAATGAAGTATAAAGTGATAAGGTGGTGATTTGTGAATATATGACCAACATTTCCAGGAATGAATATTTAGAGTTTTTTTTATTATTTATTTATTTATCTTTTTTTAAGTAAGTACTACCAACCGCAAGCAGTGGATTTGCTCTTGTAATCTGTATATGGTAATCTCTTTCTGTTTGATTTGTTTGCAAGTGATTTCGTGGCAGATGATTCTGGTTGGAGATAGGCTGATTGTTGTGCAAAATGCGCGTGCACACACTCTTTCATCTGTATACAAATAAATTAGTCTTTGACACATCACTCTTTTTGCTACACGTTATAGGATATGTGGAAATGGATAAACAAAAGAGCCTATTACGACAAATGTTTAAATTTTCATCTCTTACACAAGAGGACACGGGCAATTTGTTTTCATTGGCCACATTTGTAAATAGCTGGCAATATCATCTTACACACTCATTAGCTTCAGCAGACCACAGAGTTACTGGGTTTAGGTCAATTGTAGCCAACACTTCTTGAACAAGAATATTGCATTTAAATGCTGGGTAGATATATTACTCATTTGAATCTAAAAGGAAGACTCAGTGACACATTTATGCTTGATCGACATAATAAATTACTTATAAAAAATGAACTACTTTGCAAGACAACATTTTCTTGTGATAAAACACCATATGTACAACAGTGCTGGTAGTGCATATTTGATTATTGTACCCTGACAGATGGCTGGAAACAAATGATAAGTGTATACAACATTTTTCACAGTCTGTAAGCTTCTACTGAACTGAGTAGAATTAAACTGAACTGACAGACACCACAACCAAAATACAGATGTTGTAAAGAAATGGTTTATGTATGTCTTTTCTGTGTTCATAAGGATCAGTGTAACACAGAATCACATTATAAAGGTAAAAAAAGAGAAAGCAGCCAAATATAATGCCATCCCTGTTTTGGGTTTACAGGTGGGAAGTGCACCAAGGGCGGCATAACAAAAGGATGACTGTAATAAGAAGTTTCAAATAGTAATCATCTGGAATGTGGTAATGAACAGCACATGTGGGAAATGTGTAATTTCAATACAAAAAGAACAGCAGGAGTGTGTTTGTTAGTCAGGTGAGAAATTGATGAGATTCTTTCTCGGACCAAAAATTATGTGTTAGTTATCATTTTAAAGTAAGAAGACAGAATGGATTTGTAGGCTGGAGGGATTGAATACGTGAGGCAAAATTAAAATGATGCGCTGAGACCAAATGTTGTACTTCGAGCTCAAGAATGTAGTCATTTCTAAATTTATTTGTCTAAATTTTATTCTGATGGTCCTGTTTTAAACGCATCACAATTTTCTAACATCACAATATCTCGGCTGTCTCAAAATTTCTTCTTGCTTACAATAGAACAGGATTGGAAAAATTATAATGCATGTTATAGACCAACACATTGCAAGAGCTGTGTGAAGGCCTTCATAAACTGATACAGCTTATATTTTCATGTTTCTCTTCTCTCTTTAACCAAAATTCTTTAAGAAGCCTAAGCAAGTCCAGTGGAAATGGCAGAAGGCTATACCTTATAGTGCTTGTGCCAGTCAGTAAATGAAACACCAAAATTTGAAGCTATAATATGGTTTTACTGCCAGTTTTTATCACCTGCATTGACATTGTCAAAACAGATGCTATAGACATATTGTGACATCCCACTCTCTTCAATACATTAAACCATAATGAAATTAAGAAAGAAATTTCTAAGTGTGATTGCAGGAAGATGCAACAGGAATCCCTATTTTTCTCCTCCTGTAATTTTGTACTACTATTTAGTTTCTTCCAATGTTCCAGTTTTGTTCTTCATTTAAACACCAACTACTGTCTTTTCTTATTTCTCTTTACCCTGTGAGAGTTCTTTGTTCTAATAATTTTCATTATTTATATTTGTATTCCACCTGTTGCACGTTTCTTGGTGATTGTTTGCACTAAATCCATTCTCTCTGATAAATATTGCCATTTGTTATGTAATATATATGTATGTAATTTCTCTGTTCTGTCTCTCTAAACACATGTTTATCATCACTTACATATTTTTCTCTATCTCTATTTTTATGTATTTACTGTATGATTTGTCTTGTTTGTGAATGTAACCATCTAGCATCAGTGAAAGAAGGTAATCCTTCAAGTAAATGTTTTCCTACTGATATTTTGTGTCTCACTTAGAAAATAGTATTACACTACTCCATAATTTACTCAACTATTGACTTTTCTATTTCCGTATCTTTTTGGATCATCCTGTAGTAATTTTTTTCAATAAAAATATATATGTCATGTACTAAGAAGTGTTAATTACGATTTAGTATCTTGCATGATTATGGAAGTTGAATTATAATAATTTTGTTAGATAAGTGTTAGCTAGCAAATACCAAAACTCATATTTATTTTGCATTATATTTTTATTGACGACTAATGAACCATGTGTTCCTTTTGATTGGCTGGTCAGTACTTACCTTTGTGCTGTACTGCCAATAGTCACACAAAGAAAGAATAAGGACGAAAAAATAGGACAAGCTTTTGGAACAGGGTTCCTTCATCAAGTAGGAGAGAATATAAGAAAAAAGGAATGGGAACAGAAGGGGGGAAGGTAATTAAAGACGTAGGTCATGAGGTTGATGATTGAGGATTGTGGAAGTCGGAGCTGCTGTATATTAGTACTGAGCCATGCCAAAGAAGATACATATAACCAAGAGGATACATCAGGCCAGGAGAGCTGCTTGTGAATGAGGTATGTGGGGTAGTTGTGGTAGAGGAAAGCATTAGATAGGTTGTTGTTGTAGGTGGTGAGGGATTCGTTACTGGAGCAGATATGTTTCCCATGGATGCCTAAGCTGTAGGGAAGGGCTCATTAAATACGGAAGGGATGGCAGCTATCAAAGTGGAGGTATCGTTGCTTGTTTGTGGGTTTAATATGGATTGAGATGTGGGACTCAACAAGGTGAAGGTCAACATCAAGGAAAGTGACTTAAGTTTTAGAGGAGGACAGGTGAATTTTAGGTTGCAGAAAGAGTTAAGGTCTTGAAGGAAGTTCAGACGGCTTTCTTCACCATGAGTCCACACCACAAAGATATCATCTATGAACCTATACAAAGCTATGGGGTGCAACTTCTGTGTCTTAAGGAATGCCTCTTCCGTGCGGCTCATGAAGAGGTTGGCATAGGAAGGGGCCATGCTGGCCTTTGAGGGTCTGACCTACTAACAAATCAGGTGGACAGCTATGGGAACCAGGATGGCCCCTTCCTATGCCAACCTCTTCATGGGCTGCATGGACACAGAAGTTGCACTTCCTGGTTTGGTATAGATTCATAGATGATATGTAGATATGTTTGTGGTCTGGACTCATGGGCCCTTCTGAACTTAATTAAATATCCTTCTCCAAACTAAAATTTACCTTTTTATTCTCTAAAACTCAAGCCACTTTCATAGTGTTGACCTTCACATTGTTGAGTCCCACGTCCATACCTCAATCCATATTAAACCCACAGACAAGCAACAATACCTTCACTTTATCTGCCATCCCTTCCATATTTAACGATCCCTTCCCTACAGCCCAGGCGTCCATGGGAAACGTATTTGTCCCAGTAACAAATGCCTCACCACCTACAACCACCACCCAGCAAATGCTTTCCTCTCCTGCAACTACCTTACAGATCTCGTCTGCAATCAGATCTCCTGAGCAGTCCATTCCACCCCTTCCAACAACAATGTTCCTAACCGCAGACCACTTAGATGCATCCCCTTACTTACCCAGTACCATCCCGGCCTGGAATGCCTCAACAAATTTCTCAGTCAGGACTGACTTTCTCAAGTCATGTCCTGAAAGGAGATCATCGCTCCAAAGTGTCCTTTCCACACCACCCATAGTAGCCCTCTGCCGTCCTCCCAACCTCCGCAACATCCTCGGCCAACCTTACAACATTACAAAAGCACCCTCCCTAATTAATGGTTCCTACCCCTGTAACCAATCCCACTGCATAACGTGTCCAATGCATCCTCCTACAACCGCATATTGCAGCCCCACTACAGGAAAACCCTATCCTATTCAAAGCAGGGTCACATGTGAAACAACACGTCATTTACCAACTGACGTGTCCACTGTGCAGCCTTTCATATTGGTATGACCACCAACAAATTGGCTGAGTGGATGAATGGTCACAGATGGATTGTTCACCTGGGGGACACACAATATTCTGTGGTGGAGCATGCCCTCCACCATGATTCCAGGAACCTTGACACTTGGTACACCACATGTGCCATTTGAATACTACCGCCAAACACCAGTCCCTCAGAGCTGCGGAGACGGGAGGTTGCCCTCCAACATATCCTCTCCTCCTGCCACCCACCTGGCCTAAATCAGCGACAACCTCTCTCTCTCTTCCTCCAGCCTCAACTCACTTCTCACTTATCCATGACTCATTTCTCACCCCCTCCCTTTTCCTTACTTTTCCTTACCTTCCTCTCCCTTCCCCCCCCCCCCCCCTCTCTCTCTCTCTCTCTCTCTCTCTCTCTCTCTCTCTCTCTCTCTCTCTCTCTCTCTCTCTCTCTCTCTCTCTGTGTGTGTGTGTGTGTGTGTGTGTGTGTGTGTGTGTGGTTTTAATCAAAGATGTTTTAGATAACTTTCCTCCTCCACCCTTCACTCAGCGTCATTCAGTTCACTCATCTTTACTTCTCTTTACTGCTTGATGTATCCTCTTTGGTTATACATATCTTCTTTGGCATGGCTCAATACTCATATACAGTATCTCTGACTTCCACAATCCTCATGACATAGGTCATAAATTACCTTCCCTTTCTGTTCCCTTTCCAGTTGGCCCACTTTAAGTTATGGTAGTAACACTAAAAGTAAAACTTTGCGATTGCCTTTTGACAGCTCGAAATTTAAGTGGAAATAATGGCTTAACCATTCATCTGACATGAAAAGTGATTAACAGATTTTGTAGAGGAGAAAATTCTCTACAACTTTGCTCTTTTATGTTTTTTTCATAACTTGCACCGTTACAGAGATATTTGCAAAAATAACAGTGATTTGACACCATCAGGGGCTCGGCATTAATTTGCTGAGTATGGGCTTGGCGAACCCGGGTTCCTGAGCTATGGGCTGTGTCGCGACAACAGTCCGTTACACCGTAAGCTCTGTGCATGCTTCAACGACCATCGTACAACGTTCCGCCGTCACTCCGAACGTTTCAGAGCCTGGGGATCTTGGCTTAATCGCCCGGGTCGCGAGGACGGTACAAACCTCTATTAAAAAAAACCACACCTCAATCTCAAGGTGTGCTACGTGCTGAGGAGATGCATGGCTGTTGAGGTTGAACAGTCACTAGCGAGGAACCTACCCCACCTCAGTTGAATAAGGCTTACCCAGGCAAGCAGGGCTCTGCCTGGGTGGACCTCTTTTCCCTAGCTGCTCGTGAGAACGCCATAAAAAGACCCCATAACGTTGCCAGACATACAACCGGTATCTCTAAGTGAGGAAGGCCTGATTTAAATGCAGCAACATATGACCTCCACTCGTTCCCTTCCCTGATCACCCCATGGGAGGAACGTAGGGCTCGTCAACAAGGTGAGGCTTATGCCCCTAAATACCTTGTATGTAGCAGGACAGATGGAGAATCCTTTCAATCAACAAAGCTGTTACTTTTTGTGGAGCACCTGGAGGATAAGTATGGAGAGGTCGAGGACATGTCTAAAATGATATCAGGGACAGTCTTCATAACGACGTCATCCCACAGGCACTGCTTACCTGTGACAAGCTGGGTGATGTTACCATTACAATAAAACCTCATGAGAATTTAAACATGGTCCAAGGCATTATATTCCATAAAGACATCCTTTTGCAATCTGATGACGAACTACGAGCAGACCTAGAGCGGCGAGGCGTTCATTTAATCCGGCGTATTTTTAGGGGTCCGAAGGAGAACAGGGTTGCCACCGGTGCCTTCATCTTGGCTTTCGAGGGTGATTCATCGCCCGAGAAGGTCAAGGTGATGATCTACCGGTGCGATGTTAAGCCTTACATTCCTCCCCCTATGCATTGTTTAAAGTGCTGGAGGTTTGGGCACATGTCATCCCAGTGTGATGCCAATCCAACCTGCTGGGAATGTAGACGTGCATCTCATCCCGACGTCCCATGTGCTCCTCCTCCAGTATGCGTCCTGCAACCAACATCACGCGCTCTGGTCGCCACATTGCATAGTTTTGCACAAAGAGAGGAAAATCATAGAATATAAAAACTTGGACAGGCGTCATTCTCAGAGGCTAAACGTAAGTACTTGAAATTCCATCCCTCCTATGCTACAGCTACTTCATCATCACTATCTACAGCGCCAAGATCACTAACTGTTCAGCCAGTTGCAGTAGGCAAACAGGCCCTACCACCTCCACCTGCCCCCCCCCCCCCCCCCAAGAACATCAGTCCCCATTCCCGAGTCGGAGAAGGAGCAGCCTCCTCTGGCTCCCATCCTTCCTCGGCTTCCTCCGTTGGAAAAGCAGTCCCCAGCGAGTGGCAGACAGTGCCAACACAGGCCGGTCGTAGGGTTTCGAGGTCATCCTCAGTCCCAGAGACTGAGTCAACAAAGCCCACCAGACGTGAGAAGCCGAAGGAGCAGCGAGAGACACAAAAGAAGAAAAAGAAAAGTAGTGAAAAGACAGAGACCACGGTAGTTCCTGCACTACCGCCCCATACCTCCGCCTCTGACAAGGTGGAGATTCCAGCATTCCCTGAGGACCTGAATCTCAGTGGTATCTCAGAAACTATAGACATTGATCCAACAGCCTCAGCAGCAGTGAAAGCAACTGATTCTGGGGTATAAAAGCTGTCCTTAGTCCCTCATGTCTACCCAGACCGTCCTCCAGTGGAATTGCGGTGGTTTTTTCCGACACCTGGCTGAATTACGACAACTTTTAAACACCATGCCTGCTTTCTGCATTGTACTCCAGGAGACACGCTTCCCAGCAATGCGGACCCCTACCCTTCATGGGTACAGGGGATACTACAAAAGTTGCAGTGTATATCGTATGGTGTCAGGTGGAGTCTGTCTACATCCTTAACTCTGTTTATAGTGAATCCGTGCCCCTTCAGACACCTTTAGAAGCTGTGGCTGTCAGAGTAAGGATACCACATGACGTAACTATCTGCATTCCCACCAGATGATGTTGTACCACCAAACAGCTGCATTGATATCCCAACTCCCACCGCTGTGTTTACTGTTGGGCAATTTTTATGCCCATAACCCCTTGTGGAGTGGTGCAATAGCCAGTGGCCATGGCAGAGATGTCGAGACCTTACTATCCCAGCTCGATCTCCACCTCTTAAACACCGGTGCCCCTATGCTCTTAAATGTGGTGCACGCCACTTTCTCGGCTATTGACTTGTCGGTTTGCAGCCCTGGCCTCTTACAATCTGTTAACTGGAGGACGCATGACGATTTGTGTGGTAGTGACCACTTTCCTATCTTTCTGTCACTACCCCATCGTCAATGCCCAGGACGCTCCCCTCGATGGGCTTTAAATAAGGCAAACTGGGATGACTTCTGTTCTGCTGCCACTCTTGAACCTTTCCCGAATGATACGATCGACATAGTGGTAGAGAATGTCACTAAGACGATTGTATCTGCTGCTGAGCATGCAATCCCCCGTTCATCCGGATGCTCCCAGAGAAAGACAGTGTCTTGGTGGTCGTCGGAAGTTGCGGACGCCATCTGAGACCGTAGGCCTGCTTTTCAGCAGTATAAGTGCCACCCATCGCTCAATACTCTAATTGTGTTCAAATGGCTCTGAGCTCGTGCTCGGCAAATAATACAGAGGTGCATACAGGAATATTGGGAGAGGTACGTCTCCACCATAGGATCGCATACCTCCCCTCCCCAAGTCTGCACGAAGATCCGATGCCTGTATGGATACCAGACCCAGACAGCAATTCCTGGGATCTCTATAGGTGGAGTTGTCTGTACGGATCATGTCGCCATCTCCGAGGCATTTGCCGAGCACTACACTCATGCTGCTGCTTCCCAAAATTATCCTCCTGCCTTCCACACGTTAAAACAGTGGATTGAACATAACCCCTTTCATTCACCACACGCCACCCTGAGGTGTATAATGCTCCGCTTAGTGAGTGGGAGTTTCTCAGGCCCTTGCGCACTGTCCTGACACTGCCCCAGGGCTTGACAGAATCCACAATCAGATGTTGAAGCATCTATCTGATGCTTCTGAGTGTGTTTAATCAGATCTGGAGTGGAGGTGTCTTCCCGTCACAGTGGCAAGAAAATACCATCGTTCCGGTGCTTAAGCCAATTAAAAATCCACTAGATGTGGACAGTTATCAGCCAATCAGCCTTACAAATGTCCTGTGTAAACTGCTAGAACACATGGTAAGCCGGCGGTTGTGTTGGGTGCTTGAATCCCGGGGCTTGCTGGTTCCATGGCAAGGTGGTTTCCGTCGGGGGCGCTCGGTCTTGGATAACCTGGTCCATCTTGAGTCCATCATCCGGAAGCCTTTTCTCGACGTTAGCACTTGGTTGCCGTTTTTTTTTTTTCATTTGTCAATGGCATACGACAAGACCTGACGATGCCACATCCTTAACACCTTACATGGCTGGGAACTTCAGGTCTCACTCCCACTTTTTATCCAAATTTTTTTAACTCTATGTACATTCCGTGTACAGGTCGGGGCGTTCCATAGCTCCTTACATACCCACGAGAATGGGGTCCCCCAGGGCTTGGTATTGAGCATCTCTCTGTTTTTAGTTGCCATTAATAACCTATCAGCAGCAGTAAGGTCGTCAGTATCACCTTCATTTTATGCTGACGACTTCTGCATATATTTTAGCTCTTCTAGCATTTGTGTTGCTGAACGCCAGCTGCAGAGTGCCATATGCAAGGCGCAGACATGGGCCCTCTCCCGTGGGTTTCAGTTCTCAGCCGCCAAGACGTTAGATATGCACTTCTGTCAGCGTCGGACGGTTCACCCACATCCAGAGCTTTATATTAACGATCAACTACTCACTGTAGTAGAAACTCACCGTTTCTTAGGACTGGAATTTGATGATCGGCTAACTTGGACACCACATATTCGCCAGCTTAAACAGAAGTGCTGGCGGCACCTCAACATCCTCTGGTGCCTTAGCAGTACCACTTGGGGGCGCAGATCGAAGTACCCTGCTGCACTGTTAGAAAGCCCTTGTTCTGTCACGTCTGGACTACGGGAGTGTAGTATATTGTTCCGCATTGCCCTTGACACCACAGCGTCTGGATCCTATCCACCACTGTGGTGTTAGACTCGCAACGGAGGCTTCCAGAACAAACCCTGTGGACAGTCTTTTTGGTATGCGTACTTATCCCTACTACCCTCTCCTTTTTCCGAACAGATTACTCCAGATACCAGAACGGTGGCCGAGATCTGGCTTGACAGTCAGTGTCCATGTTAGGTGTCTTCTGAATGAATTGGAGTCTTTTCCTCTACCATCTTTGTTTAAATTTCAGTCGCGTACGCCACCATGGTGCCTACGTCGACCTCTTCTTCGACTGGACTTAACACAACACTCCAAACACTCCATTCACCCAGAGGCACTTCGCAGGCAATTCCTGTCAATTCTAGATGGGTTCCAGGACTCCACAGTAATCTTCACTGATGGCTCGAGGGCAGATGGTTGTCGGCTTTGCATATATGCATGCCGGACATAAGGAACTGCATTCCCTGCCAGATGGCTGCGGTGTATTAACTGCTGAGCTGGTAGCCATCCTTTGTGTAGTCGATCACATTCGTTCCTGCTCTGGGGAGTCTTTCCTCGTATGCAGTGACTCCCTAAGCAGTCTACAGGCCCCTGATCAGTGCTACCCTCTCCTCCCTTGATTAAGGCCATCCAAGAATCCCTATACGACATCGACCGTTGTGGGCAGTCGGTAGCATTTGTCTGGACACCAGGGCATGTTGGGATAGCTGGAAACGAGATGGCTGACAGGTTAGTGAAAGAGGCTACCCATAAACCAACCCTGGATATAGGTATCCCAGCTCCTGACATCCGTTTGAAGTTACATAGTCGAGCTCTTGGTCTTTGGAGTACAGAATGGCGTACCCTACAGATACCCAAGAAATTGCGACTAATAAAGGAGACATCTAATATGTGGAGATCCTCTATGCGGAAGCCTTGCAGGGATTCTGTCGTCCTCTGCCAACTCCGCATGGGCCAAACTTGGCTTACGCACGGCCCCATCTTCGTCGCGAGGATCCCCCTATCTGTCGACGTGGTGCGCCTTTGACGGTCGCCCACATCTTACTCAAATGCCCAATCTTCGCCCCTCAAAGGCATACTTTTAATCTTCCGGACTCCTTACAAACGTTATTGAGTATGCTTTATCTACTTATTCTGAACGTGCTTAATATTATTAGTCAGATGATTTTAATGTGTTGAAGAGTGGCTGGAGTTCTATTTTTTTAATTCTGTGCACACTCAGCCTGGACACTCTGGTCTTCTCTTTTAAATCTCTTCTTTCTTCCCTTTAGTTTTTTCTTTGATTTGACATTTTCCATATACGATTTGATGTAGTTTAACACATTATATCGTATTTTAGCGGTCTATTATGTCGTCTCTGTGATTGGAAAAAAGGGACTGATGACCATAGTAGTTTGGTCCCTTTCAAACACCAACCAACCAACATCTTGATTTTACGTAAACCAGGCGTTCGGAGATGTCACATGACATTCCTTACCCAGAACTGTCTCTGGTATATGCCATCTTGTTTCCTGTTTTTCATGATTTTCTTATTATAACTTAAGCGTTTGTCATTTCAGAGCAATGGCACACTGAAGAATGAAGAAAAACACGTTGTTTTTAGTACGATAAATTATAATCTAGTGTCTACAATGCCATATTAGCAGTTAATAACTGCAGTCAATAGTAGGAGATTGGAGGTACAGTTTTGTAATTGTCTGCCGTTTAGTGAGCAGCATGTTAGCTTGCAATGCACATGGTCAGTTCGAAACCCACCGTTTTTTTTATTTTTATTTTTTTGTCTTGGCTCCTGAAAGGGTTTCAGGCTCCTTTATTAATTAAATAGAACTATGTTCTGCATTGTTTAGAGTTGAGTACATGTAAGAGTGCTCCCTCTAAAATGTGTGTCTGTTCTGTTTTGTGAACATGCCATGAAATACATAACAACGAATGAACAATGGTCTTCTGAAGCATATGCACATAAATTGGGATGATACTGTAATAATGAATATTCTAAACAATGTGCTGATACTGGTTGTTTCATATATAAACGAAGTCCTAGATTTCTGTGGTAACTGTTGTTCCTTACTGAAACGGAACTGAAGTGTATACATTGCAACAAATTACCTGTTTGTTTTCCTAAGCAATTATTCACATATTAATGGAATATGTTGAAAGTAAGTAATTAGAATCAATGTGTGTATTGAAATGTTTGTCTTTGGTATGGTTGCTATGGACGTTTGTAACATAGATTGGATTACCTTTTCTGTATGTCAGATAAGACTGTTCTGCGCTAAAATAAAGAGCAAATATTCTTAATATATATACAAAGTTACTATTATCATTACATCATTTACAACAGTAATTATAATGGCATCTGCCAAGTTTATGTACATGTGAAAATGAAGTATGTGTTTGCAGTTCGTTAGTATGTATTTCTCAAAATAGAACAAATGCACTTTTCAGAGAAACTACTGTTACCTTTGAACTACTCGGAAGCTTGCAGAATATGGTTGTGTTCAATTAACAAGAGTGTGAGATGACCTTTCAGGAATCAAGATGGGGGGAAGGGGGGGGGGTGGAAATGCCAGTGACAGTTTTTTTTATTTTTCTTTATTTTATTTATTAATTATTATTATTATTATTATTTTGTTCTTCAGGTAGCACAATGCTCTCCAGTCATTTGTTCAGTATGTTCTGGGTTGTTCAGTTTGCTCAGTTTTTATATTACAGATGGTGTTGATTCCTCTCTATTTTAATCTCTTTTTCATTAGTTTTCTGATTTGGTCGGTCCTTTGTGGGCGTTGGTTTTTGTTTCATTTTGATCATTTTGTCGTTGACTCAGTTTTTCCGTTACAGAGGGCGTCGAGCCCTCTGACCAAGCACACTGGGCTACAACGTCAGCAACCCTCTGACCAAGCGTGCTGAGCCACCATGCCCGGCAAGTTTCGAACCACTGTCTAACATGTTTGTGCATCACAAACTAATTTGCTGCCCATTACTCTACACTAAACAGCTGCGAGAGTAATCTGTAATTCTCATACCATCGATGGCAGGTGTTATCAGATAACTTCTCATTCTTAGACATTTGATTATAATTCATTGTCCTAAGAATGATGTGTTTTTGACAATTTTCAGTGCGCCATTGCTTTGAAATGACAATGCTTGAGTTATAATAAGAAAATCATGAAATGCACAAAGCAGTATGGCAGATGGAAAAGAGTGTTTCGGGTGAGGGGTGTCACGTGACTTGTTTCCGTACGCCAAATGTACGCTACGTTCCTTCCAGGCTATAGTAATTCATAATAAGTACAGGCAAAGAAAATAAACTTAGAACAAATTATCAAAGCAAGACTGGCTATATTATTTTAATGGATATAGGTAATGAAGAAGTGAGAGAGATATTAAAATAATAGTTTAAAGATGTAAAAGTTCAAAAAAGAGTATGTTTGTCGAAGCTAAACTCAAATATCAAATAATGTTGGCTGTTTGTTTAAAATACGGCAAGGAAGAATGTTACATGTTGGGTGCAGAGGCCTAGATATTATCTCAATAGTAGAATCATAATCATATCGTCCATAATTTTTCATTATTTATATTTTTATTATTTTTGTCTGAAATGTTTGCAAAAAATCATGAAATCTAAAGTGGGCTGTAAAACACGACAGTGCGATTTTTTCTTCCTTTCTCTCCTACCCCATGAAGGAACCCTGTTCTGACAGCTTGTCCTTTTATCCCTTTATCTTTCTTTGTGTGACTATCTGCACTACAGCACAAAGGTAAGTACTGACCAGCCAGTCAGTCACTTTTGAAGAATAATTTATCATCTCTATGGAAAATTTCCATCAGTAATCATGTGTTTCTTTTCCTTATTCCAGAATGTGTTCATTTGCTTCTTGCACATGGGGCACCAGTCAAGGTTAAAAACACTGCAGGATGGAGCCCTTTGGCTGAAGCAATTAGCTACGGCGATCGACAGACAAGTAAGTATAATATTGGTATAACATTTTAAAGATAGGGGAGTTTCATAGTCATTCTAGTTTATTTTCAGTCACAAGTAGAGATTTTTTGTTGTATTTAACACTGTACTTCATGTGTCAAAAATCCCTCGGAGGCTCAGCATTAATTTGCCGAGTATGGACTTGGCAAACCTGGGGTCCTGAGCTGGGGACTGGTAAGTGCCGCCAGTCCTCTAGACACCGTAAACTCTGGGCACACTTCAGCGACCGCCATATGTTGCGACGGTGGAACATTGTGTGTACCAGGGAATAGGGATCTCGGCTTGACCGCCCGGGTCGCGAGGAAGGAATTACCTCTATAAAAACACCTTCAATCCCAAGGTGTGCTATGTGCTGATGGGATGCATGGCTGTTGAGGAGAACAGTCGCTAGCGAGCAACCTCTCGTGATACTGCCGCACCTCAGTTGTGTAAGGCTTACCTAGGCATGCGGAGGTCTGTCTCGGCGGGCACATACTTCCCTAGCTTCTCGTGGGACCGAGGTGGACCTTTCAAGTAATTTTTCACCTCCTAGTGGGATAGGTGTACCACTGGGGGGTTCCAGCACCCAATCCAAAAAGAGATCTCGGCTGGCTAGTCCCCCCACACCTGTTCAGTAGTAAAAAGTTTTGTCCAAAGTAACAGAACACAGGCTGCTAGCCAGAATGTGTTTATTATCATTAAAAGGAAAGACGGTTCTTTTGAGAAGATTTTGCCCTTTTATATCAATAAGGGCTTGCGGGCACTTTGAAATCTATTAAAAGATTGCAGAACGGTACCTTGTTGGTCGAAACATCAACCTCCCAACAGGTGGAAAATCTGCAGAAAGCGTATCTGTGTGAAGTCAAAATTGAAGCAGAACTACACAGTACCCTGAACTACAGTAAGGATGTAGTTTTCTGTAGAGACCTGATGGACATTCCAGTTGAAGAACTCAAGGCAGAATGGGCAACAGGAGACATAGTTGACATCCAGAATATTAAGGAAAGGGTGGATGGAGAACATGTCATCTGAGACCTTCATCCTCACTTGTAATAATCCTAGACTCCCTGAGCATGTGAAGGCAGGGTTTTTGCAGTTGAAGGTCCATCCCTACCTCTCTAACCCCATGCGCTATTTCAAATGCCAGCGCTTTGGACATACCCTGCTCGGTTGTAAGGGAGAGGCCACTTGCGGCAAATGTGGAAAGGTGGCACATGAGGGCACTGCTTGCAAGCCACCTGACAAATGTGTCAATTGTTTTGGGAAAACCCTGTTTGGAGTTGGGACTGCCAAGTGTATCTTGAGGAGAAGAAAATACAGGCAATAAAGATGACCAGGCGCATTTCCTACACGGAGGCCAAGAAGATATTTCAGGCCAGGCAACCACCTGTATTTACCAACTCTTTCGCTGCTGCTTTACATAAACCCATCACCACAGTAGATTCCTCGACACAAACTGAGGCTGTCAGTGTCAGCACTAATACTTGCACGTGTCAGTGCTCATGTAAGGCAGCTGAAGCTTCCCTGCTTCTTGCCCCACCAAATATGGCCGAAAAAGCTACTGTTACCGCTTTTGCAGACCTTGTGGTCTCTGTTGCTACAAAAGTTGCGCTTGACAAGGAGCCTCAGGAAATCACCACCAGCGAAGTGCCTCTCAAAAGAAGAATATTCCGCCAAAGCAGAGTGCTCCCCAAGTCCCCCTTTCCTCCTCACCTTCTCAAAAGAAGAAGCCGAGGAAAGTATCTCCACATCCGGTTGCGACTCTTCCGGGAGCGTCATCGGATGTCATAATGGCAGCATTGACTTATGAGGAGGACTTTATTATGGACCTCGCTGTGTCGTCACCGGAACCAAGCAGTCCATCTGCTACCCAGCACTCCCAAGATTGCCTCACCATCGGGGCACAAGGGTAGAGAAAAGATAGACCCACACAGGTGACATGGCTCCCATACTGCAGTGGAATTTGGCTGGATTCAGGACTCGTTTGGAGGAACTGCAGCTTCTTGTGAAGGATAGGCCTTTCTGTGTCTCCCTTCAAGAGACACACTTCAAATGGACTGACACACCTGTCCTGAGAGGCTATCAACTCCACAGGAAAGACGACCTAACGGGTGATAGGGCACAATGTGGTGTGGCAGTGTTCATCAGGGACACTTTTCACTCCTCACCTGTGCCATTGACCACTACACTGCAAACAGTTGCTGTTTGTATACTGGCCCATCATGATATCACAGTCTGCTCCCTTTACTTACTGCCTGGTGAGCATGTTGACAGTAATCTCCTGACACAGCTTATTGGAGAACTCCCTCGCCCCTTTCTTCTTTTAGAGGATTTTAATGCACATAATGCACTATGGGGCTCTAATAACAACTGCCCAAGGGGACGGATGGTTGAGACTGTGATACACTCCTCTGATGATGTCTTGCTGAACACAGGCCAGCCTACACATTTTAGCACTGTTACAGGTTAGTCTTCAGCCATAGACCTCTCCCTCTGCTTGCCTGCTCTTGCACACACTGCTCAGTGGAGTGTGGATGATGACATTCATGGCAGCGACCACTATCCAATTTGTAATATAGTAAGGACAGTTTACAACTCACTGCAAAGACGTTGCAACGAGCTGCGACAGACACACACAAAAGACACACACATACAACAATTTCAGCTATTGGCCATGGCCTTCTTCAGAAAATAGAACACTCTCACAGCACACAACACAGATTCGAAGTGTGGCAGCCGGAGGGTGATGGTTGTATGACTGTGTTTTGTGCCTGTGTGATTGCGTGAGTGTTCTGTTTTCTGAAGAAGGCCATGGCCGATAGCTGAAAGTGTTGTATATGTGTGTGTCTTTTGTATGTGCCTGTCGCAGTTCGCCGCCACGTCTTTGCGGTGAGTTGTAAACTGTCCTTACTTTATTATTAATTCCAACCTGGACTTTCAATTATTATACACTATCCAATTTGGATAGACTTGCCAGTCACAGTACATTACAGTGGGTAGCCACTGAGATAGCAGCTGCACAAAGCTAACTGGAAACTTTTTCAGCAGTTGGCTATTTTCGAGCGGTGTCAAGGTGTCCAAGACTGGGTGGATCACATCACAACAGTATTCACAATGCGGCTGATGCCTCCATCCCGAAATCCAAGCCAACGCTTGAGAGATCAGCTGTCCCCTGGTGGAACAATGCTTGTCATTCAGCGATCAGGGACAGAAGAGTAGCATTTTGGTGATTCCATCGGTGCCCTACCAATGTGAATTTGGCCAATTTTAGAGTGTCAAGGGCACGGGCAAGGAGAATTATTGGCAGGAGTTCCTGAACTCCATCAATAGGTCCATGCCTGCAGGTAAAGTATGGGAAGCCATTAGGAGGATTTCGGGGCGGAACTCCCAACCGCCAATAGCAGCTGCGTGAGGGCAGGGGTGTCTTTTAAAATTGCCCAGGGACATTGCCCAAGTTATGGCAGAATCCTATGCATCTGTTACATCAGATTCTCGAACAGGATCCAGTCTTCTGTCAATATTGGACGATACAGGAGAGGGTTGTCTTTGACCTCCGTTCCTCCAACGTTGAGGACTACAATCAACCTCTCTCCATGTGGCAGCTGGAATCCGCATTGTCAGCAGCTCGTGATTATGGCTATCAGGAGATACTGACACCCCAATCAAAGGAGGTCCTCTTACATCGTTTTAATGAAATTTGGATTACGGGAAAATTTCCATGTTGTGGGAAAGAATCCATTTTAATTCCAATTTTAAAACCAGGGAAAGATTGCACCGATCCAGGTAGTTATCGGAACATTAGCCTAATGAGCTGCATTGGCAAGATGTTGGAGCTTATGGTCAACCGGCGCTTAGTATGGGTCCTCGAAATGAGATCTTTACTTTGCAGCTCTCAATGCGGGTTTCAGGATGTACCACTCTACACTGGATAACCTCGCCCTGCTTGAAAGTGCGATCCATCGAGCTTTCTTATGGAAGCAACACCTAATTGGTGTTTTCTTTGACCTTGAAAGGCGTATGATACTACTAGGCAACACCTTGTTGTACAGCAGCTTTACGATTGGGGTTTTCGTGGATGTTTGCCCACTTTTATCTGATCTTTCCCCTCTGAAAGGTATTTTAGATACAAGGTTGGAAATGCCTTGTCTGACCGTTTTAAGCAAGAGAATGGTGTCCCGCAAGGGAGTGTTTTAAGTGTAATGGCATTTGCCATAGCCATCAATGGCATTACATCCACCATACGACTGCCTGTAGAGTGTTCTTTGTTCGTGGACGACTTCTCCATCTTCTGTGCGTCCTCCTCCATTGTGACGGCAGCTCATCAATTGCATTTGACGATCAAGCAGTTGGAGGAATGGTGTCACACCACTGGTTTCAAGTTTTCCTTGGAGAAAACTGCCTGTGTGGATTTTAATCGCTCCCGTTCCCTTTTTAGTACACCTGTTTTAAAACTGGGGGATACTGTTCTCACCTTTCAGGACAAGGTGAAATATCTTGGCCTCACTTTTGACGAGAGGCTAATGTGGTTGCCGCACCTTAAAGAGGTCAAACTGCATTGCCTCAAGGCTGTAACTATCCTAACTAGCCATCGGTCTTGGGGTGCCGACGGGGCTTGCCTGCTCCGCTTCTATAAAGCTTTCGTGCGGCCCAGCCTGGAATATGGCTGCTAGGTCTATGGATCGGTCAGGCCTTCGTACCTGAAAATAGTGGATGCAGTACATCATGAAGGCATCAGGCTGGTGACGTGCATATCGCACAAGTCCAGTACCTAGCCTGTGTGGAGAAGCTGTCGAGCCCCCGCTCACTATTCACTGTCTTCTACTCATGGCACGCCTGGTGTACAGAGCTCTGTCAGTACCGCACACATTCCTTTCTCTCAGTGTTGCACAGCAGCCAAACCAACGTTTGTTCCATAACCGCCCACAGGCTATGAGACAGTTTGGGATTAAAGCACAGGACAGCCACTGTGACCCCTACTGCACCATCGAAATCAGCATGTCCCAGCGACCAGGAGGCTCTCTGATCCTCCAGTGGAACTGTGGTGGCTTTTTCTGCCATTTGCCAGAGTTACAGCGCTTGTTATGCCGCTTCCCAGCGTTTTGTGTAACCCTGCAGGAAACCTGGCTTCCTGCTCGTAGGACCCCAGCCCTTCCTGGCTATTGGGGCTACTACAATAATCGTACCATATATGACATAGTCTCTGGAGGTGTCTGTCTATATGTCCTTGCCACTGTCCCCAGTGCCGCTGTGCCCCTCCATACATCTCTTGAGGTTGTTGCTGTTCGCCTTCGGGTCATGCAAGTCTTCACTGTCTGTTCCTTATACCTTCCTCCAGACAGGGATGTTTCGCCCACTGATCTTGCTGCCCTCATCGCACAGCTCCCCCCACCGTTTCTTCTTTTGGGGGACTTTAACACCCATCACCCTTTATGAGGCGGAACAGAGATGACTTGACGTTGTAGGGATGTTGACACTCTTCTTACACAGCAGGACATCTACCTACTCAATACTGGTACCCCTACACATTTCAGAGTTGCACATGGCACTTTTTCAGCCATAGACCTATCGGTCTGTAGCCCGACCTTCCTTCCACACCTCACTCAAAGGACCCATGATGACCTTTGTGGGAGCGACCATTTTCCTATCATTTTGTCACTCCCACAGTCTCGACTGGCAGAACACCTGCCACGGTGTTCCCTCCACAGGGCTGATTGGCATCGTTTACACCTCTACTGTTGTCATTCCTGTCCACTTGCCCACTTGCCAGCCGATGTGGATGTGGCGGTCCAATGGGTCGCCGCTGCCATAGTTTCTGCCACTGAGGCCGCTGTTCCAACCACTACAGGTTACCCTCGGTGCAAATTTGTGCCTTGGTGGACACAAGAGATTTCTGAAGCTATTCGGGATCGTCGTAGGGCACTCCAGCGCCACCGGCGTCATCCTAGCATAGATCACATAATTGCCTTTAAACGGCTCCGGGCCTGAGCTCAGCGGCTTATCCAGCAAAGTGAGCAAGATTGTTGGGAGAGGTACATCACCTCTATTGGATCTCGTGCCTCACCTTCTCGGGTGTGGACCCATGTTTGACGTCCCACCAGCAGGTATCCCCTGTCTTCACTTACAGGGTACTGCCTGCACAGACCCGCTTGCTGTCACCGAGCACATGGAACAGTTTTATGCAGACATCAGTTCGACTGAAGCTTACAGTGCAAACTTCTGCACCATAAAAGACCGAGTTGAACGGAAGCCACTGTCATTTCACACGCGTCGCCAGGAGCCGTACAATGCACCCTTTAGTGAGTGGGAGTTTCAGTGTGCCCTTGCTGCATGCCCTGATACTTGTCCAGGACCAGATCGTATCCCTAGCCAGTTTCTTAGACATCTTCCCGTGGATGCTCAGAACCAACTGCTCTCCTTGTTTAACCATCTCTGGGCAGAAGGTGTTTTTCCCTCATAATGGCGTGAAAGCACCATCATCCCAGTGATAAAACCTGCCGCTGATCCACAGGTGGCTGACAGTTACCGTTCGATCAGCCTCACGAACGTTCTATGCAAGCTCGTTGAACGTATGGAGAGTCGGCGGTTTATGTGGATCCTCAAAGATCGGGGACTCTTGGTTGCACAACAAGGGGGTTTCTGTCAGGGCTGCTCCACAATTGACAATCTTGTGTCATTGGAGTCAGCTATACGTACAGCTTTTACCCGACTTGAATACCTTGTAGCTGTATTTTTTTATCTCCGGAAAGCGTACGACACAACCTGGCGCCACCACATATTGGCTACATTGTACTACTGGGGCTTACGGGGCCCACTTCCGGTCTTTATCAGGAATTTTCTCTCCCACCGCCCTTAGTTCATCACACATTCAAGAGAATGGTGTCCCACAGGGCTCCCTCCTCAGTGTGCCTCTATTTTTAGTCACCATTAATGGGCTTGCCACGGCTGTGGGATCGTCTGTCTGTTCCAGCTTGTTTGCTGATGACTTTTGTCTTTATTTTAGCTCTCCTAGTATTAGCGTCACTGAGCGGCGGCTACAGGGAGCCATCCGAAAAGCCGAATCATGGGCCTCTACCCATGGTTTTCAGTTTTCAGCCCAGAAAACCCGTATGATGCACTTCTATTGCCGCCGTGCAGTTCACATGGATACCGAGCTACATCTGGGTGGTGAATTGCTCCTCGTTGAAGAGATACGTCGGTTTCTCAGGATGGTCTTCGACAACAAGCTTACTTGGGGGCCACATCTGCGGCAGCTGCGACAAAAATGCTGGCGACCAATATTCTCCGCTGCTTGGGCCATACTGCCTTGACAAGTATAACTCTTCTCATCTGTTGGTGCAATCCATTCAAAACGCCATCGCTTCACTCGACTAGTCTGGCTGTTCAGTGGACTTTATTTGGACCCCCGGCCACATTGGTATCCCGGGGAACGGGCGTGTCAATCAACTCGCTAAGCTGGCCACCAACGCTCCTTCCCTGGATATTGGTATCCCAGAACGGGATATCAGATTGGATTTGCGCCGAAAGGTTTTTGAGGCTTGGAACACACACTGGGCCACACTGAGCACTCCCACCAAGCTGTGTGCGATCAAATCCTCTATGACCGTCTGGAAGTTGTCTTTCAGGCCTTCCCTTAGGGACTCTGTTGTCCTGTGTCGCTTACATATTGGCCATACGTGGTTGACGCATGGCTACCTTTTGCGTCAAGAGGACCCACCGAATTGCTGTTGTGGAAATTTGTTGACAGTGGCCCACATCCTGTCGGACTGTCCGCTTTTAGCCGCCTTGCGGCAGTCTTTTAATCTACCTACTGCGCCTGCCTTGATTTTAGCTGACAATGCCTCAATGGCTGACCGAGCTTTAGGTTTTATACGCGCAGCTGGATTTTATCGTTCTATTTAGTGGTGGGCTCGTGCCTGGTGTCTCAGGTCCCACCCCTCACCTTTTAATCTGATGTTTTAATTACTACTACCCTGTTTCTTACCTCCAGGTTTTAGTCTGTGCAGAGTGACTGGCTCATCTTGTATTTGTTTCTGATCAGCTGGCCTCTGTTCTCTGCTCTATTTTATCATAGTTCAACACTTGGTCTCTCCTATTCCTGTCATCTTCAGTGGTGTTGAGAGTATAAAGTTCATTGGCACTGTGTGCCCCTTATGCCTCTCTTCTGGGTGTTGAGCTATATTTTATCTTTTTCCTACTTTGATGTCTTGTCTTTGGTAGGAACAGGGGACTGATAACCATGTAGTTTAGTCCCCTCTAAACCCCAAAACAGCAACAACAGGACAGCCTTGAGTTGCTGCAGGTGCAGGGCATTAAGGTTAAATGTCAGGGGTAGGGTAGGGGATTCCCTGGCTCCTTCATTGATTTTAGATCTGGCTGCTTTTAAGAAACCTTGTACCTCTGACAGTTTTTATAAAAGTAGATTTTTGGAGATTTTAAACCAGCATGCGAATTTTATTATCGTCTATACAGATGGATCCAAGCAGGGAGATTGTCTCGGCTGCTCCATTGTGTTCCCTGAATCTGTCCTTCGGATAAGACTCCCAAAACAGTTTCCCGTTTACTATGCAGAACTGTTTGCTATCCTGAGGGCACTAGAACAAATCAAAAGGCATCAATGTATGAAGTTCCTGATCTGCTCAGACTCCCACAGCGCCCTTCTCGCTGTTGACCAAATGTATCCAGCAGATTGGATGTTGCAGGACATACAGGACGCTCTCCTTGCACTGCAACAACACCACAAGGAGATAATCTTCTGTTGGGTTCCTGGGCACATAGGGATCCAGGGAAATGAACTGGCTGATGCAGCAGCTAAAGAGACTTGTTCTCACCCCTTCCGTACGCTGTTCCGTCCAGCTGAAAGCCGTCACCTCCTTAGTGACACGAAAAACCATGGCTTTGTGGGATCAGTGGATGGATGTGGTGGACAGTAAACTATGCGCCTTAAAATCCTCAGTCCACCCATGGCGTACATCCTTCCGCCCTCGACGTGCTGTTGAAGTCGCCCTCACTTGTTTTCGAATTGGACATTGCCTGCTGACATGTGGTTTTATTTTATGCAGTGAAGAACCACCGGAGTGTGACAGATGTAGGACACAACTGTCAATACGTTTTATCCTCAGTTTTAGTCCTTTTGTAAGTTGTTTTAACATATCCCTAAAACTGTAGGTGTAATTTTTATATTTCGCAAGTCCGTCCGATATGCGCCATTTTTCTTCCATCCATTTACGTTTGAGCACGGGCGCTGATGAGCTTGATGTTGAGCGCCCTATACCACCAATAATAATAATAATAATAATAATAAACATCATCATCATCATCATCATCATCCTCTGTACACAAGCAGTGAATGTGAATTCCAGAGCTCTTCTGTTGCAATCTGGCAATGATCTGCAGAAGAACCTAGAGCGGTGAGGTGTCCATGTCACATGGCACATCTATAGGGGTCTGAAGGACAAGAGGACTGCTACCAGTGCCTTCATCTTGGCTTTTGAGGGTGATTAGTTTCCTGAGAAGGTCAAGGTGATGATTTACCAGTGTGATGTCAGACTGTACGTTCCTCCTCCTATGCGCAGCTGGATATTTGGGCACATATCCTCCTGATGTGATGCCAACTACACCTGTTAGGAGTGCAGATGGGCATCACATATAGAAATCCCTTGTACACCTCCTCCAGTCTTTGTTAACTGCTGCCAACACCACTCCCCCTGCTCACCAGATTGCGCAGTTCTACACAAAGAGCAGAAAATTATGGAGTATAAGACCCTGCACCAAAGAAAAAGTATTGAAAATAAAATTCATGAATTTACTGCATTGCAGGAAAGTCTCCACACTCGAATAATCCTCAGGACTTAGATTTGGCTGAATTTCGACATTGGTAGCTTTAGCAAAGAATGGGATGTATCTCGCAAAGATAGATCAGGTACGAGCAGAAGGGGGGGGGGGGGTGCATTACACTTCATAAAAATATTCTTTCTGCTAAATTCGAAGTTGAGAGTGACTGTGAAGTTATCTGGACACGTGTCACAGGTATAGGCGAAATTAAGTTAATAGTTGGGTATTTTTACTTGCCACCGTCACAGTGCTAGAGTCATTCAAAGAAAGTTTACAATCAGTAGCACGAAGATACGTGGGCCGTGCCTTATTAGTTCGGGGGACTTCAACCTGCCAAGTATAGACTGGGACTCCTATGCTTTCACTACAGGGGGGTTATGACAAGCAGTCTTGTGAACTGCTGTTGAACGTGTTTTCCTAACACTGCTATCAGCAGCTAAATCTTCAGCCCAAACACAATGGAAATATTTTAGACATTATAGCAACAAACAGGTCGGACCTTGTCAATGATGTCACTGTAAACAGAGGGGTTAGTGATGTCGTCATAGCGACAGTAGTCACTGAAGTTAATAAATTGCTCAAGAAGGCTAGGAGAGTGTTTGTGACAGAGCAGATAAGCAATTGTTAGTGTCCCACTTAAGGAATAGATGGACATCGTTTAGTTGAGGTATGGTGGATATAGAGGAATTATAGGGAAAGTTTAAATACATTTTAATAAATTGCTGGAGAAATTTGTCCCAACAAAGTGGATGAAGGATGCGGGAGACCCTCCAAGGTTTAATATTTTCGCATTCTGAGGAGAATGTTGGCGATTGGAGTTTCGTAAGTAGCGATAAGCGCCGTTGTTGTAATGATTCCCATCCCAGATTTTGTATCATTTCTGTAACGCTGTCTCCCCTGTATCGTGACAATATGAAACGAGCTGCCCTTCTTTGGACTCTTTCGATGTCCTCCGCCAAACCCACATGATAAGGATCCCACACTGGGCAGCAATACTCCAAAAATGGACGGGCAAGCTTAGTGTATGCAGTTTCTTTTGTAGTTCTGTTGCATGTTTTAAGGGTTCTGCCAATAAAACGCAGTCTCTGGTTCACCTTTCCCACGACATTATCTATGTGTTCTTTCCAATTTAAGTCTGAAGTAATAGTAATTCCTGGGTATTTTGTGGAGTTTACGGCCTTCACTTTTGATTGGTTTATCTTGTAAACAAAGTGTAACGGATTTCTTTTCATACTCATATGGATGACTTCACACTTAATTATTTAGACTCAATTGCCAATTTTTATACCATAGCGATATCTTATTCAGATCGTTCTGCAGTTGGTTTTGATCTTCAGATGATTTTACTAGACGGTAAATGATGGAGTCATCTGCAAACAACCTAAGACAACTACTTAGATTTTCCCCTAAATCGTTTATGTAAATGAGGAACAGCAGAGGACCAATAACACTACCCTGTGGAACACCCGATATCACCTCTGTTTTAGTCGATGTCTTACCATCGATTACTATGAACTATGTCCTCTCTCACAGGAAATCACCTATCCGATCGCAAATTTGGGGTGATATACCATAACCACGCAATTTGATTAAAAGCCGTTTGTGAGTATTGTTTGATATCAAGATGATAAATTACAAATCTGTGTCCCTGACAGTTGCATCTAACATTTTTAGGGACTTTATTTTGTTTTGTTGCTGATGTTACTTGGTAGGGACCTATCTGCTACAAGGTTTCCATGGACATACATCATGAACTAATTACTTCCTCATAGGCCAAAATGTGCTGTTAGTAGAAAAATGTCATGATATGCATGTAATTGTTAAAATACTATGCAATGTTAGGTAGTATTCTATTCACAGATAACACTAAATTTTAATTTCAGCCTATTCATTAATGAAGTACTGAATGGATTCCAGATTTCCCTCATGGTTGCCTGCCTCAGTGAATTCATGAAGGAAAGTGAACAAATCAACATTTTTAGGAATTCATTTCTGTGAGAATTTGCCAGTTTTCCTGTTGTTACTGAATGTTTATTGTCTGCTAACAGAAAAATTAACCCCATTTATTAACTAATTATCCAAAATGGGAATAACACTTGGTGAAATATTAATTTTTTCCTATTTTGAGTCACTTATTCATATGGATTTTCTGAAATTTAGACTGCACAGAATCTCACACTGGAATGGAGTTATGGATCCCATCTAGAGTTTTCAGCTACAAAAATGTATTAGCTTCCCACTAGTGTAGCATCATAGTGAAGATTTTGGATACAGTGGTAGCCGAGTGTCAGATTGATGTATCGCTTTTCTTGTTATTTGGGTGACATATTCTGACCAACTTTCATTTTAAAATATTGCATTGAGTTACTAAATTGAATAAATTTGAGGTCAAGGCATGCTTTTCATGCAAAAGCTGCTATTAGCCTCTTTCCTGTTGCAAGCAATTTCCCTTGTCCATGAATATGGCAATGACTTTGTCTTTTTCTGAAGTAATATATATATTTACATTTTCAGATTTTTATTTGATTACAAAGTTTGTAATTTTCTGAATAAAATAATATATATGTATCTCACAAACTCACATGGGAAGTATTTTATTTTATTTCTTAAATATAATTTACACTGGTTGAAATCTTAAAATTCTTATGTGCATTATGTCAAGATCTAATAAAATTGGTAATATTTATATAGAAGGCTGTGGATTGCTGTGTTTTAAAGGTTAAATTACATGTTTGTATTGGTAGCACTGTCAAAAACAGTACTCTATCATATCATGGTATAAACACACATTGTATGTCGAACTGCTAACATTTTTTCGAGGAAAAGTGATGAATAGATTGCTGAATCTATAAAAAAATAAAGTATTACACCAAAATGGAGTGTTTTTAAGAAACGTGGGTTTGACGGTGATAGATTTTTTAATAAAGGGAAACCAGTACACAACCTTTGCCCTCCTGCACCTAATTCATGGTGAAATTATCAAAATGCCCAGTACTCAAACAGTTCATACAGCCATAAGCATTCCACTCCAGCAGCAGTTGTGGATATCATAAAACATATTCACAGAGACCTTGCAAATCCTGAATTACTGAATAAGTGTCTGCATGGTCAGGCTGAGAGTCCCAATGAGTCGTTCAATAATCTAATATGAACTCGCTTACTAAATAATTGTTTTTTATGAAGAGTCAGTGATGCTGTTTTTTATTTTAATGATGGCAACATTGGTTGAGTGAAAGTGCTACAGCATATGGGAATTAAAGCTGGAGCAAACTGCATCAGAACTTGAAGGAATGGACAAGGAGTATAGAAAGAATAAAAGAAGAAAAAACTGGAAAAAAAAATAAAGAGGTAGAAGCCATTCCTGATAATTCATTTTATCTGTTTCATTTTCTCCGGAATCTCGATAACCACTTGGAGTATTCTAATTTTCAGGGAGTAATAACATACATATCCTGAGTCTACTGAACTAAAAGAACATAATGTTATTTATAATTAAAGTTATTTAGGATAAGATAAAAAGAACACAAAATTTTAACTGTGTAATTAAAAAATTATATTTCTGAAAGCAGTTGCTGAAATGCAATTATTGTAGTTCAGTAGGCTCAGAACATACAGTTAAATGTTCCGTAAAAGTTTCATGTCAATGGCTACAGTGGTTCCTGAAACACAGGGAAGCTAAATCACTAAATTTAACATTGTTGGGATAGGGCATTCCAACTCCCCTTAACAGCCACAAACATATCCTCTTCATCCCCATAGAGCCAAGTAAAGAATCAGGACTGTGTCATGTTTCAAATCAACGTTAGACATGTCTATCCACTACTAACTAGAAAAGAGTTCGATTAGTTATCAAAATGCTAAACCCCTCCGTGTCTCTAAGAACAGCGCAATCCTAATTACCAGTGAATGAGAATGTGATAGTTGAAACATCATCATGTGGGGTCAACAAAGACGATATGCAGAGGGTTGGAGTCCCAGGCAGCACAAAATTGTCTGTGGCATTCCTTTTAGCTGAACATGTGTCATCCCACTAATGGCGAAGAGACAATTAATATATTTATTTGTATAATACAACAGTGAATGGTGCCAGGTTAGAGTCCCTGCCACAGAAAAAATCAATTGTATCTCCATTTCAGGTCCCAATATAATGCTGTTAGGAATATGTTTTGTATGTGAGATCAGATTGTGCTCAGTTAACAATTCATATACGTACTGCATTCAATTGTACAACTTTATGGTGTTTGACACTTGAGAGTTGCACTATATTACATACCTTTAGTGGTTACCTGTCAGCAACAGTATGAGCTTAATGTAATCCCTGGCAAAGTGCTAAATTTATCATTTATTTCCGTGTTCCGATATCGGTCTTGTAAACTGATGATAATGAAAATGTCAGCTTTCTACATTTAATCGAGTCTCCATGAAACACGTAAGCTTTTGTTGATTAACAGTGCCTTCAAATTCAGATCACAAACAATAACTCGTCATGTCATTTAGCCGGCCGCGGTGGCCGAGGGGGACTGAGGGGACTGAGGCACTCCAGTCACGGTCTGCACGGCCACTACGGTCGGGGGTTCGAATCCCCCCTCGGGCATGGATATTTCTGCTGTCCTTAGTATTAGTTAGTTCAGAAGTAGTTTGTAAGTTTAGGGACTGATGACCCCGTAGTTAAGTCCCATAGACTATACAAACATTTGAACATTTTGAACATGTCATTTAATGAGCGTGAGAATGTACATGACTTGTCACTTATTACAACAAAATTTAATTTACAAATGTTACTGTCTGATCTTCAGTAACGTTTATTCTAATATTTGTTGTATGACGGTATTGTTTGAAATCTGGTCTGACTACCATAAAGAACATTGTTCTCTAGTGTCTTTTGTGCTACCTATCTTTAATTATATTTACAATGGCTAATTCTAAATCCTCCATACACAGAGAACTTTCTGGAGGCAGAAATTTAAAAAAAATGTTTATGCACACAGACATTGAGCTAAAATAGAGTCCTATGCCCAATTCAGCAGCACTACAGGGTCTTAAGGCGCATGCGTTGGCACCAAAGTTGGATCATTTGCATAGTGGATCTCGCTGTACTTACTTGGAAATAAGTTTTGTATTTGCACCTTTCTTCCTTCAGGGTGTGATATTTTCAATGTTAATTAGTTGATATATGCATGTCTGTTCTTTTATACATGTCTGAAATAATGGACACCATTATTGAAATGGTCATTATACATGTATAATGAACACACATTACCCAAGCTCTTGCTTCAACCCTTTGGCTATATGAACAAGTATCCCATCTGACCCAAATTCACATATGCCACACTACCAACATCCATTCCCCCTCTTTGCTGGCATATACATATTCACACACATCCAAAATAAGACACCATTCTTATGTATAATGTATACAATCCTCAACGGACAGTACAAATATTTTATTTCTATAAGCAAAATGATATTCGACCCCCATTCAGGAATAATGTCCAAAAGAACACTACATCATTTATATGGGTATTTGTATACAATGATGGTATTTGATTCATTTCCTCATGCAAATGCGGTAATGCTGCTTATCCTTGTGCAGGAACCTGATAACATGAGCATAAGAGGATGTGGATAATAGGAGTGCTACATCTATATTCTGTGACTCTTGAGAATTAGGGGCAGGTGGAAGGTCTGCTTGGGTGTCTAAGGTGGTCAAGGTAACCACTTACATTTTTTTTTTTTGGAAAGACAGATTAAAATCTCAGTCCGGCACTAATTTTCACTTATCAGCATTTTACTATTTCAGTGCTCTAGTGCAGCCAAAATCAGTCCTTTGCATCCTCTTTCTTCCTCTCATTAAATATATAACATTTACTCATATTTCTTACAATAATTTTGGTAATCATTTTTATCACAGGGTTCTTAATTTTATTTTCAGTCTCATCACTTGTGCGAAAGTTGAAGCAGCAAGCTAGAGAACAGATGGAAGAGCGAAGACCTTCTTTGGTTGCAGCACTGAATCAGATGGGTGATTTTTATATGGAACTGAAATGGGATTTCCAGAGTTGGGGTTTGTATCAAATTCCTTTATATTTGTTACCAAATTTTAAGCACCAGTAGAATGTTGTGATACATCTATATAACTGTACACATTGATCTGTATAGATAAAGAGTTATAGGTTTTGATGTAGGTTTAAGTTGTAAAACAAAGAATAAAATTTGGTTTCAGTGGTGCACAATTTCATTGTGAAAATACATGACCTCCCAGTAATGAAAGGGGTGATCTGTCTTGAATGAAATTTTAAGCAATTATGCTAAGTTCAGTTAATAAAATTTTCCCGAGCTTCCAGTTGTGTTAAGTTGTGAACCCACAAGTTCTCCTAGGCCATTGTCAAGTGGTAAAATGACTGCTGTATTGTCGTCGCCTTGCCGTTATATAGCCACGCTGTTGGCTGTGATGTCACTGGAGCCTTCTGCTTCGCCATATAAGGCATTGTTTACATCATGAGTCGGCTGCGTCCGCTTTTGGCTGCTGGCCGTGACGTCACTGGGGTTCACTTCTTCGTCCCGTGTCCACCGCGTCTGCTTCAACCTCGCTATGGCTGGGTCCCACGCTGTGCTGAGCTGTAAACCAACGTCCTTATTAATGGTGTTCTCAGATATTTTAATAGCTTCCTTTATAACGCTATCCCAATAGCCTTTCGTTTTAGCAATGATAGATGTTTCGTCGAACAGAATTCAGTGTCGATTTTCTAAAGAATGTTCTGCCACAGCTGATTTTTCTGGGTAGCGAAGACATAAGCACCTCTCGTGTTCTGTCCGGTGTTGCTCCACAGTGCGTACAGTTTGTCCAATATAATAGCAGCCACACTCACATGGTATTTTATATACTCCTGGTGTTTTGAGACCGCGGTAGTCTTTTACTGGCCTCATCATCATCTGTCTAATTTTTGCTGGGGCTTGAACACGGAAGCGATGTTAAATCTCTTCAGGATCAGGCTAATCTTTCCCGACACAGTTCCACAAAAAGGCAAAAAAGCTAGATTCTTGCTTTCTTCTTCTGACGTACCTTATCGCCAGAAATTGATTGTTCTATTTGTTGGTGACTATAGCTGTTATCCCTGAAGACCCTTCAGAGATGGGTTAGCTCTTGTGGCAGACTCTGCGTCTGAAACTACTTTTGCACGGTGAACTAGTGTGTTCAGAACGCGGTGTTTTTGCGCAGGGTGGTAGTGGCTGAGTACATTCAGATACCGATCCGCATGAGTGGGCTTTCTGTAGACACTGTGGGTGAGGTGACCATTGGTTTTCCAGCGAACGAGGACATCTAGGAAGGGTAAACAACCGTCTTTCTCTACCTCCATTGTGAATTTAATGTGGTCGTGAACACTATTCAGATGATCCAAGAATTTTTCCAGTTTCTTATATCCATGAGGCCAGATGACAAATGTATCATCGACGTAGCGGTAAAAACAACTTGGCTGCGCCGGAGCAGTGATCAAAGCAGTGTCCTCAAATTTCTCCATAAAGAGGTTTGCAATTGGTGGAGCTAACGGACTGCCCATTGCCACACTGTGTGTCTGGTCGAAATACTGGCCGCCATACGTGAAATAGGACAATGTCAAAATGTGCTTAAAAAGTCCCACAATTGTACTGTCGAATAAATGCGAGAGGAGATCCAAGTAGTGTTTGATTGGAACACGTGTAAATAAGGAGCCAACGTCAAAACTGACCATAATGTCACCTTCACCAAGACGCAGATGCTCGATTCGACTGATGAAATTTTCCGTATTCTGTAAGCGGTTCCCACAGTGACCGATGTGCGGTGTGAGGAGAGTGGCCAGATGTTTCACCAGTCTGTAAGTTGGTGAACCAATGGTACAAACAATGGGCTGAAGAGGCACCCCAGCCTTGTGAATTTTAGGCAGTCCATAAAGCATAGGTGGCCTTGGTGCCTGAGGGAGAAGATTCTTAATGACAGCCTTTTCTAACGATGACTCCTTAAGAAGTTTCGATATCTTTCTCATTTTTGTGGTTGGGTCCCATGGCAATTTCCGGTATTTATCAGCAGGTAGAACCATGGTGAGGGGGTCGTTATGGATTTTAGGAAGTCCGTCGAGTTCAGCCCTTGTTAAGTTAGACTTCGGTGGTTTCGATTTTGAAATAATACGGCACGTTTCACGATGAATTTTGTCTGCACTCTCACTCAGCATTTTGTGGATTGCTTGTTCAATTCCACTTATAATATCACAGACAGGGATGTTCCTAGGCACTGGTGCGAAGTCAAGTCCCTTCTTGAGTACCGAGATGGCACCTGTGTCGATCTCTCTCTCTGTCATATTGATGACAGTTCGTTCACCAGATTTCCTTTCTGCACTGTGTTGTTCTTGAGAGAGCCGGTTGAATTTCAGTTTCTGTTTCTCTGTGATCCTCTTCTGTGATGACATCTGTTGCCCTACAGAGGCTGCGTCGATACAGTCCCAATCCAGCTCCGAGAGTGCTTCTGTGTTTTCAGTTGTTTTGAACATACGTTTCAAATTGGTTAATGCCAGTGTCGTAATCAATACTAATTACCGTATTTGCCAGCATATGACGCACTGGCGTATAATCATCTTCTTCTGGTGTGATAAAATTGCAGTCTTGATGCAACCACATGAAATTGTCATGAATGATAATTTGAAAGCAACATGAACAGTTCCTTCGGTGTTAATTTTAATGTAAGATAGATTGACTGGCCAGTACTTACCTTAGTTCTGTACTGCAAAAAAAAAAAAAAAAAAAAAAAATAAAAAAAAAATAAAAAAATAAAAAAAAAAAATAAAAAATAAAAATGGAGATGATAAAATAGGACACTATCTTTTGGAACTGGCTACCTTCATCAGGCAGGAGAGGAGGGAAGAGGAAGGGAACGGGGAACAGAAGGGGATGTTTATTCATGACGTAGGTCATGATGTGGTGAAAGGTGATGTGTAGAAGTCAGAGATACTGTATGCTAAGTAGTGAGCTACGCCAATAGTAAACCAAAGAGGATAGATCAAACAGTAAAGAGAAAGTGAACTGAATAATGCTGAGTGGGGGATGGGGGACGGGGGACAGGTTTAGGTAAAATGTTTTTAATTAAGAGGGAAATGCCTGAACGCACGTGCGCACACCCACACACTAGGCTTGCACATAATAGTTCGCGATTGGGAGCATTCACTTTAGTTTGCGGCTCTGCCACGAACTAGTTCGCTCTTTTAGTTCGTTCACTCGCAGTGACGGCTGAGTGGCGTGGTCTGCGTGTGCAGGTGGAGGGGGAAGTTCCCACACCTAGCTGCTTCATGCGCTTGCTGCTTGAGCCGCTAACGATATCACACAAACCAAAAGAAACAGTTTGTGGATAATTTCTCGCATTTAAGTTTAGAGTTATCTCTATATCTTGGCATTATGGAATTTATTAGTCAGATATTGCAGAGTGCAGAACACATCAAAACTGAAATTTTGTAGCACTGAACTATAAAATCTAGTAGGCAGACGCTCACCTCGAAATGACTCATCAGCAGAAGGCAAACATGTGATTTTTAATTCTACTACACACCCTCTCGCTATTGCCCGTCGGTCTACAGAAAAGAATCCAACGAACTATGAAGCGAGATAAGTTTGGCATAATCGTCCACTGCTCCTAGTTCGTCCGCTCTTTTTGACTTTTGCTACCGCTACTAAAAAAAATCTTTTTTTTATGACAGCTTTTTTATATAATGAATCAGTTTTGCCAAAGCGTGTGCTATTACCCGTATTTTTTGACAATTTGACATCAAATACTTAGGAAAATAAACCAGTTATTTACACGAATGGGTGATACAATGTTATTCAACTACTTTGCATACAGAGCACTCCTGGTACCTTATTTTTAAAATAGGTTTCTTGTGAACTATGAAACTACAGCTTAGCTGCATCTTGGCTCGAAATGAAGGTAACTGGCAGAAGGGAATCGCGATTCTGCATGCTCTCGCGTCCTCTCGCTGTTCCCCGTCAGTCTTTGGAAAAGGAGCGGGCGAACTAAGAGGTGAGGGATCTGCGAACTAGTTCGCGTAGTTCGCCTATGGTAGCACTCTTCTGAACTACACAAGACTACAACCCCCCCCCCCCCCACACACACACACTCACAATTGGAGGAAGGCAGTCAAGGGGGAGAAATGAGTACTGAATGAAGGAGGGTGAGAGGTTAGTGCACGTGTGGTGTAACATGTGCCAAGGTCCCTGGATTGTCATGTTGGAGGACATGCTCTGTCACAGGATACTGGATGTCCCCAGGTAAACAGTCCATCTGTGACTGTTCATGCATTGAGTCAATTTGTTGGTGGTCATACCAACATAAAGGCCTGTGCAGTGGACTCGTGTTAGTTGGTAGATGACATGCATTGTTTCGCATGTTGCCCTGTCTTGAATGGGGTAGGTTTTTCTGTGGTGGGGCTGGAGTATGTGGTTGTGTGAGGATGTATGGGACAGGTTTTGTAGTTGGATGCTGTCTTCCACATATCTCCCAATCGAATACCATTACCACCGTCATATCCTTGTGCAAAACCTGTCTAGTCTATCCACCCAACACTTCTTATTCCAGTTGTGTCAAAGGCTTATCCTACCCATCAGAGGGTGGGCTTCCTGTGAAAGCAGCCATTTGATTTAACAAGTCTGTTGAAATCGTTACACAGCATTATTTGAGTGACAGTTATGAATTGTGGTCTTTTGTCAAAGAAATATTTGTATTTTTTCAGTGCGGAAGCCAAAGAAGTACTGATCTATAAAGATAATTGTTCTGTCTCTGTACAGCTCATTGTGTATGTTGAGGTGCTCACAGCACCCACTCACTCCTGTTACAAGTATTTAATGTTCCACATATGACTAGTTTCTTCGCATAATTATTACTTTCATCAAGCTTCTTTATACAAGACTAGCAGAAAACCTGGCGTTGCCCGGGTATTTATTTATATATTCCTGCCATTTTTCAGGTATATATTAATTTGTATAAGGGCTGTATGTCTGTTAAATCTCTTGGGAATACAATTAGTAGTAAATAAAAGATTAAAACTTGGTGCCTGATGGGGCGGTTTTCCATGAACATTACTCTTTACGTGCTCATATTGCATGAACTACGTGACGGAATGTGATACAATTTAGCAGCTACATTCAATGATATATGTATATACTGTCTGTAAAATTTCCTGTCACTACAATTTGTAGTCGCCGCGGTGGAGTAGCCGAGAAGTCTAAGGCGGCTCGCTGCAGAGCGCGCGGGTGCTCACCATGAATGTTTGAATCCTCCCTGGGGCATGGGTGTGTGTGTTTGTCCTTAGGTTAGTTTACCTAGGTTTAAGTAGTTTGTGAGCTACGGACTGATGACCATGCAATTTGGTCTGATAGATTTACAAACATTTGAACAATTTGTAGTCTGCAAATTATAAATTGTAACGTCATACCGAGAGCCGTAGTTTTACTCCATAAACAGTGGAAAAGTAGTAAGCGAGAAACTTTTTTCCTTTCATCATTTTACTCTGGTTGTCAGTGAGAAAAAGTTTAATAAAGGTTTGAAATTATGTTTAAAGTTTGTTGCAAGTCGCTAAGTACTGTCATTCTCAAACAGTGTATTTCGATAGTCTCGCCGCATTATATGGCATTTTTTGCGATTTCTATTGGTTATGACGAAATATCTTTTGAACCATTTGTCGTATATGATTCTTAACCCTGCAGCTTTTGTACCTCACGGCAAGGAATGTGTGTACCAAATTTCATTGAAATTTGTCCAATGGTTTAGGAGTAAATGAGCAGCATTGTCTCAAAATGCAGCAGTTTTTCGCGCATGTCATTGTTTATGACTTCATATCTCGTGAACTATATATCGTATGTGATTCCTACCGTCCTCATGGTTTGAAGCTTATGTGTACAAAATGTCATAAAGAATGGAACAAAACTGTAGATTTGTATGCAACATGTACAAACATATGGACATTCTGCTTTATATATTAGATATGAATAATGCACTGGCACATAGGAAAGTGAATCTTTTGCACGTCAAAGCTCATGGTTAAATTTTATCGACACATTGTGTTTGATCTGCCTGCATTTTGCCAGTAGACCTCCAGCATTGTTTATCCACTAAATTTTATCTTGTTGCTATTCAGTTAAATTAGCTTTTGTTACTGTTTCTGTATTGTTTCTCCGCACAAACTGTGGGCCTGCTCTCAAATGTAGTGAAGTATTCCTACTTATGGGTACCAGCTTTTTATCGCTACTGAAGTAACAATATAATCAACTTTTTTGTCTGTTGCTTTCTTTTCTCACAGTTTTACTGATCTAAGAATTTTTCCTGACTTACAAAAAGTCTTTGGTGTGCTATCCCCAAGACAACACTGGGTGTATGGTTTTCTCTTAACTTCAACTTTTTAGTGCACTAACTTATCGGGTGAAGTTGGACTCATTATAAGAAATCCACAGTTGACTGGACTTACACTACACCATCCTATGGTCATTTAAGACTGTACTAAAAGTGGCAGTTCCTTTTGTAGTTAAGAGTAAATGCAAGCATGAAGCCTTGACACAAGCAATTGTTAGTTAAATAAAATGTTGTTCTACCATGTTTATTTTGAGCAATAGCAAAATATTGTCAGATTAAAACGATAACTACACAAGTTATAGCCACTTTCATGTTATACACTATGTGATCAAAAGTAACTGGACACCCTCCAAAAACATACAATTCAGTGCAGTCTGCTGCCACCTACTGACAGGTACTCCATATCAGCAACCTCAGTAGTTATTAGACTTTGCGAGATAGCAGAATGGGAGACTCCATGGAACTCACAGCCTTCGAAAGTATCCAGGTGATTTGGTGTCACTTGCGTCAGAAATTTGTATGCAAGATTTCCACACTCCTAAACATCACTGCCTCTGATGTGATAGTGAAATGGAAACTTGGAGGACACATACAGCACGAAAGTGTACAGGCTGACTTCATCCGTTGACTGATAGAGACCGCCGACAGCTGAAGAGGGTCATACAGTGTCATAGACAGGCATCTATCCAGACCATCACACAGGAATTCTAAACTGCATCAGGATCCACTCCAAGTACTATGACAGTTAAGCGGGAGGTGTGAGAACTTGGATTTCATGGTCGAGCAGCTGCCCATAAACAACACATGACACAGGTCAATGTGAAATGATGCCTCGCTTGGTGTAAAGAGCCTAAACATTGGACAATCGAACAGTGGAAAAACATTTTATGGAGTGACACAGTACACAGTGGGGCAATCTGTTGGCAGAGTGTGGGTATGGCGAATGCCCTGTGAACGTCATCTGCCAGCATGTGTAGTGCCAATAGTAAAATTCGGAGGAAATGGTGTAATTGGTCATGTTTTTCATGGAGGGGACTTGCACCCCCTTGTTGTTTTGCATGGCACCATCGCAGCACAGGCCTATGTTGATGTTTCAAGCACCTGTTGAAGAGCAATTCAGGGATGGCGATTGAATCTTTCAACACGGTCGAGCACCTGTTCATATTGACAGCCTGTGGAGGAGTGTTTGTATGACAAAAACATCCCTGTAATGGACTGGCCTGCACGGAGTTCTGACTCGAATCCTAGAGAACACCTATGGGATGTTTAGGAACGCTGACTTCATTCTAGGCCTCACAGACCTACATAGATACCTCTCCTCAGTGCACCATGCTGTGAAGAATGGGCTGCCATTCCCCAAGAAACCTTCTAGCACCTAATTGAATGTGTGCCTGAGGGAGAGGGAGTTGTCAACAAGGCTAAGGGATGGTCGACACTATATTGAATTCCAGCATTATTGATTGAGGGCATCACCAACTTGTAAGTCATTTTCAGCTTCGTGTCCAGATACTTTTGATCACATAGTGTAAGTCATATACCTACTAGGGAAAAGTATTATTGATTTGGAATTAAACAGTACAATAAGGACATTCTATAACTCTCCGCAAAGACGTAACAATGAGCTGCAACAGGCACATAAAAAAAGACAGACACATACGACACTTAAGATATCGGCCACGGCCTTCTTCAGAATAAAGAACATTCATTCAACCACACAGGCACACTTCACAGTCACACAATCATCCACTCTCTGAATTTGGAGTGCGTCAACCGGAGATGACGGTTGTGTGACTGTGTGATTGCATGAATGTTCCCTATTCTGAAGAAGTCCATAGCAGATAGCTTAAGTGTTGTACGTGTGTATCTTTTTTTATGTGCCTGTGGCAGCTCGTCATTACGTCTTGGTGGTAAGTTGTAAACTGTCCTTATTATATTGTTTAATTCCAACCTAGAGTTTCCAGTATTAGATATTATAAATGTGGGTCACATAAATTCTTACCTCACTACAATAGTAGGTAAATTAAAATTGCACATGAAAATTATGGCATTACAAGATTATAGAGGTGTTTTATGTCAGCAAAGTGTAGTTACACATTGTCCCTAATTCTTAAGTCTCAGAAGTTCTGAAATTGATACATTGAGGCATTTGTAACTATGTTCTTACTTATGTACATTATAAAATTAATCATAGAATCAATTGAAGTATTTGTAATAGTAACACTGACAGTTAAAAATTAAATGCACACAAAGTTTCAGGAAGATCCCAAGCCTTCTATACCAGTAACCAATTTCTTTGTTTGTTAAACCATATGAAAACATTGTGTTCTGTGTGATACTTTTCCGTAAATGTATCCTATGCACTAGTATGTATCATGAGTTGAAAGGAGAATTATTTTCGAAGATGTTAATAGTTTCTTACAGTAAGTGATTTCTGTATGGTTTTACAGTGCCATTGGTGTCTAGAATTCTTCCATCTGACATATGCCGTATTCATAAACGTGGTTCCTCAATCCGCTTGGATACAACTCTAGTGGATTTTAATGACATGCGGTGGGAGAGAGGTGACATTAGCTTTATCTTCAATGGAGACAGGAAACCTGGACAATCACTGACAGTGTTAGATAACAAGCAATGCCTTTATCAGCGAGTGAGGTATGAGGTATGGTAAACAATGATCTTAAAGCTTTTCCTATCTAAATTAAGAAAATACTTTCAAATAAGTAATTATTGTTGTTTTCATTTTGTGATAATATCACCAGTTATCATCTCCCTCTAAATTAATTCATGAGAGTAAATATTGTATTTCATTTTATTTTAACACACATTACACAATGTTACTGGCAAAAGGTAAGTGCTGAAGTTAAGGGAACAATTAAACAAACTGAGTGTTGAAAACTGTAACACTGCTCTTTATGCAGCAGCTTTCTTGTAATTAGAAATAATCTTACTTTACTGGGAGATTCAATAATTAGTAGTGACACACTAAGCTAAAAAGTAAAACCAGAAAATTATTTTACGTGGATTTAATATTGAACAATAATAAAGTGAAATGAAGTTGCCCCTAAATAGTACCATAGGTCTCAATAGTGTTCAGGCCCATGGTGTACCATATACACTAAATTGCATTGTAAGTGGACAACTTTTGCTTATCATTGATGAAGTAGAGTTCGTTTAAAAATTGATTCCCCCCCCCCCCCCTTCCCTCCTCAGTGTAGGGACTTCTTTTACTGGCAGTGAAGACAGCCAATCACGGGTTTGTAGATAATTACATATTTTGGTCTTACTTTTGTTGTTTCAAGGTTTGTGCCTAATAATATGTTGGAAAAAATCATGACACATTCGAAGTAAACAGCGAAATATTTTTAATAAGCAAGAGTTTAAATGGGAGAGTGCAATTAAAGCTGTTCTGTTGGGTGCCAACCTAACAACAGTCTCAAAAATCTTAACATTTTCATTAAAAAAAAGTATTTTACAAAATAAAATGATAAACTACCTTCTCATAAATTACATCTGTGCCATCACAAAAAATTGAAAAATACACGAGCCGCATTTTCTAAACAGAAGTAATGTATATGCTGACACCATAAGTACATTTTAAGCACTGAAATATGTTGGTATATAAACGACAGATAAGTTCTACAGCTGCAAGGGAAAGTATATTGTCACTTATGATGGAAAAAAATGTATATTTCAGCTGGGAAAAGTGTATTTTCACCCACGGAGGAGGTATATTTTCACCTAGTGGGATTGTATTATCACCCAGTGGTGAGTGTGAGAGTCTATTTACTCCTGGGAGAAATGCATATTTTTAACCAGGAAACCCTTTTTCCCCTCCATGTCTGAGTGTACACACTGATTACTGTAATCAGTAGTGCTGCTATTGACAATGTTAACACATAAAGATCGGAAAGTAAATTCTGTAAATACTTCGACTTATATTACAATACTCTTGTATGAAAAAGGAGTTGAGAACTAATTAATGAAAAATGATATGTATTAAAACCAAAAATAAGTACCTACTCAACACATTTTGCATCAGTGAAAATTTTTATATAAGCCTTATTCAGCAAGGTAACTTGCAGATCCCCTGAAAAAGCATTTGTTTATTGAGCAGCTTTTGACGTACATCTATGGAACATGTCCAAGTACATATTAGCTTTGTCAGAATTTCTTTAGTTTCTTTGTTTTACAGAACACCATTCAAATTGCTTGAATAATTAACACAAGTTTGGCCTCAATATTATTGAATAAGTGTACATATTACATAGCAAGCCAAGAATATTGTTAGTCATACATTTTCTAGTATTTAAATGAGCAAAATTTCTTCATATTACCTAATTAATTCAGCGACAGAAATTCTTTGATTGAATATAAGGAGGTCTCTAATGGAAGACCCTTTATCAAATTTTATACCTCTCTCTTAATTTGGCATTAGTGATGTTTGAAGGTAAACAGTTGTACTGTGTAACTTAACAGCTATGTAGCCACTGCTTTTTTTTTTTAAACTGTTGTTTAATGCTGGAGCGTTCTGAATTTCTTGCAATTCTTAATTTGGTGGTGATATACATCTCTATTTTTAATAATTCTCTCTCTCTCTTATCCTTTTATTGCAAGCATGGAGCAGAATTTTGTATTTGTATAAACTGTAGTGAGCTAGAATCTTTTATTTTTTTGAAGAGTGGTTTGCAGTTGTCTCTTGATCTTACATTTTCTATAATTCTGATTGCTATCTTTTGTAATTTGAACATTATTATTTTTTTTTTTTTTTTTTGCCTGTACAGTGTGCGCCCAAGTTGTAACACCGTAGCTCATTATAGCATTGAAGTATGGAAAATAGAAAACAAATTTAAGAAACTAAACATATTTGCAACACCACACACACACACACACACACACACACACAGAGAGAGAGAGAGAGAGAGAGAGAGAGAGAGAGAGAGAGAGATATATATATATATATATATATATATATATATATATATATATATATAATGTGTATTGCAAATATTTGTAAGGATAAGAAAGTAACTGCAGCTTTTGATAATAGTAGTTCATTTTACACACTTCTCAACACAGTGACATTTGTGATCTTGCTTGGAAAATTGCTTGTGTATGGCAGAAGTGAGTGACAGTTTGCATTGGTATTTGATGTCGCTTGTGTGTGGGTACATTTATTTGCATATATATTATGAGAGGTACTGTGGCTCTGCTTGTTTCAAAGATGTACTTTGACTTTACCAAAGGTAGCAGGAGATGTTTTTTGTTGTGAAGATGATGTGACTGTGGTAGTCCCTGCCTGAAAGTAATTATCTCCACTCGACATTTACTGGAACACTAAAAAAAATTCTGTACCGGTAGCAGAGAATATTTCATCTGCTTATGCTGTGTGTGTTAACTGAAAAAGCCTGCCAAAATTATTAAATACCATTTCATTGCTAGTACAGACAGAGCTCTTTGCAACATCTGTGGATTTGGCATCTCTGACAAGCAGTGCTCTTATTCAGTATCATATTCCCAAGTCTGTTCTAACAAGTTTTTGCTGTGGCAGCATTTCAAAATGACTTGATATCAGGTCAGTACCTTCCAAAGTGTCAAAAACATTTAAAAACAATACTGAATGAAACTGTCACATCTTATTGACTATACCACTTACTTCATCACTATTTTTACAGTTTTAATGTACCAGTACTACATTTATTTTTCTCTCTCTCCTACACACACATTTCTTTCAGGATATTATTGAAAACATTGTTTCTGACTGCCGTGTAACATTTCACAAACATTATGCTTTTGTATAAAACACAAAACTGTTCCTTAATGTCTCAAGATGTAATATGTAACCTATTTTTTCAGTTACAGACAAACAAACAAACAGCCATAAATCACACTTATGTGAGCTATGAAAAATAGTAGTAAGAGGGAAAAAGTCCTACGGTTTCTATTTTTTGTTCACCGCTGTAAATTGAAGTTGTCATTTTTCAAGCTGAGGATTTCTGTTGCCTTTTAAGTATGAACACTGCTATTTTTAATGATTGCAGCAGGTAACCGAAATTTTTGCTCAGCAATCCTACATATTTTACACATAAAATGGCACATGCAAAAGTTTTTCAAAATGCAACAAAAGCAGTTCATTTCATCAAATTAATCAAACAACACACACTGTATCTCCTTTTATGTATTTGTCTTTTAATCATTGATATTACAAATATACAAATGATAAAGAGGTAACAAATACATGTAATATTACACATTTCATAGTCTGCAAAAAATATTAACAAACAGTATCATTCAGAGATCACATGACTAATGTGTTGAATATGCACAAAATGAAGTGTTCACATCAGAGATATTTTCACTCTGGGAGTCACAGAACCTCTCATAAATAATATACAAATAAAGGTACATTATTTGGGGCTCTTACCAGGTCTTGGGGGGGGGGAGGGAATATTATGAACAGTGGTGTGAGAAGGTCTACTTTCAATAAATTTCCTTTTATCAAGATGATTTATGTTAAGTCTGAGAATGGCCAATGAATCATGGAACATTTGACTTTCATTTAAAACTTAACACTTTGAGGACTACCCACTTAGAAAAGTTTCAGGCCCAGAAAACCAGCCATTTGTGCCAGTATTTAAACTTTTACTGGCACATCTGTGTTTATTATATCTTAAAGGGTATCACTTGCTTAAAAAAGACCAAGATTCAAGGTTAGTTTTTCATATTTATTTTATTTCTTTCGTAGATCACAAATTATACACTAACAATGGGGAAAAGTATAATTATCCTTAAAAGTTCCGGGATCTTCTACACTGGTGTGTGTGTGGAATCTTTACCTTTCAAATGATTGGTAGGTTTTACAGCTCTGAGGGAAAGTACATTGCCAGTAAAAAAAAAAAAAGAAAAAAAAGAAAGAAAGAAAAAAAAAAGTGGGACTAGATTATTATACACATGTGGGTTCATTTTTATGAAATGATAATAGGGGAAAGTGGTATATTTTCTAAAATATCAGTTAAAAGTGTTTGATACACTCATGAATGCATGAATTGGGAACATTTAATTGGTAATCTGTTACACCTGGATGACGGCTCGTATGGGTCATTTAATTTAAGCAGTGAGTTACAGAAAGTTTTAGAAACCTTTGTAAGCACTGACTGCTCAGCTGTTACCAGCAACTAACAGAGACCACTTGGAAGTGGGTACTGAGGCAAACATGTTGCTTGATGACATACCAGATGTGCAGAAGATGTTTGAGCTTATACAAACACCGTCATAAGTATTAAATGTTTCTTAAACCAGTTTCGCATAATTTAGGAACAGTGAATTGCTGCATCATTTTGCTGGAGTTAAAGATGTTGTATGGGTTGCTGCAGATGAACAAATGCTTACGAATATTGTATATTGACCTATCTTTCACAGTTGAGCAGTTATGGCAGACGGCCCACATCATCCCATGTAAATAAATAAACCCAGATAATATTTCATATTTACCTCTGTTCCATATTGCAGTAATATACTAATATTTTTCAGGAAACAGAAGTTGAAATAGAGGATGAAGTTGATATTTTGATGAGTAGTGACATTATGGCTGCTCAGATGTCGACAAAGTCAATCACTTTTACACGTGCACAAACGGGTTGGATATTTCGGGAAGACAGGAAGGTAATTGTTTGCTTAGATGTTGTTACTGACTGGTGGTTATGTCTTTATTGTTGCTGTAAATGTTCTTACTGTTTTGGGTGTAAGAGTATGTATTCATGTGTCTTAAAAAGGGAATGTACAGCTGCTCTCATCGGAATTTGTTTCTGGTGTTTTAGAGGATCTTATCTCTTGCATCACCTTATTTATTGATGATTTCAATAAACTTTTATAAGTTTAGATAGATAATAATAAACTGCTGCTATTTTAGTTTGAAAGTTGTTTTAAATTTGTAATAATATATGTCTCCATTCATGTTCCCATCAGATCCTGATTATAGATCTTACATCTGATTACTGTACCTAAATCCCAAACAATTTGTGTAATGATAATGAGGACAAATGGAGTAGAAGACAAGCAGACTCAATTGCCAATTACAATTTATTTGCTGAAATACAAAATGAAAACATTTGTGGAAACAAACACCATATGACTATGCTACCACTGACTGAAGGGAAAACAGATTGCTGTCTATAAATATAGTGAAGGGGTTCACATGTCTGAAGTACATGGCAAAACAATACAATAAACGAAGACAGTTATGGTTATGAATTCTTCAGAATGATAAAGTGGCCAATAAATGAATAAATAAAAAAAAAAATTGAATGAAGAACTCCGTCAAACAGATAAGAGAGAGGGAGTTGATGCTGTTTATACTGTAAAATGATTGTCTTTATAAATGGAGAATTATAGAACAATGAACAGATGACACAGTTGTGAGAGCTGAAAGCAAAGACTGTTTTTGGTCACACAAGTGTTACAGCAGTTTTTGTCTTTTCCACATCACTTCTAATATGACTGTGTTTTAAGGTTAGCGTCTGTGTTGTAACCCAACATTTTCTTCTACATTTTTCAGTGTAATGTGTTGTAAAGTTGAAGAAATTTCTGTAGTGTAGACTATTGCTTGCATATGTGGTTCAGTACCTCAGTTTCACAAATGCCACATTGCTTTTGGAAAGTTTCAGGGTTTGATCTCCATTTAGATTTAAAATATTTCCTAGATACTGTGGCCAATGTCAGTATAAAATGTATGTAAAAAAAAAAACCTCGTTCAGCTCTCAACTTTCCATACTAAATTGTATGCCTTGTAATTTATTGGATGACTTGTACCATGTATCACTATCATCAGTACAATGCCCAGTAAAGTGTTTTGGTATTTTGCCTATACTAACTGCTTTACTTGCATGTATTACCTACATTTTTAAAGTTATGCAGGCTGATTTTGCTAAATGAAGACCAACTACAGGAAATGATTGCTAAGAGGATTAGGAACAAAACAGGTCATATGGCATTACCAATGGAAATAGGTGCCAAGAGAGGCTTAGTAATACTAAAATATTTGTTAAAATAAATAACTTGGGTTACTGCCTCGTATTACTGTCTTCTTCTTCTTTTTCTTTTTCTTTTTCTTCTATTACTACTACTACTTACGATTTCTTCTACAATTTTCTTTTTTTCTTTGTGTGTAGTGTTTTTAAAATTGTTTCCTGATTTGTTCCTAGTTTGTACTCTTCATTTTACAAGATTTTAGTTTTGGCTCTCCTTGGAAGCCAATGTGCTCCTGCAGTTTCTTCTTGAGTTGAGTAAAATTTTTCTTCAGTTTTGCTTCCAGAAGTTTAATGACTATGCACTTAATAATTCCAGCAATAAAAACATACTAGAGAAGATTACCTCAGCTAAGATAACTTACTCATAACTCCTTTCCAGGAAATGGTTGGGCCTTTTCATGCAGATTTCTATGTCATCAATGGAATGTTACTTGAGTCAAGGAAGAGGAGAGAACATCTGTCAGAAGAAGATTTGCAAAAAAATAAGGCAATCATGGAAAGTCTGACAAAAGGCAGTACACAAGGGTTTGACAGTAATGGAGAGGTAACTAAAATCTCATATGATGACGCAATAACTCATGTAGTAAACTTCAAAATTAGCTCTGTGAAGTTTGTAAGTTTGTAGGCTTTTGCTAGAAAACATCTAACGGTGAAAGTGAAAATGAAGGTGACATGTTTATTTACTGTTCAGACTAGCAATAACAAGTTGGAAATGATTGTCTCCTTTGCCTGTAGTTTTGTATCTGAATATTTATTTGATATCATCAATAAAAATTTCATACATTTACTTACCATTAACATTGTAACACTGCTTTTTTTTTTTAAAATTGAAGCAATGTCAACTTTTTTTTTTTCAATTACAATGTTTGGCTTTTGCCAACTTTGTATTATCAGCTTTCTTTGTATTTTTTGTGTGACTGTTCTATATTGAATTTTGATGTGTGAGGACAAGCAGTTTTCTTTGTTTCTAATGTACTTATACACCCTCCTTTATCCCAGTTTAATATCAACACAGAAATCTTTATTAGCACGTTGACTGCTGTACTACTTTTTGTTGGTCAGAAATACAAAGTGCAATCTTCATTTCATCACAAAGTAAATATAAAATTTGATGTGTATTACAGTTCACTAATTTGTTAGAAACAAACCGTAATCAATTCAACCAAAATTTGACATATGAATCATAGCTAGCAGAGTCAGTATGAATAAACAAAGAGCTAAGAGCTTAATGAAAAACCAAATCCATTGAAAACCCTATTACACATTTTCACACGGTCCAGAATTGAAAAACCTAAAATTGAGGAAAACGCATAAATGATTGAGGTTTCAAATAATTAGTGTTTTTAATTAACTCATAGTATTTAATGGGATGGCTGAATGTAAGTGGATCAGTTTGTATTGTAAAAAGTAATAACACTTCACTTAATTGAATCAATTTAATGGAATAGCCCGTGACGAGTACACGAAACTACGACATACCATCACAAATCTGCACTGCTAAAGACACCTAACCAGACAATTGCTTCAAGCGTCAGTCGTCGTGTAGCTGCCGCACAGGCAACAGCATTGAACGGCTCCAGAGATGCCTCGCTATAGGAGAAGATTTCGACGTTCCCGTCTGCCTGTTTATAAGGCTATTGATTCAATTGATATTACTCCTGGTGTTTCAGGGGTAGGAACAACAGCGCAGTCCGAAGTTTTGCATGGTCCCATTACGTTTGTTGGGTCACGTTTCGATTTTACTATTAAAACTACTGAAGTTTTCGGTGGATCTGGGTGGCTTACTGTAGCCTTTGTTCGCTGTAATGATGCGAAGCAACCTGGCCTTGAGTCTTTCTCCGAGAGGGACATCTTTTTATGCCTTTCATTTACAAACAACTTAATTGTGCTTTTTAAATTTTTGTTTATTTTATTATATTTAAGTTGTGTATTATTTTTAATAAAATGACACACAAAATCTAGCCTCAATAATCCCTGTCACAAAAGAGGCACGAATGAAACACATGTTTAGTGATATAAACTCCTCAAAACCTGTTTTACGAAAGTCGTGAAATTTTGTGTATGTGTTTGAGGGGGGGGGGGGGGGGTCCGTGGATTATTCAGATTTACTGTTTGGACCCGATAGATGCGCTGAAAATTTGAAAAATTTGAAACTGGTAAGTTTGGTACCTTCCAGTTAGATTCCTACTTTATGTGTTGCCATACTGCTCATTCGATTATGATAAAATTGTGCACATTTGACATTCAGATCAAGAGGAAATGCACTGTCTACATTAGATTTCCTATGAAGTGTAGTGGAGGGTATTTTACAACAGACACAACACGAATCTAGTTTTATCCTGATCTTGATTAAATTTTACACACTTGACTTTCTAAACGTGAGCAACTTCACTGTCTACATATGACTTTGTACAGTGCATGGTTGAGGGTATCTTACTACAGACTTTGAAACTGATTGATCATGAAATTTGGCAGATATATGTAATTTTCCACATACAAGGCAGGGCAGAAATGAACAGAGAGAGGGGACAGGAGGCTGGCAGAAAGTGAATGGGGAGGTAATGATTAATGATAGATACGGAATTGATGAGTGGATAGAGGGGGGGGGGGCAGCTGGCAGAGGTAGGTAGATGGGGAGAGGGACAGAGAAAGGAAGGAGAAATGCAGGAATTAACAGATTATTAGAATAACTTGAAGAGAATGACCTATTGATCCATAGTCAACATGGATTAAGAAAGTATCATTCTTGTGAAACACAGCTAGCCCTTTACTCACATAATGTAATTAGTGCTATAGACAAGGGATGTCAAATAGATTCCATATTTCTAGATTCCCGGAAGGCTTTTGACACAGTACCTCAGTCGTCTTCTAATCAAATTGCGTGTTTCTGGAATACCGTCACAATTGTGCAATTGGATTCATGATTTCCTGTCAGACTGGACACAGTGCTTTGTAAAGTCATTGAATAGAACTGAAGTGACATCTGGCGTTCCTCAGGGAAGTGTTATGGGGCCCCCTACTGTTCTTTATTTTCGTAAACGATATAGGAGACAATCTGAGTAGCTCTCTTAGGTTGTTCGCGGATGATGTTGTCACTTACCAGTTAGTAACGTCACCAGAAGATCAAAAGCAACTGCAAAATGATTTAGATATCTGCATGGTGCAAAAAATTGCAATTGACCCTTAATAATGAGAAGTGTGAAATCATCCATATGATCACTAAAAGGAGCCTGTTAAACTTCATTTGCATGATAAATCAGTCAAAAATCCTGACAGTCAAAGCTCCTGACGAATATTTTGGTGCATATTATCTACATATATCAAATATAAACTACGAACATGTATGTAATTTGCTGCACCTTACACCATTTTTTGTGAAATCTCGTGTAAAGTGGGGCTCTAATGTATAATAATAATCTTGTGTGGCCTGGTGCAAGTCTTTCAACTGGACGTCAGTTGGGCGACTTGCTTGTCCCTAACCTACCCCATTTATCCAACTGTGAAAAGGGGATCTACTGTTTAACGTGGAACCCTAACCTTGTGTCTTTTTTGGTGACTCCTCACATCATTGAGAGGTGAAGGCTAGGTTAAAAGAATTTATGAAAATTATACATTCCTACCGAAATTTGATCCTGCGACCTCTCTGATACAAGTCGTGCACTTTACCAATAGATTGATGGGTCTGACTCGTACAATACAAAAACTTTTAATGATGGCCCAAGTGAATCCACTGAATTCCATGCAACTGAAATGCTTAAAATTTGCAAGGAATCTAACAATGAATTTCTTAAAGCCAAAAAATAGTAATTTTGAATAAATGGAACTTGTAGGTATCTTCCTTATCTGGCAACTGGTATATAAGAAGCATCCAGCTTTTTTAACCTATTTTTGTAGGAAAATAAAGTGTCTTATATGCTGGCAAATACAGTAATTTGCTTGTGAGGAACAGTGTCAAAGGTCTTCTAGGAATCTAGTGATTTGGAATCTATTTGAAATCCCCCGTCAATGACGCCCATTACTTCATGAGAACAAAGAACTCGTTGTGTTGCACAAGAATGATATTTTTCTGAACCCATTCTATTGACAGTGTCTGAGATTTCACAGGTCATAACCATTGAGGGTGGTGGCTTAATGGTTGGTAATTCATGTGTTGTGTACTGTGACATCCTCATTCAACAATTCACAGTACACCATAGATGTGTTTGAATATGTGAAGCTGAATTCCTGCACCACTGCCAAAATTGAAATACCCATCCATAGGTCACCGACCTCCACATCCTATTATGACGACATTGCATGTTACACAAATCACTTACACAAATACATCTTAAAAAGTCTGCTACACAACTGCAGCTGGCACAGGAGCCAGAGGTGCACAAAAACCACGACCATGCCATCTGTGCCACACTATCCCATGACATTTGCTAATTCAGTGTATATAATATTTTTAAAGAATGATTATACCATTAACAATAATCATTTAGTTAGCATTTTCTGCATTTATACTATAGAAATAGTGTATAACAGAATAAAGACATTTCACTTTCCAGCCAGTCAGAAGACCATCACTGTCACCTCCACCTGAGAGCAAAGTTACCTGGGAAGAATATGTTAATAGTGATGTTGGTGCTCATCCTACATTAGGAAGGGAAATGGTGTATAAAGAAACAAGCAAAGCATTCAAAGCCACAGTGGCAATGGTAAGAAATAATTTTTCATTGTTCTACACTTCTTGACAAATGCAAAGGAACGAACGACAACTGCTATGCAGCACCTGATCACTGGGACCAATGATAGTAAAAGAAATGTAGAGGGTGTGATGTGTTTAACTGCAATGGAACCAGTGCACAAACACCCTATATGTGTTTGACCTTTAATGCCATTTGCTGTTCCACAAGGGTTACTGTAAAACTGATTAGAACAACATTCCATGTGATATGGGAACATGATGAAAGAGTGCTTTCGTTCATGGACAAGCAGGTGGAATTCTTGAAGGCAGTCAAAATGTCACCACCATGGCTGCAGTAAAGGCTGGATCAAAACATTTTACAGTTAAAAAATGGCCACTGATGGGGGAAATGTTTTGCAGAAGCATGCTGGTGTTTGTTGTTGGGCCACTACACCTCACCTCAAGAGAATCACCCTAATGATGAAAAAGGAAGGGGGGCCGGTGCCTCTATGCACACCACAGAATGTTCATTGATGTCATTGGTACAAATTTTATGTTATGGTGCAGACAAGCATTATTCACAATGGCCAAACACTGTTGCATTTCTTTGTGTGGGGGAAACAGCACAAGGCTATTGCAGGGAAATTTTTCTGGATATTGTTAATCTGTTTAGGGGTTGTGGTAGGTCCTGAATTTGTTTCCCAGCTGCTGAGGTGTCCTACACACAAGAATGTGTGGATATGAGATTATGTAAAAAACGCTTCATGTCGAGACCTTATGGAGGATGCCTTCGATGCTCTTGGATGACATGTTTCTCAACAAACACCCTCTCCTTCAATTGATATTGCCTTGGGAGAGTTTGGTAGTCAGCATGAATAACATGTGCAAAATGAGCAACATTGACCATTATGTTGGGGTGCTGCACCTGTGTTAGATATGAATGTTGTTTTCATAAGTTATCCCACTTTCCCATGTGGTCAGGTCTGTAAAATGTTTAGTAATAAATATATGACTCTACCTTTTTTTATACACATGCTGTGTTTAATGTTGTCCAATGTTTCTTGTGATTATTACTCCATGTTGTCTCTGTTCCTTAGCAGTTATCAAAAGGTGTAGTATTGGTTTAACACCATTAACCTTTTTACTGCTTATATTTTCTTCATAATAACTATGGGGTGTTTGTATGCCATTGAATGAACAAATAGTTCACATAAAAAAAAAAATTAAAACCACCCCACCCTTGGTTCACAAGCTGTGATATGAACAGTGATCCTTATCGTAATTGCTTTTAATATCTTCATTTCTGTCAATAATCACCAATTTTCTAGTCATTTTGAAAACTGTTTTGGTCAGTGATGACCATTTTGAAGTCTACAGCAAATCAGAACCAGGAGGACACATTTAGTAAGACTACCATATAAAACATAACTAATGCATTACAGTCATCAATTCATAAAACATGTTTAAAAAATATTATTGAGCATACCTGTTGTTACATTCCTTAATGAAATATAACCATAATGCCATCGTGACAACATAAGAGTATCTACATGACTGAGTCATGGTATAAGCTTAAAATAAACATCAAAATGGGCCACAGAGCTGGTGACAACATGTTTACTATGTTAATGTGCATAACAAAATGTAGTTCAGTAGCTGTTTACTAGTAATTTAGTTGTACAACCGCTATGTATCATTACTTATATCATGACTCAGTCATGAAGATACGTTTAGGTTGTGACAATGCCATTGTGGCTATATTACATTACGGAATGTAATAACAGGTATGCTGTATAATATTTTGAAACATATTTTATGTATTGATGACTGTAATGCAGTATTTGTTTTATAAGGTAGTCTATTACTAAATGTGTTCTTCTGGTCATCAAAATAATGGAAAATTGGTGATTATTGACAGAAATAAAGATAAAAAACCTTGTTCCAAATTTGAAAATAGTTCATTCTGGTGGAAAGTTATCAAAGATTCAAAGTTAATGGGCATGATACAAACAGCTTGCTTTCCTGTGGTGGGGTGCCTCAACAGAGAGCCGTATCATAAATGTAGCCTTAAGATTCCTAAACTTTCCCGCAAGGCAACACCGTTCTATTACAGTAATTTTAATTAAGAGTGATTATATTGTAACGAATGATACTTTAATATACACAAAAATATATTTCTTTAATTTCTAAGAACAGTACATACTAAACAAAGAGAATGGTATTTTGTACTTCTTCACAGGTTTCTCTTTCGATTCTCATTAGTAAATTACTAGTTTCATGACACCCTTAATGCTACAGCCTGACACCCTATGATGTTCGAACACCCAGTTTGGAAAGTCTGGTTTAACCACATCAGAGGTGTATTTCCAGAGAGGGCAGATTAGTAAATGATCCCTGAAGAGAAACAACAGTGTTCTCTGTAGTTGAAGAGGCAAGATTGTGGATGATTGATTGATCTGGCTTTATAACTGTAGTCAAGGTGGTCTGTTGGTGTTGTCATTTACTGAAAGTAAAGGAAAACTGCCATCATTATATTTCCCCCTAGGACATCAACACTACTTTAAAATTACGTCATCTTGGATATAATATTTTGTAGGTAAAATAGTCCCACAGCCATATCTCTGGGTCTGTTCATGCTATTCAGAAACAAGTTGTCCGTGGGGGAGGTGGCAGGTTAGAGAATTTAACAAGAAAGGTTGATGTTAGGTATAGTGAACATAAATGAAGTGTGGTGGCAGGAAGGGCAGGACTGATGGTATTTATCAAATGAGAAAATACAGTGGAACCTTGCTTTTAGTTTTCAAGGGACATTGAAAAATGGTAAAAATGTGGGATGTTACTTTTTAAGCAGTAAAATTTGCTTATATGACCCCACTTTTCTTTACTGTAGTTTGTGTCTTATATATTTACATAATAGGTGCCAAAAACTGATGTGGCCCTTTTATAGTATGTAATAAGGGTTATATCTTTTTTATTGTACTCAAGTGCTGGCATAACTGGGAATAGAAAATGTGTAGGAAGTAGAAATGTTTGACATTTCATTCACCATATGCAATTTTCTTTAAAATCCTACAACTGTGTTGTTCATTATTTAAGTAATGAAACAGTGCAACAGTTGCAAAGTTTACACATGTAGCAGGGTGTCTTTCAAGAACTTATTCTCATTAATGAGTAAAAATATTCAAATAACTATCTTGAGTGACAATTGCACTTTAGTCATCTTTTTCAAGTTATAAAATACTGTACCTGCTTTCAGTGTGAGGACACACACACACACACACACACACACACACACACACACACACACACACACACACACACACACTCTAATCATCATTCACGATGTTTGTGAAAGATCTCAATAATTACTTGGATAAATATTTCAGCTTCATATTGAAAAGAGATTCTCGAAATGTGTGCCAAGCTCTGCAAAATGGAAGATTACTGACTTTCATCAAATGGGCACTTTGCGCAGTGTTGAATGAGAGCGAACTTTAATGGAAAGTGCCTTTTTTGATCTCTCCCATCAGTTGGGCACCATGAGGCAACTAAACTTTTGTGTATAATATCCCATAATTTAACAATAAACATTAGTGCACTGCAAAGAGCAAAGATGGAAATAATGCACCACATGGCCAAACAATGAAACATGCAAAATGTGTTTAGATAGTGAATTAGATTAGTGTTCTATGCGACTAGAGCTCCCTTCTGTCAAGAAATTAATATTATAACATTTGCAAACACTCTTGAAAGGAAATAGCTATGCCAGCATCAGTTCATTTCAATTTTTTTTTTTCTTTTTCTTTTCCTCTCTATGAACAGACTTTTACAAAGTGTAAATCACACAAGAATGAAAACTACGTTGACACAAAAATGTGACTAGAGCAATATTGTTAACGGTGGAAAACCCTTAGTTCTGTGAACTTAAAAGTAGGTTTATATTTTCAAAACTGAAGCAGGTATAAGGGATTACAAATGTCGAAACACAAGAAAAAATGTAATGCTGACAAAACGTGCACAATTGTGGGAAAGGAAAATTATAGACCCTTTGGAGAAAGCCAGTACTAAGCAAGGAAGGGATGGCCGAAAGATGCAAGTGATATATAGGAAGACTATATAAAGGAACTAAACTTAATAGCAATATTATGAAAAGGAAATACATAAGGGTGAGACAGTAGATGTGATATGAGAACATATACCTTATTTACCAAATCCATGCCACCCTTGAATCTAAACTACATGTAAAAAATATAGACTCGAAATTCTAGGGGGAAATGTTGTACACCACATTTCGAAATTGAAACAAAGTTAATTCATTATAACAAGAGATTCAAAGTAGGTAGAATGGATGAAACAGTTGAGCTTAAGCAAGATAATGATGGGTATTTTTGTCCGTCTATGCAACTACATACAAATAAGATGCATCATTTATCTTTCTTCCCCCCCCCCTTCCCCCCCCCCCCCCCCCACCAATGAGTTTTGTTTCAGCGACAGTAAAACATCTTCAGTGGACTGTAATGATTTATATCTACAATTTGTTTCCTTTCTTGGTTCAAAATCAGTTTGTTAGCAAACCATGTAAAGTACTGATTTGTTACTTACAGAAATTTCGTCTTGGTTTTTCGCTGCACATCGTGGACCACCAATTTGTTTGTTTGCTGTACCGCAGAGTCTTCTTTCTGCATCACTACTTGTCACACAAATTTCCACTTGCCGATGATAGTCACAAAACATATGTTATTGGTCATGTTGGGACTTATTGCTCCTGGTAGGAAGACTGACACATCCTTTACCTGCTCCCCTTCCACACGAGCAAGACTTAACAACCTTCATGGGGGTGAGGGGAGACATGTTGAAAAACACTAGTCCAAATAAGTCTACAAAATATGGTCCAATGTTGTGTAAAATTACTGGTAAGCAGCTGTATCTAATAAAGAAACTTGTTGAATACACCTACAGTACTGTAATTGTACAGACCAAACAGTAGGCTACAAAAATATGAAAGCCCACAGGCTCTGATAATTATTTACTTATATAACTCATAAAATAACAACACACATTCTGATGTGGGCCCAGTTGTATTATCATCTAATCTTTATTGTAACATGTTCTAATTTTGAAAATTCTTACTTCTACTATCGCTGTTTATGAACCATGTGGTTATTTTTGTACATGTAAGGCCATAAGCATATTTTTTCACACTTTCTTCTGCAATAAATAGTGATGATGAAATGTAACTTGGTTATTTCTTTATATTTTACAGAGTCCAGATTTTCCATTATCAGTGGAAATGCTTCTGAATGTATTAGAAGTTATTGCACCTTTTAAACATTTTAGTAAACTACGTGAATTTGTTTTAATGAAACTTCCACCTGGATTTCCTGTTAAAATAGGTAAGATATCTTCGAGCTTTCTTTCATTTGTTAAGATTGTCATATTGTTGTGTGATTTTCTTTTGTGTGTGTGTGTGTGTGTGTGTGTGTGTGTGTGTGTGTGTGTGTGTGTGTGTGGTTTTGAACTTACATAACATATTATTTCTTAGCTAACAATAGACCAGGGTTTCCTTTACACAATTTCTAAGACAGTACCCATTATTACATAGTAATATTCATTACATATACTCGTGACTGCTTGAAAACCTTTGATTGTTCCTCAGTGTTACAAATGAATGGTTAAACTAAATGCATGAGTCACAGTGCAGAACATGAGGTGTATTTTGACATGTGGCAGAGAAATTGTATGCAGAAAATGAGGAATGATGCTAGAAGCAAATATTGTTGATCTAGCTATCAATGAGTGTTACAGAAGTGCTTTGCTAATATGCTGTTATAGTTTTGCTATTGATACTTTATATGGAAGATATTAGTGTTAATTTCTCCATATGTTGTTGTGAACATTAAAGTTTTCAATAGCATCATTATACAAGATAAGTCATAATTTGTGGTATGTCAGAATTGTTTTTGTACCTTGCAGAGATACTATATGTGCTCCACTCTTTCCCCTTTCTCCCCCTCTATTGTTCCATCGCTTGCCACCCCTCCCCCCTTCTGTTCTTTCCCCTCTTCCCATGTCTTGCTTCCTCTCCTCCTCCTCCTCCTCCTCCTCCTCATCATCATCATCATCATCATCATCATCATCATCATCATCATCATGCTCCTTCAGTCCATCTCCTCCCTGTCCATGCCCCCTTCCCTCCTATCACTAGGTACTCCCTTCTCCCTCCCCCCCCCCTCCTTACACATGGGTGGTTCTTCGTTAGATATTTCGTTAATCCATGACCGTATAGCTTTATTTTCAAGATTTTCAGGTGGAATGTTGGCTTTTGCAAACACTTCAACAGTTCTTTTTGCGAAATTGTCTTTTTCTAATTTTCTTCTTTTAGCGCTGTTTTATGTTTCAACAATTTATGACTGTTTGTGTTCAGAAGCACCTGAATTTTTTCACCCGTGAACAGAGTGCTTCTATTATTTAATGTGTTTTTCAATATTTTCTTTCTTTTCTCATCCAATTTGACAGTTGCAAAACACTGTTTTGTCATCGATTGCATACAAGCTCTCACTAGCATACTGTTGAACCCCTCCATACACATTCACAGCCTTGCGACCCATATTCGTCAGCACTACACAACAATGACAAAAGCGAAAGCAGTAGAAACAGAACTGATACCAAACTGATCGCTGGCACGAATTCTTTTCTTTGTTAGGTGTCGGGCCCCACGTTACACGAATGCGTTCTACGTTGCCATGCGTGACATTATCTTGCACAGAGCTCTCTCCAACGTGAAAGTTAACATGGTATCCCAGATTGTAGGCTCAATTATATATGCTGTAGTTTGTGCACGGGTGCACTCCCCCCCCCCCCCCCCCCCCCCCCCCATCCATTTTTCTCTCGCTGCAAAACTGGTTGCTTTTTAATGACTTTTATAGACAGAAAATAGTGGCAATAAAAGGCAACTCAAAATTCACAAGAAAATAGCATTTATTATGTAATTTCACATTTTGAGCCAAAATTCGCATCCAAATTTGCATTTATTGCAAGTTATGAATTTTTCAGGTCCATACCTATAGGCAGTCTGGCACAGGTATATAATAGAACATCTACATATGTGCTCCACAAACCTCCTTTTACAGTGCCTCCTCCTCTTGTTCCAGTTTCATATGATTTGTGAGACAATATCTAAAAGTAATTCCTTTATGTGGACACTAAATTATACTGATGTTATCCTGATGGTCTGTTTGTGGGACTTGCATCGGTATTTTGGTTGATTCATGTCCACTCATCTTACCCAGTCATTTGAGGATGCTTTTACACTTCCTCTGTATTCCCAGTTACTAGTCATTTTAAATACATTACATTTGTGTATGTTTGGGGTTCAGTTGCCACTCCCTGCAACAAGACTCGGTACACTTCAGATCCTTCTGCATTTCACTATAGTTTTACAGCATTTTAACTTCTCTGAATACTACATTATCATCTACAAAGAGCCTAATTGAACTTAAGATGTTATGTAATAAGTCATTTATGTATATTGTGAAAAGTAATTGTGCCAGGAATTACTTTCATGTGGGAAGACTTCTCTCTGCTGAGACTGATATGCTTTGTTTAGGGACAGGAAAAAATCAGTGTTTTATGGCCAAAATCGGTGTTACTTTTTGAAGTTATCGGTGTTATTTATTGGTGTTGATTTCTGGTAATCTTTTTCCATTTTCGGTACTATATTTTTGTCATATACAAAAATTTTTCAATGGCATGCTGAAAATTACACTATTCCTTTGATAGGGTGGGGTCACATTTGATATAGTTAGTAAAAAAATAATTTAACAAAAAATATTAATGAAAATATGTATCTAAAAATTCTTTTTGTATACATAAAGTATTTTAAATACGTTAAAAAAAAATTACCAATGGTTGTATCCATCAGGTTATCCCTTTTCTCGGGTCCACAAAATGTTTTTGACACAAGGACTTTTCTTGCTGACTTAAATATTTCTGATATATTGTCACAATTTCTTGGAGAATAACAATATTGAAAAATTGAAGAATATATTTTTAATGTAGGCTAAAGAAAAGTCTTCGCTACAAGAAAAATTTTTGTATGAAAATCACCAAAAAACTTGAAGGTTGACATATTTTTAAAGTATTTCTCTGGAACAAAATATATATAAATAGGTAGAAAAGGTATTTAACTCGAGATTAAAATCTGACAAAATTGAATTTTCGTAATATTGTTTAATGTTTAGTCATATCTGGCTTTGAAACTAAGATTATAATACACGTTTCAGTACAAGTTTGAGTTTTAAATTTTGTTTCCCCGTCAGTAATATGGGCTTTCAATTAAAAAAAAAAAAAATAGAAAAGAAAAAAAGAAAAAACCACATCTTTTAATGTTCGCTTATTTTTTACATACAAACAAATGGTAGTAAGGCTCATTTATGCTCTGCATTTTCAGGTGCTTTTCAGTGCCAGATCTTTGACTCCAGGACACAAATTCTTTCTCCTTCCCGCCCCCCTCCTGTTTGACGTCGTTTTGTTGTGGCCCCCTCCCCAATAAATGCTGTTTTTACAAACATCTGGACAAGTGGCGAGAAATTAGACAAAACACTAATCCATCTTCAAACAAAAGAAATTTTAATTGGCAGGATAGTATGCTAATGTTGGCAATGAAATGTTTGTTTTCGAGGATAATTGACTGACCGGACAAGGGTTCATAAAAGAACCTGTCGAGAATACAGCATGAACAGCATTAATTATTTACTTCATGGACATATATAAAATATTATTCCCCTCATTCTATTTGATTGTCTTTTCGAAGAGCATTCAAAGATCGTTGCGAACATTTGCACCTTACACCCGCACTTTTGTAAATAAAATTGTACCAACTAGGTTAAAACGGACAAAGTCCAGAAGATGATAAAAATTAGCATTAAAAAAAGGAAGAGTTTGTTTAAGTCCAGTTGCAGTGATTACAAGCCTGAGAGAAATCCAACACAAAGTCCGAAAGTAGTAATCCATGTTACAGCGAAACAATAACAGTGCAGTCAAAGAATATAATGTCAAACACAGAGAGAGAAATAAGCTTGCAGACATTTACTGATTTAGAAATCGTACTACTCACTGTCAACATGCGCGTCTAACAATGTGTGGCACTGTATTATTTCAGTATTTATTACAAAATAATAAAATAGCCACTACATTTGGATATGGATCATTTCTACATTAAATCTATCACTGATATCATTAAACTTAAGACGTTTCATACCCAGATACAGCGCAATTTTGTTGAAAACTGCCAACTGCACATAAAATCCCCTATGCCGAATTCGCGTTATTTCCTTTAAAACTACTGTATTCGTAGCATTGTTGTTAAAATGAATTTCTCATGTCCCTAACTATGTTTTGTTTGTTAGAGTGTCTTCAATAAAATTACACAGTTGGTCTGATATTTTATATGCTTGTATTTTATTTGTTAGGCGTTGTTGTTGTTGTGGTCTTCAGTCCGGAGACTGGTTTGATGCAGCTCTCCACAATACCCTATCCTGAGCAAGCCTCTTCATCTCTACATAAGAACGGCAACCTACATCTGTCTGAATCTGCTTACTGTATCCATCTCTTGGTCTTCCTCTGCGATTTTTACCCCACACACTTCCCTCTAATGCTAAATTCACAATTCCTTGATGTCTAAGAATGTGTCCCACCAATCTATCCCTTCTTTTAGTCAAGGTATGCCAGAAATTTCTTTTCTCCCCAATTCTGTTCAGTACCTCCTCATTAGTTACGCGATCCACCCACCTAATCTTCAGCATTCTTCTGTAGCACCATATTTCAAAAGCCTCAATTCTCTTCCTGTCCGCACTGTTTATCGTCCATGTCTCACTCCCATACAAGGCAACACTCCATACAAATGCCCTCAGAAAGGACTTCCTTAGGCTTAAATCAATATTCGATGTTAACAAATTTCTCTTTTCCAAAAACGCTTTTCTACCCATTGCCATTCTGCATTTTATATCCTCTGTACTGCGACCATCATTTGTTATTTTACTGCCCAAGTAACAAAACTCATCTACCTCCTTTATTGCTTCGTTTCCCAATCTAATACCTTCAGCATCACCTGATTTTCTTACACTGCACTCCATTACCCTAGTTTTGCTCTTGTTAATGTTCATCTTATATGCACCTTTCAGCACACTGTCCATTCCGTTCAATTGCTCTTCCAGGTCCTTTGCTGTATCTGACAGAATTACTATGTCGTCGGCAAAACGCAATGTTTTTAATTCTTCCCCCTGAACTTTTATTCCTTCACCAAATTTCTCCTTGCTTTCCTTTATAGCTTGTTCAATGTACAAATTGAATAACATTGGAGAAAGGCTACAACCCTGTCTCACTCCCTCCCCAACCACTGCATCCCTTTCATGCCCTTCAACTCTGACAACCGCTCTCTGGTTTTTGTACAAGTTGTAAATAACCTTACGCTCCCTATATTTTACTCCTGCTTGCTTCAGAACTTTAAAGAGTTTATTCCAATCAACATTGTCAAAAGCCTTCTCCAAATCTACAAAAGCTAGAAATGTAGGTTTGCCTTTTCTTAATCTATCTTCTAGGATAAGCCGTAAAGTAAGTATTGCCTCCCGAGTTCCTACATTTCTCCTGAACCCAAACTGATCTTCCCCGAGGTCGGCTTCTACCAGCTTTTCCAACCGTCTGTATATAATTCGTGTTAATATTTTGCAACCATGACTTATTAAACTGATGGTTCTGTAGTTTTCACACTTGTCTGCACCTGCTTTCTTTGGAATGGGGATTATAACATTTTTCTTGAAGTCTGAGGGTACTTCACCTGTTTCATATATCTTACACACCAGGTGAAACAGGTTTGTCATGGCTGGTTCTCCCAGAGACTTCAGTAGCTCTGAGGGAATATCATCTACTCCAGGGGCCTTGTTTCGACTTAGGTCTTTCAGGGCTCTGTCAAATTCTTCTCTCAGTACAGTATCTCCTATTTCATCTTCATCTACATCCTCCTCCCTTCCTACAATATTGTCTCTGAGTTCATTTCCTTTGTAGAGCCCCTCTATATACTCTTTCCACCTTTCAGCTTTCCCTTCTTTGCTGAGAACTGGTTTCCCATCTGAGTTCTTGATATTAGTAGTGTTGCTTTTCTTGTCCCCAAATGTTTCTTTTATTTTCCTGTAAGCAGTATCTATTTTTCCCCTATTTATACATTCTTCTACATCCTTGCATTTGCCTTCTAGCCACTCCTGCTTAGCCATTTTGCACTTCCTGTCAATCTCATTTCTTAGTCGTCTGTACTCCATTTTGCCTGTTTCATTTACTGCATTTTTATATTTTCTCCTTTCATCAATTAAATTTAGTATCTCCTGTGATATCCAAGGATTTTTTGTAGGTCTTGCCTTCTTACCTATTTTGTCCTCTGCTACTTTCACTATTTCATCTCTCAGTTTTACCCATTCCTCCTCTACTGTTTTATTTTCCCTTGTTTCTGTCAATTGTTGCCTAAAGCTCCCTCTGAAATTCTTAAGAACCTCAGGTTCCTTCAATTTATCCAGGTCCCATCTCCTTATTTTCCTACCTTTTTGTAGTTTCTTTAGTTTCAGCCGACAGTTCATAACCAACAAGTTATGGTCAGAGTCTATATCTGCCCCTGGGTATGTCTTACACTGTAGAACCTGGTTCCGAAATCTATGTCTTACCATTATAAAATCTATCTGGTATCTCCCGGTGTCTCCTGGTCTCTTCCACGTATACAACCTTCTTTTGTGATTCTTGAACCAGGTGTTCGTTATAACTAAATTATGTTCCGTGCAAAATTCTACCAGGCGGCTCCCTCTTTCATTCCTTTTGCCCAGACCATATTCTCCTACTATCTTCCTTCCCTTCCTTGTCCTACTACCGAATTCCAGTCTCCCATAACAATTAAGTTTTCCTCTCCCTTAATTGTCTGAATAATTTCCTTTAGCTCCTCATATATTTCTTCGATCTCCTCATCATCGGCAGAGCTAGTTGGCATATAAACCTGTACTACTGTTGTCGGTGTTGGCTTCGTATCTATCTTGACAATGATAATACGATCACTGTGCTGGTCATAGTAGTTTACTCGCATTCCTATTTTCTTATTCATTATCAATCCTACTCCTGTGATACCCCCAATTGATTTTGTATTTATAATTCTGTACTCACCTGACCAGAAATCCTGTTCATCCTGCCACCGAACTTCACTAATCCCCACTATATCTAACTTCAACCTATCCATTTCCCTTTTTAAATTTTCTAATTTTCCTACTCTATTAAGGGATCTAACATTCCACGCTCCGACCCGTAGAATGCCAGTACTGTCTTTCCTGATGATCACATCCTCCTGAGTAGTCCCCGCCCGGAGATCCGAATGGGGGACTATTTTACCTCCGGAATATTTTACCCGAGAGGATGCCATCATCATATGTTCATACAGTAGAACTGCATGTCCTCGGGAAAGGTAACGGCTGTAGTTTCCCCTTGCTTTCAGCCGTTCGCAGTAGCTGTGTGGCAAAGCCACATTAGCTGATGTTACAAGGCCAGCTCAGTCAATCATCCAGACTGTTGCCCCTGTAACTACTGAAAAGGCTGCTGCCCCTCTTCAGGAACCACACGTTTGTCTGGCCTCTCCACAGATACCCCTCCGCTGTGGTTGCACCTATGGTACGGCTATCTGCATCGTTGAGACACGCAAGCCACCCCACCTCGGCAATGTCTGTGGTTCATGGGAGTGGATTTGTTAGGCAACAGTGGAGAATGGTATCAAGCATGTTCTGGAAGTCCAGAAAAATGGATCTAATTGGGAGCTTGTATCAACTGCTTTCTGGGCTTTGTGTATTACTGGAGTGAGCTGGATTTCAGTGATGGTTGCTTTTGAAATCCATGTTGAGTCCTACAGAGAAGATTTTTGGTCTCCAGATGTGTCATAATACATGAGCATAAAAAAATGTTGTGAAATTCTACTACACACATTTGTCACATATACAGGCCTATAGTTATGCACATCTGTTTAATGATGCTTCTTAAAATGGAAATGACATGTGCTGCTTTTCAATAATTAGGAATTTTACACTCCTCCAGAGATGTACAAGTCACTACTACTAGAAGGGGGGCCACATACTCTGTGTTTTTTAATTCCCTGGTCGTTTATTCCAATAGCTGACATTTGTGTCATTTGGGTGACAATTTATAGGAGGTACTACTTCACCGGTCAAGTGAATTATGCATTTTGTTACATTACATCAACCACCATATCATGATGAACCTCTTCAACAAAAATCTACTGAAAAAAATTCTGCATTTGGAGGTAAGCATGTTTTTTCCTCATTCATATTCAAGACAAAAGTTTATCTAGCAGTATCATATTTGCTGAGTTTTGAAAAGACATGTTGAAATAGGGTGTTGTTAACACTGTCACATTATCTGGAATATACAGAGGTAGTTGTATTGTCCCACACTGCACTACCATACCAGCCATCATTTCTGACTGAGTAGACTTCTGGGACATCAAACTCATATCCTCCATGTTTTTGTACATGTTATTTCAGAATGCACCTAATGTGCTTTTCCTAGATAAACTTTTCTCTTTAAATTGGATGAGAAATTACAAGCCAGCCTCCATCTGTGACATTTTGCTTATTAGTGGTAATACTATACTACAGGAATATAACCTTACCGGACAATAAGTTAATCACTCCAAGGAGCTCATACAGCTGAATCATTAAGCCTCTACAGTTCAACTGCATATGAGTTGAATGCAATTTTCTGTGTCAAATGTATGTTGTATGCGAACATGGGTAAATGTAAGAATGTGATGGTGTGCCCAAGGCCACATGGTGTGTGAAGTTACTCTCTCTGTTGTTTTGTGGTAGACTGTTCAGTATGTCTACAAGCAGTAATGTAACACAAGACTACAAAATACAATGTCAGAATTGTGGTCACAGTAAGATCACCCTGATGTATATTGACCATACACACCTCACAGCTTCTGAATCAAAATTGTTTCCAATTATGACAGGAATTGCTGTAGGCAGTGACTGAACAGTGACTGACATTCCATCCCCCCTTTGGGACTGGAACTTTGCCATTGTTTGCATGATGAGTATGCTATTTATATCCATGGTTTTCAAGATGATGACAGTGGAGTTCATTGGGCTGCAATTATGTCACTGGTTTTCTGAACACTCCCCCACCATATCACATCTCAATGGGTCTGCAAAATCACCTAAGTCTGTGGGACTTTTCAAAATGGCTGGTAAGACTGCCATCAACATCCTCAAAATTTGGTAGAATTATATGATCAAATCTTCAGTGGGTGGCTTCATCTGGATGTGACTTAACTGCAAAATTTCACTGACTCACTTTCTAACCAAATTTAGTTGATTATCAAGTCCAGGGATGAAATTACTTGGTATTAAATGATATCTTAGTGTTAAAAAAAATTCATATTGACTTCCTAGAGATTTGTGGTTTTACTGAAGCCCTTCACACCGAATAAAAATTAAAGCCAATTAATTTACCAAATTCTCTGGCTATTTCCCAAGTGAGGAAGTGCAGTGATAAGACATTGGACACTTTCTGGAGGAGGTATTTTCAAATTCTCAGCAGACCATCCAGACTTATGGTTACTATGCTTTTCCTAAATTGATTAAAGTGAATAGAAAGACACTTCCTTTTAAAATCATGTAACTTATTTCCTTTCTCATCTATACACACTCTTGCTTTAATTATGTGATGGAGCACAAGTTTGGAACTCATTTACTGCTGGGTGGCCATCTCCTCGTATCAACTTCCATCCACCATACTAAACATTTCTATGACTATGAATTTCCACTTGTGGTGACACTGTTTTTGTTTATAAGCTTTATTTTTGGTTAATCGGTTGGTGGTTTGAGACGGGGGGACTGAACTACATATGTCATCAGTCCTCCCTTTATTTTTGTAATGGACAATATAAATTGAGGCAGTCAGTAGTGCCATGGGCAGTAATTATTATTATTATTATTATTATTATTATTATTGACAACCATCCATAAACAGCTGGAAGCTGTGTTATTCAGTCAACAGGCTTCAGGCTGCTTTTCTAGGCTTCAATGGCATTGGCTCCTCTGGAGGCTAAAGTACACCCCTGTTGGTTTTACAGTTGCCTAATTGATGAACAGCAGTGGGTTCATGAATCTCTGGGTGGAAGGAAAAACTGGGGAATGGTTGCAAGGCTGTGCACTTAGGCCTCAGTAACAGGTTTTTGGTGTTGCCCACAGCTAATAGTGCAACTGAGCAAGCACAGCCAGCCCGGCGTTGGCCAATCTATTTGAGGGATCCAGACAAGTGCAAATGATGGGCATGCTTTTCATTGTGACCTCCTGTTTTAGATGGGTAATAAGAGTCCTTTAGGAAAGTAGCAGGTCAGTCAGGAAAGGTCAGTGTCAGCTCTGTCTGCTTACCAGGGGATCTCATCCAAGATATGGAAAAAGCTGTGCCAGCAGTGATTCAGAGCACTAGGCACCCAGCTGCAAATCATGCCATATGTCGGCATCAATGGTGCCTGTCACTTGGGCTCAGATGCCATCTGAGTTCCTATGGCTGGCTCATTTGTTGACTCTCTCTCTCTCTCTCTCTCTCTCTCTCTCTCTCTCTCTCTCTCTCTCTCTCTCTCTCTCTCTCTTAGAGTGGAAGCAGAGCTATCAATTTTTACCACCATCCCCAAAACTGATTGTGGCCCTCTGATTTGAAACTGAGTGGAAGGCTTAAGTTAGAGGATCACACGATTCTGTGGCAATCTTGGATGACAATTTCTCAACCTCCGCTAGTGGGTGCGAGGAATGTATACCACATATGTATACTGCAGAGGTAGGTTGAACACTGCACAGGGAGATGTTTTTATAGCAATAAAGAATATTTCATAAAATGCATTTTTATAAAAACCATCAGCTGTTTATTAAAAACCTTATTCATCTACTAGTTTCGGTCATGGACCATCTTCAAGGATAAACTATACAAAAAATACAAAATAAACGTAATTGATGTGCACAAACACAGAGAGGACATAATCAGGGAAATTACATATAGAGAGACTGAAAATAGAGAATTATGTCAATTTAACATATAGTTAAAATACTTACAAGGTGTTAACAGAGAATGGTAAAATACATCAAATAAAATAATACAACTGAGATAAACAGGAGTCAGTACAACTAAAAATGTAAAAAATTACTATGGTCATCTTAGATAAAATCTATCAGTCAAACATGACATAAAAGGTGAGAACGGTCTATGAATAAAAATGGAGGGAGTGGCTTGTGCTAATTGCATGAGTCAGAGACGATAAAACATGTGTTATCGATATTAGTGGAACCATTCAGGGATGTACACTATCTTTGGATACATGTGTAAACAAAGTTACAAAGTTTAGTCATCATCAAATTACGACGAAATTTGTGTATACAAAGGTTAACAATAACAAATGAAGTGTGGTGTAGTAAAATACAGTGTCACAGCATACAAAACAAAACATAAGAAGTATTACATCAATATATCGTGTTATAATTAAGAAAATAAAAGTGATCATCATTATAAACAGGTTTCATGTGTCAAGATCGAAGATTATGCAAACAACATTGTACACACAAGTGTGTAGATCAAGTCTCAGATGAAAAAGGCAGGGCAAAACGTACCAATATGATAATTTCATATATAGAGTAGAATGCCAAAGTAAAGTCCTAATCGCTGTGAAGACAGTAGTGATAAATGTGAAGTGGGTTTAGAGTAGCATAATTATAAACAAGCAGGTATTGTAACTTTAGTACAGAGTAGGACAACATATGCTTCTCGAATTATATAGTAAGGTAGCATATACCGAGACATAAGGCTGCTTGTCCCTTACACAAGGCTGTTGATCAGAGGGGGGGGGGGGGGTTCTATCTTGTGTAGTAAAGGTAACACATAGAAATATGAAATGACAGGTACCAAGTAGATAAATGAACCATGATCCTAAAGAAACATATAAATATGGCATAGACCTGAGGCAATATGTGTTCATTGTTAATCATGACCAACCGATATCAACAATACAATATACTTATAATAAGATGAGGTTAAAAGTAAATTACAGTGTTTACAAAAATGTTTACAGGGTTAATGAAAGTGATACAGAGGTAAAAAAAAAACAACATTAAAATACACTGATAAGTCATTAAGAAATACATGTAAATTACTATGTCAATAATCCTGGGACAAAAGTTGTAAGTTTCATAAAAGTGAATTAAACACAAATGGGTAAAACATAATACAAATAAAATTTTTATTCCAATTTGTAATACAAATAATCTTCGATCTTGACACATGAAACCTGTTTATAATGATGATCACTTTTATTTTCTTAATTATAACACGATATATTGATGTAATACTTCTTATGTTTTGTTTTGTATGCTGTGACACTGTATTTTACTACACCACACTTCATTTGTTATTGTTAACCTTTGTATACACAAATTTCGTCGTAATTTGATGATGACTAAACTTTGTAACTTTGTTTACACATGTATCCAAAGATGTTCATCCAAAGATAGTGTACATCCCTGAATGGTTCCACTAATATCGATAACACATGTTTTATCGTCTCTGACTCATGCAATTAGCACAAGCCACTCCCTCCATTTTTATTCATAGACCGTTCTCACCTTTTATGTCATGTTTGACTGATAGATTTTATCTAAGATGACCATAGTAATTTTTTACATTTTTAGTTGTACTGACTCCTGTTTATCTCAGTTGTATTATTTTATTTGATGTATTTTACCATTCTCTGTTAACACCTTGTAAGTATTTTAACTATATGTTAAATTGACATAATTCTCTATTTTCAGTCTCTCTATATGTAATTTCCCTGATTATGTCCTCTCTGTGTTTGTGCACATCAATTACGTTTATTTTGTATTTTTTGTATAGTTTATCCTTGAAGATGGTCCATGACCGAAACTAGTAGATGAATAAGGTTTTTAATAAACAGCTGATGGTTTTTATAAAAATGCATTTTATGAAATATATTACGGCTGTTGACTCTCGCCTCACCAAAGCATTCAATAAAGAATATGATTTTATTCAGAATGTGAAATAATTTGGGTGAAAGTCAGTGTGAAAAGTGATTCAAACATGGCCATTGGAAGTTTTTATAGACCATCTGGCTCAGCAGCAGTAGTGGCGGAACATCTGAGTGAAATCTTAGAAAATATTTCCTGTTAGTTTTAGCTGGAGATTTTAACTTAATAGATGTAGACTGCGAGACAAACGTATAAGACGAGTAGCAGGGACAGACAATCGAGCAATATTGTTCTATGTGCAGTATCCGAAAGTTACCTCTAACATTTGAATAGAGAGAAGACTCATGCAGATAACATGTTAGACCTGCTGATGAGAAGTATACCCGAATTCTTTGATTCATATAATGTAGATCAGGGAATCGGTGAATACAGCTGTAAATAGAAATATCTAGAAATGTAGAAGGTCTTCATATTTAGCAAAACCAAAAAGGGGCAGATTTCAAAGTACTTCACTGTTCAACACAGTAGCTTTGTCTCTAGCACTGTGTTCAAGTGAACCCTACAATACACTGTGGATAAATATGTGGCAAGTAATATTATGAGAGATTGGAAAGATCCATTGTGGTTCAAAACTGAGTTAGGAAATTGATACGAAAGCAAAGAGAACTTCACCACAAATATAAACATAGCAAAATACTAGCAGACTAGCACAAGTTAAATGATGTCAAAATTAGTGTAAGGACTGCCATGTGAGATGCATTCAGCAACTTCGAGAGCAATGTTTTGTGTACCAATTTGGCAGAAATACTATGTCAAATCTGTTAACGAGTTGTAACCAGAATAGTTGGGCAATCACTGAAAGAATTTACTTCCATAAAATATCTGAGGGGAGAGATAAAGAGCAATTTGAAGTAGAACAACCATATAAAATCAATCATGGGCATGGCAGATGCCATACTGAAATTCATTGGGAGACAATCCTAAAGAAGTGTAGTCTGGCAACAAAGTAAGTGGGTTACAAAACTCTCATTTGGCCAGCACTTGAGTATTCTTAATCAGTATGGGATCTGTACCATATAGGGTTAATAGAAGACTTCCAGAAGATCCATCGAAGAGCAGCACACTTCGTTATGGGCTCATTTAGTAAGGGCAAAAGCGTCACAGAGATGATTAGGAAACTCCAGTGGCAGACGCTGGGAGAGAGGCGTTCTGTATCACAGTATGGGCTTTTCTTATAATTCTGAGAGTGTATGTTTTATAAAGAGTCAACCTAAATATTGCTTCCTCCAAAATATATCTCACTAAGCAACCATAAGGTTAAGATCAGAGAGCTTATGGCCCACATGGAGGCGCACAGGCAGTCATTTTTCCTTTGAATCGTACACGACTAATAGGAGGAAGTGTGTGTACCATTCACAGTACCCTCCACCACACACTATGAGGTGGCTTGTGGCGTATGAATTTATTTGTAGATGTAGAACTTGCTCCCCTTCTAGCAGCAGAGTACCATAGGTCTCTAGAGGAACAAAGCATTCTTAATGATTGGAAAAATCACTGATTATACCTATATTTAAGAACACCCATGGAACAGATTTGCCAAACTATAGGCTTATATCTCTGATGTTGGAATGTTGTAGAATTTTGTAGCCGGCCGCGGTGGCCGAGGGGACTGAGGCGCTCCAGTCACAGTCTGCACGGCCACTACGGTCAGGGGTTCGAATCCCCCCTCGGGCTGGATATTTGTGCCGTCTTTAGGTTAAGCTAGTTGATAAGTAGTTTGTAAGTTTAGGGACTGATGATCCCGTAGTTAAATCCCATAAGCTTTACAAACATTTGAACAGAATTTTGTATCAGATTTTATGTTAACGTATTATGAAATTTTTGGAGGCTGAAGATATCTGTAGAAATCAAAACGAGTTCTGAAAGCCACGATCATGTGGAACCAGAGTCGTGCTGTTCGTTCACAAAACCTAACTACTAACAGATACAGGTACCAAGGGAGATGACGTGTTTGCTTTTCTTTTTTTTCTTTTTTTTTTTTTTTTTTTCTTTTGCAAGGCTTTCGATACTGTATCACATTGTTGTATGATGGATAAAGTAGGAGCATATGGGGTGTCAGACCAGTTGTATGATTGGACTGTGAAGAGCTTCTAGCAAACTAAACACAGCATGTCATTTTAACAGAGAGAAGTATTCCTGTGTGAAAGTGATTCCTGGCGTACACCAGGGGAGACTTACAGGAACATCACTTTTCACAGTATATGTGAATGACCTCGTAGATAACATTGGAAGTTCATTGAGGTTTTTTGTAGGTGTTGCTGTAGTATACAAAGAAGTCACAACACTGGAAAATTGTAGTGAAATGCAGGAGGCACTTCGGGCTATCAGCTTGGTGCAGTGAGTGGCAATTGACTCTAAACAGAAACAAATGTAAAGTATTGTAAATACGAAGAAAGAAAGATTGTTTATTAAACAATTATGTGATTGTTATACAATCACTAGAAGCAGTTACTTCCATAACATATCTGGGATTGGGTATAAGGAGTTATCTGAAGTGGAACAACTATATTATTTTAATCATGTATAAGGTAGAAGTGAGGTAGAGATTCATTGGATGCATTTCCAGAAGGCGTAGAACATCAATAAAGGAGATAGCTTACAAAACACTTGTTCAACCAATATTTGAGTATTGCTCATCAGTGTGGGATCCCTAGCAGGATAAGGCTCATAGAGGAGAGAAGTGCTAAAGAAGAACAGTATTCTTCATTAGAGGCTCATTTAGTAAGCCCAAAATCGATTCTGAAATGTTCAAACTCCAGTGGCAGATGCTGTATCATGGTGTGGGCTTCTGTCACTGTCTGGAGGGCATACATTTGTCAAAGAGTCAACTAATATGTATATCTCACAACAAGACTATAAGGATTAAATTTTAGTTATTAAAGCCCACACTGAGGCATACGGGCAGTCAATTTTCTTGAGAACTGAATGTGAATGGAGTAAGTAAAAGAGACTGACAGTGCTACAGAAAGTTTCCTCCACCTGATAACATTATGTGGCCTGTGAGTATAGATGTAGATGAGGTTCATAGTTATTAATTTTATAGCTCATATTTAGGAGTTTGGCTTAAATCCCCACATGCCCATCTAGCTTTAGGTTTCTGCAGTTTCCACCAAATAATTTCATACGAATGCTGTGATTATTTCGTGAAGAAAGACTGTGTCTGATTTCTTGCCTTATTGTGTTTAATTAAACTTCTGTATCATTTAATTCCTTTAGTGCCTACAATAACTTTTGCCCAAATAAAAACAGGTATTTTACTCCATAATGGTGAACCAGTATGGTATTTTGTGAATTGTCTTAATTCATTGGTTGAAGTTTGTGTGTGTTTTTTTCCTTTCCTGTAGGATTAAGACTAACAGATTTTCAGGCCTCTATCCTTTCATTTTCTGTTTTGGTTGCCTTTTCTCTTGAAGGGAAATTCATTAGTATTCATTTGTTGGTACAAACTATAAGGAAGTTTTATTAAGCAACTTATTTCCAAGGATTATATCATGTATGTGATTGTATACAGTTACTGTGGTGGAAAATAATAAGATTATTAATGTAATAAGTATATTAGTTAACAACAAATTGATCTTACCAACAAAATAACCAACACAACCTTCTCTGCTTTAGTCAAAAGAAAGTGGTGCACTTCCACAGCACAATCACATACCAGTTTACCTTGAAAACAATTTTTCAGATACAATATGATGCCTTGAGAAGATACATTGTAATATATAGGTCTCCTTGGTTTGACAATCCAGGAGAACACACACAAAATTTTCTATGATACCAAAAAGAAAAAAAAAATGATAATGAATAAATGGCTATATGAATTAACTTTTGCACCTTGAAAAGCGATAATTTGTCACTATAGATCCATATTGAAATGGTGACATGCTTCTTTGTTTTCAGATATTCCCATTCTTCCGACTGTTACAGCTAAGATAACATTCCAAGAATTTGCATTTAGGAATGACATCAAAGCAGAGTTATTTGAAGTACCATCTCACTATGTAGAAGACCCAACGAGGTATGAAATTTATAGTAATAGTTTTCATTATAACTTTCTTCTAACATATGTACTCATTCCAAGGAATTATAGATGTGGTGATATACATCAGTTTAAGATTATTATGGACATCCACTTATAAAAATGTTAGAGATATAAAACAAATGTTTTTCCTTTTTTCTTTTTTGAAATTTGCCATTTTGGGTTTTCAAGGAGAGATAAATGATTTAATAGGTAGAAATAGCAATGTAAATGTATCAGAAATACACACTTTCCCTAGATCTTTGAAAATGTAAAAAGAGAAAAAGGAAAGAAAAAATATCAACAACACAGTCTTACTCCATGTAGTGTGTGCTAAGGAACTGAATGTACAATTTATGCAGATTTTGTTTCTTAATTTTTATTAAAAACTACCGACCTGTCCGGCATTGCATGGGTGTTATTTATGTTCTATATCTACAAAATTGATGTGTGTGTGTATTTTATTTATTACTATGTCTTAAGTAACATGATTAAACACAGCCGGCCGCGGTGGCCGAGGAGACTGAGGCGCTCCAGTCACGGTCTGCACGGCCACTACGGTCGGGGGTTCGAATCCCCCCTTGGGCATGGATATTTGTGCCGTCCTAGTTCGTAAGTAGTTCATAAGTAGTTTGTAAGTTTAGGGACTGATGACCCCGCAGTTAAGTCCCTTAAGCTTAACAAACATTTGAACATTTGATTAAACACAATGCATACTTTGCCTATATAATCCTCAGTGTGTTCAATTTACGTACTAATATCACATTGTATTGTATATTTAAAAGTTTACAGGCTGATTGTAGAAACATCACTGACTGGATATAAAGACTGATGTTAGTTCAGAAATTAAACTCTGTTTAGACCTCCTTTCTGTTGTGTATCACTAAACCTAGATTCACCAAAACTGATTGAACTGAGTCACCACAGAAGATGCTTGCCATCACCACTAAAATTGGCTACGGACATTATTATTGTTCCTTGCCGGCAGATATTAATCGATACACAATATTTGTTGCCGAAGCTGTAGTGTTCTTCTAATTATCTTTTATGACTGATGCAGTAAAGACAACTCTTGAGAAGGGAGCAAAACAATAAATAAATAAAAATAAAAAATAAATATGCAGCATGTAAGTAGATTATAACCCAGAAACCTTTATATTAGAGTCTGACACAAGCACTTAGCCACCATCACATCTGATGATTGTGTACTCATTAACAGTATATTCATAAAAGCGTAGTTGTGTTTCAATCATCAGTGTGCATGTGTTCGTCATCACGTGTTCAGTAGTAAAAAAATTGTTATGAACAGCACAGGTACTGCTACTGCAGCCGAGAGAGCACATATGATATGTTGGATCATTATTGGGTGATATCGTAATTCATAAACATATCTGTTCACTGCAAATATTCATCACCAAGTCACAAAAGCAATGCTAGTGCTTCAAGGGGTAGCACTATAGTTACAGAAGAATATCATTTGGCTCTTTCTCTGCTAGGGAAGCTATAGTTGTTCCAAATGCTAGATGTAAACTTTTAGGTTTATGTTAATAAATAACCACACTCCTTTTCTGTCAGAGTTGGCAGTTCACTCCAATGATATTAAGCCACTTGGACTATGTGTGCTAACATTTCCACCTTATGAAATATAGATCAGATTAATAATTTTTTTAAATGCTGAAATATTTTGTATCCATTTTGAGAAAATGTTTTTTATGCAATGCTTTTATTTTCCAGGTTTCCAGAATTATGACACCTCGACCAAATAATGTTAATTCAAATAAATTACCAATATTCCTTGGTCAACATCGTCATCAACAACAACACCAACACCAATAGAACTTTTGAGTATAACAGTGCTATAGCAACTGAAGATATCCTAGCAAAGAACCATTCATCAGATTCTGTGTTCAAATCATGTTCTAAGAATTTATTTAGAAGGGAAGACTTCGAGTTCAGTTTTTATGAAAGCATAACATCTAGATTAACTGAAATTGGTGATCAGTTTCGCAGAACTAGCGAACAAAATAGTTCAACAGAAGAAGGGAATCATGTTAAAGACATTGGATTTGTCAGTGAGAGGAGTAATGAAAATAAAATGTTTAATGAAGTACAAATTGCTGTTGCTGTATCCAGTAATAAACACCAGATCCAGACTCGTAGAACTCTGTGTCCATCCACAACAGACAACAGCATACTGAATCCCAGTGTGACTGATCCACAATCAATTGCTCTTGAGTTTCCTTTACCATTTAACTTAGGCAGTAGCTACTCCAGTCACTGTACATTTTATCTGGAAACGTGTGTATTACAAAGGTAGGGGAAAGTTTCATATTTCTTCTCCAGTGTAGGGCCACTGCAAGTGATTTTAATTTGATATTGTCTGCAAGTGAATATGTGTCTCTCACATAATCTTTAGAAGAAAGTACTCACAAGGGAAGGAAATTTACCAAAGGAAGCCTACAACACTCCCAGTCATCGATGACATGGTGTTAAAGTGGATTATTTACATGGCTGTGTTACTCATGAAAGTTAGGCAATAAATTTCTTAATCAAAGATGTGAAAATGTGAAATGGATGCATGTGTGCGCGTCTTGTGTATTTATTGGGAATTTATTTTTTGAATGGTTTTGTGACAGATTTGTACAGTTATCATTTTATAATAAATTTAGGCTGTTAATTAAAATTGGAGTCTGCACTGAAAATGATAAATATTGTTTAGTGTGTTTTGTATTATCAGTAAGTTTATTAAACTAAACAAACATTTTATATGACAAATTTTGTTAACTTCATATTTTGGTTTGGAATCTTGTATAATTGTATAAATACAAGAAAGTATTAGGTGTATTAAAGTATTTGTTATTTTGAATAAAGTGATTGCAGTGTGTTGTTTCTATGCCTTGATCACATGAAGATTTATGTATATAATTATTTGCCCCTTGTTTATATTTAGATTTGTAAATTAAAACTAATACGCGAGTTTAAGACACTGAAAAAATTCTGGAATTGAAGCTGCCCATTGGTAGTGAGTTGTATTCTCACAAATTGTTAGAAAATGACCAGAGGACACTACTTCCGTATTTGGGGCTCTTGTATGAGTGGTTGTCTAGATGGAGAAAGATAGGATGATTTGTGAGGTAAGGGAAAACTATTGAAGCTTAGATCCAGCAGACATGAGTGAAGGACAGGAATGAATCCAAATACAGAAGATAAATCTAGGAAAGGATGGGTAGATGAAAAGTGTGAATGCCAAGGTGAGAGAAAAACATAACAAAATGTTCTTATATAATTTAGGATGTATGGTTTACAACCCCTCGTAGTCATAGGCTCATCAGCGAGACAGAACTGTGCTAGCTGAGGAACAAATAGTTCAGAGCTGTACTACCATGCGCAAAAATATCCGAACGACCTGAATTGCGTTTCGCCTGATGTGCATGCAACCCAACTAATGTACGTGTCTTGCGGGTGCTCTGCTCGCTCCGCGGTATAGTCGTTGGACTATTCAAAATGGATCCATTACAGACAACTGCTTTTTATGGCAATCATTCCAGTTGTAAATTAACACCACGATTTTGGGATTCTAATTCGGATCTCCTCTTTTGCCGCGCTCGACCCTCTCGAAATCATAAAGTTGAATCATTTCGTTGCTTTCTCTGAGACTGCCGACTCCTCTAGGTCTCCACGAAAGGCACGTACATGGATTCGAATCCAGGTCCAGCACAAAATATTCATAATTTCATTTGACGCCCTAGATAGAGCACACTGGACTTCTAGTAAAAAGTTATTTTGAATGTCTCTTCGTGCATTATCAATGCGAACCATGGTGTTGCGGTGGTCTTGGAATAAAGCACTTGAATGGTAATTGAAGGGTCGCGGGTTCGGAACCTAGTCAGATCACCGATTTCCTTCAATCTGTGTTTTACCCCAGCATTCACGTCTCAACAATGTGAGGAGTCGTCATAAACTACACGTGGTTTGGATTCCACGTTAAACTGTAGTTCGCCTTTCCCGGTTGGATAATTGGGGCAGGTTAGGGACATGCAAGTCTCTGAAGTGAATGACTTGCACCAGGACTCTGAGCCACACGAAATTATTATTATTATTATTATTATTATTATTATTATTATTATTATTATAACGATAGGTGCCGTTATTACTAGTCAGACACGCACGCATCGTCATTGCTGTTGAGTTAACATTTGAGATTTAATGTCCATTCGTGCTTAGAAAGGACATCGGTAGGTTCGGGGTTCGATTCCCGGTGATGCATGACGTAATTATATCCTGATTACAGATTCAAACACCCCGCTGCTGGTGAAATAATTCGACTACTAACATCTGACTTCACTTAGTTATCGTCCATTTAGATACCGGGTATGTAACTCAAAATCAAATGTTTGTAAATCTATGGGACCAAACTACTGTGGTCATCAGTCCCTAGACTTAGAACTGCTTAAACTAATCTAATGGCAACACACACACACACACACACACACACACACACACACACACACACACCTGACCGAGGAAGGACTCGAACCTCCGACAGTAGCAGCCTCGTATGTAAGTCCCACACAGAATTGAGTCTGGGCACTTGTGATTAGGGACATAACGGTGATTATTAATTTCCTGGTTCAGTAATAAATAAATAAAATATTTTAAGAATTGGCATTTTATATGATTTGATTTGCACGTTCTGATATTTCTGAGGAAATCTAGAATATTTCACACATCTTTATGCTTCGTCAGCTGTGACAATCTTAGGCATAATCAAGTATGAATGCATTGCTTGGTTAGCTACGGCTACTGGTGGTTGGTTTGATTCCAGAACAAGGTAGTTTGTCATATCAATTCAAGTTCAAAGATGCGTACAAATATTTGTTCAGGTATGAATACGGAGAAAATGTTGGTGATACGCAGTTAATATTAAAGTTTCCATAGTGCGTATGCTGCTGTTAATTGAGTTTTTATTGTCTGGTTAGTTCAACAATCGATCATTAAAAATCCGCTCGCCAGTGGAATGACGTTTCGCAATTGTGAGAAAACGATTTAGAGAACAAAAGTACTTCGAATTTCTACAGGACTTTAGGATTTCCGACACTATAGTAAAATCTGTTGTTTGTGACAATATTAAACGTTGTTTAAGGATTAATTAATGTTTTATGTGACGGAGATTATTATATCAGACTGTAATAAGTGTGACAATACTTAAAATGTCGTTATAATAAAGGGATTTAATAAATGTTAAGAACTTAGTAACGTGTTTCCTTTTATTTGCAAAATCTTGGTGTTAATTTACATCTGGAATGATTGACATAAAGAGCAGTTGTCTGTAGTTGATCCATTTTGAATAGTCCAACAACTATACCGCGGAGCGAGCAGAGCACCCGCAAGACACGTACGTTAGTTGGGTTGCACGCACATCAGGTGAAACGCAATTCAAGTCGTTCGGATATTTTTGCGCATGGTAGTACATAACATGTAGTCAGTTATGATAACTTAGCCATATAGGTTTGTGTGTGTGTGTGTGTGGGGGGGGGGGGGGTGATTGTATCTTCACTATTTTGTTCAAAAACTAATTTTTTTTCTGATCCTCTACATTAAATACACATTGCTTAACATGGCTCTCTATCTCTCTGATGGATGCATAATAAGTATAGTATCATATGAACTATGAAGAATGACATTTAAATAGCAGCCTCATACTTAGAAACTACCACAGAAAAGCATAATCTTGATGCAACTTTGTCAAATTAAGATGTGATTGGAGACAATACAAAAAGAAAACTGTTTATTAAGAATAGCAACCAGCCACAATTTGGTTTACGTTACTTTATTCAAAAAGTACCATCACTGGTTTCGAATTTGTACAATTCATTACCAGACAAGGCTATTGTTTCCTGAAACACATGTAATGCATAGATTTAATCCTGGGTTCTCATGGGAAAGGCAATAATGCACTGTTACAGACATTTAATAAAGATGATTGTGCTTGCATTGTGACAAGCCTGAAACACTTGTTGCTATTTCCATCCAGCGAATCATATTCTTGATACTATTTATATTTGCAGATACACACACATTGGTTTCCATACCTAACTGCTTCTTTATAAACCACATATTGTGTGTACTAGCAAATACAGAGGTACACGAGTCCCAAAGTCTGCTCTTTATCATGGTGTGTTACATGTTTGTGTACTTCTGTCTCTAAAACACACACACACACACACACACACACACACACACACACACACAAATTCCTGATGATCCTCTTAACAAGCAGAATGAACTAGCTAATATTCTTAAAAAAAAAAAAAAAAAAAAAATCCCAGAAAGTACTCACCCTTATTCCAATGTAAATAATGTTTCTAGACAAAGCTGCAAATCAAATATAGATCTGATAACATTATATATATCTACAATAGTCAGTGGTTTTCATTTTTATGAAATAAATTTCAAGGTTGTGGCCAAAAAAATTTATCAGAAATATGTGTATTGGCACGACTCTATTGACGGAACGAGTGGTGCAATGGTTAGCATCACAGATTTCTTGGTTCAAATCCCACCAATGGCAGAAAAAAAATTCTTTATATCTGATATTTGTATAATGTTCTACATTTTTTTTATGTTTGATGTACTTGTAAGTTCCAGAAAATTCTTTCTGTATGTAAATAGCAGAGTACTCCAATCAGGAGTCAGTCTGTTCTGAGTGTATACTTTTGGTAGCAGTAAACCTGTTCTAAATGTAAAGCATTGTGGTTTATTAATGATCCAGCCTTCGAATTAAGTTTTGAACGTGACACTATTTGGTGGAGCCACCGGGTATTTTGCAATACATCTGCATCATTGTGGCTCCGATTATGCTGTGTAAGAGCCATAGCCTACACATACAAGAACCGGAATACAAAGGGTATACTGACTACCTCTTGCCGAAGGTCCGTATCCTCAAAAGATCCATGGATACCAAAACAGCGGTAAGCCAGCTGCACATCAGACATCCATCAGTGTTCTTTGGAGATGCTGGACAGGATCAATACAAATGACTGAAAGGATTCGACTGAGTTGCCAAGTATAATAAATGGGAATACATTATGTGCTTGGCAAACGTATATTTCGACCTGGATGGGATGGCCCAGCAGTGATTTTGAAAATAACGAGGACAAGCACAATAGTTGGGAAAAACTCCAGACATAACGTAAGATGATGTTTGGAGACCACCAGCAACAAGCCCGTTTACTAGAAGAGCAATTGAAGAAAAGTATCCAATGACATGGTGAGTCAATGCAATCATATTTACAGATTGTTTTGGCCCTATGTCAAGTAATTAACCCAGATATGACTGAGGCCAATAAAATTTCACACTTGATGAAGGGCATTGCAGAAAGCATTTATCGAGCTCTTCTGTTAAAAGACGTTTCAGTGACACAAGAGTTTATCCAATGGGGCCAGAAATTGAAGAGATACAACAGAAGAGGGTTGGACGAAAGAAGTGTGACAGACTCCCAAATGTAGTCCCTACGGCCTTTGTGGAAGGTGAGCGTCATTAGATCTCTGATACGACATATTGTGAGAGAATAATTACAACAGTTTATGGCAGCCGGGACTGCTGGACCAAGTGAGCACCAGCTTATGCCCATGGACAGCAGTCCTGTATCTCATGAGGGAGCCAACACTGCTCAGAAAAAGGTATTTCAAACCTTTGCACCGATCTGCCCCACCAGTCGCACATGATGTGAAGAATGGCCTCGCCCTACTATGACTTAAGGCCTGTTTACACTGAGTTTGAAACATTGTTCGTGGCGGATGCTACTAGACTGCTGATGGTGACATGTTGCCTAAACAAAAACAGTGTTCAGGGGCTCTGTTGGTAAAGATCAAAGGAACATTTGTTCTGTGGATTGTTACCATGAACTGCCACTACACAGTGCTAATGTTTGTTTTTATTTTGCTACTGACTCGAGTATTGTCATCTGTCGTGGTTTTGTGTTCTGTCGGATGGCGTGTAGCAGGGAAAAAATTTACCATCTTATACCATTATATGAGGAAGAACAGAGGTTGTGGAATGTGCAAGGTGTGAGAACAAGAGAGAGACATGATTCTTTCAAAATAAATAAAAAAATACTTTGGAGCTGTGTATCAGCAGCAGTGACATCGATAAGAAGATAAAAACCCTCATTTCATCTTACCGGCAGGAGAAAGGAAAAATAGAGAGAGTAAAAAAAAAAATATCAAAACAGGAAGAGGGCGGAGGGGAGGATCTTTCTATGTACAATCCAAAGTGGTTCCTGGATATAACACTGCAATCATTCAGGTGGGATCAAATTTATCCCTGTGAATGTGCGATGTTTCCGTGATATTAAAATTAATGAATTACCTTTACATAATCCTTAAATCCTTCAAACCAACCTTCAAAAACCGCAGGAACCATTTTAGATATCATATAGCAGGCTTTGAAATATGAAATAAATATGCTAGACTTTGGTACGAATTTCCTATTGCAAGAAAACGGAGGGTTACAGGAAGTCCTTATTTCACAGGGATTGCCTTCCTGAAATTCATGTCTTTTTTTAAGTCCTTTAATATTTAGCAAAATTTGAAAAACTGAAGGCAACATCTTTGTGAAATTACGAAGGCCAGAACTGTTTTCCTCATTCAGTTCACAAGCATGTCATTCCCACCATGACTTTTATAATATGTTTTAGTCCACCATCGATGACTGTCATTCTTTGCATCTTCTTTATTGATCTATCAATAACAATGCAGCTCCACATGCTAATGTTTCTTGCTCCTCACTTGACAAAGCTTAGCTCTGAGAAATTCGTAATGCAAATGCACGCAGAAGCTCACTGTAACAGACAATTTGAATAAAACTGTTTGTCACTGTGTAGTCATGGTCACAAATAATGTTGTCAAAATTAGCTGGGAACATGTGAACAAAAATTTGTTCCGAACTTCAGTGTAAATGTACCTTTACAGTGCAACCACCAATTCCCCCAGCAATTATGGTACTTTTGTGTTTTCACTGTGGGCTTCTTGGATGTGTCGTATGATACGGTAGGGAGAGAGGATGAGTATTTGACAATTACTATGCCGCAAGATGCCAAAAATTCAAGCAGTCCTTTCAGGGCAGTCAACTGCAGATGATTACTGTCGACCTATGGGGCCGAAGCCCGTTGCCGTATCCTGGATGTTGTCGCTCCCCAACACACCTTTGCTGTTGCCTTCCAGAGATACCAGTCGCTTGCCTAACCATCGTATCCAAGAAAACTATGCGAGGTGACTATCTACAGAGGTGAGGCCGCTGCAGATCAAAATCCTCCACAGACGATAGTCATGATAAACGGCCAACCTGTCCAGGCACTAGTCGATTCAGGAGCTTCCTTCTCTGTATTGTCGAATGACTACCGCCGCAAACTAAGGAAGATAACATTCCATGATACAAGATAAACTGTGCTTAAGGTGGCAAATACAAAATACAAAACTACCTGGCAGATTAAAATTGTATGCTGGAATCAGGACTCGAACCTGGGACCTTTGCCTTTCGAGGGGCAAGCGCTCTACCGGCAGCTATCCTGACATGACTCATGATGCCGCCTCACAACTTTACTTCTGCCAGTACCTAGCCTCCTACTTTCCAAACTTCGCAAAAGTTCTCCTGCGAAACTTGCAAGACTTCTTCCTGGAAGAAAGGATATAGTGGAGACATGGCTTAGCCACAGCCTAAGGGATGTTTCCAGAATGAAACTTTCAATCTGCAGTTGTGAGGCAGCATTGTGAGTCGTGTCGGGATAGTTCAGTTGGTAGAGCGCTTGCCCCTGAAAGGTAAAGGTCCCAGGTTCGAGTCCCGGTTCCGGCACACATTTTTAATCTGCCCGGAAGTTTTATATCAGCACACACTCCGCTGCAGAGTGAAAGTTTCATTCTGAATACAAAACACGTCCGGTAGACAGGAACGTGTGTCGCGAGAATAACTATCAACAATAGTATGAAGCCATTTGAATGTTGTTGTTTTCACGGAATGTACCATAATGCCAGCCTCAGATGGGACTTCCTTCAGGCATCCCAGGACATCATTGATTGTGGAAAATCTGAGTTACAAATTGAGGGAGCTATTTCGATGTAACACGTACTCCCTTGGGAAATTGTTTGTTGTTGAGATTTTGCCATTAAACGATGAGAAGTGTTCCATTCAGCAGTCGAGATGACCAGGGGATTGTGATGTGCTTGTCGATCGTAAAAAGGTAATCTGTAGCACGAAGGAAATCTACATACCAGCAGCTATAGTAAGCATTACAGGTGGTCAAGAAGAACTTCGGATCACTAATTTTCATGAGTAATCGCAACTCATTCCTAAAAGAATATGTATTGGAACAGCTGAACCGGTCCAGGATGGAGAGCTTAGCGTCATCAACAAAGTCTCATGCTCTGCTGTTATTGCTGACAACTCACTAGAGGAAACAAGTATAGAATTGCATATTGGGCTCTGTCTGACCCAGGAACAATGTCAGCAGGTGTTTGTCATACTACACCAATTTTCAGGTGCATTCAAGGCAAGGTTGGAGGAGAGCCAGATGAAAAGGACCACAGTAAAACACAGTATCAATACTGGGCGTATTCCACCAATTAGCCAGCTTCGTATAGTGTCGCCAGCTGAAAGACAGATAATTTGGGAAGAACTGGAGATGATGTTGCATGATGACATTATTCAATCTTCAGGGTGTCCTTGGTGGTCCTCGTGAAGAAGGATGGCACATTGTGTTGCTGAATAAAATCACAAAGAAAGATGTCTACCCATTGCCGTGCATTGACAAAACCTTAGACTGCTTGAAAGGAGCTACATACTTCTCAACCATGGACATGCACACAAGTTACTGGCAAATTGAGGTTGACAAAGCTGACAGGGATAACACTGCTCTTATTACACCTGACAGTCTCTATGAATTCAAAGTCATGCCATTTGGACTGTGTAATGCTCCGCCCATATTCGAACTCATGATGGACAACTTGCTCCAACATCTTAAATGTACAACATGTCTTTGTTATCGAGATGACATTGTCATTTTTTCAAGGACATCGAAGCCGCCTGTCAACTGTGTTGGTGTTCAGACTGCAGGACTCAGCCTTAATCCAAAGAAGTTCTTCATCGCCAAAGAGAGAAAAATCCTGGGGTACCTAGTCAACGGAGTTGGTGTCCATCCTGAATCTGATAAAAGTAAGGGCAGTCACAGAATTTCCAACGCCTCAGCACATTCGTGATGTGAGACATTTTCTCGGTCTGTACTCATACTACCAGCGTTTCATTAAAGGGTTTTGAAGAAAGGCATGTACATTGCAAGAATTTCTGCAGGAAGATGCCAACTTTTTTGGGGTGAGACAAAAGAAAGGAATTTCCAGTCATTTAAGGAGGCTCTAACTTCAGTATCGGTTCTAGCTTTATACGACGAGAATGCGGAAACTAAACTTCACACAGGAGCTATCAGTTAAGGGATTGTTGCAGAGCTCGTACAAATTCAGAAAGGTGCTGAAAAGGTGATAGCTTGTGACTCGAGTACTCCACAAGGATGAGACCAACTACTCTACAACTGAGAAGCAAAGTCTCGCTGTTATCTGGGGTATCAACAAGTTCCAGCCATATTTATTTGGTAAACCATTCACCTTTGTGACAGACCTCCATTATTTATGTTGGCTGACCAATTTGAAGGATGCTTCAGGTCAACTAGCAAGATGGGCTCTAAGAAGCCAAGATTACAATTTCACAGTGGTATTCAAAAACGGCCGCAAACACGAGGACGCCAACTGCGTTTTGAGGAATCCATTAGCAGAACACAACAACATGGATGGAACTTAAGCCCTCACAGTGTTAGGTGACACTAAGCTGAACAGAGGGACGATTCTGCATTACTATAAACCATAGAAGCCTTGGAGAAAGGAGAACTGACTAAAGGAGAGTTTCAACTTAAAAACGGGATGTTGCATACGAGCAGCTACGATCCACTAGGCTTGAAATGGTTGTCGGTCATTCCAGCTCACCTCCAGCCAGCTATTCTCAAGTATTTCCACGATTCTTCAATATCCAGTAATCTGGGATTCATGAATACCCTTGACATAGTTAGACACAGGTGTTCCTGGCAAAGTCTCTACCAATCTGTCAAGCACTATGTTAGTCTCTGTACCAGAGATGGGAGCATGTGCCACAATTACCTCCAGGGCAGCCGGTACCAATTCCGCCTGCAGCAGTTACATTCCACTGGATGGAATCAACCTTTTAGATAGGTTCCCGAAGTCGACAACCGGTAACTGATGGATAATAGTCTGCACTGACTACAATACCTGCTAAGCCATCACCAAACCGGTGCCGACTGCAGAAGCTCCAGAGATCACAAAACTCCTTGTAGAAGACATTATTTTGAAGTATGGTGCACAACATGTGATGATACCTGATCATGGAAAAGTATTCCAGTCAAAGCTAGTATCAGAGGTAATGTCATGTTGTGACATTGTTCACAGAATAACAACTGTCTGCCATTCTCAGACAAATGGTCTTACAGAACGTTTTAACAAGATGTTAGCAAATATGCTGTCGATGTTGAGCAGAAGGTTTGGGATACAATACTGCCAGTCATGACATTTGCTTATAATACAGCAAGGCAAGACACCACAGACTTCATGCCATTTTTCCTGCTTCATGGTTGTGAAGGTTAGACAACAATGGATATTCTGTTCCTGTTCCAACCGGTTGACACTCAGGATGACTGTCTGAAACAGGTCATCACCAGGGACGAAGAAGCAAGACAGCTGGCTCGCATACGGACACTGGGCTCCCAGGAGAAGGACCGTAAGCTGTATAACAAGCAGCAGTGACCTTTTGTGTACAACCCAGGAGATCTGGTATGGATTTTTATCCCTGTACAGAAAGTTCGGCTATCAGGAAAGTTACTGAAGCAATACTTTGGTCCGTATCGTGTCTTACGCTGTTTGTCAGATGTCACGTATGAAGTCTAGGATTATTAACCATCCTCAAAACGACATGGTTTACGACCTCTGTATGAAGCCTTACCACGATCTGAAAGAGCAGGTAGATAGAAACGGCTTCTTGTTCAAGGACTCTGAAGATCATTATGATAATGATGAAGCCACAACAGAAGGGTCTGTTGCCGGTCATCATCACTGCAAGGAAGGCGTGCAGACAGAATGGAAGGATTCTCCGGAACTGCCATACAGAAGACCCATGACAAGATCAAGATCCAGGACACTGCAGCTGGCTGCTAAGGGAACCTAACAGCTGGTCACTGTTTTTTAGGAAGGGGAGCAATGCCATGACTCTACCAATGGAACAAGTGATGCAGTGGTTAGCGTTGCAGAATTCTGTGCAGGCGATCCTTGGTTCAAATCCCACCACTGGAACAAAAAAATTATTTCTTTGTCTACTGCCAGCTGATGCTAGTCTGACATCATCCAGAGTGCTAAGTAGCAGAATTTAATTTGTGTGCATTTTCATTATCGGTCAATTTGTCTCTCAAATTCCATTGGTGCTTCTGTTTTAAGAGCTTATTCTCACGTATTTGACAAATACTGTTGAGTGTCATCCTAACCACCACTTGCTTCACATCTCCAGTGCTGCAAGCTATGTAATTATTAACTGTATTTTTCTTACTTGTCACTTTTTTTATTTCGTGTGTTTTTACTTTTAGAAAGTTTTTATTCTTGTGTATTTGATAATAGTGTGCCTCATAGATTTCTGTTTCTTTTGAAAACAGACAAAGGCACTTTTGTTGTTTCTGACAGTATAGTTACTCCTGAACACAGTTCAGTCAGCTGCCTTTAATAAAACACTAAACTAGTTACAAGTTGATTATTTAGTTTTCTACTCTTCGCAGCTAATTGTATCGATAGGATGTGTGCCTACTGTGTGCAGACGCAGTAGGAATTAACAGCAGTTTGCGAATGCCTCAGCATGCTGTTGGCTACAGTTAGTCATCGTCAGGCTGCTGCCTCAGGGTGCAGTAGTGGTCGGAAGTCTACTGCATCGAGTGGGACACCTCAGGTGTTACATGCTTCGCTGTCTGTCCCTGCTGTCGAGGCACCTTCAGGTGTACCGGACGTGGTCGAACTGCCCACTCCGCTATTCCAGCAGGGTCCGAGCGGGTGCATGGGGGGGGAGGGGATTATTATTTATTGGGAGCTCCAATGTTAGGCACATGATGGAGCCCCTTAGGTGGATAGAGACGAAATCCGGAAAGAATTCCAACATGCACTCAGTGTATCTGCCGGGGGTCCTCATCCGAGATATGGAGGCAGCCTTGCCAGTGGCAATCAAGCATATGGGGTGTGTGGTCAGCTACTAGTTGTGGCTCACGTTGGCACCAATGATGCCTTTTGCTTGGGTTCTGAGGACATCCTCAATTCCTACGGGTGGCTGGCGGAATTTGTGAAGGCTGCTGGCCTCCCATGCGGGGTGCAAACAGAGCTGTTGATTTGTAGCATTGTTCACGGGGCTGATTGGGGTCCTTTGGTTTGGAGCCGAATGGAGGGTCTGAACCAAAGGCTTCACCATCTCTGTGACAGTCACAGCTGCAGATTTCAGGATTTCTGTCATTGGGTGGGGAATTGTAGGATGCCTCTAGATAGATCAGGGGTGCACTACACTAAGGAAGCAGCTACTCAGGTAGCAGTGTACTTGGGTGCACATGGGCTTTTTTTAGGCTAGGTGCTAACTCCAATGAGCACTCGGCAGTCAACATATAGACAGCGATTTCAGGCCACATTCAGAACAATAATTCGAATATCGAACTATAACTTTCAAAGTAATAAAAACAAAGTTCCCAAATTTACCAAGTTGCAAGGAAATTATTGTTGTCAGATAGTTATAGACACCGAAAGCTGTTATATCATGATGTGGGAAGCTCCGATATATTTAGCAATGCGTGGAATGTATATCAGAAAGACAGATCACACACACCTGGAGTGGAGTGGTCATTGCAATGGACAAATATATCATTTCTATCAAGTTTGAAATTGAGAGTGACTGTGAAGTTATCTGGACACATATAACAGGTTTAAGAGAAGTAAAGTTAGTAGTTAGGTGCTTTTACCGGTCCCCCAAGACGTCGTTCTTTTTGAGAAATTTTGTTGAGGAAATTTAGAGGGCCAGAATTTGAAGCCGACTGCAGAATGATCTTGCTGCCACCTACTAACATTTTGTGTAAAGTTCACAAAGACAGGATAAGAGAAATTGGGACTTATTCAGAGGCTTATAGACATTCATTTTCCCCTCATTCCATTTGGGAGTGGAATAAGAGAGGGAGTGCCACCTTACAGTGGATTGCGGGGTATATATGTGGATGTATTTACTATTTCTAGAATGTTCTACCTTTTTCTTCTGTTTGATGTACTTGTAAGTTCCAGAAACTTTTTTCTATGTATAAGTAGCAGAGTGTTCCAATCAGGTGTCAGTCTGTTCTGAGTGTACGCTTGTGATAGCAATAAACCTGTTCTAAGTGTAAAGTGTTGTGATCTACAAGGGACGTTTGAAAAGTCCATGCAAAAATAAAAACTATTAACATGTTTGGGGGAAAACCATTTTTATTTTTTGACATTGTCTCCTTTTAGACTTATACACTTCGCTCAGTGCCGTTCTAATTTGTTGATCCCTTCTGAATAGTAGGAATTGTTCAAGCCTGCAAAATATCTATTAGTTTCTGCAATCACCTCCTCGTTTGGATGAAATCTTTATCCCGATAGCCATTTCTGCAAATTGGGAAACAAATAGTAGTCTGACGGAGCCAAGTCTGGAGAACAGGAGGGATGTGAAATGAGTTGGAATTCTTTTTCCAATAATTTTGCAACTACAACTGCTGAGGTGTGTTGCTGTGTTGTTGTGATGGAAAAGGACTTTTTTGTGAGCCAATCGCCGGCATTTTTCATGCAGCTCAGTTTTCAAATGGTCCAATAACGATGAATAATATGCACCTTTAATAGTTTTGCCCTGTTCCAGATAGTCAATGAGGATTATCTCATGTGAATCCCAAAGGATTGTCATCATAACTTTTCCGACCGAAGGACCGGTCTTCGTCTTTTTTGGTGCAGAGTCTCCCTTGGTAACCCATTGCTTAGATTGTTCTTTGGTCTCAGGAGTCTAGTAATGTATCCGTATTTCATCCACAGTTACGAAACAATGCTTAAAGTCCCGTGGATTCTTCCTAAACAGCTGCAAATTTTCCTTGCAACACTTCACATGATTCCATTTTTGGTCAAGCATAACCAATTGCAGCACCCATCTTGCGGATAGCTTTCTCATGTCCAAATGTTTATGCAGAATATTAGTACCTGTTCATTCGAGATGCCCACAGCACTAGCAATCTCACACGCTTTACCTCTTCTCTCATCCATCCATATCATGGATTTTATCAATTATTTATGGAATTGTAACCTCCACAGGGTGTTCAGAACGTTCAGTGTCATTTGTGCCCATATGGCCACTCCAAAAATTTTGAAACCCTTTATAAACTGTTCTAATCGAAGGTGCAGTGTTTATCAAACTTATCATTAGTCTCCTGAGGCGTTTTGCCTTTCATAAAGTAATGTTTAATCACCACATGAAATTCTTTTTCGTCCATTCTCTGACAATCACTCGACTTCCTTGACTGACATGAATTCCAAACACAAATAGATAGACCAATATGGCTGAAACTTAGTGTGCATTATTGCCAAAGATGGTACTAACTGAACATAACCTCAATACATGCCAGTGGTGCCATCTCTTGGACTTTGCATGGACTTTTCAAATGTCCCTTGTATTAATGACCCAGCCTTAGAATTCAGTTTAGTGCGTGACAATATAAAATTGGAGTGCAGTTGTCAGGATACCAGTCCTCTCAAATATTTTAATAATGAAAGTGATATGAAGCGTAAATATTTATCTCGGCATTGTACTACTATCAGTCATTACTTCGTTCTGCACTGGCTACAAGTGACTGAATAACAGCATTGTTCAATGGTTCTAGGCTACACCACTACAAATGAGTGAATAACATACATGTTACTTTCAATAACTACACAATACTATCATTGACCAACAAAAAAATATGCAAATCTTTCAAACATTACACTACGCAAACCCACAAACGCAGACGACAAATTTAAAAATTAATTACAAAAACAGGTAATGCTAAAGCTATGAGTTGACACTGCACTCTAAACTGCTATGATTTGATGGTATTTATGTTTACAGAAGCAATCACATTGGCTTCCATATCTTAGTCACTTCTGTAAGCACCATGTTTTAACTTAAGTTACATCATATGGGAACAAATACATAGATTGCAAAGTACAGAAGTGCATGTAATGTTTAAAATACTTGCATATTTTTATATTTGTCAATGATAGTATTGTGTAGTCATTGAAATTAACATTTATGTTATTCACTCATTGGTAGTGGTGTAGTCTAGAACCATTGAACAATGCTGTTTCTCAGACAGTTGTAGCCAGTGCAGAATGCAGTAGTGCCTGACAGTAGTAAAAAACAAAGAAAAAATTATCTAGGCTTCATATTCATTTCATTGTTAATTCTTAAAGTATATGAGAGGATTGGTATTGTGACACATATACTCCGATTAAAATTACTTTGTGAATCATGTCTCAGTGATTTGAGTGGTAAGGGCCAAGTGTATGCCTGTCATGTCTGTTTCTTGGGCTCCATGTGCTCCCTGTGTTGCCTGCACAACATGTCTAGGCAGCAGCCAGCTGAGCTTTTTGTGTTAACACAACATGCAGGGTAGTAAAGGGCCAGGAGGCTGAGGGGAGGCGAAGCGAAGGAGTGCCAAACACTCAGTGATGCACAACCTTAAACCACCCTTATATTTTACACAAATAAGGAAAACAATTTCAACTGTCAAAGTTAAATTAGTATTTTCTACACAAACATATTTAAAATAACATTGTCAATTTATCATCATTTATCTAGTGCTGATAAACAAACTATGTGCTTAAAAACTTCAATTCCTTCATGTCCTATAATTTCAAGTTGTTCCTTGTGTTTAATAGTCATTACTTATGCCGTTTTCAATATAAGAAACGCCATTAATTCAAAAACCTTGCCAAGAAAAATGTGTTCATTTGAAACTTTGTTCATTTAACACTTAATCAGACATTACTCCACACAAAATGCATGGTTTATATCGAAATTGTTTTAAAGGGTGGAAGGAAATCCATACCTCACTATATCCTGGAATAAATGTATATCATAGCGGTATACGACTGTGTGCCATAGCCGTAAATTGTCCCTACGGGCTTTGCCAAGTCAGTTGTGTGTTTCTGTTTTATTGAGCAACTTCTCAGGTTAATCACAGCCACAATATAAGGTGGCATTACAGTTAAAACATTAAATAAATTGTCTATGGGACACATCTTAAGACTAAAGGACAGGTCTGGCAATGAAAAGATTTAGAGTTCAAATCAACATTCAAACTTTTTAAATCTTATCTTTTATATCCCCCCAAAACTCTATGTTCTCACAATCATGCGGTCATAAAATTAATGCAACCATCTTTCTTTTCATCAATTTACCAAACTAATTGTTACTTCAATTTGTATGAAGGTAAAAACTGGGAAATTATTCATAGGTTGTAGCTGTAGAACAACAGAAGTTCTGTATTGGCTAAAAATATACAGAATTACAAAATGTGAGTTTCTCTGCAGCACTTTTTCATATCTTTCAGTTACAGAGTAACATCAAAACTGAAGAATGATTCTGTATGTGCATAGTCATTGGAAGCAGATATGTATTGTTAATAGATATTTAATACGGATCCGGATGGAAAACCAGTTCGGTTTTACAAAGACTATTCTGCGGCGTTGGCCCCCTACTTAGCTTGCATTTATCGTAAATCTTTAATTCAGCGCAAAGTTCCTAGTGATTGGAAAAAAGCGCAGGTGACTCCCGTTTATAAGAAAGGAAGGAGAACTGACCCATACAATTACAGGCCAATATCGTTGACATCAGTTTCATGTAGAATTTTGGAGCGTATTCTCAGTTCGAATATAGTAAATTTCCTTGAAACGGAAAAGCTTCTTTCCATGAATCAGCACGGGTTTAGGAAACATCGTTCATGTGAAACTCAGCTTGCCCTTTTCTCACATGACATCTTGCGAGCCATGGACGAAGGGCAACAGGCGGATTGTGTTTTTCTCGACTTCAAAAAGGTGTTCGACGCGGTGCCACACTGCAGACTGCTAACGAAGATACGAGCTTATGGAATAGGTTCACAGATTTGTGACTGGCTGGAAGACTTCCTAAGTAATAGAACGCAGTACGTTGTTCTCGACGGCGAGTGTTCATCAGAGACGAGTGTATCGTCAGGCGTGCCCCAGGGGAGTGTGATAGGACCGCTATTATTTTCTATCTATATAAATGATCTGATGGACAGACTAAGTTGTAATTTGCGGCTGTTTGCTGATGATGCTGTGGTGTATGGGAGGGTGTCGTTTGTAACTGACTGTAAAAGCATACAGGTTGACTGTACAAAATACGACAAAATTTCTAGTTGGTGCGAAGAATGGCAGCTAGCTCTCAATGTAGAAAAATGTAAGGTGATGCGCAAAAACAATCCTATAATGTTCGAATACAGCATCAGTAGTGATCTTCGCTGTCGCGTCGTTCAAATATCTAGGCGTAACATTGCAGAGCGATATGAAATGGAACGAGCATATAAGGACAGTTGTGAGTAAGGCAGACAGCCGACTTCGGTTTATTGGGAGAATTTTGGGAAGATGTACTTCACCTGTAAAGGAGACCGCGTATAAAACGCTTGTGCGACCACGTCTTGAGTATTGCTCAAGTATTTGGGATCCGCAGCAGATCGGTTTGAAGGAAGACATAGAGGCGGTTCAGAGGCGAGCAGCTAGATTTGTTACCGGTAGGTTCGACCAATGCGCGAGTGTCACGGAAATGCTCCGGCAACTCAATTGGGGATCGCTGGAAGAAAGACGACGTTCTTTTCGTGAATTTTTGTTAAGTAAATTTAGAGGGCCGGAATTTGAAGCTGTGTGTAGTACGATCTTGCTGCCGCCTACTTACATTTCGCGTAAAGATCACAAAGACAAGATAAGAGAAATTAGGGCTCGTACGGAGGCATATAGGCATTCTTTTCTTCCTCGTTCAATTTGGGAGTGGAATAGGAAAGGAAATTCCTAGTAGTGGTACAGTGTACCCTTCGCCACGCACCTTACGGTGAAGTGCTGAGTATGTATGTAGATGTAGATGTAGATGTATCACTACTTCTCCAGAAAAAAATAGAGACTTTGTGAATTGTGATGGATATTGATTTTTTTTTTTTTTTTTAGATGAAATTTGATGTCGTATTTGTATTATTTTTCCCATTCCCAGAAAGAAACATCCAGTCCTTGACAAATGAAATCTTTCTTTATAAGAAACTGAATTTTTCAGAGTCAGCAAATTGTCCCTGCAAAATGTAGTGCATAGATCAAGATCAGAGGCTTACAGCGGGCCTGCGCTACCCGCCCGGACCCGTAGCCGAGCCTCCCGGGCGGGCCTGGCCACGCGCTGCCCGGCCTGCCGGCACGAGCCGCAGCGGACGATGCCGGGCAGCGCGAGTACCCGCCTACCCGCCGAGTCCTGGTCTGCCCGGCCGCCCGTGGCGCTCTGCTGCTAGCCGGGGCACGCGCCCGCCAGCCGCTACACTCTTATTGAGAAAGCCACTATTCCGATTTTCACGCTGCAAAGACTGTTCACGGTACATACGACCATCCCACATCGGTTTATGAACCTAAGTTTTTCCTTAAAAGCTTTAATTTGCATGTGAAAAAGAAAAAGTCTACTTTATATTCCGCGTGAGATTTAGATTCATAATGCTTATCACTCTATTCTGAAGAAAGTATGGGGTTCAAAAATCTGAGTTTTGAACATGCCATAGTACAGAATCTTAGGCCCAATTCAGACAGAGTTGGCGTGGCGCGGACGCCCGGCGGTGGAGAGGCAGCGATGCCGCACGGGTGGAACGTGAGCACAGGGTTGCCAGGCTTTTCCACTGTTCTGTCGCCAAATGTTTTTTAAAAAAATAGCCAATACATCGCCATCTTTTTATCAATAAAATGCCTAAATATATCCAACTTTCCTCAGTAAAAATAGTCAAGTAGGCCAATCGCAATTTATAATCTGTTAACGTCATTGTGCTGTGATATTACGTCATGTCCGACAACAATAATCCTGAAATTCAGGGAGTAAGTTGCTTACTGAGTAACAAGTAACACAAACTATGGCGCTCTCAAATTCATAGACACCAGACTGGACATTCCAAGAAACCTCGTTCTCAAAGGAAACATTTATCTGAGCCCAGCCAGGAACTGAACCAACACACACCACCAAGTGATCAACGAATCCAGTCGAAATATTCATATTGTAAATTTAAGAGAGATACTCGAGAGATGCAGTGGATACTAAATTTAAACACAGTTACATTTAACTATCATATGTATTAATTTCAGAACTAATAAAATCGTAACATAAAACAATTCAAGAATGATTCCACCAAACATAAAGAAGGGAAGTTCTGATGCATAGTGTCGCTTACTAATCACTTATATCGTCTTCAAAACTAATATTTACAGGCCATGAAAACTACAGGGAAATTACAGAGTGTTCTACATTGTCATTTTATATCTGCAAACCATTGCTAACTACTGCGAAGTGCGCAGCTAAGGGCTTGTCTCATAGTAGCAGTTACTATGAATTACTGTTTAAATGCCCCTGTTCAAGCTGTAATCCTCGCGATGTCTACAGCAGCCATACATACGGGGTTGTAGTATATTTTAGGAGTCATCGTTTAAAGCCTATTCTTGAACCTTTGTAAGTAGGCTTCTCGAGGTATTTTTCGTCTTTGTCTGCCACTTTAATTTCTTTGCATCTCTGACATTCTCACACAGATCAAAGATACGTGCAGACATTTGTGGCAACTTCTATAGTGTGATTACATTTCCCCAGTATTCTAGCGATGTTCAGTCAGTTTCACTTATACAATGTCTCAAGAGGGATTGCTTTAAATTAGTCTTATTTTAAGTCAAATAAAATAGCCTTTAAGTCGCCAACTAATTCTTTTGCTAGCCACATTTAATCGCCAGTCGCCATAAAGCTAGAATGGCTATTATTCTAAGAAAAAGGTAGCCAAGAATGCGGAAAATCGCCACACCTGGCAACCCTGTGTGAGCAATTCACACCGCAGTGGTGCTGTCTGGAAGCGCGCCATGGCCAGTCTCTCAAAACATGTCGTCGTCGTCAGACGAAGATAGCGACGCGCTGGATCTTTTGCAGTTACTGAATTTTCAGCAGTGCAGAACGTATTGGGTACACCCATTATGGTTGAAAAAAGGGAGGAAATACGGCATATTCGATGTGATGAAGGAGCTGAATATGTATCCTGACCGTTTCCAGAATTTTTACAGAATGTCGCAAAAGTATTTCTATTTTGTGTTAGACAAAGTGTAGGACACCCTTCAGAGAAAAGCAAACTGGAGGCAGCCTATTTGTCCAGAAGAAAGATTACTGATTACCTTCAGGTAAACTAACATAGACATCTATGTATATCCTTTAAGCAAAGCAGTTGTTTCAAACGTTTTATAAAAGTGTGAATAAATAATCATCATTTATCGCTGTACAAATTAAGAGTTGGAATGGTGTTGTATCTGACGCCCTGAATCTACTGGTTAAAATGTTTCACACTCACGTTATTCTAGCACCATTGTCGCTCCAAAAAATTCTTTGTGGAGGCAAACAATGAGCAAAGCGGAAAAGCATTATTATACAACAGGGCTCTGATATGCACAAGAATTCTCGTATGCATGCGAGAATTTCATCGTTTGTACGAGGTAAGAGGCAAAAGCGAATATTGTATACAAACATACGAGAATTTTGCCCAAAGTCTTAAGTTTATAACAAATATGCGTTATACACATTTGGTGGAGATATAATTCACATGGTGTAGCCTATATGTATTTCAGTAATGCAAATTGTTCATATAGGAAAAAAAAATTTCTCACAAAGATAACAAAATCAACGTTGTAGGAACTGTTACAAAATAGGCAGAATGACGTTTTAACTCTTACATAGTGTTTGCATCAAGAAATCCTAAATAGTTAAATAGAAAACATTTTTTTCGCCCGAAAAATTTGCTCTCATTAATTACAGCGTTGTTCGGGCGAACGATTCAGTTACGCATCATCAGTAACGATTATGATCGCACAGTCGCGGATACCTTTCTATTATATCACAGAACTTGACGTTAAACTCGAATTGAAACTTGAATGAGAAAAACTGCAGCGCGCCCTTTCGAGTTTCGCTGCGCCACTGGTGGCGGCGAACGGTCGCGGCGCGTCCCGCCACGCCACCTCTGTGTGAACTGAACTGCTGCATTTGTTAACATGGAGGTCGCGCATGACATTGCCACGCCCTAGCCAGGCGTCCGCGCCGAGCCAAGAATTCGTAAATGTCGTTTTAAAATGACGCTATTAGTGAAGTATGTGCACGTCATTTACAAATCGTGTATTGAAAAAGATAGCAGGCAGCTTAAAAGACCTATGCATTTTAGACCCTACATTACCGCGAGTGAAATAGAGCTGTCTCATTTCACGAGTAATTGCGAGTTAAGGAGCATCAGTGCTGCGATAGCAAGTGTATGTATTCAGCGTGTGTTCTAACAGCGTTTCTTTCGACATGTCGATAAATTGCTTGATATATCCTTGCTGAAAGAAAAAAGGGAGATCGGGTTGTTACGTTCCGTTCAAAATGTTCAAATAGCTTATGGGACTTACAAACTACTTATGAACTAGCTAACACTAAGGATGGCACACATATACATGTCCGAGGGGGGATTCGAACCGCCAACACAGTGGTCGTGCAGACCGTGACTGGCGCGCCTCAGTCCCCTCGGCCACCGCGGCCGGCTACGTTCTGTTGCAATCTAGGTCATTAGAAATGATTAACTGGTAGAATGTTGGAAGGTTCAGCTTGCGATCAAGCACTCCCAGGGAAGTAAACTAATTACTGTCCATCGATAAAGGCGTGTGTTCCATTGTTGTTTTATTTTTTTTCCCTTTTTCCTTTGTCTGGGGCGAGCTGAAACCCCGAGGGAGTCGGAGAGTTGACATTCAAGGTCGCAGTCATCAGTTTTGTATCGCTGGACAGATTGTATGTATCTTCAAAACACCTGTAATTTTTCCTCACTGAATGAATTGTCAGCTCAGTATCAATTGCGAGTAAAAAAAAAAAGACATGCACAGTAACGGATCAGGTAAAAGCAGACAGAAGACTCCCAATTTTGTGCTGCAGAAGCAAAACAATAGCCATATCGGCTCGCGCCGGAAATATTAAACCTGTTGTAAGTCGTCGGCTTCGCATTAGCCGGCTCCGATACGTTTGTGGGCAGTTTTATACTTTGCTCAGTATTTACTTACACAGTGTTTCACTTTATATTAAACTAAGTGAAGAGGAGGTGAGACCTTAAATCTCTTTAGTTCTTTGTTCCTGGTAAATCTATGTATTGTCATGTGTGTGACGAACAATTATATGCCCTATGATGATGTGATAATATTTAATTTTATTCATGGTTGTCCTACTAATTATCTAGCTAAAATTTTGTCTAGGTAAACAGGAACTCTTTAAAAAGCCAGTAGTTTTCGAAATGAGTAAGAATTTAATTCAAAAAGAGTACTTCAATAACCTCGACGACTTGCTGGTGTAAATCATCTTTCTTTAGAAGAAAATGTCAAGAACATAACTGAAGAATATTTGGAGGGACGTGAAAAACTTTCAAACATTATTTACCTTCTTTGTCTAATAATAGCAATGGGATTCGCAATCTCTTGGAAGGAGCAATAATTTTAGAATACACATAACTGCAAATTAATAGTAATAGCTTCTGGAAACGCCCAGTAACTTTAAGTCACATAAATCTTTGGTATTGCTAAGAGGTAACACATTTATTGCATGTCTCGTTCACTCGTTGTTCGAAAAGACTTTCACTGCTAACACTTAGATACAAATAAATACAGAAACACTCTTCTCGTTCAAAGTAACCAGAGACTCGCTTGAACGTCTGTGGATCCTCTACTAAAACGTTTAGCCGCTTAATTACGGAAACTTGTACATTAACAGACAAGTGTAAAATATTTTAATATTGTATACTGCACCTCTCCATTATGCAAAAGCCTGCATCTGCCCTTTTGATATGAAACCATTGATGCGTAAACTACAAAACCCATTAGTTGTACGTACCAGTAAGAAACTTTTTCGTTTATTATTTTTGTATTTCACTTTATAAAACTGTAATAAGGTGGAGTTTAAACTACTATATATCTGCGATATGGTAATAGGACAAAAATGTTTAAGAGGCACTGCACTTAGGAATTGAAAAAATAAAGTCTACATAACATCACAGCTTTACGACAGAGCCTAATTGTCCTTTGGCTTAATATATGGTTGTTACAATTAAAAGATGAACTAATGAAGGAATATTAGAAACTTTCTTGTTTTAAGTAGCATCTACTCCTTGCACATTAGTATGATTTGTCCTGTTCGCTATTTATTTCGGACATAGCAATAACGTATAAATTGGTATGGAGGTAATCAAAAATGTGCGCGATGCCTACGCTCTGATTAATACAACGTCTTGCGCAGTGCTGCATTCCAGCGCTCGCAGCACTGTCTGTTGCACCGAGCCCAGAGGGCGCGAGTCCGGCGGGTAGCCACACGCCCGGAGAGTGTCGGGACTCGACGGCGCACCATAGCTCGCTCGCTCTGCTCGTGGTGTAGTGGGGCCCGACTACCCGCGGTGCGGGCAGCGGCCGGACGCAGGTGAGCTCGAGCAGGTAAATGTGGTGCGCTGCACGGCTCTGATCAGGATTCAAAAATAATTGTTATAGTTACTTCTCCTTCTTTAAGCGTAAGGACATTCACCGCTATATTTGGGAAGGAAGGGGAACCAGATCTGTCATTGACTATATAATAAGAGACCAGGAATTCAGGAAGACAGTCAAGGACAAACGGGTTTTCAGGGGGTTCTTTGATGATACTGATCATTATTTAATCTGCAGTGAAATTGGTTTTGTGAGGCCAAAAGGGCAGAAAGTCAGGTCCATGTGTAGAAGGATAAAAGTGGAGAACCTTCAAGACAAGGAAATTAGGCACAAATACATAACAATGATCTCGGAAAGGTACCAGTTAGTTGAATGTAATGATTTACAGTCACTGGAAGAGGAATGGTCAAGGTACAGGGACACACTACTGGAAGCAGCCAGAGAATGTCTTGGAACAGTAGTGTGTAAAGGTAGAAAGAAGCAGACAGCTTGGTGGAATGATACAGTCAAGGCAGCCCGTAAAAAGAAAAAGAAGGCATTTCAAAAATGGCTCCATACTAGAAATCAGGCTGACAGAGAAAGTTATGTTGAAGAAAGAAACAAAGCCAAAAGGATAATTGCAGACTCCAAGCAGAAATCATGGAAAGACTTTGGAAACAAGCTAGAAACTCTGGGTCAAGCCGCGGGAAAACCATTTTGGAGCGTAATTAGCAATCTTCGAAAGGGAGGGAAGAAGGAATTAACAAGAGTTTTGGACAGGTCAGGAAAGCTCCTAGTCAATCCTGTGGGTGCCTTGAGCAGATGGAGGGAATATATTCAAGAACTGCTCAATGTAGGTGTAACGTTCAATGATGTGTCAGATTATCAGGTATAAAGGGATAAGAACGACGATGGAAACAGAATCTCATTTGAGGAAGTGGAGAAAATGGTCAGTAGATTACAGTGCAACAAACCGGCTGGGGTGGTTGAAATGAAGCCGGAACTCATCAAATACAGTGGAATATCAGGTCTCCGATGGTTACACAGGATAATTGAGAAGGCGTGGGAATCGGGACAGGTTCCGCCTGACTGGACGCAAGCGGTAATCCAATTTTCAAACATGGAAACAGAAAAGATTGTAACAACTATCGAGGTATCTCTTTAATTAGCATTGTAGGCAAAATATTCTCAGGTATTGGTGAAAGGAGAGTGCGAGTATTAATTGAGGACACGTTAGATGAAAATCAGTGTGGGTTTAGGCCTCTCAGAGGCTGTCAGGACCAGATCTTTAGCTTACGGCAGGTAATGGAAAAAGTGCTATGAGTGGAGCAGGGAATTGTATCTATGTTTCATAGATCTAGGAAAGGCTTATGACCGTGTCCCTAGGAGGAAGTTACTGTCAGTTCTACAAGATTACGGTATAGAAGGCAAACTTCTGCAGGCAATTAAAGGGCTTTACGTAGACTGTCAGGCAGCAGTTAGAGTAGATGGCAAATTAAGCTCATGGTTCAGGGTAGTTTCAGGGATAAGACAACGCTGTAACCTGTCACCACTGTTGTTCATGTTATTCATGGATCATATGTTGAAAACAGTAGACTGGCAGGGCGAGATTAAAATAGGTGAAAACAAAATAAGCAGTCTCGCATATGCGGATGACTTAGTTGTAATGGCCGATTCAATTGAAAGGTTGCAAACTAATATTTCAGAGCTCGATCAGAGGTGCAAGGATTACGATATGAAAACAGCATCTCCAAAACGAAAGTAATGTCAGTGGGAAAGAGATTTAAGCAGATTGAGTGCCAAATAGGAGGAACAAAGTTAGAACATGTAGACAGTTTCAAGTACATGGGATGTATTTTCTCACAGGATGGCAACATAGTGAAAGAACTGGATTCGAGGTGCAGCAAAGCTAATGCAGTGAGTGCTCAGCTAAGATCTACTCTCTTCTGCAAGAAGGAAGTAAGTACCAAGACTAAGTTAGCGGTGCACCGCTATATCTTTCGACCAACTTTGTTGTATGGGAGTGAAAGTTGGGTGGATACAGGTTACCTTATTCATAAGGTAGAGGTTACAGATATGAAAGTAGCAAGAATGATTGCAGGCACTAATAGATGGGAACAATGGCAGGAGGGTGTCCATAATGAGGAAATCAAGGAACAACTGGGAATGAACACCATAGATGAAGCAGTTAGAGCGAACAGACTGAGATGGTGGGGTCATGTCACACGCATGGGAGAAGCAAGGTTACCTAAGAGACTCATGAGCTCGTCTGCAGAGGGTAAGAGGAGTCGAGGTAGACCAAGAAGAAAGTACGTAGATTCGGTGCAGAATGATTTTGAAGTAAAATGCATAACATCAGGTGAGGCATCAATGTTGGCATTGAATAGGGGATCATGGAGGAATTTTATTAGAGGTACTATGCTCCAGACTGAACGCTGAAAGGCATAATCAGTCTCTAATGATGATGATGATGATGATTACTTCTCATCGGATAGATAGAGCATGAAAATGCTGTTGGCTACAGTCAACCATCTTCAGGCTACTGCCTCTGTATCTTGGGGCAGTGGAGACAGTGTGTCACATGGGGCACATCAGGCATTGCTTGTCACCCATGCTCACTGCTGCTGCATCTTCATGTGTACTGTACACAGTGGACCCCACCCCCAACCACAAGTAGAGTGGCAGATTATACCATCGGTCCTCCCCCATTACTCTGTGAGTGTACTTGTGGCCAGTCTTTCAGCAGGGTCCGAGTAAGCACAAGGAAGGGAGGGGGGCAGTTCTGTTGTTAGTTATTGGAAGCTTCGATGTCAGGTGCATTATGGAGCCCCTTCGGCAGCTAGCATTCAGAGACAGAAAGAATTCCAATTTTCATGGGGAGGCTCATCTAAGATGTAGAGGTAGCCTTGTCTGTGCAATTGAAAATACAGGGTGCAGTTGTTTGCAAGTTATGGCACACTTTGGCACCAATGACACCTGTCGCTGGCCGGCCGCGGTGGCCGCGGGGACTGAGGCGCTGCAGTCACGCTCTGCACGGCCACTACGGTCGGGGGTTCGAATCCTCCCTCGGGCATGGATATTTGTGCCGTCCTTAGTATAAGGTAGTTCGTAAATAGTTTGTAAGTTTAGGGACTGATAACCCCGTAGTTAAGTCCCATAAGCTTAACAAGCATTTGAACATTTTTTTGAAAACCTGTTGCTTGGGTTCTGAGGCCATCCTCAGTTCATAAAAATGACTTGTGGAATTGGTGAAGACTGCTGGCCTCACACGTGTGGTGCATGTAGAGCTTGTAATTTGCAACATTGTTCCCAGAATGGATTGGGGTCAATTGGTTTGGTGCCAAGTGAAAGTGCTCAACCAAAGGCTTTGTAGACTTTGTGACAGACTTTTCTATAGGTTTTTGGACTGCATTATCTTTTTGGTAATTCGTTTAATAGTGTCGCGTTGAAATGGAAGCAGGCTTGACTTCGAAGCCAGGGTTGTTAACTAAACACATCACTTATACTGAAAGTAGGTTTATTGAAACTGAAACATACACGCAGCACTGACTCTCGGGCAGAGTGCTCTACTATTTATACACAGACAGAATGTACCAGAAATTAGAAGAATAGTTAACATAAGAAACATGTAGAATATTCTGGAAATGATAAATACAAAGAAATACATTTTTACCAGTGGACGGGATTGAACCACCGACCATCAGCACAGCAATCGGTGATGCTATCCATTACGCCACGCCGGCAGTCGGATAACTTGGGGTCTTGCGATAATAGTTCATGGGTGCATTAAACAAAGCAGATACTCAGGTAACAGTACTTGTGAAATGCACATGGGATATTTCAGGCTAGGCAGCAGTTGCTTTTCTGACGAACACTTGACCATTGACACACAGTGAAATCAGGCAGTGTTCAGATGAAAGGCACTTCAGCTGTCAAAATATTAGCACCAATTTTTGTAAGTATTCATAACAAAGTTCCAGAATTTACTGAATTGCAAGAAATTTGTTGCATTCATATAATCCTCAGGAGTGACCTTTGAAATATTTAGTGAGGCATTAAATGTATATGAGGAGGACAGGTCAGGCAGAACTGGAGGGAGTGTGTTAATTGCAGTCGGAGTATTGTCTCTACTAAAGTTGAAGTCTAGAGTGACTGTCAAGTAATCTCAACAAATCTGACAGGTCTATGAGAAATTGAATTAATGGTTGGTAGATTTTACCATCACAGTTCTAGAATTATTCAGAGAAACTCTGTGCCTTGCAGTGTGAAGGTATTTCGACCATGTAATATTAGTCAAGGGCAACTTTAACACTCCGAGTATTGACTGGGATGTCTGTAGTTAATTTCAGTTGGTACAGACACAGTGGCGGACTAAGGCTGGTGCGGCGGCAGAACGGAAGAACCCCTCCCCCCCCCCCCCTCCGTCCACTTGGGAATACATGTATTACTATAAAACAGAATTGGAGGCCCCTTCCAGGATGAGAGGCACAGTACAGTCTGAAAAAATAGCTTTCGAGATTTGGAGACCCCAGCAGAACGAGATGCCAAGCACGCTCCAAAAAAAAAAAAAAAAAAAAAAAAAAAGAAGGTCCTTTCCAGGTATTTGGAGGCCCCCCAAGACCGGAGGCACGGGGTGGTCCGCCCCCTCCCCCTTAGTCCGCCACTGTACAGACAAGCAGTCTTGTGAACTACTATTGAACATTTTTTCCAAATACTGTTGTGAATAACTAAATTGATGTCCTGTCCACAGTGGAACTATTTTAAATCTTGTAGCTACAAACATGCCTGACAATATTAACGATGTCAGTGTAGAGACAGGAATTAGTGATTGTGGTGTCATCATAGTGACAATGGTTACCAAAGTTAATAAATCAGTCAAGAAGGCTAGGGGAGTGTGTATCCTACAAAGAGCTGATAATCAATTTTTAGCATTCCAGTTGGAGAATGAATTGACATCTTTTAATTCCAATAAAATGGACATAGAGCAATTATGGCTAAAAGTTAAATGGACTGTAAATCATGGGTTGGAGAAGTGTGTGCCGACAAAGTGGATTAAAGACGGAAAAGATCCACCATTGTTTAGTAATAATATCCAGTAAATTATGAAAAAGCAAGAGGATGTATTAATAGGAATACCCGGTGCAGAGAAACAGCTGCAAAAGCTGAAAACAAATAAGTCATCAGGTCTGGATGTGATCCTAATTTGATTTTACAGAGTACTCTACGAAGTTCCCTCCAACCGAGCGAGGTGGCGCAGTGGTAACACACTGCACTCACATCCGGGAGGATGGTGGTTCAAATCCACCTCCGGCTATCCAGATTTAGGTTTTCCGTTATTTCCCTAAATCACTCCAGGCGAATGCTGGGATGGTTCATTTGAAAGGGCACGGTCGATTTCTTTCCATATCCTTACCAAACACTCCGAGCGTATGCTCCGTCTCTAATGACCACGCTGTCGACAGGACGTTAAACTCCAAGCTTCCTTCCTTCCCTCCCTCCCACTTCCCTCCACCATGCAACGTTATGGTGGATTGTGAAGTATGTATTTAGATGTAAATGGAAATAATAAAAAATTGTTCTTAAACAAACACTGCAAGTAAGTTTCATTGTAACGCAAGACCATATTACAACCATCTTTATTACATGTTTCTAACTTCAGATTATTTTCTATCCTATGAAAACCCAATGTTAAAACAATGCACCACATGCATCTTAGGAAAGCATAATACCGTCTGCTGAGAACTGTACAAATTTAAAACTGGTAATTGTACTTTCTGAATCAAGTAACGTAAAACCAATTCTGGCTGGTTGCTGTTCTTCATCAAAAGTAAACACAATCTTGTCGCCTAGTTCCATTTCAGAATCTCTCTCTTTGTCTTGCTCTAACCCAAGCTACAGAAATGCACACTGTCACTGACACAAACAGTTTTATTACACTTCAATAGGACAGTAAATGCACATAGTACACTGCCCTGGCATGGTTCACCGTAAGAGTAAAGTACATACTGTGTGCAAAAATAGGACTGAAGGAGATCTAGCCCTGCCAGTGTCTTAAATACTATTGGCTGGCTGATAATATGCGTGTGCATTCTTGACTGGTGGCCTCTGAAGATTGCTGTACTTGCTATTGGTGTATACTGTGTGGCGTTATCTCACATTTCTGCTATACTTCATTACGATTAATTTTAATTTTATTTTATTGCTGTATGGGCAGCCATTGGCCGCCCAACTTAAGATACACTAGGCAGCGGTTACAGGCAGAGGCTGAATCGTTGCGACAGCGGCAGATGGACATCCCAACCTTGGGAAGCCAACGGTTAGCAGCATTGCAAGTAGTGCGGGAATCTACCGTGTTTTCTATGGCGAGAACTGCCACTCGCCGGCCGCGGTGGCCGAGGAGACTAAGGCGCTCCAGTCACGGTCTGCACGGTCGCTACGGTCGGGGGTTCGAATCCCCCCTTGGGCATGGATATTTGTGCCGTCCTTAGTCTTAGCTAGTTCATAAGTAGTTTGTAAGCTTAGGGACTGATGACCCCGTAGTTAAGCCCCATAAGTTCTACAAACATTTGAACATTTTAACTGCCACTCTTTTATGTTAACATTTTATTGTTTAAAAAAGGCTGGACCATAACTTCAACATTACCAGTTATTACATTCACGTTGGCAGTTATGATAAGTAATAATATAATTATTGAACAGACTAGGTTAATAATAATTAGGTTGTGTTTTTAAAAGTGATTTTAATTGGACACTGGCATTCAGCCAATATTGTGTTACTTTGTAGAGTTCAGGCGCCAAGGCGCGAGGAGGTGAAAAGTACCAGTTACTAGCGGGCCATGGTGTAGGCATGACGTGGTACTGTGTCGTCGGTCGCGAGTATAAGTGGAAATTTATATGCAGTTAAAGAATAGTATCGTGCCGACTAATATTGAGCCAATGACACTCTGTCAAAGTGTAATACCTACATCTACGAAGTTTTGGTGAACTGTGCGAATTAAGGCAGGTTAATACTTACGAGATAGTGACTGCAAGATTTGAGTGTAAATGATAATTTGATACCAGTGGGAGGAGGTAGCCATCTATAGGGTGTGGGCACAGTGGTCTAGCACATGATGTCAGTCAGTATCCTGTGAGAGCCGCCATCAAAATGTTCAAATGTTTGTATAGTCTATGGGACTTAACTACGGGGTCATCAGTCCCTAAACTTACAAACTACTTATGAACTACTTACGAACTAGGACGGCACAAATATCCATGCCCGAGGGGGGATTCGAACCCCCGACCGTAGTGACCGTGCAGACCGTGACTGGAGCGCCTCAGTCTCCTCGGCCACCGCGGCCGGCAGAGCCGCCATCCAAGACCATGTACCCAGACTGCTGTCTCTGGGCAGCAGAATTGGTTCTCCTGAACTCAAAGGTGAGCGAGGTCCAGGATGGAGGAGATGGAGCAATGTGCTTGGGTGCTGCTCATTGTGTAGCTCTGCTTACCAGTAAGAATTGTCTGGTATTCCATTAAAAATGTTAATGCCTCTTCAACATGGAAGTTTTGCAGAAATTTTTTCATCTTTGTCATTGGTATGTGCACTCTTGGAGGTGACAAATGCCTTATCGCACATAGACATAGTGGAATACCTGAGAATGAAGCAGGCCTTTCAGAAAAAAGAAATTCGGAGGGGGCTCCTCTATAGTGGCTGAGAAACACTGGATCTTGACAGTGAGTCAATGACAGTAAGCCAGAAATGGACCTCCAAAATCAACTGGAGCCATATCCATCACATCCTGTAGGAGACCATGGAGAGTATGTTGACTAAGACATGGGTGCATGTAGCAACAAAGTACTCTTTTCTCTTGGTCAATACCAGCCAGGTACTGTTGTGAAATTCCCGGGAATTTAAAATTGAGGAAATATTCCCAGGGAATATTGCCGGTAATATTCCCAAAATTCATAAATTCCAGGAATTTATCGTTAATTGGCCAGATAGCTCAATAAAACCTAATTAATAGGTTTAAGGCAGTAATCGTATAGTTAAATCAAACACAAAACTGATATATATTTTAAGAACAAATTATAATTAATTAAATTTCTTTATAATTTTAACAACAAAGTCAGTCAAATTAATAGGTAAATGTGGTAATTGTGTTATTAAAGCAAACATGAACACTCTTATATGTTGAAAATTTTTTAGAATTGAACAAAAAGTGCAGAAAAATAGCTGGAATGCAAACTGTTATACAAATCAAAACTACTAAAAGGCAAAAGGTTCAGTACAGTAACTTTTCATATTCAGTCTTTTTTTTTAAGTCAACTGGTCACTATCACTCTCAATCTCCATTAAATCCTCATCTTCTACATTTCCAACTCCAAAAAATTCATCATCGTTACAGTCAATCTCATCTTCTTCAGTTTCAAGGGTTACTTCATCTTCTTCCTGTCCTCATGCTTCCTCTGGGTTGGCTTCTGTTTGCTTACTTGTTTCTTTCATCTTCTCGTTTGGAGGTGGAGCAGTCCAGTTGTATGAAAGAGATGTCAGTTTTGCTGATCTCTCAGAAGAAATACCGTTTATTTTCTTGGAATGCAACCAAGAAAACATACTAAATGTACGCTCTGTGCCAGCTGAAGTTACTGGTGCCTCCAATATTCTTATGGCTACATCTGCCAAGTCGGAAGTACCTCTCAACCCCCTCCCCCTCCACCATGACAGAGCAGGGCCGGCGCAAGGCACGTGCGAAACGTGCAGCCGCACGGGGCGGCACTTTCCGAGGGGCGACAAATCTGCCATCCCCCTCTACTTTTTTATTTTTATTTATTTTATTTTATTTTTCGTAACAAACTCAATATTCATGCCCAAGAGGGAATTCGAAACCAAACCTTGGAGGGAGCGCCTCCGAGAACCGTGGCATGGCACCTCGACTACCTGCCGGCCGCCCCTGTTGAACATGGGGACAGAGGAGGACAAATTTCTTGCTCGCCACTGTGGTAGCACCGTCGTGTTTACGCCAGAGGAACAGGGAGGGGGAAGCAGCCTGGCGTACACACCAGTATTCTTATGAGTGGAGCGCTGCCAGCCTGTTACGCGCCATGCATTTACTCACAATTAATTATGCAGAAGACGGAATCTAATTTGGAAATTGGAATGCAATGTTCAATACTGCGGTTACATGTTAAGCCTGAAGCAATTTTGTTAAGCCCTTCAATGACAGTTTCCAAGCATTTTATTCTTACGCATTATAGGGGAAAAATTGTTGAATATTACTACAGTCAAATATGTCTAACACCTACAATGGCTAGAAGTATTCCGAATGGGTAAATACGCTGCGTGTAATTACAAGGGATAAAGACGTTGGTAGTAAGCCTGGCATAAGTTGGGTTTCGACGTATTTTTGAAAACTTTTGCTATCCGTTTCTAAGTGATAGTCGGACGATTTGGGTTTTGAGCCATGAAACACCTGTCTCCGCCTGCATGAACAACAATTAAACTATAACCGGCACTTTTGTTTGACAATACTACTCGCGCACTATCACTTTTCCAACATTTATATACTGTATAATGCGTGTGAATCCATGTTTCATCTAAGAAAACTACTGGTCGCTTTGATTCTGATGACATCCTGAGAAAGTATGGTATTTTAGCAAAAATGCCCTCTCGTCCACACAAAACAAAACGTTAATTTTGACACCCTCTACAACGGAAAACCATGGACAGAATATTGCTATCTTTGAAGCTCATTTCTGTTTGACAAAAGTAGTACAGTTTTCGCAAAGTTCGTATTTCCTTCTATAATTCGTAATGACATAGAAATTGCTGCCTGATGATACATTTATCCATGTCATTGGTCACAAACTTATTGTGGGCTTCTTGCTGCTTCTCCTTGGGCGCTAGTTTAATCTTGTTGTACCTCGTCATGTGACCTAGTTCCTGGCACTGCCGCATCACCACTTCGCCTTTCCAGGCAATAGGTATTGTTGCGTTCTCTAAAACGAAAACTACAGAATTCGTTTCGGTAGTTGGGAAAGGGAGTCAAGATGGGTCAGAAGCACTTTCATTGCATTTCGCAAGAACGGAAGAATTGCCGTGTCCGAATTTATTGCAACTTGGGATGTAATAGATAAGTGCTTATCATATAACGTACACTTAGTATTACGCATGCACAGAACCCATAAGTTAGAATTTTTCTCCTTGAAGATTGCAGAATAGGAAAATTTATTTTTCTTATGATCTGATAGTTCAAAAATTGGCAAGTCGGCAGATAAGAATGTGTCATCCAAATAGCTAGAATGAAAATAAAGCGAAGAAAATTGAAGTGATACGGCGAAGAATAACTTCTTACGCCTTATTTCATAATCAGACACGAAAGAATTGACTCATGAAAATTATTACAGATGTCAAGTGTCAGTTCTTTGAAATGAACAACCTCAGTGCAGTGAGTTAATATACACTCCTGGCCATTACAATTGCTACACCATGTAGATGACGTTCTACAGACGCGAAATTTAACCGACAGGAATAAGATGCTGTGATATGCAAATGATTAGCTTTTCAGAGCATTCGCACAAGGTTGGCGCCGGTGGCGACACCTACAACCTGCTGACATGAGGAAAGTTTCCAACCGATTTCTCATACACAAACAGCAGTTGACCGTCGTTGCCTGGTGAAACGTTGTTGTGATATCTCGTGTAAGGAGGAGAAATGCGTGCCATCACGTTTCCGACTTTGATAAAGGTTTATCATATCACGACATTGCTGCTCGCGTTGGTCGCGATCCAATGACTGTTAGCAGAATATGGAATCGGTGGGTTCAGAAGGGCAATACGGAACGGCGTGCTGGATCCCAATGGCCTCGTATCACTAGCAGTCGAGATGGCAGGCATCTTATCTGCATGGCTGTAATGGATCGTGCAGCCACGTCTCGTTCCCTGAGTCAACAGATGGGGACATTTACAAGACAACAACAACAACCATCTGCACGAACAGTTCGATGACATTTGCAGCAGCATGGACTATCAGCTCAGAGACCATGGCTGCGGTTACCCTTGACACTGCATCACAGACAGGAGTGCCTGCGCGTTCACAACGACGAACCTGGGTGCACGAATGGCAAAACGTCTTTTTTTTTATTTTTTTTTATTTTTTTTTTTTTTATTATGAATCCAGGTTCTGTTTACATCATCATGATGGTCGTAACCGTGTTTGGTGACATCGCGGTGAACTCACATTGGAAGCCTGTATTTGTCATCGCCATACTGGCGTGTCACCTGGCGTGATGGTATGGGGTGCCATTGGTTGCACGTCTCGATCACCTCTTGTTCGCATCGACGGCACTTTGAACAGTGGCCATTACATTCCAGACTGTTACGACCCATGGATCTACCCTTCATTCGCTCCCTGCGAAACCCTACATTTCAGCAGGATAATGCACGACCGCATGATGCAGGTCCTGTACGGGCCTTTCTGGATACGGAAAATGTTCGACTGCTGCCCTGGCCAGCACATTCTCCAGGTCTTTCACCAAAACGTCTGGTCAATGGTTGCCAAGCAACTGGCTCGTCACAATACACCAGTCACTACTCTTGATGAACTGTGGTATCATGTTGAAGCTGCATGGGCATCTGTACCTGTAGATGCCATCCTAAGCTCTGTTTGACTCAATGCCCAGGCGTATCAAGGCCGTTATTACGGCCCAAGGTGATTGTTCTGGGTACTGATTTCTCAGGATCTATGCACCCAAATTGCGTGAAAATGTAATCACATGTCAGTACTAGTATAATATATTTGTCCAATGAATACCCGTTTATCATCTATATTTCTTCTTGGTGTAGCAATTGTAATGGCCAGCAATGTATTTCAACAAGCATTAGAACCCTTGGATGCCCGGATGTGTATGTATTGCATTTTATTATGTTACTCCATCTCATTCTTCCTCTCTCCATTGTCTTCCGACCCATTCTTTGACCGTTTCACCTTTTTTTTATTTTTCAGATCTACGTAGATTTCGGTCACAGTATGGCTGTTCCCATTGCTTTAAGTTATGTTTACATCTATACCGTCATGCTGAATGTAATTGTCAACATGATGGTTTAGATGCAAGCACATATTAAAAGTTTTGAGACTGGCCACGCAGTGGCCAAAACCTAGGTCGAATAGAACGAATATAACTACGATTGTTTTATAATAAGTACACTGTGTTAACAACGGATAAACGAAAGGCCTAAAAAATCGACGGCTAAATTTACAAGATACAATATGTAATTTTGAGAAATTCGATTGTTTACAAATTGACTGTACAGTGGGACATTACTCAATGGCATAATTCGCTTCTGAGCTTTACCTGCAATGCGAAAGTTCGTTATGCAACGTATAGTTTTCTGTAGGAATTCATGTAATAATAGGATGTGTTCTATTCAAAAAATGGATTAAAATTTATCCTGTAATGTACAATATTGTACAAGAAAGTTGTATCAACAAAAGAAAATTAAATTCGTCGTGTTATGGTTTGGGGAAGGGGGTGGGGTGGGAGATCGTCAAAATACAACGCTTTGTAAAATGTTTTCTATAATTATGCTTCATACTTAAAAAAAAAACTTACTTTGTATTTATTTTTTTCTTTTGTAACTATGGCAGTGGTTCTCAAACTGTGGGTCTGGTTACCGCCGAAAGACTTTAAAATATCAAATCAAAATATCGTGCGTACTAAAAAAGTGAAATAGCATTCAACAAGGTTTTTTTGTCATAACATTATTCCCCTCCCCATAAAGAAAAGTAACAAATTTCACCACTTGTTTGGTTGTCACTTGTTTACTTGGGATAGGGGGACCACACTGTTAAGGTTATCGGTCTCCCGGTGGCGAGGGGAAGGGAAAGGAAATGAACTCCAGGGAGGAAGAAGGAAGAAAGACTGCATTAGCTCGGGGCTCCGTGCTCGCCACGTGTGTATTCAAAAAAGAACCGTGAGCCCCTTGGGGGGCACTGCTGCTTTATTCAAAATTATATTGGATACGGATTAATGTATTGTCACGTTCTGTTGTGGTGTAAAGTCAGCGCCACACGCCAGACGCACGAAAACCATCGTGACGAAGGCAGCGGATGACCGGCGTCCAATCACCCTCCGAACTAGGCAGTTACTATGATGATTCAGCGCAGCTAGCATCATGCAAGAAGACGACGCCGCCGCCGCCACGAGAACAGACATAATCTCTCATAAACCAAAGTTGAGGATTTTGTATACCTTTGTAAATAAAACTTGTGTTACTAATCTGTATAGCTGTTTTAGCTGTCCATGCATCCCACGCGTCCTGAGTAGATCCTTTCCTGAAAGATAGGCCGACGAGGACAAAACATATTCTACACATTCTAAGATCCACTACAACTTAATTGTTTATGGAAGAGTATTACTTTAAATTGGTTCTTCTCTTAGTAGTTACTCTCCAAGAATTCATTATGAATCGTTATGGACAGGAGAACAGTTGCCATAGGGGAGAATTCCTTAAAAAGCCAAAACTGTCAGCATCTGATGGAGGGTGATACAACTGTCATGTGATTGTGCTTTGAAAATTTTCTTTAAAGACTGAAGCGAAATATCATTTTGGTTAATAAAAGGTAGAGTATCGAGCCTTTTTTAAATATAACTTTGAGGGGACTAACAGGATTGACAACTATTTATTTATGCAAACGTGCGTGTTCCCAGTTTTTCATACCTTATAAAAATATAGAAACAATCATTGCATAGTAAACAATTTAAGCCTGAGACCAAAACCTTCAATCTAGATATTGAAAATATCATTAACACCTACTATTAAGAATATCATTGACACCTACTATTAAGAATTTTACAGATCTCACTGAGCTTAACATTTAACCTTTATAAATTTCTTATCAGAGAAAATGTAATTCAATTTCCGTGATTGTGTTTTCTTAAAGGTTTTCCAAATGCTTACTCAGAAGGATTTATACTTTTAATTATGACTTTAGTTTCTGTTACACTTAATTATTAGGTTAGTGCTCCGCGCGAATGACCGTGCGGTCATTAGTGCTCCGCGCGAATGACCGTGCGGTCGCGGATTGTGCGGCCGCTCCCATCGGAGGTTCGAGTCCTCCCTCGGGCATGGTGTATGTATATAATCTGTGTGTTAGTGTGTGTGTGTGTTGTGGTTAGCATAGCTAGTTTGTCAGTCTTGGGACCAACGATCTCAGCAGTTTAATCAGTTAGGTTTACTATTATATGAACATTATATTAGTATTAATTTCTGTGTAGTCATTGTAGTGTAAAATATAATTGCTGTGTCGCGAAAAACATTGCAGAAAGATTTTGGGTCTTATTCTGAAAAAGATCGGGAACCAATGAACTAAGGCATTCGGTTCTTTCATTACGAAAGCTCAGTACTGTCTGCCCAAAGCAGAAGAAATGGTGACTATAACTGGGAGAAAGGATTGGGCTTAACTGTGTAACCACCTTTAAAAAGAAGGGAACACGAGCGAACGTCCAACATTAAACAAGAAACTTCTCTCACGTTAACGCCGGGCACGCGTGCGCAAATGGCATTCAGTCATTCGCGGTTCTTAGTTGTTTGCTAGTTTTCCTCTAGTTTTCAGGTGTTGGTTCAGCGAACCATCAAAGCATGTTCGTGTCCTCTCCACTTAGGTGCTAGTACGAAAGCTTTCGCCCGCTGATATACCATCGCATGTCAAAATAGTATGAAGTGAAATGCTAACTTTGCCTCTGTTTCAATTTTTTTCGTCACTTGCAATTTTGATCGTTCAAGTAGAAGTACTAGAATTTCTGGAAAGAGTGAAAAGTACAAGTTCTGATTAAGATGTTTCCTTATTAAAATATTCGAATACTGAATACAAACAGTCTTTCAGTAAACAAGTCATGGCCATTATACATTACTGAGCGAGAAACAGGAATACATTACGTTTAATTTATTGGAGTCGCAATGGAGGTAGATTTATCGTATCATGACTTTTGCTTTGTAAAATGAGAACTATCGCCAATTATTGTGAACTAGATTAATGGTCTTTAACACGCCGAGAATGCATTGCACTCGGTCGCGTTACAATAGTTAATGCTAACACGGCAAAATCAAACATCGAGCGACATAAAACAAGATGCAGATTCTAGGAAATTGAGTAGAGTGTGTTGCATGTAGTAGTAGTAGTGTAATTTTCGAGCCTTTCCGACAATAAGCCATCTCTCCTTAAAAAGAGCATCTACATAACATTAACAAGAACGAAATGAGAAAAATTAACTAGCACGCTAAATGAGATGATTATGAAATAACGCTGACACAATTTGAGATATCAATATGGAATCGTCATAGTATGCGACGGCGCCAACAGCTCACAGCAGACAGACTCCGAACACTTGTTTCTTTCATCGTTGTCGTTGAAGCGAAAGACATACGAGGAAATGGTGTATCTACCCTATACTAAGTGACAGGTCATTAAAATGAAAGTTCGTTGTCCTATATAAGGAACTAAAGGAATACCCAGATTTTTTAAATCACGGATGTCAATTAATTCATTCCAAAAACCGTTATCTATAGTGGAAAATGAGATTTCTTAAACACGTACAGTCACGGGAAATTGTGCTAGTGCAAAAGAGAGATTAGAAGTTACTTTATGGTTTTATTAATAAGTACAATCAAATGAACACAATCACAATATTTATTACATTGACACATATTACGAATATGAGTTGACAAATGTAGTGACTGTATCGTCAATATCCCGCTTAGATCTCACATTCCTTTCGACTAGGGGATGTTGTAGTTTGGTTCAAGCACGATGGAAGGAATCAGATAAAACTGTGCTAGATTGTGCTGATGGATGTACGGATCTTTGTGATTAAGACTGTGATCGAGGCCGACGTGGCGCCACATGGGTTTCTTATTGGGCCCTCGATATTGTTTGTCTGAAGGCCGTTCAGTTTAGATTAAATGTTTGAGCCAACAGGTGTTTGGCAACAGACTGACTTTCGCTCCGGTAGTAAGCAGTCCCATTGTTTCCTTGCCCTCTTCTGCTGCTAGTAATTTCTTCCTTGTTATCGTTTCCTGATATGACCACCTGTTAACTGCTATTTTCATCCTACTGTAAGAAATGTTTGCACGTCAAGGTAAGCTCTTGTGAATAGTGTTCTCCTGAACCGCGGCGGAGCGCATTGAGGCGCTATGCTACGATGCGCGAGGCCGTTCCCCGTCAGGGCTTCGAATCCCCCCTCGGGCATGGATGTTTGTTTCGTCTCTAGTATAAGGTAGTTCAAAAGTAGTTTGTAAGTTTAGGGACTGATGAACCCGTAGTTAAGTCCCAGACTTAGATTCATTGGAAGAATCCTAAGGGAATGCAGTCCCGCAGTGGAGTAGCCGAGCGGTCTCAGGCACCTCGCTGTGGAGCGCGCGATTGCTCGCCATCAGAGATGTTCGAGTCCTCCATGGGGCATCTGTGTGTGTGTTGTCTTTAGGTTAGTTTGCCTTAGTTTAAGTAGTTTGTAAGCTACGGACTGATGACCACGCAATTTGGTCCGATAGATTTACAAACATTTGAACATTTTGAAATGCAGTCCGAAAACAAAGGTAGTAGGTTACAGTACACTTGTTCGCCCGCTGCTTGAATACTGCTCACCTGTGTGGGATCCATACCAGGTGGGGTTGATAGAGGAAGTAGAGAAGATCCAACGGAGAGCAGCGCACTTTGTTACAGAATCATTTGATAATCGTGAAAGCGTTATGGAGATGATCGATAAACTTCAGTGGAAGACTCTGCAGGAGATGGATGGATGGATGCTTAGGGTTTAACGTCCCGTGGACAGCTTGGCCATTAGAGACGGAGCTAACGCTCGGACTTTTTGGGTTAGGATGAGGAAGGAAATCGGCCGTGCCCTTTGAAAGGAACCATCCTGGCATATGCCTGGAGTGATTTAGGGAAATCACTCTGCAGGAGAGACGCTCTGTCGCTCAGTACGGGCTCCTCGAGAACATACCTTTACCGAGGAGTCTAGCAGTATATTGCTCCCTGCTATGTATATCTCGCGAAGAGATCATGAAGATAAAATCAGAGAGATTAGAGCCCACACAGAGGCATACTGACAATCTTTCTTTCTGCGAACAATACGTGACTGGAATAGGAGGGAGAACCGATACCACGTGGTACTCAAGGTACCCTCCGCCACACACCGTTGGGCGGCTTGCGGAGTATGGATGTAGATGTAGATGTAGAACCCAGCAAATCCTATGAATCCCATAAGCTTACAAAATGAGGTTTGTCTGTTCATAAGCAGAATGGGTGCATCTCATGTTGTCAGGGCCAGCCTCGGGCATGTGTAAACGGTGCAGTCACACAGGGCTCTGCGCTTCTAGGGATCTCACTCAGCTGGCCGCGGTGGACGAGCGCTCTGCGGCGCGCCAGTGACAGTCTGCACAGCCGCTACGGTCGGGGGTTCGAATCCCCTCTCGGGCATGGATGTTTGTGTCGTCTTTAGTATAAGGTAGTTCATAAGTAGTTTGTACGTTTAGGGATTGATGACCCCAGCCCCAGAGTTAAATCCCTTAAGCTTAACAAATATTTGAACATTTTGATCTCACGCAAAACATTACAATGTACGGTACTATGAAAACCAGGGGTGGATCCAGGACGACCTGACGGGGGGTAGGGGGGGCGGTGAAAGAATTATCAACGTCCGCTAAACTGGGGCTCAGTAGAAATACTCGAATACCACCCACCTCTTTTTACCCCACAGTTTTGAAGACTCAGTGCAGTGATAGCACGCTAGCTTCGGAATAAGAAAATGGGGGGGGGGGGGGGGAAGAGAACGACCCTTCCCCTCCCCCCTTCCCTTGGATCCGCGTATGATGAAAACTGTCGTCCGTAATTTTGTTTATGAAGCTACTTTTAATGTAATGTATCTACCCACTATGACACAACTATGGTCACTGGATTACATCTCAGATTTACAAAAGTATGCCTGTATCGGATACTGATGAGCTATAGTAATATCCAGTATCAACACATGACTCTTGCTCATGCTTAAATTAAGATGTACACGATTCATAGTTCCTCAACGCCTTTCCGCTCCCTTTCTACTCTCCGTTTGTTGTGACTAATATTCATGCATTACCTTCGCCCGTTAGCATATGTATCTCAAATGGGACTGCAAGGCAACTGCTATGACGTAGTGACGTGCTACCTCAGGGAAATAGAAAATGAAATGATCGTATTACTTTTATTGGCCAGGATATCCCCATCGGGGTTCGACCGCCTGCTACAAGTCTTTTGATTGACGCCACTTGCGGCGACTTGCGTGTCGATGACAACAAACACATAACACCCACTGCCCTACGGTTATCGAACCTAGGCCTCTTGCCTTGGTGACGAGCGACACTCCCACTGAGCTACGGAGGTGGACAGGAAAATATGAAAATTAATTACATACATTTATTACCTTACAATTTAAAGTGAAGACCACATCACTCACTGTAGTAGATATATAGATGACACACTCATGATATATGATGGAACTGAGGAAGAATTAGTCACTTTGCTAAGCAGATTCAATAGCTTACACAAAAACATCCAATTTACCATAGAGAACCTTAAGGAAAACAAAATAATTTTTTTGGACATGACATTAACAAACACTGATCACTAATCTGCACGGTCATCAACAAATCCTCCACACACCCCAATTTACACAAACATGCTACTTTCAGAGTACTTTTAAACAGAGCTTAGAAATTCCCACTCATTGCTGACGACTACAAGACAGAAATAAATACAATCAAACATATAGCACATAACAATGACTATAATAAACATAAAGTTGATCCAATCTCACAAAAAATAGAAAAGAACCAAACACACTGTTAAAGCTATCATCCATAAAGGGCAAAACCACATCATCCATGAAGTGCAGAAAGCCAGCTTCATAACCATACCATACATAGGTGTAATTTCAGATAAAATAGCCAAAATTTTCAAAAACACAGGTATCAGGGTCACCTTTGCCACCAACAACAATTTGAAACAGAAATTTATGCAAGGCATCACAGAACCAAAAGAAAAAATGAAGAGATCGATAAAAAAAACCGTCTGATGAGTAGGGAACAGAAGAGAAGGAAGCATAGTAGGTGCATAAGTGTATGGGCTGGAGAAAAGGAATGAAAAGAGGAGGTCGCTTGGTAGAATTTTGGTATAGATTACAATTTAATTATCCCAAACAAGTTTAAGCATCGTGATAGAAGTTTGTATACGTGAAAGAGACCAGGAGACACAGGAATATACCAAATTGACTGTATACTAGTAATGCATAGATTTTAAACTGTGTGACATACGCAGGGGCAGATATAGACTCTGACCATAGCTTATTGGTTATGGACTGTAGATGAAAACTTATGTAATTGTGCAAAAAGATAGAAAAGTAAGGAGATGGAACCTGGATAAACTGAAGGAACCAAAAGTTGTCGAGAGTTTCATAGGTAGCGTTAGGCAACGATTGACCGAACCGGGAAAAGTAATACAGTAGAAGAAGAATGGGTAACTCTGTGAGAAAGAGTAGTGAAGGTCACAGAGGATCATACAGGCAGAAGAACAAGGCCTAATAGAAATCCTTGGATAACACAGGAGATACTGAACTTAACTATTGAAAGGAGAAAATATAAAAACGCGCCAAGTGAAGCAGGCAAAACGGAGTACAGAAGACTAAAAATGAGGTTCACAGGAAGTGCAAATTGGCTAAGCAGGAGTGGCTACAGAGCAAATGAAAGTCTGCAGAAGAGTGTACAACTAGGAGAACGATAGATGCTGCCTACAGGAAAATAAAAGAGACGTTTGGAGACAAAAAAGCAGCTACAAGAATATCATGAGCTCAGGTGGAAAACCAGTACTAAGCAAAGAAGGGAAAGCTGAAAGATGGAAGGGAAACGAACTTGAATGCAGTATTGTAGAAATGGAAGAGGAAGTAGATGAAGATAATAGACACGATACTGCGAGAAGAATTTGACAGATCACTGACAGATTTGAATCGAAATATGGCCCCAGAAATAGAGGATATTCCCTCTGAACTGCTAACATCAACGTTGGAAGGACCAGTCATGAAACAACTGTTCCTCCTCGTGTGCAAGATGTATGGGACAGGAGGTCTGCGGCGCGCCAGTGACAGTCTGCACGGCCGCTACGGTCGGGGGTTCGATTCCCCCCTCGTACATGGATGTTTCTGTCGTCTTTAGTATAAGGTAGTTCATAAGTAGTTTGTAAGTTTAGGGACTGATGACCCCGCAGTAAAGTCCCTTAAGCTTAACAAACATTTGAACAGGAGAAATACCCTCGGACATAAAGAATAATACATTAATTCCATTTCCAAGGAAAGCGAATGCAGACAAGTGTGAAAATTACAGAACTATCAGTTTAATACCTTATGGGTGGAAAAAACTTACACGAATTACTTACAAACGAATGGAAAAACGAATTGAATCAAAGCTCTGGGAAGATTAGTTTGAATTTAGGTGAAATGTAGAAACACGTGAGGCAATACTCACGTTACGACTTATCTTAGAAGGTAGATTAACACATTGCGGTCTAGCTGCGAGCTATGCTCGCAGTGCCTGCACTAAGCGTTGCCGACGAGCGACGATCTATGCTCGCAGTGACAAATAAAAACGCACAGAAAACCAACTACGGGCTATACTCGCAGTTCGTGGGTTGTGTATGCAGCTTGATGGTTTAGTTATGCGAAAACGACAAAAAGACGCAGTCTGGTGTGCTAGAACCCCATACTGAGTCCCAGACCTTAAAGTGTTAAGGAAAGGCAAATTTACATTTTTAGCTTTGGTATATTAGAGTATGCATTTGTTGTTTATGATGACTGGTATACACTCTTTCAAATTCTTAAGGTAGCAGGTGTAAAATATAGGGAATGAAAAGTTATGTACAACTTGTACAAAACAAGACAGCAATTATAACAGTCGAAGGGCATGAAAGAGACGCAGTGATTGGGAAGGGAGTGAGACAGGGTTGTAGCCTTTCCCCGATGTTATTCAATAAATACGTTGAGCAAGCTGTGAAAGAACGCAAGGAGAAATTTGGAGTATGAAGTTAAGTTCAGGGAGAAGAAATAAAAACTTTGCGGTTTGCTGATGACATTGCGATTCTGTCAGAGACAACAAAGGACCTGAAAGAGCAATTGAACGGAATGTACTCTGCCTTGAAAGGAGGTTATAAGATGAACATTAACAACAGCAAAACAAGGGTAAGGGAATGTAGTCTAAGAAAATCAGGGGATGAAGAACGAATTAGATTAGGCAATGAGACAACAAAAGTAGTAGATTAGTTTCGTTATTTGTGCAGCAGGCCGTGGCGGAGTGGCCGAGCGCATTGAGACGCTATGCTCAGATGCGCGAGGGGTCGTTCCCCGTCGGGGGTTCGAATCCTCCCTCGGGCATGGAAGTTTGTACTTTCTTTAGTATAAGTTTGGTTATAAGTAGTTTGTAAGTTAAGGGACTGATGAAACCGTAGTGAAGTCCCATAAGCTAAACAAACATTTGAACAACATTTGTGTAATAAAATAACTTCTGATGGTCGAAGTAAAAAAGAAGAATGCAGAATGACTATGGAAAGAAAATCGTTTCTGAAGAAGCGAAATTTGTTAACATCGAAAATTAAAGTAAATTTTAGGAATTCCTTTCTGAAAGCATTTATATGAAGTACAGCATTGTACGGAAGTGAAACGTGGACAATAAGGTGTTCAGGCAACTTTTGAAATGTGGTGCTACAGACGAATGATGCAGATTACATGGGTAGATCACGTAACTAACGAAGAGGCACTAAATAGAATTGGAGAAAAAAGGAATTTCTGGCACACTTTGTCTTAAATAAGGGATCGATTGGTAGGATACATTCTGAGACATGAAGAAATCGCCAATTTATCATTGGAGGGAAGCATGTGGAGTAAAAATCGAAGGAGGCCGAGAGGCGAATACAGTAAGCATACTCAAATGGATGTGTATTGCCGTTCTAATGAGGAGATGAAGAGGCTTCCTCAGGATAGATTAGGTTGAAAAGCTGCATCAAACTAATCTTCGGACTAAAGTCCACGACAACGTACATAATTTACAGTAAGGCAACATATTTTATGAATGATTTTTATTTCCGAATTATTCTGACACCAAACCGTCTGCAAACTCAGACACTGTTTCCTTTGTCACAGCCGCGCGGGAGTAGCCGAGCGGTCTGGAGCACCACGTTACGGAGGTTCGAATCCTCCCTCGGGCATTGATGTGTGTGTTATCCTTAGGTTAGTTTTAGTTTGAGTAGTTCGTAAGACTAGGGACTGATGACCAACGTAGTTTGGTCCCATAGGATTACAAACATTTGAACATTTGATTTTTCTTGTCACAACCAGGTAAGCAAATTGGGCGCGAGCCTGAAAGTTTGTCACCTAGGTTGGGTCACAAACACTAACTTCACACCAATGCCGAGGTCAAGTAAGCTTGAAACTTTTCATTTTGCTGAAGTTTGCAACTATTTTTCGAAACAGAATGCAAGAAAAGAATTAAGCCTCTTTCGTATTAGTAATTCAATAAAATTTTAGCATATTACTGTTTCTGATTAAACTCTCATAACCCACCACCACAGTTTTCATGCAGGAGAAATGTCTTTTGAAAGAAGCTGTAAAATCAAAATGCAGCTCTGTGGACTTTCCTCTTTCAAGGATATTCTTTCGCCTTCTGTAAGTCTTTGATCCCTTTCCTGTCAATTTGCGGCTGTTTTCTAGCATTCATTCTTTTATTTAAATTTAAATACTGAAAACTTACATTATTATGTCAATCTCTCATACAGTCCCACTAACACGAGCGTGTGAAAGACTATTTCAGACTAACTGGAAACTTGTATCTACTTTTGAATTTTTTTATCGGAACCTGTTTTGTAGTGTGTTGTGCGGGTTACTTCAAGCCATAGTGGTGTAGCCGAGCGGTCTAAGGCGCCTCGCTGCGGAGCGCGGTTGCTTGCCGTCGAGGGTTCGAGTCCTCCCTGGGGCATGGGTGTGTGTGTTAGTTTAAGTAGTTTGTAAGCTACGCACTGATGACCACGCAGTTTGGTCCGATAGATTTACAAATCTTTGAACATTTTTTTTGGTAACTTCAAGCACCTCAATCATTTCGTCCCTATACTATTTCAGTCACTAACAGTGCACAGATAGGACGCCTATTGATAGCATACGTATGAGCTTGAATGTCTATAAGTCTAGTTTAATGGTCTTTCTTTACATATATGTAGAAGTAAGAAATATACTGGTTGAAACTTCTGGGAACGTAATAACAACCACATCGTCGTGTCAGGGGTCTACAAAACGTATTTTGTAGTGTCTGTTAGAGGAGTTGAATGACAATTCTGTTGGTTTTTTTTAGTCTTATGAACCCAATTGATGATGAAACGTGTTGTTCTTCTCTATATCTTATCGCATATACTCTTCATAGGTAACAAGCTTCTTTCTGCGTTCAGTAAATAATCATTGAGAAGAACAACAATTCGAACCATATTTTAACATAGGAAAATAACCTATTTAGTTATTGTGATGTGTTCAATACAACCACAATAGTGTAAACGTGCGGCGTTCAACATATATGGATTCTTGGAAATTATCTAGTTTTCTGGTCCTATAATGTCACTCGTTTCCTGACCCCAACATAGCCAAAAATAATCAGCTGACGAATTGTGATATGGACTAACAGGAATTTTGTTGCAACTCATTTCACTTGAATTTGATCTTTTAGTGTGTTACCTGATCACAAACTTGGGAATGGGTAAATATTCGGAAATAAACAGCCAAATTTTTCATTTTAGTGATTGTCAGTTATTTGACTGTAATTAGTTATTTTTAAATTCACAATCATTATTACGGCCTTTATTACTGTAAATAGTAATGCTACATGACGTGTGAACGAAAGCAAAGCAAGGTCATACCAATGTACTGACCACGAAATACATTTTAATTTTCTGTTATGTCTCGTTTCTATGTACTGATGCAGCACATTTTCGATTTGTGCTTAATTGTGGAACTTGGCAAACTGTTTTACGAAACCAAAAGTGTCGTGATTTTGGGATAACATGTTCTTCACACATGTCTGACAATTTGAAATTTTTATATACACATGTAATTGGCTTTTTCGACAGAAATCATAATTGTGAATTAAAAAATAGTTGATGACAATCGAATGCTCTTCAAAAACTTACAGTTTGACTGTGATCTCTCACAAATGAAAATCATCTAGCAGACAACTATTAGTTATGAGGAAGAATATGAATGTCAATGGTACTCTTTCAGTCACAGTAATTCAGGCTGTTTCCTTATGCTCCTGCCTCATTACACACTCTGAAGTCGACACTTATTAATTTATAAACAGCCAATTGTTTGTGACAAAGCAGAATTTAAATGTCACTGCCAGGGTACACTTGTCAGCTGCAATAATTTTAGCTTTCTTCTTAGGATCATAGCTAAATACATACTCGGAAATCGCCAAATATTTTCTAATAGATGGCCAGCAACGTCTTTGTGAGAAGGAAGAATGTAAATATAATTCTCACTCGTTTCTAACACAGCAATTTAAGCTGTGCTGTTACTAGGTTCTGCATAACTACACTCTTGGGCCCGCCACACACGTTCTGGTAAACCCCTAAGGTAAACCTGTTCAGGTAAACCGGAGCGTGTGTGCCAGTCGCTTCAGGCCAAACTGTACAGGCATAGCGACCTGCGCAGGCGACCGGAGAAGAATCAAAATTCAGTTCTTTCTACCTGTGCAGGCGTGTAGACCTGAGCGTGTGTGTGAGTCACTCCGTCACGCCTGTACAGGTTTTTGCTTAGCTGAGACCAGCTCCTCGATTAGAGACCGCCAGTTGTCTTTGTATTTACTTGCACAACAATAGTGACTACACGCACGGTACTGCTCAACTCTTCTAATCCACATGTCAAATCGGAAACGGAACCAAGTGAAAGAAGTGTTCATCGAAATGTATAAGTTGGAACCCTGTCCGTGTCAGGTGAAAAGTAAAGAGTACCACGACCGGGAAAAGAGAGGTGTAACCTATGAAAGATTTGTTATTAAATTGAAGGAGTTAGAAGCCGACGCCAAAAAGCAATCTGTAGTGAAAAAAATTATTTAAGAAGTAATGTACGTAAAAAAAAAAAAAAAAAAAAAAAAAAAAAAAAAAAAAAAAAAAAAAAAAAAAAAAAAGATGAAACGTTACATTCGATGAATCTGGAGCTTCAACAGACCACATCTACACACAAAATTGTGGTACTTAGATTTGTTCGATTTTCTTGGCGATCAAGATACTCCTGGTGCGTCTGTGTCAAACTTGGATGTGAGATCGATGAAGTAATTTATAATACTCATACAATTTAATTTAATGAAACTACATTTTTATTTACAAATGGGAAGTTTATAGAGTCCATATTTTTTTATTAATATTAATGCAAAATGTTTTAACTGTATGAATTATTAACATACTGAGGCCAAGCTTCTTCTTTTAGTCTATTCAAACAACCCTATTGTCTTGCCATGGAACTTTGCCTTCATTCATGAAGTACGAAGTGAACACATTTTTAAGCGTTTTAGCAGCAGACCTTATGTTCCCGTGGTGCAGACGTTACAGTGCGATCATATTGGATTCCTTTTACACTTCATGGCCACTAACAAACCGACTAACGCGATAGCGTCGTCTTCTTGTCTGCTCGCCATTTATCGACTGAGTTCTTCCGGTTTACCGCAGCGTGTGTGTGCTCCAGCCTGCACAGGTATACCTTTCCGGTATACCTGTGCAGGTTTACCTGACAGGTATACCGGAACGTGTGTGGCGGGCCTTGGATATTGCAACGTATTCAGGGGGAAAAAACCTCTCTAATACTATGCAATGGACTTGTAACACATTAATATTATCTTCGCAGAATCTGTTATGAACGTAAAAAGAAAAAAAATAGTTCTCGCAGGACTGGAACCTAAAATTTTCCGTTATCTGCTGATATCTACTTCCACTAAGTACAAGACCACATCGCAGTTGAAAATCAAGATGCTCATTTTCCAATGTATCTATGTCCTGTTTAGGGCTTCCATCTTTATTGCATTATTAATATTAATTCTTCAAATGTTTGTATAGCTTAAGGGACTTAACAGCGTGGTCATCAGTCCCTAAACTTACAAACCACTTATGAACTACTTACGAACTAGGACGGCACAAATATCCATGCCCGAGGGGGGATTCGAACCCCCGACCGTAGTGGCCGTGCAGACCGTGACTGGAGCGCCTCAGTCCCCTCGGCCATCACGGCAGGCTATTAATTCTTAATTAACATTTAATGAACTGAAATGAAGCGTCTTTATTAATCTTACATGTATTTTCGCCATAAAATAGTATTGTCATGGTTTGTATTTCAACATGTCTGCACAGCCGAGACCACAGACATACTACTCAAAGTGACCATATATGTTGTGGCGTCGCTATACGCTACAAGGCCGGCGGTCTACAAAGGTCGCCGCGCAATGAAATGTAAAAACATCTTTCTGATTTTAGAGTACCTGATTGCTCAACACCAAAGTTTCGTCTCTAGCACTGATAGTGCTGAGCAGCATGGACAAAGTTCAAGAACATTGTACAGTTGACAAGTGTGTGTCAAATAAAATTATGAGAGATGGGAATAATCCAGTCCGGTTCAACAACCGAGGTACAACACTGCAATCCAAACAGAGATACCTTCACTGCAAATATAAACGTAGCCAGTCTTGCAAACAAGTAAAAATTATACGCTCCCAGAATTGGAGGAAGGAGGGCCATGCGAGAGGCGTTTCTGTGTACCTAATTGAAAGTAAATCCAAAGAAATTTTTGTCTCATGCAAAATCGGTAAATAGATCGCAACCATATGCCCAGACACTCTGTGACCTTAATGGAGTTGAAACAGAGGATGAAACACAGAAGACCGAAATACTAAACGTCTTTTTCCAAAACCGTTTCAAGAGAAAGTTCGCACTGAAGTTACAACAATGAACTGTCGCATGGACGACGAAATGGCAGAGGGATATAAATGTCGAAGGGATATAAAAGCAGTTGAAATTGCTCAACAGAGGAAAGGCCGCTAGACGTGATGGGATACCAATTCGATATTTTACACGGAGTATGCTAAGGGACTTACTTCCCTTCTAGCAGCAGTGTACCATAGGTCTCTAGAGGAGAAAAACGTACCCGAGGATTGAAAAAAATGGTGCAGGTCATTCCTGTTTTCACAAGACGGGTCGTCGAACATATGCTTAGAACTACAGGCCTAAGTCTCTGACGTCGGTTGATTATAGAATTTTTGAACACATTTTATTTTCGAGTCTTTTGACATTGCTGGAGACCGGAAACCTCTGTATGAATCGACATGGATTCCGAAAGCTGCGATCACGCGAAACTCACGTTCAACAGCTGTATGTTTATACCACAGTGCCAGTGGACGCAAGGGTAGAGCCGCGCGGGAATGGTCCTGTGGCCTAAGGCGCCACGGATTGCGCGGCTGCTCCCCGTCGGAGGTTCGAGTCCTCTCTCGGGCATGGGTGCGTGTGGTGTCCTTACCAAAAATTAAATTGACCGATGACCTCAGCAGTTTGCTCCTTTATGTTTACAAACGTTTGAGCAAAGGTTGATCTGAAGGACGATAATCACAAGTACACAAATTCCTGTTCACCACTGTAGCTGAGTGCTTACTGTCTTCATTCCGCAGCAATGTCAGTGGACAGAAGTGTAGCTATCAAAATGTAAAGTCACAAACGTCCTACCACTGTAGAAACTTTATTTCAAATTTTCGGCATTAGGTTTTTCGAAACGTCATTATAACACCCTGTAGAAACGCCATGTACCGTTTTCGAAAATCTACATTCATTATCACGATGGGCCTAATAAACCATCCATTGTATTCGAGTACCAGAAATACCGATCGTGGGGAAGACTACGTTATGACTTACATTCGTTGCCGTATGCTATTAAGAGGATGTTACCGAGCTCCACAGATTCAAAGTTACTGTACTTATGCCCATAATATCTAGTCCGAGAAGTAGATGTAGTTTTGACTGACGTAGTGAACATATGGGTGGAACATCGATAGGGTTCTGAGATCACCAAACTAAGTTTTCAGCCGGCCGCGGTGGTCGAGGGGACTGAGGCGCTCCAGTCACGGTCTGCACGGCCACTACGGTCGGGGGCTCCAATCCCCCCGCGGGCATGGATATTTGTGCCGTCCTTTGTATTAGCTAGTTCATAAGTAGTTTGTAAGTTTAGGGACTGATGATCCCGTAGTTAAGTCCCAAAGACTCTACAAACATTTGAACATTTTGAACTAAGTTTTCAGTCGTTTTTGGTGGTGGTGGTGGAAAAGGAAGGGAGACGTGACAAGTTAAAACTCAGCGCCGGCTGCCAAGCCATATAGCTACGCCACTAGAGGTATCTCAGGACCTTTTATCATCTCAGTTTAATTTCCTCCTTTTTTTATCCGAATGTTGTCGTCTTGTTTTCAAATTGATTAATATATGGTAAAGATTTAACTGTTAATCTGTGGATAGGAATCGAATTTCTGATTTGCAACCAATTTGGTAGATCGTTACAGTCTCTCATAAGCAAATAAAATATTGTACTGGGCAAGTCAAGTAATATTTTTTGGAGGGCAACTTGTTCGCCCTTGTCTGTTACCTTTACTTAAAAATCAGCATGAATCTTTATACAGTGTTAGCAATCAAAAATGAGACACTAAGAAGTACCGAAGAAGGAAAGAAAGGAACTTAGGGTGTAACGTCCCGTCGACAGCATGGTCATTAGAGACGGAGCTCACACTCTGATTGTTTTGGGGAAGGATGGGGAGATTTTGGAGATAATACATTGCACAACGATCAAATGATTGAAAGTACAGCATCGTGCCACGCGATGAAGAAATCAGTATTGATTGTTGCCGCCATTGCTAAGTATTATCGTTCTTTCCACGCAAGTTCAGGCGAGTGTGTCATCATCGTGATGTACCTCTAACGTAAATAAGCTACGTCAGTTATACAAGGTGTAAATTTTAAGTTGAAAAACCAGAATAACTCGAAAAATAAGCTTCACACGAAAAAATGTGTAGAATCCAAAGTTGATTATTTTCGAAGGGGACATCTGCTGGTGCTAAAATTAGCATCCCCGTGGGGGTGGGGCGGGAGGCAACTTTACAATTTCAAATGAGACCCCCATTTTTATTGCAGAATCAGATTCTGCATAAAAAAAACTACGTACATTTTGTCTTAAACATTTATTTTGTTTCTTGGTAGTTGACGCTGTAATTCAAGAAAATCCATGTTCTCATTTCTGCGTGGAAAATGGTTGCGGATAAATAAAAATACTTATTTACTTAGTAAGTAGGATGTTTGGTTAGTTAGTTAGCTAGTCACATGATCTGTTTGATATATAAAAGTGTGTTCTCTCCTGACCATGAAACAAACAAAACTTATCTGCCGAAAAAATATTTGGGTCAACATTTGTAAAACTCTAATTCCTCTCTCTCAAACCCCACCATTTGGGGAGAGAGGGGAAGTTTTAGTTTTGGCGAATCAAAATTTACGAAGTAAATAAGTATTTTTTTTATTTATCCGTAACCATTTTCCACTCAAAAATGAGAACATGAATTTTCTTTAATTACAGCGCCGACTACCTAGAATCAAAACAAATATCTAAGACAAAATGTACGTAGTTGTTTTAATGTAGAATCTGATTCTGCAATAAAAAATGGGGGTTCCACTTTGAAATTTTAAAGTTGCCTCCCACCCCACCCCCAGGGTGTTGGAGTGGCAGGCTAAATTTAACACCAGCAGATGTCCCTCTCGAACATAATCAACTTTGGATTCTACACATTTTTTTTTTTTTTTTTTTTTTTTTTTTTTTTTGTGTGTGTGTGTGAAGCTTATTTTTCGAGTTATTCTGGTTTTTCAACTTAAAATTTACACACGCCTTCCGTGACAGTTTCATGCGTGGCAATATTCATACAGCAAGGAAGTATGGAAAGTAGGAGGGCGAGATACTGGCAGAATTGAAGTTGTGTGGGAGGGAGCCATGAGTCGTGTCGGGGTAGCTCAGTGGTAGAGCGCTTTCCCGCCAAAGGCAAAGGTCTCAGGTTCGAGTCCCGGCTCCGGCACACAATTTTAATCTGCCAGGAAGTTTCATATCAGCGCACACTCCGCTGCAGAAAGTTTCATTCTAGCAACGAAGTACTTTTGACAAGGTAGGTTGTAGCTGTACTCTTAAGTTCCTGGCTAACCACACAGCGACTAAAATTTTGACATAAAGTAAACTATTTCTGACAAGCTTGAATATAGATATTGATGCACCTACGACTCGCGGCAATTTAAGCTGTATTCTAAGGTCCTTCCTAACCACATCCTTTAAAATCACTACAAATTCGAAAAAAATTAGCAGTACTTTGAACAAGATATAATGCAGATTCCTTATACTCTTAGATTCCGTAATTTTAGAGAGCATAATGGAGACGAAGAGGGCGATCTGGGTGCAATAATTGGAATTAAAATTAAAAACAGTCCAGATCACAAAAAATGTTGCTTCTATTTCATAACCGGTTTCGGTCTATTGCAGACCATATTGAGGTGGATACCACCATGATGGCAGGCGGTGGCGGTCACACAGCAGGCCGCACAGACCAAACCGTTTATGAAATAGAAACAACAATTTTTGCAATTTGAACTGTTTTTATTTTTAATTATAATCACAGATTCCTCCATAACCATATTAAAATTGCCGTATTTGCTTATTAAACATCCCACCAATGAGAAAGGTCTATAATAATGCATCAGATACGGAAATGTTTTTCCCTGTCAGTGTACTTGCTTCATAAGGCCAACCCATTTGAGAAACAAACTACAGTGTTTTGCTTCTGGGACAGTATTTAATATTTACTGTTGCGTATAATGTAAACTAATAACACACTTGGTAATCGCTACACATTCGGAAATAAACAACCAAATATTTACTTTAACCTTCGTTTTGTAATCAATTGTAAATGTAAATAACGTGTAATATTGCAGGGCATATATTCTTAAGAAAGGCCCAGAATGAGTTTAAAAACCTTATAAAGAAAAAAATATACGTTGTTGGAGTATAGCATGCTACTTCCACATGGGCTACCAAAACCGGGTTACGTAAACCGATTTCCCAAATCCGCTTTTGGTTGGTCACGTAAACGCTTCAAAATCGATTATGAAAATCGCTTCTGTAAAGTGGTTTTGCTATTACACAATCGATTTTCGTGCCCATGTAAACGCCACCGATTTTGCAACGTTCTTGGCGTGTCAGATTGTGTCTCTTGTTAAGAATTTTCGACTCATATGGACCGAGTGACATTTTCTGCAGTGAAAGCGAAGTAAAAATATTAGAGTGAACATGAATCTATGTATTTAAGTAGAAAAAATAGCGTTTGTACTAGTTAAATCAGGCACTGAATCACCTGTTTCTCACTCACCATATTAAGTGGGCTAGGAAATCCACTTCAGGCTATAATACGAGGGTTGGAACTTAAATAGTGGCAACTATTTATTCATAACCAAATTTGCACCTGTTACTGCCCTTCAAAGTAGTCACCAGCGTTGTGTAGAACCCGTTGCCAAAGATGTGGAAGGCGTAGTATACCGTTAACAGAGCCTGTTCTGTTGATGGTGCGATTGGAGCGGTCTACTGCCTGCCGAATCTCTGGAACAGTTCTGAAGCGAATGCAAGGAAGTGGTTTCTTCATCTTCGGAATGAAATCAAAGTCACAAGGGTTTAAATCCAGGGAGTATGATGGATGGTACCTTACTTCCCAGTCCCATCGACTGAACAGAGCAGCCACAGCTTGCGCTGTATGCGCAACAACGTGTGCTGTCAGAGACAATAATAGATTCCATTGCATAGTGTCTCCACAACAGTGTTGCCACTATTTAAGTTCCAACCCTCGTATGTAAATACGACATCGTAAAACGGTTTAAGAAATTCGCTTTTCGTCTTCCTGAAGATGTGTTGTATGTAAACGTAGTGATTGTCAAAGTTGATCTGGTGTAGCAGCGGTTGGTGTAACCTGCAACAGTCGATTCGCGACCGCAATCATCGACCATACGTTTTCGATAAGCGAGAGATCGTGAGAACAGGGAGGCCAAGGTAGCAATGCAATGGAATGGGCGATGAAGAAGTCTTGAACATTGCCAGTCACGTGTAGTCTCTTACTATCCTGTTGAAATGTGAGCATCGGCAAAATTCGAAAGTATTGGAGGACAACAGGCTCCAACATCTCAGTGATGTTACACTGGATTGGTGGTGTACCGGAAACGGAAACAAGGCTGATGCGGGAGTGGAATATAGTGCCACCCCATACCATAAAACATGGTGCAAAGCCATTATAGCGTCGCATAAGGCTACAGATCAACAGTCTCTTACCACGGTCGTTCAGGCAGAATGGGGATCGTAGCTGTAGATGTAGACACTGTTTCTACCGACGAATGCTGTTTCTGTCTACACCATCACTATGATTGGATTAGAATCTGGATACACCGCAATGAGAAACTTTTGAACTGCTGCCTTATGCACAAAAATAAATATCACCATCTCCAAAACGAAATTAATGTCTGTGGGAAAGAGATTTGAGATGACTGAGTGCCAAACTTAGAACAGGTGGACAGATTCAGTACTTATGATTATTTTTTCACATTATGGCAACACAGTGAAAGAACTGGAATCAAAGTATGGCAAAGCTAATACAGTGAGAGCACAGTTACGATCTACTCTTTTCTGCAAGAACGACCGGGTATCAAGACTAAGTTATCAGTACACCATCCAATCTTTCGACCAACTTTGTTGTATGGGAGTCAAAAATGGATGGATACAGGTTACCTTATTTATACGATTGAGTTTACAGATATGAAAGTAGCTAGGATGACTGTAAAATAATAAATGGTAACAATGGCAGGAGGGTGTCAATAATGAGGAAGTCAAAGAAAAACTGGGAATGAACACCATAGATGAAGAAGTCAGAGTGAATAGGATTAGACGTTGGGGCTCGTGTTAGACGCGTGGAAGAGGCGTGTACATGGAGCTCAATCAGTAGAACGCTTTTCCCCGAAAGGCAAACGTCCTGGCTTCAAATTCTGGTGAGGTGCATAGTTATAATCTGCCAGGAAGTCTCATATCAGTGCACACACAGCTGCAGAGTGAAGATTAGTTCTGAATGAAATGTGTTATCTTCGAAGGCGTCATTTCGACTTTTAGCTTCTTTTATTTCGACTAAATGTTATTTGGTTTCAGACCCCAATAGAAAGCTCTCGAAAATGAATATATGAAGTATTTTGACACTTGAAGAATACAATACATAGTATTTAACAGGTATCACACGATAAGTTATTCATGGTAACTGTCTGGCCAATGAAGGTAACCAGTCGCCTTAATTGAGCCGCTGACACATGGTTTTAGCTTTCAAAAATTTCATTATCAGTGACTTATCTGTCTACTATAGTGAAATGCATACGCTAATCTTCAAGTTTAACTGAAAATAAAATGTTTATTACAATACCCGACAGAATTATTACACAATTTCCGTAGGGGGCCCTTTGATGGCAACATTCCTCTACGGATATGTATCATGCAACGAAAACAACAATATGTGAAAAAGTGTGATTAAATGCGACACTACTAACAAAAGATAAAATCTGTTTTACAGTTTCATGAACAACCTTTCCAACTAATGAATAATAACACAGTCAGCTGTATTCTCATTTTATTACTGATTGGCAACGAGTTTCAATGGGCCAAGCCATCATCTTCAGGCCCTTATAATAGGGTAATCTGCATTTCACTGTGTTAAAAACAACAAAATAACTGGTGTCGCACATTCATGTAACATTACAGCATATTCCTGTTGGTCCTCCTTGCTATAATGTTACATGAATGTGCGACACCAGTTATTTTGTTGTTTTTAACACAGAGAAATGCAGATTACCCTATTATAAGGGCCTGAAGATGATGGCTTGGTCCATTGAAACTGGTTGCCAATAAGTAATAATATAAGAATACAGCTGACGGTGTTATTATTAATTACTATATATACGGCTGAAGCTTCATCATTGATATACAAGATGAACAAAATCTATCTTTCCTTTGTCTTTCAAGTTACAGATGTTCTGTTATAATTAACTGAGGCAGAGAGAGAGAGAGAGAGAGAGAGAGAGAGAGAGAGAGAGAGAGAGAGAGAGAGAGAGAGAGAGAGAGAGAAAAGCAACAACCCGTTGTTTTCTATAACCGAACTACAATGAAAGACGTTTGCTACTTGATAAAAGCAGAAACAAATCATATCATAAGACGCCAATAATTCCACTGCGAATAAAGCGCAGGTCTGATTGACGCAGTTTAGAGGGAAAGGCCCGAAAGCGACAATCGCAGTGGACTCTGGTTCTGGGTTTAACCCTGTATGAAGACGTGCGCAAGCGCAATATCTGCGTAGCCTTGCCACCGAGATCTCGACAGCAGCTGCCGAGATAAGCTGCCCCCGCTGACCTGCAGACATAACAAGCAGCCAATGATGCTGACCGCCATCCACGAGACTAAATAAATTCTCTCCTATTCGTTACCAGCAGCGATTCTTCTAAGATTTGAATCCAAATCACATTCCATTTCCCTGGAAAATATTTTGATTAAAATTATGCATAGTGGCTGTTCAGTTATCAACGAACTCGAGACTGCTGGTTGACCTGTATTAGAATATGATTCATGTTTTGAATACCCTTTCGAGGGAAACATGAAAATTTATCGACCAGGCAGATGTACCACAATGTTTTATGCAGTCTCCTTTTGCTAATTTGTTTCAAGGTCTGTCCGCTTATTAGATGTCATACATGCAATGTGGTGTAAGAAGGTCTACACGATACCCAGAAATACATGGCAATCCAAAATGAATACAGTGATTACAAACAACTATAATTATTTCAGATACAGCGATGCAACGATAAGAATTACAGAGAATGTATTTAATACATACTTTATTGGTGTTTCATATGATCCATTTGGTCACATGGACATCACCTAAGACAGAATCCATATCGCGCCATGTACTTCGAAGGATATGTTGCGTCACAGATGATAGATCAGAAATTAGCTTGATTGTTTGTTAAGCTTAAGGGACTTAATTGCGGGGTCATCAGTCCCTAAACTTGCAAACTACTTATGAACTACCTTATACTAAAGATGACACAAACATCCATGCCCGAGGGGGGATTCGAACCCCCGACGGGGAACGGCCTCCGGCATCGTAGCTTAGCGCCTCAGTGCTCTCGGCCGCTCCGTCGCGGCCAGAAATTAGCATTTTGGGTCATGGAATTGTTTCCGTCGAAGATGACAAATAAAAAACGTCTTTCGCACAGTTACATTACAAGAAATCTGTGGATCTCAGTATAGAGGAGAGTTATTTCCGGGATACGGAAATGCGTAGAATAAAAATTTGCGTGGCCAGCATTTATTGCTGTCCTGGTCGCGTGACTTCGAGTTTGTCCGAAAAGCTGCCTCTCGATTTTTAAGGTCATTCCATCGCTAATGCAGACAGATTCCATTTGCCACCTCCTTAGACGTCGTAGAAACTTTGCTTTCGATGCTTGGAATAAACTCGCTATTAGCTTTGAAGGTAAAAATAAGGGGCATTTCGCTTCTTTGCAGGTTTTACAGTCCAGATGTACCTTTTCTTATTTTTGGACAGTAATCGCTATTTTTAGGTTTTGTTTGACACTTTATCTTATTGAAAGTTCTGTTTAAGTACATTTTTGCTGTGATGAGTTTGATTGAAAATAGAAAAGCGATATGCGTCTGGGAAAAACTGCGTTTTTTTTTCCAAAAAGGAAAAATGTCTTATTTACTTTGCAGTTTTAGTTTTTATGAGGGGCAATCAAATGAAAACCGACGACCCACCACAACAGGACCATGGAATGGTTTCATTCACACGCGTTAAGACATTTATCCCACAGGATGATGAGATGCTCAGTTCTGTTTGTTATAATTCGGCCGTCCTTCGGTGGATCCACAACCGCACTCATTCTGACACCTCCAAGCCGGCCGCGGTGGCCGAGGAGACTGAGGCGCTCCAGTCACGGTCTGCACGGCCACTACGGTCGGGGGTTCGAATCCCCCCTCGGGCATGGATATTTGTCCGTCTTACTTCGTAAGTAGTTCATAAGTAATTTGTAAGTTTAGGGACTGATGACCCCGTAGTTAAGTCCCATAAGCTTAACAAACATTTGAACATTTTTTGAACACCTCCAAGTCCGACCGAAACCGACTTCCACGCATGACGTTCTTCAGGTCGCCAAAGATGTGAAAATCACACGGCGAAAGAACCAGATTGTATGTAGGACGTTGCAGTACTTCTCGACAAAATCGCTGCAAGGTAGCCTTGGTCATATTGAAACTGTGGGGACGGGTTGTTATCGTGCAACATGATCATTCACTCCCGGACGTATTGACGTCATGGCGTTCGCGGTTATTGCAAAGTAAGAATCTCCATCACTAGACCACGGATCTTTAGGTTAAGAACTATTCTTTTCATAAGTTCCTAGTTGCAAATAAACTTGTACTTCTGCGTTTTATGACTAATTAAAACCGAAACCACTAATTTTATAGCACCTGAAATAACCTATTTCGACGTTAATGCCTATTTTTGCTTACTTCCTCTTTAAAATCCCAAAAGGCACTTATTTCTTCTATTCTCAAAAAAGTTGACTTGCTTTGATGAATGCATTGGGTTTCGAATGAAAAAAAGTCCCACTTGACGCAGCACGCATATTGAGTGTTACGTAAGGCAAAAGTTGAACGAAAACCAAAATTGAAACAAACGGTATTAACGATGACGTCTGATAAATCCACCAAGACGAATCAGGTCTGCAGTCAGTGGCGAATACAGCATATATTTTCGAGGAGGGGGGGGGGGGGGGCGGCAAGACTAATGTGAAGATAAGTAATTTTAAGTAGATACCCCATGATATCTTTTACTTTATGGAGGTTGATATTTTTTTTGTCAACATTAAATCACAAAAATTTAGCTATTTTTTCTGTATATTCGTTATTTCGGGCGGAGGGGGGGGGGGAGGCCCCTCGGCCGCCCCCTCTTGTATACGCCCCTGTCTGCAGTAACTTCTGCCATGCTATTGTGGTAGCAAACATACATTTTTGAAAACTACAAAATACCGTTCACAAAGGTTTTCTTGAGAAGTACTTGCAGAGTAAAAAATGCTTAAAAATGATTTACTCTCAGCTTCGACTGATGCATTGCAAGGAATCCGAAAAGAAATTGCGGAGTCTTCCATGTGGATTTCTGTAGCTGAAACACCGACAATATCAGCCGGTACATTGCAAATCTGATTGTTAAGTTGGACACGGATGCGCCATCCAGAATGTTCAAATGTTTGTAGACCTTAAGACCGACTGCCGCGTCATCAATTCCTAAACTTACAAACTACTTATTAACTAGCTCATACTAAAGACGGCACAAACATCCATGCCCGAGGGGGGATTCGAACCCCGACGGGGAACGGCCTCGCGCATCGTAGTATAGCGCCTCAATGCGCTTGGCCGCTCCGCCGCGGCGCCATCCAGAGCTTATTTTATACGTTCAGAACAACTCCAAATTGCGTAGATAAAAATAAAGTGCTTCTGGACTCGACAGAAGCCGCTGCATATATGGTTACAGTGTTTCACTTGCACCATTAATGCAGCATGTAACTCGTGTAGCACATGGTGTCAATCATAAAGTAGAACAAGTAAGGCTTCAGTTACCTAAAGTAAATAAAATAACCTGTACGGTAAAGTAAGGGTACTCGCATTCAAAGAACAATTTCCAGATGTCCCTTTGTCACCTGAACCTTTTGATACCCGCTAGGGAAAATGGCTTATAGCAGGAGAATACTACAGTAAGCACCTCCTAGAAGCACAGGAGGTAAATGAGAATCTACCGGAGGATGTCGCAACACGATTACCGAAACAGTCCTCAGTTGCGAAGGTCTTGGCTTATATTAGAGCCAACTACACATTTATGGCGTGAGTTACTTCCGAATTAGAAGGCTCAGGTAGACCTATCAACAAGTACGTTCCTTTGCGCGACGAAGTGAAAAAGAAGATTAAAGAATAGCCAGTTGTAATAGGAGAGAAAGACGGGCAGCACGTTTTCCAGAAGAACACCGTCCTGAAGGACCCGTGTGGGGCAGCATCCATACTTGGCGGAAAATCCAGCTCCACTGAGTGCAGCATTCCTGTCCAGCATGTGCTGAAAGTGAAGTACTCCCCTGTCACATTCTTTGATGTAGAAATTTCATTTTGGACACAGACTATAAATTAACACTAACCTAAAAACGCCATAGATTTCTCTGTGAATCCTAGAAAAGATTTTAGTCATTTACTGTGAAACCTACTTTAATCTAAAAGTCTGAAACCATTAGTTTATTCAGCGTTTGTTAAATTATGCATTGCAAAGTCATGTATTTCAACATTTCCAAAAACCATAAAGGTTTGGTGTCAGTTTGGAGACTAATGTTGTGTAATCTTTGTTGTATTGTCCAGCTATCCATGTTTTTATCTTTTTTATTGCAAGGTAAGATAAAGCTGTCAACAATCCGAAGATTGGTTTGAACACCACACTTCTTCACTAGGCATTGTCTTGTTTGGAGGTGGTATGCCGTTGCCTTCCTCCGACCTTCGAACTGACTTACCCAGCCAGTTACAGGGGGACCTACAGTTTAACGTGGGTTTCGAACCACGGTGATACTCGATATTTTTCACATAAGCAACACTGCCAGAGGTGAAAGAAGTGGAAAGTGACAGATAAAAATTCTAGGACCTGGCGGGGATCGAACCCGCGACCTTTGAATTTTTAGTCTGGCACTCTACTACTGTGCGTATTTCAAATTATGTCTGTTTCTTCTGTACAACAGTTTTTAGGGCCAATTTTAAATTTGATTTGGCCTAAATGAGGTAATGAAAGAGCCTAAAATTAATTTGTAAGACTTAAAACTCCGTGGCCTATTCATAACGCTGCGCATTGATAGTGGTTCCGAGTTCGAAGAGCTCGATTAGCAAGGGGCTTCCTGTGCCGAAACTTGTGTGAACAACTCTGGATGTCTCTGGCGGTAGAGATGTGGGATATTCCGACTGTTGGCTTTGCCGTCTTTCTTCGGGCTCGATATGGCAGTACCACGTTTCGTCCACCGTGACGATTCGGTGCAGAAGCGTTGCACGTTAATGACAGCCCGCACACTCCTAGCCAGATCGAGACTGCGCTTTAGCGATTTGGTCAGGAAACACTGCAACATCGGCCGTACGGCCCGCGTCTTTCACCGTGTGGTTTCCACATATTTCAAATGGTTCAAATGTTTGTAAGGCTTATGGGACTCAACAGCAGGGTCATCAGTCCCCAGACTTACAAACTACTTATGAACTACCTTACCCTAAAGACGATACAAACCTCCATGCCCGAGGCGGGATTCGAACCCCCGACGGCCGACGGTCGCGCACACCGCAACGTAGCGCTCCAGTACGCGCGGCTAATCCGCCGCGGCCCACATATTTCGCAGCCTGCAACTGTTGTGGAAGACAGACTGGACACAAATACACTGACAAAGTTTAGCAATATGGTCAGTGACGTTCTTCAGATAGGGTAAGCACGCTGTAGTTGCTGATTTTTTGCCTATCGTACTTCTTTTTGTTTGGTGACATGGCTGTGTGGATCGATTTATGGTTGTAACCGTTAGTGAATCACATTGTAGCCGCGGCGAAATAGCCATGCGCGCTAAGGCACATTGTTTGTTGCGGTGCCCGCGGTCGTTCTCCGACGGAGGTTCGAGTCCTCCCTCGGGCATGTGTGTGTGTGTGTGTGTGTGTGTGTGTGTGTGTGTTTTGTTCTTAGGATAACTTACTTTAAGTAGCTTGTAACTTTAGGGATCGATGACCACAGCAGTTAGGTCCCATAACTTTACAAACATTTGAAGCACGTTGATCGCAGCCATTTTAGGTCGGGCGCTATGTTGTATCAATTCCCATGCGAATTTCCGTTGAACTGATGACGGATCTCTTCTGCGCTTGGCGGTGCTTGGGTTGGGCATACATTTCTACATAATTATAACGCTCCAGTAGAGGCCGGTCACGTGGTCTACCCATAAAAAAAGTACGGGTAGAGCGACTTGTTTCAACAACCACGCAACAATCATAGTAATTCCGTTACTCTTGACTATTAGCGTGGAAGTAAAGAAAGGTTTATAAAACGATTGAAGTGATGCTTAAAGTTTTTTGGTAGTCGCTCTCTTTATGAAACACTGATTTTAGTTCGGTTAATTTGCGCTACATGTTAATCAAATGAACTGAAATGACCCCAGGGACCCCATCTGGGGTTGTTCGGCCACCCAGTGTAAGTCACGGAGGGGACATACGTGAGGATGACGATGAAAATAATGGCGAGTACAACACACAACACTCAGCCCGCGCCGGCCGCGGTGGCCGAGGAGACTAAGGCACTCCAGTCACGGTCTTCACGGCCACTACGGTCGGGGGTTCGAATCCCCCCTCGGGCATGGATATTTGTGCCGTCCTAGTTCGTAAGTAGTTCATAAGTAGTTTGTAAGTTTAGGGACTGATGACCCCGTAGTTAAGTCCCATAGACTATACAAACATTTGAAACTCAGCCCGCTGCTAGCATTCGAGTCCGGGCCTTCTGCATTGAGTCCACGACGCTGTTGACTTTCTATATATGGGGCCAACAGTTAATGACGTTTGAGTAATTAACGTTTTCGTGTGTTCATACTGTAGCTTGGGTACTCGTAAACACGAGCCACTACCCGAAAGCCGTCGCTGTTCGAGCAGTCCAGGGCTTGGACTGTCAAACCGTGCATCCAGATTCAACTTTCATCATGACAATTTTTGTTAGATTTTCTCTATGTATTTGATATTATTCTCATATTTTTAATACATGTTCTTGCCTTATTTTGAAGTAGAGCATCGGGCAGTGTGATTAATATTAAATGAAGTGTATTATATGTTTACAGCTATTTTATTTGTGATTCAGTGCAAAAACAATAAAATAAAAAATAAAATAAAATAAAAACACCTAAGGTATATTACTACGTAATTCCAATTACTAGCCGTCTATTCGTCAGCGTTCTCACAGCCAGTAGGGTGAAACTTACCATAAAAACACAAATAATTCTCACACCATGCACAACACACGAACGACATATTTGCACATTCAAATGTTGTCCGAGATATCGTTCGTGGAAAACATACCTGATTTATATTGCTGAAGACAGATATTAATTTCGATGCGTACCAAGGTATAAAAGCATATGTTGCAAGACAGGTGAGGACAACTGATTATGGAGCAAGGCAAGAATTTTAATACCGTCTGCTCTATCATGAATTCTCTGGTCTTGTTTAATGTGGTACGACTTGGAAGTCTTACGATAAAATTCTTACCTTTCGAAACAAGCAAACGTCACAAGGTTGGCAAAGAAAGGTGTATTTCGGTGGGATCACTTTAACAGTGTAGGTCGTTTGAGCATCGTCACCAACAAAACTCCTCTCGAAGCGCGTAATGTCGGTTTGGCCACATCACAAATCCAGTATCAAGCAAAATTTATTGTTTTTGGACTGTGCATCACAAATAAAACAGTTGTACTTAATTGAATATTGATAACACTTCCCGATGTTCTACTTCAAAATGAGACAAGGAAAGGTATTAAAATATGAGAATATTATCGAAAAAAATCTTAAAAAGATTGCCATGATGGAGGTTATAACCTGGATCGACGGATTGACAGTACAGGCCCTGGAACACTGCCTTTTTTTTTCTTTTTCTTCAGGTAGAACGCAGCTTTGCGGTCGTTTGTTCACGAGTAACCAAGCTACAGCATGGAAACACAAAAACGTTAATTACTCGAACGTCGTTAATTTTGATCCCATATATAAGTAAGTATTAGTAAATTCTTCTCATCTTCAGACGATCTTCTCAATATTTTCCATCATTAACTTCGACGATGATTTTTTCCAAAAACTACTGAATGTCTAGCAAAAACCCGAAACACGCGTCTTTTTATATTCAGTATAGAACGTCCGTGCAAAATTTAATCGAAATCGGTGACCCACATACCAGACCCTTTCATTACAGAGGGCTTCTGACCGTACGCGTTGAGCACCACGCTGGCTGAGCTTCGGAGGCGGATATGTAAGCAAAACACGTCTTTAAAGCACCTCATTAGTTAAAATTACGCATCTCCACAACTATCTGCTGTACGGTGATATAATTTTCAAACTGCATAGTCAACGGCCGTGCCGCAGTGTATTCACCGGTTCCCTTTAGTTCACCCAAGTTATGCAGTGTCGGGCTTGGCTAGCACTTGGATGGGTAACCGTCCGGGTCTGCCGAGTGCTGTTGGGAAGCGGGGAGCACTCAGCCCTTGTGAGGCCAACTGAGGAGCTACTTGATGGAGAAGTAGCGACTCCGGTCACGAAAACTGACATAACGGCCGGGAGTGCGGGGCGCTGACCACGTCCCCCTCCCTGCCGCATCCGTTGATGCCTTTGGGGCCGGCCGCAGTATCCGAGCGGTCTGCGGCGTGCCAGCCACTGTCTGTACGGCCACTGCGGTCGGGCGTTCGAATGCCCGCTCGGGCATGGGTGTTTGTGCCGTCTTTAGTATAAGCTAGTTCATAAGTAGTTTGTAAAATGTTCAAATGCTTGTATAGCTTATGAAAGTTAACTACGGGGTCATCAGTCCCTAAACTTACAAACTACTTATGAACTAGCTAATCCTAAGGACGGCACAAATATCCATGCCCGAGGGGGGATTGGAAACCCCGGCCGTAGTGGCCGTGCAGACCGTGACTCCGTGACTGGAGCGCCTCAGTCCCCTCGGCCACCGCAAGTAGTTTGTAAGTTTAGGGACTGATGACCCCGTAGTTAAGTCCCAAAAGCTCTACAAACATTTGAACATTTGACGCCTTCGGGCAGAGTATGACACGGCAGCTGGTCAGTACCCAGTGGGCCTTTCGAGGCCTGTCGGACGAAGAGAGAGAGAGAGAGAGAGAGAGAGAGAGAGAGATGTACTGTACTTGTATATGTAAATATGCAGAATGAATAGCTTTAGTAGTAAAGAAGGAGTAAAGTAAAACGTCCCACCCGATGTTGAGTTGTATTGCACGCCAATATAAGCAGAGGGTAGTTTTTGACACGATTACGTGTCTACCACGTCATGTCGTTGGGAAAATGAGCCGTACAGTGAAATTATTTTGCTTGATTCAATGATATACGTAAATATTGTCTGCAAAGTAGCTGCGAATAGTATCGATAGTTAAAAGCGATGAACGTTTTTTACATAATTTTGTAGGGAGTGTCAGCAAGAAAAAGTGTCGTAAAGGTTTGACATTATTTGCGAAGTATGTTGATACTCTAAAACTCCGCCCCACACGGGCCTAGAGGGCCAAATGGGTACCGACAGGCCGCCGTGTCATCCTCCGCTCGAAGGCGGCACAGGATGCGCCATGGAGGGGGACGTGGGCAGCGCCCCGAATTTCCGGCCGTTGTGTCGGTCTTCCAGACCGTAGCCGATAGTAGTCAATCAGGTAGCTCCTCAATTGGTCTCAAGGGCTGAGTGCACCCCACATACGTACTTCCCAGTGTAGTACACATTTATATTAATAGTCCCCCATCTCATTCCCAATCGTTTGCCGAGTCGGTACCTGAGGACTCCCTGGTCTGTCAATTATAGGTGAGACTATTTTCTGTTTTTTTTTTTTTTTTTTTTTTTTTTTTTTTTTTTTTTTTTTTGTGGGAGGCTTCTGCCGCTCTTTCTACCCATCCAAATCACACGCCTTGACGAAAGAAACAAACAGAAACTCTTAGAAATCAGGTTCCTCTTCCGAAATGTAAAATCAAAAGCAGTTCAAACTGCATTAAAAAATCGTAACAAAAGAAGTATCCAGTAAGAACACAGGCATTTGTTTTTTCTTTTGACATATGGAAAAACGAGATTATTTTGTCGAAGTAGGAGGTTCCCTAGTTCAATTACAATAAAATAAATATAAAATAAAATAATAAATGAAAACATCACTGCTTGTGAGTGTAGAAGAATCGTCAGGCCAGGACTTATGGCATCCCGTGGACCACAGGGTCGAATGTAAAACAACACTTAATACTTGTCTCAAAACAATAAAATTTCAAAAAAAAGGAAAAAAAATATTCGAAAATTACAGCAATCTCAAATATAACCACTCCTGGGGGCAGGGGGGGGGGGGAATTTCGAACTAAAAACGTTTCCCTCTTCTCCACATGTGGTGGCATAAACCTATCGCCGTCCGCGGTGGCCGAGGTGACTGAGGCGCTTCAGTCACGGTCTGCACGGCCACTACGGTCGGGGGTTGGAATCCCCCCCTCGGGCATGGATATTTGTGCCGTCCTAGTTAGTAAGTAGTTCATAAGTAGTTTGTAAGTTTAGGGACTGATGACCCCGTAGTTAAGTCCCATAAGCTGTACAAACATTTGAACATTTTTGAATAAACCTATCGGGAAAGGACAGTACCAATCCCTGCTTGAACACATAGCGTACACAACAGAAATTGTAACATTTTACATCTACCTTCCTACGAATTTCTGAGAGTCGTGCACAAGTCCCACCAACAAGAAATTCGCAAACTGTAGAAGTCGACCATTGTACGAAACAAGAGCCTTGTTTTATCACTAAAATTAGCAAATGAGGTCCGTGTGAACTACTGGTTACTCCCTGCTACAAAGCCTTGTTCCCTGGTCCACACTGAGAACTGACTCGTTTCAAATTACTTCAATAACAGAAAGTTAATACTACAGTGGTCAATATACATAGCAGATCACACGTTATTACACACAGACATTAATAAGCAAGCCCCACAATTAAAGTTATCTTAGAAAGGTGGCTAAGAAAACATTTATGGTGCAACGGAATTTAGACATAAGAAAAATTGCATCTGAGCTTGTTCTCAGCACTTGTGAAGAACAATATTAAATAAATGAGGGAAGGTGCTCTAAAACTACAATTTATAGGCAACTTACGGATTATGCTGAACTTAAACTTGTTTATTCAGATAGAAAACAAGCAAAATGGGGAACCAATTTTGTTAATATAATAAAAATGCAGCCCTTACATGGATTAATGCGGACGGTGCCCAGCCTAAATAATACATGATTTAACGCTACTGGGGGGAAGGATTCACAAACAACAGTCATTCGCTCACACACACTCAATGCCACAGCGAAACTCACCAAAATCAGCGTACTGAGACGAGGCGGAAGCAGGTGCCGCTATCGTAGGCGAAATTCAGCAAGTCGGAGGTAGCACATAACACAATATACAAAAACACTTTGAAGCTGGCTCTTTTTGGTGCGCGTGTATAGCCAAGTTAAATTACATCTGAATTGGAATGCGAGCAATCACGCTAACAGCGACGCACGGCTACGTTACATGGACGCACTCCACTGAAGGTGGAGTGGTTGAAAATCGGATTCATTATACAAAATCACGGTGGATTCTTCAGTTGCAGTCTGTTAGAAATCGATCTAGGTACTGGTTTTATATGAGAAGTGGCGTGAATTCAGGCGACTAGGCCGGCCGCGGTGGCCGAGGAGACGGTCTGCACGGCCACTACGGTCGGGGGTTCGAATCCCCCCTCGGGCATGGATATTTGTGCCGTCCTAGTTCGTAAGTAGTTCATAAGTAGTTTGTAAGTTTAGGGACTGATAACCCCGTAGTTAAGTCCCATAGACTATACAAACATTTGAACATTTGAACATTCAGGCGACTAGCTGCAAACCCCGGAAGTCGGAACTCGGACCCACGTGGTTCCGAAAACCGATAAAATTGAATAAATTCAGATTCCGAAAAATAAACAAAATTAACTACAGCATGCAACCCATAGAAATGCTTAGGATTGTATAAGGAAGCGAATGAAATACAACTACACGCGATAGGGCGCGATTACAGAAACGGATGAGGTCCTGTCTCAGGAAAACCACAAAAATGAAATAATTACAAAGTCGGGAAAATAAAAATAAGAATTACGTCATGCAACCCATAGAAATGTGTAGAATTACATGAAGAAGCGAAAGAAATGTTACTACACGCGATAGGGAGTGCTTACAGAGACGGATGAAGTCCAGTCTCCAAAACTCGTAAAAGTGAAATAATTACAAAGTCGGAAAACTAAAATTAAGAATTACAGCATGCAACCGATAGAAATATTTAGAATTACATAAGGAAGCTATTGAAGGAGGTTGTACAAGGCTCAGAGAGAAATACTGACAACGACAGAGTGCATACTACAAGTCGGAGAAGAAACAGCAAAATTAAAATAGGCGGGGAGAGAAGATCGCGAAATATTAGCGGAAATCAGAAGGATACCCGCATAGTTACTTGCCTGATGGGCATGGAACAAACAAGAGTGGAAGCTGAAGGCTTTGTTCTATGAACCAACCACGTGGAACACATATCACTCATGGAAGGAAACAATGAGAAGATTTTTACATGCACTGTATAAAATGAACATATCACCTATTAGAAATTGGGACCCACAAAGCTAGAAAGTATTTACCCTGCGTTCATACACCGCCACATGATCACAAAAGGTTTTAACATACCAGGCCATTATCAAACTGCAACTAGAATCACACACACCGTGTTTATTGGAAATCACTGAATTGATAAACGAGAACACATTTCCGCACATGATCAGCGAAAATATTAAAAAAATTATTCTAAGTTCACGAATCTAAGTTAAACATGCTAGAAAATGAAACGCTACCATCTCCAGAAACAAGAGCAGAACCAACCTTACCTCACCAGACGACCAGCTCAGAATGGCCAGACCGAGCGGCCAGGAGGCGCAGGAAGCCACCGGAAGCCGGAAAATCCAAGATCAGCAGTGGGGGGGATGGAGAGACTCGCCCTAGAGAACGCTCGTCGACTGGACTGTAAACCAAATCAAATTTTGTAAATCTATCTGACCAAACTGCGTGGTTATCAGTCCGTAGCTTACAAACTACTTAAACCTAGGTAAACTAACCTAAGGACAACACATACACCCATGCCCCAGGGAGGACTCGAACCTCCACGGCGAGCAACCGCGCGCTCCGCAGCTAGACGCTTTAGAACGCTCGGCTACTCCACCGCGGCAATCTGGACTGTAACCAAAGGGCGTAGAAACCTCTTTGGTAGCCTCAGCAGCTATCGACTCTGAGCCAGAGAGAACGATGCAAAGCGAGCTATCACTCCCCACATTCAGACAGCCATAGATTCTCGCACATCCACTTAAAAGTAAGACAAGTACACATTCTCACAGGGACAGTGGCGTAGCGGAGAAGCCGTACTTATGGTCACATTTATAAATATATAATAAATTATTAAAAATAAGAAAATCCTAGCAATATTAACTAACTAATATTTTAACACTTGGAATAAAAATGCTATTCCTCATGCCTTGAAAAGAGTGGGATCAAGTTTTAACAAAATGATAATCTAGCGACATGAAATTATAACTTTACAAAAAATATATGACAGACGGTCGTCTTTCAACTGTTTCTGATAACCGCTATGAGACCTTAACTTGTGGTGGTCGTTCCACAGATAGGACATGAATTCGACACCATCCGTGATCTGGAGTTCAATAATGGCATGGGACATATACCCCACCAACCAAATGGTTGAATTATGCTGGTCTTGGACGGTGAAGCAGTCCACCGGCACTTTCCTTGGGGTGGTCCAGTTGATGAGGGTCAACATTCCTCGGGCGAGCTCCCACATGGCAGACGTTCAGCGGCTTTCAAAGCGATGCTTTCTGGTGTCTGGAACCATTACCTACAAAGGTCCGAGGAATTTACTCTGATAATTTTCAGCATCATATCGAAGAACCTGGGAAGCAGATTGCCTAGCCTTACTTGCCCAGGGCCCCATTGGGTTTTACCTCTAACAGTTGAGGGACTAACCGGTGGATTTGGTAGTCTTTTCCGTCTGAGCACAAAGGTAGCCAAGACTCAGAATATGTCCGAGATGCCCAACCTTATTCCAAAGTAGTTGGTATCCCAACTGTCACGTCCACTTACTTGACCACTCATACGTTGGCCATGGTTCATGAATCAGGACATGACTACAGGAATCCACACCATGCAGAACAATTTTTATTGAGTTGTTATCCAATGAAGACGAGACTCGTTTCGCCTTTTCGCCATTTTCAAGTAACCTGCAATACATATAAACAAATTTCGAACGCAATTATACAAATAGTTCTGAAGGTTTCATTTCTTTTAGTAGGCCTATATATTTACGTCTTCTGTCACATTATTTTTTCTGACAGTTTTTGTGCTGTTAATTCTTTTAGGGTTTATTTTGTGAATTTATTACTTGCCCTTTATGTCCACTCCAGTGACATATACATATATGTACACAATGAATTTATACTTCGTGTTTATGGAATTTCAGTGGTATTAGGAATATACAAAATCGTTATTTTCTATGCTTAAATTTTATTTTGAAACAATATAATTTATGTTAATACTTGTAACTGGAATGGATAGTGCTGTCAAAAGAACATTAGTGTAAGTGATGAAGTGCACAAAAAGATTTTAAAGAACTGACAGAAAAAACACTGTGATAAAAATACCGAAAAGACATTCCATAACATTGTACTGTGACAGGAATCGGAAATATATACCCCTACTAAAATAAATTAAGCCTTCAGAAATAATTAAATAATTATGTACTAAAATGTCGTATATGTATTGCAGGTAACTTGAAAGGGTCGAAAAACCGACACGAGTCTCGCCGTCATTGAATGACGCCTTACTAAAAATAATTGTGTAACAAAAAATGACGAATACGTATTCAATGTCATTTACTGACTAAATTTATTCTGCGGGCCCACCTGAAAATAAGATTTTTAAATAGTTATTTGTACTTACGAGCCAGATGTTTGGAGAGTGTCAGGCATTATGTTGGTTTTCATCAATGCAAATATTACTTATAAACGTACATGGTCGTTTAAAAGCCATTGCTTATTTGTTTTGATATATTCATATTGTGTTTGTAGAAAAAGTTTACAGAGTGTAGAAGGAAATCATCGTCATTTGTTCAAATGTTTGCAAATCTAGCGGACCAAACTGCGTGGTCATCAGTCCGTAGCCTACAAACTACTTAAACCTAGGTAAAGTAACCTAAGGACAACACACACACCCATGCTCCAGGGAGGACTCGAACCTCCACGGCGAGCAAACGCGCGCTCCCCAGCTAGGTGCTTTAGACCGCTCGGCTACTCCACCGCGGCCCATCGTCATTTGATATCGATATTTTTACTATCAGTCAACAGTAAGATATTAACATTTCTGTTTTGTTTTTAATCAGATGCTCTGCCTTACGTCAGTGTTCCGATAGTTGAAAATACCATTAATAAAAGTTATGGATTGTCTTTGAAATAAGCCTGAAATGATGAGTGTCGTGTTGGTATATAAGTCGATTGGCAATACTGATAAAACTTTGTGTTCGGTTCGATAGCATGTTTACTTACTGCAGAAACGATGTGAAATGTTGTTTCAGCAATGTTACTGGGTTAAGTAAACAGTGACATGATGGTAAGCTGTTTCTGTGCACGGAATGACTGCAGTTATCACTGAAGCGCCAGTGCTGGTTACAAAATTCGCACAGACTTATTGTATATTACATATGCAGATTATCATTATTACCTCATACGCTCATATTTATTTTTTCAGTGTGTATGATTTGTGGGGTCGGGCATAAAACATGGTAACTGACATTTTGGTCAGGAATGACTGATGCCAACTACAATGTAGATTGTTGCATTCGGAGATGAATACAGGAATTCATTTTGAATAATTTCCACAGATAGCAGCAGGACACAGATTGCTATTTCCTGATAACTGGCGACGTCGGCACATATAACATATCTGCGACAAAATGGTTATCGCGAGGAAGTTGGAGTATGACGGCGAGATGAATATGGACCATTCTGTGATGTTAGAAGAGCTGCTAAATGGTGACTATGAGTTTGATGACAGTGATAGAAAACCAGAATACCAAGTGACAGAAAATGAAAGTAATGAAAGCAGTAGTAACAAAGGAAACAAGGCAATAATATTGTCACAAACTTCATATTTGCCTTCGCATGTAAATAATGGTATCTGCTGTAGTTAACATGTTACACATGCTATAAAAAGGCTGAGATGCTATTTGCTGCCGTGGTGGAGTAGCCGAGCGGTCTAAAGCGTCTCGCTGCGGAGCGTGCGGTTGCTCTCCGTGGAGGTTCAAGTCCTCCCTGGGGCATGGTTGTGTGTGTTTGTCCTTAGGTTAGTTTACCTAGGTTTAAGTAGTTTGTAAGCTACGGACTGATGTCACGCAGTTTGGTCCGATAGATTTACAAACATTTGAACATGTTTTGCTATTTGCTGTGAAGATGGAGTTTTCAAGGCAGGAAGCTGAAAAAATAAAAGTATGTAATTCGTGGCATGGTGAAATTGATAGTGTATCACTCAGAGAAGAAGTCGTCCAGTTCAGTTCCACGTAGGCTTCAAATGTCCTCTGCCAATTCTACGCAAAGGTCCAAAACCAGTTGATGCAACCAAATTGAATACTTTCATGTCTTGTTTACCATACATAAGGAAAGTTCATATTGTTTATTACAAGAAATTAAAAGTTCCTGAGCAAACCAAATGACGGGAGCAGTGACAGTGACTTTTGAATATTGCTCTTACAGTTTTCAAATGTTAAACCCATTAAATTTAATTACATTGTACTGTCTCGATAATATGTTGGCTTAAACTATTATTCACTAATTTCATTATGTCAAATATTTCTGTGACAAGTAAATATTTTTAATGCTATGAATAAGATGGTATCTACAGTTTACGACAAGAATAACATGTATCTACCATAAAATTTGATGAATGTCATTTACTGCTTCTCTTTACTAACGAAAAAAAAAATCCATTTTGTAACCTTGCCAGTGTATTTTTTAATGTTCAAATATTTAATAAAAATTTGAAGATATGGTAAAATGTACAGTTATATTTTTATATAAACTTCATATTCTAATGACTTAAAATCACTAAGCTGTAAGTAACCATTTTTTACGCCCGAACCCCTCATTTACCATCCCCTGTATACTTTTGATGAAAGATATAATTTTTCTTTTTCTTATATTTTCACTTTAGTTAACAGTCAACATTATATGTCGTTACAAGTTATACTAGCATCAACCTGTTTAACTGCTGATTCAGTAAGCCACTGCATGCACGTAAGTTGCAAGCATCTAGGGTTCTGTACGTGTGGTATGTTACAGTATACACAGCCTGGAAAGCTTGCAACGGTTTTGCACGGTGGGCATCGTTTTCATTTTGACATTGAATTTTGCTAATCAGATCGTTGTGCGTGAAACTGAAGCAGCCTGTCAGTGACTGTGTACTCAAATTTGTTCTTCGATCTTTTTTTATTAAATCGAGAAGAGAGCGATATAAAAATTATACAATGTACGGTATGAAGTTTTTAACCCGACGGAAGGTCGAATCTGACGTAACCAAATGAAGAACACGATCAGCAACACTACCTCTGGAGGCTACTCGAATTTTCAAGCGCAACTATCTAATTGGCTAATTTCAATGCTAATTAATTCGGAAAACAGCGCAATGTATCTTTTTTTTTCTTAAAATTATTTTTCAGCACAACTGATCGTGCAATACCCTTACAAAATTTACAGACTCTTTTTGACCATCCTGTCTATTACTCATTTTGAATTAGGCAGTAAGAGGGCTTGGTGGAGAAAATGTATGCCCGGATACATGAAATAAAGATAAACTACGTCAAAAATAAATTTACTTTTCACATCATTAACAGTCTTTCACTGCCATGCTGAATATATTTTTAACTTGTTATAGCATTTATTCTGCTCAGTATATGTGGTATATAACCAGTACTTTTTCTATAATTTCGGAATCAATGTCACGATACTTCAAAGATCATATTTCATTCATACTTCCATGTATCGGTATAACTGTGTTATGCAAATATTTCTCATTTATCAAAGTGTATGTTATTATTAATATTAAACGAAATAAAGCTACGAATGAATTTACATTAGCTACCAGTGGGCACTGAATTAAATAAATCGGGAAAGTTGAAAACTGGTGCCGAGCCGGGATTCGAAACCGGATCCTCTGCTTACTAGGCAGTCGCGGTGACCACTACGCCACCATACCACAGCGACCGCGCGTCTGCCCTACCACGCCTCCCACCAGACTTAAATTCTCCATTTATCCACACACAACTATCGTATTGCCCCAGCCAATTATCACTCATTACTCGTGTCATTTCGCCGATTACCGTAAGAGTTCGGGTCTGGTGAGCATCACCACGGAAGAAAGGATCATATGGTGTCTTCTCCTTAACTGTATATACAGAGTGTTTCTAAATGATACTGACAAACTTCGTGGGGTAATAGAGGATGGATTGAGGAACAAAATGAGGTAGGGAACCAGCTTCCGGAAACGTCACCCAACGGCCTACTGAGCCTCAAAATTGTAGGTGCTGACGCTTGCCGCTAGGCCACCCTCGGGCGGCGAACGCGTCGATCTATCCACACACAGATCGCGGGCAGGTTTGCAATATGTGGTTTTTGATATTCGGGGTTTGCGAGTGATTGCAACAATCGCTGGTGGAGAAATGGAGCTAGCGGCTGTATGGGCAGACCCTGTTTCCTAACCTAGTGGCAGGCGCCAGCACCTATAATTTTCACGTTCGGTAGCGCCGTTGGGCGACGTTTCCGGACGTGGGTTCCCTACCTCATTTTGTTACTCAAGCCATCCTCTACCACCCCACGAAGTTTGTCGGTATCATTTAGAAATGCCCTGTTTATGTGTCGTCCGTTCTCTCGGACATTTCAGAAAGAACAGGCACCATATACAGTGTGTTACAAAAAGGTACGGCCAAACTTTCAGGAAACATTCCTCACACACAAAGAAAGAAAATATGTTATGTGGACATGTGTCCGAAAACGCTTCATTTTCATGTTAGAGCTCATTTTATTACTTCTCTTCAAATCACATTAATCATGGAATGGAAACACACAGCAACAGAACGTACCAGCGTGACTTCAAACACTTTGTTACAGGAAATGTACAAATTGTCCTCCGTTAGCGAGGATACATGCATCCACTCCCCGTCACATGGAATCCCTGATGCGCTGATGCAGCCCTGGAGAATGGCGTATTGTATCACAGCCGTCCACAATACGAGCACAAAGAGTCTCTACATTTGGTACCGCGGTTGCGTAGACAAAAGCTTTCAAATGCCCCATAAATGAAAGTCAAGACGGTTGAGGTCAGGAGAGCGTGGAGGCCAAAGAATTGGTCCGCCTCTACCAATCCATCGGACACCGAATCTGTTGTTGAGAAGCGTACGAACAAGTCGACTGAAATGTGCAGGAGCTCCATCGTGCATGAAGCACATGTTGTGTCGTATTTGTAAAGGCACATGTTCCAGCAGCACAGGTAGAGTATCCTGTATGAAATCATGATAACGTGCTCCAGTGAGCGTAGGTGGAAGAACATGAGGCCCAATCAAGACATCACCAACTATGTTAATCCATACATCAAATGGGCATCTGCCAACTCCGCATTTGTAAACATTGCACTGACTGCAAAACCACGTTCGTGATGAACACTAACCAGATGATGCTACGTACTGATGTGCTTGATGCTAGTACTGTAGAGCAATGAGTCGCATGTCAACACAATTACTGAAGTCAACATTACGTTCCTTCAACTGGGCCAACTGGAGGTGAATCGAGGAAGTACAGTACATACTAACGAACAATTGGGTATTTTGACAATGGTCTGCAAGAATTGTTTCAATTTACATTTAAAGAGAAATACTAAAATGAGCTCGAACATGGAAATTAAGCGTATCCGGACACATGTCCACATAACATATTTTCTTTCTTTGTGAGTGAGGAATATTTCCTGAAAGTTTGGCCGTACCTTTATTTAACACCCTGTATACACCGAAGAGCCAAATAAACTGATATAGGCATGTGTGTGCAAACACAGAGATATAAAAACAACCAGACGACGGTACTGCGTTGGCAGCGCCTATATAACAACAGGTATCTGGTGCAAGCGTTAGATCGGTTACTACTGCTACAATGGCAGGTTATCACGATTTAAGTGAGTTTGAACGTGGTGTTACAGTCAGCGCACGAGAGATGGGACACAGCATCTTCGAGGTAGCTATGAGGTGGGATTTCCGTACGACCATTTCACGAGAGCACCGTGAATATCTGGAATCTGGTAAAACATCAAATCTCCCACATCGCTGCGGCCGGAAAAAAGATTCTGCAAGACCGGGATCAACGACGACTGAAGAGACTCGTTAAGTGTGGCAGAAGTGCAACCCTTCCGAAAATTGTCGCTGATTTTAGTGCTGGGCCATCAAAAAGTGTCAGCAATGCGAACCATTCGCCGAAATATCATAGAATCATAGATATGGGCTTTCGGTGCTGAAGACCCTCTCGTCTACCCTTCCTGAGTGCAGGACACAAAGCTTTTCGTCTCTTATGGGCCTCTCAACACCATCTTGGTACCGTTGAAGACTGGAAACATGTTGCCTGGTCTGACGAGTCTCGTTTCCATTGGTTTCGAGCGGATGGACGTATACGGGTATGGAGACAACGTCATGAATCCATGAACCATCCCTGTCATCAGGGGACTGTTCAAGCTGGTGGAAGCTCTGGCGCAGTTGGAGTGATATGGGACCCCTACTACGTCTAGACAGTATTCTGACAGGTGAAAAGTACGTGCGCATCCTGGCGGATCAGCTGCATCCATTCCTGTCAATTGTGCAATCCGACGGACTGGGGCAATTCCAACAGGACAATGCGACACCACAGACGTTCAGAAAAAAATATTCAAATGTTTGTAAAGCTTATGGGACTTAACTGCGGGGTCATCAGTCCCTAAACTTACAAACTACTTATATACTACCTTATACTAAAGACGGCACAAACATACATACCCGAGGGGGGATTCGAACCCCCCGACGCGGGAGGCCTCGCGATCCGCAACGTGGCGCTCCAGACCTCTCGGCTACTCCCACGCGGCCACGTTCAGAATTTCTCCAGGAACACTCTTCTGAATTTAAACATCTCCGATGACCACCAAACTCGCCATAAATGAACATTATTGGGCATATCTGGGATGCCTTGCACCTGCTGTTCAGAAGAGATCTCCACCTCTTCGAACTCTTACGGATTTATGGGCAGTGTTACAAAAAGGCACGGCCAAACTTTCTGGAAACATTCCTCACATTCAAAGAAAGAAAACATGTTATGTGGACATGTGTCCGGAAACGCTTAATTTCCATGTTAGAGCTCATTTTAGTATTTCTCTTTAAATGTAAATTGAAATAAATTGTACAGACAATTGTCAAAATATCCAATTGTTTCGTTAGTATGTACTGTACTTCCTCGATTCACCACCAATTGGACCAATTGAAGGAAGGACTTCAGTGCTTGTGTTGACATGCGACTCATTGCTCTACAATACTAGCATCAAGCACATCAGTACGTAGCATCAACTGGTTAGTGTTCATCACGATCGTGGTTTTGCAGTCAGTGCAATGTTTACAAATGCGGAGTTGGCAGATGCCCATTTGATGTATGGATTAGCACGGGGCAATAGCCCTGGCGTTTGTATCGAGACAGATTTTCAGAACGAAGGTGTCCCGACTGGAGCAGTTATCATGATTTCATACGGGATACTCTACCTGTGCTGCTAGAACAAGTTCCTTTGCAAGTACGACACAACATGTGGTTCATGCACGATGGAGCTCCTGCACATTTCAGTCGACGTGTTCGTACGCTTCTCAACAGCAGATTCGGTGACCGATGGATTCGTAGAGGCGGACCAACTCCATGGCCTCCACGCTCTCCTGACCTCAACCCTCTTGACTTTTATTTATGGGGCATTTGAAAGCTTTTGTCTACGCAACCCCGGTACCAAATGTAGAGACTCTTCGTGCTCGTATTGTGGACGGATGTGATGCAATACGCCGTTCTCCAGGGCTGCATCAGCGCATCGGAGATTCCATGCGACGGAGGGTGGATGCATGTATCCTCGCTAACGGAGGACATTTTGAACATTCCCTGTAACAAAGTGTTTGAAGTCACGCTGGTACGTTCTGTTGCTGTGTGTTTCCATTCCATGATTAATGTGATTTGAAGAGAAGTAATAAAATGAGCTCTAACATGGAAATTAAGGGTTTCCGGACACATGACCACATAACATATTTTCTCTCTTTGTGTGTGAGGAATGTCTCCTGAAAGTTTGGCCGTACCTTTTTGTAACACCCTATATACGACGAAATAGTCTTCTTGTCTAAACAGTAACATCTTATTCCACTGTGCAGGTGAGCAGCTTTTCTGAGCTCAGAAACGTGTCGTTGTTCATGTATGTACTTATTTATCTGTCAATTACAGAGTGATCTGTTGCTTAATATAACACTTCAGGGATTATCTGAAATGAATGTAGGACATGAGAGGACTGGTATTTGGGAGTGAATACTTAATATAGGGACCCATGTCCGTAAATATCTCCCAGTGACACAATGAGCACTTATTTATCTTTATTACTGTAAAACAGTCCGCCTCCCTAGCTCAGTGGCAGCGTCGCTGAGCACCGAAGCAAGGGGCCCGGGTTCGATTCCCAATTGGCGACTGGGTGTTATGTGTTATTGTCCTCATCGTCACTTTTATCATCGTCCACACGCTAGTTGACGAAGTGGCGTCAATAAAAAGACTTGTAGGCGGCCGAACCTGTGGGGATATCTCGGCTTCGGAAAGTCATACGATCATTTCATTTAACTGTAAAACAAATCTCTTTAACTGCAAGCTTTTCCCTTTCCGTAATTTTGTAGGATATAGGATAGACCAAAATAAGAAAAAAATGTCTAGTACACATGGAATCTAAAATGCATGCCTTATGAAATATGAGCTTATCATTTCCGAAAGTGTGAAGACGTCTCTTCGACTAGCCATGTGTTCATAGTTCTTAAGGTATTAATTTTGGAGCTCATGTTTACTTTTGTGTCCCGACTTCGTCGCCACTTTTGTGTCCCGACTTCGTCGCCGCTTTTGTGTCCCAGCCTCGTCGTAGGTGTCGGTGGCCGAGTGGAATGGGACCGACACGCTGGTGCAGGTACGGAGGGGAGCAGCCAGAAACTATAAACACTCGAGTAAATTAGAAGGAGATATATTGCACAGAATGTAACAATACTTAACTTTTACATAGTACTGCAGAATGTTGATACATAGTTGTTAGAGGCCTGCCTAGTGCCTGTACAATAGCAAAGTCTTCACTAGTGCCTATCTGATGACGAAGGTCCTAACTCGTTGCTATCTCAGTCCGAAGTGACGACTCGTTCCTCTCTCAGTCCGAAGTGCTATATATTTCCGTGGTGGCCACGAGCGGGGTTCCAGCAGAGGGCGCTCGTGGCTGTCGTCGGAAGAACGCCGCGCCGTGCATGCATGGCGGCGCGCGGCGAAAGTAAGTGGCGCGCACTTTGTACTTGTGCGACACCACACCCCTCCCCCCCAAACCGCCGCGCCGTCGTGGCGTAGGGCTGAGGGCCACGGCGACGGCACTGGGAGGAGGGCCTGAGCGGGGGCGTTACTGGTGGGACGGGCGTCGTAGCTGAGGCCGGGATCGAGACGCCGTCCGCGCCCCGGCATCCGCCTTGCGATCCTCCAGGGAACCCGCCGAAACCTGGGGAAGGGCGCCCGCCCCCGCCCAGAGGGAGCAGGTCATCTTCTTCTGAGGTGCGTGGCCCAAGCTGGGAGGGCCCGCACGGTCCCGGAGTCCCTCTCGGTGACGCTGTCATCTGCGGCGGCGACAGCGGCGGCGACGACTGCATCGGAGGTGCGTCGACCTCCATGGGGACGATCTCGTAGTCCGGGGACGAACGATGTGGCTGTGCTCCCTGGCGGTGAACTGGGTCTGGAATCAAGAAACCGGAGACAGGATCGCGCGGCCTGTGCAGGCGTAATTGGTTTGCGTGGCGCCGCAGCTCCGACCCTGTGGAAGAACGTACAACAAACATATTGCGCCCGAGCACGCGCTGAATGGTGCCCGGTAACCATTTCTTCTTGTTGCCAGCAAACACCCTGTACAGCACCGGCGTAGAAACCTGAAAACGCGTAGCGCCATACGAACCGACTCGGTGCGTGGGAGGCTGCAGCAGGTGAAGGAGAGTGCGGTGACGGCGGCCGTGTAGCAGCTCGGCAGGAGACGGGCCGTCACGTGGCATGCACCGATATGTAGACAGGAAAATTTGAAGAGCTTGCTGCCTGGAGTGCTGACCTTTCATCTTTTCCATGTGTGACTTGAATGTTCGAACGAAACGTTCTGCTTCACCATTGGACTGAGGGTGAAAAGGTGCAGTGGTAATATGCTGAATACCATTCACACGACAAAACTGTTGAAATTCCGCACTAACAAACTGAGGTCCATTGTCACTGACGATAGTTTCAGGCAAGCCTTCGATGCAAAACACTGATGTTAAGGCACTGATTGTACTAGACGCCGTCGTTGAGTTCATGGCAATCACAAAAGGAAACTTGCTGAAAGCGTCTACAACAATTAACCATCGCGTATTCCAGAAAGGTCCGGCAAAGTCAATGTGTAAACGTTGCCATGGTCCCTTGGGGCGTGGCCAGTCTGAGAAACGTTGCGGAGGAGCCGCCTGATGCTCCGCACAAACAGTACACTGTGACGTCATGTCCTCTATCTGAGCGTCCATACCAACCCAGGTACAATGACGTCTGGCCAGTTGCTTTGTTCTAACAATGCCCCAATGTCCTTGATGCAGGAGGCGTAACACTTCTCGTTGCAGGGAACGAGGAACAATCACTCTTGCTTGGTCGTTGTCCGTATGTAACAACAGAACACCCTGACTTAAAGATAATGCATGACGTTGTGCAAAATAACGTCGAACCAGAGGCCGATCAATGTCTTTGGCTCTGGCAGGCCACCCTGAGCGAACAAAACGTGCTACCACACTTAGGTCTGCATCCGCAGCTGTTTCCTGTGCAACCCGACGAGAGTTCAAAGGAAAGTCTGCGACAGCGGAAGCATCTCTGGAGTCTATCTGACAACATGCCATTTCTGAAGAATCAAACGACACATCCTGGCCAACCGGAAGTCGGGAAAGTGTGTCCGCGTTGGCATGTTTAGTGGTAGGTCGGTACAAAATCTCATACTGATAATTTGACAATATCAAGGACCATCTCTGAAGCTTTTGTGCCGTACGTGGCGGAATTGGCTTTGTGGGTGAGAACAACGACGTGAGAGGCTTGTGGTCTGTCAACAAATAGAATTTTCTGCCATAGAGATAATGATGAAACTTTGCGACGCCGTAAATGATTGCTAAGGCCTCCTTTTCTATCTGACTGTAATTCTGTTGCGTCGGCGTCAGTAGCTTGGATGCAAAGGCAATAGGACGATCGTGACATCCAATACGATGTGAGATTACAGCGCCCACACCGTACGATGAGGCGTCAACTGCTAACACTACAGGCTTCTGGGGGTCAAAGGGAATCAAACATGCATCACTGAGTAGCGCCGACTTTAGTTTGTCAAAGGCAACCTGACAATCTTTAGACCATACAAAAGGAACATTCTTCCTACGTAAGTGATGCAGTGGAGCTGCAATCTGAGAGGCATTGGGAATAAACCTGAAATAATAATTAAGCTTTCCCATTACTGCTTGCAATTCATGCACATTCTTAGGAGGAGGCAAGTCTTTGATTGCTCGAAGATGTGACTGTAAGGGATGAATTCCTTGGGCATTAATCACATGGCCTAGGTACTCTATTTCAGTTTGAAAAAACGAACACTTTGCTTTATTACAACGTAGACCTGCTGCAGTCAACACTTTGAAAAGGCACTCCAGGTTTGCTAAATGTTCTTCAACTGTACGTCCGGATACCACAATGTCATCTAAATAGTTCGAGCAACACGGTACAGAAACCGTCAGCTGTTCCAAAAAGCGCTGAAAAATAGCGGGAGCGGAAGAACTGCCAAAGGGTAGGCGTTGAAATTGAAAAAGGCCCATGTGAGTATTAATGACGAAAAACTTTTTTGACTCGTCATCGAGTGGAATCTGTAAGTATGCTTCTGCTAAATCAATCTTAGAAAAGAAACGAGACTGTCCTAATTTGTCCATTAGTTCGTCAGGTCTGGGCAGGGGATAAGTGTCTACAATTGTTTGACTGTTTATTGTTGATTTGAAGTCCGCACAGAGACGAAGTTTTCCTGACGGCTTGGGTATAATTACTATAGGCGAGGCCCACTGACTCGCAGAAACAGGAGAAATCACCCCACTATCTTGCCAACGTTTAAGTTCTTCGGCCACTGTATCACGCAAGGCGATAGGCACTGGTCTAGCTTTACGAAATTTTGGAACTGCAGATTCTTTTAAAGTTACATGTGCCACGAAGTCTTTTGCACAACCTAGTTCCAGCGAAAACAAGTCACTATATTTGTCACACAATGCATTGATTTTATCCTGAGGCACTACTGACGAAATTTGAAGCACATCCCTTTGAATTGATAAACCAAACAAGTCAAAAGCATCTAGTCCAAAAATGTTCTGCGTAGATTTGGCCTGAAGAACAACAAAAGCAACTGTTTTCGTAACACCTTGAAAAGAGGCGGGCAGGCTACATTGTCCTAGCACGGGAATATTTTCACCTGTATAAGCTGTTAACACTTGCTGTGACGGCGACAATTTTGGCGAACCCAGAAGTTCATAAGTATCTTTATTAATTAATGTAACAGCGGAACCAGTATCAAGCTGAAATTGCACAGTCTTATTTTCTATAGAGAGAGTAACAAACAGCTTGTGCTTCTGGCGCACGACCGGTGCGCGAATGTGGGCAACGTCTAATACATATTGTTTTCTGCGCTTGCGCGGGTTGCGTGCGGTAGGAAGCGGCGCATACTCGGCACACAGCGGATTAACCACACTGTCACTAGATGACACTACCGCCGGATCGGCGTCCGCGCAATGCGAGGCTACTGCACTAAAATTACTTTGAGTAGCTACACCAATTCTACTGTCACTAGCTACACAGTACTGGGCACTATAACAAGGAGCAGTTGCAGAAGGCACCATTTTCACTACAGGAATGCACTGTTCATAGTCATGTTGCTTGTCCCGAACCTGTTTCCATTGCACTGTTTTACGCGCTCGTTGGCGCTTGCTACGTGGTGCACTATATAGTTTTGCCATAGGCGCAGAACTACTTTCTTGAAATTGAGAACCAACTAAAGCACTGTTCAATTCCACAGCCCGTATAACATTTACAGAATGAACTGTTCTCGCACTTTGCGAAGCACCGTTTCTAACGTTACTGTTCTGTGAGTTTTTAATTTGCATACACACAGACTGCACATGTCCCAATTTGCCACATTGATAACAGGTTGCTTTGCGACTAGGGCAATGAGCACGCTTGTGGCGAGACACACACTGGGGGCAAGATTTACGTACATTTTTCTGAAATGAGCGTTGGCGCCCGTTATTCAAATTACTGTGTCTAACACTACGGGGCGACCTTTGCGTCGCACTTTTACTCTGGCTACTGTTCACTGTCCGTTCAGCACGACAGGTAGAATTTAAAGAATCACAAGTGCTATACTGAGAACTACGGCTAGGAAAGCGTCCGTTGCGGCGCACTGAATTTACACTATGGCTTTGCATTTCTACATCAGCTAAGTCAAAAGTATCATGCGCTTCTATAAGCTGCAGTACACTGTCTAATGAGGGGTCAGACTGTTTCAGAATTGCTGCTCTAATTCTGGGGTCCTGAATATTCTGCGTAATCGCATCCCTCAACATCACGTCACTATACGAAAGTCCACAAGAGCAAGAAAATTTACATTGGCGGGTTAAGCCCTTCAATTCCGTAATCCACTCTTGGTGTGATTGCTGCGGTAATTTTTTAAGTCTGAAAAATCGGTATCGTGCAGCGGCTACAAGAACTTTTCTCTCATAATGAGCATTCAGTGCATCTACAATTTGTTCAAAGTCTACATCACGCGGAGATGCTTGCGGGAACAGTTTCTGCAGTAACACAAAAGTTTTGGGGCCCACCACGGACAATAAAAGATGCTTAACAGTCTGACCTGTAATTTGATGAGCCGCGACGAGTTCTTGAAACTGTGCAAAATAGTCACTCCATTCTTCCTCACGTTCGTTGTACTGCCGGAACGTCGGAAGCGGTGCGGCGGCAGGTGTGGGCTGCTGATGTGACGACTGTTGTTGTTGGTTAGCTGCCTGCGCTGTGAGCTGGGACACAGCCTGGATCAACTGGGTAATTTGCGCCGTCTGTAACTGAATAATTTCCATTAAGTTTGGGTTCGGGGTAGTGGCCATGCTGACCGATTAAGCGCCGCGCATACAAGTAAATTAGATAACACACAAATGCAATATGAAAGAGGACGCTCTGCAACAAAAAAGTCCACAAAATACGTAACAGAATATGTTCCCCCAAAAATCTTATAATATGGGTGGGTGGGCGGGAGCAATTTTTGCGTGCTCCGACTGCTGCTGTCTGGCTGCTGCAAGTGGGCTGGTCCAAGGTTCTATCACTCCTCGTCGCCACTTTTGTGTCCCGACTTCGTCGCCACTTTTGTGTCCCGACTTCGTCGCCGCTTTTGTGTCCCAGCCTCGTCGTAGGTGTCGGTGGCCGAGTGGAATGGGACCGACACGCTGGTGCAGGTACGGAGGGGAGCAGCCAGAAACTATAAACACTCGAGTAAATTAGAAGGAGATATATTGCACAGAATGTAACAATACTTAACTTTTACATAGTACTGCAGAATGTTGATACATAGTTGTTAGAGGCCTGCCTAGTGCCTGTACAATAGCAAAGTCTTCACTAGTGCCTATCTGATGACGAAGGTCCTAACTCGTTGCTATCTCAGTCCGAAGTGACGACTCGTTCCTCTCTCAGTCCGAAGTGCTATATATTTCCGTGGTGGCCACGAGCGGGGTTCCAGCAGAGGGCGCTCGTGGCTGTCGTCGGAAGAACGCCGCGCCGTGCATGCATGGCGGCGCGCGGCGAAAGTAAGTGGCGCGCACTTTGTACTTGTGCGACACCACATTTACTACACATTTTGTTGTTGTTTTAGTCGATACACCTGTTCCCAAAATATGAAACGCAAAGAGCTCGCAGCTCAAGAGATTACTTTCATAATGTCAAAGATAAAGAAGTGTTCATACTCGTAGTGTCACTGGATGACATTTCCGGACATGGTTCCTTATCAAATTCAGTCCCATCTCCCAGCCCTCTCATTTTCTACATTCATTTCAGATACACCTCTGTATGAAATGTTATACCGTTATATCTAATACTGAAATTTAGTTATGTTTAATAAGCTCTAGAATAAAATTTTCTGAATTGATAAAATTATTTATCTTTCTATATGTAAAAAATTTACTAGAAATTTTTACTATAGTAAACTGATCATATAATATGTTTTATGAAGAAAGATTAGAGCTCCAGTTCGCCTCAACGACAAAGACAATCGACATAGAGCACAGGCCGGAATTAGATCAGGGTGGAGAAGACGGCATGTTTTTCGAAGATTATATGTTCATTTGTTTGAACTACGGGGTCATCAGTCCCTAAACTTACAATCTACTTATGAACTAGCTAATACTAAGGACGACACAAATATCCATGCCCGAGGGGGGATTCGAACCCCCTACCTTAGTGGCCATGCAGACCGTGACTGGAGCGCCTCAGTCCCCTCGGCCACCGCGGCCGGCTATCGAAGATTAACTATCCTATAATTTACCTTTAGCGATTTAGAGAAACCAAGGAAGGTTTAAAGCTGGCTGATCGGAGATAAATGTGAAATCTTGTCCTCATGAATGCAAATCCAGTGTTTGATCAATGCTCCACTCCTCGCGGTGCGACTCTGCCTCTTGGTGACTACAAATCACAGTCACGCATTTTGCTGAGGTAATTTATCATATTATGCGGCGCGTTGTAACTTATGATCTCAAAAGCTCTGAAGGCGGCCATATTCTTAACACTTCCATCTCCTGCTATACTCAGCAAATCACTGTGAAGTGCATGGTGGAGGTTACTTTCCGCCAGGGGAATGGATTATTTATTCTTCTACTTCTAAGTCATTTCAGCGTTTAAAATTGGGGCACAGGTTGCCACTATGAACGACTAAATAATAATAGTAATAATGGCTATGCAGGGGGGTTGGATACCCTAGCCCCCATCAATGTCTCTGCTTCCCGCTGTACCAGTTATTTCGGCTTTTTCCATCACATTTCCGTTTGGAGCGCGGGAACAATGGTTGTTTAAATGTATCCATGTTGTAATTAATGTTATCTTATCCTCACGATTGCCATGAGTCAGGTATGTAGGGTATTGTAGCATATTCCTAGAATCATAATTTAAAGCTGGTTTTTGAAACTTTGTAAGTAACCTTTCAAGGGATAGTTAATTTCCTTTGACAAACTACAGCTTTAAATATTATCAAGTAAACTATTTTTAATGCAGCTTTAAATTGATTTAGATGTAACGGTCAACTGGTGTTACAGGTTAAAAGTAGAAAGAAAATGTAGAAAGAAAATAATAGAGGCCCTAACACACTTTCCTGGGGCACTCCTGACGAAATCCTTGACCGTGATGAACATTAGCCGCCGAGGGTAACATACTGGGATCTGTAACTTAAGAAGTTTGCCAGCCGCTCACATATCTGTGACCCTGTCCTACAGGGTGTTACGAAAAGGTACGGCCAAACTTTCAGGAAACATTCCTCACACACGAGGAAAGAAAATATGTTATGTGGACATGTGTCCGGAAACGCTTAATTTCCATGTTAGAGTTCATTTTATTACTTCTCTTCAAATCACATTAATCATGGAATGGAAACACACAGCAACAGAACGTACCAGCGTGACTTGAAACACTTTGTTACAGGAAATGTACAAAATGTCCTCCGTTAGCGAGGATACATGCACCCACCCTTCGTCGAATGGAATCCCTGATGCGCTGATGCAGCCCTGGAGAATGGCGTATTGTATCACAGCCGTCCACAATACGAGCACGAAGAGTCTCTACATTTGGTACCGGGGTTGCGTAGACAAGAACTTTCAAATGCCCCCATAAATGAAAGTCAAGAGGGTTGAGGTCAGGAGAGCGTGGAGGCCATGGGATTGGTCCGCCTCTACCAAACCATCGGTCATCGAATCTGTTGTTGAGAAGCGTACGAACATGTCGACTGAAATGTGCAGGAGCTCCATCGTGCATGAACCACATGTTGTGTCGTACTTGTAAAGGCACATGTTCTAGCAGCACAGGTAGAGTATCCCGTATGAAATTATGATAACGTGCTCCAGTGAGCGTAGGTGGAAGAACATGAGGCCAAATCAAGACATCACCAACAATTTACTGCCCAAAAGTTCAGAGAAAATCTGAGTTGATGACGTGAATCGAGGAAGTACAGTATATACTAACGAAACAATTGGCTATTTTGACAATTGTCTACACGAATTATTTCAATTTACATTTAAAGAGAAATACTAAAATGATCTCTAATGTGGAAATTAAGCGTTTCCGTACACATATTCACATAACATATTTTCTTTCTTTGCGTGTGAGGAATGTTTCCTGAAAGTTTGGCAGTACCTTTTTGTAACACCCTGTATACGCTCGTGCCTTAGCAGTCTGCAGTGTGGCACCGTGTCAAACGCCTTTCGGAAATAAAGAAATATGCAGTCTGCCTGTTGCCCTTCATCCATAGTTCGCAAGATGTCATGTGAAGGCAAATGCCAAACTGTGTTTCATACAAGCGATGGTTTATAAAGGCGTCATGATACACGGAAAGAAGCTTTTCCGTCTCAAGGAAAACTATTATATTCGAACGGAGAATGAATTGTGCAGCAAACTGATGTTAATGATATTGGTCTGAAGGAAGAAGCTTAGGGTTTAATGTCCCGTCGACAGCGTGGTCATTAGAGACGGAGCTTACGCTCGGATTTTTGGGGAAGGATGGGGGGAGGAAATCAGCCGTGCCCTTTGACAGGAACCATCCCGGCATTTACCTGGAGAGATTTAGGGAAATCACGAAATACCCTAATCTGGGTGGCCGAAGGTGGATTTGTACCACCGTCCTCCCGAATGCAAGTCCAGTGTGTTATCACTGCGCTACCTGAACTCGGTGATATTGGTCTGTAATTATGCGGGTATGATCTATTACCTTTCTTATGAAAAGGTACCTTATATCGAGCTATCATCTAAATCATTTTTTGCAATTTATTTTCTTTATGTTTTATTTAAATTAAATTTCTTCTCAATTGTAAATTAAATGATAAGGAAACTGAGGAAAAGTCAATAAAACAGTAAGGTCCCTTTTGATGGCCATATAGTCATTCTCTGTTAAAGTGTAAATTTCCCTTCTCCTACAATCATTTAAGTTCATATTTGCTCTAAAATGAAAATTATGATGCTTTATAAATGCGTGATTGCTGATATTTTAACTGAAACCAAGCATTGCGACATCTACGGTAGTTGAATTTCTTGTTTCTAGCTAAGGAAAGTACGATACATTAATAAAATAAAGGAAATTATAAATGGCAGAAATTACGTTAGCACATTGTAAACATATAGAATTGCTTAAGATGGAGCTGACAGAAGTATATTTTATCATGATCGTAAAAATAAAAATTCATACAGATAACTTAATTGTATTATAATAAAAACATACTAGACCTTAACGCTCCAAGACGAAATATGGATCACGTCATAACAGCTACGACGTAAGCGTACTGTATCTTAAGTGTACGTAGAAGTACCATATGTAGACACTGAAATTAAACTAGACATAAGGAATATTGTTTTATATCATCTGCAAAGGTACGCTTGACAATGACGAAACAAGTTCTTCGCGTATCTTTGTAATCAAATCAATACTGCAACAGAAATTTGTGGCTAAAATAGATCATTATTCAACGTCATGTATGCTGCAGATTAAATTAGAAAATAAATTTTATGGTTATCATTTTTGTATTTGCGAATCTTTTCCGTTAGTTCCGATTTTCATATTCTTGTTGCCAACCTTGTAATAAACCTAGGTTTTTGTACTGAGAAGAGGCTTTGCTTCCCTTTTCATCAGTTTGACCTTGGTTCTATTTGTTTCTGCAATCTGCTGCTTCTGTGTCTCATATCCTCCATTACGATTGCCCACAGACAAAAGGTCTTCGGTATGTGAGACGTTTCAATCCACACAGTATATTTTCAGTCTTTCTTTTCTGTAGGTTATATGTTCTTGAGAACTCTCTGTTACCGTAGTTGAGCCCCTCGCAGGAATCTACGTCTACATCTACATGTTTATGCCGAAAAACACATTTAAGTGCCTGCCAGAAGATTTATAGAACCACTTCCATAAGGTTTCTTTATTGTTCTATTCTCCGATAGAGCGCGGGAAGAAGTAACCCCTAAATCTTCCAGTTTTCGATTTGATTTCTCGAAAACCGTTGAAGTTGTGGTGCGGCACATATGTTCGTTTGCCACTATCAAATCACGCAGCTGATGCTGATTCATTAACCGCAATACATTTCTTGCGTTTAACGTTACAGCTGCAGTCGCCGCAGGGTCAAGGCCATTTACTTGCTTCTAACTATATACACGGACACCGCACACCGTATTAAAACTTCCGTATGTTACCCTGAAAATTAAAAAGCCGCTTTGCTGTAACGTAACGGAAATGCAACAGTTGTATATAAATATAGTAACTTCCTCTGCCACAAAGGGAAAACCCCAAATCCTTCCGGTAGAACAACTATTAGACTACAATGTAAACCAAAAATATATTCAGTAGCGGAACCATTACTGAAAGAGACGCAAAGGAAAGAGAACGTTAACAAAGAAACATAAATCGCCGCGGTGGAGTAGCCGAGCGGTTAAAGGCGCCTCGCTGCGGAGCGCGCGGTTGCTCGCCGTCGGAGGTTCGAGTCGTCCCTGGTGTGTGTGTGTGTGTGTGTGTGTGTGTGTGTGTGTGTGTGTGTTTGTGTCCTTAGGATAGTTTAAGTAGTTTGTAAGCTACGGACTGATGACCACGCAGTTTAGTCTGATAGATTTACAAACATTTTTGAAAAAAATGTTCAAATTTTTGTATAGCTTATGGGACTTCAATGCGGGGTCATCAGTCCCTAAACTTACAAAGTACTTATGAACTAACATCATACTAAAGACAACATATATATCCATGCCCGAGAGAGGATTCGAACCCCCGACGGGGAACGTCAGAGTGGAATCCAATACCACCTCAAACCATAATACGAATCTGCGATCGTTCGTGTTCCTATCCCCTACTAGTCCTACCTGGTACGGGTCCCACATACGGGTCACACGAGTGATTTTTAGGTAGTCTCCTTTGTAGGCAGATTACATTTCTTTCGCATTCTGCCAGTAAACTGAAGTTCAAATGTTTGTATAGCTTATGGGACTTAACTACGGGGTCATCAGTCCCTAAACTTACAAAATACTTATGAACTAACTAAGACTAAGAACGGCACAAATATCCATGCCGGAGGGGGGATTCGAACCCCCGACCGTAGTGGCCGTGCTGACCGTGACTGGAGTGCCTCAGTCACCTCGGCCACCGCGGCCGGCTACTGTACTTCTTTGATTCACCGACAGTTGGCCCAATTGAAGGAAGGTAATGTTCACTTCAGTGCTTGTGTTGACATGAGACTCATTGCTCTACAGTACTAGCATCAAGCACATCAGTACGTAGCATCAACTGGTTAGTGTTCATCACGAACGTGGTTTTGCAGTCAGTGCAATGTTTAGAAATGCGGAGTTGGCAGATGCCCATTTGATGTATGGATTGCTTCAAACGTCTTCCTGTCGGGACACCTTCGTTCTGGAAATCTGTCTCTATACAAACGTACCGCGCCACGGCTATTGCCACGTGCGAATCCATACATCAAATGGACATATGCCAACTCCGCATTTCTAAACATTGAGTTAAGCGGCCGAGCAGCTAGCGGGGAGCCGTTCACTATGGCCGTACCCTAACAGCGCATCGAGGAAGCTTCTCGCTCCGTGACACCGGCGACATTACAACTCGGCCGCACCACATTTAGAAGCGCATTGCATTATGCGCAGCGTTTGTGGTATCTGCCCCTGAAATTTTGAAGGGTTGTAGCTCCGAAACTAACAGTGATAGGAATGTAGTTTAAATTGATTTGGACGCAGCTGGTTTCAACGAATCCAATGCACGATAGAAAAAACTATTGGTCCATTAAAAAAATTATATCTTTGTGCTGCAACTGTTTGGAAAATGATACAATAAACTATGTTCATAGCTCCGCAGAAAGTGTAACATTTCTTGTGCTGACCTACCGCATTAAAATGTCCCGTCACCTATTATTTTATAAGTTACAGAGGCAAACACACTTAGTGAAACACCCTGTATATCTATAAATGTGAATGTCTGTTCGGTGTACGTTTATCACGTCTGAACCGTAAGACATAAAGAGTTAAAAATTTGTACAGTTACTAATGTCTCCCCGGGGAAGGCTTTAGGCACGGTTTTATGGCGATCGGATAGCTATATATATATATTAATGTGAATGTCTGTTCGGTGTACGCTTATCACGTCCAAACGACAAGACGCAGAGACTTAAAAATTTGTACAGTTACTAATTTATACCCGAGGAAGGTTTTAGGCACGGTTTTATAGCGATCTGATAGATATTTAGTAATTTGAAGAATATAACGCGAAATGCGGAACAATAATGATTCTTTGTTAATGATATTTACTCTTTGAAAATGGTTTTATTGGTTGCATTGTTTTTGCTTGAGGGTTGATAATGATAAAAGGGTGGAGTATATTGAGATGGAAAGTTATCAGTATATATAAAATTCTACGTGTGGGTGTGTGTTAATATTTCGCTCTGCAGCGAAAACTACAGAACGCAAACGAATGGTCTGTGTGTAATTGTTGTCCGAAGTCTCCTGTTGTACACCATAGCAGTTCCATGCCGACAGTTATAAGGGGGTGGAACATATGGTGGTTGTAAGTCGTCAAATTATAAAAAAAATCGGACTGAAGGCCAGCGATGACGTTTGCGACTATATAGCAAGGAGGTTACGTACAGCGAAACGTGATGCCACAGACCATATCTTTGGTCTATGCGTGCTACAATGTCTTCAGCTCTTTCTCTGTAAGGGTAAGCATACGAATAAGGAAATATAAGAATAATAAATAAAGCAGTAAAAAAGAAATTTATTTTAATACATCTCTTTAAAAAAATAGATTTGACGTTTCGCGCATTACATCAAGTGATCCATCTGTGATATTATTACAATCATTATTGTTGAATTTTGTTATTGGTTTCTTCGAAACGTGTGCATTTTTACCTGTGATTTCTTATATATTCTCTGATAAATGTAACATGTTTTTAGAAAAAAGGAGATGGACAGAGAGAGAGGGAGTGGATAGGAAAAGTACTAACTCAAGGTTCGAATAAATAAATAACGTCGGGTTTTGAGCTATTCTTCAATATAATCGCAATGCTATTTATTACCTTTTGAAAAATGTCTGGAAGGCCTCTATACCATCTGCACGCCTATTTCTGTTGATGTCCTGTATTGACTGCCCTATGGCATGGATAACATCATCTGTGGTGTTGTACCGGATTCACTGTAGTGGTTATTTCATTTTGTCACAGATATAGTAATCACAGGGACATGTCGGATGAGTACGAAAATTCATGGAGTATCACCGTATCATTGTGCATCAGAATGCACGATGCCGCACTGCTGCTGCGGTCCAGGACCTCTTGAGCCGCTGGTAATGGAAGATTCTGGAACATCAACCGTACTCACACGACACGAGTTCCTATGATTACGATCTCTTTTCCAAAGTTAAAATAACCTCTACGAGGGATCCGGTACAACAGCAGAGAAGACATTATCTATGCCATAGGGTGCTCAATACGAGACACAAAACGCAATAGACATCTTCCGGACATTTTACAAAAGATTATAAATAACGGAGCGATTATTTTGAATGTGTGTAACTATAAGTAACGCTGTCAATGAAATAATTTCAGACAAAATAAGAGCTCTCTCTATTTTCAAACCTGCCACCGCAGTTACAGTATATTTCGATTTGGGAATCGCACGATTTTACATTCTGGACTTTTAAATAAATTAGACAGTCTTTGTACCACTTTGGAAAGTAGGAGTCGAGGTACTGGCAGAACTGAATTTGTGCAGAGTGAATGTTTCATTCTGAAGGCGTTATTCGTTGCGACGAGATCTACTTGCGAAATTTCTTTCACCAACTTTCTGCCGGCCGCGGTGGCCGAGCAGTCTGCGGCGCGCCAGTCACAGTTTGCATGGCCACTACGGTCGGAGGTTCAAATCTTCTCTCGGGCATGGATATTTGTGTCGTCCGTTGTATTAGTTAGTTCATAAGTAGTTTGTAAGTTTAGGGACTGATGACCCTTTAGTCAAGTCCCATAAGGTCTACCAACATTCGTACAAAATCAAATCAATAGTTTGTATAACTTATGGGACTTAACTACGGGGTCATCAGTCCCTAAACTTACAAACTACTTATGATCTAGCTAACTCTAAGGACGGCACAAATATCCATGCCCGAGGGGGGATTCGAACCCCCGACCGTAGTGGCCGTGCAGACCGTGACTGGCGCGCCACAGTCCGCTCGGCCACCGCGGCCGGCAACATTTGAACATTTGAACCAACTTTCTCTTCCGAATGTGAACATATTTTGTGAGCATCCACCAACATAGGAAAATATGATCATGAAAATAAAAAAAAGAGAAATCAGATCGAAAACGGAAAGATTTAGGTGTTCCTTTTTTCAGTGAGCTATTAGAGAATGGAACTTTAGAGAAACATCATAAAACGGTTCGATGTAGCCTCTCCCATGCACTTCAATGTGACTTGAATAGTATTTATGCAGAAGTAGATCTCAGATGTATTCGATCAGGATCATAAAATCTCTTCATCACATTCCTGCCCTTTAGAAATCACATTATCCTGTTGAATAATGCCACTGCCGTTGTCATGGAAGGGTGTACGTGGTATGCAACCAGTATGCGATACTTCTTGGTCGTAGGAGTTCCACTAGACCCATGTATGCCCACGTGAATGTTTCCTAGCCTGTCTCCACTCAGTACAGGTTTCAAGGAGATGTTGCTCTGGAAGATGACGAACTCGCACCCTCCCACCAGTATCATGAACAATATATGGGGTTTCATCAGACCATGCAACGCTCTACCACAGAGCCAACGTCCTGTGACGACGGTCACGTGGACATTTCAGTTATAGTTGCCGATGTCGCAGTGTTAACATTGGCACAAGCATATATCGTCAGATGTGGAGGCAAATCGTTAGGAGTGTTCGGTGGAATGGGTTCAGACACACTTATACTCTGCCCCACATAAAGATCTGATTTTAGTTCCGCCACTGTTCGCCTCCTCTTCTGTTTTACCAGTCCGCCCATCTTAAGACATCTGACATTTGTAATGAGAGGTGGCCGCTCAATCTCTCCACGTTTAGACGTGGTTTCACCTTGGTTTCACCACAGCACTTGGAGCGCCACGTTACAGATCGCACGGCCTCCCGCGTCGGAGTTTCGAATCCTCCCCCGGGCATGGATGTGTGTGTTGTCCTTAGGATAACTTATTTTAAGTAGTTTTTAAGACTAGACACTGATTACCTACGTAGTTTGGACCCATAGAATTACAAAAATTAAGACATTTAGCGGAATTTGTGAGAAACATGGTGTTCACACATTCCTTTCGCAAGCTGTAATACACCCATCCCTCTCAGAATGTGTCACACGTCAATACTAGTTTTGAGATTGTAATTATTGGTAACTTTTGTAATGCGTATTGTAGCCGGCCGCGGTGGCCGAGGAGACTGAGGCGCTTCAGTCACGGTCTGCACGGCCACTACGGTCGGGGGTTCGAATCCCCCCCGGGCATGGATATTTGTGCCGTCCTAGATCGTAAGTAGTTCATAAGTAGTTTGTAAGTTTAGGGACTTATGACCCCGTAGTTAAGTCCCATAAGCTTTACAAACATTTAATTGATTTTTCATGCGTATTGTAGTCTTATAAACCAGTGATAATATGGGTAGTTATTATTTTTTTTAAATAATTTGTTTTCGCTTCCGAAATATAGCCCATCCCATTTGCTTTTATCCCTCAGAAAATAACGTCTTACTCCAGAAGGGGTGATACCGCAAGCTGTTGTGGAATGACCGAGCGGTCTAAGGCGCCTTGCTGCGGAGCGCGCGGTTTCTCCTCGTCAGACGATCGAGTCCTCCCTCGGAAATGTGTGTGTGTGTGTGTGTGTGTGTGTGTGTGTGTGTGTGTGTATGGGTGTGTGTGTGTGGTTAGTTTAAGAAGTTTGTAAGCCTAGGGACTGATAACTACAGTAGTTAAGTTCCATAAATTTACAAACATGTGAACATGTGTGTGATTACCCCCAGGTAAGAAGCCAGTAGTTGAGAAGGACAAATTTTCTGACGGCTAGGGGTTAAAGCCCCTGTCTTATTATCCAGACTGGTTTTCTGCGGTTTCCGTAACGCATTTTAGACAATCCCTTCAGTAGGGCCAGGTGGATTTTCCGCTGTCTCTGTGCGTCTGTTCCAGTGCTGGCTATGCAGTGACCTCGATGCCTTTAGCTCTGACGTTGTTTTGTTTACGCATCTGATGTGAGCGGTTCAATCTGGTGAATAACGAGACCGCTGTACTTTGCAGCACGATTGGATGTACTTGTGTTGATAGGGTGCGGCGGTATTCTCCCTGCCGTCAACCTAGTGGAACACAATTGCTTCAACTAGGTAATCGTTTCACGGGGGGTCCGCTAATTGGAAAATGGAGCATATTCCGTCGATTGCGTCTGGCCTTGCGGTGAATGTGACCTTATAAATGAGGGGCGAATTGAGTACGAGAGGCTCTCATGCCGAGTACTGCTGCACCGGTAAAGCCTTCAGACGCGCCTCACACCTTCATCCTGCTCCAGGGAAAGTCCGTTTATATCTGACGAGTCCAAGGGATTAGCCTTTCTCAAGATTTCTGAATCAATAAAATTTTGAATACTTGAAGGAGGTTCGGAACTCTTAATCCATGCTTTGGGTTGCTGGTTGTGATATAAAAGGTATGGGGTGGTTTTAGTGCATCAGCGATTACAAATATTCCTTATCCTACCTATATGTCTTTTATCATAAGCGGAGGGGATACAAAGTTGCTTTGGACAACTGTTACATATTTCATAAAATTCATTTTGAACCATCAACCATTTTAATAAAGTATTTAGTGTCTACCGGTTTCGGTCATTGACTATCACCAAAGGATAAAATATTTAAAAAAGAACCGGAAAATACACAATATAAAGCTTTAACTTACTGATAACGGTATCAGTGCATTGATATGTTTGCACTAAAATGTGCCATATGTAAAAGCATATATACAAAAAAAATTATGAACAACTCCAAGTAAACCTGTATGAACGCGAGTATTAACCGTGTACTGGTATTCGTTTCATCTGTTGCCAGTTTATTTTTTTTTAATAGCCATTGATATGGTGTCTGTTCTTTTCGGACATGTCCGAAAAAAAAAAAAAATTATTAACTTCGCGGTTGAATTTCAGTGCTCTAAAACGACCTAAATATTCATTACTTCGAATTCGTAAATTACGGCCATTAATATCAACCAGTGGTGACTGTTCTTTCGGAAATGTCCGAAAAGAACATACAACATATCGGTAATTGTAAAATATGTCCCCCAACAGGCAATTGACAATTTCAATGCGGGCACGTTCATACCCCCGATCCCTTGCGGGGATCCAGTGTAGGGTTCAATCAAGAGGAACTAATGAGCAAGGGCACTACCGTCATAGTGTGCTATAAGATGAGAATTTGGGTCGGAAGGGAATCGTGAATGTATAGCCTAATTGTCGCCGGCGTGGTAGCTGCTTGAACAACGGAACGATCAACATAGAACAAAACGAACCTACGTTCGCAAAGAACCGATCTACCGGGAAAAAAAAACAGCAAGAAAAAGTTTGGGGTAGAAGCCGACCTCGGGGAAGATCAGTTTGGGTTCAGGAGAAATGTAGGAACACGGGAGGCAATATCCACTTTATGGCATATCCTATAAGATAGATTAAGAAAAGGGAAACCTACATTTCTAGCTTTTGCACATTTGGAGAAGGCTTTTGACAATGTTGATTGGAATAAACTCTTCCAAGTTCTGAATCAAGCAGGAGTAAAATATAGGGAGCGTAAGGTTATTTACAACTTGTACAAAACCCAGACAGCGGTTGTCAGAATTGAAGGGCATGAAAGGGATGCAGTGGTTGGGAAGGAAGTAAGACAGGGTTGTAGTCTTTCTCCAATGTTATTCAATTTGTACATTGAGCAAGCTATAAAGGAAAGCAAGGAGAAATTTGGAGAAGGAATTGAAGTTCAGGGTGAAGAATTAAATCATTGCGTTTTGCAGACGACATAGTAATTCTGTCAGAGACAGAAAAGGACCTGGAAGAGGAGTTGAACGGAATAGACAGTGTGCTGAAAGGTGCATATAAGATGAACATTAACAAGAGCAAAACTAGGGTAATGGAGTGCAGTCTAAGAAAATCAGGTGATGCTGAAGGAATTAGATTTGGTAACGAAACAATAATCGAGGTAGATGAGTTTTGTTACTTCGGCAGTAAAATAACAAATGATGGTCGCAGTACAGAGGATATTTTTGTGTCCCAGCCTCGTCGCCGCTTTTGTGTCTCGTTTCCGTCGTAGGTGTCGGTGGCCGAGTGGAATGAGACCGACACAGGAATAAAGATAGCACGCTGGTGCAGGTACGGAGAGGAGCAGCCAGAAACTAGAAACACTAGAGTAAATTATAACGAGATATATATTGCACAGAATTTATACAATACTTAACTTTTACAGAGTACTGCAGAATGTTGATACATAGTTGAGCTAGAGTCCTGCCTAGTGCCTAACTGATAGCCAAGTCTTCACTGGTGCCTATCGGATTCCGAAGTCTTTACTGGTTCCTAACTCAGTCCCAAGTCAACGATGTCCTTCAGTGGTGGCCACGAGCGGAGTTGTCGCAGAGGGCGCTCGTGGCTGTCGTCGTGAGAACGCCGCGCCGTGCGTGCATGGCGGCGCGCGGCGAAAGTAGGTGGCGCGCACTTTGTACTTGTGCGACACCACACCCCTCCCCCCCAAACCGCCGCGCCGTCGTGGCGTAGGGCTGAGGGCCACGGCGACGGCACTGGGAGGAGGGCCTGGGCGGAGGCGTTACTGGTGGGACGGGCGTCGTAGCTGAGGCTGGGATCGAGACGCCGTCCGCGCCCCGGTATACACCTTGCGATCCGCTGGAAAACCCGCGAAAACCAGCGGAAGGGCGCCCGCCCCCGTCCAGAGGGAGCAGGTCATCTTCTTCTGAGGTGCGTGGCCCAGGCGGCGGCGGCACGCACGGTCCCGGGGTCCCTCTCGGTGACGCTGTCATCTGCGGGGGCGACAGCGGCGGCGTCGCGTCGATCTCCATCGGGACGATCTCGTAGTCCGGGGACGAACGATGTGGTTGTGCTCCCTGGCGGTGAACTGGGTCTGGAATCAAGAAACCGGAGACAGGATCGCGCGGCCTATGCAGACGCAATTGGTTTGCGTGGCGCCGCAGCTCCGACCCTGTGGAAGAACGTACAACATACATATTGCGACCGAGCACGCGCTGAATGATGCCCGGCATCCATAGTTTCTTCTTGTTTCCAGCAAACACCCTGTACAGCACCGGCGTGGAAACCTGAAAACGCGTAGCACCATACGAACCGACTCGGTGCGTGGGAGGCTGCAGCAGGTGAAGGAGAGTGCGGTGACGGCGGCCGTGTAGCAGCTCGGCAGGAGACGGGCCGTCACGTGGCATGCACCGATACGTAGACAGGAAAATTTGAAGAGCTTGCTGCCTGGAGTGCTGACCTTTCATCTTCTCCATGTGAGACTTGAATGTTCGAACGAAACGTTCTGCTTCATCATTGGACTGAGGGTGAAAAGGTGCGGTGGTGATATGCTGAATGCCATTCACACGACAAAACTGTTGAAATTCCGCACTAACAAACTGAAGTCCATTGTCACTGACGATAGTTTCAGGCAAACCTTCGATGCAAAACACTGATGTTAAGGCACTGATTGTACTAGAAGCTGTCGTTGAGTTCATGGCAATCACAAAAGGAAACTTGCTGAAAGCGTCTACAACAATTAACCAGCGCGTATTCCAGAAAGGTCCGGCAAAGTCAATATGTAAACGTTGCCATGGTCCCTTGGGGCGTGGCCAGTCTGAGAAACGCTGTGGAGGAGCCGCCTGATGCTCCGCACAAACTGTACACTGTGATGTCATGCTCTCTATCTGAGCGTCCATACCAACCCAGGTACAATGACGTCTGGCCAATTGCTTTGTCCTAACAATGCCCCAATGTCCTTGATGCAGGAGGCGTAACACTTCTCGTTGCAGGGAACGAGGAACAATCACTCTTGCTTGGTCGTTGTCGGTATGCAACAACAGTACACCCTGACTTAAAGATAATGCATGACGTTGTTCAAAAAAACGTCGAACCAGAGGCCGATCAATGTCTTTGGCTCTGGCAGGCCACCCTGAGCGAACAAAACGTGCTACCACACTTAAGTCTGCATCCGCAGCTGTTTCCTGTGCAACCCGACGAGAGTTCAAAGGGAAATCTGCGACAGCGGTAGAATCTCTGGAGTCTATCTGACAACATGCCATTTCTGAAGAATCAAATGATACATCCTGGCCAACCGGAAGTCGGGAAAGTGTGTCTGCGTTGGCATGTTGAGTGGTAGGTCGGTACAAAATCTCATACTGATAATTAGACAATATCAAGGACCATCTCTGAAGCTTTTGTGCCGTACGTGGCGGAATTGGCTTTGTGGGTGAGAACAACGACGTGAGAGGCTTGTGGTCTGTCAACAAATAGAATTTTCTGCCATAGAGATAATGATGAAACTTTGTGACGCCGTAAATGATTGCTAAGGCCTCCTTTTCTATCTGACTGTAATTCTGTTGCGTCGGCGTCAGTAGCTTGGATGCAAAGGCAATAGGACGATCGTGACATCCAATACGATGCGACAGAACGGCACCCATACCGTACGACGAGGCGTCAACCGCTAACACTACAGGCTTCTGTGGGTCAAAGGGAATCAAACATGCATCACTGAGTAGTGCAGACTTTAGTTTGTCAAAGGCAACCTGACAATCTTTAGACCATACAAAAGGAACATTCTTCCTACGTAAGTGATGCAGTGGAGCTGCAATCTGAGAGGCATTGGGAATAAATCTGAAATAATAGTTAAGCTTTCCCATCACTGCTTGCAATTCATGCACATTCTTAGGAGGAGGCAAGTCTTTGATTGCTCGAAGATGTGACTGTAAGGGATGAATTCCTTGGGCATTAATCACATGGCCTAGGTACTCTATTTCAGTTTGAAAAAACGAACACTTTGCTTTATTACAACGTAGACCTGCTACAGCCAACACTTTGAAAAGGCACTCCAGGTTTGCTAAATGTTCTTCAACTGTACGTCCGGATACCACAATGTCATCTAAATAGTTCGAGCAACAAGGTACCGAAACTGTCAGCTGTTCCAAAAAACGCTGAAAAATAGCGGGGGCGGAAGAACTGCCAAAGGGTAGGCGATGAAATTGAAAAAGGCCCATGTGAGTATTAATGACGAAAAACTTTTTTGACTCGTCATCAAGTGGAATCTGTCAGTATGCCTCTGCTAAATCAATCTTAGAAAAGAAACGAGACTGTCCTAATTTGTCCATTAGTTCGTCAGGTCTGGGCAGGGGATAAGTGTCTACAATTGTTTGACTGTTCACTGTTGATTTGAAGTCCGCACAGAGACGAAGTTTTCCTGACGGCTTGGGTATAATTACTATAGGCGAGGCCCACTGACTCGCAGAAACAGGAGAAATCACCCCACTATCTTGCCAACGTTTAAGTTCTTCGGCAACTGTATCACGCAAGGCGATAGGCACTGGTCTAGCTTTACGAAATTTTGGAACTGCAGATTCTTTTAAAGTTACATGTGCCACGAAGTCTTTTGCACAACCTAGTTCCGGCGAAAACAAGTCACTATATTTGTCACACAATGCATTGATTTTATCCTGAGGCACTATTGACGAAATTTGAAGCACATCTCTTTGAATTGATAAACCAAACAAGTCAAAAGCATCTAGTCCAAAAATGTTCTGTGTCGATTTGGCCTGAAGAACTACAAAAGCAACTGTTTTTGTTACACCTTGAAAAGAGGCGGGCAGGCTACACGTTCCTAGCACGGGAATATTTTGACCTGTATAAGCTGTTAACACTTGCTGTGACGGCGACAATTTTGGCGAACCCAGAAGTTCATAAGTATCTTTATTTATTAATGTGACAGCGGAACCAGTATCAAGCTGAACTTGCACCGTCTTATTTTCTATGAAGAGAGTCACAAACAGTTTTTGCTTGCGGCGCTCGACAGGTTCGCGAATGTGGGCAACGTCTGCTACGGTTTGTTCACTGCGCTTGCGCGGGCCGCGTAGTGAAGTAAGCGGCGCAGACTCGGCACGCAGCGGATTAACAACACTGTCACTAGATGGCACTACCGCCGGATCGGCGTCCGCGCAATGCGAGGCTACTGCAGATTCACTAACTACTGCACTAAACTTTCGAGTAGCTACTTGGTGTCTACTGTCACTAGCTGCACAGTACTGGGCACTATTACAAGGAGCAGTTGCAGAAGGCACTATTTTCACTACAGGAATGCACTGTTCATAATCATTTTGCTTGTCCCGAACCCTTTTCCGTTGCACTGTTTTACGCGCTCGTCGGCGCTTGCTACGTGGTGCACTATATAGTTTTGCCATAGGCGCAGAACTACTTTCTTGCAATTGAGATCCAAGGAAAGCACTGTTCAATTCCACAGCCCGTATAACATTTACAGAATGAACTGTTCTCGCACTCTGCGAAGCACCGTTACTAACGTTACTGTTCTTTGAGTTTTTAATTTGCATACACACAGACTGCACATGTCCCGATTTGCTACATTGATAACAGGTTGCGTTGCGACTAGGGCAATGAGCACGCTTGTGGCGAGACACACACTGGGGGCAAGATTTACGAACATTTTTCTGAAATGAGCGTTGGCGCCCGTTATTCAAATTACTGTTTCTAACACGACGGGGCGACCTTTGTGTCGCACTTTTACACTGGCTACTGTTCACTGTCTGTTCAGCACGGCCGGTAGAAAAATAAGAATCACTAGTGCTATACTGAGAACTACGGCTAAGAAAGCGTCCGTTGCGGCGCACTGAATTAACACTGTGGCTTTGCATTTCTACATCTGCTAAGTCAAAAGTATCATGCGCTTCTATAAGCTGCAGTACACTGTCTAATGAAGGGTCTGACTGTTTCAGAATTGCTGCCCTAATTCTGGGGTCCTGAATGTTCTGCGTAATCGCATCTCGCAACATAACGTCACTATAAGAAAGTCCACAAGAGCAAGTAAATTTACATTGGCGGGTTAAGCCCTTCAATTCCGTAATCCACTCTTGGTGTGACTGCTGCGGTAATTTTTTAAGTCTGAAAAATCGGTATCGTGCAGCGGCTACAAGAACTTTTCTCTCATAATGAGCATTCAGTGCATCTACAATTTGTTCAAAGTCTACATCACGAGGAGATGCGAGAGGGAAAAGTTTTTGCAATAGTACGAAGGTCTGGGGGCCCACAATCGATAAGAAAAGGTTCTTCACTCTCTGACCTGTAATTTGATGAGCCGCGACGAGTTCTTGAAACTGTGCGAAATAGTCGCTCCAATCTTCCTCACGTTCGTTGTACTGGCGAAATGTAGGAAGCGGTGCAGCGGCAGGTGTGGGCTGCTGATGTGACGGCTGTTGTTGTTGGTGAGCAGCCTGTGCCGTCAACTGCGACACGGCCTGCAGTAGTTGAGTGATTTGCGCCGTCTGTAACTGAATAATTTCCATTAAGTTTGGGTTCGGGATAGTGGCCATGCTGACCGATTAGGCGCCGCGCATACAAGTAAATTATAACCAAAGACAAATGCAATATGAAATAGGACGCTCTGCAACAAAAAAGTCCACAAACACGTAACTGAAAATGTTCCCCCAAAAATCTTATAATAAGGGTGGGTGGGCGGGAGCAATTTCTGCGTGCTCCGACTGCTGCTGTCTGGCTGCTGCAAGCGGGCTGGTCCAAGGTTCTATCATTCCTCGTCGCCACTTTTGTGTCCCAGCCTCGTCGCCGCTTTTGTGTCTCGTTTCCGTCGTAGGTGTCGGTGGCCGAGTGGAATGAGACCGACACAGGAATAAAGATAGCACGCTGGTGCACGTACGGAGAGGAGCAGCCAGAAACTAGAAACACTAGAGTAAATTATAACGAGATATATATTGCACAGAATGTATACAATACTTAACTTTTACATAGTACTGCAGAATGTTGATACATAGTTGAGCTAGAGTCCTGCCTAGTGCCTAACTGATAGCCAAGTCTTCACTGGTGCCTATCGGATTCCGAAGTCTTTACTGGTTCCTAACTCAGTCCCAAGTCAACGATGTCCTTCAGTGGTGGCCACGAGTGGAGTTGTCGCAGAGGGCGCTCGTGGCTGTCGTCGTGAGAACGCCGCGCCGTGCGTGCATGGCGGCGCGCGGCGAAAGTAGGTGGCGCGCACTTTGTACTTGTGCGACACCACAGATATAAAATGCAGAATGGCAATGGGTAGAAACGCGGTCTTGAAAAAGAGAAGTTTGTTAACATCGAATATTGATTTAAGTCTAAGGAAGTCCTTTCTGAAGGCATTTGTGTGGAGTGTTGCCTTGTATGTGAGTGAAACATGGACGATAAACAGTGCGGACAGGAAGTGGATTGAGGCTTTTGAAATGTGGTGCTACAGAAGAATGCTGAAGATTAGGTGGATGGATCGCGTAACTAATGAGGAGGTACTGAACAGAATTGGGGAGAAAAGAAATTTCTGGCATACCTTGACTAAAAGAAGGGATCGATAGGTAGAACACATTCTTAGACATCAAGGAATTATGAATTTAGCGTGGAGGGAAGTGTGTGGGGTAAAAACCGCAGAGGAAGACCAAGAGATAGATACAGTAAGCAGATTCAGACAGATTTAGGTTGCTGTTCTTATGTGGAGTTGAAGAGGCTTGCTCAGGATATGGTATTGTGGAGAGCTGCATCAAACCAGTCTCCGGACTCAATACCACAACAACAATAACAACAACAATAACAAGGTGACCGCAGGTCCGAAGCGTAAAATCTGGGTTCGTATCCCTATCCAGCACAAATTTTCATCTTCGCCGTTCAATTTATTTCAATGCCCTAAAAGGTCGTAATGTATCAATATTTGGACTTCGTATTTTTTTACATGTTGTTACACATGCACATTTTAATCTGAACTTATCAGTGGACTTTTGCTGTTGTCAGTAAGTTACAGTTTATAGTATGTGTTTTCCTGCTTTGTTTAAAATCTTTTTTCCTTTTATGATGATAAATGACCGAAACTGGTAAATACTAAAGGTTTCATTACGACAACTGATGATTCGAAATGCATTTTATTAAATACAAAGTTGCATTTTTGCATTTCCCTTTAAAGCTACTCACTTCATTTTCTTGTTAGACGAGGCAATCAGCTTACAATAATTCTCTCAACAGCAAATTTTCCATTCAGCTAGTATTCTCATTAGTTTGTCTCATTTGTTTAATGAACAAGATGCTTTCGCTTAACGCACCGCGCAGGAGTAGCCGAGCGTCTGGAGCGCCAAGTTGCAGATCGCGCGGCCTCCCGCGTCGGAGGTTCGAATCCTCCCTCGGGCATGGATGTTTGTGTTGTCTTTAGTGTAAGTTAGTTCATAAGTAGTTTGTAAGTTTAGGGACTCATAACCCCGCAGTTAAGTTCCATAAGCTTTACAAACTTTTGAACATATTTAGTTCTTGCTTAACGTAAAATGTAGAGGAACTGCAATATACGTTACACAGAGAAGGTGTTCTCTTGTTTCTAATTCCCAGTATGTACATACACATCTGCGTCTACCCGTGTACAAGGTTATTATAAAAGACTGAATTGGTTTCACAGATTTGCTGTAGTTATTATTTAACATATTCTCGCAGGACGTTGCTCACAAATAGAAAAACTAAAATCGTTGTTTTTGACATGATACAAGTGTTTCTTTTGTGCCCTTCCCCGGATTCTGTAAATATCTAGTCGTTAATCAAGCTTTTACCTCGCTCGATGCAGCAGATTCCTGTCAATCTGTTCGAAAGCACTGTTGATGAGAGCTCGCAGTTCTACTACGCTAGTCGGGTAGGAGCCGTAAACAAAGAATCTCTCATAAAAAAATAATAATAAAATCGCGTAGGGTTAAGTTGCGAGAGAGTGGAGGCCATGATACGAGGCGCTGACGATCAACCGCACCGTGTCCGTCCGTCGGTTTCTCAATGTCCTGTTTAAGAATTCACGACCATCATGAAAAAGGCCACTTTAATTTGTGGACATTAACGCTGAACGTAGTTGGCATCTGGCTCATTTTCGTTGAACTTAGTTGTGTAGTATTGTTGCACTGCACTGCAGACTGCTGTGAACACATATCAGGCATAACGCTTTCTAGGCGCATGTCGCCATCTTGCCTAACTGCTGATCGGAAGATGTTACGTATCACCACAAACTTATGTCTTGTCTTTCCTACTGATTCGCTACATGAAACTCTTAATACAAATGGTGTGAATGAAAGAATCAAAGAACAATGCACGAAATTCGTAATCAACAGACTAATCCACGATGGACTTTCAAAATTTCTGTTACAAACTATTCAAGAAAATTCAACTTTTCTCCGTTTAAATATCCCCTCCCTCTTCCGAGAATCGTCATAGAAGCCATAGCCGAGCCACTTCACCAATTACCTATAGAAAGCGACAAAATTCAAGAAATAGTCCACAGATCAAAGCGACCTACAAGGATCTGGGACGCTCTAGCAACCTGACTCATCAAAATTTTCAGCACAACATTAGCACAACAAATGAACAGCGTTTATAAGCAAATTCGAAATAATAACACCGGATAATACTGCAAGAGATAAGTGTAACTTATACCGGAATACCAGGTGACACTCGCAGCTGATGCTTTTATCGACAATCAGCTTTTATCCCTCTGCCGTAAGGTGTATGCTGGGATTTCTATCATCAAGACTGCAACATCCTAATAACCCCGTAATACTGTGTGCGGGGAGTGTGAATCACTTCGTCCAAGAGTGTTTTCATCATGCTACGTTGTTTCCTAATGCCTCAAGAGTCATCACTACAGATTTTCGCGTAGCTGTTTACCGACCGAAACTTAGAAATATATCGCCGACTGTATCAAGAAAACTACGATGTATTACCCAGTGTCTATAACTCAGATTTATCAGTCTGGAATTACTGTATTTGCTCCATCGCTAAAAGCTGAATCTTTATTCGATTTAATACGCTGAAGAGGCAAAGAAACTGGTCCACCTGCCTCATGTCGTGTGGGGCCCCGCCAAGGGTCAGAGCAGGACGTGGCATGACTGAAATAGTGCTTCATCTACATCTACATGGGATACTCTGCAAATCACATTTAAGTGCCTGGCAGAGGGTTCATCGAACCACCGTTATACTACTTTATCTCCCATTCCATTCTCGAATAACGCGCGGGAAGAAAGAACATCTGAATCTCTCTGTTCGAGCTCTGATTTCTCGTATTTTATTCTGATGATCATTTCTACCTATATAAGTGGGAGACAACAACAACATATTTTCGCATTTGGAGAAGAATGTTTGCGATTGGAGTTTCGTAAGTAGCCAACGCCGCAGCGATAAGCGCCGTTGTTGTAATGATTCCCGTCCCAGATCCTGCATCATTTCCATAACGCTGTCTCCCCTGTATCGTGACAATACGAAACGAGCTACCCTTCTTTGGACTCTTTCGAGCCGGTCGTGGTGGCCGAGCGCTCTGCGGCGCGGCAGTCACAGTCTGCACGGCCACTGCGGTCGGGGGTTCGAATCCCCCCTCGGGCATGGATATTTGTACCGTCCTTAGTATTAGCTAGTTATTAAGTAGTTTGTAAGTGTAGGGACTGATGACCCCGTGGTTAAGTCCCATAAGCTCTTCAAACATTTGAACATTTGATTTGACTCTTTCGACGTCCTCCGTCAAACCCACCTGATAAGGATCCCACACTGGGCAGCAATACTCCAAAAAAGGACGGACAAGCGTAGTGTATGCAGTTTCTTTAATAGTTCTGTTACATCTGTTCTGCCAATAAAACGCATTCTCTGGTTCACCTTTCCCACGACATTATCTACGTGTTCTTTCCAATTTTAGTCTGAAATAATAGTAATTCCTAGGTTTTTGTGGAGTTTACGGCTTTCACTTTTGATTGATTTATCTTAGTGGCCGTGCAGCGACGATTTTCCAGTCTCCGGAGATCCAACTGATACGGTCAGGACCGATATCGTGCCGTTAGCAAAGGTATCGAGTCACTCATCTTCCGCCATAGCCCATTAACCGTGAGAAGGTGCGTCTTACAAAGTTAAAATTACACGGTTTGGCGCGCGGGAGCAAAATGCTGACGCTATTTAAATTAAATCGCCTTTTTTTTTTTTTTTTTTTTTTTTTTTTTTTTTTTTTTTTTTTTTTTTGTAGAACAAGGAAATATAATACTATAATAAAAATCACCATATGAAATGAAAGGCATTTACATACGTGTTCAAATGTTTGTTAAGCTTAAGGGACTTAACTGCGGGGTCATCAGTCCCTAAACTTACAAACATCCATGCCCGACGGGGGATTCGAACCTTCGACCGTAGCGACCGTGCAGACTGTGACTGGCGCGCCGCAGACCGCTCGGCCACTGCGGCCGGCTTACCTACGTGATTTATAGTATTTATTAAGGTATAAGTAACAAAAAATGCAGTCTTAGGCATAAATAATGTCTTCTGAACTTCGGATCAAATTTAAAGTTTGTATAGTTTATGTGACTTAACTACGGGGTCATCAGTCCTTAAGCTTACAAACTACTTATGATCTAGCTAAGACTAAGGACGGCACAAATATCCATGCCCCAGGGGGATTCGAACCCCCGACCGTAGTGGCCGTGCAGACCGTGCCTGGAGCGCCTCAGTCCCCTCGGCCACCGCGGCCGGCGCTTTCAGTGTTGTCTACACGATTGTCGTCTGTATCAGCCAGATCCAATATCCATTCTTCGTCCAAATCATGGTCTTTCAGCCATGCAAGTACTTGTTTTGTTTGTCGGTCATCCATACTGATTATTGTAAGCTGTATGTAATAAAGAACATAATGACTAAAAATAAAATTACCTTCCGCTTGTTAAAATATAATAAAGCAAGAAATAAACATTTACATAACAGAAAAATGCTTACACCGATAGGCGCGCGATGAGCAAAATGCCGCACTTTATTTCGCGGTGGCACAACCGATTCACTGCGAGGTGACAGGCACACTGAGCGACGCGAAAGTCTGGTGCCGGGGAGGGGATGAATGCATAGGGAGGTACTGAGACGCTCGCCGCGCTATCTTGTTAATAACATGCACAATTATCGAAATGAATTATTGTGTGAGAGAAATGCTCTAGCGCGCCTCCTCACGGGTTAACGCCAAATTACAGGGCACTGTTGTAATCGATGCGTTCGTCCTTCGTTCCACATTGCTTTCTGCTTTTATTTTACGTTGTATTTCTGATATGTTAGCACTGAAAACTCTATACAAACGCCTCTGCTCATGGTGATGAAGTGCAGGCCCTTGGCCCCTGAGTTGTGCCTGATGAGGGGCAATGCTTCAATTCTCCATATCTCTTATATTGTGGAGCTCGGAATATTAAATTCAATGACGATTTGCAAAATAGAATGTCCCATGCATTTAGCTCCAAGTACCATTACGCGTTCCAAGTCTGTTATTTCCCGTCGTGTGAGCATAATTACGTTGGAAACCTTTTCAAATGAATCACAGTAATACAAAGGACACCTCAGCCAATTATCGCCAATGCACCGCTCTTTTATACCTTGTATACACGATACTACCACCACCTGTATTTGAGCATATCGCTATCCAAGCACTTTAGAAATCATATTGCAATCCCATGAATTTTGTCATCCCATTGTACGGAGATCGCCATACCTAACGGATAACCGCTGCCAGTGTTGTACCGTTGTGGTGAATCTTGGGTTTGGCACACCAAATTGCAGCAACCAATACATCTGTCTTGAACAATTCTCATCTTCCTTCTCTTGTCTTAGGCCCGTGCTGTGCGGGAATAGCCGAGCGGTCTGGAGCGCCACGTTGCGGATCGCAAGGTCTCCCGCGTCGGAGATTCGAATCCTTCCTCGGGCATGGATGTGTATTTTGTCCTTAGGTTAGTTTGACTAGTTTGTAAGCTACGGAATAATAACCACGCAGTTGAGTCCTACAGATTTACAAACATTTGAACTCTTTTTTTTCTTAGTCCCGTATTGGCGCGATCTAGTTATGGTTACTACTGTTTTGGCGTGGTTAGTTTCAAGGGTTGGCAGGACGCCCTTCCTATAGCCACTCAGTTACCTTTGTGTACCCCAAATGACTGCGAATAGAGTGATAAGTGTTAAAATGTGTGAGACGTTTTCTGAATGTTTGCAAATTGCCTTGGGTACTAGCCCTGTATTCACCTGATGGGATGTGGGAAACCGCCTAAAAACCACATACCAGGGTAGCCGGCACACCGGCCGTTGGACTGGAACCAGGGTTGGATAATCTTCTCGTCCTGGAAGCGGGAACTTTAATGCGCTTAGCTATCTGCACGGGTCATCTGTTTTATGCAATCTAGTGTAATATTATAACTACATGCTTAAAGAAATATAATACATGATACAATCTTGTCAGACATGCATATTAAGTACGTATCTCTGTATCAGTGGATTTCATATTGGGATATATGGAAAACGACTAGTAACTCCTGAAATGCGTCATTAACTGGATTGTAGTAGTTCATAAGACGTAGTTGCCAACTGCCACTTTTTTTGACGTCTTTCGATTTCATGCTCTGCATTCCACGATGTGGATCGTTGACTTGTTTCTCAGGACTGTTCTCAATGCCTTGTAGGGTCGTAAGGAAACTGAATGTAGGGAAGATTTCAAAAATGTTCAATGTTTGTAAGGCTTATGGGACTTAACTACGGGGTAACCAGTACCTAAACTTACAAACTATCTAACACTAAGGACGGCACAAATATCCATGAACGAGGAGGGATTCGAACCTCCGACCGTAGTGGCCATGCAGCCGCCATGCGCCGCAGTCCCCTCGGCCACCGCGGCCGGCAGGGAAGATTTCCTAAGAACTTATCCAGATTCTATTTGATTCCCTGCAATGATATTCAGAATAGAATATGTTGACTTAGCACAGTGAGTTTATACAATCATTTACTTTTAGAAGACTATACTTATATTTTGATAGCGGTATAAACATGGGGAAAATTCCAACTTACATATCGAGAGTAAAAGTATATCTCAGCGCCAGTTGTAAATTGCCGGTCCATATAGATGTTTCTAGGGGTCTCCTCGATGTACCTTGCAAGCTGAATGCGTTGGACAACTTTCTAAACAATTGTGAAACCTGAAGTTATAACTTTCACTACTGCATCTCATGAGACAATGATGTAATCATATTTTATGACATTTGCTAATGTATATACATTGCCAAATATAAAAATTAGTGCAATCTGCTAGTTTTCCAATGCACTCATGGTTTATTGTTGAAACAGTGCATATGAAGTACATGAAATGATTACATTTACAGATAAATAGCTCAAGCGGTTCTGAGGTACCAAACGTCTATCCATGCACGGCAATGCAAGTGCTAATTCTAGCATCCAAACGATCATACAGGTGGTAAATACTGCCTTGGGATACATTATTCCACGCCTGCTTGACCTGTTCACGTAGTTCTGTAAGTTTTTGGGTTGATGAGTCGCACATATCAGTTCTCGTCCCATCATATCCCACCCGTGCTCGACTGGAGACATGTCCGGAGATGGTGCGTTCCAGGCAAGTTGCTGTGCGTCTTTCAGAGTACGTTCAGTTTCACGCGTAGTGTGTGGACGAGCATTATCCTATTGGAACAATACATCACCCATATGTAGCAAGAATGGCAAAAGAAGGAGGAGTCGCCAGAAACGACACGTGGTTCGGATTCCACGTTAAGCTGTAGGTCCCCTTTCCCCGGTTGGATAACTGGGGTAGGCTAAGGACACGCAAGTCGCCGAAGTGGCGTCCAATTGAAAGACTTACACCAAGACGATGTGCCACGCGAAATTATTATTATATTCATACTTGCTCAGTTGGGTCTAGGAAGCTCGAGTCCTTGTCTGTGTCATGGTACCTGGTTTGATATCACACTGAGCCTTATGTCTGTAAACATTCCCTATTAAAGGATACACACAGATGACGTCCGGCAGTTATGTTGAAACAATTATCAGTACAGTTCCTATCCCCCAGGTGGCATCTAGCGTCATCAGATCAATATCGACGTTGTCTTTCTAGGTATACTGATTTTTTCCCTTCGTGCACTATCGAACCTTGAAACTTCGTATCCTTTTTTCTCACATACCACTGACATAGAGCACTAAACTTTGGCTTGAAACTATTCAATAATATAGTCAAACATTCCTCAGATGGAATTACCAGTCAATACTTTTTTATCTCATCCTCGTCGTCACTTTTGTGTCTCGTTTCCGCCGGTTGTCCTGGGTGTCGGTGGCCGAGTAGAGAGAGACTGACACAGGAAAATAGGATGCACGTGTGTGCAGGTACAGAGGTGACCAGCCAGTGGGACAGCAGAAACTAGAAACACTAAGCTAGATTAGTATAAGAGATATATTTCGTAGAAATAATACATAACTTGGAGGGCAGCAGACTAGTGGAATGCTGGTACATAGCTAAACTAGATAGAGGCCTGCCTACTGATGAGACTTTCTTAGTGCCTGTCCTCATCCCAAGTCTAAACTGGTGCCTATCTGATTCTAAAGTGACGATGCAGTTCAGTGGTGGCCACGAGCGGAGTTGCAGCAGAGGGCGCTCGTGGCTGACGTCGTAAGAACGCCGCGCCGTGCGTGCATGGCGGCGCGCGGCGAAAGTACGTGGCGCGCACTTTAGACTTGTGCGACACCACAAATACAATGGTAGGGAATTCAAGTGAAAAAAATACCTTAAATGTGACGCATCTTTTGTGGAGATATATGAAGCCTTGTAAAAATCAAGTGACAGAAGATATCAAAATTCTGCTCCACAGATATTTGTAATAATGGCATATCAAACAATTTTAAAAATGCGTTACTTTCATCTTGACTGATTTTTCGCCGACAGGCAATCCAATTTAAAATGTTTTCTTTGACTTCTTAAATCGATCTCAATACTCTTGAAGTATACGAAATGTTAATTTTCAGTCTCTGTTGCTGGTAAGGTGGCAAGATAATCGGAGATTTACTTTAAGCTAATGGTAATTTGAAATAGCAATCTAAGCTTCCCTGCTACCTTTTACGACAATGGCTAGGCTCACAAAGCCTGACACGGAGCTCGTCGATTTTGGTCTAGATGTTTTTTCGACCGAGCCATAAATTTCTCTTGCCACGGTTTTGTCATTTGCTCACGACACTGTGACGAACGGTATACATTAACGCTATTGTATTGTTGTCCGCAGGAAGCGAGTACAAAACACAATCCGGAGCACGGCAAGTACACGTTGTACATACGGGCCGACAGCACTGACCAGACGCAGCCTTCTCACGTGGCAGGGCAGTGCCATATAATGTCAGTCTAGCACAAAGTTGGAATTGGAGTCAAATATTTTTTTTAGTTACACCTGTTGGGCAATACCCTAAGACACCTGTCACTTTGTTCTACGGAACAGTTCTCTTAATTTCTAAACTAGCATTAGTTCCTGCCATTGCGCGGGTGTGTAATCATTTCTGATGTGAGTCCATTTCCTTCCTCCCAATCAGTCCACCAACTTCTGTCCTATTCACTATCCATATTAGTTCGTTTTCAGCAGCTAAATACTTATGACGTCGTATCTCTCGAACTGTTTTTCTACGATAATATATTTTCCAGGTCCATAGACTAAAATATTAGAAAACTGTCTAGGTAGTCTGTTGCGAATCGGGCTGGTGGTAATGACGTAATAAATGACAACATTACTTGTGATGGAGCGGATTTTCAGCTATTTCATTGTTCTTCTGTCATGTATCCTGAATTATGTGTCGTACTATGATACAATTTCAAAGTTACATTCAGTGATATGTGTGTATACTATCTGTGAAATGTGTAGCGAATAATATTAGTTGTGTAGGGGTAATAAATTGTAACGTCATGGCGAATGTAATAGTTTTACTGCATGAACAACGCAAAAGTATTTAGAGATAAATTTCTTGCATACTTTTGTTAAGGATCTCGGCAAGAAAAAAGTTTCTTAAATGTTTAATATTATGTGCAAAGATTGTAGCTAGTCACTAAGTGCTTTCATTCTCAAATAGTGGACGAATGAAGTCACGTGCGTCTCCTGAAGCGGCAGTTGTTATGTGATTATTTACAAAAAAAATGTTCAAATGTTTGTAGAACGTATGGGACTTAACTACGGGGTCATCAGTCCCTAAGCTTACGAACTACCTATGAACTAGCTAATACTAAGGACGGCACAAATATCCATGCCCGAGGGGGGATTCGAACCCCCGACCGTAGTGGCCGTGCAGACCATGACTCCTCGGCCACCGCGGCCGGCGATTACTTACTTTTACATCTACATAAATACTCTGCAAATCACATCCGGTGGGTTCATCGAACCCCTTTTATGATATTTTTCTACCGTTTCATCCTCTAACAGCGCGCGGGAAAAAGGAAGCCCTAAATCTTTTTGTTTTCGATCTGATTTCACTTATTTTACATTGATGATCATGTCTCCCTATGTAGGTGGGTGCTAACAAAAATGTTCGCATTCGGAAAATAAAATTGGTGAAAGAAATTTCAAAAATAAATCTCGCCACAACAAATAACGCCTTTCTTTAATTATTTCCACCCTAGTTCGTGCATCATTTCCGTGACACTCTCTCCCCTATATCGCGATAATACGAGGCGCGTCCAGAAAGTAAGTTCCGTTTCAATTTATCTCCGCCGCAGCGCTGCGATTGCAGTTCCGCACATGCGCTGTAGACGATGTGTGTCAAGGAGAAGAACGTGCGCCATTTGGAGATCGCTGTCAGTTACGTACGCTTTGTTGTGCTTGTTTGAAATGTCGGCGTTGATTGAAAATCCCGCCGCCTGTGAAATCAGGTCGGTGATTTGGTTTCTGGATGCGAGGAAAGTGAAACCAAGTGAAATTTATCGGCAAATTTGCGATGTTTACGGACCAAATACGATGAGTGATTCGATGGTGAGAAGATGAGTCCGATAGTTCAATGGCAGGCGTAGTGACGTGCACGTTGAAGAACGAAGTGGGCGTCCACAGAAGAACTGGTTCACGCGATTGATGACAAGATCCAGGAAAACCGCAGGTTTACAATTAGTGTTCTCGCTATGGACTTCCCCCAAATTTCACGGTCACTGATGCATGAAATTGTTACCAGACAACTGAAATTTCGTAAACTTTGCTCACGTTGGGTACCAAAGATTCTCACTGAGCAACACAAAACACAACCGATGGGTAGTGCACTGGAGTTTTTGACCCATTATGCTGAAAGCGACGAAGAATTTCTGAGACGGATAGTCACAGGAGATGAAACGTGGGTTTCTTACGACACCTCTGAGAGTAAGCGGCAATCAATGGAATGGAGGCACGCTTCATCCGCACCAATGGGACAGCCGAAGCAAATCATGACGCCTCGGAAAATGATGTGCACAATCTTCTGGGACTGGAAAGGCATCCTACTCATTGACTTCTTACCTTGTGGTCAAACAATCAAAGCAGATGCTTATTGCGAGACACTTCAGAAATTGCGCCGTGCAACTCGGAATAAGCGCCGGGGACTGCTGTCAAAAGGTGTTGTTTTGCTTCACGACAACGCACGACCAACCACTGCAAATGTGACGAAAAACCTCCTACAGGGATTTGGCTGGGACGTGTTTGACCATCCTCCGTACAGCCCTGACCTCGCTCCTAGCGACTTTCATCTGTTCTTCCTTGGCGGTCACCACTTCACCAATGACGACGAGCTGAAGGAAACAGTTTCCAACTGGTTGAAGACACAGGCGGCAGATTTATATGAAGAAGGTATACAAACCCTGGTGCCACGCTATGACAAATGCCTACAAAATTTCAGTAGTTATGTGTAAAAGTAATTTAAGAGTTGTAGAATTTTGTGCAATAAAATTTTCTTCTGTATCTGTGTACAATTTCATTTTATTACTAAACGGAACTTACTTTCTGGACGCGCCTCGTACAAAACGAGCTGATCTTCTCTGAACTTTATATCCTCCGTCAGTCTCACTTCGTAGACATCCCACGATGTACAACAATACTTCAAAATAGGACGCAAAAGTGTCATGTAAGCAGTTTCTTTAGTGGAAGAGTTGCATCTTCTAAGTGTTCTGCCAATGAAACGTAGCTCTTGGTTCGCCTCCTCTACAATTTTTCATGTGTTCTTTCCAATTTAAATTGTTCTTACTTTTAATTCCTTGGTAGTTACTAGAATTTACGGCCTTTAGCGACTGATATATCGTGTAAATGAAGTTAAACGTATTTTTTTTTAGTACTCATATGGATGAAATCACACTTATTATTTATGCTCAATTGCCAATTTCTCCACGACGCAGATATTTTATCTAAATCATTTTGCAGTTGTTTCTGATCTGCTGGTAACTTTACTAACAGATTAGTGATAGCATCATCCGCGAACATTATAAGAGAGCTGGTCGCATTATCTCCTAAATCGTTTATAAAGATAAGGAACCGTAGGGGTCCTATGACACTACCCTGGGGAACGCCAGATATCACTTCTGTTTTACTCAATGATCTTCCGTCAGTTATTACGTACTGTGTCCTTTCTGACAGGAAATCGCGAATTCAATCGCCCAATGTGGCGATGCTCTATAAGCATGTAATTTGATTAGAAGACGCTTGTGAGGTACAGTGTTAAAAGCCTCCCGGAAATCTAGAGATAAGAAATCGATTTGAGAATCCTTTTCGATAGCACTCATCACTTCATGTGAGTAAAGATGTAGATTTCATAAGAACGATACTCTCTGAATCCGTGTTGTCTATGGGTCAATAGGCGTTTTCTTCGAGGTAGTTCGTAATGTTTGATGAAAGTATATGTTGTACAATCCTACTTCAAAACGACTTTAATGTGTTTAGCAATCCTGCTTTAGGAGAACTGTCATTAGTAGTATCACCGTTTCTATCGTGTAGTGAAGATATTGATCGTGTTTTACCGCTATTATACTTTACTTATGACCAGAACTTCTTTGGATTTTCTATCAAATTATAAGACAGAGTTCTGTTGTGGAAACTATTATAAGCTTCGCTCATTGAAATTCACGCTAAATATCGAGCTTCTGTAAAAGATTTGCAGTCTTGAGGATTTTGTGACTGGTTAAATTTGGCATGCTGTTTTCTTTCCTTTTGCGAGAGTAATCTAACCTGTTTTGTGTACCGCGGCAGGTCAGCCCACTCTTTTGTTAATTTATTTGGTAGAAATCACTTCATAGCTGTTGATATTATTTCTTTGTAAACCACATCTGATGTACAATCACATTGTTAATTACGAAATGCTGGAGATTATCGTTTATCTTCTTTTCTGAATAGAAATTTTTTCGCTTAATTTATACGGATTTGGGAAATTGTATATTCAGTCTCGCTGCAGCTGTGGCTACGTTGATGCTCTTTATTAGCTCCCAATTACTTGTTGCTAGGAGGTCAAATATGTTTTCACAACCATTTACTATTCTAGTGGGTTCATGAAGCAATTGCTCTAGATAGTTTTCAGAGAATGCGTTCAACACAATTTCGGACAATGTTTTGAACAAGTATTTTGGCCACTTTATCGAAGGTAAGTTAAAGTCACCACCAATTAAAATTGTATGCTTCGGAAATGTTTTTGAAATTTGATCTAAGCTTTCTTTGAAAATTTCTGCAATCGAATTATCTGAATCAGAAGGTCGATAAAAAGAACCAATTATTAATTTATTCCGGCTGTCAGGTATAACCTTAGCCCACACCTACTCACAGGAGCTTCATGCTTCAATTTCGCCACAGGATAAACCCATTGTGATAGAAATAAATACACCACGAACTATTTTATTCATTCTATCCTTTCTGAACACCATTTGTGTGTGCTGTCCTTTGTCAGTTTAAATTAGATTAAGTAGTTCGTAAGTCTAGGAACTGATAATCGTAGCAGTCTGGTCCAATAGGTTTAAAAAAAACTTGGGCTGATCGAGTTATTATATAGAAACACCCAGCAGCCTTATCTCCAATGTTTATTTTTGTGAATCTACTAGTTTTTGCATTGCCATCTTCAGGCCCCACCAAGCGGTGTGTTTGGGCACATAATTTCGCATTATTCATATGCGGGACCTTTTGCCACTGATGTCCGTTGTAACCTTCCAAACGTGCTATCAGTATGAATTTGTTGATAGAAACGTCTATCAAGGAGACCCTTACAGCTGAACTCGTCGGTAAGGATTATTTGATTCTTGTGACGCTAGTCTATGTTCATGCTATCACGTCTTACTGACGTCTCATAACACTTTCACGGATGTTAGAAGCAAATGTGGAAACCATGGAAAAACCAGTATGTTGAAGATAGTCAGAAAAATAACTTCAGGCACGAGTTGTTTGTACTAGGGTGTGAATAACTTCTTTGCCGACATTACAAAACCAGGATTTCTCCGATATGAACGTCATTTCTGAGTCAGACTGATAACTTTTCACCTTGCCTCGATATGTTTTGCTTGGTCGCCAATAGCAGAAATGGTACTTCTGACTGAACCCTACGATACAGAATCTTAAAAATCCGTAGCTGCCGTCAGAATTGCACGCGTCATAGGTAACTGGTTCCAATCCTGCTAGTGGGAATACAGTAATCCTGATAATCAGTATTTGGCTGGTGACGAGGGGTGCTAGCTTAAAGCTCCTAACCAGAAGGTTTGAAGCCAATGACTTGGATTAAATTACAAACACACCTGCAGCGTATCGCGAGCTGATTATATGTGACGCTATTGATAGCGATCCGTCAGTCGCATGCGTATCTTATGCTCGGCAGATCGTTTAGTGCTATTCGAAAGGAATTGCTATATGAAGGGAAAACCAGACGTATTGCTTTAACCCTGTGATGCATGAATTATTAATAAATGAGGAAAATATGTCTAATTTGGCCCGGACGAGTGGCCGAGCGCATTGAGGCGCTATTCTCCGATGCGCGAGGCCGTTCCCCGTCGGGGGTTCGAATTCTCTCTCGGGCATGGATGTATGTGTTGTCTTTAGTATGTTAGTTCATAAGTACTTTGTAAATTTAGGGACTGATGACCCCGAAGTGAAGTCTCCTAAGCTTAACAAATATTTGAACATTTTTTTCTAATTTCACAAAATACCAAAATTTACTATTCGAAAAGAGAGAGAGAGAGAGAGAGAGAGAGAGAGAGAGAGAACGTAATATGCTCTGGAATGGTCACTGTGTACTTGAACCCTCCTGAGTCCTTTCTGTAGTCTTTCCTGTTTGTATCAGAGCTTTCGAAGAAGCATTTTGGACATAGAGGCTCCTTGCACGTGTAAATATACTTCGTGTCTTTTTTGTGAACTTGGTTGAGTATTGTCCGAGGATGCTCGCTGGGCTTCACGCTCGTCATCTGGACCTGTTACTGTCTTCGGGTGAAAAACTGATTTGTCAGTTCATCTTGTGAGGTCTACAGTGCAGAATCTGTCGGTCAGATCCCCTGGAGTGGACTCCATGCGCTTACGGCTTGAAATACGATCTAGATTTCTCAGAAATATTTCTGTCAAGAGATATACGAAGCCAACACCGAACACAGTAGTCCAAGTTTATCTGTCATCTAGCTTTGCCGATGATGAGGAGATTGAAGAAACGTATGAGGAGGTACATGAAATTATTCAAACAGTTAAGGGAGAGGAAAACTTAATTGTGACGAGGGACTGGAATTCGCTAGTAGAAAATGGAAGGGAAGGAAAAATAGTAGGTGAATAAGGACTGAGAAAAAGGAATGAAAGAGGAAGCCGCCTGGTAGAGTTTTGCACGGAACATAATTTAATCATAACAAACACTTGGTTTAAGAATCATGAAAGAAGATTGTACACGTGGAAGAAACCAGGAGAAGCCGGAAGGTATCAGATGAATTTTATAATGGTAAGACATAGATTTCGGAAGCAGGTTTTAAACTGTAAGACGTATCCAGGCGCAGGTGTAGATTCTGACCATATCTTATTGGTCATGAACTGTAGACTGAAACCGAAAAAACTTCACAAACGTATGAAAAAAATGAGATTTAAGGAACCTGACGTTCTTGAGAATTTCAGTGGGAACTTCACGCTACAATTAATAGAAAATGGGGAAAATAAAATAATAGATAAGGAATGGGTAGCTTTGAGAGATGAAATATTGAATGCAGCAGAGGACAAATTAGATAGAAAGGCAAGACCTACAAAAAGTCCTTGTATATAACAGGATATACTAAATTTAATTGATGAAAGGAGAAAATATAAGAATGCATTAAATGAAGCAGGAAAATGGAGTAGAGACGAATAAAATGAAATAGTCAAGAAGTGCAAAATGGCTAAGCAAGAGTGGCTACAAGGTAAATGCAAGTATGTAGAAGAAAGTTTAACTAGGGGAAAAATAGATACCACCTACAGGAAAATAAAAGACACATTTGGAGACAAGAAAAAAAGCTCTATGAATATCAAGAACTCCGATGGAAAACTAGTTCTGAGTAAAGAAAGGAAAGCTGAAAGGTGGAAAAAGTACGCAGAGGGGCTCTACAAAAGAAGTGAACTTAAAGACGATATTGAAGGAACGGAAGAGGAAGTAGATGAACATGAAATAGGAGATACTATACTGAACGAAGAATTTGACAGAGACCTGAAAGACCTAATTCGGAACAAGCCCCTGGAGTAGATGACATTCACTTAGAGCTACTGAATTCTCTGGGAGAGCCAGCCATGTCAAAATTATTTCACCTGGTGTATAAGATGTATGAGACAGGCGAAATACCCTCAGACTTTAAGAAATATGCACTAATCCGAATTCCAAGGAAATCACTCGTGGACAGGTGTGAAAATGACAGAACCATCAGTTTAATAAGTCATGGTTACAAAATTTTAACACGAATTATTTACAGAAGGATGGAAAAGCTGGTAGAAGTTGACCTCGGGGAACATCTGTTTCGATTCAAGTGAAATGTAGGAACACGGGATGCAGTATTGACATTACGGACTTATCTTAGAAGACAGATTAAGGGGAAAAAATCCTATATTTCTAGCTCTTGTAGATTTGGAGAAAGCTTTTGACAATAGCAGGCACTTCCGTGCCGATTACGTGTTGGCCATACGTGGTTAACGGGAGAACCCACCAGATTGCCGTTGTGGCGCTATGTTGACAGTGGTCCACATCCTAACGTACTGTCCGCTTTTAGCCGCCTTGCGGCAGTATTTCAGCCTACGTACTGCGCTTGCTTTAATTTTAGCTGGTGATGCCGCAGTGGCTGACCGTGTTCTAGGTTTTATACGTGCAGCTGACTTTTATTATTCTATTTAGTGGTGGGCGCATTTGCCTGATTTCTCCGCCCCGACACCTAAAGAACTTTTAATCTGTTGTCTCTTTTACGACTAATGTCTTGTTTTTCAAAATGTTCAAATGTTTGTAGAACTTACGGAACTTAACTACGGGGTCATCACTCCCTAAGCTTACAAACTACTTATGAACAAGCTAATACTAAGGACGGCACAAATATCCATGCCCGAGGGGGTATTCGAACTCCCGATCGTAGTGGCCGTGCAGACCGTGACTGGCGCGCCGCCTACCGCTTGGCTACAGCGGACGGCGTGTCTTGTTTTTAACTAGAAAATTTTAGTCTGTGGAGAGTGGCTGCCTCATCCTGTATTATCGTGGTGATCAGCCACTCACTGTTTTCTGTTATAAAGTTTTAGCTTAGTTCAACACTCCCATTTATCTTTTCTTCCTTTGTGTTGTCAGCGCCAGGTTCATTGTCACTGAGTACCCCTTGTGGTTTTCCCCTCTGGGTGTTGAGCTCATTTTTTTTCCTACTTGGCTTTATCGTTTTCGGTAGGAACAGGGTACTGATAACCTTGTATTTCCGTCCCCTAAAGATCCCAAAACAATAACAACAACACTGCAAGAAATTACCCCAGAAACCAATATTAAACGCACGACGAACGTATCCGTTAGAACAGCGCGGGACAATTTGGCGTTGATGGGCTTATGGCATCAGACGAACAACACCATGCGTTTACTATCAGGACGACATCGCCTTCATCGCCTCTCCTGAACTCGTGGTCAAATACGATGACCGAAACTCCACAAAGCTATCGACTCAAGTTGTTGAAAGGCACTGTGAAAGCTGGTGGTGGCTCCATAACAGTATGGAAGATTTCTACAAGGAATGGCTCGGATCCGCTGGTCCAAAGGGACAGATCGTTGACTCTAAATTGTGGCATTCAGCAACTTGCAGCCATTCATGGAATTCATGTTTCCAAACATCGATGGAATGTTACGGATGAGAATGCGCCATGTTACCTGGTTATTGGTTGGAAGAGCATTTTGGACAGTTAGAGATAATGGTTTGGCCACCCAAATTGCCCGACATGAATCCCAACGACCATTTATGGGACATAAAACAGGATAAAACGTGATAGTGAAAGGCATTCCATTACTTTTGTAACTTCAGTTTATTTCACTCATATTTTGAGTTACGAAAAATGAATTAACTTTGCGGCACATAGCGTCCACTGTGGTGCACGTCATTCTCCGCCGGAGGTTCGAGTCCTCCCTCGGGCATGGTGTGTGTGTGTGTGTGTGTGTGTGTGTGTGTGTGTGTGTGTGTGTGTGTGTGTGTGTAAATTAGTTTAAGTAGTTTCTAAGTCTAGGGACTGATGACCATAGTTTGGTCCAATAGATTCACAAACATATGCTGTTGTGGTCTTCAGACCGGAGACTGGTTTGATGTAGCTCTCCACCCTACTCTATTCTGAGCAAGCCTCTTCATCTTCTCATAAGAACGACAACACACGTTCATTTCAATCTGTTTACTGTATTCGTCTCTAGGTCTCCTTCTACGATTTTTACCGCACACACTTTCGTTCAATGCTAAATTCACAATTCCTTTATGTCTAAGAATGTGTCCTACCAATTAATTCCTTCTTTTAGTCAATGTATGTCAAAAATTTATTTTTTCTCGAATCCTGTTCAGTACGTCCTCATTAGTTATGCGATCTATCCACCTAATCTTGAGCATTCTTCTGTAGCACCATATTTCAAAAGCCTCTATCATCTTCCTGTCTGATTATTTATCGTCCGTGTTTCACTCCTGTACGAGGCAATACTCGACACAAATGTCTTCAGAAAACATTTCCTTATACTTGAATTCCTCTTTTTCACAAACGCTTTTCTTTCCATTGCCATTCTGCATTTTATATCCTCTGTATTGCAACCATGATATGTTATTTTACTGCCCAAGTAACGCCGGTCGCGGTGGCCGAGGGGACTGAGGCGCTCCAGTCGCGGTCTGCACGGCCACTACGGTCGGGGGTTCGAATCCCCCCTCGGGCATGGATATTTGTGCCGTCCTAGTTCGTAAGTAGTTCATAAGTAGTTTGTAAGTTTAGGGACTGATGACCCCATAGTTAAGTCCCATAGACTATACAAACATTTGAACATTTTGAGCCAATGTGGCCTGGGGCCCAAACAAAGTGTACCCAATAGCCATACTTACTGAGTGCAAAGATTGAGTTGTGAATGATATGCTTCAAGATGTGGGAAGAAAAACACTGTCTGAGGGCTTGTAGGCCACTTAGGGAATTTCTACATATGACATACGACTTCCTGGGGCATGCTCGTATGTGGTCAAGAGCACGAGATATGGCGATCAGTTTGACAGTGAATACCGTACAGCAAGGAGCTTTATTCAATGTCATTGCCGTGAACATAGGCGTAACCAACTCTGCCATCTACAAGGGAGGCATCAGTGTATATCACTTGTGTGCCATGGAAGGTGTCAGGTATTGCCAGAAACTGGAGATGGAGTGTTTGCGGTGAAACTAACGCCTTTGGATCGCAGGACATTTGCAGGTGGAGCTTCAAGCGAGGGATGGACCAAGGAATGGTATGGGATTGGCAGGAGAATGCGGAAGGGAGAGATAGGGACTCGAGTGAAGAGAGGAGAGTGCGAACACGGACCACGATCGGAAGACCTGATCTCGATCGACGTTGTGGGGAAGGAAGGGCAGCAGCTGGAAACAGAAGCTTGCGGTTTGGATGGTGAGGCATAGCATTACTCGAACAATATAAGAGACGAGAAACTGTTGCCCGCGAAAAGTCAAGAGAGGGATCCCAGCATCAGCAAAGAGGCTTGGCACAGTGCTTGTGCAGAAAGCCCCCGTTGCTAGGTGAATACCACTATGAAGACTGGAATCGAAGATTAAGAATGCTGATGGTGCTGCAGAGTCATAAACCAGGCTCCCGTAATCAAGCGTTGATTGTATCAGGGTCTTATAAAGTTGCATGAGGGTGGAATGGCCAGCTCACCAAACAGTGTGACTCAGGCAGCGGAGAATATATAGATGTCGCCAGCACTTTTGTCTCATCTGACGAAGGTGTGGCCCCCAAGTGTGTCAGTTGTCAAATACCATGCCAAGAAACTGATGCGTCTCTTTGACAAGAAGCAATGCACCGGCCAGGTATAGCTCTGTGTCCGGGTGAACTACCCGAAGGCGACAGAAGTGCATTACACGGCTTTTCTGTGCGGATTACTGGAAACCATGGGCAGAGGCCCATGATTCAGCTTTTCAGATGGCTCCCTGCAGCCGCCATTCCGCGACACTAACACTAAATGAGCTAAAATATAGACAAAAGTCGTCGCCAAACAATGAGAAACAGACCGATGACCCCTCAGCCGCAGCAAGATCGTTTATTGCAACTAAAAATATAGGTACACTGAGAACGTAGCACTGTGGGACACCATTCTTTTGAATATGCGGTGAGCTAAAAGATGCACCTACCCTAACTCGAAAATAGTGGAGCGGGAGGAAGTCCTTTATGAACGTCGGAAGGGGAACACGTAAGCCCCAGTCGTACAGCATAACCTGTATATCGTGGTACTAGGTGGTATTGTACACCTTGTGAAAATAGAAAAAGACTGCAAGCAAGTGCTCACGCCTGGTGAAAGCAATGCACGTGGCTGACTCCAGAGACACAAGGTTGTCTATTGTGGAACAATCTTAGCAGAAGCCCCTCTGTTGTGCAGCGAGCAGTCCCCGGTCTTCAAGAATCCACATGAGTCGCCGACTCACCATACGTTCAAAGAGCTTACACAGAACTTAAATGAGGCTAATCGTTCAATCCCTAGTGTCCTCCAGGGCACCGACCTACGACAGAGAAAACCAGAGGATTTCAGGACTGTGAGCTCAACAGCGGAAACAATGGCCCTGGTTGCTTGATCAACACACATATCAACATCATCTGGGAGTGGAGGTGTTACTTTCGCAGCCAAGGTGTAAGGGACAATCTGGGCAGGCGGCCTGCAGGTGGAGACTGTGGGAGCGACAGGAAGGTGGGGGAATGGTCGCTTCCTCAAAGGTCATCATGGACCCTCCAAGTAAGGTGTGTGACTACGATCAGGCTACATACAGATATATCTATGGCTGAATAGGTGCCACGCGCCACACTAAAATGAATGGGGGCACCAGTGTTCAGTGGGCAGTGGTCTTGCTGCGCCAAAAGGGTCTCAACATCCCTACCATGGCCAGTGATCTGGGTTCCACCCAAGTGCATGATGGGCATTAAAATCCCTCAGAAGAAGAAATGATGGGGAAGTTAAGCGACCAAAGGACAGCTATAGACACGACCTCATCTGGGTGAAGGTAAATACTGCATATAGTGAATTCCTGTATGGTCCAGATTCTAACTGCTACCACCTCGAGAGATGTGTGGAGATGCACAGAGGCACTAGGAATGGTTGCGAGATCGTAGACATAGACACCGCCAGATACTCTGTCACAGATGAGTCGGTTTTTGTAGTAGCCCCGATTGCCACAAAGGGCACGTGCCCGCTGAGCAGGAAACCAGGTTTCCTGGAGAGCTAACGAAGTGTCGGGGAGAGGCACAGTAATTGTCGCAGCTCAGCCAGATGGTGAAAAAAGGCGCCGCAATTCCACTGGGGAATTACATTTTCTCCAAGCTGAAAGGCCATGACATAAAAAAGGAAGCAGGTTATTCCATGGGAACACCTGCTGCCAACTGCTCCAAATCTGCAGGATTGAGAACCATGGGTTCTGGTGATCCAGTCATGTCGATATCCTCGTAGGACATGGGGATCTCCACCTCATATTCAGAATCAGAAGATATAAGAGAGTGTGGTTTTAGAGCCACTTTTTCTTTGCTTTCTTCTTCTTCTTCTTCCCTGGCCCTTTGATGTGAAGGGCTGGGTGGGCTTCTGGAGAGTGGCATCGTGGACTGAAGAAGAGCCGAAAGCTCTTCGACCATCCCAATGGGCCGATGCAACTATTGCCTGACCAAGCTAGGTGGCGCAGTGGCTACCTCAAGCCAACTACCTGTAAGTTTTCCGTGATTTCCCCAAATCACTCCAGGCAAATGAAATGCCCTGATAGTTCCTTTGAAAGGGCACGGCCAATTTCCTTCCGCAACCTTACCCAAAAATCCGAGCGTGATCTCTGTGTCTAAGGACCACGCTGTCGACGGGACGTTAAATCCGAATCTTTCTTCCTTTCAAGGCAAATACGTTGTTCTCTCGGCCCTGCATTCTCGTACAGTTGTGTTACTCACCATGATTCAGGAACTCTTCAGAAGAAGACTGCATATGGACAATGTGGCGACGTCTGGAGTACTTCGGACATTTAGCATGGGGGACTGATGGCCTAGCAGGTTAGTCCCCTCAAAATCCCAACAACAAGTTAGCATGGTAACAAATCATATTCCACGAGTCATGAATGATGCCCAACAAGAATGCACACAGAAAGTGTAACGACTTCTGAAACAACGTGAACCGTTAGAATGGTGACCACAGTTGCAGTTCACCTTGGTGTGTCAGCAGAGGGAAGGCAATGATAGAGGTGTGCTCACCCACACCACTGAGCACTTGCGTGGCTACAAATCGTGGTTCAGGCACGTGCTGGTTCTATGTACAACATCACGCTCTACATTTCTTTGTGTGGACGCCCCGAAGCGGACGAAAGTAGTCAGACTGCGTTTTTAATCGTTATATGGTCCCGGCACCTGGATTCATGTATTCGGTGCCAATGGTAAAAACAACATGATTACCTCTGGTTTGCATTGCTGGTCATTTGAACAGCAGACGATTCATTTATGACATGTTAAGGCCAACGGCTGTGCACTATCTTCAAGGCCTCAGTGACGTTACCGACGAGATAATGCTAGATCGCATGACGCCCTTACTGCCCTGACCTACCTAGGTGCAGACCGTGTCCGGTTGTTGCCCTAGTCTTCCCGTTCTCCAGTTCTCTCATCTAATGAAAACATCTTGCCGAGACACAGCACTATCATCACTCGCCAACTACTGCGGATTATGAAATCAGCCACAGAGTTGAGGGATCATGCAATCATTTACTAGTGTCTGAAATTCAAGCTCACTTCGACTCCATATCCAGATGGATTAGAGTTACACAGTAAGATGTGGCAGCTCTGAGTACTAAGTTTTTCTTCCTGTATACTCCCATGTTGTTAATGAGATATTTTTCCTATTATAATGAACACGCACAGAAAGTAAAATTTTGTTACCTCTTATACTTCAAAATCGTGCGATTATGCTTACCACCAGTGTGTTACTTTACTTGTGAATCTTTAAGGCGAAATTATTGCACTCTGAGGTGACAAAGGGCATTATACGGTGATATGCACAGATGATGGAGGTATTATCGCGTATAAAAGTTATCAAAGATAGCACGTTGGCAGAGTTGTCATATGTACTCCAGTAATTCACGTCAAAAGGTGTCCGACGTGATTATGGCCGAAAGACGAGAATTAACAGACTTAAACGCGAATTGGTAGTTGGAGGTAGAAGCACAGTGCATTGCATTTCGGAAATCGTCAGGGAATCGAATATTCCGAGATTCATACTGTCAAGAGTGTGCCGAGAATACCAGATTTCAGCCAGAACCTCAGTGCTGACAAACAACACTGTGTGAAGTTACCGCAGAATTCAATATGGGACCTAGATGAACGTATCACTTACGATAGTTCGGTGCATTTTGGATTTAAGCTCATGTTTGATAGCCGGCCGCGGTGGCCGAGGGTACTGAGGCGCTCCAGTCACGGTCTGCACGGCCACTACGGTCGGGGGTTCGAATCCCCCCTCGGGCATGGATATTTGTGCCGTCCTTAGTCTTAGCTAGTTCGTAAGTAGTTTGTAAATTTAGGGACTGATGACCCCGTAGTTAAGTCTCATAAGCTATACAAACATTTGAAACATTTGAACATGTTTGATACGGATCAGGAACTGTGTAAGTGACCAACCGAGCTAACAAGCCTTCGGGCTACTAGAGTGATCATCATTTCGGCCAATCAAGAGACAAATCGCTTCCCACCAACTTAATCGTGCAATGAATTGAACAATGTGAATAGAATGGCCCAGGTAAATAAGTTCCACGTGGTGGAGCTTGAAAGGAGTATTAAAGGTTTAATAATTACAAGAGGTTCATCTAATTTATAAATTAAAACATCTTTGTCCAGTTTAAACAAAATTTATTACGTTTAACCCTTCATAGCACATACATAAACAAAGAAGCAAGAATAGCTTGTTAGCGTGATTAATAAAAAGCGAAGGGAACTGCCAGTTACGAACATGGAAACAAATTTAAACAAAAAAATCGCAGTTTCGTTTATTTAATGATTGACGACCGGTTTCTATGTGATATTCCGTCATCTAATGGTCGCATATATTTGTTTATTCAATGAGGTCCGCGAGGCCGTTCCCCGCCGGAGATTCGAATCCCCCCTCGGGCATGGATGTTTGTGTTGTCGTTAGTATGAGGTAGTTTATAAGTAATTTGTAAGTTTAGGGTCTGATGACCCCTCAGTTAAGTCCCATATGCTTGACAAACATTTGAAAATCAATGTGGTCATGTTTTTAAAGAGGCTCTTTCAAGCAGTCCACAGTAGAACATGTGAATTTTATGCCTTTTCTAAGTGCAATGTTGCACTTTCAGTTTACCCCCCATCGTTTTAAAAACATGACCACATTGAATAAATAAATATATGCGACCAGAAGATGATGGCATAGCACATCGAAACCGGTCGCCAATCAACGCACAAATCAAACTGCGATCTTGGCCTTTTTTTTTTTTCCTTTTGGCGCTAATCAATTGGCAAAGTATGATCAATGAAGTATTAAGTTCAAATGTTCAAATGTTTGTAGAGTCTATGGGACTTAACTACGGGGTCATCAGTCCCTAAACTTACAAACTACTTATGAACTACTTACAACTAAGGACGGCACAAATATCCATGCCCGAGGGGGGATTCGAACCCCCGACCGTAGTGGCCGTGCAGACCGTGACTGGAGCGCCTCAGTCCCCTCGGCCACCGCGGCCGGCCGAGTATTAAGTCACAGGACCTAATTAAGTTTAAAAGTTGTGCACCAAAAATGGCCAACTGACCACTTTCATATTCCGACAATTTTAACAAGTCGGAGGGTTGACTCCTGATTATGGCAAAGTCTCTACAACACGAATTCATGTTATTTACGTGTGTAATATGCGCCGTGGAATTTGATCGGAACGACGGCTCACTCCCATGAATTGTCAGTTCTGTAAGATAACGTCCACCCTCCGCCCCCTCTCCCCGCAAAGACGAAATGCAGCTACTGACCCAAGGTGTAGCAAAGCCAATGCAGTGAGCGTTCAGCTACGATGTACTCTCTTCTGCAAGAAGGAAGTTAGTACCAAGACTAAGTCAGTAGTGTAACATTCAATCTTTCGAGCAATTTTGTTGCATGGGAGTGAAAGCTGGGTGGATATAAGTTGCAAGTTATATCTGTGTGTCCATATTTGCACTATGGAGCGGGGGCTATTATTTGGCACTAGGGGAGTACATATGTTCATCGTACAGCAATTCGTTGAGCAGCAGGAACGTCCAGTCGTCCAACTTAGTAAGTGACTTTGTAAGAGATGCGAACAACGGCAGAAAGGTGTCCATAATGACGAAATCAAAGAAAAATTAGAATGAACACTATGGATTAAGTAGTTAGAGCGAACAGACTTAAATGGTGGGGTCATGTTACACGCATTGGGTTCGGTCAAGAATGATTCTGAAGTAACGGGATGCATCTGGATGCAGATGAGGCATCGATGTTAGTATTCAATAGGGGATCATGGAGGAATTTTATAAGGGGGACTATGCTCCAGATTCGACGACAAAAGGAATAATCAGTCTTAAATGATGATGATGTTGATGACACTCTGATTCATCGCACTGCAGACGCCGCGCTGGAGTAGCCGAGCGTTCCAAGGCGCCTAGCTGCGGAGCGCGCCGCTGCTCGCCTTCGGAGGTTCGTGTCCTCCCTTGGGTATGGGTGTATTTGTTGTCATTAGCATAAATTAGTTCAAGTAGTTTGTAAGCCTAGGGACTGATGACCAGAGTAGTTAAGTCCCAAAGATTTACAAACATTCAAGCTCTGCAGACAACCTTAGGAAATTATGCTGTAAAGTTTTCATTGTTGTCAACTTACGAAACATAGTGTCCATAATGATCACATTTAGATATTATGTGAATTGAATAAGACGCTCAACAGTTGCTTACTATTCAATGTTTAAATTCATGCACGACCGGTGTAGGAATCTAGAATTCCATCACCTGGCGCAGAGTGGGTTTGAAGAACAGGTCCCCCTGCAGGCAGACTAGCCCCAGACAAAAAATATACCCCAAAACTATTAATAATTATTGTAGTTTCTTACGCAGCCATGTTTACATTGGACGTTATCTGGTATACCAAACATATCTAACTTGAAACAGTTTTCACCCCCAGGCGCGGGCCCTAAGTGCATTGCTAACTTCTGCTACGTGGCTAACCCACCACCGCAAATCCCCGGGGGGAAGGCGAGGGTTTTTTCGAGAAACACCATTGAGGAATTTTAGAGGGCTGGCGTTTGAAGCTCACTGCAGAACTATATTTCTTCCGCTTATTTGCATTTCGTATAAGGATAACAAAGAGAAATTAGGGCTCGTACTGAGACACATAGCCATTTTCCCTAAGTCTATTTGGGAGTGGAAGGAAATTACTAGTAGTGGTACGAGGTAGCCTCCGCCATCCACCATACATTGTTTGCGGAGTATTTATGCAGGTGAAGATAGAGGCTAGACATTCAGATAAAGTGAATTCAAACGGTACTGTGAAACTGATTGCCGTTGGTGCTGTGTTTTTTGATTAATATTTCGTTCGGCTTGATTTTAGCAGCAGCATACATCGAAAAACTAGAGAATGAAAGGAGAAGGCTTGAACTGCGTGAGCCTATAAGAGCATTTATGTCACTGTGCTTTTCTCTCCACTAGTCTCTCAAGTTTTCGTTTATATCTGCTGTGATTTCTTGTCGTCTCTCCCAGAGTGTCTATCTGACCTTGTAGAAAATAGTTTCTTCAGGAGTTTTTTCAGCTAAACGCAAAAATAAATAAAATAACGAACACTGTAAGTTTGAATTAAACGAAAAGTTTACTGATGGTGATTCGAAGGCTGACTCACTCCGCTTTTTAACGTTGCAGATCAGGGACGTTCGATAATTTCGCAGAATCTACTGCTCCGGGGTCAGTCACTGTACTAGTAATGAGTTCTTTGAAGCTTTTTCACATGGGAAACGTTCGATCTGAAATTTCCTAGTTTCGTATATAGCTATCTGGAATTAAACCTCAAGTTCCCCCCAATGACACACTAGAAAAATTTGATTAAATTGATAAAAATGCAATAGGAAAAGACGGGACATCTGTATCGTACGCCAGTAAGAACAGTGACACAACTCAAAAATGCAGATCTTGAGAAAAGCTTCACTGTTCTTGCCGTTGACGAATCGTGAGCTAACCTACAACAAAAATGGCACTACTGTTCTCAGACGGCCAAAGTACGAGAAAAGACCTGACGGTTTTGTGTTCATCGAAGCTCTTCAGATGATTTTTCAGTGATCAGCTAAAAATTACCCTTTCTTTTTACTTGCGTCTTTTTTCTTGCCGGGGTGCGAAACTTGTTTTTTATTCTTTTTTTTTTCATTTCGTATATGCCACCAATATGAGGTAGCGATGGACGGCTGGAGGTGTTAATTCATTTGGAGATTCAGTGTTCCACCTAAGTATAATTTATTTTTGACAGCATTCGAAAGTTCCATGTTTCCCTTTCTAGCCATTACTCTCGGCTTGCGTTTCCAGTTTTTAGTGATGATCACATTTGCTTTACATTGGGAAAGATCTGACCGGTATATTAGATATTTAAGATTTCTATTTAGAAATGGAAAATGAAACAAAGAGGATTAGAATCTGAAAATCATTGAAGCTGTCTCTTAAATTTACCCTATTGCACAATTGTATCACTTCTGATAATGTCAACACAATATTCGTCACGATAAATCTAATATATGAAAATGAATGTTTGTTGTTTGTTTGTATTTTATGCGCTGCAGAACCGTTCATCCGATTGCCATGAAAGTTTCTCAACATATTACTTGCACTTTCGCGAAAGATATAGGCATAATTATATCACTGCACGACACATGGTTCAGGAGATGTGACGTCATAAACAATGAAATGTGCGGAAAACTGCTAGATCACGCGAAAATATTGCATATGTCCTCCTCAATCACAGGTCCGACTTCAACTAAATTTGTTGCACATATTCCTCACCGTGAGGTAACAGTTACTGTAGGGGTAAGAACCTATGACACATAGTACACGACCATCGGTAACTGCCCTCATGGATGTGAAATCAAAGTAACAAAATTTTAAATGTTCAAATGTTTTAAATGTTTGTATAGCTTATGGGACTTAACTATGGGGTCATCAGTCCCTAAACTTACAAACTACTTACGTACTAGCTAACACTAAGGACGGCACAAATATCCATGCCCGAGGGGGTATTCGAACCCCAGACCGTAGTGGCCGCGCAGACCGTGACTGGAGCGCCTCAGTCCTCTCGGCCACCGCGGCCGGCAACAAAATTTTAAGCATATTTAAATTTAAAAGGGAATACAAATTGTTAGGAAATAATAAATGTTCAATATACTTAGCCTATTGCAGCCATTCATCATCACATAAAACTGAAAATAAAAAGTCTAGTACTCTTAGTAGGATCCTCCTGGATGCGGTCCTGAATTCTTTCCTCAGCTTCCAATCTACGATCGGCGCGATGTGGGCCTATGCCTTCTGCGCGGAGCAGTGAAGAGCCAGCACCTCTCAATCTAAGGAAATTAAATACGTACTAGTTAGTTTTATTCTGTCATGATGTAACAAAGGAAAGCGTATCAGAACAGAAGATACGTTTAGTATACAGGTGAAAATAAAACAAGTACAGGTAACTACTGTACTTTATTAAGAAGTAAATGCACAGTAATCGCGTAGAAGTAGAGAATTACAACGACACAAACATTGGTGAACAGCAGCAAATGTCTCTTGTGAATGAAGTCGTCGTCGTGGGAAGCGTTCTCGATAAATTCGTACAGCTGCCCTCACAACACCTTTTGCATCGCCATAAATTAAATGAATATCGCATAGTTGAGCAACAGTAAATCTCCCTTGCATCCGAACATTTAACAGAGTTGCAATAACGTCTGCCCAGGTTACTCGACGACTGTCGTCGCTCGGCGTATTACAATGACATAGCCACTTAGGTCGTAGTTGCCTGTGAGTTTACGATTCACGCTCGCGATGTCAGTACACGCAGAGGGCAATAACAGCAACCGATTGCTTTCGTGCGTACACTACAAGTTTGGCGGCTTATACCGTTTACAGCTGTCTTGGATTCCTAGTTGCAAAGTGCTGTTCAGAAGAGATCTCCACCTCCTTGTACTCTTGCGGATTTATGGACAGTCGTGAACGATGCTTGGTGTCAGTTACCTCCAGCACTGCTTCAGACTAGTGCTGGAAACGGAGCGGTTGTTCCAGCGGCGGAGATTTCACGCCTCCGGCTACCTCCGGTTGGACGTGTCGAATCGAGCAGACGCCATTTTGGAGATGAATCTTGCCGTATTTGTTTGATTTGGCAGTGTATTTTGCGTATCACGAGAAGATGCGGTTTCCCAGCATCAATTCCATGAGTATAAAGCTTGATCGAACTATTCCAACACGAATTTGTTATAATAAAAGTTGTGTAAGTTGTGTAAAAGTACAGTTATTGATGAAAGTTTCACGATGGCCTTATAAGACTCATGACGTACGAAAAAAAAATTACATTGATTCCAACGGAGTGCAGCTTAACTCAGTAGCGTTGTAGTTTGTCGAGTGTACGGTCCTGTGTACAGTCTCGCCGCGGACGCGGTCGAGTGCACACCGCTGGGTTGTTTACGCCAGCGTGCGCGCCGGCGGAGCCGCAGCCTGTTGACGGTTATTGTGAGTATTCAAAAAATGTTCAAATGTTTGTAGAGCTTATGGCACTTAACTACGGGGTCATCAGTCCCTAAACTTACAAACTACTTATGAGGTAGCTAATACTAAGGACGGCACAAATATTCATGCCCGAGGGGGGATTCGAACCCGACAGTAGTAGCCATGCAGAACGTGACTGGCGCACCGCAGTTCGCTCGGTCACCGCGGCCGGGTTGTGAGTATTGCTCTCCGACTGTAGTATGGAAACTCTAGTTCGAACACGCACCCTGAAGTTCGCATTTAAATACGGATACGTGCGACCGACAATTTCGGAACTGAACGATTGGTTATATGATAAGATTCACCTAGAAGACGACGACGTTGTAGGCTTTGCTTATGATTTCGTAGCCAATGCTGTATATGTGCAAGTTCGAAATGACGATATCTGCCTGCGAACTATGACTCGAACTGAAAAAATCAAATGTTCAAATGTTTGTTAAGCTTATGGGACTTAACTACGGGGTCATCAGTCCCTAAACTTACAAACTACTTATGAACTACATACGAACTAGGACGGCACAAATATCCATGCCCAAGGGGGGATTCGAACCCCCGACCGTAGTGGCCGTGCTGACTGTGACTGGAGCGCCTCAGTCACCTCGGCCACCGCGGCCGGCACTAGAACTGACGGAAAGGCCGCGTTCGCTCAATCAAATGGCGCAATTAGTGAGGTTACAATAACTTGTTCCGGACTTGGCCTCAAGTTGATGCGTATTTACAACCTACCGTTTGAAGTCAACTTAGATCGTATACGAGAGGCTCTCTTCCCTTACAGGTCGGTGCTTCAAATTCAAAGAGAAAAATGGGCAGGTCTTAGGCACTTTAACGTTGACAACGGCGTAAAAATCGTAAAGATTGATTTGAAAAAACATATACCGTCTTATAACATAGTACATGGGTTCAAAGGTATTGTCACATACGACGGACAACCTCGTACCTGCGCTCATTGAAAGCACATGAAAGTAGCATGTCCACAAGCAAGACCGCGACAATTGCCTCGCGAGGTACAGTAGTTACCACTGACCGGGCGCCACCTGCGGGTACTAGAACGTACGCACGAGTTGATCATGCTTGAGACACGGACAGCGCTGATCTTTCCGAACACGGCGACGAACAACAGAAACAGACCGCCGAACAGGAAGTCGTGTTGGCCGAGACTCATATAATTCCCTCCGCCGCTGCATCAAACGATTCCGCACCCAACACCTACGTGCCGGAACACTCCTCCGCGAAGGAGTTGGAGAATGTATCACTACACTTCCTCGACACCACGGCGACGGAAGTATTGCAACAGTTTGAAGCTCCACCCACGCTGCAACCGTTACAATCTGTCTCAGTGCCTACAGGGTGCTATGGTGGTGGTGACAGACATTTAGAAAGTCCGCAGAATCCAGTCAGCGAAGTAGGAAGCCTAAAACAGAAGGCGTCTAAAATCAAACGACCCTGAGGATACAAAGTCAGAGCGAAACTCAGGAACTGGACACGAAACCACAGCGCGTGAGAAAAATACTCAAAAAGGATGGGTCTGATGAGTCATCTCACGAGCAAGATCGTCCACAACCTTCGTGCCCGGAGACGGAGGACACTCGGATGAACGTCGATGTAGAAGACTCCGCGGTTATCGACACTGCACCGTCCCTCCCAAAGATCTATTAGCCGGACGAAGTCGGTGATTAATTGCAACCCCTACAATCATGCAAGACTTTAACTGAGCCACTTTAAACATCAACAGAATAGAGTCCGACGTCAAATTCCAATGACTTAAGGATTACCTACAAGCTGCAGATATAGATATCGCGTTAGTACAGGAAGTGCGTACTAAAAAATAGGACAGATATTTGGTTGCACCTCCATAATTAATATTGGACCCGAAGCTGGTACCCCGATTTTATGTAAGGAAGGCATCCAGTTTACTACAGAAGTCCTGTTACGCTCGGGTAGAGGAATCCCCATGAGTACACAAGATTTGTTACTGGTCAATATTTACGCGCCATCAGGAAGCAACAATAGACAACAGAGATGTGATGTTTTTCGGGACGAAATAGTCACACTCTTCACAAGAGAACGTTGCAAATTAATTTTAGCTGGAGATTTTAATTGTTTTTTACGTAAGCAAGATCAAGCTCCAAATTTTAACTTTTGCGAGGAGCTGCAACACTTTATTAGAGGCATTCAACTCACGGACACTTGGATACATCTCCGGCCACACGCCGTTGCGTACATATACATCAGCCGTGTGTCTCAAAGTAGAATCGACAGAATTTATGTAAACGAGGATTTTAAAACCAGTATTATGGACTGTGCGATGTGGCCGCTCAGTTTTAGTGATCACAATGCTTTTCAAGTAGCCCTGAGACACACACCACAGAAGACCTTTCAGGGACGCGGACTGTGGCAACTGTCTCCCTCATTAATGACGATTCTCTCCAACAAACGATCGAGAACACCTGGCAACGATGTCTTCAGCGAGTACCGCGTTACGCCAGACGTATTGAATGGTGGCTGGAGTGCGCCAAACCACAGCTAAGAAAATGTATTATTCAGTTCGCTAAGGAAAGAGCGCATTGGAAGAAACGATCACTCGAATACTTCTTTTCGCTCCTTCGTGATTTATATAACAAACCGACATCCACGGCTGCGGACGTAATCAAAATAAAAGACACTGAAGCAAAAATAGTGGCGCTTACGAGACAATCCTTGGAAGCCATCAGAATACGACCCAGAAATGTCAACGACATAGCACACGAAAATATTTCCATCTTCCACGTAATAAAGGAAACGAAAAGAGCAAGACGACAAATGTTACACAAGCTAACGGATGAGCAGGGAAAGGAGCATACACATCAAGGTGAAATCATGGCATACATTGCAAGATATTTTACGAATCTCTTCGCTGCATCGGCGACGGACTTGAACGTAATGCGGACGTTCTTATCAAATACCACGCAAGGAATAGCGGACGAGGATAACGCAGAGTTGTTGGAGAACATAACTTGTGCACAAATTGCAGATGTTATCGCAGAAGCGGCACGAAACAAAGCTGCTGGTTCAGACGGTCTGCCTATAGAATTCTACGACCGGTTTTGGTATTTACTCGGACCTCAACTCACCGAAATGTGTAACGAGTTAATGTCCAGCATTGACTTTCCTTCGAATTTCAGGAAGGCATCCCCGTTCTCATTCCGAAAACCCAGAATGCTGGCGAAATGCAGAATTTTAGACCAATCACGCTTCTGGACACGGATTTTAAGATACAGACTCGTCTCTTGAACAAGAGAATGAAACCGTTCCTTTGCAAGATTATTGGTTATTACCAGAAAAGTGCGGTTACTGGGCGTTCAGTGTTGACCATATTCGCCGAATACAGAGACTTAATTTACCTCACCTGGATATGTAGAAGCAAAATGGCACTGGCTTTCCTCGACTTCGATAAAGCTTTTGACAGAGTCGACCACAACTTCTTATTTCAAGTTATGAGGACTATGAGCTTCAGCCTTCGATTTACTTCAATCATCAGGCATTGCATTTGCCATACGACATTCAGATGCAAAATTAATGGTCAACTCACTCCATCTATTACACAGCAGCGCAGTATCCGACAAGGTTGTCCACTGTCTACGACTTTGTATGCGATAGCTGTGGAACCACTCCTCAGAACTTTATACATCAACTTTCAAGGGTTACAGATTTTCAATACAAGAACAGTATGCCAAGCCTACTCCGACGACTTCAGCGTCCTTGTCAGCTCCAGCGAAGAACTCGATACCACCAAGAGGATAGTTCAAGAGTATACTCATGCTTGTGGTGCCAGGGTGAACTACCGGAAGTCTCAGTTGCTATTATTAGGACCGCATAAAGACTACATTGCATCTACGTGGCTTCCTATAGCCGAGACCAGAAAACGGTTGGAACTGATTCTCGCGGCTAACTCCCGTATCATGGTACAGCTCAACTGGCAAGAAAAACTTAACATCATACGTGCAAGTTTACGGGATAATTCTACAAGAAGTTTAGACCGCATACAAAAAGCCTTATTCATCAATGGTTATGTCTACAGTAAAATTTACCACGTAGCTGCAACTTTACTTATCCCCAACACCGCAGCTCAGAAAATGACGGCCAGTGCATGTTGATACTTGTGGAGAGGCAACATATTTAAAGTTGCTTTTCATACAGGGTCACTTAGTTGCAGTGAGGGAGGCCTCGGGCTCAAAAATTTGGAAGCGCAGTGTACGGCACTATTTGTCAGCAGAACCATCAAAAATTTGGCAGGCCATTACAATACGATCACCAAAATTTTGTTTATATGCTTAGAACCCGCGGACAAGGCTGTACCAGTCAACCTCGTCCGTATCAATCCGGAACTGGAACACGTCAGAAAATTTTACTTAGAAGTTGACTATATACGTGCACATCAACGGACTTACGATACTGCATCTCTATATCGCACATTCAATGACATAGTGCCAGCTCTTGGACAAAGAAGGAAGGCTGCCTTTTCTAGATGGTTTAGTACAACGGAAAACCGATGGGCGTCTCGGCCACTCGGTATACTGCAAACCAACGCACACGGATTTGTATCTCAGCGCACAAAGTTTCCACCATCCAGTTCAGAAGAGAGCCGTTCTAAACACGTTAATATACAGAGCAAAAACTGTTTCTGACGAGGACCATTTGGAATCCGAAATTCATCGTCTCAAGTATGTGTTCCGTAAAAACGGCTATGGTGCACGTGATATAAAGACAGCGTTTGCAAAGAACCGGAAACGGGATAATACTGAAGATCCAAGTGATGGACAACTGACGGCGTTCCTGCCTTTCTGTGGAGCCACATCGATCAAAATACGCAGAGTTCTGGGGGTACAAGGTATAAGATCGATTTTACGACCACCTAGGAAAATTAAGGAGATGCTGCGCCCTGTTAAGGATAGCCTCGGCCTTAGGATCCCTGGAATATACAACATACCGTGTGAGTGCGGAAGTAAAATTATATTGGTCAGTCCATTCGTACCATTTCCGAACGCTGTAACCAGCCTCATATTAAAAACCGTGAACTGGAGAAATCAGCGGTCGCTGAGCACAGCCTTCCAACAGACATAAAATTTTGTTCGACGAAACAAAACTTTTGTCCCAGGCCTCCACATACTGGGACTCGGTAATCAAAGAGGCTGTAGAAATAAGAATGTGTGAGAACAACTTCAACCGTGATAGCGGGTATAATCTTAGCGGTGTTTGGAAACGAGCGTTCGATACAGAAATGCAGCAGAGACACGTCGCGCAACGTCTTAGATACTACGGGAGGGGTGGCGCTACCAGTGGAGACGTAGACTGAATTTGTGACAGCGTGACGTAGCGGCCGACCAATCAGAAGACGACCAATCAGAAGCCGTCCATGGGCTATTTAAGGCCACCACAGCACCAGCACTGTCAGTCAGCGGCTCCTGACGAAGAAGATGGAGGATATCTTCGAAAGCTTGAAATTTTACCAAGATTTGAGGCGGCAAGAAGTCCGAGAAAGTTTTATACAGAAGTGTCGTCGTCAAAGACTTCGTACTCATGTCAAAACGTAGTCCGGATGTGTGGTAGTTTTTTGAGACTGCGGATTACGATGCCAAAACGCTACATTTAAACTGTGTGGACGACTGTATGCCGCAGTTAGAGAAACATCTGATCTTTAAGACTATTTAAAAGGATTTCATAAAGATTCCTACAGTAACAAAGGCAAAACAATATTGAAGTGCTTAAGAAGGGCAAAGAAAGTGACAATAAAAAGAAAATTCACAATACCTTCGACCTTGACATATGTCATGATTTCCACATTGCAACCATTCGTAACTGTGGAAGACATGGAGAGGTAACTGCAAAGATTTCTTTCGAAATTTTACTCTTAAACTAGCACAAGTAAAGCGACAAAAAAGATGATAAAACAGAACACTAATATCACTTCGTTCTTTGACGCTTATATACAGTTTTTGAATGATTGTTGAGGACAAACTATTCGACTACGTAACAGGTATTCCTTAGCTTGCAATGTGATACTTTCGGTTTTAATATTGTTATGTATAGACGCTTGTCTCCAGTTACGCGGTCATCTCATTATTCTGTGTTCACTATCTTCAAATTGATAAAAGAAAACAAGAGACAAATTTGTATGAAGGTGGAAAGACACTGTGTAGACATTAACAGATTCGAGAGTTTTTGACAGTAATCTATAAAAACACCATCTGATAAGAAATATATGACATGTACAAATGTATTACCTCAAATAATAATAACAATAAATTTTTGTAGTAGAAGTGGGAAAGGAAAAGAAATTTTGACAATTACGGAGAACTAAAATTTCCAGACTTGTTGGGAATCGAACACAGGACCGTACACTCAACAAACTAACTTTTTTCTTTTTTTGTGATTTGAACACGCTAGCGGGTAAACAATGTTCCAATGCCTTTGTTGCAGTTCGTACTCATTTTTAACAATTGCCGTCCCTTGTAGGGACGATTAAAAGTCCAACGCGCTATCTACTGCGCCAATTTTTTTATTTAATTTTGTGTGTGTCTTGTTTCGTTTATTTTATTAACGGGCCTCCTCTCCACCCCTTCAGCCCGGCCTTGCGCTCACTAATGTTCGCCTTCTTCGGTCGGCTTCAAATGCCATAAACAAAACATTTTTCTGCTGTAGGTACCAGTGTTCTATTACAAATCAAACCAATTGCGTCTTCCCTTCAAATCATAATACAAAACTAAAATGATGCTCTATGGAATAAATAAGAACTACCCACTCTTCGTGTAGCAAGAAGAAAAAATAAACTTGTAATTCAAACAAATGAAAATGATATTCATCACGTAAGTGAAACCTTTAAAAAGTTTTGGAACAAATTCCTGTATTTGGAACGCTTTTGTAGAACGTAATTCTGGTCGTTAATATAGTATATATAGTAATATAGTTAATCGCATAGTAAATAAACTGTCCAAAAAGACAAGTGTAACTATTATGTTTTGCGTCAGGGTGATATTTCCAACCAGGGCGTAATATGTCGTGTACAGTAATGTTCAGTACGGCGGTGTGAGTCATAAGAGCTAGTTGCCGACCAATCAGAAGCCGTCCATGGGCTATTTAAGGCCACCACAGCAGCAGCACTGTCAGTCAGCGGCTCCTGACGAAGAAGATGGAGGATATCTTCGAAAGCTTGAAATTTTATCAATAATTGAGGAGGCAAGAAGTCCGAGAAAGTTTTATACGTTTTGACATATGTAGAAACATTATTTTACGATTAAAAATGAAATTGTTACTCACATTAAGAATTCTATATCTACATACATACTCCGCAATTCACCGTAAGGTGCGTGACGGAGGATACACTGTACCACTACTAGGCATTTCCTTTCCTATTCCACTCCCAAATTGAACGAGGAAAAAAAGAATGCCTATATGCCTCCGTACGAGCCCTAATTTCTCTTATCTTGTCTTTGTGATCTTTACGCGAAATGTAAGTAGGCGGCAGCAAGATCGTACTACACTCAGCTTCAAATTCCGGCCCTCTAAATTTACTTAACAGAAATTCACGAAAAGAACGTCGTTTTTCTTCCAGCGATCCCCAATTGAGTTGCCGGAGCATTTCCGTGACACTCGCGCATTGGTCGAACCTACCGGTAACAAATCTAGCTGCTCGTCTCTGAACCGCCTCTATGTCTTCCTTTAAACTGACCTGCTGCGGGTCCCAAACACTTGAGCAATACTCAAGACGTGGTCGTACAAGCGTTTTATACGCGGTCTCCTTTGCAGGTGAAGTACATCTTCCCAAAATTCTCCCAATAAACCGAAGTCGGCTGTCCGCCTTACTCACAACTGTCCTTACATGCTCGTTCCACTTCATATCGCTCTGCAATGTTACGCCTAGATATTTGAACGACGCGACAGCATCAAGAAGCTCACTACTAATGCTGTATTCGAACATTATGGGATTGTTTTTTCTACTTATGCGCATCACCTTACATTTTTCTACATTGAGAGCTAGCTGCCAATCTTCGCACCAACTAGAAATTTTGTCTAAGTCATCCTGTATGCTATTACAGTCAGTTAAAGACGACACCCTCCCATACACCACAGCATCATCAGCAAACATCCGCAAATTACAACTTACTCTGTCCATCAGATCATTTATATAGATAGAAAATAATAGCGGTCCTATCACACTCCCCTGGGGTACGCCTGACGATACACTCGTCTCTGATGAACACTCGCCGTCGAGAACAACTTACTGCGTTCTATTACTTAGGAAGTCTTCCAGCCAGTCAAAAATCTGTGAACCTACTCCATAAGCTCGTATCTTCGTCAGCAGTCTGCAGTGTGGCACCGCGTCGAACGCCTTTTTGAAGTCGAGAAAAACACAATCCGCCTGTTGCCCTTCGTCCATGGCTCGCAAGATGTCATGTGAGAAAAGGGCAAGCTGAGTTTCACATGAACGATGTTTCCTAAACCCGTGCTGATTCATGGAAAGAAGCTTTTCTGTTTCAAGGAAATTTACTATATTCGAACTGAGAATATGCTCAAAAATTCTACATGAAACTGATGTCAACGATATTGGCCTGTAATTGTATGGGTCAGTTCTCTTTCCTTTCGTATATACGGGAGTCACCTGCGCTTTTTTCCAATCACTAGGAACTTTGCGCTGAATTAAAGATTCGCTATAAATGCAAGCTGAGTAGGGGGCCAACGCCGCAGAATAGTCTTTGTAAAACCGAACTGGTATTCCATCCGGACCAGCAGACTTTTTCGTATTTAGCTCTCTCAGCTGCTTCTCTACACCGGAAATACCTATTGCTATGTCCCCCATTTCGGAATTAGTACGTTGATCAAATGATGGTACATTTGTGCGGTCCTCCTGCGTGAAAGATTTCTTAAAGGTTAAATTTAGATCTTCAGCTTTCCGTTTGCTTTCTTCTATTACTGCCCCGGAATGATCAACGAGTGACTGGACAGTGGGCTTTGACCCGCTTATCGATTTTACATAGGACCAGAATTTTTTCGGGTTCTCGGAAAGATCTTTTGCTAAGGTATGGCTGTGATAATTATTGTATGCTTCGCGCATCGATCTTTTTATAGACGCACAAATCTCTACTAACTTTTGCCTGTCATCATTTGCTTTCTCAGCAGCTTTCTAACATTATTATTATACCACTGCGGATCTTTTCCATCCTTAATCGTCTTTACTGGCACATATTTCTCTAACCCTTTATTAACAATGCACTTAAATTTAGTCCACAATTCCTCTACATCCATAGTCCCGGAATTAAACGATGCCCATTCATTTTCTAAGTGCAATAGTAACATTTGCTTATCGGCTCTTCCCAACAAAAACACGCTCCTAGCCTTCTTGATTGGTTTATGAACTTCGGTCACCATCGACGCTATCACGATATCATGATCACTAATTCCTGTCTCTACACAGACATCGTTAATAAGGTGAGGCCTGTTTGTAGCCATTAGGTCTAGAATATTTCCATTGCTCGCGGGTTGCCGGTTTAGCTGCTCAAGACAGTTTTCGCAGAATGTGTACAAAAGTAGCTCGAAAGACTGTTTGTCTGTACCGCCTGAAATGTAACTAGCGAGGTCCCAATCTATACTCTTAAGATTGAAGTCTCCTCCGACTAATATTACATGACCCGGATACCTATGTACTACCTGGTGTAGACTTTCTTTGAATGATTCTAAAACTTCTACAGCAGCACTGGGGGGGGGGGGGGTCGGTAAAACACCCAACTATTAACTTTACTTCTTTTAGACCTGTTATATGTGCCCAGATAACTTCACAGTTACTTTCAACATCGATCTCAGTAGAAACAATATCTTTATCCACAGCGATGAACACTCCTCCTCCAGTTGTATCCGATCTATCTTTCCGATATACATTCCACGCTTCGCTAAATATTTCTGAACTTGTCACATCATGATTTAGCCAGATTTCGGTGCCTAAAACTATCTGAGCGCAATAACTTCCATGCAGTGCGGCAAATTCGGGAACTTTGTTTCGAATACTCTGTAAGTTTGCGGCTAATATTTTTATGTTCGAATTTTTGTTCCGAACGTGGCCTGAATTCGCTGTTTGAATGCTGACAGGCGAGTGCTCATCAGAGTTAGCGCCTAGCCTAAAAAAAACCATGTGCACTCCACAAGTACTCTGCTACCCGAGTAGCCGCTTCCTTAGTGTAGTGCACCCCTGATCTATCTAGGGGCACCCTACAATTTCCCACCCGATAACGCAGATCCAGAAATCTGCAGCCATGACTGTGACAGAGTCGGCGAAGCCTTTGGTTCAGACCCTCCACTCGGCTCCAAACCAAAGGACCCCGATCAACCCTGGGAACAATGCTGCAAATCGACAACTCTGCTTGCACCCCGCGTGCGAAGGCAGCAGCCTTCACCAATTCCGCCAGCCGCTCGTAGGACCTGAGGATGTCCTCAGAACCCAAGTGACAAGCGTCATTGGTGCCGACGTGAGCCACGACTTACAGTCGACTGCACCCCGCACCCTCGATAGCCGCCGGCAAGGCCGCCTACACATCTCGGATGAGGCCCCCCGGCAGACACACCGAGTGCACGTTGGAATTCCTTCCGGATCTGGACGCTATGTGCCTAAGGGGCTCCATCACGCGCCTAACATTGGAGCTCCCAATAACAAATAATCCCATCCCCACGTGCACCTGCTCGGACCCTGCTGAAGGAGTGGCCACACGCTCACTCACAGGACGAACGGGCGCGGACGGACGTCCAGCCTCTACATTGGCCTTCCGCCTCGAGCGACGCGAACGCCGTACAACCCGCCACTCCCCTTGCGGAGAAGGCGGCTCGACGACGTCCGGTACACCTGAAGGTGCCTCGGTAGCAGGGACAGAGATCGAAGCGTGAGACACCTGAGGTGTCCCACTCGACGCACCAGACTCCCCACCATCGCTGCACCCCGAGACAACAGCCTGAAGACGGCTGACCGTAGACAACAGCACGCTCAGCTGTTCGCGAACCGCGGCCAACTCCTCCTGCGTCCGCACACAGGAGGCACACATCCTATCCATCCTATCGATACAATTAACTGCAGAAAGTAGAAAATTAAATAATCAACTTTTAAGAAGCCTAGTACTCTAATAAAGGCGGCTGGCTGCTGACTGAACTGTGGTCAGTGGTAACTACACTGTCAAATCAACAAAACTGAGTCCAGCAGCTTAGCGCTGTTTACGATGTGGCACTGCTGACAGCTGGCACTGGACTGACTGATAACGAGCTTTAGTAACGGTCTCTGACTTGTTTTGAAATACACCGGTCAAAGACGAAGACTAAACAACGGTATTTATGAAATACGATAGAATAAACTATTAAAACAGTAGTACAAACGAAATCTGCAAGTACGCGGGAATAAACCTCTTAAAACAGAAGTACTAGCGAAAATGAACTAGACTGGCAAATTAAATTTGACACAAATTAAATTCAGATACTTAGCGCTGTTTACGATGTGGCACTGGTGACAGCTGGCACTGGACTTGTGACTGACTTGTCACACTTACAAGAAAATTTTGCAAACATTATCTTCAAAATACTTGCTTCTGTGTGGAATACAAAAATATGAAAATTACACATTCCCGCAAGTTCAAAACAACCGCCTCATTTGCTTTGTCTCTGCTATACTACCAGGAATGTCCGTATGGAGCGTACTCGTCGGAAGCTCCTCCTGGCCAGCGAGATTCCATTGCGCCTCTCTTTCCTCCGGCCAGCCTCCGAGTAGCCTGGCGCCTCCTACGATAATACCGGTGATCACCGCACTAGTCGCACCTTGGATTTAGCCGCCAGTTAACCGCATCCGCAGACCAGCACTACTTTCAGACATGAGCCGACTCCACGCCACGTAGTGCTGCGACACTTCTGCGTGCTCTCGGAATCCTACACGATAATAGGGGTGTTAACCAGTTTCTTTCGCTCTTCACTGTATATCTTCTTTACTTCCGCCATCAGAATTTATTTTGATAGTCAAATAACAAAATTCACCTACTACTTTTATTGTCTCGTTGCCTAATCTAATTACCTCATCATCGCCTGATTTTGTTAAACTGCATCCCATTGTCCTTGTTTTGCTCTTGCTAATGTTCATCTTATACCATCCTTTCAAGACCCTGGCCATTACAGTTGCTCTTCCAGGTCCTTTCGCTGTCTCTGACAGAATCACTATGTTGTCGTCAAATCGCAAAAATTTTATTTCTTCTCCTTGAATTTTAATTCCTTCTCCAAATTTCTCCTTGCTTTCCTTCACAGCCTGCTCAGTGTAGGGATGGAATAACATTGTGAAAAGATTACAATCCTGTTTTACTCCCTTTCCAACCACCGCGTCCCTGTCATTGCCCTTTGACTCTTATAACTGATATCTGGTTTTTGTACAAGTGGAATACAACTTTTTCACAACAGTCACAATATAGGTAATATTCACATAATGTGACATTATTAATGAGATACAGGCATCATTCAGTTATGTTAAGAAATCAGTGGAGTGGATGGACTTGGCCACAAATAAATCCCTTCGTCTCTCCACAAACTGGGCTTGATTGATTGATTGCTTTTTCCAGGGAAGCCAAAACAGTCTTGGTCCAACCCGCCGCTGCCCGCACCGAAACGAAGTTTATTGTGCGGTATCGCTCCCTGTATATCTAGTAAAGCCAACCAATGCCCTTGAACAGTACAAGGAGTCCCTTTACCATTTCTTTATTAGAGACAATTTCTTCGGGTCTGGTTGTCCCAGATATTCTGTGCCTTTTATTCTCCAATGCAATGCATTCGAAGATTAGATGTGATTCAGTTTAATCACCGTCATCACAGATCCTACATTTAGGGTCCTCTTCTGTTATTCCCATTGTACATAGGTGTTTTTTGAAATTCCCATGGCCTGTCAGCAATCCAACCATGAGTCTAATCTCTCTCCTGTTCAGACCCAGGATTGCAGAGCTTCTTTTAAAACATGGCTTTGGCATCATTACCTTGCCATGTTTTTGTTGATGGACTTTGGTCCAATATTCTACGTGCTGTCTTCTGAGCCAATTACGTAGCTCCAATTTGATCATTGCCTTTGTGATTGTCAGGACAGGTTCCGGTCCAATAAATGGAGTCTCTGCCCCCATCCTGGCTAATCTGTCGGCATGTTCGTTGCCACTGATCCCCGAGTGGCCAGGGACCCACAATAGGTTTACTCTATTGCTTTCCCCTAGCTCCACCAGAACCCTGTGACATTCTGCAACAATTTTAGACCTTGTTGCAGGAGCTGCCAGTGATCTCAGGGCTGCCTGGCTGTCTGAATAGATATAGATGCTACGATCTTTGTAGCACCTACGCAAATTCTCCTCCACACACGCCCTGATGGCAGTGATTTCGGCCTGGAATACTGAGACCAGTTTTCCTAGAGAGATGACGCCCTCCAGTCTTGGCTGCACCCCATATACCCCGGCCCCAACACCTTGGTCTGATTTTGACCCGTCAGTGAACCAGACAATATCCCCAGTACGGTGTTTAACTATTTTCTCCCACTGCTCCCTACTTCCAATTGTTATATTGAAAGGCTTGTTGAAGCAGTATGGGATTATAATATAGTCAGCTGGCATTTCCCCAACCTTTCCTATATTTACCTCACTCACTATTTTAGTGTGTGATTCTGGATATCCCAAAGAGTTCCAGTTGTTGCCAGATTTGAGTCTGTATGCACCAGCCGCTGCCTCCATCTTGACCCAATGGTGTAATGGAGGCATATCCAGCATGGTTTGCATCCCAGCAGTTGGTGTGCTGCTAATTCCGCCTGTTATGGATAAGCAGGCTAATCTCTGCACCTTACCAAGCTCCTTAGCAGTAACCTGCTATTCTACCTTCTTCCACCACACGACCGCCCCATAGGTGATCCTGGGTCTAATCACTGTGGTGTATATCCAGTGTATACCCTTGGGGCTCAGGCCCCAATTTTTGCCAGAAGCTCTCCTGGTACTCACAAGAGTACCTTTTGCCTTGGAGCAAATATTCCTGATGTGAGGGGTCTATGTCAGTTTCTCATCTAGGGGAACTGGGCTTTATTATAGGTTAAACTTTTTATGGCTGTTGGTATGTCATTGAAAATGTGTACTGTACTGCTGCATTAGTGGACACCTTTCTAGACCAAAGTAAGTGACTTCCAATATTTGTGAATGTTGTTCTTATTTCTAATAATGATTCCATGATCTGAGCTATTGGTTTTTCTTTTTTTAAATAATTTTAATCATAAATTTCATATGTTTTACTCTCCCCAGTTCCTTAAACAGCATTCTGCAGATGTTCTTCAATTGAGCTTATTGCACCACCTACATACCAAATACGAGACAAAAGCAAGTGCAAAATCAATATGGAAGAACTGTCTGTAACATGGAACTATCTTAATAATTAATGTGTTTACGGAATTTCGTGTATCTATATACCGGGTGCCCAGTCGCGCCGTCCTCCGTTGACATTAGTTAATCCTGGATGCGACAGACGCCGAAGGGTTTGCCTAAGCAGAACAGAACAGGGGACTCCTCACCAACAGAGCGGAGACTTTGCTAAACGTAAGACCGGCGCTCGAAAACAAAACAGCTTACAGCTCTATTTTTCCTATAGCTCGTTGCTAGAAAACTTGATTGCTGTACAAGGGTTGCCGAGTACGATTACATGGCTTGAGAAAGGTATCTGCGTGGAATAATGATTGTCCAAGACCAAAACAGTACGCCGAAGGGCCAGCATATTGATTATCGATTTGAAACCATATTAACATACGACAAATAATTTATGAACAACACACAGTTGGTAATATAAATGGTGCTATATGATTAATCGCAATGAAGAATATAATAAATGACGTTCCTTTCAACTTATGCTATAAAGTAACAGATCTTTATTATCGCATTATGCATTATACAAATGTTCAAATTCATGTCCGCTTTGTTGAACACATTCATGTAAGCACCTCCCGGTATTAACATTTCTGTATTTACTGAACGTATTGGTTATTTTAACGCATGTGGAATTTCCAGTTTATTATTATTACTAGCTTAAACCCGCGGCTCCACTCGCGTGATGGTTGATTATGATGGGTAATAGGCGAAACGTCAAATCGATTTTTTAAAGAGATGTATTAAAAGAAATTTATTTTTTACCGCTTTATTTATTTATTCTTATATTCCCTTATTCGTATGCTTATCTTTACAGAGAAAGAGGTGAAGACATTGTACCACGCATAGACCAAGTATATGGTCTGTGCCCTCACGTTTCGCTGTATGTAACCTACTTGCTATAGAGGCGCAAACGTCATCGCTTGCCTTCAGTCCAAATTTTTTTTATAATTTGACGACTTTCAATCACCATATCTTCCACCCTCTTATAGCTATCGACAGGGAACTGCTATGGGCCGGCCGCGGTGGCCGAGGGGACTGAGGCGCTCCAGTCACGGTCTGCACGGCCACTACGGTCGGGGGTTCGAATCCCCCCTCGGGCATGGATATTTGTGCCGTCCTTAATTGTAAGTAGTTCATAAGTAGTTTGTAAGTTTAGGGACTGATGACCCCTTAGTTAAGTCCCATAGACTCTACAAACATTTGAACATTTTTGAACTGCTATGGTGTACAACGGGAGACTTCGGACAACAATTACACACAGACCATTCGTTTACGTTCTGTAGTATTCGCTGCAGAGCGAAATATTAACACACACTCACGTAGAGTTTTATATACACCGATAACGTTCCATCCCAATATTCTCCACCCTTTTATCATTATCAACCCACAAGCAACAATGCAACCAATAAAACCATTTTCAAAGAGTAAATATAATTTTCAAAGAGTAATTATTGTTCCGCATTTCGCGTTATATTCTTCAAATTACTAAATATCTACCAGATCGCTATAAAACCGTGCCTAAGACCTTCCTCAGGTATAAATTAGTAACTGTACAAATATTTAAGTCTCTGCGTCTTGTCGTTCGGATGTGATAAGCGTACACCGAATAGAAATTCACATTAATATATATAGATAAATAGCTATCCGATCGCCATAAAACCGTGCCTAAAGCCTTCCTCGGGTAGACATTAGTAACTGTACAAATTTTTAGCTCTTTATGTCTTGTGGTTCAGACGTGATAAACGTACACCGAACAGACATTCACATTATATATATATATATATATATATATATATATATATATATATATATATATATATATATATATATATATATATATATTATTATTATTATTATTATTACAGGTACAAATAATACTGCAACCTAAATTAAATAGAACGATTACACATTTGTTTAGACGACTTTTTACGTAGACATTATTTTCATTTAAGCTATTCTTACCGTGCTTGGGATGTGCTCCAAAATAATAACTTTCCGGGAAACATCAGGTAAATCTCAGATTGGTCGGTTCTTAAACGCATCTTTGTATGTCTAAAAACATGCGCAAAAGGTAAACGTCGCGTTGGAAAACGTTGTGAATACAACCGTCGGGCCTCAACTGCAATGTGGTGCGCCACCCCATGGATCAGTATCATATCGGCGTAGTCTTCTCTGGAGTACATTGCAGTTATTACGTGTGTGACTATAAAATCTGATTGTAACTACAAACAGGCGGCCACGCTAACTTATAAGAGCGAAACCAGGAGGAAATTGCAGCTGGCGGCGCAGCTCGGTGGAGATTAGCTTTAACGAGCATTTCCCCTGTGGACAGCAGCGAAGAGGCAACCCTCCCTGCACTAACGTTGTTGTTGTTTTGGGGATTGTGATGGAACTAAACTACATTGTTATTAGTCCCCTGTTCCTACCAAATACAATACAGCCAAGTAGGACAAAATTAAAAATGGAGCTCAACACCAAGAGGCGAAACATACAAGGGGTACACAGTACAATGAACCTGACGCTGATAACACAAAGGAAGAAAACATCAATGGGGGAGACCAAGTGTTTAACTGAGCTACAATTGTTATAGCAGAAAACAGTGGCTGGCTGATCACAAAGATAATACAGGATGAGCCAGCCACTCTGATCAGACTAAAATCCTGTATTTAAAAAAAGGGCATAAGTCGTAAAAGAGACAACAGATTAAAAGGTTTGGGGTGGGAGCCTGAGAGAAAGGCAAATGAGCCCACCACTAAATAGAACTATAAAAGCCAGCTTCGCGAATAAAACTCAAAACATGGTCAGCCATTGAGGCATTGTTAGCTAAAATTAAAGCAGGTGCAGTAGCTACGTTGAAAGACTGCCACAAGGCGGCTAAAAGCGGACAGTCCGACAGAATATGGACCACTGTCAACAGATCACCACAACGGAAATTTGGTGGATCCTCTTGACGTAAAAGGTGGCCATGCGTCAACCACACATGGACAATACGTAACTGAAAAAGAACAATAGAGTCCCTAAGGAAAGGCCTGAGCAAGGACTTCCAGGCAGCCATAGAGGACTTTGATCGCACGGAGCTTGTTGGCCGTGCCGTGTTGACCATTGCACATTCCAAGCCTCAAAGATCTTGTGGAGCAACCCCAATCGGATATCCAGCTTAGCCAGCTTGACCAGTTTAGCCAGGTGATCGACATGTTCATTCGCTGGGATGCCAATGTGGCTCGAGGTCCAAACAAAGTCCACCGAACAGCCAGACTTTCCGATGGCATCAATGGAGTCGTGGATGGATTGCACCAAGGGATGGCAGAAATACTTGTCAAGGGTTTGCAGGCTACTTAGGGAGTCGCTACAGACGACATAAGACTTCCAGGGGCATGGTCGTAGGTGGTGAAGAGAACGAGATATGGCGATCAGTTCAGCTGTGAAAACGATACAGACAGGTGGCAGGGACTGTTGTTCAGTGTGGTCGCCGTGAACATAGCCATAACCGATTCTGCCATCTACCAGGGAGCCATCAGTATATATTACGTCTGCGTCATGGGAGGTGTCACGAATGGCCAGAAACTGGCGATGGAATGTTAGCGGTGAAACTGACGCCTTTCGATCGCAGGACAATTGCAGGTCGAGCTTCAAACGCGAAATGGACTAAGGAGGGGTACGGGATTAGAAGAAGAAAGCGGCAGGGAGAGCTAGGGATTGGAGTGAGGAAAGGAGTGTACGAACCTGGATCGCGATCGGAAGACCCGATCTGGGTCAACGTAGTGGGGAGAGAAGAAACTAAAGCCTGCGATTTGGGTGGTGTGGCGTGTCATGGACTCGAGCAACGTAAGTGGCGAGAAACTGTTGCCGGCGAAAATGCAATGGAGGGATCCCAACTTCGGCAAGTAGACTTGGCACAGGACTTGTGGAGAAAGCCCCTGTCGGCAGCCGAATACCACAATGATGGATAGGAGAAAGGATCCACAATGCCGATAGTGCTGCCGAGTCATATACAGCGCTCCTCTAATCAAGCCTTGATTGTATCAGGGACTTATAAAGCTGCAGGAGGGTGGAATGGGCAGCGCCTCAACCCAAGCAGTATGACTGAGGCAGCGGAGAATATTTAGATATCGGCAGCATATTTGTCTCAGCTGACGAATGTGTGTTCCCCAAGTAAGTAGGTTGTCAAGTACCATCCCGAGAAACCAATGCCGGCCGCGGTGGCCGAGTGGACTGAGGCGCTCCAGTCACGGTCTGCACGGCCACTACGGTCGGGGGTTCGAATCCCCCCTCGGGCATGGATATTTGTGCCATCCTTAGTCTTAGCTAGTTCATAAGTAGTTTGTAGGCTTAGGGACTGATGACCCCGTAGTTAAGTCCCATAAGCTCTACAAACATTTGATATTTGAGAAACCGATGCGTCTCTTCGACAAGTAGCAATTCACCACCCAGGTGAACTACCCGGCGACAACAGAAGTGCATTACGCAGGTTTTCTTGGCTGAAAACTGGAAACCATGGGCAGAGACCCATGATTCGGCTTTTTGGATGGCTCCCTGCAGTCGCCGTTCAGCGACGCCAATACTAACAAAATTAAAATATAGACAAAAGTCATCGCCAAACAAGCTGGAGCAGACCGATGACTCCACAGCCGTGGCAAGACCGTTTATGGCGACTAAAAATAGAGGCACTCTGAAAACAGAGCCATGTGAAACACCTATCACTTGAATGTGACGTGAGCTAAGAGCGGCACCACCGACCTTAACCTTAAAAAAAAAACGGCGGGAAAGAAAATTTCGTATAAAGATTGGAAGTGGGCCCCGTAAGCCCCAGTCGTACAGCATAGCCAGTATGCGGTAGCGCCAGGTGGCGTCATACGCCTTCCGGAGGTCGAAAAATACAGCAACAAGGTATTCACGGCGAGTAAAAGCTGTACGTATAGCCGAGTCTACTGACACAAGATTGTCAATTGTGGAGCGGCCCTGACGGTAGCCCCTTCTCGTGCGGCCAAGAGTCCCCGATTTTCGTGTATCCACATGTCGCCGCCTCACCATACGTTCAAGAAGCTTGCACAGAATGTTGGTGAGGCTAATCGTACGGTAACTGTCAGCCACCTTCGGGTCAGCGCCAGGTTTCATCACTTGGATGGTGGTGCTTTCCCGTCACTGGGAGGGGAAAACACCTTCTGCCCAGAGACGATTAAACAAGGTGAGCAGTTGGTATTGAGAGATGCCGAAGGAATTGGCTATGGATACGATTTCGTCCAGGAGAGGTATCGGGGCACACAGCAAGGGCACTTTGAAACTCCCACTCGCTAAAGGGTGCATTGTACGGCTCCTGGCGACGTGTGCGAAATGATAGCGGCTTCCGCTCGACTCTTTCTTTGATGGTGCGGAAGGCCGCACTGTGAGCTGCATTCGAAGAGGTGCATGCATAATGATGTGCCGCGTGCTCGGTGACAGCTATCAGGTCTGTACAGAAAGTACCCTGATTGCGGAGACTGCTGGTGGACGGTACCCGAAAAGGCGCCGAACGTGGGACCACACCCGAGAAGGGAAGGTGCGAGGTCCAATAGAGGCTATGTACCTCTCCCGGCAATCCTGCATACTTTGACGGATGAACCGTCGAGCTCGGGCCTGGAGTCATTGAAAGGCAATCAGGTGCTGTATGGTGTTCTTGGTGGACATGAATGATTCTCTGTCAGACTATGAACTTACAAGATATTGGGGCGAGTAAGGCTCAGACCTTAGAAGAGCCCTACGTTCCTCCCATGGTGTACCAAGGAAAGGGAACGACTTAGGATCTTATGACGTCGCAATGAATTCTATTTTTCCTCTCTTAGAGACGGCGGGTTTGCGTCCACCAACGCTATTATTTGCTCGCTTCATCTTATTCACACGAGCAGCTAGGGAACTATACGTCCACCCAGGCAGAGCCCCGCTTGCCTGGGTAAGCCTAATACAACTGATGTTCGGCAGGTTCCCCAGAAGTTGCTCGCTAGCGACTGTTCAACGCCAACAGCCATGCATCTCCTCGGCACATAGCTCACCTTGAGATTGAGGTGTTCTTTTTTTTTATTTTTTATTTTTATTTTTCTTTAATTATTATTATTGAGGTTTTTACTGTCCTCGCGACCCGGGCGATTAAGCCAAGATCAAAGGGTTCCGAAACGTACAACGTTCCACCGTCACGCCAAACGATGGTCAGTGAGTCACGCACAGAGCTTACGGTGTGGAGGACTGTTGGCACGACACAGTCCCCAGCTCAGGACCCCGGGTTCGCCAAGTCCGTACTCAGCAAATTAATGCTGAGCCCCTGAGGGGCTGCACTAACGTATGCGGGAAACATGAACTGCAGAGGACGGCGTCCGTGGGTCACCAGGTACGAGTATATGAAACTCAGAAATGACTTGACTGATCTCAACCATATTCGTTTTGTTTTGTTCGCTTTAACACATGAGTGGTTAGAAAAAAAATAGGGAAAACAGCTGAAAAATCGAAGTAATCAAAAGTGGTAGTTCTGTAAGGGCATCGCCACTTCGCATTGGATTCATATTTTATGCACTGCCAAGCTGTTATTGCGACTGCGATGAAATTTTCCAAACTTAACCTCCAAAGCAATAATTCGTACCGTGCATGGCGGAGGGTACTTTACAACAGTCTTCACCAACATTCTACAGTTCTTTTCCGAGCTGACGAAGTTTTGCATACTTGACCCTCAACAAAAGGGAAACATCTCTGACTTCATACGATTTCGTACGGTGTGTGGCAGAGGATGCCTTACTCCAGACATCGACATTGTTTGACGAATCACTATCAAATATGGCAAACCCATGTAATATTTCATATACAGGGGAGAGAAGAGATGAACATAGAGAGGGAAATGGAGGATATTGGCTGAAAGTGGGGGAGGTAATGACAGAGATAGAGGGATGGGTGGATGGATAGAGGGGGGAGGAGAAGGCAGGGGTAGGTGGTGTCATGAAGCTGCGCCCACAGAAATTTACGCCCACAAAGGGTCGAGGAATGGCCCACGAATCCCCTTGCCCGGCAGGTAAAAGAGCTGAGGGACGCTCCCTGGAGGTTTCGGAGCTCGCATTTTCAAGTGAGTGTAGAGAGAGAGCGAGAGACAGACACACAGAAAGAGAGAGAGAGAGAGAGAGCAATATTTTATCAGTTATTGCGTTGATATCAATGGGCAATTGTTTTCAGTGATTAAGATTTAAAAATTCCCTAAATTTATTTATTTCTGAGGAAATGTTGTTAGGAATACATACACAAGCACAAGAGACACTGCGAAAGTGGAGCACACAAAAACAAAAACAAAACAAAAAAAACAAATAAATAAAATTTTAAAGTGCCTGGTGTGAAAATTTTTAAGCCTCCTACGTCAGGACCAACTACTCAATAAGCAATTGACCCAAAGAACGTGGAAGAATATTTCGTAAAATTATCTCAGTCCGAGAGTGAATTTTTAGTTAACCAGAAAACAGACATAGGTAATAAAAATGAAGAACACGTTAGTTAGGTGAATAGTTTAAAAATATAGAAATCCTTGTAGATAATCGCAATGTAATCGAAAATGCAATGAAAGGTATCGAACTAGACAAAGAGAGCAAATTAAGGAGGATACACTGAAAGTAATAATTGCATTTTGACATCACTCAATGGAGGGGCCTTCGCCTCATCCAGAAAATCTAAGAGATGATTTATTAAAATAGTGATTGAAACGTTTCAAAAGAAGGATGTTTGATTTATTTCTGTTAACAGACAAGGAGATAATGATAAGAAATGCTAACCAGCATTTGACGCCTAACTGCTTCTATATCTTTCAGGCAGCAGGAATACTGGTATTATTGTACGACCATGCGCAAAAATATCCGATGTGCATGCAACCCAAATAAAGTACGTGTCTTGCGGGTGTTCTAATCGCTCCGCGGTATACTCGTCTGACTATTCGAAATGGATCCACTACAGACAACTGCTCTTTATGGCAATCATTCCAGAAGTAAATTAACACCACGATTTTGCAAATAAAAGGAAACACGTTATTAAGTTCTTAACGTTTATTAAATTCAATTTATTACAATGACATATCTTAAGTATCACACTTATTACAGTCTGATATAACAAACTCCGTCACATAAAACATTAATTAATCCTTAAACAACATTTAATATTGTTACAAACAACAGATTTTACTACAGTATCGGAATTGCTAAAGTCCTGTAGAAATTAGCAGTACTTTTGTTCTCTAAATCGTTTTCTCACAATTGCGAAACGTCATTCAACTGGCGAGTGGATTTTTACTAACCGATTGTTGAACTAACTAGATAATAAAAACTCAATTAACAGCAGCAAAAGCACTATGGAAACTTCAATATTAACTGCGTATCACCAACATTTTCTCCGTATTCATACCTGAACAAATATTTGTACACATATTTGAACTTGAATTGATACGACAAACTACCTTGTTCTGGAATCAAACCAACCACCTGTAGCCGTAGCTAACCAAGCAATGCATTCATGTCTTATAGATACTCGATTATGCCTAAGATTGTCACAGTTTACGAGGCATAAAGATGTGTGAAATATTGGAGATTTCCTCACAAATATCAGAACGCGCAAATAAAATCATATAAAATGCCAATTCTTAAAATATTTTTATTTATTTATTAATTTTTTACTGAACCAGCAACTTAATAATCACCGTTATGTCCCTAATCACAAGTGCCCAGATTCAGTTCTGTGTGGGACTTACATACGAGGCTGCTCCTGTCGGAGGTTAGAGTCCTACCTCGGTCAGGGATGTGTGTGTTGTCCTTAGATTAGATTAAGTTAGTTTAAGTAGTTCTAAGCCTAGTGACTGATGACCACAGTAGTTTAGTCCCATAGATTTACAACATTTGATTTTGAGTTACATACCCGGTATCTAAATGGAAGATAACTAAGTGAAGTCAGATGTTAGTAGTCGAATTATTTCACCAGCAGCGGGATGTTTGAATCTGTAATCACGATATAATTATGTTATGCGTCACCGGGAATCGAACCTCAAACCTACCAATGTCCTTTCTAAGCACGAATGGACGTTAAATCTCAAATGTTAACTCAACAGGAATGACGATGCGTGCGTGTCTGACTAGTAACAACGGCACCTATAGTTGTTATAATAATAATAATAATAACAATTTCGTGTGGCTCAGTGTCCTGGTGCAAGTCATTCAACTGTGCGCCACTTCAGAGACTTGCATGTCCCTAACCTGCCCCAATTATCCAACCGGGAAAGGCGACCTACATTTAACGTGGAATCCAAACCACGTGTAGTTTATGACGACTCCTTACATTGTTGAAACGTGAATGCTGGGTGAAAACACAGATTGAAAAAAATTGGTGATCCGACTAGGTTTCGAACCTGCGACCCTTCAGTTTACCATTCAAGCGCTTTATCCCAAGACCACCTCAACACCATGGTTCGCGTTGATAATGTACGAGGAGACATTCACAATAATTTTTTACTAGTAGTCCAGTGTGATCTATCTAAGGCGTCAAATGAAATTATGAATATTTTGTGCTGGACCTGGATTCGAATCCATATACGTGCCTTTCGTGGAGACCTAGAGGAGTCGGCAGTCTCGGAGAAAGCAAGGAAGTGATTCAACTATACGATTCCAAGTGGGTCGAGTGCGGTAAAAGAGGAGATCCGAATTGGAATCCCAGTCCAGCACCATAATTTTTAACGTCTCAGGTTCAAATGCAATACGAGACACGTGGCCTTAAAGGATCATTGGTTTATAAAATACAATAAAGTTTTGTAATATAAGAAAAGCTTTCTAGCGACAGAGTTACTGATTGCCGTGTATTCTGCCTGTTACTGGCAACGATAAATCGGCTCTGTCCGAGTTGTTAGCGAAATAATTCGGTTTAATACGGATTGATAGCTACGGTGTAACTTGACGTTCTTCACTTGGTGCTACCAGAGGTGAAGTAAACATGATCGTGCCAGTTAAAAATATACACATGTCGGACCCTCTCCTTGTCAGTCGCGTCAGCTGAAGCAGTATGATGTAGTGAAGACTGTTAACCTCTGCTCTTATTTGGCTCCATAACAACACTAAATACTTATTGCGCGTGTATGCTATGCATATGGATTCGAGAATTTACTTATACTGTGGCTTACATTTCTGTATATACTTGACCTAAACTGCAAATTCATTGTTTGTTTTTCTTGATTTTTGTACTCACTGAAATAAAATTGCCTGATCTTGCAGTACGAGACCTTTCTCTCACCCTTACCTCCTGGTAGATTTACTTTCTAACCAGAGAAATAAACCTGGTAATTGATTCACAAACGACTAGTTCACGCTGTTAAGAAATTTCGTGATGGAATTTCATTTACTCTTAAAACGTGCTAAAATTTCGTGTGGCTCATTGGCCTGGTGCAAGTCTTTCGATTGGACGCCACTTCGGCGACTTGCGTGTCCCTAGCCTACCCCAGTTATCCAACCGGGGAAAGGGGACCAACAGCTTAACGTGGCATCCGAACCAATTGTCATTTCTGGCGACTCCTCACATCGTTGAGAGGTGAAGGCCGGGTTAAAAAGCAGACAGAAAAAATTTTACGTCCGACCGGGTATCGAACTCGCGGTTCCAGTCGAACTCTTTACCCCGAGACCACCGGGCCCGGCATATCATCTTTTCACATATTTCCTAAATAAGAAAAGCTCGTTGTCAGGGTAGGATGAGGTCTGGGCCAGATTAATCTTTACGTCTGATAGCATAAGTATTTTGCCGTAAGAAGTTATCATAAGTTGTTTTTCTGTAGCTATGGAAATCATCAGCTGAAATAAAGACCATAAAGTACGGTACAGATAAAAATGCAAAACAATTATCAACCGAAGGCAGAGCTAACGTAGATGTATTTTTTGTCCTTGCCTTCCTCGACCGAGTATCGGAAGGCGTGTGCAAAAATGTATAATGTGTTATGATTACTTCGAACGCTACATTTACGTTGACTCTTCAAAAAATTAATAGGCATGGCGGGATTTGTAGCGATTTATGACAGATTATCCACTTACCGTCTTACTCACAAGGCCATCCTTCCATTCGAATACGCTCGCCTTACTGACTGGACTGATATAATGTCATACGTGAGATAACACACTTTCTTAAGAAGATACGATAGCCGGGACAATACGACTTTAACCATTATGTGCATCTAAATTTTACTTCTAATATCAGAAACAGTGTCAGTATTACTATGTATGAAATTTAGAGACAAAATTCATTTCCACGATATTCGTAATAATACTTACTAGGGGCCGACCGCGGTGGCCGAGGGGACTGAGGCGCTCCAGTCACGGTCTGCACGGCCACTGCGGTCGGGGGTTCGATTCCCCCTTCGGGCATGTATATTTGTGCCGTCCTTAGTGTTAGCTAGTTCGTAAGTAGTTTGTAAGTTTAGGGACTGATGACCCCGTAGTTAAGTCCCATAAGCTATACAAACATTTGAACATTGAACTTACTAGGAACTTGTTTATGAACGCTTTTTCAGAGCAAGTAGTTGGGAATGAGTTTGACTTCTGAGGCAAAGAAAGTGTTCTCCACCTCGTATGGCACTTCGCTTCCTCTTGCCTTGTCGATAGGTGCTTACTTGTGAAATGCCACAACTCAAGAGCTTTGATAAATGTCGCATTCTTGCACTTTATGAAGAGGGATACAGTATCAGCGCCATTTTCCGTGCTCTAGGATACAGCAAATCCACGATACACCTGTGGGTGAAGAGGATGGCAGATGAAGGCCCTGTCAATAGTCGTCGTCGCCCCGGACGTCCACACACTACGACAAAGGAGCAAGACAATGATATACTCCGCTGCAGTGATGAAGACCCATTCCACACCAGCACGGAAATTAGGAACGTTCTACAACTACCTGTGAGTAGATCGACCATCCGCCGTCGCATCGCAGGCGACTATCAAGGCTAGCGAAGACTTACAGTATGAGATTCTTTCTTACTGGGCGACTAGTTAGTAGACTAGATGAAGCGAAACATATAAGTAGAGACTGGTTGTAATTTCCGCGTGAAACCACTTTCCTGTACTCAAAAACACGAATTAATAACTTTATCTCACACCTTAAGTGAAAATCACTCAGATTGTTGAATTGAAATGACATGAAAAATCAAGTGAATTTATCAGCTTAATTCTGTGCTAACCAGGAAGTAACTCGCCGCTCACAGAGTTTCCGAACGTTCTCTGCAATGTTGCCAATTCTCCATTAGACTAGTGACAGGCAGAATACGTTTGCTCGGCGTCTGTATTCCTCGCCCTGCCTTAGCGCTGACGGAGATAGCGGCTTCGAAGGCGCGGCGCGCAGCCTGCCACTGTGTTGACTAAGAAGAGAAATACCTAGCATAGACCAATAAGTCTTAATCGCATTTCTTTAACTATAAGCTGTGTCGAAAGCGTAGCTACGATGCGCCGACTGCTACCCGAACTTAGTAAATAAACCTTTTTCGGAAATAATTTGAGCGGCTCTCTTGATCAGTAGCTGTCGGAGTTATTTTTTTGTTTCTGTCTTAAGCAAACTGCTTCGTCAGAAGCGATTTATAATACTAGCATCACCAGACGATATTAATATTTTGAGCACGATACATTTAAATTTTACATAGACCTACCTGAATCGATTTTCCTTATGAATGATTTCATTGGCACCACCTCTAACACATAAATACACTAATGTAAAGATAGTATTACACTGATTTCAAAACGCGAACTTCACAAACAAATTTCATAAGTTTTGAGCATATAGTTTCCAATCAAACGAACCGTGCATATAAACCTTTCCCAGTGACTGAAAAATAGGACTTATCATCTGTGGGAACATCAAGCATCTGAACAATTTCAATGTTAGTTTGATTCCAGCTTCTAAGTGAAAGGAGAAGCATTTATGATGAGAATATGAAACAGTAATGTCAAGAATAAGTAATTCATTTTACAAAAACAACGTTACGATTACAGTGTAGCTGCGAATAAAATGAAAAGCACTTGATGAATGAGCTTTGAAATTTCCAGACTCCCAGGAACTATAAAGGGACGATGGAAACAGGAAGAGGTTTCCCTCAGTGTGTGTGAGTCGGGATTTCCATATAGTATCTCACAGGTGGCGTAGTTTCTTCGTAGTTTATTACTCGGTTGTTCCATTCTCACGAACTCTCTAGGTAATCACAACATTCCAGCGATAATTATTAATTGTTAAATTGTTAAATATTTATTAACTTGCAGTCGAATATAACTCAGTGGTCAAAGCCTACTGTAATTTCATCTTAAAGCCCATTAAAACCTCTAAGTAACGCTTTTAGAGTAGACCCTGTTCATATTAACTTGTCGTTCCAATACACCTGTTTATCGACTTGGTTGAGTATCACGTAAAATTTATGAAACCAGGAAAGGAGGATTAGGATTTAATATCCTGTCGATGTCGTGGTTATTTGAAATGGAGCACAAGCTCGGATTGTTTCGTTAAGAATGTGGAAGGAAATTGGCTATGCTTTTGAAAAGGAATCATGTTGCCATTTGCCTAGAATAATTTAAGGAAATCACTTGAATAACAGAAGGACAATCAGACATGGAAACTATACACTTTCGTCATTATATCACTGTGTAGTCATAATTCAAATAGTTGAAAAGTGAAATACCGAATTTAATACTAAGTATACCTGGAGGCAACAGAAACTTACATGATACGAAATTAAAAGTCATTTCTACACGTTGCCGTTGAGAGCACTGAAATCTCCAATAATGATTACTGAATCGAAGTTTCAAAAATAATACCAACTTATGGCCTGTGTACTGATCCGGTTTTATGGTAGAAATGACACATAAAAGTAGTAAGGTTTCGCGAAATCACATTCTATAGACGTTTCGGTTAAATGGTTTATCTGCAGTAACACTCATATAACGCTAAACTACAATGTCACAACATCTAGTTCTACCATCTGGTCACCTGTGGAAATCAAAACATCAGTAATAAAATCTGTAAATAACATTGCTTCTTGCATTCGTTATTTGGCTTTCTTTATCTGTAAGAGTAAGTTTGCCGCGGTGGAGAAGCCGAGCGGTCTAAAGCGTCTCGCTACGGAGCGCCCGGTTGCTCGCCGTGGAGGTTCGAGTCCTCCCTGGGGCATGGGTGTGTGTGTTTGTCCTTAGGTTAGTTTACCTAGGTTTAAGTAGTTTGTAAGCTACGGACTGATGACCACGCAGTTTGGTCCGATAGATTTACAAACATTTGAACGTTAAGAGTAAGTTTCTCGTCACCTTCTTATCATATAATCCTATTAAGTCCTTAAGTTTTTATTTCCTTAATTCCTAGAATCTACGACGAGGTAGAGAGAGGCAGAAAGGAGATGGTCAGAGAGAGACAGGAAGAAGAGATGGAAGACAGGATGAAAGGTGATGGGTGATCATGTCATCTTATGCTCATAACACGAGCTGCGGTGGAATGGCCGAGCGCTCTAAGGCGCCTTGCTGCGGAGCACGCAGTTGCTCCTCGTCGGAAATCGCGTCGCCCCTCGGGCATGTGTGTATGTGTGTGTGTGTGTGTGTGTGTGTGTGTGTGTGTGTGTGTGTGTGTGTGTTGTCCTTACATTACTTTAAGTTGGTTTATGTAGTTTGTAAGCCTAGGGACTGATAACCACGGTAGTTCAGTCCCAAAGATTTACAAACATTTGAACATTTCATGACTTGTTTTCCTCGACAAATGCAGTATTCTAAAAAAAACAACCGGAAATGGTATTCAAATATAATTTGAAATCCAGCTAAAACGCTTCTTTTGAGTCATGTGATGCCCGTAACCTCAACCCACAAGGTGTGCTCCAACTGTTGTAACATTCACTAACAGTGATATATTGTCTGTGCATTCGTGGTTTGGGAAAATGTCTACAAATATTGCGTAGTGCTGAACTGTACAAATAAATCTAATAAAATCTAGAAAATTTGATTTTGCATGTTCCATGCAATGATAAAGGCATAAAATGTGGTTTATACTCGCTCGTAGAGATCCTAATCAGATAACGGTCACTTGGTGGGTTTAATTTTGGGAGGATTGATGTACGTAAACACTCCGTACAACAATTATTAATCTATTAGTTTACAACCGGTATTAAGAATCATGCTCTGCAGCCGCAACGGTGTATAGTATTATTGTGTACACATCAGTGAACTGATGTTTAAATTTGTGAAACAGGTGTTCACGATATAACACGCCAGCGTTTTGTATTTTAAGTCGTTTACAAACGTTGTTGGTGAAAGTACAAATTTTATGCTGGTTGTCTTTTCAATATTTACGTCGGTGAGGCAGTGTTTCAGTATATGATAAAGACATCAACACTTTGTCTCAAAAACGCCTTTTTAGCGCATATAGTGAAAACAACTATATTTAGTAAAATCTGAAATAATTACTTACTTCGTCAATAATTTCATTATATTTCACAGCATCACGTTCTTCCGCGATAAAAAAATAGAGAAAAAATAGGAGAGGGTTTTATTTTGCCGCTTTGGAGTGGCCGAGCGGTCTAAGGGGCGCCGGCCGCGGTGGCCGAGGGGACTGAGGCGCTCCAGTCACGGTCTGCACGGCCACTACGGTCGGTGGTTCGAATCCCCCCTCGGGCATGGATATTTGTGCCGTCCTTAGAATTAGGTAGTTCATAAGTAGTTTGTAAGTTTAGGGACTGATAACCCGTAGTTAAGTCCCATAAGCTATACAAACATTTGAACATTTGATCTAAGGTGCCTTGCTGCGGAGGTTCGAGTCCTACCTCGGGCGTGAGTGTGTGTGTTTTGTGTTTTGGTTAGTTTATCTTAGTTTAAGTAGTGTGCAAGCCTAGAGACTATTAACCAAAGCAGTTAAGTCCCATAGATTTACGAACATTAGAATTTTTTTTAGGTTGGATTTGAACACGGGATGCAAAATTTGTGAACGATACTGGAACCGCATCGCTACCAAGCTTATGTGAAGCTGATTAAGTCAATTGAAAACTTCGACATTTTTTCTTGGAATATTTTAATTTTGGCACGTAAGCCAAGATAGCTATCCTTTTAATTTCATTCTTCTTTAGCCTAACAAGTTCCGATTTAACCTGACAAATTTCTTTGTATCCAAACAGCACGAGAAAATGCATAGTAATTTGTGGAAAGTGACTAGCGTGCAAGATTAAATTACATATACACATGAATTAATCTGAATCCGAAATGTAATTACGTAGTAGCGCACTTACCATGTAATTTTTGCAGTGGCTTTTATAAGGGAGTTAATTTAAAAGTGAAATGCATTTGGTAGAAAAACGAAGACTTAATCTAAGACGCAATCCATATTTACACACTTTTATGGTGTATAATAGTTTGTATCTTTGGACTAGAGTCAGTCTGTTGACACAAACAAATAAACGTATATTTTACTTTAAATGCAACTTTCACCTTTCTTACTTACGGTACGTAAAAATCTGGATTGTTGTCGAGAAACTAAGATACCTTAAACGCATGAACTTTCGGATGGTTTTTTCACTATCAGACGTCACATAATTTTCTCCCTTCTTACAAAAAAGTTATAAATGCGTTTTCCATCACAAAAAACTTAATTGTACACAGAAAAAGTAAGGAAAATTTTTGTAAATTTCGCTAACACTGCTCTAACACGCATATGACTTCTTCTTCCTCGTGTTGTGTGAAAATCACTAGAGCTTAAGCCAATAACAGAGCGTTTTGGATCACGTGACCTAAACTTGAAATTTAATGATATTCATGCTATAATTTCTTGTAAGAACAACGACGGAAAATTCTATTTGGGCATTACAATCATCCAGATTGAAAACAATTCGAATAGCCTACTATATGTGGCACACTCCAGATTTGGTAAGCCATTTCAATGTCTAAGTAAGAAAAGGGGAACAAAATATTATGTACTGATTAGACTGGTGTATTTTCTCGGTTCGTCTATGTTAGCAAGAATACTTTTGCTTACTGTCACATTCATTTCATACCAGACTGAGCTACAGTAAAGCGTAGCCAGGTTTACCTAGTTAACATGAAAATTTCGAATGTTGGCAAGGCAACAAAATTAGAAGAATTAAGGATGGTGAAATTAATAAAATATTTCAAAATGAAACATAAATCATTTCTTCCGTAAGACCTCTGATTATAAAATCGCCCCTACACAGATATTATATGCCAAATGAGTAATTAACCCTTTAACTATAGTGAACTTCTACATACGTTCATTGTACTCGGGCCTTGCAGAAGGTGGACTCCTGTAATAGCTGGGGAAAAGAATTCCCCTCTGATGAACTTCCGTCTCTAATGACCACTCTGTCAACGGGACGTTAAACGCTAATCTTCCTTCTTGTTTTCGCGTGAACTGGTGCAGTCCTCTGGATGGAAAGTCTTTCCCAGGCGATTTCAAAAACAGTCCACCTCTGCAAGACCAGATTATTATGGTATTTTAAAGAAGTCAGCAGTAGTTACAGAGCTAAACGTCGCTCTCTGCGTGACACTCAAGTAAAAGCCGATAAACAATTGCATCAGGTGACCATTTGATAAACTCAGGAACTACTTTAAGGCGTTAATAAAACTTCTCATAGTCTCTAAAACAAAATGAAAATGATCGTTGTCCAGTGAGTAGGAGTCACCGGAATTGCTATGTTTTTAACATATCAGCGTATTTTAACAATTAAAGGTAAAGCAGTCAACAATCCGAAGATTGGTTTGAATACCACAGTGCTTTACTAGGTGTGGTCCTGTTTCGAGGTGGTATGCCGTTGCCTTCCTCCGACCTTCGAACTGACTTACCCAGCCAGTTATAGGGGGACCTACAGTTTAACGTGGGTTCCGAACCACGGTGCTACTCGGTATTTTTCACATGAGCAATACTGCCAGAGGTGAAAGAAGTGGAAAGTGACAGATAAAAATCCCAGGACCTGGCGGGTAATTACATATCGATAAATTATTATTGTCCACGTTGGGCGTCAGACTGGAACTACAAACAAACTATACCAACTGCGAGTACTACACAGAAATCCCATCTCACGCACTCTTAGGGTAACCTCTTCCTGTTTCTTTCGTACCTCTCTGTTTCTGGGAGACTGGAAACTGGAGAGTTCATTCATCAGATGCTTTTCACTTTTATTTAAACAGCATCACCAGCAGTTACACTGTAATCTTTACGAGAAGACCATACTTATCGTCCCTTTCGATTTTATAGAATGAATTACATATTCTAAACATTACTTTCGCGACTTTTTTTCCTTGTTTCATATTCTTATCACAAATGATTCTCCTTTCACTTATAAGCTTGAATAGAATTATCATGGAAATTGTTCAGATGCTTAATTTTTTGCAGATGATAAGTCCTGTTTTTCACTCATTGGGAAAGATTTATTTGCACGGTTCGTCTGATTGGAAACTATATGCTCGAAACTTATGAAATATGTTTGTGAAGTTTGAATTTTGTAATCAGGGTAATTCTATCTTTACATTTGTGCAGTTACATGTTAGAGGTGGTGCCAACGAAAAAATTCATAAGGAAAATAGTATTCAGGTATATAACGTTAAAATGTATTGTGAAGAATATGTTAATAGGTCTGGTGACGCTATAGTTAAAGAAATGCGATTAAGACTTATTGGTCTATGCTAGGTATTTCTCTTCTCAGTCAACACAGTGGCAGGCTGCGCGCCGCGCTTTCGAAGCCGCTATCTCCGTCAGCGCGAAGTCAGGGCGAGGAATACTGACGCCGAGCAAACGTATTCTGCCTGTCGCTACTCTAATGATTAGATAGATTAAAATATCCCGCAGATATGTTTACAATATTTTCGTTACACTTAAAGGTACGGGATCAGTCATAGATGAGGTTGCGGGATATTTTAATCTATTACATCCTAAGATACACTTCACGGTAGAGGTAGAATCAAACAGGAGTGTGGTGTCGCACAAGTACAAAGTGCGCGCCACCTACTTTCGCCGCGCGCCGCCATGCACGCACGGCGCGGCGTTCTCACGACGACAGCCACGAGCGCCCTCTGCTGCAACGCCGCTCGTGGCCACCACTGAACGACATCGTCACTGGCCACTTGGGACTGATATAGCAACCAGTTAGGACCTTCGGAATCAGATAGGCACCAGTGAAGACTTGGCTATTGTACAGGCACTAGGCAGGCCTCTAACAACTATGTATCAACATTCTGCAGTACTATGTAAAAGTTAAGTATTGTTACATTCTGTGCAATATATATCTCTTTCTAATTTACTCTAGTGTTTATAGTTTCTGGCTGCTCCCCTCCGTACCTGCACCAGCGTGCTATTTTTGTTCCTGTGTCGGGCTCATTCCACTCGGCCACCGACACCTACGACGAGGCTGGGAGACAAAAGCGGCGACGAAGTCGGGACACAAAAGTGGCGACGAGGAGTGATAGAACCTTGGACCAGCCCGCTTGCAGCAGCCAGACAGCAGTAGTAGTCGGAGCACACAGAAATTGCTCCCGCCCACCCACCCTTATTATAACAATTTTGGGGAAAGATATTTTGTTACGTGTTTTGTGGACTTTTTTGTTGCAGAGCGTCCTCTTTCATATTGCATTTGTGTTTTGTACTAATTTACTTGTACACGAGGCGCCTAATCGGTCAGCATGGCCACTACCCCGAACCCAAACTTAATGGAAATTATTCAGTTACAGACGGCGCAAATCACTCAACTACTGCAGGCCGTGTCGCAGTTGACGGCACAGGCTGCTCACCAACAACAACAGCCGTCACATCAGGAGCCCACACCTGCCGCTGCGCCGCTTCCTACATTTCGCCAGTACAACGAACGTGAGGAAGAATGGAGCGACTATTTCGCACAGTTTCAAGAACTCGTCGCGGCTCATCAAGTTACAGGTCAGAGAGTGAAGAACCTTTTCTTATCGATTGTGGGCCCCCAGACCTTCGTACTATTGCAAAAACTTTTCCCTCTCGCATCTCCTCGTGATGTAGACTTTGAACAAATTGTAGATGCACTGAATGCTCATTATGAGAGAAAAGTTCTTGTAGCCGCTGCACGATACCGATTTTTCAGACTTAAAAAAATGCCGCAGCAGTCACACCAAGAGTGGATTACGGAATTGAAGGGCTTAACCCGCAAATGTAAATTTACTTGCTCTTGTGGACTTTCGTATAGTGACGTGATGTTGAGGGATGCGATTACGCAGAATATTCAGGACCCCAGAATTAGAGCAGCTATTCTGAAACAGTCTGACCCCTCATTAGACAGTGTACTGCAGCTTATAGAAGCGCATGATACTTTTTACTTAGCAGATGTAGAAATGCAAAGCCACAGTGTAAATTCAGTGCGCCGTAACGGACGCTTTCCTAGCCGTAGTTCTCAGTATAGCACTAGTGATTCTTATTTTTCTACAGGCCGTGCTGAACATACAGTGAACAGTAGCCAGTGTAAAAGTGCGACACAAAGGTCGCCCCGTCGTGTTAGAAACAGTGATTTGAATAACGGGCGCCAACGCTCATTTCAGAAAAATGTACGTAAATCTTGCCCCCAGTGTGTGTCTCGCCACAAGCGTGCTCATTGCCCTAGTCGCAACGCAACCTGTTATCAATGTGGCAAATCAGGACATGTACAGTCTGTGTGTATGCAAATTAAAAACTCAAAGAACGGTACCGTTAGAAACAGTGCTAAGCAAAGTGCGAGAGCAGTGCATACAGTAAATGTTATACGGGCTGTGGAATTGCACAGTGCTTTCCTTGGATCTCAATTGCAAGAAAGTAGTTCTGCGCCTATGGCAAAACTATATAGTGCACCACGTAGCAAGCGCCGACGAGCACGTAAAACAGTGCAACGGAAAAGGGTTCGGGACAAGCAAAATGACTATGAACAGTGCATTCCTGTAGTGAAAATAGTGCCTTCTGCAACTGCTCCTTGTAATAGTGCCCAGTACTGTGTAGCTAGTGACAGTAGACATCAAGTAGCTACTCAAAAGTGTAGTGCAGTAGTTAGTAAATCTGGAGTAGCTTCGCATGCTTGCGCGGACGCCGATCCGGCGGTAGTGCCATCTAGTGACAGTGTTGTTAATCCGCTGCGTGCCGAGTCTGCGCCGCTTACTTCACTACGCGGCCCGCCCAAGCGCAGTACACAAACCGTAGCAGACGTTGCCCACATTCGCGCACCTGTCGAGCGCCGCAAGCAAAAACTGTTTGTGACTCTCTTCATAGAAAATAAGACGGTGCAATTTCAGCTTGATACTGGTTCCGCTGTCACTTTAATGAATAAAGATACTTATGAACTTCTGGGTTCGCCAAAATTGTCGCCGTCACAGCAAGTGTTAACAGCTTATACAGGTCAAAATATTCCCGTGCTAGGAACGTGTAGCCTGCCTGCCTCTTTTCAAGGTGTAATGAAAACAGTTGCTTTTGTAGTTCTTCAGGCCAAATCTACGCAAAACATTTTTGGAATAGATGCTTTTGACTTGTTTGGTTTATCAATTCAAAGAGATGTGCTTCAAATTTCGTCAATAGTGCCTCCGGATAAAATCAATGCATTGTGTGACAAATATAGTGACTTGTTTTCGCCGGAACTAGGTTGTGCAAAAGACTTCGTGGCACATGTAACTTTAAAAGAATCTGCAGTTCCAAAATTTCGTAAAGCTAGACCAGTGCCTATCGCAATGCGTGATACAGTTGCCTTAAACGTTGGCAAGATAGTGGGGTGATTTCTCCTGTTTCTGCGAGTCAGTGGGCCTCGCCTTTAGTAATTATACCCAAGCCGTCAGGAAAACTTCGTCTCTGTGCGGACTTCAAATCAACAGTGAACAGTCAAACAATTGTAGACACTTACCCCCTGCCCAGACCTGAGGAACTTATGGACAAATTAGGACAGTCTCGCTTCTTTTCCAAGATTGATTTAGCAGAGGCATACTTACAAATTCCACTTGATGACGAGTCAAAAAAATTTTTCGTCATTAATACTCACATGGGCCTTTTTCAATTTCAACGCCTACCCTTTGGCAGTTCTTCCGCCCCTGCTATTTTTCAGCGTTTTTTGGAACAGCTGACAGTTTCTGTACCGTGTTGTTCGAACTATTTAGATGATATTGTGGTATCCGGACGTACAGTTGAAGAACATTTAGCAAACCTGGAGTGCCTTTTCAAAGTTTTGACTGCAGCAGGTCTACGTTGCAATAAAGCAAATTGTTCAGTTTTTTCAAACTGAAATAGAGTACCTAGGCCATGTGATTAATGCCCAAGGAATTCATCCCTTACAGTCACATCTTCGAGCAATCAAAGACTTGCCTCCTCCTAAGAATGTGCATGAATTGCAAGCAGTGATGGGAAAGCTTAACTATTATTTCAGATTTATTCCCAATGCCTCTCAGATTGCAGCTCCACTGCATCACTTACGTAGGAAGAATGTTCCTTTTGTATGGTCTAAAGATTGTCAGGTTGCCTTTGACAAACTAAAGTCTGCACTACTCAGTGATGCATGTTTGATTCCCTTTGACCCACAGAAGCCTGTAGTGTTAGCAGTTGACGCCTCGTCGTACGGTCTGGGTGCCGTTCTGTCGCATCGTATTGGATGTCACGATCGTCCTATTGCCTTTGCATCCAAGCTACTGACGCCGACGCAACAGAATTACAGTCAGATAGAAAAGGAGGCCTTAGCAATCATTTACGGCGTCACAAAGTTTCATCATTATCTCTATGGCAGAAAATTCTATTTGTTGACAGACCACAAGCCTCTCACGTCGTTGTTCTCACCCACAAAGCCAATTCCGCCAAGAACGGCACAAAAGCTTCAGAGATGGTCCTTGATATTGTCTAATTATCAGTATGAGATTTTGTACCGACCTACCACTAAACACGCCAACGCGGACACACTTTCCCGACTTCCGGTTGGCCAGGATGTGTCGTTTGATTCTTCGGAAATGGCATGTTGTCAGATAGACTCCAGAGATGCTACCGCTGTCGCAGATTTCCCTTTGAACTCTCGTCGGGTTGCACAGGAAACAGCTGCGGATGCAGACCTAAGTGTGGTAGCACGTTTTGTTCGCTCAGGGTGGCCTGCCAGAGCCAAAGACATTGATCGGCCAGTGGTTCGACGTTATTTTGCACAACGTCATGCATTATCTTTAAGTCAGGGTGTACTGTTGTTGCATACCGACAACGACCAAGCAAGAGTGATTGTTCCTCGTTCCCTGCAACGAGAAGTGTTACGCCTCCTGCATCAAGGACATTGGGGCATTGTTAGGACAAAGCAACTGGCCAGACGTCATTGTACCTGGGTTGGTATGGACGCTCAGATAGAGAGCATGACATCACAGTGTACAGTTTGTGCGGAGCATCAGGCGGCTCCTCCACAGCGTTTCTCAGACTGGCCACGCCCCAAGGGACCATGGCAACGTTTACATATTGACTTTGCCGGATCTTTCTGGAATACGCGCTGGTTAATTGTTGTAGACGCTTTCAGCAAGTTTCCTTTTGTGATTGCCATGAACTCAATGACAGCTTCTAGTACAATCAGTGCCTTAACATCAGTGTTTTGCATCGAAGGCTTGCCTGAAACTATCGTCAGTGACAATGGACCTCAGTTTGTTAGTGCGGAATTTCAACAGTTTTGTCGTGTGAATGGCATTCAGCATATTACCACTGCACCTTTTCACCCTCAGTCCAATGGTGAAGCAGAACGTTTCGTTCGAACATTCAAGTCTCACATGGAGAAGATGAAAGGTCAGCACTCCAGGCAGCAAGCTCTTCAAATTTTCCTGTCTACGTATCGATGCATGCCACGTGACGGCCCGTCTCCTGCCGAGCTGCTACACGGCCGCCGTCACCGCACTCTCCTTCACCTGCTGCAGCCTCCCACGCACCAAGTCGGTTCGTATGGCGCTACGAGTTTTCAGGTTTCCACGCCGGTGCTGTACGGGGTGTTTGCTGGCAACAAGAAGACATGGTTGCCGGGCACCATTCAGCGCGTGCTCGGTCGCAATATGTATGTTGTACGTTCTTCCACAGGGTCGGAGCTGCGGCGCCACGCAAACCAATTGCGCTTGCACAGGCCGCGCGATCCTGTCTCCGGTTTCTTGATTCCAGACCCAGTTCACCGCCAGGGAGCACAAACACATCGTTCGTCAACGGGTCCAGCGTCCCCGGACTACGAGATCGTCCCGATGGAGATCGACGCGTCGCCGCCGCTGTCGCCGCCGCAGATGACAGCGTCACCGAGAGGGACTCCGGGACCGTGCGTGCCGCCGCCGCCTGGGCCACGCACCTCAGAAGAAGATGACCTGCTCCCTCTGGGCGGGGGCGGGCGCCCTTCCGCTGGTTTTCGCGGGTTTTCCAGCGGATCGCAAGGTGTATACCGGGGCGCGGACGGCGTCTCGATCCCAGCCTCAGCTACGACGCCCGTCCCACCAGTAACGCCCCCGCCCAGGCCCTCCTCCCAGTGCCGTCGCCGTGGCCCTCAGCACAGACAAATATATACAGACGGGAAACCTCCGTAAGGGCCCGGTCCTACGCTCAGGGGTGCGGGGAGGGAGGGTTTTCAGCAGTTCCGTAAGATGTCCCATGATGGCGCTGAGGTCAGAAGAAGCCGCCAGAGCAAGCGGCAGGTAGCGGCTGCCCCCACCACCACCTCCCCTCAAACGCCAGCAAGCCGGACACAGCCGTGGCCTCGTGGCAGGCGTCACGAGCTCTCCCCTAAGCCTCCCCTCCACGCTACCCTCTGACGTGCGAGAGGCACCCTAAGCCAGCGATCCGCCTGACACCTGCTATCATCTTACGGAACTACGAGGGGAACGTAGGACAGTGGTTTAGAGGGGGCTGCGTCTCTGTATATGTTACTCTGTGCCCTCAGCCCTACGCCACGACGGCGCGGCGGTTTGGGGGGGGGGGGGGGGGAGGGGTGTGGTGTCGCACAAGTACAAAGTGCGCGCCACCTACTTTCACCGCGCGCCGCCATGCACGCACGGCGCGGCGTTCTCACGACGACAGCCACGAGCGCCCTCTGCTGCAACGCCGCTCGTGGCCACCACTGAACGACATCGTCACTGGCCACTTGGGACTGATATAGCAACCAGTTAGGACCTTCGGAATCAGATAGGCACCAGTGAAGACTTGGCTATTGTACAGGCACTAGGCAGGCCTCTAACAACTATGTATCAACATTCTGCAGTACTATGTAAAAGTTAAGTATTGTTACATTCTGTGCAATATATATCTCTTTCTAATTTACTCTAGTGTTTATAGTTTCTGGCTGCTCCCCTCCGTACCTGCACCAGCGTGCTATTTTTGTTCCTGTGTCGGGCTCATTCCACTCGGCCACCGACACCTACGACGAGGCTGGGACACAAAAGCGGCGACGAAGTTGGGACACAAAAAGGAGCATTAATTATTTGGACTTGAACATCACCAGACAATCTACGGGCTTTTGTTTAGACATATTTAGAAAACCCTCTACCACTGACGTCATTATTGCAGCAGACTCGTGCCACCCACGCGCCCATAAGAATGCTTTCTTTCGGTCAATGTTCAACAGGTTAGCTAAACTGGATCTTGACGCAACACGTGTTCAAAAAGAAATTGATATAATCACACAAATAGGTATAAGTAATGGATATACCAAACGTGCGATACAGAACATTCGTAAATCAGTGTTCAATAAAAGAAAAACACGTAAATCTAATCCCACCAAAAATCAATCTAGATTTGCGTCAATGACCTACACAGGGCATTTCTGTGAACAAATTGCTAACGCCTTCAAGAAAACCAATATAAAAATAGTATTCCGGACGCGCAATACGCTTAAGACAATATTGCGTACCTCTGTTGACAGCAAAAAGGATAAAAAATCGGGAGTCTACAAAATAGCTTGTGCTTCGTGTGATAGTGTTTACATTGGACAAACAGGGCGTGATTTTTCAATCAGATTTAAAGAAAATTGTAATAAAAATAATACAGCTATGGGGTGTCATCTCAACGACAAAAAACATCATCTTGATACGATTGAAAAATCCTAAAAAATTCTTCATGTAGAGCCGAAAGGTCTAGACCTAGACATTCTGGAAGATATTAAAATTTACAAATGCTGTAAGGAAAACCCAGATGGAATTTTGAACGAACAAATCCGTTCTCACAGAAAATGGTTCTTTGACATTTTTCGGGATTTATTATGGACAGTGCCCAGCCCGCTGGTTCCCTATATCTATGATGAATGCTACTGCTTTTACAAATGTTTCTTACACCTCCTTATCTGATGTAAAGTGCCTTATGTTAATTTTATGACTACTTGTTCTATCTATGGCTACAGCCAACTGTCATAAGGAATGCTAGTCATTTTTTAAAACACCTTTGACAATGTTCTGGATTTGTTGAGCTGTCTATCTCATTTTAAATGTAATATTATTCTATCACTTTTCATTAATTTTATTTTTATGTGGTTTTAACTTTGACTACATAGTGCTTATATAGCCTATCATGATTTACAACGAAGGTTAGCAGCTGACAAGTGTTTTTTAAAAGCATATGTATAATTGTTCTTTTAAAAAATTTTATACTTTGTACAACAATTGCACAGCTGACCTATGTAAATTGATACGCATATCTTATGTGATATGGCGCCACTATACACATTGTAATGCCACCTGATGGCAAAAATGTCTACTTAGACAGTATCATATGTGTTAAAACTTGTAGTCTGCGTTTGTATGTATATTGAAGAACATCTTCCATCTGTTCACGTGTGCACATGGCACGGTAAATCATAATTTTCAATATAAATTGCAACCTACTACTTTTTCTATCATATAAGGAATTTTATTAATTTTATTATTTTATATTCTTATGATTTTAGATTCTAATCTGATGATGGTTATACCGAAACGCGTCATTTTGAGGACACGCTGTACATCAAGTGTGACCAATAATAAATAGCTTGCTACCAGCTTCACAGCAGTACTACCTAGTCAGAGACTAGTATAATTTCTGTGTCAGAAGCTTGCTTAAAGTTGATTATTTCATTGAGCACCAAATAGTTTTAAGTGCGTCTAGTCCATATGCTAAGAGCAGTTTCGGTTACATTGCCGTAGTGGTCTAGTGGATCGGTTGTAGTTTAATATCTGCAATGTGTGCGTTTGATTCCGCCCTATAGGTGTATATTTTTAACTGGCACGATCATGTCTTCTTCACCTCTGGTAACACCAAGTGAAGAACGTCAAGTTGCACCGTAGTTAACAATCCGTATTAAACCGAATTATTTCGTTATCAACTCGGACAGAGCCGATTTATCATTGCCAGTAACAGGCAGAATACACGGCAATCAGTAACTCTGTCGCTAGAAAGCTTTCCTTATATTACAAAACTTTATTTTGTTTTATAAAATCAATGGTCCTTTAAGGTCACGTGTCTCGTATTGCATTTTAACATGAGACGTTAAAAATTATGGCGCTGGACTGGGATTCTAATTCGGATCTCCTCTTTTGCCGCACTCGACCCTCTAGGAATCATATAGTCGAATAATTTCGTTGCTTTCTCCGAGACTGCCGACTCCTCTAGGTCTCCACGAAAGGCACGTATATGGATTCGAATCCAGGTCCAGCACAAAATATTCATAATTTCATTTGACGCCTTAGATAGAGCACACTGCACTACTAGTAAAAATTATTTTGAATGTATCTTCGTGCATTATCAACGCGAACCATGGTGTTGAGGTGGTCTTGAGATAAAGCGCTTGAATGGTAACTGAAGGGTCGCAGGTTCGAAACCTAGTCGGATCACCGATTTTTTTTCAATCGGTGTTTTAACCCAGCATTTACGTCTCAACAATGTGAGGAGTCGTCATTAACTACACATGGCTTGGATTCCACGTTAAACTGTAGGTCGTCTTTCCCGGTTGGATAATTGGGGCAGGTTAGGGACATGCAAGTCTCTGAAGTGGCGCACAATTGAATGACTTGCACCAGGAAACTGAGCCACACGAAATTGTTATGATTACTATCATAACAACTATAGGTGCCGTTGTTACGAGTCAGACACGCACGCATCGTCATTCCTGTTGAGTTAACATTTGAGATTTAACGTCCATTCGTGCTTATAAAGGACATCGGTAGGTTTGGGGTTCGATTCCCGGTGACGCATAACATAATTATATCCTGATTACAGATTCAAACATCCCGCTGCTAGTGAAATAATTCGACTATTAACATCTGACTTCACTTCGTTATCTTCCATTTAGATACTGGGTATGTAACTCAAAATCAAATGTTGGTAAATCTATGGGACTAAACTACTGTGGTCATCAGTCCCTAGGCTTAGAACTACTTAAACTAACTTAAACTAATCTAAGGACAACACACCCACCCCTGACCGAGGAAGGACTCGAACCTCCGACAGGAGCAGCATCGTATGTAAGTACCACACAGAACTGAGTCTGGGCACTTGTGATTAGGGACATAACGGTGATTATTAAGTTCCTGATTCAGTAAAAAATAAATAAATAAATAAAAATATTTCAAGAATTGGCATTTTATATGATTTTATTTGCGCGTTCTGATATTTGTGAGGAAATCTCCAATATTTCACACATCTTTATGCCTCGTAAGCTGTGACAATCTTAGGCATAATCGAGTATCTATAAGACATGAATGCATTGCTTGGTTAGCTACGGCTACATGTGGTTGGTTTGATTCCAGAACAAGGTAGTTTTTCATATCAATTCAAGTTCAAAGATGTGTACAAATATTTGTTCAGGTATGAATACGGAGAAAATGTTGGTGATACGCAGTTAATATTGAAGTTTGCTGCTGTTATTTGAGTTTTTATTATCTGGTTAGTTCAACAATCGGTCAGTAAAAATCCACTCGCCAGTTGAACGACGTTTCGCAATTGTGAGAAAACGATTTAGAGAACAAAAGTACTTCGAATTTCTACAGGACTTTAGGAATTCCGATACTGTAGTAAAATCTGTAATGTTTGTTTGTTTGTAAATCTATAGGACCAAACTGCGTGGTCATCAGTCCGTAGCTTACAAACTACTTAAACCTAGGTAAACTAACCTAAGGACAACACACACACACACCCATGCCCCAGGGAGGACTCGAACCTCCACGGCGAGCAACCGCGCGCTCCGCAGCGAGACGCTTTAGACCGCTCGGCTACTCCACCGCGGCTAAAATCTGTAGTTTTTTAACAATATTAAATGTTGTTTAAGGATTAATTGATGTTTTATGTGACGGAGTTTGTTATATCAGACTGTAATAAGTGTGATAATACTCAAGATATGTCATTGTAATAAATTTGATATAATAAACGTTAAGAACTTAATAACGTGTTTCCTTTTATTTGCAAAATCGTGGTGTTAATTTACTTCTGGAATGATTGCCATAAAGAGCAATTGCCTGTATTGGATCCATTTTGAATAGTCGAACGACTATACCGCGGAGCGATTAGAGCACCCGCAAGACACGTACGTTATTTGGGTTTGCATGCACATCAGGCGAAACGCAATTCATTTCGTTCGGATATTTTTGTGCATAGTAGTACATTCTTTAACACAGAGATGAGTTTGAACACAGTATGTAAATTTGTTAATGGTTTTCAAGTATCGACGAAACTTAAAACTTTAAGAGCAAGCCTGTAATTATAAATATTGACTACGTTACCTAGTCAACAGCTGAAACAGAAGATAGGAAATTAAATGACTTTTTACCAGACAACACTATGAGTTTGACTGAAGAAAACCATCCTTTCTGCACCCAGAGAAAACAAATGTGTCCGGAGAGGGCGGGCATATGTCATAGCCTGGCAAACTACTTACGCACTATTTATACACGAATACGAAAAAATAATATATCTTACGACGCAACTGTAAAGGAAAGATCTTAAATTATATGTAAAGTACAATTGGACAGCACACATAGTGCATTGATAGCTTTCTACAAAAAATCTATGCACGTTGCAAAACCATCGAACGTACATCACATGTTCTTTCAGCTCCTGGGCATTTGATGAAAACCTTAGAAACAAAATTTCGAACTATTATACACATGTCTCTTGACAATTATTATGAGATTTCTTAAGACGTCATCCTTGCACAAATTTTACAAAGAAATTTTTTTTTATCGAAACTGTTACCAACTTTATTTGGCACCAAGTTTTTACTTAACTTCGTGAGTTTCAATGACGTTATGTAGAATACTTATTTTTTATAGTCAGATTGATTAAGAATTATCTTCTGTCCACTATGAGTCAAGCACGACTGTCTAATTAAGCAGTTAGTGTATAAAAACAGTATAGCTCAAAATGTCGATACTGAAGAGAAATCTTCAAAATCTGTAGCCGTAAAAGAAAGAAGAAATTCTAAGCTAAGTGGTAGACACCTGTCACTAAGATCAACTTCGGTTTCTGTTCTGCTTCCTTAATAATTGGTTAAACTGTTTTTAATGCATTTTGCTTATTTGTTTTCATGCATAATAACTGTCTGCGAAGTATTTAACGTTATACTTTGATTATTTAATCACGTATATGGTTTTGTAAGGTTGGCAATTTGGGAAAGGGGGGGGGGCAACAAAAGTTTGTCGGAGATACCATACTATCTAGCCACGCCACTGTGTAAAGTCAGTCTGAACCAGAGTAAAATATATAATGTAGGTAACCAAGTAAGCATGTTTCGCAGGAGAGCTTCTGTGAAGTTTGGAAAGTAGGAGGCGAGGTACTGGCAGAAGTAAAGTTGTGAGGCGGCATCATGAGTCGTGTCGGGATAGCTCAGTCGGTAGATTGCTTGCCCGCGAAAGGCAAAGGTCCCAGGTTCGAGTCCCGGTTCCGGCACACAATTTTAATCTGCCAGGAAGTTTCAAAGTATGGAATACCTTGTACAGATCCGTGCAAGTCGGAAACTGATTTACGTAATTGAAATATAGGTATTGGAGGCTTTTCACTCACGGAAACAAGAGTTACATTTCACTGATATCTTTAATTTGAGCTCAGAATATATTCTCCGCGCGGAATGACTGCGTGCTCTAAAAGTCCTACTTCGGGCAATATGTATGTGTGTGTGTGTGTGTGTGTGTGTGCGCGTGTGTGTGTCTGCGTGTGTGTTGTCCTCAGCGTAAGTTAGTGTAAGAGTTTGTAGGTCTTTGGACTGATAACCATAGCAGTTTGGTCTCATAGATTTGCAAACATCAGAACATTTGATTTGAGAATATATTCATTCAACGTCATAACAACCTAGTAAAAAGATATATATTTGCATTTGGTGTTTAACGTCGTGTCGACTGTTATTGTCTTTAGATTTTTAGCTTTCATTAGAATTTATGGTTGTTGGAAGGGCAAGGAATTCCTTACGGAATAGTTCCAAAATTTGCCTGGAATGCTCTGAAAAACCGCAGAAAACCAGATTTGGTATGGTAGTCCAGAGAACATTGACTCCAGATTTAATGAATGCGCTAACCCTTGCTCAGTACGATTAACAACAGACTAAATCGGTCAACAGTAAACTGTACAAAATCTACACAGTTTACAAAAAAAAAAAAAAAAAAAAAAAAAAAAAAAATAAATAAATAAATAAATAAATAAATAAAAATAAAAATAAAAAAATAAAAAATACTTGTAATTCGATTGGTTTGCGTAATTTGCAGTACCTATCTACATGGGATACTCTGCAAATCATATTTAAATCCCAGGCAGAGGGTTCAAAGAACCACCTTTATACTGTACGAACGTAGGCTTTCGCAGTCATTATTGTGAACGTTAAAATTCTTCTGAACTATTTGCCGCGTCATGATAATAAAAACTTTCCAACGTTTCGGATCTGTTTCAGGAGCCTTCCTCAGGGAATACTGACTTGAAGGCTCCTGCAACGGATCCGAAACGTTAATTATCATGAGGCGGCAAATAGCTCAGAAGATTTTGAAACGCCGACCGCGGTGGCCGAGGGGACTGAGGCGCTCCAGTCACGGTCTACACGGCCACTACGGTCTGGGGTTCGAATCCCCTGTCGGGCATGGATATTTGTGCCGTTAGTTTTAGTTTTAGTTAGTTCATAAGTTGTTTGTAAGTTTAGGGACTGATGACCCAGTAGTTAAGTCCCATAAGCTATACAAACATTTGAAATACTTTTGAGAATCGTAACCTTTATGCTATTTATCTCCAATTCCAGTCTCGAATAGCGCGTGGGAAGAAAGAACACCTGAATCTCTCCGTTCGAGCTCTGATTTCTCATATTTTATTCTGATGATCATTTCTACCTATGTAAGTGGGAGTCAACAATATATATTCGCATTCGGAGGAGAATGTTGGCGATTGGAGTTTCGTAAGGAGCCCACGCCGCAGCGATAAGCGCCGTTGTTGGAATGATTCCCATCCCAGATCCTGTATCATTTCCGTGATGCTGTTTCCGCTGTATCGTGACAATACAAAACGAGCTGCTCTTCTTTGGACTCTTCCGATGTCCTCTGTCAAACCCACCTGATAAGGATCCCACACTGGGCAGCAACACTCCAAAAAAGGATGGACAAGCGTAGTGTATGCAGTTTCTTTAGTAGTTCTGTTGCGTCTTTTAAGAGTTCTGCCAATAAAACGCAGTCTCTGGTTCGTCTTTCCCACGACATTATCTACGTGTTCCAGTTTAAGTATGAAGTAATACTAATTCCTAGGTATTTAGTGGAATTTACGGCCTTCACTTTTGATTGATTTACCTTGTACACAAAGTTTAACGGATATCTTTTCGTACTCAAGTGGACGACTTCACATTTCTCGTTATTTAGATTCAGTTGCCAATTTTTACACCATAGTGATATCTTATTTAGATCGTTCTGCAGTTGGTTTTGATCTTCAGGTGATTTTACTAGGCGGTAAATGTCGACGTCATCTGCAAACAACCTAAGAGAGCTGCTTAGATTTTCTCCCAAATCGTTTATTTAAATAAGGAACAGCAGAGGATCAAAAACACTACCCTTTGGAACGCCCAATATTACCTCTATTTTAGTTGATGCCTTACTGACAGGAAATCACCTAACCAGTCGCAAATTTGGGGCGATATACCATAACCAAGATATTTGATTAAAAGCCGTTTGTGAAGCACGGTGTCAAAAGTCTTCTGGGAAAAAAAATAAAAATAAAATAAATACGTCATCAATTTGAGATCCCTTATCGATAGCACTCATCACTTCGTGTGAGTAAAGAGCTAGTTGTGTTTTGTATGAACGTATCTTCTAAATCCGTGTTGACCTTGGGTCAATAGATTATTCTGTTCGAGATAATTCATAATATTTGAATACAGGATATGTTCCAAAACCCTGCTGCAAATTGACGTCAATGAAATAGGCCTGTAGTTTAGTGGGGTGTACCTACTGCCTTTCTTGAATATAGGTGTGACCTGTGCAACTTTCCAATCCTTTTGTACAGATCCTTCTTTGAGAGAGCGATTGTATATGGCTGTTAAGTAAGGAACTATCGCTTCAGCATAATCAAATAGAAAAATAATGGGTATACAGTCCGGTCCAGAAGACTTATTCTTGTCAAGTGATTTAAGTTGCTTCACTACTTCGAGGATATCTACTTCAGCAGTCATTATCATTACACTACCACAAGCACAAGACAGTTCTTATACGAACTACTCTTGCTAAATAGTCTGCAATATCAAGTGGCGTTAGGTTCACAGATGAACAGTTTAACTTAGTTTTAACTTTTAAGTTATAAAAACTACTAGGGCGTGGAACTGGAGGCGCCTATAATTCTAAACGATTTTCTTTGAGGAGGATTCGTTTTTGTTTACGTGCTATTGAAGGCACATATACGAGGTACGTCCAGAAAGTAAGTTCCGTTTGGTTATATAAAACAAAGGTGTACAGATACAGAAAAAATATTTATTGTACAAAAATCTACAACTGTTAATCTACTTTTCTACATAGCTGCCAAAATTTTGTAGGCACTTGTCATAGCGTGGCACAAGTTTCTGTGTGCCTTCTTCATAGAAGGTTGCCGCCTGTGTATTCAGTCATGTAATAGCATGTTCTTGCAGCTCGTCATCGTTAAAGCGTTGACAGGACACATTTTAGGTGTAAGAAGAGGATTTCCATCAAAAGGTGGTGTTTGTTTCCACGATAGTGCCCGACCTCATGTGGCGAATGTGACCAAACAACTCTTACGGGAATTTCACTGGGACGTGTTTGATCATCATCCGTACGGGCCTCGCTCCTTGGTGTCTCACTTCTTCATTTTCTTTGTATTCATGAGTAAGTCCTAGACTTGCACTTTTCTCTAGAGAGACTTTTCATGTGGAACTAACATCCATGCTCTTCGTCTGCCGGTAGTACAATTTTATTCGCAGAAATCGCTGCTGATTCGAAATCTACGGTCGCTTTAGAAAAGTTTCCATTGTAGAATATTTTCCAGAAAAAGACGGATGCATGTCTCATTTCTTTTGTTCAAATGTACAAATGTTTGTAGAGCTTATGGGACTTAACTACATGGTCATTAGTCCCTAAACTTACAAACTACTTATGAACTAGCTTATACCGCGACTGCCAGACCGTGACTGGCACGCCGCATTTATTTTATTTGGAAATAATGCAAAGGTAACTGAATGGATGTTTCTCTCATTCTTTGTACTTCAAGAGTCGACGAAAATGGTACATATTTACGAAAACTGTTTGTAACAACACTTGAATGCACCATCCGTAAAAAAATTCTTGTTTATTTCTTACGTTAGAGCCGGTTTCCCCGTACGTCCACTAGAAACTACTAGTATCCTTCCTTCGAAAGAAAAAAAACTGGCATCATTGATAGCTAGTTAGTTTACTTTGAGGTCAATTTCTTCTCTTGTTTGCGGATATCTTTCATTTCCCTGTAGTTTGGCGCTGGTAGTACAAAGTTCTCTTCGTTGCTTGCTACTCTGGTTATTGAGTGACAAAATCATATATACGTCTACATATATACACTGCAAACCACATTGAAGTGCATGGCAGAGGGTTCATCGAACCGCTTTTGTGATGTTTCTCTACGGTTCCATTCTCTAATAGCTCGCGGGAAAAAGGAACCCCTAAATCTTTCCGTTTCGAGCTGATTTTTCTTATTTCATTTTCATGATCATTCTCTTTCTATATAGATGGGTGCTAACAAAATATGTTCGGATTCGGAAAAGAAAATTGGTGAAAGAAAATTCGCAAATAGATCTTGTCGCAACAAATAACGCCTTATAACGATTATACAGGCTACCTAGCTCCTCTAATATAAATTGTATGTTTTAAATGTTTGTAAACTTATTGGACAAAACTGCTACGGTCGTCAGTCGATAGAATTACCAACTACTTAAACTAACTTACATTTAGGACAACACACACACACACACACATCAATGCTCGAGGGAGGACTCGAATCTCTGGCTGGATAGGGCCGCCCAGTCCGTAGCATGACGCCTTAGACCACGTGGCCATTTCGCGCAGCTATATATTGAAAATAGAAGTCTCTTTCTTTCGAGCCCTTGTCGTTTTTATTTTCTTGATTGAAAGTTTTCCTTACTACCAACAGAGCGTCATCAAGAGTTCCACAGTAATGCCACAGTGAAAAATGCAGTCGAATCCTTGGTGCCGGCCGCGGTGGCCGAGGGGGCTGAGGAGCTGCGGTCACGGTCTGCACGGCCAATATGGTCGGGGGTTCGAATCCCCCCTCGGGCATGGATATTTGTGCCGTTCTTAGTATTAGTTAGTTCATAAGTAGTTTGTAAGTTTAGGGACTGATGACCCCGTAGTTAAATCCCATAAACTATACAAACATTTGAAACATCTGAATCCTTGGTTTTAAGCATTCCTTGGCAGTGGTTTGCTTTCCATCTTGAACAGCGCTATATTATAAATCCTTCTACTTTCGTTTTCTTCACTAAGTATGTAAAACGTTCGTAGTGTTAGCTTACCGCGAATGGTCGTTGAAACTTCCATAGCCGCGGTGGGGCGGCCGAGCGTTCCAAGGCGCATCGCTGCGGAGCCCACCTCTACTCGCCGTCGGAGGTTCGAGTCCTCCCTCGGGCATGGGTGTATTTATTGTCCTTAGGATAAGTTAGTTTAAGTAGTTTGCAAGCCTAGGGATTGATGACCAGAGTAGTTAATTCCCATATATTTACAAACATTTCAACTTACTTTTTTATAAAAACTTCCTTATCCGAGCTAATTTGACAGAAATACACAAGACGCACGATGTGAACGAAAATAAAGCCCGCACCGTACTAGGGCTATTAGTTCGTGAAGTCGGCTACTGCGTTCGAGTAGATGTAGTTGGGCGCAGTTGGGCCGTGTCTAAGTAGGTAGTTACCAGTCATTAGGACGGCACCGCAGAGCTGCGCAGTGCTACGAAGGGAGCAGCTACTGGCCACAGTTTGCACACATCTCGAGTTGGAAGCAATTTACACAAGGCGCAGTTTTCATAGATTGGAGGTAGAGAAACAGGGCCAGAGAGAGGATGGAAGAGTAGACGAATAGAGATTCGGGAGGAATAGGGTACAGAGACGTGACTGCTTATCGGAATTAAAAAATCCTCGAGCAACTCCGGGATTTCAGCTAGCTAACACAGAAACCTAAGAGGACAACATAAGAGGACAAAGATGAAGGTAAGACGTGGGCGCAGAGAGGGGGAAGTGGCGGGCGGAGAGCTTGACTCCAGAGTACGAACCTTAATTTGTAGTTGCGTGTTACTAAGTAGACGTACATTAGTCATTGACGGAATGAATTCGAAAAAAAGAAAAGAATATGGAAACTTGATTTGTTTTTATAATCGCAGTTTATTTTTCGGTTACCATGGAAACGTACAAGATGCGTCTGAACACTTCTGTGAATGGTCTCAGGATATACAGGAAACAAGAGTTATAAACAAAGTATCTTTACTGGCCTTCAAAGTAATCATTATGAATGAAATGCACAAGATAACTGTGAGGTACGATGCAAATTTGCAGAATATTTCTCAGTTATATTGTGTGTTTCATCCATAATGTATAAAATATTCTGTTAAGAACCGACGGAACATTCAGTGAATTTGTTCAAAGTAATCGGCATTGGCTACAATACACTTCTGACATCGGTTATTGGAACCCGTCAGCAAACGCTTCTTCAGGAATGCTCGAAGCGCTGAGGTCACGCGTTGTTGGATCTCCGCAACCGTTACGAAGCGTCGGCCTTTCAGGGCTATCGTTCTCAAAGACTGTCGCCGATCATCGGTAAACATCCATCGCACTCGTTCGATGTCGTCTGGGACTGCGACTGTGGACGGTCGATTCGAACGTGGCCCATCCTCGACACTTTCCGTCTCTAAAGCGTTTAAACCGCTCAAACACACACTTTTTACCCACTGCTTCAATAACATACAATTGCACTAACATCCCATCGGTGTTAGTCGCTGTTTTTCCCTAATTTGAGGCCGCGGTAGAATAGCCGTGCTCACAAAGGTGCCTGGCTGCGGTGCACGCAGCTGTTCGCCGTCGGGAGTTCGAGGCCTCCCTCGGGCATGGGTGTTAGTGTTCTTCTAAGCGTAAGTTAGTTTAAGTAATTGGAAGCCTAGGGACTAATGACCAACGTAGTTAAGTCCCTTACATTTACAAAAAACTGAACATTTTGCCTAATTTGGAACAACTCTTGTTGGTAACGTGTTGCTCCATTTTGCGCTCCGTGTTGCAATGGCGCGAGTTCTCACACTGACCCTGTTAGCTGGGTCACAGCGTGTACCACCGCTGCACTGCAATGCTTTGCACGATAGGGGACGCTTGTTGACATGACCCTCAATGTGTATGCTCGGGCACCACATTCACGCTAACGCGGTTTGTTAAATATAGGACCATTCACCGAACTTTTCATACGCACCTTGTATTTACAAATATGGGCGAAAATAAATTGAACAACTAAATAATATGAAACTTCCTGGCAGATTAAAATAGCGTGCCGGAACCGGGACTCGAACCTGGGACCCTTGCCTTTCGCAGGCAAGCGCTCTAGCACTGAGCTATCCCGACATGACTAACGATTCCCCCCCCCCCCCCCCCCACAACTTCACTTCTGATAGTACCTCGCCTCTTACTTTCCAAACTTCACAGAAGTTCTCCTGAGAACCTTGAAGGACTGTTTGGAAAGTAGGAGGCGAGGTACTGGCAGAAGTCAAGTTCTGAGGCGGGATTGTGAGTCTTGTCGGGTTAGCTCAGTGGTAGTGCGCTTACCCACGAAAGGCAAGGGTCCCAGGTTCGAGTCCCGGTTCCGAAACGCAATTTTAATCTGCCAGAAAGTTTCATATCAGCGCACACTCCGTTGCAGAGTGAAAGTTTCATTCTGGAATTGAATAATACTTTATACCAGTGGTTCCCAATCTGTCGATCGGGACCCACTAGAGGGTGGCATAATCTTTTCAGCTATGTCGCTCGGGGCGGAGTGGCCAAGCTCATTGAGGCGCTATGCTACGATGCGCGAGGCCGCTCTCTGTCGGGGGTTCGAATCCCCCCTCGGGCATGGATGTTTGTGCCGTCTTTAGTATAAGGTAGTTCCTAAGTAGTTTGTAAGTTTAGGGACTGACGACCCCGTAGTTAAGTCCCTTAAGCTTAACAAACATTTGGACATCAGGTGGGTCGTCAGGCGAGCCTAACATACCTTACGGACTTAGTAATTTCATGATATTTTCCATCCCCTTAAGAAAAATCACAATTAAACTCTATTGCTTCCTCATTTCAAATGATGATGGTTCTGGACCAAAGTTTTAAGTTTTTGTAGATTAATATTTTCACGTTACTCCAAGCGGAACGTGACTGTTTTTTAGGAGTATTATTTAATATTGGTTCTTATTTTGGTATTTGATTGCCAAGAATTGTCAATGATTTGTTATGGGTAAAAAATCCGTTTCCAGAGTACAACCTTAAAAAGCTAAAACTGTAACTACCAAGTAAGACTTCCTGATGCAACAAACATGGGTTTTTTCTTTGAACAGATTTAAAGACTAATGCCTAATCTCATTTTAAATCAGAAAAGAGAGTACAGAATGCATGCAGATATATCTTTGAAGCAATTATGGGATCCGCAAGTAATTTCTCAGGCTTTTTTTTCTTACAAATGCGCAGAAACTGAGTTACGTTTAAAACTGACAAGCTTCGGTTAAGACATGGAAAATGTCATTAACATCAAGATTTAACTATCTCACATATTCAGCTTGCCATTTAATTTTGTTTTTAATGTTAACTGGACAAAATAGTGGTCTTTTAAATTCATAAAATGTTCTGATATATATTGGGTGGCGAAAATTTTTCCAGAAACATTGTGTGTGTGTGTCCAACTTCCGTGAAGATTGGGAACCCCTGCTCTATACGTCAGCCGCGGTGGAATGGCCGAGCGCTCTAAGGTGCCTTGCCGAGGAGCTCGAGGTCGCAACCCTGTCGAAGATTCGAGTCCTCCCAGGGGCATGGATGTTAGTATGTGTCGTACGTAGGATCGTTTAAGTAGTTTGTAAGCCTAGGGACTGATAACCTTTGTAGTTAAGTCCCTTTGATTTACAAACATTTGAACATTTGTTCTATATTTCTAATTTAGTTAGGTTAGTATTCTAAGTTTAACAGAAGTTGTGTAGGTTGTATATGTAGTTCCCATGCATATTTAACAGTCGTGAAGCAATGCCAGATTCGTCAGTTTACAAATAAATCTGTCAAAAATCTTAGTTTTACGTTATAAGCTTCTGAATATTTTTTGTAATTTTCTGAAAAATATTAACAATATATTTGGGTCTCACATCTTAAAATCCCAGTATCCCTCATCCTATGTGGCTTAGACATTGGCTGTTTTAACATCTACATCTACATACATACTCCGCAATTCACCGTAAGGTGCGTGGCGGAGGGTACACTGTACCACAACTAGGAATTTCCTTTCCTTTTCCACTCCCAAATGGAACGAGGAAAAAAAAAAGAATGCCTATATACCTCCGTACGAGCCCTAATTTCTCTTATCTTGTCTTTGTGATCTTTACGCGAAATGTAAGTAGGCGGCAGCAAGATCGTACTACACTCAGCTTCAAATTCCGGCCCTCTAAATTTACTTAACAGAAATTCACGAAAAGTACGTCGTCTTTCTTCCAGCGATCACCAATTGAGTTGCCGGAGCATTTCCATGACACTCGTGCATTGGTCGAACCTACCGGTAACAAATCTAGCTGCTCGCCTCTGAACCGCCTCTATGTCTTCCTTTAAACTGATCTGCTGCGGGTTGAAATGTTCAAATGTTTGTACAGTCTATGGGACTTAACTACGGGGTCATCAGTCCCTAAACTTACAAACTACTTATGAACTAACTAAGACTAAGGACGGCACAAATAGCCATGCCCGAGGGGGGATTCGAACCCCCGACCGTAGTGGCCGTGCAGACCGTGACTGACTGCTGCGGGTCCCAAACACTTGAGCAATACTCAAGACGTGGTTGTACAAGCGTTTTATACGCGGTCTCCTTTACATGTGAAGTACATCTTCCCAAAATTCTCCCAATAAACCGAAGTCGGCTGTCCGCCTTACTCACAACTGTCCTTACATGTCCTTACATATCGCTCTGCAATGTTACGCCTAGATATTTAAACGACGCGACAGCATGTTATGTTTTTTTTATGTTTGTTAAGCTTATGGGACTTAACTACGGGGTCATCAGTCCCTAAACTTACAAACTACCTATCAACTACCTTATACTAAAGACGGCACAAATATCCATGCCCGAGGGGGGATTCGAACCCCCGACCGTAGTGGCCGTGCAGACCGTGACTGGAGCGCCTCAATCTCCTCGGCCACCGCGGCCGGCGACGCGACAGCATCAAGAAGCTCACTACTATTGCTGTATTCGAACATTATAGGATTGTTTTCTACTCATGCGCATAACCTTACATTGAAGACCACTGAAACTATGGTCTACACCAATAAAACCAGTTTTGATAAATACTGACATTGGCCCTTTTAGAACCAAGCCACATAAATTTAAAAGGAATAATCCCTTGTTCAACAATGAAACAGGAATCCATGAAACAGAATCTGTTTAAGCTTTAAAATTTCTACCCGTATAGTTTTAAAAATTTTGCCTCTCGGTGATAGTAACAGGATTGAGAAAGTTGGTTTTGGACGGTGGCGAAAGTGCGCTCGGCTGCAGCCGGTGCCCGGGGCGGCGGCTATCGGCTGTGGTCAAGCGGCGCTGTAAACATGTCAATAGCGCAATCGTTGTGCGATACCGCCTGAGTCAGCGCCGGCTGACCGGACAGCAGAAAACTCCGTTACGCGCCCGCCGCCCCTCAGAAAACAGCCGCCAGCCCGATAGCCGCAAGCGTATGCCGACCAGATCACTAACACAGAGATGCACATTATTTCACGGCTTCAGCAGATCTCTCATTCCTAGGGGATAGTGGGAGGTTCGTTTATGACTCGTCCTATATTTACTTGTTTTAAAATAATCTGTAAGAATATTAACAACTTACGATCCCGTGCATATAAGGGTACGGTGAAAGTGGGGGAGAGAAGGAGTTCTCCAGGGGTCTGTTCTCGGGCCGCCGTTGTTTCTTGTATACAGGGTGAGGCATTTAAAACTGTTTTTCGGAATATTTGGAACAATACATCTACATCTACATGGATACTCTACAAATAACATTGAAGTGCATGGAAGAAGGTTCATCAAACTACTTTTATGATATTTCTCTATAGTTCCACTCTCTAATAGCTTGCGGAAGAAAGGAACACCTAAATCTTTCTGTTTTCCATCTGATTTCTCTTAATTTATTATGATGGTCTTGTCTCCCTATCTAGGTGGGTGCTAACAATGTATGTTCGCATTCCGAAGATAAAGTTAGTGAAATAAATTTCGCAAATAGATCTCGCCGCAACAAATAACGCCTTTCTTTCAATGATTTCCATCTCAACTCGTGCATCATTTCCGTGACACTCTCTCCCCTATATTGCTGTAATATAGCACCCGACTGCAGTGCTGAAGGTCGCCGGTTCAATCCCGACCACCGGCAAAAATTTATTCAAATGTTCAAATGTTTATATAGCTTATGGGACTTAACTACGGGGTCATCAGTCCCTAAACTTACAAACTACTTATGAACTAGCTACAACTAAGGACGGCACAAATATCCATGCCCGAGGGGGGATTCGAACCCCCGACCGTAGTGGCCGTGCAGACCGTGACTGGAGCGCCTCAGTTCCCTCGGCCACCGCGGCCGGCAAAAATTTATTTATTTGTAATTAACAATTCCAGAATGTTCTACATCTTACTTATGTTCACTTGTAAATTCTACTTGTTTCTTATGTTAACTGTACTTCTAATTTCTGGTAAATTCTGCCTGCGTATAAATAGCAGAGCACTCTGCCTGAGAGGCAGTCAGTGCTGCGTGTATGTTCAGTTCGTAATAAACGTGCTTTGAGTATAAATGCTGTGTTCAGTTGCCTTCGAAGTCAAGCCTGCTCCCATTTCAACGCGACAATATAAAAAGAGCTGCCCTTCTCTGAATTTCTCTAAATCGTCCGTCAGTCACACTTGGTGTGGATCCCACAACGCGCAGCAATACTCCGAACTATGACGCACAAGTGTAGTGTAGGCAGTTTCGTTAGTAGAACTGATGCATCTTCTAAGTGTTCTGCCAATGAAACGTAGTCTTTCTTTCGCCTTCCCTATAATATTTTTTGTGTATTCTTTCCTAGGTATTTAGTTGAATTTACGGCCTCTAGGTTTCACTGATTTATCGTGTAACTGACGTTTAATGGATTTCTTTTACTGGTCATACGGATGGCCTCACACTTATCATTATTAAGGTTCCAGTGACAAATTTTGTACCATGTAGATATCTAAATCATTTTGTAGTTGCTTTTGATCTTTTGGTGACTTTACTAGCCGATAAATGACAGCATCATCCGCGAACAGTCTAAGAGAGCTACTTAGATTGTCTCCTAAATTGTTTATAAAAATAAGGAACAGCAGGGGCACTATAACAAATTGGATTAAAAAAATGTTGCAGTAAAAGTTGTTTAGCTCAAAGAGGGCTATCCATTACCATGAAGCTCGACCCACTCCACCACCGCTGGGATTTTGGAGGGAGGTGCCTTTAAAATCTTAAATAGGAACCCTTATTTTTTATTTCAGACTAGTTGTAAAACCGACGTTCCCCAAGTGTTTACTTATCCTACACTCTTGTAGTCCACGTCCCCCCTTCCCTCTCTTTCTCTTTCCCTCTCTCGGCAAAGTTTTCTGCAAGGTACCCTCTGTCATGTACCATACAAACATTTATGTACCCAATGATCTTCCTCTTGATTTAAAGGTCATGTGTGTAAAAATTCATAAAGATTGGAGAAAAACTAAGCATTTTGTAAAATTCCGTAAGTTAAGTACCCTCAACCATGTACGTAACGAAATTTTTATACGGACAGTGACATTCCTCTTGTTTTTAAGGTAGAGCGTGCAAAATTTCATCAACATCGGAAAAAACTATAGATTTCTATGCAATAGAAACGCAGGGTCACATTGAAAAAAAAACGCAATTTGTTTTTTTCAAATATTCCAGTTTTATTTCATACAACCCTTGATCTGAGAATAACGAAAACATAAAAAAATGATGTGTGAAATCGGTCGAACCGTTCTCAAGTTATGGCGCGACCAAGGTATTCAGGGATCCATTTTTATGTTACAAAGTACCCTCCTCCATGCACCGTATGAAACTTAAGGTAGACGGTGACCTTCCTCTTGTTTTGAAAGTCAAGCGTGTGAAATTTCGTGAAGATCGGAATAAAACTGAACATTTCGTGAGTCTGTAGGAGAAGTATGTCCCGCCATGCTCCTATCACAAAATAATTTCATAACTGACATTTTCTACCTATGAACTACATTCCTGCTAAGTTTCAGATTCATAGATGAAGTAGTTTTCGAGATTTCCTGTTTAGTCAGAGTGAGTGTCCTTTCGCTTTTATATAGATAGAGACTAAGAAAACAGATTGCTTAATTTTGGATGCAAGAGAATAAAGGGAGACTTGCAGGCAAAAATAAATAGTAATGTGCAAATCTGTAATTCTAACTTTATTTGACAGGTCATGCCTGATGCGACAGTTTAACAGCGTCTACAGCGAAACTGTCATGAGCGGTAGACTTCTTTTCTTTTTATCATTTTGTGTTTGTGTGTGTGTGTGTGCGTGGAGGGGGGGGGGGTTGTCAGTTACAAAAAGGTTCATAAACGTCTGAAATTACATGCAAACTTTGTTGCAGGTCGCTAACTACTCCCATTTTCCAATAATTGACGTATAAATCTGGGTATTCTTACTAACTACTTGAACTACTTTAACTAAGGTAAACTAACCTAAGGACAGCACAAACATCCATGCCCGAGGGGGGATTCGAACCCCCGACGGGGAACGGCCTCGCGCATCGTAGCATAGCGCCTCAATGCGCTCGGCCGCTCCGCCGCGGCGGGAAACATCACGAAGACTGAGGTTGAAATGAGGTCTTCAAGAGGCGTGCGAGGAATCGGCATTGCCGTACAGAACAGTGGCACGTTGGGTAAAATCCTTCAACGAAAGTCGGAAAATTGTGACAGACATGCATCGGGCAGGTGTTCCTAGCGTCTCAAAGAAGTTGCCGCCTTTTGTGAACAGTGATTGACGCCAGGAGATTCGTGAGCTCGCCCACGAAAGCGGATTACCACATACAACTGTGCTTCGCATTCTGAAGGAACGCCTGGGCATGCGAAAAATTGCATCACGATGGATTCCGCATGATTGACGCAAATGCAGAAAAGGATGTGTTACGACGCTGCCCAGAGGCACTTGGAGCGCTATGAGCGCGAAGGAGGGGCTTTCTCACGCCATATCCGAACACTGGATGAGACATGGGACACATCGATCGAGTCAAAACTGAAACGCTAATCCAACGAATGGCGTCATTATGGAGCATCACCTGCGACCAGCTTTGCGAAAGAAGCGGCAACACAGTATGCGCAACCCACCCATCATTTTGCACGACAATGCGTCGGCGCATACAGCGCAAGTTGTGGCTCCTCTGTTCGGCCGATGGGACTGAGAAGTACTGTACCATCCACCATACTCCCCGGACTTAAGTCTTTATTGTGGTGTCGCACAAGTCCAAAGTGCGCGCCACCTACTTTCGCCGCGCTCCGCCATGCACGCACGGCGCGGCGTTCTTACGACGTCAGCCACGAGCGCCCTCTGCTGCAACTCCGCTCGTGGCCACCACTGAACATCGTTCACTTGGGACTGAGATAGGAACCAGTTAACACTTCGGAATCAGATAGGCACCAGTAAAGACTTGGCTATCGGATAGGCACTAGGCAGGCCTCTAGCTCAACTATGTATCAGCGTTCTGCAGTACTGATCTATGTAAAAGTTAAGTATTGTATAAATTCTGTCCAATATATATCTCGTTCTAATTTACTCTAGTGTTTCTAGTTTCTGCTGTCCCACTGGCTGCTCACCTTCGTACCTGCACAAGCGTGCGTCCTTTATTCCTGTGTCGGTCTGTCTACTCGGCCACCGACACCTACGACGGAAACGAGACGCAAAAGCGGCGACGAGGCTGGGACACAAAACTTATGACTTTGATTTGATTCCATTTCGAGGCATTCGCTTCAGAACTGTTCCAGAGATTCGACAGGCAGTAAACCGCTACATTCGTACCATCAACAGAACAGGCTCTGCTAACGGTATACTACGCCTTCCACATCACTGGCGACGGGTTCTATACAACGCTGGCAACTACTTTAAATCACAGTAATAGGTGAGCTCATGTAACGCTTTTGTATTGGTTGTGAATTAGTTGTTATTTAAGTTCCTTTATAATTAACAATGAAGAATTTCCTATATACAGGGTGAATCGCGCACTCGGGCTTCGCATCGCGATTCCTCACATGCCAACAGTAAACAACGTCTCACAAAATTTCGTCCTGCGCTTATTTCCGGCAGTAAAATGGGCATCGAAGACTGAGATGGGTATGTGTTCCATACGTCAGTGTGTTTCAGAATTACATCAACAAACTTCTCGGGGACGTAGAAGGCGTCTTGAGGAACAGTACGAGCATATGAGCCCGTGCCCGGAAACGTCATCAAACGACGCTACAGGCGTCGAAGTTGCTGTTGGGTATGCTAGCAGTAGGCGCTGGTACCATGTAACTTCGACTCTCCGTAGCGTTGTTGAATGGAATTTCTGGGCATGGTTTTCTATGCTCATTTTGTTCCTCAAGACGCCAATTACATTCCCTACAGGTTTGTTGGTGTAATTCTGAAACACACCGGCGTATGGAACACACACGCATCTCAGTTTTCTACGTCTGTTTACTGCCGGAAATATGTGCAGGGCGAAATTTTCTGACAAACATTTTCTTTATCGCTGACATGTGAGCAATCGCGCTACGAAGCTTTAGTGAGCGAATTTCGCTTCGCTCTGTATAGTATAAAGTTACTACAAACGTATGAAAGGATATCACGTTAGGGTGTAAAGAGGTTCCAAAGGCTCAAACCTAGCCAGATGAAATTACGGAGTAAATAGATAAAATATTTTTATTGGAAAGTACATCACTCCTAAATTGAAAATTTATTGAACTGTGAATATATTCCCCTCAAAATAAATAAAAATATGAAACATTTGGTTTTTTCCTCTGTATCCAGTCATTAATCCAACTACCGCATCATTGTTGACGTTTTCATAGGTTTCATGGGGATATAGTGCACTATTGATGCTGTGTTCCTAATTCTTCCATCGAGAAAACAGATACAACGGTTGACCTACTAGACTGATATTCGGAATGTCCGAAGTTCATATCCAGAACGTTCCTCCCTACAATCATTAGGTTTCTAACAAAGCTGGCAATGATTTGAATTCGGAGCACTACTAATCTTGTCGACAGAGACTAGAGCGGAGAATACTCCGTTACTGATAACAGTCTGGAATCCTTCGACTGCCAGTTCTTGTTGAATCAATATAACAGGACCTATAGTTTGTCATCGTTACACAGGGGGTGTAATCGCTTGGTCTTTTCCCGGTAGATTGCTACGCTAAACAGGAACAACGGCAAGATTCCGACACATTGTGATTGCCTTCACTTTGGAGAGAGTTAGATGGCGCAGTGATGACAGCCAACTGACATTCGGCAGAACGGCGTTTAAAATCTCCACCTGGCCATCCACATATAGATTTTTCAGGATTTCAATAAATCGTTAAGTAAAAACTTCGGGATGGTTTCCTTGTAACGTACCAGCCAATTTACAACCATCTTCGTTGCCGTAATGAGTAACGTAGAAGTAGATATCATCGGAGTAGTGCAGCATCTAAAATCACTTAACAAGAACAAGTCTTCTGGTCCGGATTGTATACCCATTAGATTTCTATCTGATTATGCTGAAGCAATAGCTCCTTACTTAACAGTCATATACAACCGCTCTCTCATAGAAGGATCTGTACCAAAAAATTGAAAAGTTGCACGGGTCACACCTATATTCAAGAAAGGCAGTAGGAGTAACCCACTAAACTACAGGCCTATTTCATTGACGTCAATTTGCAGCAGGGTTTTAGAACATATCCTGTATTCAAATATTATGAATTATCTCGAACAGAATGATCTATTGACCCAAGGTCAACACGGATTTAGAAAATATCGTTCATGCGAAACACAACTAGCTCTTTATTCACACGAAGTGATGGGTGCTATCGACAAGGGTTCGCAAATCGATTCCGTATTTCTTGATTTCCAGAAAGCTTTTGACACCGTACCTCACAAACGGCTTTTAATCAAATTGCGTGGTTATGGTATATCGCCCAAAATTTGCGATTGGATAGGGGATTTCTTGTCAGATAGGACTCAGTTCGTAGTAATCGATTTTAAGGCATCGACTAAAACAGAGGTGATATCGGGCGTTCCACAGGGTAGTGTTATTGGCCTCTGCTATTCCTTATTTACATAAACGATTTAGGGGAAAATCTAAGTAGCTCTCATAGGTTGTTTGCAGATGGCGTCGTCATTTACCGTCTAGTAAAATCATCTGAAGATCAAAACCAACTGCAGAACGATCTGAATAAGATATCAGTATGGTGTAAAAATAGGCAATTGACTCTAAATAATGAGAAGTGTGAAGTCGTCCACATGAGTACGAAAAGAAATCCGTTAAACTTTGTTTACAACATAAATCAATCAAAGTGAACGCCGTAAACTCCACAAAATACCTAGGAATTACTATTACTTCAGACCTAAACTGAAAAGAACACGTAGATAATATCGTGGGAAAGGCGAACCAGAGACTGCGTTTTATTGGCAGAACCCTTAAAAGATGCAACAGAACTACTAAAGAAACTGCATACATTGCGCTTGTCCGTCCATTTTTGGAGTATTGCAGCCCAGTGTGGGATCCTTATCAGGTGGGTTTGACGGAGGACATCGAAAGAGTCCAAAGAAGGGCAGCTTGTTTCGTATTGTCACGATACAGGGGCGACAGCGTTACGGAAATGATACAGGATCTGGGATGGGAATCATTACAACAACGGCGCTTATCGCTGCGGCGTGGGCTACTTGCGAAACTCCAATCGCCAACATTCTCCTCCGAATGCGAAAATATATTGTTGACTCCCCCTTACATAGGTAGAAATGATCATCAGAATAAAATACGAGAAATCAGAGCTCGAACAGAGAGATTCAGGTGTTCTTTCTTCCCGCGCGCTATTCGAGAATGGAATGGGAGATAAATAGTATAATTGTGGTTCGATGAACCTTCTGCCAGCACTTAAATGTGATTTGCAGAGTATCCCATGTAGATGTAGATGTAGTTCGTCTTTAACCAAATCTTATAGTCCGTTCCTATTAACTTGGCGTCGACGCAACGCTATACGCTACTGATCCTATCCTCTAGTACAGTTTGGAGTACGAAACACATTCAATATCTTCTACCAGCTTTTCAGAAACGCCTATTGTCACCTTATTTCCGCGGTATGGTCTATACCTCTCACAGTATTTGCAGCTGGAGAGAAAGCATATTACGGCTACTTTTGTTCCCGCAGAGCGGATTTCTGCATCTACAACTCCACTACCGAAGGTCTACCGATCAATCGCACCTTGCGAAACTCTACATCTGCATCTGTACGCCGCCGATCACTCCACGGTGTATGGTGGAGCGTATTTTGTGTAGAATTGCCACTTCCTCGTTTTCCTATTCCATTCGCCGATGGTTCCTGGGGAAAAAAAAAATAGACGGCCGGTAAACCTCAGTGGTGGGAGCTGACATTTTTAATTTTATCTCCAGGTCTTTTCGCATAATATATCAAGGAAGAAGCAATGTACTGAATAACTCTTCGAGTACCATGCTTAAATTTTGCGACGATCAGTTGCATCTCTAGCGGTCACCGAAAGATAATTTCTTCTAAATTGTTTGTGCCTTGCAGCGAATTATTAAATTTAGTATTTGTGAAGAGGAGTTAGTGCACGATAATTAGTAATTAATGTTAGCAATTTTCCAGCCGTGTTTCTCGCTGTAAATGCGGTAGGGTAACTTCCGCTTACTCTGTCCGTTAAAGTTTTGTGCTTTTAAGTGTTTAGTTTTGTTGGTGTATCAGAGGACGCTTGATTTTCTTTGCTTTCGACCACCAGTAGTGTGAAGCTTTTGTTGTAAGATTAATTCTATTAATTGCAGTAGTAACTTTATTAGTAGAGAGTGAAATTTGTGATTACCATAATTAATCCATAAAATCGTTTTCGTGCAATGTCAGAAATTAGACAGCATTTATATTTAGTTCGTTATTCAGTAACTGTAAAATTTTACCATGAGTGAGAAATGTGTTCGCTGCCGTAGCTTCGTGAGTAGTGTGTTACTGTGTGGGACTTGTACAAAGTATTTTTATTGTCTGTCTGTGGATGACACCGGTTTGGTGGTGATGGATGTTGTTGGCAATAATGACGCAGTATCAAATAACATAGGTAAAGAAATAAATTCATGGCCTGTGGAAAATAAATTGATGCTAAATCACAGTAAGACTCAGTTTTTACAGTTTCTGTCACACAATTCAACAAACATTTATATTTTAGAATACACAGAATGGGCACATGATAAGTGTGGCAATTTGTAGATAATAGATAGGGAGCTGTCGTGGGTAGCCTATTTACAGAATCTTGTTCAAAAACTAAAGGCTGCGTTGTTTATCATTAGATGAGTATGTGAAATTAGTAATTGTTTAACACGATAAGCAGCGTACTTGGTTTAATTTTGTTCGCTTATGACATATGGTGTTATTTTGTTTGGGTAACTCCTCTAATTCAAAAAGGGTATTTATTGCGCAGAAATGGGCGGGTCGAGCAATGTGTGGTGTAAGCTCGCAAACCTCTTGTCGACGCCTATTTAGTATCCTGTGAATTCTAAAATTAGACTCTGAATACATATTTTCTTTAATGCTGTTCGTTGTTAATAATATTTGGCTAGTCCCAAGAATTAGCAACATTCATTCAGGTAATCCTAGCCAGAAGTCTGCATTTGGATCACACCTCCCTGACTCCTGTGCAGAGAGGAGTGCAGTCTTGTGCCGCATCCAATTTTAATAAGCTGCCACAACAATTAAAGAAGCTTACTAGTAATTCACGCACTTTCAAAGCTAAACTGAAGAGTTTCCTCATGTCTCTCTTTTTAGTCTGTCGAGAAATACATAGACAGGAAAATTAATCTAATTTCTGTGTTACGTTGTGCTTGTCTTTATTTATACTTAGGCCTCTAAAAAGAAAAGGTACGCTCTCGGAACTTTAACAGTAGCACATACAGGGTGTAGGACGCCTCTCTTGCAGCGTCTGACACCAGAGTTAGTGTATCATTTGCATGACGAGTAAAACTGTAACGGAGCGTCCTGCTGTTCTCTGGATCTTATCGATCCCCTCTATCAATCCCATCGAGCGAGGTGGCGCAGTGGTTGGCAAACTGGACTAACTTTCGGGAGGTCAATGGTTCAAATCTACCTCTGGCCATCAAGATTTAGGTTTCCTGTGATTTCCCTAAAATTACTTCAGAAAGATGCCAGGATGATTCTTTAGAGAGGACACCGCCGATTTCCTTCGTCAACCTTACCCAAACAACGCGAGCGTGAGCTCCGTCTTTAATGACCATACTTTCGACGGTACTTTAAATTCTAATCTTCCATCTTCCTTATCGAAAAACAATCCAGGACTGCGTTCCGACTCTTATGAACACGAGGTCGACGGCATGATAAAGCCTGATTTTCATTCTTTCTTCATTCCTTCTATCAATCGTATCTGGTACGGATTCCTCAGTGATGAATAATACTAAGGTATTGGTCGAAGGAGTGGTCTGTAAGATCAAAATGTTCTAATGTTAGTCATCTAAGGGACTTAACTGCTGCCGATATCAGTCCCTAGGCCTACAAACTACTACACTAAGGACAACACACACACACACACACACACACACACCCATGCCCGAGGGAGTACTCGAACCTCCCACGGCTAGCAACCGCGCGCGCCGCAGCAAGGCGCCTTAGAGCGCTCGGACACTCCACCGCGGCCGGTCTGTAAGCTACATTCCTTTCTTGGTGTACTGATCTTACCAAGCCTTCCCAACTTCCGGAACTGGCTTACCTACGATTAATTATATGTTGTCGTTCCACTTCAAATCACTCCGTATGCAATTGGAAAGTACTGCAATTATTTAGGAAGAAAAAATAGGTGTTAAGGTCCATCGACAACATCGTCATTAGAGACGGAGCTCCAGCTCGGATCGTTTTTGTTAAGGATTAGGAAGGGAATCGACCATGAACTTTGAAAGGAACCATCCCGACACTTGCCTGGCACGATTTCGAGAAATCCGGGAAAATTCAAATATGGTTTGAACCGTCTGCCTCAGGAATGCGAGTCCAATGATAACAACTGCGTGCTTTCACGTAACCATAGGATACAAAAATCTTCCTTTCAATGGATTTAAAATATTTTACATGTATTTATGTTGAGGGTTAACTGCCACTCCCCGTACCAAGTGCCGGTACTCTGATCCTCCGGAATTTAGCTACAATTTTCAAGCGTTGTGACTTTTCTCTATATGTTAAAATTCATAAAATTTCAAACAATTTATTTCAAATGATAAAAATAGCCTAGACCGCATAGTAATCTTTTTTATTTACAAAGTGGTGCCTAGTTTCGACTTTTCAGTCATTTACGAATCTGTAAACAAGCAAAGGAGAAAATTTCAGAACTGATTACGTAATGTATTAAAATGTGACTTTTACAGGGTTCAGTGGAATGCCACACGTTGAAAGTAATGCATTTACAATCTTTCGTCTTCACTAAAATTAATAATCATTGATTAAAACAGCATAAAAGGAGAGTCTATCGCAGTTGGCAAGAGCCTATTAACTGTAAAGTGTTAAAGATGTCAATTTTATAAAATGTATGGGGCCCTATATAATCTGTTTTATAAAATGAATATACTTTTAAAAGATAAGATAATTCTGGTGGGCATAAAATAATAACGTAGAACTGTTTTTAATTACATGCTTAAAGCAGGAATGTGAAAACCACTTATTTCTGATGTGCATAAAAATAACGTACCACTGTGTTTGATTGAATATGTAAACTAGTGGTAGCTTATTTTTATGCACATCAGAAATAAGTGGTTTTTCACATTTCTGCTTTAAGCATGTAATTAAAACAGTGCTACGTTATTATTATGCCCATCAGAATTATCTTGTCTTTTAAAGCATATCCATTTTATTAAATAGGTTATATAGCGCCCCATACATTTTATAAAATTGACGTCTTTAACGCTTTACAGTTAATAGGCTCTTGCCAACTGCGATAGACTCTCCTATTATGCTGTTTTAATCAATGATTATTAATTTTAGTTAAGACGAAAGATTTTAAATGCATTGTTTTTAAAGATGTGACATTTCATTGAACCCTGTAAAAGTCACATTTTAACACATTATGTAATCTATTCTGAGATTTTCTTCTTTGCTTGTTTACAGGTTCGTAAATGACTGAAAAGTCGAAACTAGTCATCACTTTGCAAATAAAAAAAAATTAACTTTGCGGTCTAGGGACCGATGACCACTGGAGTTAGGTCCCATAACTTCACAAACATTTGAACGTTTTGAACTGCTGCTAGAAAGGGGACCAGTTCTTTCGCATAACTCCTCTGTAGAAACGAATTAGTATCCCTTCAGGTCGAGCCATAGGCGGATCCAAGAAGTGGGGGGGGCGAAGGGTCGTTCGAACCCTCCCTCCAGCAGCTTTTTTTCCTTTTTTGCTTGCCCATTTGTCTATATCAATCTCAGAAAACCCAGAGCCTGATAACCGGAAATCTAACTCGGGATCCCCAGAATGCTTAGGTAACATGCTACCACTGCGCTAGCCCTGCTCGGTTATGATTGTAAAAAAGACTGTCTTCAAAACTGTGAGACTTTTGTTTGATTGGGCGCGGGGTAAAGAGAGGTTGCCGGTTCTAGAGTCTTTCTACTGAGCCAGTGTTTAGCTGATGCGATGTTTTTCTGTGAAACAGTTTCGGTAAAAGACGTTTACTATTTCAGGCTTTTTGGGTGTCATGCTTTGTTTCAATGCCGTTATAGAAACAGAATGTCTGGACAATTGGCGGTCCACGGAGGTTCTTCTATGCAGTCCACAGGAAGATGGACAACAAAGTTCCAAACAACATAAAAAGCGAAACATAGAATAACAAAATAACTGCCATATGAAATACGCTTGCCTTAAGATGTAAGTTTGAAAGAAAAATCTATTCTCCTCTCCTTAAGGTCAAAGTATGAGGCGCGTCCAGAAAGTAAGTTCCGTTTCATTTTATCTCCGCTGCAGCGCTGCGATTGTAGTTCCCCACATGTGCTGTAGACGATGTGTATCAAGGAGAAGAAAGTGCGCCATTTGGAGATCGCTGTCAGTTACGTACGCTTTGTTGTGCTTGTTTGAAATGTCGGCGTTGATTGAAAATCCCGCCGCCTGCGAAATCAGGTCAGTCATTCGGTTTCTGAATGCGAGGAAAGTGAAACCAAGCGAAATTTATCGGCAAATTTACTATGTTTACGGACCAAATGCGATGAGTGATTCGATGGTGAGAAGATGGGTCCGCCAGTTCAATGGCGGGCGTAGTGATGTGTACGATGAAGAACGAAGTGGGCGTCCACCTTTGGTTACAGAAGAGCTGGTTCACGCGATTGATGACAAGATCCAGGAAAACCGTAGGTTTACAATTAGTGCTCTCGCTATGGACTTCCCCCAAATTTCACTGTTTCCAACTGGTTGAAGACACAGGCGGCAGATTTCTATGAAGAAGGTATACAAAACCTGGTGCCACGCTATGACAAATGCCTGCAAAATTTCGGCAGTTATGTGGAAAAGTAGTTTAAGAGTTATAGAATTTTGTGCAATAAAAATTTCTTCTGTATCTATGTACAATTTCATTTTATTACCAAACGGAACTTTTTTCTTGGACGCCCCTCGTATCTGTCAGTTAGGCATTCATTGTAGTTTACGATGCTGCATCGGATGTACTTTTCGATGTAGAGCACTGCTGGTACTGGTAGTCTCTTTTGCCTCATAGCACTTTGCAGAACGGATGTTTTTCTCTTCAGGATGTAGAATGATGTTTCCATCTCACACGTTGTCATCTGTGTAGTAACAAACACTTGGGAAAGTTGCAAACTCTTTTCGGGTGGGAAATGCAGATGTGGAAGAGAACCTGTGAGGGTTCGAAACTCAGTGCTCGTGTATGGAATCTGAAGCTCCCTTCACAGCATATTGGTTTAGAGAAATGAATGTATTTCACAAGATCTCGGCAGAAAAGTTTGTGGAAATTGACTTGCATACGAAGATTTTTTTTTTCCTTTACGGTGATTTCATTCCCCAGGTGGGGCGGGCTGGAAGCATTTAAGGCGCTCTACAGCCTACAGAAATTATACATGCAACGAAGAATATAAACAAAATACAAATGAATGTTCAAATGTTTGGTAAGCTTAAGGGACGTAACAGCGGGGTCATCAGTCCCTAAACGTACAAACTACTTATGAACTACCTTATACTAAAGACGACACAAACATCCATGCCCGAGGGGGATTCGAAGCCTTGACCGTAGCGGCCGTGCAGACTGTGACTGGCGCGCCGCAGTCCCCTCGGCCACCGCGGCCGGCATACAAATGAAGTACAAAAAGAGACAATACATACAACACGGCGACAAAATGGAAGCTGAGCATCATTTAAATGGAGTGGTAAGTGTGCAGTATTACAGAACAACACAAGGCGACAAAAACGGAGAAACACTTCACTGAAGCACTGAGTCACACGGCCAGTTAAAAGACACAGGCGTCGGCTATGGGATGACCGTTCGCAGTTGTGTTAAATAAGCACTGATGATTCGACGCTGACACAGACGATGCACACGCAGAAGATGATGAATGTGGCGGGTGTAAATGGGGAAGTAGCAAAAGAGGGGAGGAATAGGAGGCAGGGGGGAAGGAGCGGTGGAGGGGCGACAGGTGGGGACAGGGTGAGGAGGGGCCACAGGCACAGACAAATATATAGAGACGGGAAACTGCCGTAAGGGCTCGGTCCCACGCTCAGGGGTGTGGGGCAGAGCCCTGTAGGCGGGATCAAGGACTGCGGGGCGGGGGAGGAGGAGAAGGGGGAGAATCAGAGCTGGGGAGGAGAACATTGTCATGGAGAGGACGATGCGGAAATTGCCATTGGATAGGGTAACGAGGGTGGACACGTGGAAAGCAGGGGGATACAGCAGTAATAGCGCGGTAACGGACTGAGATTGGTGAGGAGAGGATGGACAATAGAGTGAGGGAAATGCAGTTTACGGTAGAGGAAACGGAGACGAAGGTGCCCAATGAGCGGACAAGGTGGGGGGAAGGGGTTGACGTCATGGAGTAGGCGCGTGGGAGATGGGAGGTAGGAAGGGATACAGAAAGTGAGGCGGAGGGCGTGGCGTTCCAGGATCTCTAGGAACTTGTAGAAGGATGGAGAGGGAGGGGCAGAGATCCAGGTAGGGTGGGATGAGGGGCGGGTGAGGGATGATGGATTTGTAGGTGTAGAGGACAGTGGAAGGGTTCAGGCTCCAGGTCTGGCCAACAAGGAGTTTCAGGAGGTGGAGGCCAGAGCAGGCTTTTTCTTTGATGGTGCGTAGGTGGGGGGTCCAGGAGATGTTGCGATCTATGGTGAGGCCCAGGTACTTTAGGGTGGGAGTGAGGCGATAGGGACGGTTATGGAGGGTGAGGTATAAATCACAGGGATGGAAGGGAGGGGTGGTTGCAGCACGTGGTGAAAAGGTCAAGGGTTTCTTGGAGAAGACGGTTGGAACGGGCGAGGGTGGGAGCTAAGGCAAGGAAAGCGGTGTCATCAGCATAATGGAAGAGGTGTATGGGGTGTCATACGAAAGGAGGCCGGCCGCGGTGGCCGAGGAGACTAAGGCGCTCCAGTCACGGTCTGCACGGCCACTACGGTCGGGGGTTCGAATCCCTCCTCGGGCATGGATATTTGTGCCGTCTTAGTTCGTAAGTAGTTCATAAGTAGTTTGTAAGTTTAGGGACTGATGACCCCGTAGTTAAGTCCCATAGACTATACAACCATTTGAACATTTGAACGAAAGGAACTTAACAAAATTAAAGAATATTGCATCGACTAGAAGCTCTGTAAATTCAAAGCGTTCATCAGCTTGAGAAATAATTGTATCACACACCATTTTTCAGCAACAGAATTTGAAATTTAGTTTTCCTGCCTTTGTCATTCCCATGTAAAACGCCGTACTTGTCTGCTAACGCCATTAGATGGTGGCATAGTGTAGCTACACTAACCAGTGCTCCAGTTGCGGCAGTGGTATAGCTGCAGAACGTATTTGTCTCTTGGAGTGTTCTCAAGAGTGTTACTATGTAAACGGTCTACAGTGCAGTGATATCGTGAAGGGAATTAATCCTACACATGTGGTCCACATACTAGGGACCAAGTTGCGATGTGGTGAATATGGAAATTACATCGGAGCCGGGGATATAGATTTCGCGGATATGTTGTTGTTGTGGTCTTCAGTCCGGGACTGGTTTGATGCAGCTCTCCACAATACCCTATCCTGAGCAAGCCTCTTCATCTCCACATAAGAACGACAACCTACATCTGTCTGAATCTGTTTACTGTATCCATCTCTTGGTCTTCCCCTGCGATTTTTTCCCCACACACTTCCCTCCAACGCTAAATTCACAATTCCTTGATGTCTAAGAATGTGTCCTACCAATCTATCCCTTCTTTTAGTCAAGGTATGCCAGAAATTCCTTTTCTCCCCAATTCTGTTCAGTACCTCCTCATTAGTAATGCGATCCACCCACCTAATCTTCAGCATTCTTCTGTAGCACCATATTTCAAAAGCCTCAATCCTCTTCCTGTCCGCACTGTTTATCGTCCATGTCTCACTCCCATACAAGGCAACACTCCATACAAATGCCCTCAGAAAGGACTTTCTTAGGCTTAAATCAATATTCGATGTTAACAAATTTCTCTTTTTCAAGAAAGCTTTTCTACCCATTACCATTCTGCATTTTATATCCTCTGTACTGCGACCATCATTTGTTATTTTACTGCCCAAGTAACAAAACTCATCTACCTCCTTTATTGCTTCGTTTCCCAATCTAATTCCTTCAGCATCACCTGATTTTCTTACACTGCACTCCATTACCCTAGTTTTGCTCTTGTTAATGTTCATCTTATATACAGCTTTCAGCACACTGTCCATTCCATTCAATTGCTCTTCCAGGTCCTCTGCTGTATCTGACAGAATTACTATGTCGTCGGCAAAACGCAATGTTTTTAATTCTTCACCCTGAACTTTAATTCCTTCTCCAAATTTCTCCTTACTTTCCTTTACAGCTTGCTCAATGTACAAATTGAACAACAATGGAGAAAGACTACAACCCTGCCTTACTCCCTTTCCAACCACTGCATCCCTTTCATGCCCTTCAACTCTGACAACCGCTGTCTGGTTTTTGTACAAGTTGTAAATAACCTTACGTTCCCTATATTTTACTCCTGCTTGTTTTAGAACTTGAAAGACTCTATTCCAATCAACATTGTCAAAAGCCTTCTCCAAATCTACAAAAGCTAGAAAAGTAGGTTTGCCTTTTCTTAATCTATCTTCTAGGATAAGCCGTAAAGTGAGTATTGCCTCCCGTGTTCCTACATTTCTCCTGAACCCAAACTGATCTTCCCCAAGGTCGGCTTCTACCAGCTTTTCCATCCTTCTGTATATAATTCGCGTTAATATTTTGCAGCCATGACTTATTAAACTGATGGTTCTGTAGTTTTCACACCTGTCTGCACCAGATTTCTTAGGGATGGGGATTATAACATTTTTCTTAAAGTCTGAGGGTACTTAACCTGTCTCATACATCTTACACACCAGGTGAAACAATTTTGTCATGGCTGGTTCTCCCAGAGACTAGTAGCTCTGAGGGAATATCATCTACTCCAGGGGCCTTGTTTCGACTTAGGTCTTTCAGGGCTCTGTCAAATTCTTCTCTCAGTACAGTATCTCCTATTTCATCTTCATCTACATCCTCTTCCCTTCCTACAATATTGTCTCGAAGTTCATTTCCTTTGTAGAGCCCCTCTATATACTCTTTCCACCTTTCAGCTTTCCCTTCTTTGCTGAGAACTGGTTTTCCATCAGTGTCCTTGATATTCATAGAGCTGTTTTTCTTATTTCCAAATGTTTCTTTTATTTTCCTGTAGGCTGTATCTATTTTTCCCCTATTTATACATTCTTCTACATCCTTGCATTTGCCTTCTAGCCACTCCTGTTTAGCCATTTTGCACTTCCTGTCAATCTCATTTCTTAGTCGTTTGTACACCATTTTGCCTGTTTCATTTACTGCATTTTTATATTTTCTCCTTTCATCGATTAAATTTAGTATCTCCTGTGATATCCAGGGATTTTTTGTAGGTCTTTCCTTCCTACCTATTTTGTCCTCTGCTACCTTCGCTATTTCATCTCTCAATTTTACCCATTCCTCCTCTACTGTTTTATTTTCCCCTGTTTCTGTCAATTGTTGCCTAAAGCTCCCTCTGAAATTCTTAAGAACCTCAGGTTCCTTCAATTTATCCAGGTCCCATCTCCTTATTTTCCTACCTTTTTGTAGTTTCTTTAGTTTCAGCCTACAGTTCATAACCAACAAGTTATGGTCAGAGTCTATATCTGCCCCTGGGTATGTCTTACATTGTAGAACCTGGTTCCGAAATCTATGTCTTACCATTATAAAATCTATCTGGTATCTTCCGGTGTCTCCTGGTCTCTTCCACGTATACAACCTTCTTTTGTGATTCTTGAACCAGGTGTTTGTTATAACTAAATTATGTTCAGTGCAAAATTCTACCAGGCGGCTGCCTCTTTCATTCCTTTTGCCCAGACCATATTCACCTACTATCTTCCCTTCCCTTCCTTGTCCTACTACCGAATTCCAGTCTCCCATCACAATTAAGTTTTCCTCCCCCTCAATTGTCTGAATAATTTCCTTTAGTTCCTCATATATTTCTTCGATTTCCTCATCATCGGCAGAGCTAGTTGGCATATAAACCTGTACTACTGTTGTCGGTGTTGGCTTCGTATCTATCTTGACAATGATAATGCGATCACTGTGCTGGTTATAGTAGTTTACCCGCATTCCTATTTTCTTATTCATTATCAATCCTACTCCTGTGATACCACCAATTGATTTTGTATTTATAATCCTGTACTCACCTGACCAGAAATCCTGTTCATCCTGCCACCGAACTTCACTAATCCCCACTATATCTAACTTCAACCTATCCATTTCCCGTTTTAAATTTTCTAATTTTCCTACTAGATTAAGGGATCTAACATTCCACGCTCCGACCCGTAGAATGCCAGTATTGTCTTTCCTGATGATCACATCCTCCTGAGTAGTCCCCGCCCGGAGATCCGAATGGGGGACTATTTTACCTCCGGAATATTTTACCCGAGAGGATGCCATCATCATATGTTCATACAGTAGAGCTGCATGTCCTCGGGAAAGGTAACGGCTGTAGTTTCCCCTTGCTTTCAGCCGTTCGCAGTAGCTGTGTGGCAAAGCCACATTAGCTGATGTTACCCGGCCAGCTCAGTCAATCATCCAGACCGTTGCCCTTGTAACTACTGAAAAGGCTGCTGCCCCTCTTCAGGAACCACACGTTTGTCTGGCCTCTCCACAGATACCCCTCCGCTGTGGTTGTACCTACGGTACGGCTATCTGTATCGTTGAGGCACTCAAGCCACCCCACCTCGGCAATGTCTGTGGTTCATGGGAGTGGGATATATAACATATTAATTCAGAAATATAATGTGATTACGTGGCTTTAGTAAGGTGTACACATTGTTCTCTCCAACTTTGTTTTAACCACTTCATCGAAATTCCACATCTGCACTTTGAGGACTGATATAAGCACTTTCAGGTATGTACTTCAAGCAGAGAGTTTTTTGGCGCTACTGATTGAATTGTAAAGATGCACTGACGCCATTAAATTACATATAATTTCCTTCCTATAGTACTGATACCTTAAATTGTTACTTAAGGTTCAATTCAATGTTTTGCAAGGAAATGACGCACAAAACTATTCGAGTTTATGATTGCCTGTTATTCGAAGCATGGTTACATGGGTTCCGAGCTTTCGACTTGTTAGCAGGATACAGCAGCTCTTTGCACGTGGACACCCTGTCTATGACGCTACCTCGGATATCCTGTATGGATTTTTAAAATGTTCTACTCCTTGGAGTACAGTCAATGGGTCAACTGCTGGTTTCTGTAATTTATTGTACAATGTGCCAATGTGTGACGTAATACGATTGAATCCAGACAACTGAAACTGAAATGCTAGGTGTTCTAATTTCAGGGGGAGCCATCTAGCTTGAGTAATTGTAATAGATTACCGAGATGTAAGCCCAGTTCTGCAAGTGACTATTTTCGTACACAGCTTGCACAGTTATTAATTTCAAATTCCATCTAGTTTTCGAAACGTGAGACTTTCTTTTCCCTAAGCTAGTTAACATCGCTTTTCGCTGTGAATAACTATAACTTTGTCAATCTCACTCATATCAGAAAAATACTTGTAATGTCCGTATTCTGATTCGTCACTTGAGCTAAAATCGTATATAGGTAAGCACGTTTAAAATGATCTGTTGGAAGAGTATGAAGCCCTGAATAACGACCACTCATAACAGCTGCACCATCGTTGCTCTGAAAAATAACTTTACCTACATAATCCACAATATCCAATAAAGATTCTTTAAGCGATTACGCTAACGTTTCTGCATCATGTTCACTAGGAGTGAGAAAGATCCGGAACATTTCTACAGGTTTACCCTCATACAAAACATACATGATAACGACAAACAAAAGGAGAAATGGTTGAAATATGAGTTGTCTCGCCTTCAATAACTGAAACCAAATCAGTAGCTGCAATTTCTTTTCTTACTCTGTCGTGATATACCACCAACACACAAGAAAGCAAGTAATTTTGATTATGTTTCGAATTGCCTTTGAAAATAGCAGCCTGTGAAAAGTGGTCGCTAGGCTCAACAAAGAGTTCACAAGTGAAATTTATAAGACCGCGAAAAATTTACGTATTTGATGAGTTATTCCGTTCGTCAAGTCCACGAAGTGCGAGCTCGAAAAAATCACTAAATTTAATATAATCCGCAATTTTAAAAAATACGTAGCGATTTTTGTCAATATGATCATTTTTCCCCTTTTTTTGTTAACTGACTGCTAACAAACATTCTCCGTTGCTGTCTGATATCATGTTTCCTTAAAAGATTGAGCTACTGCTGTGCAGTCAGATGTGGCTCACACCATTCATATTTCTTTATCTTCTGTGATAAATGTCCGAAACCGTCAACGACCCTTAGCGTCCGAGTCGTTTCACACCCATCAATTTTCTTTGCAAACAACAACACGGAAATCAGAACAATTAGTTTGCCATATATCAAGTCAACTTTATCGAAAATGTTTAATCTGAGGATTCTTACAATTTCTTTACTATTATCATTAGTTTTGCTGATTAACATGATACCCGGCGTTGGTCTCCCTAGACCCTTGATACGGAGCTTATCCTCAACCAACAGAGATGAGAAATTAGTTTCCCAAAGCGTCTGCACCGTGTTATCTCACACATTTACATTATCATATAGACACTGCACACACCAAAACTCACGTCTTGAAACTCACAATTTTATTTCGAATAATCTCAGGTGACTAACTGTAAAAGGTTGTCACAGTATTCGTAACATGGCTGCACTAAGCAACAGAAAACTACTGTATACTGTTCCAGAATAATGTAGCTACGAATTAGATTCTAAATTTTGCTGTTTATGTGTCACGTCGGCAGAACAGCTGGGGAGGAAGTGGAACCGCGCTTTGGCAAGGTACAACAGCAGGACGGAGGCGGAGGTTTCTGTGATTCCCGCCGGATCGTTGCTCCAATGGTCAGGATAGCAGAAACCTCCTGTACCCGCGCCCTCGCTGCAACTGCAACTACCACTGAGCCAGGCAACACACTGAACTTGCATTCAAGAGGACGGCAATTCAGACCCGGCCATCGCTTTCACGTGATTTCTCTAAATCACTGCAGCCGGCCGCGGTGGCCGAGGGGACTAAGGCGCTCCAGTCACGGTCTGCACGGCCACTACGGTCGGGGGTTCGAATCCCCCCTCGGGCATGGATATTTGTGCCGTCCTAGTTCGTAAGTAGTTCATAAGTAGTTTGTAAGCTTAGGGACTGATGACCCCGTAGTTAAGTCCCATAGACTATACAAACATTTGAACATTTGATTTGAAATCACTGCAGGCAAATATCGGGATGGTTCCTTCAATGTGAACGGCCGATTTCATCCCCCATCACTGACAAAAACTATCCGACCGTGTGCTCTGTCTGTAATGACCACGATGACGACGGGACGTTCAACCTCAATCTTCCATCCTCTTTAACTGCAGTTAGCCTACACCTTGGGTTCACTATCATCGATCAGAGTATCATCTGAATACAAAGAATGTATTTGCAACTGCGAATATGGATCAGCATTAGCTCTATGATTTAATGGTAACGTATGAAAATTTGTATCGGACCGGCGTTAGAACTATTTCCAAAATTTAAAGAATACATTCAAGGACTTCAGTGTGATACTGATGAAGTGGTGCAAACATATGTGAGATTGCGTCTCCGTAAACAATGTCAAACATTCCTGAGTGACGGTTCCGACACGCTGTTATTTCGTCACCGAAAATACAGTGGCGGTCAAAATAATAGAGCCACCTCTACTGACGAGATTAAGAACTAGGATATTTATTAGTATGCGAAGTCTCCACGAGTGCCTTGTTGTCAGTCCCTTTTAGACAACATCAGGGAAGACGTCGCTGCTATATGTAGTCGTGCGAAAGGAAGCGTTTGAGATAGACGTACGAAAAGAAGCACAAAAGTAAGAATCTTATGAGTCAAAGTAATAGAGCCATTTTACAGATGTCCCGTTTAAATTGATTTTTCGCCGTTGTTTTGTATGTAAATTGCCGTTTACTTTTTTTTTTCATTCTTCTAGGTGGGCAGAGCAAAGTATACAAGTGATGATGATGGTATAGTGGGATGTCCATGAATCAAGTAGCCAAAGATTTACACGTTCCGCGAAAACGAGTTCAGAACGCCTTTAGACGGTCAAAACAAACAAAGCCGCAGGTGGTGTCCAAGGGCCGACCTCGTGTAACTACTCCTGGAGTAGACAGACTCATCACTAGGGAAGTAAAGAAAGACCCATTTTTGTCAACACCACTACTGAAAGCCATTTTGCTTAGCGACAAACATGATGTTCAACCATCAACCTCAACTATTCAAAGACGACTGAGGTCTGCAAAAATAAATGGGGGCATTGTGAGACAGATGCCACATGTTTCAAAAGCTAATGTTCGGAAAAGGTTCGCCTTTGCCCGGAGAAATGAACAAAAACCTAACATTTGGTGGAGGAACATCCTTTGGTCTGATGAATCCAAGTATAATAGGTTTGCCTCAGACGGAAAAGTCTATGTGCGCCTCCCACCAAACCAGGAATTTAAGCCCAAGTATATTTTAAAAACTGTGAAATACTGTGGCGGAAGTGTTACGGTTTGGGGATGCATTTTATGGTACGGCATTGGTCCAATACACCGTATCAACGGCATAACAGGAGACATCTTGGAAAATGTGATGTTGCCTTATGTTGAAGAGGAAATGCCACTGAAATGGAAATTTCAGCATGATAACGAGCCAAAGCATGCTGCAAGGATCATAAGGCAGTTTTTTTCTAGATCACAATATCGAAGTATTAGAGTGGACACCTCAATCCTCTGATGCATCACCCATTGAGAACGTGTGGGAGATCGCAGACAAGAGAATAGACCGCTCACAAGATACATCTTTATATAAACTTTGGAAAGAAATCCAGAGAGCCTGGTATGCGATCAGTAGTGACGAATGCAGGCGTTTAGTGGACTCTATGGGTAAGAGGTGCAGGGCAATCTTCAAAAATAAGGGTTACCCCACGAAGTTCTAATGCACTCCTATGCAAAAAAGACTGTTCCTGTAAATTTCATAAGAATGAGATCAAGTACAAAATATATGTGTCAATTGTCTCTATTTATTAATTTATTTATTTTTTACCCTGTGGTCTGGTATTCTTTTGAATATTATTGATTATTTTGTGTTGTGTTATCTATATAACTAACTGTGGTACAATGTGACTCTGCTGTAATGGTTCCTGTACAACGTAAAATTTTGTTCCCATCATAGTACAAACATGTTTAGTAATAAATGCTGTGCCAGGTGGCTCTGTTATTTTGACCGACACTGTATGTCCGTCGCTTCGTTGCTGTGTTAAACAATAAATATCTAGACATGAAGAGTAAAGATACAGAATGTTAATAAAATTTCTTTTACTTATATACTTGCAAAACTTCTTACATAAAGAAATCTAGGGATTATTTTTCACCGTGCCCTTATTCCATTTGGAGGAAGAATGCAGCACGCCAAGGATCAAAGACGAAGTGGGCGTGTTGCACAAATAACAAAAAAATGCACGCTTGGTCGTTCTGTAGACATTGTACAATTAATATTATTTATATCCGGAGACGGGCTTAGCTAAAAAGTATGAAGCAAGGTCACCGGACGTATTTTACTGCAATTAGTTTAAAAATGCGCCTTTGACCTTCCAAATACTCATTTTCTTTTGTCCGTGTGAAGCTCAACTGCAGCGACCTCTGCAATCAGCAGCGGGTTCATACGTTATCAATGCAAACTGTGCTCGGTATTCTTCTTTATGGTGGCCTTTGTTCACGTAGGCACGCTAAACATGTTCTACACTAACAACACATTACAGTAAAGCCAGAAGCTTTCGACAGCGACATCATTAGAGACTATGCGGACTGCGGAACGGGGAAAGAAAATTAACCATGTGCATTTAAAAAGGAACCATCCAGACATTTGTCTTACGCGATTTTAAGAAATCACGCAAACCTAGATCTAGCTAACCAGACGGTGATTTGAAGTACTGTCTCAATTATTGAACCAGCTACTTATATACACCATAAAACAATTACGTTTGGAGAATTTTAGAAAGTTGCTGTAAAAGGAATTTGTATTTATTCAACTTACTTAACTTTTTATTAGGTTTTATTGCGTATGATGAGTCCTTTTATTAATGATTTTGTAATGAAATATCAAATCCAAACCAACTTCTTGCAGTATTATGATCAGAATTCGACCGTCTATTCTTTGCATTATCAAAATATTTTTCCTATTCCAATATGTCCGTCTAATGATACAATAATTTGAATTTTTCCCACTTTTTTCACACTTATGTTTATAAACTTTGTGTGTTACTTTTACAGCCAACTTCTTGAAGATATTTCCATTGCAAAACAGGCTGCTGATCGATGTAATGATCTGAAAGACACTAATTTTGAATTTGTAACTGATAGTTCTTTAAAATTCACACATATCTGTATCTTCTTTATTTGGAATTTGTATTATTCCATTCTTCTTGAAGTCTGAATGTATTTCGTCTGTCTCATATATGTTATGTTCAATGTTCAAATGTTTGTATAGCTTATGAGACTTAACTACAGGGTCATCAGTCCCTAAACTTACAAACTACTCATGAACAAGCTAATCCTAAGGACGGCACAAATACCCAGGCCTGAGGGGGGATTCGAACTCCGACCGTAGTGGCCGTGCAGACCGTGACTGGAGCGCTTCAGTCCTCTCGGCCACCGCGGCCGGCATATGTTATGTTGTAGATATCAGTAGGCACAGAATGGCCAGTCTCCTCTGCAGCAGATGATACTGACGATTAACTCCATGCCTGAACACCTGCTAGCAAGAAATTATTTTACATGCATCTCAAGTTGTTAACAAGATGTTATTAAGAAGTCTCTCATTTGTTACGTATCTAATGCACGATTAAATTTTAAAAAATCAAATGTAGCACTTTGTAACGGTACGGACCCTTAAACTAACTAACTTCGTCTTTGGGGATGACTTATTCCTGCTAATTTTGGCTCGTTGCTGTCCATACACGTATACATTTATTTGTAAAACTAAACTTTCAATTTCAAAGTAGGGAATGTTTAACTAGGGCGGTATCTACTAAATAACTGACTACAACATGAGGTTTACGTTTTTACTACAATAGTTTATTGCCCATTGCATGATTATGTCTGGTGAGAACCACTAAATCCGTTACACTCGGACTGGTATGATTACCTCGAGCCCCCAATATTGGTGACAAAATAGCAATACGAATATTTAATAATTTGGACAATGTTCGTAAAATGATTGCTATTAATATTCATTATCCTATCCAAAATCCGAAATTAGAAAGCGATGAATAAATTCTACTGTTCAAAATCAAAGTCCACAGACGTTAGAAATATTTCAGACTTCGGCGTGGCAGATTCTGCGGCTATGTTCGTGACCTATCGCCTCCCTCGATTTCACTGCATTCGCAACACACTTCTGCCATCAAGACTGAACTGCCGTAGACTGATCCTGGGCCGCTCACGACATCCCCTTGTATACGAAATGTGGGTTCTTTCCAGTAAAACGTTCTCCTAGTTCTCCTAGGTTCAGTGAAATGTTGATATGACGGCATCGTTAGATGCGCGCTAAGATTCTAATGCAAATACATACTTTACTTTAATTTATAACACTAATAATACCCCCAAAATCTTAAGTTTAAACAAATGAGTACCTCCAGCATGACAAATAAGTCTTTCAGTCGTCGCACAATGAATACTTAAGTAATCACCTCGGTAAAGTGTTTTTCAAGTATATTTTTAGTCCTCTTGTCAATGCACTATTCAGAATAACTGTGCTCATAAATTTAAACAAATTACGGTCGATAAACAAAATAATTTAGTTTACACAAAGACACAGATTAAAATAAACAAAAATAATATATTCTAAACAGGTCATAATGTGTGTTTAGGACACCTGAAACTTATCACTGCCTCTCCTGTTTGTGAATTTGTCTTATATTAATTGTTATTAACAAAAAGTGGCAGTTGGATTCGACGTCACGTGCTTTCCATTTGCACGCGGCCCGCCAGCATGGTCTCCTCGTGCTCTTGGCCCGCTGCGCTAATGGGAAAATTGGCGAGGATTACCTTCGCGCCGCGGCCGATTGCCCGATTACTCGTCACAACTTTCGACACTCTTCGCTGACAAACTAGCGCGCTTTGCGCTCCGTATGGGTGTTCTCGTTGTAATAACGTTACAAGTTTCTACGTTAGTATAACTGTCAGACTGTAAAACACTGTCTGTGTTTAAAACGTGTTTGATTTCATCCCATTACTAATACAATTTTGACAGACAATAATACAGACTCAGAATAAAAGCTGTACGCACACTGTTGAAAGTCAACAATATTACCTTCAAAGTTCATAGGGTATTTTCAACACTGTTGCCATCACATAGGAAATAAGCATTCTAAAGAAATGAAAGTGGAAAGTTGCAAAATACTAAAACGAATTATTTGCTTTTAGGAGAAATATGGAAATATGTGAGGCATTACTGATCTTACAACTTACCTTAGAAGGAAGGTTAAGGAAAGGCAAATCTACGTTTCTAGCTTTTGTAGATTTGGAGAAAGTATTTGACAGTGTTGACTGATATACACTCTTACAAACTCTGAAAGTAGCAATGTTAAATATATGGAACGAAAGTTATATACAACTTTTAGATTCAAATGTTCAAATGTTTGTAGAGCTTATGGGACTTAACTACGGGGTCATCAGTCCCTAAACTTACAAATACTTATGAACTAGGTTATTCTAAAGGCGGCACAAACTTCCATGCCCGAGGGGGGATTCGAACCCCCGACCGCAGCGGACGTGCAGACCGTGACTGGCACGCCGCAGACCGCTCGGCCACTGCGGACGGCCAACTTTTAGAGAGAACAGACAGCAATTGTAAGAGTCTGAGGGCAGGATAGGGGCGCAGTGGTTGGAAAGCGAGTATGACACGGGTGTTGCATTTCCCCAATATCGTTCAATCTGAACATTGAGCAAGCTGAGAGGAAAAGCAAGAACAAATTTGGAACTGGATTTAAAGTTCAGGGAGTAGAAATAAAAACTTCGGGGTTGCCAGTAATTATGTCAGAGACTGCAAGGGATCTGGAAGAGCAATAGAGGCCGCGGTGGAGTAGCCGAGCGGTACCGGGCGCCGTGGCTCAGCGCGCCCTGTCAAGGGGCTAAACGCCCTCTGTAATAAAAAAAGCTGAGCCAACCCTTCAACGAACAACCACGAACAAATTGAACGAACGACCGCGAACAATAGAAAAAGTGGTGAAAGGCGCCTCGCTGGGGAGCGTGCGGTTGCTTGCCGTCGGAGGTTCGAGTCCTCCCTGCGGCATGGGTGTGTAGGTGTGTGTGTGTCCTTAGGTTAGTTGAAGTACTTTGTAGGCTGATGACCACGCTGTTTGGTCTGATAGATTTACAAACATTTGAAAATTTTTTGAGCTATAGAATAGAATGGACAGTATGTGAATGATAAACAGTAGTCGGTTTCAAATATTTATTTGTTATTGCATATCTAGATTTCGGTCGCTGTGCGACGATTCTCAGTGCTTTAACAACGTGGTGTAAAATATGTAAAACTTTTCGATCTTCGTATTGAAGATCACGCTCACACTTCTTTAACACGTTCTTCAGCATGAAGATCGAAATGATTTATTAAAGTGACCAGAGGTCTCGTTTAGAACGGGACAGTACCCTTATATAGCCTGTTGTCCCGGTGCCCCGACAGATTTTGTCTGGACGCCTGTTTATCCCGTTTTGTTAGAAAATAGGAATTATTTTTTATTCTATGTTCCGCTACGTAATATTTAAATCTTTATGTCCATAAGTGCTGAGAAAGAAGGTTATGTTATCGATGGACAAAATTCGTTACGAAAAACAACTAATCCAAAAATCCAACAATGCTTGTATGCCAACCTTCACTTCGACAATTCGATTCCAACCTCTCAGCGACAGTTGGATTGTGATGTGCATGGTTTAAGCAGTTCCGTGAGAGATTCAAGATGCCTAAACGAAAGTGTGTATTCACTATTGCGTTGCAAGAAAAGTAAGTACCTTATTTTATGGCAGAGGACTTAGTATTTATCGAGCAATTTAAATTAACTCGGAATAGTCATGCATAAATTGGCAAGTACTATATTATTCTGTCATTGGTATACATTCATAAAGAAAACGCGGTCCGATTCTGATGTTCGTTGCACCACTTGTAACAACGAGTTTTGTGTCTCTCATGGAGGGAAGAGTGACATTGAACAACATCTTAATTCCAGTAAACATAAAAAGGCAGAAATTGCTACTGCGTTATCCAGAAGTGTAGCTTCATTTTTCCGGCCAAATTCAGCAACAGAGCGTGAATTGCAATTGGCTGTAATTGAAGGAGCCTGGGCTTATATGTGATTGAAGAAAATCATAGTTTTCACTGTGCTTCAGAACTACTAAAAAACTGGTCTGAGCCGAAATTCTCTTGCGGTCGCACGAAGACTGAAGCCATTATTGAGAATGTAATTGCCCCTCATTCTTGTGAAATGTTACAAAAGGAGTTGCAGGAAATCAATTACGTTACAGTGTTTACAGATGCTTCCAATCACGGGGAGAAAAAGATTTTTCCTTTTATGATTAGGTACTTTTTATTGCTACAGGGTGTCTGTGTCCGAATTTTGGAACTTGATGAACGTTCCGGGGAAACAGCCGACATTGTTACCGATTACCTGACTGGCGTCCTTGTAAAATACTACCTACGTAGCAAAATAATTGCGTTCTGTGGTGGTAATACCAATAGTAACTTTTGTGGAGATGTTTTTCACAAACTTAAAATGGTATTGGGTCGCGATATCCTTGGGGTTGGATGTGCAGCATATATAGTGCACAACACAATTAAGACTGCTGCATATTGTTTACCTATTGACGTAGAAACGGTTGTTCACAAAAGTTACTATCATTTTCACTCATACACGGTACGAGTAGAAACACTGACAGATTTCTGCAGTTTTGCTGAGATTGAGTACAGGAAATTATTAGGTTATAGTAACACTAGATGGTTAGGACTAATGCCAGCAATTGAAAGAATTGTTGCACTTTTTGAAGGACTGATGTCCTATTTTCTTAGTAAAAAAATGTCCAGTGATAATAAAATCCTTTTTTGAAAACCCGTTGGCAAAAGTTGTTGTTCTCTTACTCCACAACCAAACCACAACTTTCCACCAAGCAGTTCTCCAGATAGAAGGTGAGCTTACAACAGGTATTGAAGTAGCTATGGCTCTTTCCAATTTGAAAGAAAATATGATCCAGAAAAAGGAGAACAACTTTATCACACATGCTGTAAAATGTGCTTTGCATGAATTAGAAGACGAAGTGAGGCGAAAGTAGAGGATTTCCAAACAGTAGCTAAGCTTTCTACGGTTCATGTATTGACTACCTAACAGTCTGGACTGACAGATTTAAAGTTTGTGAGAAATTTGCATAGATTTTACTTAACAATGTCTTAAAATGGAGTGTTGTAGAAAAGTGTATGTCAGTGATTAGAAACGCATCTTGTGAATCAACAAATGTCGATGATAATGCCATTTTCAGCGAATTTGTTTATGTTAAGCAATTTGATACTGCAGACAAAATTGCTCAGTGGGATGATAAGGGAAAACAAGTTCATTTGAAATGGGTAGAAATGTTTCAGTATTTCTTCCCTCAAAAGTTATCATTCAGTAACTTTTCCAAATTAGTAGAATTTGGATTATCACTACCAGGTACTAACGCGCCTGTAGAGAGAGTTTTTGCAAGCATGAACAAAATATTGGACATAAGAAAAAACGCAGTTGAAAGTTGAAACGTTGAAAGCATTGTTGCTTACCAAAATAAATTTCAAATACAGCTGCCTTGAGTTTTTCAATTACTTGAAGCAGAACGAGAGACTTCTGAAGAATATTCATTCTTCAGAAAATTATGTCCATTAATAAACATTTTTATGAATTATATAACATGATAATTGTTTTGGTGTTTATATTTATAGTAATAGCAATGCTATACACCTTTTGTATATTGTAATAAAATGGTTTTTTTTTCGTACAGAATATAATGAGATCTCTGATAATTACATTAATTTTGTTTATTAATAATAAATACGTAAATAAGGTTTGAGGTTATCTAATTGCATTAACTTAAAAGGGTAAGGTTAACCATATCTTTTTTAAAAAAAAGGGGGAAGATGGGGGTTGTCATTTGAGAAGTGTCCCGTTTTCAGCTTGAGACAATATGGTCACATTAGATTTATATGTTTTAAATGACGTTTTTAAAGCTTCGAGAATGGTCGCATAGCGACCGAAATCTAGATATGCAATAAAAACTAAATATTTGTGACTGATTAACGATGTTCAAATGTTTGTTAAGGTTAAGGGACTTAACTGCGTGGTCATGAGTCCATAAACTTACAAACTACTTATGAACTACCTTATACTAAAAGACAGCACAAACATCCATGCCCGAGGGCGGATTCGAACCCCCAACGGGGAACGACCTCGCGCAGCGTAGCAAAATGTTCAAATGTTTGTAAATCTATCGGACCAAACTGCGTGGTCATCAGTCCGTAGCTTACAAACTACTTAAACAAAGGTAAAGTATCCTAAGAACAACACACACCCATGCTCCAGGGAGGACTCGAACCTCCGATGGCGACCAACCGCACGTTCCGCAGCGAGACGCCTTAGACCGCTAGACTACTCCACCGCTGCGCAGCGTGTGATAGCGCCTCAATGCGCTCGGCCGCTCCGCCGCGGCCATCGTTAACATATTGCAACACACATTAGATTAGATTAGTTGGTTCGTTCCATAGATTCGTGTTGAGAAGATCCTCGTGGATGTGGAACATGTCTTTTTTTTCTTTTTTTGGAAGTTGATAATATAATAATACTAATACAGGCACATACATTTTTTACAAGCTGATAATATAATAATACTAATAGTATGAATACAGATAAATGCATCATTTGGTTCTATTTAAGAATTCTTCAGTGGAGTCGAAGGAGTTAGCCACTAGAAAGTCTTTTAGGCTCCTCTTAAACTGATCTTTATTTGTAGCTAAATTTTTTATGGTTGTTGGTAAATTATTGAAAATATTTGTTCTTGAGTTTTGGACCCCTTTTTGAACTACAGTAAGTGCTTTTATGTCCTTGTGTAGATCATTTTTGTTCCTAGTATTTTAGGTATGATCTGAGCTGTTTGTTGGGAAAAGAGATATATTATTTATGACAAATTTCATTAAGGAATAAATGTACTGAGAGGCAGTAAGTAATATACCCAGTTCTTTGAAGAGTCTTCTGCAAGGATGTGCGTGAATTTACACCACAAGTAATACGTATTATACGCTTTTGCTTGACTTGAAGAGTTACCCAAAAATTTTATACCATATAACATTATGGAATCAAAGTAAGCAAAGTTGCCAGCTTTTTTATTTTTATGTCTCATATGTATGATACCATTCGTATTGCAAATACATATTTGTTAAGTCTTTTCTGCAGTTGTGTGGTGTGCTCCTCACAACTGAATTTATTATCAAGCTGTAATCCCAGGAATTTTATATTTTCAACCTCTTCTATCTGCTCTTCTTAATACTTTATGCATATAGTGGATGGGAATCTCTTACATGTTCTGAACTGCATGTAGTGAGTCTTTTCAAAGTTTAATGTCAATGAGTTGCCTTTAACCCATTTATTAATGTTAACGAAAATATCATTAGCAGAACTTTCCAGAAGTATGCTCGCCATGCTATTTATTGCAATACTTGTATCATCTGCAAACAAAACGAACTCTGCTTCTGGCAGTGTAACTGATGAGAGGTCATTAATGTATACAAGAAAAAGCAATGGCCCTAAGATGGATCCTTGTGAGACACCACATGCAGTTTTTTCCCAATCTAATGATGACTGTTGGTTTAATTCACTAGTCCCTTGCACTGATACCGTTTGTTTCCTGTTCACAATATGGAATCAAACTTGAGAGAATGAACAGTATCTTGAAAAGGGAGAAATATAAAATGAGCATTAAAAGGAGCAAAAAAAAAAAAAAAAAGGGGTAATAGAATGTAATCGAATAAAATCATGTGAAGATTAAGGACTTAGATTAGGAGACGAGGCAATAAAAGTACTAGACGAGTCTAGTTATTTGGGCAGTAAAATGACTTATGATGGCCGAATTGGAGACGACATAAAATGCAAAATGACTATTGGAAGAGAAAAATTGCTGAAGAAGAGAAATTTGATAACATCTAATATTAAATAAGTGATATTAAGTCTTTTCCGAAGGCATCTGTCTGAAGAGTAACCTCATATGGAGTGTGTGTGTGTGTGGAGGGGGGGGGGGGGGTGAGAAGTAAAAAATCGCTTCGAGAGAACAAGAGGTGAGTAGAGAGTGAGATAAATGGATGTGGGTGGCTGTTGTTAAAGAAAGGTGGAGATACTTGCACAGGATAAAGAAGCGTCAAGAGCTGCAACAAACCAGTCTTCAGAATGAAGGTCATAACACCCACCTACCAACCCAAACACATTGACACGCACATAGAATAACATTTTAGTAAATAACTACAGAACAATAAATTTACTTCCATGTTAGGTACGTATATATTAAATGAAGTGAGTATCCAAAATAAATTTTCCAGGATGTCAAAATCGAAGTTGATCTAGAAAACAATGAGACCTGCTAAGATGAGTGCCGAGTGCACCCAGAGCCGCCAGCAGAGCCCCGTCCACATCTTGGAAGAGACTCCCTGCCAAGCAAATAGAGTATGTACTGGCATTCTTTCCAGAGCTTCCCAGTGACTCGCAAACTCTCTGCGAGTGTTCGGAACTCTCAGAAGGATTGTCCACTGCCGCAACCAGGCGAGGCAGCCCGTGCTGTCTCAGAGGTGTTATTAGCAGCGGGTAACACCTCACACATATTGCTGAGGCGTAATGGTTTCGCCTTCTGCCCAGAGTTTCGTGAACCCTGCACAGTTCGCCAGTTGCGGTCAGGCAACTGTCGACTGGCAGGGACGTCAAAACCTGTAACCACAGCGGGATCAGGGACCGCAGACTCTTCAGTAGGCACCAGACGTACACCACTAGCTGCCTCAGGCGCCCCTGTGACACTGCAGCTCAGGGCAGTAGACTGAAGACTGTTGACCGTGGCCAACACAGCCTCCAGCTGTTTACGACAGCGGACAACTCACCCGAATCCGTACACTACATCTACATCTACATGGAATACTCTGCAAATCACATTTAAGTGCCTGGCAGCCAGCCGCGATGGCCGAAGGGACTGAGGCGCTCCAGTCACGGTCTGCACGGCCACTACGGTCGGGGGTTCGAATCCACCCTCGGGCATGGATATTTGTGCCATCCTTAGGATAAGCTAGTTGATAAGTAGGTTGCAAGTTTAGGGACTGATGACCCCGTAGTTAAGTCCCATAAGCTATACAAACATTTGAACATTTTTGTGCCTGGCAGAGGGTTCATCGAACCACCTTTATACTATTTATCTACCATTCCATTCTCGAATAGCGCGCGGGAAGACAGAACATCTGAATCTCTCCGTTCGAGCTCTGATTTCTCGTCTTTTATTCTGATGGTCATTTCTACCTAAGTGGCAGTCAACAATATATTTTTGCATTCGGAGGAGAATGTTGGCGATTGGAGTTTCGTACGTAGCCCACGCCGCAGCGATAAGCGCCGTTGTTGTAATGATTCCCATCCCACATCCTGTATCATTTCCATAACGCTGTCTCCCCTACATCGTGACAATACGAAACGAGCTGCCCTTCTCTGGACTCTTTCGATATTCTCCGTCAATCCACCTGATAAGGATCCCACACTGGGCAGCAATACTCCAAAAATGGACGGACAATCGTAGTGTATGCAGTTTCTTTTGTAGTTCTGTTGCATCTTTAAAGGGTTCTGCCAATAAAACGCAGTCTCTGGTTCGCCTTTTCCACGACATTATCTACGTGTTCTTTCCAGTTTAAGTCTGAAGTAATAGTAATTCCTAGGTATTTTGTGGAGTTTACGGCTTTCACTTTTGATTGATTTATCTTGTAAACAAAGTTTAACGGATTTCTTTTCGTATTCATGTGGACGACTTCTCATTATTTACAGTCAAGTGACAATTTTTACACTATAGTGATATCTTTTTCAGATCGTTCTGCAGTTGGTTTTGATCTTCAGATGATTTTACTAGACGGTAAATGACGGCGTCATCTACAAACAACCTAAGAGAGCTACTTAGATTTTCCCCTAAATCATTTATGTAAATAAGGAACAGCAGAGGACCAATAACATTACCCTGCGCCCGATTTCACTTATGTTTTAGTCGATTCCTTACCATCGATTACTACGAACTGTGTCCTCTCTGACAGGAAATCCCCTATCCAATCGCAAATTTGGGGTGATATACCATAACCACCACAACATCCGCAGCCTCTACCCATCTCAGTTAACGTACTTAAAATTACCGTATGTACCAAAACACACAAGAATGTATCCTTTCACACTGAAAAACTAAAGACAATTTACCAAATACGCTAGAATAAAGCTCTTAAAAACGGAGAAAAGTTCAATTACGCTACTTAGAGCTCTTAACCCTTTAAGTGCCACATTATGAAATCAGCTTTGTAAAAATTAATATTCAGCGTTTTCTGTATTAATACAGTGCAGTAAACATCAAAATATATGTTTTAAAATTTTTGGGTGAACTACTGATTTTTTATGTCATGTATTTCATGCAAAACACAGACGTTTTTATCGAGGTATTTTATTACTTGGGCGTTATTTTGTTGATGGTTAACACTGCTACATCAATAATGCTAGCATTATCTTCGCCATAGAACGAAAGACAATTCACTGTTGGAATAAAATAAAATGAACCACACTCACGCTCACTCTCTCAGCAACGCAACACGACCTCCAAGATGGACAGATTAATGCCTCAGAAGTGGCTACACGCGGTACCAAACGGCAAAATGTCGCACTAGATGCGTGTTGTTCATCAACAAAAATGCAAGTTTAAGGATTGATGAACAAAATACGGTATAAATCAACTTTTAATAGGTTGTTGTCCAGGAACAACACTGGGAATGAAAGGGTTAAGGTGATAGATTGGCGGCAGCTGGCACTAGACTGACTGGCTAACTAGCTGAAGCAAAGGCCAATTTTCAACTCGTGGTTTTTAAAGGTGTTTGCAATCTTCTGCTATATATTAATGTTTTGTCTTCATATTCTTGTAATGTGAATATGCTTCCAGTTCTTCAAACAGGCCGCGGCGGAGTGGCAGAGCGCATTCAGGTGCTATGCTCCGATGCGCGAGGCCGTTCCCCGTCAGGAGTTCGAATCCTCCCTCGGGCATGGATGTTTGTGTTGTCTTTAGTATAAGGTAGTTTAAAAGTAGTTTGTAAGTTTAGGGACTGATGACCCCGCAGTTAAGTCCCATAAGCTTAACAAACATTTGAACATTTTTCTTCAACTAGGCCCATTTTATGTCCTTTGTTTAGTCGGTTGAGTACTCTGACAATTTGCTCAATTTTTCCAACTGGATGTCTTGTATTGTGTACGTGTGTTGCTAGTGCAGATGATGTTATTTGTTGTTTGCGTAGGCTTTTATGTGTTTTGCACATCTGGTGTATACATTTCGGTCTGTTTTTCTTATGTAGAACATGGAGCATTCCTGGCCTGTTATTTTGTATATTCCAGAGTCGGAATATGAGTCATTATTGTACTTAATATTATGTATTAACCTTTGTGGTTTATAAAGATATTTGCAATCTTCTGTGATATATTGCCAATATAGGGAATGCTGGATATTCATTTTTTTTTTCAACTATGATATGGTTTGTGTGTCTTTTTTTCTGTAATTCGTTTATTAATATGTCAACCATGAATGAGTTGGCAACTGCAATTTTTTTCATTAAGTTTATTTCCTGTTCGTTTTTTTAATGGCTCAAAGTTATTTTAGTTGCCCTGCTTAGCAGTGACCTGCATGCTACCGGTTTATGAATTTTTGGATGATATGATCTTGCAGGCCTTTTGGAGTTTGTCATTATAATTTTCCTGTAAATTTTGAGTGTAAAGTGTTGTTGTGACTTGTAATATTTAAGTGCAGGAAATTAATTTTTTTTTCTCTTTTTCATGTTGCACACCAGGAAATTACATTTACAGTGGTCCTGGGTAACGCTCAATGTAGTTGTTGATTCACTGATAAATAAATGAATAAACTGTTCCAACCACCTACTTCTACGGCGCCATCTGTAAAAGTAATTACACCCATAATGTGGACACCGTCATTTGTAATGGTCTGGAGAATCACACTGGTTTGCTATGACTCCCGTGTCACATTGCAGAATGTAGACTAACGCCCTTCTATCCTCATGCGAGCCTCATCTGTTGGGTAATTACCCAATATACTATCATGACTTAACTGTTAGTAACCCCCTGTGATTTGTGTCGATTACAGAGCCATCTATCACGCAACTATAAAATTGTTCCACTCAAAGGCTACATATTTTTTCCCAAAGAGTCCAAATCCACAATAAACAATGGGGTTTCCTGTTTGAGATTCCAAATTTCATACCCCTCTAACACCTTCTGAGGCTGCAGCAGAACGGTCGAGTTTAATGTCATGGATGTACCCATTCGAGCCAAACCTTCATAATAATCTGGAGTAGAGGAGGTGGTTAGCCGTGTGGTCTATCTCACTGCTTTCCGAGACGGGGAGGCGTACCGGCCCCGGTTCGAATCCGCCCGGCGGACTAACGAAGGGGATCGGAGTGCCGGCCAGCCTGGATGCGGCTTTCAGGCGGTTTTCCACATCCTCCTAGGTGAATACAGGGCTGGTACCCAAGACCCGCCTCACTTCCACGATTCGGAAACATTTCGTAACATTTTACACTTTCACACATATAACACTATACATAGACATTTGGGGTACACATTTCCTCCGGGGGGGCATGGGGTGGCGAGAGGAAGGGCATCTGGCCATCCCGTAAATATTAACACGCCACATTTAAACTTGTATAATGCTGACGGGCTATGGAACCGGAAGGTCGAGGATTAATATCCCGCGGAGTTCTGAGGAGGAGGGAGAGGGTGCAGAACAGTTTTACATCGAAATTGGAATACGATTAGTCCAGAATCGGGATGCCTAACGTTTGAGTAGTGGGCATTTCAGTGGTACAGTATTGGAAAGTAATAGGGTGGAGATTATGTGGGTGTGATAGAGGGAGCACAATACGCTGGCAGCAGCAGTCGTTCAGTTCGGACCCAATGATGGATGTGGACACACGTGTCCATTCCTGCCAAAATTTAAAAGAAAAAACTTTTTTATTGTCAATTATCACGTCCTGCGCAATGCAGTGTAATTGAAAGTTTGAAGTTCCAGCCAATAGAGGCGTGGGATGAGATTTGGAATCTGGAGGTCAAGGGTTTGAGTCCCGACAGGACGAGATGTTTAGTATTCCCAGGTGAGTCAGCAGGGAAAGGGGTGGGAGTGGCAGTTAAGTGGAGGAGGGAACAGGGAGCGCCAATGGCAGTGACCAGTCATTTCAGGACCACTGATCGATGAGGACGGACGTCTGCATTCTCGCCAAAATGGCGCGAAAATTTAACAAAAAGAAATTACCTTAAGATTATCAACAATGTCTGTTTTTATGAATAGTCACCATTTTCTACTATCACGGCTTCCACTGCCATAAACATCTCATCCAACAGTACAGTACACACACTGATTTTCCCAACAATAGGGGAGAGAGTTGGATCGGTGGTGAGTGGGGGGGGGGGGGGGGGGAGGAGGAGGTTGCATGAGGATTTGAGTCATTTTGATTATAGTTTCTCCACCGTCCGAGTTGTAGTTCCTCAGATATTTCGACAATTTTTACCGGCTCATCCCCATCCTTAACTAACATGTCATACATTGTCAAACGACTTTATTGTATCTGATGTTTTGTCGTAGAACCAAATTCTTGCTTTAAGCATTGCTGCTACTTTGTTTCCAGATGTGTTTTTAACTACTATTAAAATACATAATAGTGGTATGTCGTCTTGTGACTCGATCGTGATTTCATAGACAACTGCAGAGATTTCAGTACATCATTTCCCGCATACGTTTACTCGTACATCAAAGAAATAAACTGCCTTCAGTTCAGGAAAACTATTATTCTGTGTGCTGCAAAATTTTAAGTTTTCTTTTTTTTCTTTTTTACAGAATGGTATAACAACCCTCCTTTATCAATGTCGGGACGAAAGCAGTTGGGTTTTACCCATACTTCTTACTGTCTGTGTGGTCATTTAGGAATATACAGGCTAAAAATTTTTCTTGAGGTATCGCAAATAATATTTTGACGCTATTTACTCAAAATTAATGGATCAGAACCTTCAAATGACTACTATATTTGCTATTACAGTGTTATTTTGCTCACCGTATCAACGGAACAACCTCGTGGAAAACGTATTCACCGAGCTAGATGGTGCACTGGTAACACACTGGAATTGCATTCGGAAGAACGGCGGTTCAAACCCGCCTCCGCCCATCCAGATGTAGCTTTTCCTGATTTCCCTTAATCGCTCCAGGAGAATGGGGGGATAGTTTCATTGAAAGGTCACGGCTGACTTCCTTGCCTATTCTTATTCACACACAATCCGATTTTGTGCTCCGTCTCTAATGAACACGTTTTAGACTGGATGTTAAACCATAATTTTCGCTCTTTCCTTCCTTCTTTCACTATTCTCAAAATAGGTAAATCTAGAGCCTGAAAATAATTACGTTACTTTCACAGTTGTACTTATCATATAGTCTCTCTTTGTAAATAATTATACAGGGTGAGTCACCTAACGTTACCGCTGGATATATTTCGTAAACCACAGAAAATAATCACGAACCGATTCCACAGACCGAACGCGAGGAGAGGGGCTAGTGTAACTGGTTAATACTAACCATAAAAAATGCACGTAAGTATGTTTTTTAACACAAACCTACGCTTTTTAATGGAACCCCGTTAGTTTTGTTAGCACATCTGAACATATAAACAAATACGTAATCAGTGCCGTTTGTTGCATTGTAAAATGTTAATTACATCCGGAGATATTGTAACCTAAAGTTGACGCTTGCGTACCACTCCTCCGCTGTTCGATCGTGTGTATCGGAGAGCACCGAATTAAGCAGGGATCCAAAGGGAACGATGTTCTACCTTAGATACAGAAGAGACTAGAACAGCACATTACGTCCACATGCTAACACCTTTATTGGTCTTTTACACTGACGTACATGTACATTACCACGAGGGGTGGGGTACATGTAGACACGTGGTTACCGTTTTCAATTACGGAGTGGAATAGAGAGTGTCCCGACATGTCAGGCCAATAGACATTCAAAGTGGTGGCCATCATTTGCTGCACACAATTGCAATCTATGGCGTAATGAATGTCGTACACGCCGCGGTACATCTGGTGTAATGTCGCCGCAGGCTGCCACAATACGTTGTTTCATATCCTCTGTGGTTGTTGGCACATCACGGTACACATTCTCCTATAACGTACTCCACAGAAAGACGTCCAGAGGTGTAAGATCAGGAGAACGGGCTGGCCAATTTATGCGTCCTCCACGTCCTATGAAACGCCCGTCGAACATCCTGTCGAGGGTCAGCCTAGTGTTAATTGCGGAATGTGCAGGTACACCATCATGCTAATACCACATACGTCGACGTGTTTCCAGTGGGACATTTTCGAGCAACGTTGGCAGATCATTCTGTAGAAACGCGATGTATGTTGTAGCTGTTTGGGCCCCTGCAATGAAATGAGGACAAATGAGGTGGTCGCCAATGATTCCGCACCATACATTTACAGTCCACGGTCGCTGTCGCTTACCTGTCGGAGCCAGCGAGGATTGTCCACGGACTAGTAATGCATGTTACGTCGATTCGCCGACCGTGGCCCGTGTTTGTTACAACACGCAACTGAACGTCGGAGGTTTCAAGCGTCAACTTTAGGTTACAATATCTCCGGATCTAACTAACATTTTACAATGCAACAAACGGCACTGATTACGTATTTGTTTATATGTTCAGATGTGCTAACAAAACTAACGGGGTTCCATTAAAAAACGTAGGTTTGTGTTAAAAAACATACTTACGTGCATTTTTTATGGTTTGTATTAACCAATTACACTAGCCCCTCTACTCACGTTCGGTCTGTGGAATCGGTTCGTAAGTGTTTGATGTGGTTTACGAAATATATCCAGCAGTAATGTTAGGTGACTCACCCTGTATAATCAGTGCCAGTAAGTCCAATAAGAAACTAAGGAGTATAGAATTTTAATGATTGGTTTGGGGTCAAGGGACCACACTAAACTGGTCATCGGTCCCTATAGAATTTTAATCCAAATTTATCATGTAAAAGTAATACATTGAACCTTATCCATTAGCTACTTTCCCCTTTAAGGATTTTTGAATGTAATATTGATTCCAGAAGACTAGAATAATAATTTTAGTACGGCATAGGAAATATGTTACCAACGGCCGTGCCACAGTGGTTACTTCGAGTCCCACTAGACCACCGAGTTATGCATTGACGAGCTTGAGTAGCACCTGGATGGCTCACCTTCCGGGTCTTCCGAGCGCTGTTGGCAAGCAGGGTGCACACAGCCATTGAGAGGACATTTGAGGAGCGATTTCATTGAGAAGCAGCGGCTCCGGTCACGAAACTCGACACAACGGGTGGAAGTGTAGGACGCTGACCACGTCCCGCTGCATACCGCATCCACTGATGCCTTCTGGTGGGTGATGAGACGGCGATCGGTCGATACGCTACCTGCTGGGCTATTAGAGGCCTGTAGAACAAATTCAAATGTTTGTAGAGTCTATGGGACTTAACTACGGGGTCATCAGTCCCTAAACTTACAAACTACTTATAAACTACTTACAACTAAGGACGGCACAAATATCCATGCCCGAGGGGGGATTCGAACCCCCGACCGTAGTGGGCGTGCGGACCGTGACTGGAGCGCCTCAGTCCCCTCGGCCACCGCGGCCGGCGCCTGTAGAACGGAGTTAAGTTTAGTTATAAGAAATATCTTCCAATACGTTAACTTTTTGATTAAAAACAGTACAGTAGGTACTTTTTTTTCTGTGTGTGTGTATATTGGTTAGAGAGGAGCTCAACAGCGAGGTAATCAGCTACTTTTCTTCTATTTTCATGTAATCCCGTTTAAGTGACATAGATTTTGTTTAACATTCGCTAAATCACTGAAATTAGCTATTAATTTCTGATAACGTATCGTATTCACAGTACAATAACTTAGATTTCTGCGCGTTTCGTGTGTGTGTGTGTCACGAAGGACTTTCGAGAATAAACAAAAATCGTCAGTCTCTGGTCGGCAGTCACTACCGCCGCTGTTTGTAACTGTTTAGCGCATTATGAAGTCACCAGCGTTCTTCATCTCTGAAATAATGACGATACTGAAAGGTAAACAACTAATTCGAAATGTTGTTCAATTTTCATTCTTGACGGTATTCGTAACCCTTCAATGCATAGTATAGCTGGTCAGCTACATACCTTAGTTTTTCGATTATCTCTCAAATTCATTTGTAGCTGCTTCTGTACATAGTGTTACACATGCAAGTAGCTCGTCCTAGAAATTATAAATTTCAGAGTCCTACTGAATCAGTTCGACAGTTAGCTGAATTTACTACTAACATGTGTGTTTGTTTACTTTAGTATTCCTCCTTTGCCATGTAAAAGTAGTCAATCACATACTCGGTAGCACAGTGGTAGAGTGCCAGACTACAAATCCATAGGATGTGGGTTCGATCTCCGCCAGGTCCTAGGACTTTTATCTGTCACTTTCCACTTCTTTTCCCTCTGGAAATGTTGCTGATGTGAAAAATATCGAGTAGCACCGTGGTTCGGAACCCACGTTAAACTGTACGTCCCCCTATAACTGGCTGAGTAAGTCGGTTCGAAGGTCGGAGGAAGGTAACGGCATACCACCTCCAAACAGGACCATGGCTAGTGAAGCACTGTGGTGTTCAAATCAATCTTTGGATATTTGACTGCTTTACCTTTTTACCACATACTACCGTTGCATTATGAGTTACTTTCTGGAACGATTAGAGGCATAATAGTGACATTTACTGCATCGGGTGCATCATGGAAGAACTACAGAGCTGACCAGCTACGAACTTTTAGTTGCTAGTAGTGCATAATAATTTTAAGGGATTTTTCCCCAATATTTTTCACATACATTAATCGTGGTAGTTTTTATAGATTCAAATGAAAAGTCATGCAATAAAGGGTTAAAATTTCAGACTTTACCACGTTTGAACCGCTAATTGTTAAACTCTAATAATGCAGATTGCGGTTTTTCCAGTGATGTTATTCACACTGGAAGATGAAAGGCAAGCCTCCGACACAGACTGCAAATGCTTGATAAAGTTTTTTGTTGTTTATTCCGTTCCGGACGTTGTAGGCGGCAATGTTAAAGACCCCCATATCTGTTATGAGTGAGTGCAATAAACCCGCTTCAACCGGTAACAGTGATATAAGTAGCAAGGAGAGCCGTATATAGACTGACAAAGAGACTAAAACACATTTAATCATAGACTTAGCAGCTTTTTATCTGCCCTCACGTGCTCGAGGTCAGCGCTTACAGCTAACAGCACCATGATAATGCAAATCATTTTCACGTCGCCTCTGACATCAATGACTGCGTGCCACGTAAATGTGTGACCATACAAGAAAGTTTGTAAATCTGAAGAAGGAGACAGTGGAAACCAAACACCTAGCATCAATAAATATTTGTAGATCCAAGGAAATGCATGTGTTATCACATAATTATAGTGCTAATTCACATTTCAATTTAGTGGCCATTTCAGATTTTCAAGTAGTTTAAACAAATATCCCAAATTCCTTGTTGAATAGACATGAGGAATTTTTAAATAAAGCTTATAGTGTTATAATGTGAGAAATTAAACTACTGACAGCTGGTCAGTAAATGGAACATTCATCAGCCCATAGTGTCTCAAGTGATTTACACTGAAGAGTCAAAGAAACTTGAGCCATTCCGGCTCAGCATCGTACCATTTCTCCCTTACCCTTCTTCTTTAATACTTGTTACGTATCCCCTCTATTTTGATTATCTTTCTATTTATTTTGATCGAGTGATATCGATTGTCATTTCACTGCGATGATTTTCTGCTGTTCCTCACTACGATCCTTGACTGGTGCGGTCCTTCAAGGGACACGCGCCGCGGTTAGGGCAGTGGTGGATTGAGGGTCAACGGAGGTACCTCGAGGCGGCTGTCGTGGTCGGTGTACGGAACTGCCGTGAGGTGGGGTCACTTGAGGTCATGAGCGCCGCGGGGCAGTAGTGTGGCACTTTCCGAAGCCGGCGCATCTCGCTACCATCTGCGTTGTTGCGGTACGAGGACTGCGGCCCAGATTTCTTCCTGGCGGACATGGCGGGCTTGTAAGACCGGATTGTAGCTGCTCCGCAAGTCTATCATCGTCTCTCCGTCACCGTTCGTACTGGTTTTTTAGGGAAAGCTGTGTGAGTGAATCCGTTAAACATTGCTTCATTGTGCTCCATTACCTAGTACTTACGACGTGCCGTCCGGTAGTTCCTCCGCCCAAACGTGTAGTTGTCAATCTGGCTCTTCCACCAATCTAGTTGCTATTGGTGTATTTCCCGACACCCCCCCCCCAACGTTACTTTCGGGTGCGTACCGTTAGTTAATTGGTATGTGATTACATGCCTAGTTGTGCCACCCTGTGATTTACAACCCTTGTGTGTTTGTGTTAGTGTTTGTCGATTTTTCGGAATTGTATCCGGCCCGCAGAGGTTGTCTTCCATGTCTTTTGTTTGTCCATGTGTTGTATGTTTGGTGTCACCTCACCGGTGTAATTGTTGCTATTTACTTAATTGCTTACCCTCATGTTGTAGGGTGCATTATCAATCAATTTACTGAACGTAAATGATTTCACAAATTGCTAAGTGTTTCTGGGGGAATCCTTACTGTTTATTTTTTCACAATCTTTTCCTTTCGTCATCGTGTGCCCCGTTGACCAATGTATTTTGGGCAAGTTAAATTTTAATTATTGTAAAGTCCCTACCTCCCGGACTGAATTTTCCGTGTGGGGAATAGGCAACTCACACCCTGTGTCCTTGGCAGTTCCTAGGTTAGTTTCAGTGATCTTAACCTGTTAACCATTTGTACTACTGTGAGTACCCTTTCATTAGCCAGTTCTGTGCCTTCTAGTAAATGATAATGTCCACCTATTGTTAATTGTATTAATTCTATTGGCACCTTGTTCAGGCTAGTGATTAAATGCCCGTATCTCACGAATCCGATTAGTGCTTAATCTGCTTAACTGAACTTAACTGATTGAATTTTATTTAAAGGCATCCGTAATTTGGGCATGAATTACGTTAGACCGTCCGTTAAGTTGCCAATATAGTTATGGTTCAAAATGTTCAAATGTTTGTATAGCTTATGGGACTTAACTAATACTAAGGACGGCACAAATATCCATGCCCGAGGGGGGATTCGAACCCCCGACCGTAGTGACCGTGCAGACCGTGACTGGAGCGCCTCAGTCCCCTCGGCCTCCGCGGCCGGCAGTTATGGTCTAAGTTGTCATTTGACCGTTCTATTACTTGTTGTTGATCAGGTTAAAGTCTCATGTGCACAGGTTCTTGTTCAAATGTTTGTTAAGCTTAAGGGACTTAACTACGGGTTCATCAGTCCCTAAACTTACAAACTACTTATGAACTACCTACAACTAAGGACGGCAAAAATATCCATGCCCGAGGGGGGATTCGAACCCCCGACCGTAGTGGCCGTGCAGACCGTGACTAGAGCGCCTCAGTGCCCTCGGCCACAGCGGCCTGCGAAAACCTAAAGCTGGATGTCCGGAAGTGGATTTGAACCACCATCCTCCCGAATACTAGTCCTGTGCGTTACCACTGCGCCACCTCGCTCGGTGCCGTCAAGTCACGCTCTGAGATCGCAGGGCTAAAGATCAATTACCTTGCCACCGTGTTTGTAAATTTATGGTATTGGATCTTTTTCCGTGTTTTTCATAAAAATATGGTGGCGACAATTGATAGTAACATGAATGAGGATTATATTTAAAATTAATTTGCATATCTGTGATTTTGCACATTTGAATACCAGTGGACCGTCTCTGACGAGTAAAAATATATCCACTCGGTGGGGTTATTGCTCTCTTTTTTGACGTGACGTCATACTACTGGCGAACCCTGCCATAGGATTATTCGGGCACTGGGTCTGCTGTGACGTGATAAGAGTGTTATCAAATGCAAACAGGCCATACCTTAACTTTAATTAGTTTGTATTTATGTGCGCAACGCGAACTAAGCAATTTTCAGGATCATTTATCTCATTGTTTTGTGCTGCAGTGACTTATTTATTAATTGTGTTGTATTATTGTCCAATTTTTGATGGGTAAACAATTTATTGTTGTGCTACATTCTTAGAATTTTGTAACTGTGTAAATCAGTGTTTTGTCTCACGTTAGTCACTGGATTTATTTGTGTGTTCAAAAAAAAAAAAATGTTCTAATGTTTGTAGAGCTTATGGGACTTAACTACGAGGTCATCAGTCCCTAAACTTACAAACTACATATGCACTAGCTTATACTAAAGACAACACAAATATCCATGCCCGAGGGGGGATTCGTACCCCCGCCTGTAGTGACCGTGCAGACCGTGACTGGCGCGCCTCAGTCCCCTCGGCCACCGCGGCCGGCTATTTATGTGTTGACCAGGGGAAAGATTAGTTTAGTCCATTGTAGTTTATGTTGAGCAGTGTGCCATTCACATACCTCATAATTAGAGCAACGTGTCATTTACATAAATGAGAAGCAAATTATATGCGTAAGTTAAAAATGTATGAGTAGTAATATTAATGTAGCTGAATTCCGTGGAAACACGAGAGAATCTGACGGGGGTTTAAGAGAGATTAGATGTCCACGGTGCATAATACTTGGTCATGGACTTCCATGCTACCAATTTTTGGCAACAATCTGTACCATTTGTAGACGCTACGGACACCTGGCAATTGATTGTAGATAGCAAGCGTGGAAGGAAGCAATAGATTATAAATTCTTCTCTCTGTTCTCGTGTCATTATTAATTGTTACGGAACATGGCACTTACTGTACAGATAATTTGCAACCTGTCGAAGCTACTAGATTTGTCAACGAATTTTATCTATTTCGTGATTCTGCACAAGTGGTGCAATTTATTTATTCCAGAATACTGTATTAATAACACAGATCATTTACCAGTGGGGTAGGCAAGCGCGCTGTGTAATCTGTTCGAGTGATTCATTATGTCTGATACGTAACAGGATTCCAATACAAATGCTGGCAACAGTTCAAGTGAACAGACAGTTTGCCAGGCTTCTCAACTAGTTACTGATGTTAGTCGTCTTACCATCGAACACACAAAAACGTGCGACACAATGAGTATCAACAGAAATCGCGTATCAGACTCGGATGGCTCATTGCGACGTGATTCTAATGAGCAAAGCTGCATAAACTGCCAACTAGATAGTTTTGCTATGGAAGAATCTTTCCAAAATAATTCAGCTGACGACGATAATGACAGCGAAATAGACACTCCTTCATCCGATGAGAATGATGAATCACCTGATGACAAAATAAATGAGCATCACGAGTATAATCCTCGAAGTACGAGTGACAGTACTATGGAATATGAACAGGTGTCGGATTCTGATGGCTCTATACAACAAGTTTCTAACACAAAACGCGGCAGGGAGAAATCTATCCAGAATAATTCTATTTATGACAATAGCGATAGCGGCATAGATATTCCTTCCTTTTCCGATAGAAATGAGTCACCTGATCACGAAGATAATGAATCTCAGGAGTGTCGTTATCAAGGTTTGTGTGAAAGTACTATTGAAAATGATTGTATATCGGACTCTGATAATTCAGTTCGACAAGTCTCAAATAGGAGACATTCTGTCGATCATGAACCCAGTTGTGCTGTCCGAGATAAATCTTGTCAATATTATTCATCATGTGTTTCTAGCAATTGCGAAGAGGGCATTCCAACCAACGTTTGTAGTTACGACTCATCTAGAGAGTAGTTCGAAGTCTGATGAGTACTGCCCAGATAGACCAAAGAATAGAGTTACCGGGACACATTACCTAAGGAGTAATCAAATAATATCCAAATATAGGACTTAATGGACATCCTCAAATACCAACAGGAAGATAATGAAAGGAAGCAGAAACAGTTAGAAGAAAATAGGAAATGGGAACTGCAGGAATTAGAGGAAAAGAGGGAACGAAAACTGAAGCAGTTAGAGGAAAGTAGGAAACGGGAAATGAAGGAATTAGAGAGAAAGAGGGAGCATGATAGTCAGCAACAGACTGAACTACTCCTAGGGCGTCTTGAAAAGGTTAGTGAAGATATAGGAGAAGTTAAAGAGGAAGTAGTTATGGTGCACAAAACTGCAGCCGAGGCGAAACAGACTGCAACTGAAGCGAAAAAGACTGCCGTAGAAGATAAGAAGAACGCGAGAGTAGCCAGATTCGAAGCAAATAGAGCAATGAAAGTTGTGGAGACGGCCAAAAGGGTTGCCGTTAAGTCAGTGAAAGATTGGAAGGAAGATTAGTGTTTAGCGCCCCGTCGACAGCGTGATCATTAGAGGCGGAGCTTACGCTCGGGTAAGGATGGGGAAGGTAATCGGCCGTGCCCTTTGAAAGGGACCATCCCGGCATTTGCCTTGAGTGATTTAGGGAAATCACGGAAAACCTAAATCTGGATGGCCGGAAGTGGATTTGAACCTCCATTCTTCAGAATACTAATCCTGTGCGTTACCACTGCGCCACCTCGCTCGGTGCCGTCAAGTCACGCTCTGAGATCGCAGGGTAAAGAAGGTGTTTGAAACCTTACGAGAACAGAGAAAACAGTTTGTAAAAATTACCAATGATGAGTTGGCTAACACCATAAGGGCTATTGAGGCCATTGGAAATAAACAATCTGTTGCAACGGTCATCGTGGAGGAAAAGGCGCGTATTAAAGGTGAACATAATAAACTGACACGAGTTACTAAAGGTATACTGGGCGAACAAAAACATATCTCAGAACGTCCGTCTGGTGCGTCCTGCGCCACGAGAATTCATAATTCTACTAAATTTAGAGATGGAATCGAGGAAATGTGGCATAACTCGCCCGTGACGGGCAGAATTATTCCTGTAAATGTGCCCACACCTAGAAGTCTTGAGGGAAAAAATTATCACGGTCATTTACACCATACCGAACAGAGTCATGTCAATCAGCTGGTTCAATAAGGGGTGGCACCACTGACTACTTCCGTCACTATTCACGCGACTGTGATCAGAATAGTTATCAACGCGAGCTTCACACTTCTCTGCTGTTCGATCCGATACCTATCCTTAGTGTCCGTGTATTTGTGGGTACTTAAAGGGCCATGTTGCTGAACACATGCGTTCGGTGGCAAATGAGTGCAAATTATATGAGCATTTTCGGAAAGTTTTTCTAAAGGCATACTGGCCTCCGCATGACCAGGACAAGATAAAAGAGGGAATTCGCAACGGAAGAAACATGGAAGCGGCTGGTTCCAAGGATCCGGTCAAGTTCTTAAACTTTCTAAGAAACAAGAACCGATTCCTTGATGAGCCATATTCCGACCAGGAAATATGTGGCAATGTTGTAAGAGGCTCCCAGAACCCTTAACAAGGTTAATGGTTGAGGAAAGTAACGGGACGTTTGAACATTTCATTAGCGCCCTTAGGGACGCAGAATTTGTTGTATATGGAAGTCGTCTAAAAGGACATCAGAATAGAGCTATGAGCCAGCCTATCTGTAATAACGGAAACGGACGACTCAATGTTTCGGATAGTGGTCACGGAAAATGCCTGATTCAGGATATGAACTGGGGTAGTCACTGATCAAGGAGTATCCATATCAATAGGTGGATTCGGAAATAATGTATGGGACCTTGATCTTTGTTATATATATATATATATATATATATATATATATATATATATATATATATATATATATATATATATATATATTTACAACACTTACGACTAAGACGTCTTAGTCGTAAGTGTTGTAAATATTAAGCTACATTCCAATAAAATTAAATTGGTAAGATGCATCTCAAAACTTATGTAGAATTTTATATTTATTTACTCATGAGTATAGGTTAGATTACATTATTTAAATATCGATGTGGCCACATCTTAGTAACGTAAGATTAGCGTGTTTGTTCTAGATAATAATTTTTTAGATAAGAGTAATTGATTATTTGAATATTATGTAACATTATTATTTTTATATAAAGTAAATAGATTATAATTAAAAGGAATGAAATCCATGAGCCTGGTGTATGTGTTAGGCTGCCTGTCATGTAAAGCTTGGACCCCATTCTGTGTGTTCCCTGGTCTTCTGTGGAACTGTTGTTGCCAGGAAATTTTTGGTTACTCAATTTCGTTTGACTCGACTTCAGTTTTATCTCTACTCTGTGTGGGTACTGCTTCCTGTCGATGTTGACAGCAGTTGTGTGAATGGTCCTCTCTGTCAACTTTTTCGTTTCTTGGTCTTTGTACTCTGAGCTGTGATTGTTTGATCTGTGCGTCCAGATATCACCTGTTTCTCAGCAATAGGGTTCCGAGGATTTCTTCTCTGCGTTTGCGTCTGAGAGTATTAAAAGACCCGGTGGAACGGCTATCGATCTATGGTGTGCCTAGTCTTGTTTCTTCAGAGTGTATTTTGAGGTGGCCGGCGGGCTTCCCCAGGCGTCGTTGCATTTACATTGTGCGCGCAGACTCGTGTGTAGACAGTGTTCTCCTCGAGGTATCACCCTGTGCGATTCTGCTCGTATCGTTGTGTTACGATTTGTCCCTGTCTGAGGGATATTGTTGGTAAATATGAATCACGGTATTTCATGTTAGAACAGGCTGCCTGATGATAAAAATAAAGTAAAATAAAATAACATATATGTTAATAGTTATATCAAGTTTCAGATCCTGAATTAAGGCCATACCACAAGGCAACGAATCGGCATAAGAAGACAAGGCCATGGCCAGAGGGAGTATAAAACACCTAAAGACCCATCCTAAAGTTCTGCACTACTTGCATGTTATTTGGCGACCTTGTAGTAATATAGAAACATTATTAGTGTTGTGCATGGTTTAGAAGGGGTAGTACTTACAACATGTGGAATGCCAGACTAAAGCACAAGCGAACCAACCCTGTCTTACTCAATCCTTTAAATTTTCTTAGTGTTTTAAAACATGCTAGGAATAATGTAATAAAATTTGACCCTTATGATCTGAATCTTTTTTCTTATAAAAATAAAATAAGAAAATAAAATTTATATACAAATTAAATGAAAATGGACCCTTATGGTCTATCCCCTATGAGAAAAGGGATTATTTAAAATTTTAAATTTTGAAAATATTCTTATGTCTGAATATCCATAATGCTTCAACTTATGTATGGTGTATTTGTATGTACAGATTGTTACTGTCGAGGAAGGAGTCATATTACTTGGGTTGCAAACAGCCTATGTATGTTGACGTCTGACACAATTGGTGGGTGCTGATTCCGAGAGGGCCGGCCGCGGTGGCCGCGGGGACTGAGGCGCTCCAGTCACGGTCTGCACGGCCACTACGGTCGGGGGTTCGAATCCCCCCTCGGGCATGGATATTTGTGCCGTCCTTAGTATAAGGTAGTTCGTAAGTAGTTTGTAAGTTTAGGGACTGATGACCCTGTAGTTAAGTCCCATAAGCTTAACAAACATTTGAACATTTGATTCCGAGAGGACGCCCGAGATGCGTCACGGTGGTTGATGACATCGTCGTAGTGGTGCAGTGTGGGCGTGTGGGGCGCCTCCCATTACGCTGCTGACAACAGCGTCTGCTCTGGGACAGATGGCGAACACATGAGGCAACCGCCGCTGCAGTCGTGGGGCTGAACGCACAGGGTGGCGCACAGCGAGCTGGCTGCTGTAAGTGAACATAAGCGACCTGCTGGGGCATGTGGAACACCAGCCTCCTCGTTCTGCTTTTGCTGTCAGACGGGGCGTCACTCTTCCAGACCATTCAGCCGGTGCCCTCGACAATGGGTCGTTGGCTACAACAGCAGTGGAACAAGGCCGCACCACTGGAGTATCCGCTCCCGACTACCTGCCTGTCAATGGGGCGCACTGAGCCACCTGCTGGACAACCTGACGCCACCCTCACTCAGCGCTCTCGTGCCGCCACACGTTGCGGAAGGCAACTCTCCTGGGGTGTCCGGGCACAATGCTCATGTCACAGAGTAACATACACATCGAAAAAGCCTCCCCTCCCTAAACCTCTGTCCTAAGCTCCCCTCGTAGTTCCGTAAGATGCCAGCAGATGTCAGGCGGTTCCCTGGCTTAGTACCGGTAGACCACACTAGAGGCGCATCTGAGGGTGCCTCTCGTACATCAGAAGGTAGCGTGGGGGTGAGGATGAGGGGAGGGCTCGTGCCGCCTGCCACGAGGCCACGGCTGTTCTCGGCTTGCCGGCGAGAGAGGGGAAGTGGTGGTGGGGACAGCCGCTACAAGCCGCCTGCTCTGGCCAGTTTAAAGAGCTGCTTCTGACCTTAGCGTCATCATGGGACATCTTACAGAACCTTCCGTACCCGCAAAACTGAGCGTGTGACTGGGCCCTTATGGAGGTTTCCCATCTGTATATCTTTGTCTGTGCTCATGTGCTGCAACCACCACTGCTGCCCAGCCAGTTCTGTGATGGGTAATGGAACTACTTGCGTCTGTGGGCACCACAATGCTCTTAAACGATTCAAGCACTGACAATGTTATTCGTTCAGTGTCAACCCAATGTTAGGTATCATACAATATGTACTATACTCGCCAGGTTGTGATAGTGTATTTTGTTTTCTTTGGCTTTCAGGTTTTGGACTCGGGAATATAGCCCTTTATGTTATTGTAATATCACTTTTGTACTTTAATTTGTCTGACACCTTCCTATACTAGTTAAAAATAATTATTAGTAAATGTTACCATCATCGCTGTCTTTGTGACCATTTTGTTGTTTTTTTAATGTTACATTAGGGATCGCTTATGTTTTCTATAGCCATAATCATGGCCATAACGACCAGCTGTATCTGCGAATGCCCTGTAGTGATTTATAAAATGTCTAAGGGATAAATTTTATCTGTAGAATCACATTTAGAATAATGATTATTCAACATAGGGCACATCATGTGTTTAGTAGGCCCTGATTTTATATGATTAGAATAACTTATCATCTAAAATTTTAGATTATATACTGATGTTTACAACATTATGACTTAGAGTACTGGCTATACATACGTAAATTTCTCCTGCTCAGTTGTCATACCACCAAAATTATGCTACGACACTTCACATCCGACATTTTCATCGGGTGTGGGGTATTCTAGGGTAGTCAATTATTTGTTCATTCATTTTCTCTCTTTCTGGTGCTTTAGTGTCTGCTGTGTGTATTGGAAGTAATTTGATAGCCCTGTTTCCTAAATTTATTCTTCCGTGTCATAAGGGTGTGCCTCAGAATGAATTGTTTGGTGAATCTGCTGTATGTGTCTTGGGTGACAATTTTCTCATTGTACTTTGGGAACTGTATTCGTTAGCTGTAAGGCGCTGTTCTTGCATGTGGAAGGCAGAGCTGAGCTGGCAATGTCAGGGGAGTGTGGTATCGGACGACATGTTTATGAGGGCAGTGGCGGGCCTCTCCATCTGTAGGCATGATACCTGAGGTGGCTCCACTCTCTGGAGAACACTCGATAATTTATGGCTTCCCTTTTAGATAGCGGGCAGTGTGGGCTGCATTCCGTGGGGTTCCTATCATCACGGAGCGTCTGAGTGTACGGCTTTGGGCAGGTTATCTTCTAAGTATCTGTTAGCCTTCCCTGTCTGCAGAATTACAGCCGGGGGCTGACTCGGACCATGTTTTTTCAGCGTGATATACTGCCTGGCGTCCTGTAGAATTTCGGCGCGCAATGAAGTCTTGTCTGTGTTTCGTGTCCCCTTTCCACTTTGCTCTTTTATCTGTGGCTATTCGTGGTACGATCTCGCTAGATAAGACTTTAAATTCCTTTTAGGGCAAAATGCTGGGAAACGTTGGGCGTGAGGAATTTTCGAAAGGACGGTTGACTCCTCTGGAGGCCATCCGATTGGCTCCGTCTTTGTAGGCAACAGGTCTAGTTATCTGTCATAGCTGCTTGTCCATCTTATTGGTCGGAGGGTTAGAGCTCTCAAGTGATTGGTATATCGAGTTTAGGTGGGGGGGGGGGGGAGGTGATGCCCAGTTTTTCACGTGGGCGGACGAAGAGTCAGTGGACTTCTCGTGTAGCTGGCCGCGGTGGCTGAGGGGACTGAGGCGCTCCAGTCACGGTCTGCACGGCCACTACGGTCGGGGGTTCGAATCCCCCTTCGGACATGGATATTTGTGCCGTCCTAGTTCGTAAGTAGTTCATAAGTAGTTTGTAAGTTTAGGGACTGATGACCCCGTAGTTAAGTCCTATAAGCTATACAAACATTTGAAACATTTGAACTTCTCGTGTAGGCTCCGGCTAGTTCGGACGTTTCCTTTCAGATAGGACCTGAAGAGTTTTATCGCTCTTCTGGGATGAGCCCTGAGTGTTTGTTGGACTTTAGTTCTTCTGAGGTTTCCGCGTGCAGCGGGATACGGAGTTAGAAATTTCACGTGTCGATCCAGACAGGAACTCAGTTGCAGTTGTTCGCTCTGTGAAACAGCTGTGTTTTATATTATTGTTCGGTCAAGACTTGAGATTAGGCATCCACCGTCATACTGGGCGTACCGACGTGCTAGTGGTTGATGCAATTCCTTTCTGGGGACACTTGTACTCAATACTCGCGTTTTGCGCTTATGTTTGTGAGTCTATGTCCTAGCCGACACTGGAAGCATTTATCTGACAACTGCTATCGGCCGTGATAGTGTGGCTGTTATAGTTAAATGTTGATATTGTTTCACAGATCGTAGTGAGATTCTCAGGCGGGAGAATTTATTCTCTTTCAGCTTCACTCCTTCAACATCGTACAGTCGCCAGCGAGATCCTGCGTCATCAGATCAAGCCGACTCAAGGTTATTGATAAAGTGATGTTCGCTATTTGCTAGGATTGTTATCTATAGTTACGGTAATCACCCATCAGTTTGTATGCGTGTGCGTATGATCGACATTTGACTTCTCTCTCCTATAACTAATTTCTTAGAGCCTCTGTCCACCTTTCTAGTTTTTCCCGATGGAACAACGCCACATGTATAGCCAGATATTATAGTATATGTAAATGTTACAGCTCCATTTGTTTTATTCCTATTAGACTTCATATAATGATTTGTAAACCTATTTTTTAAAAATCAAAATAAATGTATTTATTTAAGTCTGAAATTTTCTTTCCTTCACAAATTCCTAACTCTCTCTTTTGGCGGGGTGATTAGATGGATAAGTAAAGTACTGTGTTTATTATTTGGTGCACTCTGATCAATTATCTCGCCTCCTTTTTGTAGACTTGGGTGTTGGATCTTTTTCCATGTTTTTAATAAAAATGTGGTGGCGACCATTGATATTAACATGAATGAGGATTATATTTAAAATTAATTTGCCTATATGTGATTTTGCACATCTGCACACCAGTGGACCGTCTCTGACGAGTAAAAATATATCTACTCGGTGGGGTTATCCCTTCCTTTTTGTCGTGACGTCATACAAAAGTTAATTACTAAATGATAATTAGGAAAGAATTACAGTTTCCAATTCACAGTTAATGCCGTATATATTACTAAGTAATGAGAAGCAAGGGCGTCAGAGATATTAGTCAATGATCAACTACAGTAACAGCAACTATCTGTCCAGCCGGCTGGACTTCATTATTTATTTTTTTAAATAACTAGAACTACCGGTTTTAGGTTCCTAAATATAATTTTCTGATCTATTAACAATAACAACAATGGTAAATAATAATGGAAAACTGAGTATGACATTCGTAATAACGTTTTTTTTCTGGAAGACATCTCATAGGTATTGCCAGAAGTAGCGGCCATTACGCACTGAGCAGAATCTCTCATTGTAGCCCACAGCATAGGCTACTTAACTGTCCAGCATACTGGAGATGTGGTTACAGTGTGGAAAAACAGTAACTTCTCTTAAGGTGGGTCCACACTACTCGTGCTCGTCAGCCTTGTGGTCGTTGTACTCGTCTGTCAGGAGACTTGTCAAACTTGTCTGACTTGCGCTCGTGCCGTACCGACAACAGCCAGAGCCACATGCTCGGGCGGCTAGCAAGCATGTTTGGCGGCGAGCCCTCGGAACCTACCTCCGTCCCATTACTCGTAAGGCTCTCAAGTCTCACAAGTACACTAGTCACACGAGTAGTGTGGACGCATCTTTTAACAATAACAGAGAAGTAGCGTCTAGCCCGCTGGACGTGGCGACCGAAGAGGCTAGAACCACATAATGTTCAGGAGCACGTCACAAAATGCACAACCTGATAAAAAAGGCGAGGCAACTACACTCCTAGCCTTGCTACATCACAAAGATGACGTGCTACAGACGCGAAATGGAACCAAGAGGAAGAAGATGTTGTGATATGCTAATGATTAGCTTTTCAGAGCAAGTTTGGTGCCGGTGGCGACACCTACAACGTGCTGACATGAGGAAGGTTTCCAACCGATTTCTCATACACAAACAGCAGTTGACCGACGTTGCCTTGTGAAACGTTGTTGTTATGCCTTGTGTAAGAAATGCGTATCATCACGTTTCCGACTTTGATAAAGGTCGGATTGTAGCCTATCGCGATTGCGGTTTATCGTATCGCGACAGTGCTGCACGCGTTGGTCGCGGTCCAATGACTGTTAGAAAAATATGGAATCGGTGGATTCAGGAGGGCAATACGGAATGCCGTGCTGGATTCCAACGGTCTCGTATCACTATCAGTCGAGATGACAGGCATCTTATCCGCATGGCTGTAACGGATCGTGCTGCCATGTCTCGATCCCTGAGTTAACAGATGGGGACTTTTGCACGAACAGTTCGACGACGTTTGCAGCAGCATGGACTATCATCTCGGAGACCATGGCTGCGGTTACCCTTGACGCTGCATTACAGGCAGGAGCGCCTGCGATGGTGTACGCAACAACGAAGCTGGGTGCACGAATAGCAAAACGTCATTTTTTTTTTTTTTCAGATGAATCCAGGTTCTGTTTACGACATCATGATGGTCGCATCCGTGTTTGGCGACATCGCGGTGAACGTACATTGGCAGCATGTATTCGTCATCACCATACTGTCGTATCACTCGGCGTGATGGTATCTGGTGCCATTGGTTACACGTCTCAGTAAGCCCTTGTTCGCATCGACGGCACTTTGATCAGTGGCCGTTACATTTCAGATGTCTTACGACCCGTGGCTCTACCCTTCATTCGATCCCTGCTAAAACCTACATTGCAGCAGGATAATGGACGACCGCATGTTGCAGGTCCTGTACAGGCCTTTGTGAATACGGAAAATGTTCGACTGCTGCCCTGGCCAGCACATTCTCCAGATCTCTCACCAATTGAAAACGTTTTGTCAATTGTGGGCAAGCAACTGGCTTGTCACAATACGCCATTCATTACTCTTGATGAAATGTGGTATTGTGATGAAGCTGCATGGGCATCTGTACCTGTACACGCCGTCCAAGCTCTGTTTGACTCAATACCCAGGCGTATCTAGCCTTTATTACGGCCAGAGGTGGTTGTTCTGGGTACTGATTTCTCAGGATCTATGCACTCAAATTTTGTAAAATTGTAATCACCTGTCAGTTCTAGTATAATATATTTGTCCAAAGAATACCCTTTTATCATCTGCATTTCTTCTTGGTGTAGCAATTTCAATGGCCAGTAGTGTAAAAGGAAATGAGGAAATGAAATGAAACTTTGAGAATTGAGAGGGATGTGATATAATTTCAGTGTTTATAAAATGGAGTCCACTTTACGAAGTATTTGGCGGTATGAATCCACTTGTTAATATGACGTTACAGGCACTATGGGATGGATGCATGCAACAATTGTATTCATGATGCTGTTATAATGCCATTGTTTCCCTCTCTAGCTCAGCGACCATACTCGGTCATAAATACATGATGTAGAAGTGATTACAATAAGTATTAAGCGTAGCAGGAAAAGTTTTATGTCTTTCACAGCAAAACACGGTGACACAAGTTGACGGGTCGAATTAGTAGGCTGAGAATGGGAACTGTTAACACAGTGAGGCTCAGATGGGTGATGTACTGAACCTATCTTCATAGGCAGCTGCTGCAGTGTTTGTGCCGCCAGGGACAGCAAGGCCTAAACAAACGTAGCTGATAACTGTATCAATGTCCAGCTATTTTGTACTAACATGTCCTCTGCTAGCGTCCCAGCAACCAGCACCATGAGACCGCATCACCCAACGGACGGGTGATTGACATGCTACCCAGAGGCCACCGTTCGGTGCTTGGTCGTTTCAATCCGCAGAGATACCGTGGGATTTAGTGCTTCAGGACGCACACAGCCGCTTTCTGGCCTGGGACAAGGGCGTTGGCCGACGCAGCGTGGGGGCAGCAGAGCGAAACGACATGCCTTCAACCTGCATCCTCTGACGGGGACGCCATTCTGTATGCTGTAACGATTTCTCTGAAAGCCAAATTATACGCCGGCCGATTACGCTACGTCATGAAGGCCACAGCCCAGAAGCGAAGGGTCAGCATTGCTGGGTGGAACGTCACGGGGTGCTTAGGGGTGGTTGGAACACAGGTGCCGCTTTATTACGCTCGGAAAAAGTAAAAGGTCTGAGAAACGACGACAGTTTTATTGGCGCCGAGAGGTCAAAGCTCCACATCAAATCCACCAGTCTTAGACACTTCGCAGAGACAAGATGGCACATGCCTGCTGTAAATGGTCCTTTATACAACTGGATACAGGAATCAATTCTGACGATCTTGCTTACCTAGAGTGTATCTCATAAACAAGCAGCATGTTCATAGAAACATGTGTCACGTGTGCATGGGCATTGGATTGTTGAAAACAGGCTCCACGATACGGTCTCGTTAGATGAGGACCCAGGCCGTCACTGATGTCCTTATGTGCCGTCAGAGTTCCCTCAGTCACTATCAGTAGTGACTTGAAATTGTCCTCGACGGCTAAAGACACAATGATCCGCTGTGTCTCCCCGGAACATTGGAAGAATCGATCTTCTTAACCGATCGCTGGGATATTAAGAACTATGATCACCCAGTATAGTACATGACTGCGGTTCACTTTCCAACACATTACTATCCGTTTTATGATATTCAGACGTGTTCTACCAGCAACATTACGACCTTGTATGTCTATCCTCACGTACCTATACATTTAAACACGTTATTGCTGTCATATCTGAATGCCCCTGGCTACTGAACGATTCGATCAGTCGTCCAAATGAAGACACATGAAGAGGCCCCTTTCAAACTGTGCTATATGCTAATGACGCTTTGTCACATGCGACAGTACCGTCTCCTCCAACGTTCTGCTCTCTCAGATGAATGCATTTATAATCATTCACAGACACTCCGATGGCCTGTTCATGTATGAAGTTACACTGATACGTCAATGTCTTCTGGTTCATGTTCAATTGATTGTAAAGCTTATGGGACTTAAGTGCGGGGTCATCAGTCCCTAAACTTACAAACTACTTATGAACTAACTTATACTAAAGACAGCACAAACATCAATGCCCGAGGAGGGATTCGAACCCCTGACGGGGAACGGCCTCGCGCATCATAGCATAGCGGATCAATGCGCTCGACCGCTCCGCCGCGGCAATGTCTTCTTGGTGCTCACTTCCTCAGTTAAGCAGAGATTGCTACATTTTCCTTGGAAAATAATCTGCATCTACATAAATACTCTGCAAGTCACATTGAAGTGCATGGCAGACGGTTCATCGAACCGCTATTATGATCTTTTTCTACAGTTCCAGTCTCTAATAACTCGCGGAAAAAAGGAACACCTAAATCTCTCCGTTTTCGAACTGATTTCTCTCATTTCATTTTGGTGATCATGTCTTCCTATGTAGGTGGGTGCTAACAAAATATGTTTGCATTCAGAAGAGAGAGTTGGTGAAAGAAATTTCTCGTCACAACAAATAACTCCTTTGTTTTAATGATTTCCACCCCAACTCGTACATCATTTCCGTGAGACTCTCTCCCCTATATCGCGATAATACAAAACGAGATGCCCTTCTCTCCTTCTCTGTACTTTATCTAAATCATCTGTCAGTCCCACTTTGTGGGGATCCCACAGTGCGCAACAATATTCCAAAATAGGATGCATAATTATGGTGTAGGCAGTTTCTTTAATAGAATTGTTGCATCTTCTAAGTGTTCTGCCAACAAAACGTAGTATTTGGTTCGCTTTCCCAACAATATTTTCTAAGCGTTCTTTCTAATTTAAGTTTTTTGTAATTGTTACTCCTAGGTATTTAGTTGAATTTACGGCCTGTAGTTTGATTCATTTATCGCCTAAATCAAGTTTATTGGATTTCTTTTAGTGGTTATATGGATGACGTCACACTTCTCATTATTAAGGATGAATTTCCATTTTTTGCACCATGCAGATATCTTATCTGAATCATTTTCCAGTTGCTTTTGATCTTCTGGTGACTTTACTAACCAATACATGACTACATCATCCGCGAATATTCTAAGAGAGCTACCCAGATTGTCTCCTTTATCATTTATAAAAATCATCATTACGTTATCCGGGCACGCCCCAAGAACCAACCCAAACTTCCATATACCAAACATTGCCTTCATTCGTTAGTACTAGTACATTTCACTATCCAAGTCCCGCACCGATCACTATACAAATGTCCTTCATACATGCATTCTCGTTCATTCAATTCCGCCGCGGTGGATTAGCCGTGCATACTGGAGCGCCGAGCTGCAGTGTGCGCGGCTGTTCGCCGTCGGGGGTTTGAGTCCCCTCTCGGGCATGTGTGTACATGTTGTCCTTAGGTTAGGTTACCTTAGTTTACGTAGATTGTAAGCTATGGACTACTGACCAAGCAGTTGAGTCTGATAGATTTACAAACATTTGAACATTTCAGCGTTATTTGGATGTATACAAATTTTTATTACTGCAACAAATATTGAAACTATCGACAAGTGAATGAGCAAACACATGAAGCTTTTCTGATGGTGTATCCATGTTGTGATTTGCAATATACATTATATTTGCAATCGGGCAAGGTACACAGAAGTTCTTTCCACCTGGACACTTCGACCTACACACGTGCAGATACACCAGTGCGTAGCGGTGATTCGGTTAAAGGAGCTAGAACGAATAGTCTACGTATTTTTTTTAAATCATTAAATTTACATTTTACTACAAAATGGAGGTGATTCCTGATTCTTCAATAAAAGTGTTCAAATGTCTGTAAATTTATCGGACCAGTAGCTTACAAACTACTTAAACCTAGGTAAACTAACCTACGAACAAACACACACACCCATGCCCCAGGGAGGACTCGAACCTCCACGGCGAGCAACCGCGCGCTCCGCAGCGAGGTGCTTTAGACCGCTTTTTTTTCCATCTGGTAGATCTATGGATCGCGGTCGTTCGTTAAGTTCGTTCGTGTTTGTTCGTTCAACGGTTGGCTCAGCTTTTTTTTTTATTATTATTTTTATTACAGAGGGCGTTCAGCCCCCTGACCGGGCGCGCTGAGCCACGGCGCCCGGCATTTTTTTTTTTTTTCTAAGGGTAGTTCTTTTCCTTGCGGACGCTGATCGTGTTTGTTCGTTTTGGTTCTACGTTTTCTTTGGCTCAGCTTTTTTTTATTTTTTTATTTTTTTTATTTCAGAGAGCGTTCAGCCCTCTGACCGGGTGCGCTGAGCCACGGCGCCCGGACGGATACTCCACCGCGGCTGTGATTCTTCAATAACTACGGATGATGAATGTCATGAAGATCAATACATAATGTAGCTGTAACATGGTAGTTAAAAGATTCTTTCGTTACTGTAATTGGGGATTTCGCAAATAAAGACAGGTACACATTTTCTGCAAAACCATTATATGTTTCATTGTTTAATTATCGATAATATTATAAATACAACATTTATCGTAATAATAACAATTAATAAACATACAAATAACACTGGAATTCAATAAAATTTCGTGTAAATACAGGTAGTTTTCTTTATATTAAAATTTAAATGTAATATGTATGAAATACTATGATCAGTGTCGTAAAAGCATGGAAATGTATAAGAAATTAACTACGATGTAGGGTGGTCAATTATTTGTTCATTTATTTTCTCTCTTTCTGGTGCCTTTATGTGTTCTGTGTGTTATGGGAGTAATTTACTAGTCCTTTTATTATTTTTTTTTATTCTTGCATGTCATAAGGGTGTGCCTCAGAATGTATTGCTTGGTGATGCAGTATGTGCCTTTGATGACAATTTTCTCGTTGTTCTTGGGAACTGTATTCGTTAGCCGTTAGGCGCTGTCCCTGCCTGCGGACGACAGAGGTGGGCTGGCTTGTCGAGGCAAGCTGGTCGCTGGCGACTCGTTTATGGGGGAAGTTTGCGAGGCGGGACCTATTTGTTTGTTGGCCTACTACCTGAGGTGGCCTCACTCTCTGGAAAACATTAAAAATTTGTATCACTTTCCTTTTAGATAGCGGGCAGTGTGGGCCGCATTTCGTGGGGTTCCTATCATCACGGAGCCTCTTAGTGTACACCTTTTGGGAGGTTATCTTCTAAGTATGTGTTAGCCTTCCTTGTCTGCAGAATTACATCCGGGGGCTGACTCGGGCCATGTTTTTTCAGCGTGATATACTGCCTGGCCTCCTGTTGAATTTCGGCGCGCAATGGAGTCTTCTCTTGTCTGGTGTTTCGTGCCCCCTTTCCACTTCGCTCTTTTATCTGTGGCTATTCGGACACGAGCTCACTAGATAAGACTTTAAATCCCTTTTAGAGCAAAATGCTGGGAAACGTTGGGTGTGAGGAATTTTCGAAAGGACGGTTGACTAGGGTGGCATCCTTTGGAGGCCATCTGATTGGCTCCGTCTTTGTAGTCGACAGGTGTAGCTATCTGCCATAGCTGCCTGTCCATCTCATTGGCTGGAGGGTTAGAGCTCTCCAGTGATTGGTATATCGAGTTTAGGGGGGCGGTGACGCCCAGTTTTTCAAGTGGGCGGACGAAGAGACAGTTGACTTCTCGTGTAGGCTCCGCCTAATTCGGGCGTTTTCTTTCAGACAGGACTTGAAGAGTTTTATCGCTATTCTGGGCTGAGGCCTGAGCGTTTGTTGGACTTTAGTTTTTCTGAGGTTTCCACCTGCAGCAGAATGCGGACTTAGAAAATTTCACGTGTCGATCCGGACAGGAACTCAGCTGCAGTTGTTCGCTCAGTGAAACAGCTGTGTTTTATATTCTTGTTCGGTCGAGACGTGAGTTAGGCAGCCACCGTCATACTGGGTGTACCGACGTGCTAGTGGTTGATGCAATTCCATTCTGGGGACACTTGTACTCAGACTCACAAACTGAAGCGCAAAACGCGAGTATTATGTCCTAGCCGACACTGGAAGCATTTACCTGACAACTGATATCTGCCGTGATAGTGGGGCTGTTATAGTTAAATGTCGATACTGCTTCACAGATCGTAGTGTGATTCCCAGGCGGAAGAATTTATTCTCTTTCAGCTTCAGTCCAACATCGTCCAGTCGCCAGCGAGATCCAGCGTCGACAGATCTAGCCGACTCAATGTTGTTGGTAAAGTGATGCTCGCTATTTGCTAGGGTTGTTTTATACAGTTGCAGTAATCACCCATCAGTGTGTATGTGCGTGCGTATGATCGGTGTTGACTTCTCTTTCCTATAACTAATTTCTTAGCGCCTCTGTCCACCTTTCTAGTTTATTTTCATGATAGGACAACGCCACATGTATAGCCAGATATATCTCTGTCTTGATTCATTTAGTGCTAAAAACCTTATATGTAAAATTTACAGCTCCATTTATTTCATTCCTGTTAGACTTCGTATATTGATTTGTAAACTTATTTGTTAAAACTCAGACGATTTGCTGGTCACACATGTATTCCGCGGTGTTAACCGATTTTACTACATTTGATGTCCTTTTCATATTTGTTTTCATTTGTAACCCATTGTCTGACTACACTTTTAACTGCGATTTCATTTACAAAATCCTTTATACCAATTGTTAACTAACCCACGAATTTCTGTCATAAATTTACTTTCCTTTAGAAATTCCCAACTTACTATTTTGGAGGGGTAATTAGACATGTAGGTAGAGGACTGTGTTTATTATTTCGTGAACTCTGTCAATTATCTCGCAACCGTACTTGTAGATTTAGGGTGTTGGATCTTATTCCACGTTTTAATAAAAAATATGGTGGTGACCCTTGATATTAACATTACTGAGAATTATATTTAAAATTAATTTGCATATCTGTGATTTTGCACATTTGCACACCAGTGGACCGTCTCTGACGAGTAAAAATATACCCACTCGGTGGGGTTGTTCCTCCCTTTTTGACGCGAAGTCATACAACGAGTGTGGCTCGGTCAAGTGAACCACCGATTCCAGAGTTTATTTTGCCTCCCCCCTACGGGTAGGTAATTACAGAGGGTTGAAGCTCTCTGGCCGAACACACTGAGTTACCGCGTCGGAGTGCTTGAACGCTAACCACAGGACAGCCGCCAGTTCATGCTTGGAGTTGCAAGGCACCGTTTTATAATAGGCGTGAAAAAATTGTCTTTTTATTTTCTCAAAATCGTCCAAGTTACAAAAACCATTCAAAATCTGTGATACGAACGTCGTGGCCACCCATTGTTTCATCGTAAATCTGTCAGCAACCTTACAAATTGAATGAAGGCATAACGGATATATTCAGACGTTCTAATCCTCTGTAGTCAGTCAGGTTATTTCCTTTGTAGGCATCCCAGACGTAGACTGATTTCGGAATAGTTGACCGTTCGTGTGTTGTGATGGCAGCTTTATTTTTGCTAATAAACTGTTCGAGCGATGCTAGGACTACGAACTAGCAACGTTTAATGTACGTGTAAAACCCAAAGGCTCAATTATGATCCACCAGGACCGTACTTCCCACACAGATCGGTAACTGCCGTGACCAGGCGGATACGCCTGCTTTCGTCGGATCACGGGAGTTAAGCAACACAGGCCGTGGCTAGTACACTCCTGGCCATTAAAATTGCTACACCACGCAGATGACGTGCTACTGACGCGAAAGGGAACCAGCAGGAACAAGATGGTGTGATATGCAAATTATTAGTTTTTCAGAGCATTCACACTAGGTTGGCGATGGTGGCGACACGTACAACGTGCTGACACGAGGAAAGTTTCCAACCGATTTCTCATACACAAACAGCAGTTGACCGGCGTTGCCTGATGAAACGTAGTTGTGATGCCTCGTATAAGGAGAAGAAATGCGTACCATCATGTTTCCGACTTTGATAAAGATCGGATTGTAGCCTATATCGATTGCGGTTTATCGTATCGCGACATTGCTGCTCACGTTGGTCGCGATCCAAAGACTGTTAGCAGAATATGGAATCGGTGGGTTCAGGAGGGCAATACGGAACGCCGTGCAGGATCCCATCGGCTCTGTATCACTAGCAGTCGAGATGACAGGCATCTTATCTGCATGGCTGTAACGGATCGTGCTGCCACGTCTCGATCCCTGTGTCAACAGATGGGGACGTTTGCAAGACAACCATCTGCAGGAACAATTCGACGACATTTGTAGCAACATGGCCTAGCAGCTCGGAGACCATGGCTGCGGTTACTCTTGACGCTGAATCACAGACAGGAGCGCCTGCGATGGTGTTCGCAACGACGAATCTGGGTGCACGCATAGCAAAACGTCATTGTTTTCGGACGAATCCAGGTTCTGTTTACAGCATCATGGTGGTCGCATCCGTGTTTGGTGACATCGCGGTGAACGCACATTGGAAGCGTGTATTCGTCATCGCCATACTGGCGTATCACCCAGCGTGATGGTATGGGGTGCCATTGGTTACACGTTTCGGTCACCTCTTGTTTCCATCGACGGCACTTTGAACAGTGGCCGTTACATTTCAGATGTGTTACGACCTGTGGCTCTAACCCTTCACTCGATCCCCTGCGAAACCCTACATTTCAGCAGGATAATGCACGACCGCATGTTGCAGGCCCCCCGGAAAATGTTCGACTGCTGCCCTGGCCAGCACATCTCTAGATCTGTCAGCAACTGAAAATGTCTGGTCGATGGTAGCCGAGCAACTGGTTCGTCACAATACGCCAGTCACTACTCTTGATGAACTGTGGTATCGTGTTGAAGCTGCATGGGCGTCTGTACCTGTACACGCCATCCAAGCTCTGACTCGACGCCCAGGCGTGTCAAGGCCGTCATTACGGCCAGAGGTGGTTGGTCTGGGTACTGATTTCTCAGGATCTATGCACTCAAATTGCGTGAAAATGTAAGCACATGTCAGTTCTAGTATAATATATTTGTCCAATGAATACCCGTTTATCATCTGCATTTCTTCTTGGTGTAGCAATTTTAATGGCTTGTAGTGTATTTTCAGACAGGCCGCGGGCTGTTGACATTTTCACACAAAGTAGGCCCCAGACAAACGTGTGGTTCCTGAAGAGGGGCGGCAGCCTTTTCAGTAGTTACAGGGGAATCAGTCTGGATCATTGACTGAGCCGGCCTTGTAACATCAGCTAATGTGGCTTTGCCACACAGCTACCGCGAACGGCTGAAAACAAGGGGAAACTACAGACGTTACCTTTCCCGAGGACATGCAGCTCTACTGTATGAACATATGATGATGGCATCCTCTCGGGTAAAATAGTTCCCCATTCGGATCTCCGGGCGGGGATCATCAGGAAAGACAGCACTGGCATTCTACGGATCGGAGCGTGGAATGTTAGATCCCTTAATCAGTTAGGGAAGCTAGAAAATTTAAAAAGAGAAATGGATAGGTTGAAGTTAGATATAGTGGGGATTAGTGACGTTGGAAAGAGGAACAGGATTTCTGGTCAGGAGAGTACAGGATTATAAATACAAAATCAGTTGGGGGTATTACGGGAGAAGGTCTGATAATGAATAAGAAAATAGGAATGCGGGTAAACTACTATGAGCAACACCGTGATCACATTATCGTAGTCAAGGTTGATACAAAGCAAACACCGACCACAGTAGTACAGGTTTATATGCCAACTAGATTTGCCGATGATGAGGAGATCGAAGAAATATATGAGGAGCTAAAGGAAATTATTCAGACACTTGAGGGGAAAACTTAATTGTTATGGGAGACTGGAATTCGGTAGTAGGACAAGGGAAGGGAAGATAGTAGGTGAGTATGGTCTGGGCAAAAAGAATGAAAGAGGAAGCCGCCTGCTAGAATTTTGCACGGAACATAATTTAGTTATAACAAAAATCTGGTATAAAAATCACGAAAGAAGGTTGTATACGTGGAAGAGACCAGGAGACACCGGGAGATACCAGATAGATTTTATAATGGTAAGACATAGATTTCGGAACCAGGTTTTAAACTGTAAGACATAGCCAGGGGCAGATAAAAACTCTGACCATAACTTATTGGTCATGAATTGTAGGCTGAAACTGAAAAAACTGCAGAAAATTCGGAAAATAAGGAGATGGGACCTGGATAAACTGAAGGAATCTGAAGTGCTTAAGAATTTCAGAGGGAGCTTTAGGCAACAATTGACAGAAAAGGGGGGAAATAAAATAGTAGAGGAGGAATGGGTATCATTGAGAGATGAAATAGTGAAGGCAGCAGAGGACAAAATAGATAGGAAGGCAAGACCTACCAAAAATCCTTGGATATCACAGGACATACTGAATTTATTCGATGAAAGGAGAAAATATAAAAATGCAGTAAATGAAACAGGCAAAATGGAGTACAGACGACTAAAAAATGAGATTGACAGGAAGTGCTAAATGGCTAAGCAGGAGTGGCTTGAAGGCTTATGCAAGGATGTAGAAGAATTTATAAATAGAGGAAAAACAGATACTGCCTACAGGAAAATAAGAGATATTTGGAGATAAGAAAAACAGCTCTATGAATATCAAGGACGCAGATGGAAAGCCAGTTTTCAGCAAAGAAGGGAAAGCTGAAAAATGGAAAGAGTATATAGAGATGCTCTACGAAGGAAATGAACTTCGAGACAATAGTGTAGGAAAGGGAGAAGAAGTAGATGAGGATGAAATAGAAGATACTATGCTGAGAGATGAATTTGACAGAGCACTGAAGGACCTGACTCGAAACAAAGCCCCTGGAGTAGATGACATTCCCTCAGAGCTACTGAAGTCTCTGGGAGAACCAGCCATGACAAAACTGTTTCACCTGGTGTGTATGATGTATGAGACAGGCGAAGTACCCTCAGACTTGAAGAGAAATGTTATAATCGCCATTCCAAAGAAAGCAGGTGCAGACAGGTGTGAAAACTACAGAACCATCTGTTTAATAAGTCATGGTTGCAAAGTATTAACACGAATTATTTACAGAAGGATGGAAAAGGTGGTAGAAGCCAACCTAGGGGAAGACCAGTTTGGGTTCAGGAGAAATGTAGGAACACGGGAGGCAATACTCACTTTACGGCTTATCCTAGAAGATAGATTAAGAAAAGGCAAACCTACATATCTAGCTTTTGTAGATTTCGTGAAGGCTTTTGACAATGTTGATTGGAATAAACTCTTTCAAGTTCTGAAGCAAGCAGGAGTAAAATATAGGGAGTGTAAGGTTATTTACAACTTGTACAAAAAGCAGACAGCGGTTGTCAGAGTTGAAGGGCATGAAAGGGATGCAGTGGTTGGAAAGGGAGTAAGACAGGGTTGTAGCCTTTCTCCAATGTTATTCAATTTCTACATTGAGCAAGCTATAAAGGAAAGCAAGGAGGAATTTGGAGAAGGAATTAAAGTTCAGGTTGAAGAATTAAAAACATTGCGCTTTGCCGACGACATAGTAATTCTGTCAGAGGCAACAAAGTACCTGGAAGAGCAGTTGAACGGAATGGACATTGTGCTGAAACGTGCATATAAGATGAAGATTAACAAGAGCAAAACTAAGGTAATGGAATGCAGTCTAATAAAATCAGGTGATGCTGAAGGAATTCGATTAGGCAACGAAACAATAAATAGTTAATGAAAGAATAAATGAGGTAGATGAGTTTTGTTACTTGGCCAGTAAAATAACAAATGATGGCCGCAGTACAGAGGATATAAAATGCAGAATGGCAATGGGTAGAGAAGCACACTTGAAAAAGAAAATTTTTTTAACATCGAATTGATTTAAGGCTAAGGAAGTCTTATCTGAAAGCATTTGTTTGGAGTGTTGCCTTGTATGGGAGTGAAACATGGACGATAAACAGTGCGGACAGGAGGAGGATAGAGGCTTTTGAAATGTGGTGCTACAGAAGAATGCTGAAGATTAGGTGGGTGGGTCGCATAACTAATGAGGAGGTACTGAACAGAATTGGGGAGAAAAGGAAATTTTGGCATACTTGACTAAAAGAAGGGATCGATTGGTAGGTCACATTCTTAGCGTTGGAGGGAAGTGTGTAGGGTAAAAACCACAGAGGAAGACCAAGAAATGCATACAGTAAGCAGATTCAAACAGACGTAGGTTGCCGTTCTTATGTGGAGTTGAGGAGGCTTGCTCAGGGTGGGGTATTGTGGAGAGCTGCATCAAATCAGTCTCCGGACTGAAGACCACAACAACAACAACAGGCCCGAGAGCCTCAAATACAACTGCGATCACTGTATCCTATATACACTGGTCAAAACAATTAGGGGATCAGTTGAGATATCTAGCATATGAAGTATTGTCATCGGCAGAATGAACTAAAATGGTTCGAAGTCTTTCTGTCGGTCCTATGAAGTGGAGATAACAACATTACGGCAACCGAGGTAGTGGTAATGACAGAAACTTGTTGCAGAGGCGATGACACGTGTTTACTCTAACAAACGTGTGTGTCCCATTAAAATCACGACACCGTTTAGCCCGCAGAAACTGTCCTGAAAAACATTAGGATTGGAGTCGTAACAACTGAAGACGAGTCCTGTTCACAGATGTCAGGATCTTGTGTTCAGCAGGACCATCGTCGTTCCCTCATCTGGAGAGGACGCAAAACTCTGAACAATCCTGCTTATGTGCAGGAAACATCACCATATCATGGTGGTGGACGAATTGTGTGGGCAGGAGTCAGTATTGGCGGACATACGGACGTCTATGTCATTCAGAATGACGCTTTGACTGCACAGAGGTATTGAGACGAGATTCTTCGACCTTTTGTTGTGCACTACGCTGGTCCCACAGGAGATGGTTTCCTTCTGATGGACGATAACGCTCGTCCCCACAGAGACCGAGAGACTGGTGGACAACATGCTTGAAGCTGAGGAAATTGAACGAATGCAGTGGCCAGCTTGTTCAACGTGCTTAAGCCCGATTGAGCATGTCTGGGGAGCACTTGGCAGCCGCATTGCAGCCAGACCAGCACATCCCACAACGTCTGCTGAGCTGGATATTGCACTTGTATAACTGAGGAGCTGATTGATAACCTCCATGCCACGCAGGTGTGCAACTGTACTGGCCGTCCGAGGTGATCACACATCATATTAGAGTGTAATGGCAAAGAGTTTTTCACTATTATATTAGCTCCATGATGCCTCGCTGTAAGTAAATGCCACGTAAACCTCAAGTAGAGAGTTAATACAGTGAAATATCGTACTGTATAACACAAAAATTACAACTGTAACCAATATTGAATAAAATACGTTACCATGTGTATATTATGTATCATATCTCACATGATCCGCTAATTGTTTCGATTAATGTAGTACCTTACCTTACCCACCATTTCATTACATTGTCTACTTACCTATTTTGAATAGAGCTGGTACGTAGCATTTAGAATTAATTTAATCATAAAGTTTGTTATCATCTAGCATTTTGCACCATACACATATCAAACTCATTACCAACAGTGACTTAATGTAAAATGTGTTTATTTTTACCAACTTATACTTCAATAGCAGAATTTCTGTGAGCACCTCGTCCTAAAAGTAATCTAAAACGTTAACTGCATGATCTAATGAAAAATATGTCAAGGACATAGCTAATGAAACAAAATTGAACTTCAAATTCCTTTTAATTTATAATCTGCAACTAAATTTTTTGTCTGTTCTGGCTTTAAATATTACAAAACTATTAACTTGACGATATTACTATTATTTTAAACTTCTGAAAGTTGACTTATCATTTCCTTTCTTCCTTTCCAGTACAATGTTATTAAGCCTGAACTACAATCAAATAATTCTAAAAATTCTTTTAAACGTTTTCTGTTCATTATGATACAAATCTTTTGACACTGCACACTTTCTAGAGACAAGAGGAAGTGGGTGGTCAGTCATATCCAGTAGTCAAGCGAAATATGTCTACTGCTTCTTTTCTTGGTCCCTAAGGTACTACACAGTTATCCATGAGTTTTTCCCAGATCTTTTTTTTTTTTTTTTTTTTTTTTTTTTTTTTTTTTTTTTTTTAACTTATGGAATTTTCCTGCGTGATCATCAGTCCCTAAACTTACTAAATATTTATGAACTAAATTATATTAAAGACAAGACAAACAGCCGTGCCCGAGGGAGGATTCGAACCTCCGACGCGGGAGGCGGCGCGATCCGCAACACGGCGCTCCTGACCGCTCGGCTACTCCAGCGCGGCCCAGATCTTTTTCTCACATGAACTTTTATTTTATTAGTTTTATTTACTCATTGAAAATTTTTAATGATGCATTTTACTGCAAATTACAACAAGCTGGTTGTGCCAATTTGTTTAATTTTTGTAGTCTTATGTCTAGACAATCAAATTTTTCATTACCATCTAAGCCACAGTGAGATGATATCAACTGAATTTTAATTTCATTTTTCTGTTGCAGGGTTCATTTTTTATCGGATTTGTTTAAAATGAAGACGTTTGGATCTTGTGTGTTAACAACTGCAGATATTGCTGTTTTTGAATAAAAAAACATGACTCATTTGTCGAACGTATGCAAATATTTAGCTGATTTATTGCAATTCTGGTGTGTTGAACTTCACGTCCAGAATTTGAGTGTTGTGGTCTTGAGTTTGATAGAAACAGAAAATTGTGCTTTATATTCCTATACCAACATTTTCTTCTGTGTAGACGTGAAACCACCAATCTTTCACGGTATTTCAGACTGAATGTTTCTAATGATGTAGTCTCATTATTAATGGTTCATATTTACTTTTTTATAATTATTAATTATCTCTATCTGGTACTGTAATTGAGGAAGAACAGTTGGAGAATGTGGGAAAAAGTTTTCACAGCAATCTTATCTTTTATACTGTTTGACTGAAGCTAATCGGTGTTTAAAATTGTCTGCCATTGTTGTTGCGTGACTCTTTACATTATATGCAATGATTATGATTCGATAGGTGGCTCATTTTCTCATACTGAAGCAGTGATAATCTCTGATTAGTTATCTGAATAGGTTCTATTCCAGATAGAATTCCCATTGATAATACAGGAGATGATTTTACTCCAATTATAATTTTACTCCAGTTACAATTTCAGTGCTTGTTCTGGACTATTTGTAACCAGTTAATATTTCTGGTCGTAGCTGTAACAAATGCTTCGCCACCACATGTTGAAATTGGCCTTATGAAGGTTTTATAGCTGTTGTTGAACACTGTTCTTGGACATCCACTTTTACAGCCAGCTAATGTCTTTAGTGTGTTAAGTCTGTTTTTTGGTTCCTCAGCAGTTTGATTGATGTGGATCTGCAAGATAAATTTTTGAGGGATAGTGGGCAGAAAAGGAGGATGGTTAATAAAAAGAGCCTACCGAAATATCTATGAATATGAAATGTTTTATAGTGTAAGTACATGGTGAATTTCGTAAAGTTTCACACTGAATTCCTTACCCCACATTATATTTCTGCTTATGTTTCAATACCTAGTTAAAAATATAAGTTATGGCTAAAACGTCATTGAAAACTCTAAACTGACAGATCTAACGCAATTTTACTTACAGTCTATTTTTCCCTTTATAGGCTACATCCCATACTTCACTAAAAACTGAGCTACTATTTTGCTTGCAATGACCAGTTCCCCACTGACAACATGAGAGATTTCTTATTACAACTGAACACCTACTGATAAAATATTGAACATCTTGTGTGGAGTATGTCATCATCGAGAGGAAACGGTGGACTAAGTGATCCAAAATGGTCTAAGGCTACCATACTCAACCTTTTTCCTGCTCGGGCCAAATTCTACAAAATTTTATTTCAAGTGGGCCACAACATTATCACAGGACAAAATAACACTGCGAAATAACTACACCCATTTGTTTTAGCATCAAAATCTATTTTAATATATAATTGTTAATATAAGAGTACGTTGCTTTTTGAAATATAGCTGAACGTATTGTTAGTAAATATTTTCTTGGTTTTTTAGAATTTGTGCACTTGTTCTTTAGACAAAACATAATTAATTTCAAAGTAAGATATGTAAGAACTTAAAAAGTTTGAGTGCCCATCTGAAACTCTTCTGCAACCTTTTGACAGCCATTTCCAAGCAGTTACGTATTTGTTAAATATTTTTTTGTAACGTATGTTAATCAATGGAATATCACATTTAGCGATTTTTTAAAGGCAGATAGGACGAGTGATTACTGTGAACTGCCACTATGATACTTGCTATAGGTGGATAGCGTTAACCAAAAAGTAAATTTCATTAATTATTAACCCGTTGCTAACAAGTTAACTTGGTTAAACGTTAAAGCGTTACTTTACTGACAATTTAAAGGAAGTTAACATTAATCGTTAACTCGGAACTATATTGTGCAGCCATGAAATCTCGCCTTCAGTTTCTGAATTAATATTTGTGTGTTGTCGTACCATTGAAATAGAGAAAATTAATTAAAACATATTACCATACCTGATATATACAAAAATATGAAAAAAGAGACTGATAAACTTTGTCGTTAAGTTCTTTTCAAAATCAAACCTGATATATAACATTTCAAGAAAAAATTAACATTCATTACTGCACCCTGTGATCTTAGTACTAGAAAGATCTGAAGACTTCAGGATAAAGCTAAAATATTACGTTAATGTGTATCAATCGATTACAAACTTTGTGCCAGGAGTTACCTTAAATTCCTGTCTATCCCGAGCGCCTCTCTCGTCCGCCCAAAATTCTCAATTCTGAAGACCACAACAACAACAACAACGAAAGTAGCTTCCCTCGATGATATTTCTCATTTTTCACCATCAGGCATTCCCACACGAGGTCCAACGATTTATTCACATTAGCGTTGAAGACTGGAACCCAGTACGCCATCGTCGCATGTGAATACTACTTATATGTTGGTGTGAAGTCTGTTCTTTCGAAAGACATAAAGACATCACACCTATAAGTATTTACAATTAATGTTGATTGTGTGAAAGAGCGTTGCGGAAATGGTAATTTCAGTAGGCAAAATGATATATATATATATATATATATATATATATATATATATATATATATATATATATATATATATATATATATATTCATCTGACTACTATTTTTTTCTTCTAATAATTGCTTGTTATGGTGATCATATTTGCAATGATGGGACCAGTTTTATAACTACTTACTAATCAGAATGCAAAAATGCCTTGTGATTGTTATACATTATTGAAGCTTACAATGAAATTAGAAACAGGCACCAAATCATAATATAGCAAATATAACATAAAACATACCGAGGTGATCAAAAAGTCAGTATAAATTTGAAAACTTAATAAATCACGGAATAATGTAGATAGAGAGGTAAAAAATTGACACACATGCTTGGAATGACATGGGGTTTTATTAGAAAAAAAAGTTAAAAAATGTCCGACAGATGGCGCTTCATCTGATCAGAAAAGCAATAATTAGAATTACAAATTAAGACAAAGCAAAGATGATGTTTTTTACAGAAAATGCTAAATATGTTCACCATCATTCGTCAACAATGCCTGTAGTCTAGGAATAATGTTGTGAACAGCACTGTAAAGCATGTCCGGAGTTATGGTGACGCATTTGCGTCGAATGTTGTCTTTCAGCATCCCTAGAGTTGTCGGTCGATCACGATACACTTGCGACTTCAGGTAACCCCAAAGCAAATAATCGCACGGACTGAGGTCTGTTGACCTGGGAAGCGAAGCATGACGTAGGTGGCGGCTGAGCACACGATCATCACCAACGACGCGCGAAAGAGATGGTGTTTTTTTTTTTTTTTTTTTTTTTTTTTTCTCAATACACCCAAAGTTATTCCAAGCATGTGTGTCAATCTTTACCTATCTACGTTATTCCGTGATTTATTAAGTTTTCCCACAGCTACTGTGTAAGATACACTCAAGTACTAAAAATTAGTAAAAAATCTTGCTTAGGTAACTTCATACAGGTTTTGACACTCAACTGCTCGTGTTTCAAAAGTAAATAAATGACAGTGTTTGAGAGTTTTTTTTTGCTTAAATTTGATTTAACTTTAAATCTTCTACTATGGATGTTGACAGCTGGCTTTTATTTAGAATTCTGCAACCTAGAACTACGTAACTTGATGTAACTATTATTCATTAGGTAGCATATATCAACAGAGAATGCTGGCGCTAAATAATCTTACTTAACTTGGCTGCTGAAATTTAAATGCCTGAACAGACTTTTCATGGAACGTAGTTTAAAGAAAAATGCCCTGCTTTCAAATCGGATCTACAATACCACTGACCTACAACACCCCTCTGTTTGCATTGGGGGTTAATAAGAAAAACAGTCTGTTAACAGACCTAGAGTTCTGGCATCTGTGCATCATATCCAATAGGGACCGCCCACGTCAGTTTATAGTGATGTGTCAATTATCCTGTGAAAATCATCCGCTTAGTCCCCGCCAAGCTTCGCCCATCAGCGACAAGGGATTCAAGCCAGAGCCATATAGGTGATACTCCTTTATTCAAACCACAATGAACTCTAATATCAGAAACATGTTACAGAAAAACAACAGTTTGTAATACACTGTTTAAGTTTCCAAGTATAACATTTTAACAGATACTGTCTTTATAAAATAAAATAAAATCTTCAGTGTAATGTTAATAGCACTTTGTCACGACTGAATTGCACGGTATTATTGTCGACTCAAATCGGACTCTTGATGGGCCAACCTATGCGTGCACCGAAAAAGGCGTCATAAAAACTCTGAGTGAAGGTTTTACTTGTTTTATTTTTGAAACCCATATACAAATTCTTTCTGTAATGTCTGTGAATTACGTAAATTCAAGGATTTTGGAGAGGGAAAAGTGTCCAAATTTCTTTATTGATGTTCAAATATTCAAATGTTTGTATAGCTTATGAGACTTAACTACGGGGCCATCAGTCCCTAAAGTTACAAACTACTTATGAACTAGCTAACACTAAGGACGACACAAATATCCATGCCCGAGGGGGGATTCGAATCCCCGAACGTAGCGGCCGTGCAACCCTGACTGGCGCGCCGCAGTCCCCTCGGACTTTTAGCACAGTCACGCATAGTATCGATTAATCTATTTTTACCTTGCCCCTTATGGAGTGTTTATTAGTAACAGTGCATTGGCGGTGCTTTGATATTTACGGTTGCGTTGCATATTAAGCAGAGTGCTTCCCCAACACACTTCACAAACAAATAAGAATTTTTCAAGTAAGCATCAAAAATGGCACACTTATATCCGAACCGATTTCGCTCTTGCTGAACGCTCGCAAGCCATATTAATAGTGTCACACTTCATAGGAGTCAGAACGGACACTTCAGTGCACAGGAAAAGCACCGATTGCGAGCGCTGTCCGAGCTGCCACAGCCGCCACCCGGGGAGGACAGGGAGGGGGAAGGCACTTGTGCCGGCCACGGTGGCCGAGGGGACTGAGGCGTTCCAGTCACGGTCTGCACGGCCACTACGGTTGGGGGTTCGAATCCCCCCTCGGGCATGGATATTTGTGCCGTCCTTAGTATAAGGTAGTTCGTAAGTAGTTTGTAAGTTTAGGGACTGATGACCCCGTAGTTAAGTCCCATAAGCTTAACAAACATTTGAACATTTGAACGCAATTCCCCTCCTTACACGAGGCATCACAACAACGTTTCACCAGGCAACACCGGTTAACTGCTGTTTGTGTATGAGAAATCGGTTGGAAACCTTCCTCATGTCAGCAGTTGTAGGTGTCGCCACCGGTGGCAACCTTGTGTGAATGTTCTGAAAAGCTGATCACACACCTCGAAACCTTCTATCAGCGAGTATCAATAATTTCTTTTATGAAACTGTGTTAACTTAAATTCCATTATTTCATGCATAACTATTTATGTAATATGTAATTAGACCAATTTTTAAATTTTAATTTGAATTTCTCTATCTATATTGACAAGATTTTACGTTGCATTAGTGTATCGAACCTAAATATTTAAACAACGCCTTAGTTAATTTATCTTCTTCGCCTCAAATGTAATGCTTGTACTTTTTCTGTTTGGAATTTGGTTGGAACAGTGGTTGAATGATGGCTTGTGGAAAAGAAACTGGTAATGTTGAGGAAATAATAAACTTTGAACCTTTTGTGAGATAAATCTTGTGAATCAGGTGCCCACGAATTCATCAGTATAGAAGATTCAATGGTGAAACTGTTTTAATTGAAATGTAACGTGCCGTGTCTGTATTCTCACAATTTAACCAATGCAGTGTCTGAAGAAAACGGGCACTGCCGCTACTACAGCTGTCAAGAAATTAAGAAGCGTTTTCACAATTGCGAATATGATTAAGCATCAGCTGTACATTTGATTGGTGACGTACGAAAGTTACTGTCGGACGGGGACTCTAACCCGGATTCCAGCTTTCCATGACCGATCAACATAACCATTAGACAATCCGTACACGCCTCACGAAAGGACCCAAACTTCCATACGCCACACAGCGTCTACTGCTTCCCTATAGTTTCTTCAGTATGCGTTGCAAATAAACTGTCGAAAAGTATTTTCAGCATACTTTCATAGAAGATATCTCTCACAAGACCCCTTATGTAACTGTGAATTAGAGATGAAAGACTTTCAATAAACATTACTAATGTTGGGGAAATTTCTACATGAAACATTTAACTATACGAAGATAATTGATAAAATAAGCAAAAGTAAAATGATCGACATTCCAATCAGTTTAACGCAGAGTTATGTCACGTGAAAAGCAATCTGTATGACATTAAAATTTAGGTTCCTTCTGAAGGAATCAACTGGGTACTGATCGAGTCGTTCCTACTGATGTGCCGGCCGCGGTGGCCGAGGAGACTTCAAATGTTCAAATGTTTGTACAACTTATGGGACTTAATTACGGGGTCATCAGTCCCTAAGCTTACAAACTACTTATGAACTAGTTAAGACGGCACAAATATCCATGCCCGAGGGGGGATTCGAACCCCCGACCGTAGTGGCCGTGCAGACCGTGACTGGAGCGCCTCAGTCACCTCGGCCACCGCGGCCGGCCCGAGGAGACTGAGGCGCTTCAGTCACGGTCTTCACGGCCACTACGATCGGGGGTTCGAATCCCCCCTCGGGCATGGATATTTGTGCCGTCCTAGTTCGTAAGTCGATCATAAGTAGTTTGTAAGTTTAGGGACTGATGACCCCGTAGTTAAGTCCCATAAGCTTTACAAACATTTGAACATTTTCCTACTGATGTCTAATTTTCCGAATTCTGTTGAATTACAGCATAAAATATTCAATCATACATTGCTGAACCCGTAGCACATCACGCTGGACAATAATTCTGTCATGATGGGAGTCAGTTTCCTCCAATAAGATCTGAGTCGTCGCTGTCTGTGTCAAGAGTGTGGAAAATCTTCAAATGTTTGTAATTCTATCGGGCCAAACTGCGTGGTCATCAGTCCGTAGCCTACAAACTACTTAAACTAAGGTAAACTAACCTAAGGACAACACACACACCCATGCTCCGGGGAGGACTCGAACCGCCGACGGCGACCAACAGAGCGATCCGTAGCGAGGCGCCTTAGACCGCTCGGCTACAACACTGCGGGATGTGGAAATGGTGAAGTTTTTATAACGAAGATGAAGCAAGAAGGGTTGCTGTCTATCGCCTTTCCTCTCAGACAGGAAGCTACACTCACCTGCTGATCTGCTGTCCTTGGAGCGTAAAGGCATCGGACTTCTTCAAAAATGTTTGTTAAGCTTAAGGGACTTAACTACGGGGTCATCAGTCCCTAAACTTACAAACTACTTATGAACTACCTACAACTAAGGACGGCACAAATATCCATGCCCGAGGGGGGATTCGAACCCCCGACCGTAGTGGCCGTGCAGACCGTGACTGAAGCGCCTCAGTCCCCTCGGCCACCGCGGCCGGCGGACTTCTTCTCTTGGCAGGTGTTTCGTATCCTTATTGAAGATTCATTAATTGAAAAGAGGACAGTAGGAAAGTTACAGAACAAATAGACAGAAGTGTGGTGAAACTGTTCAAATGTTTGTAATTCTTATGGGACCAAAGTACTTTGGTAATAAGTCCCTAGACTTATAACTTACTTAAACTTAGTTAAACTAACCTAAGGGCAACACACACATCCATGCCCGAGGGGGGATTCGAACCCCCAACGCGGGAGGCCGCGCGATCCGTAACGTGGCGCTCCAAACCGCTTGGCTACTGCCGCGCGGCATTCATAAACATTTGACGAATGCGAGGTAGCCCTGTTGCATGTTTGATATTATTTCACAAATAAGATTGTTTGCCACGAAACCACTTTGCTGTAGGACAAGGAATTACTAACAATAGTCGCCGCGGTGGAGTAACCGAGCGGTCTAAGGCGCCTCACTGCGGAGCGCGCGGTTGTTCGCCGTCGGAGGTTCGAGTGCTATCTCGGGCATGTGTGTGTGTGTGTGTGTGTGTGTGTGTGTGTGTGTTTCTCCTTAGGTTAGTTTAACTTAGTTTAAGTAGTTTGTAAGCTACGGACAGATGACCACGCGACGGCCGCGGTAGCCGAGGGGACTGCGGCGCGCCAGTCACGGTCTGCACGGCCACTACGATCGGGGGTTCGAATCCCCCCTCGGGCATGGATATTTGTGCCGTCCTTAGTGTTAGCTAGTTCATAAGTAGTTTGTAAGTTTAGGGACTGATGACCCCATAGTTAAGTCCCTTAAGCTATACAAATATTTGAACTTTTTTTGATGACCACGCAGTTTGGTCCGATAGATTTACAAACAAATGAACAACAGTAAATAAATAAACACACTTTAAACAGATACATTTCCAGTCCCTAGAGAGAGAGCGGAGAGTGTTTGAATCAGACAGAATGTTGGTAACCATGAAATTCGTAATACTATAACCTGAACAGGGATCTAACTCCCAAGCTTACCTCATTATCAACAGAATGACAAGTGTACCGTATGTTCGTGGTACAACTACTGGTTAGCAATTTGCTTCCATAAGCCGATCATTTTAACAGACGCGAACGTTCACTTCACTAAAATGGCGGTAGCTTCCGCCCTAGACTATCCGCGAGGTGAATACTTTGAAGTGCTGCAACCGAGTGGCGGTGCGTGGCTGTCCGCCGGGCACGGCACCGCAGTGTTCGAAAGTAGTCCCTGTAGCCAACCTTACAGGTAGGGGAGAGGAACCGTTGGGGAAGCTTCGCCGCTGCGGGCGGCATTGTGCCTCGGACACTCAGGTTGGTACACCTGTTTGGGCGCGGGACAAAGCTGGTATGCCTCCCACGGCGTGGCTTCCGCTTGCTTTTAAATTTAACGGCTACAGGAAATTCTCCATTTTGAGCAATTTCTACATTAACCAAACGGATAATGTGGAAATTACTCTGTCCCTTCCATTCGATTGTCCTCTACGTAAGCAATCATTCTGTGATGCTCCTTGGTTGGTGAAAATTAATAAAACGTCCTAAGTTAATTGATTTCATTTGGCAACTTTTTAATTAAGGATCCGTCCGGTCTATTATTGGTATCCAGGAGTTCGTAATTTTACTGGGAACTCGAATCTGTGGTCGGAATAACATAATTAATTTTATTTTTCTCTGTTCCTTTGTTATGGCACAGCCGTTGCGGCCGCGCATTGTGTGTCTTCAAAAAGTCTGTTGCAAGTGAATGAAGTTACGTAACACTCGCTTTCTGTAAGGCGTCTTCCACGCTTTTGAAAAACAATAACGTTGGTCTACGTGTAGGTTCTCGGGCAGCCCGCGACAAGTGCTAGCATTCAGTCGCGCCGAGCAGAGGCCGGGGGGTTATCACAACTGCGGGAGTGCATCAGCGACCGTGTCGCAACGCGGCCAAGGAGAAACTATTCCTGAAGCCCTCAGACGTCCCAGCCTTTGCCGATATGCTCGCCCCTTTGACCCGTGCTGCTTCAATTCCAACCGATTTTTTCTACTTGTTTATCTAATACTTACTTCTCTGCTGCATTATCAACATCTCGGCTTCACTGATGTAATCCTCGGCTTTCCGTATTCCTGTGCCAATTCCGATTACAATTCCTTCACACCTGGATTACTTACTTTCTAGATTGCTGCCTCTCAAAGCAATTTATCAGTTCCACTGTTAATTGCGTTACTTGCGTTAATGGCTGTTTGCCTCATTACCTTAAATTTTCCCATTGAAAGGTCACTCCATTAGTAACGCATGGCTTTTGTCTAACAAGGAGACCACATGGGTATCGGATTTTGGAATTTCTTTATATTTATGGTACGGTTCACAACTCAAATAACAATCGGCCAAAGCCATTCGACGCAACTCTCGAGAAAATCGACTCTGAAGTTTTGCAAATAAGCGTAAGTACCAGTAATTAAATCAGTTTTAGCTTCTGTCGATGTAGCTCAGGTGATGGCGTTCTGGCCATACAGAACTAAGGTCGCTGGTTCGAATCCTGACGTGACAAAATAATAATAATAATAATAATAATAATAATAATAATAATAATTCGTTATGTTCTAATACACAGTTTTAACATCTAATGGTAATTTTTACGAAAACTTCACGTATTTTTCTTTATTCGTAATTTTCTCAATTTTATAAAAGGTTGTTAATGATAATGGTTTCAACAGAAAAAGTTAAAGTTTTTACAGTATTGGGTTCACTATTAGTTGACGGTAGTAGCCTTTGATTGTTCAGTTCGTGAAGAGCTACGACGCTGTTTTTGGAAAGTCATTTCCGTAGCTAATAATGGCTTTCCAAGCAGCGATTCTACTCAACAATCGTTTTAGGTGATGACAAGGTGTTCAGCTCGTCTACATCCACATAAACAAAAACTGACACAACACGTGTAATTAGAGATCCCGAAATGTTTTATATAACTGAAATTTCTGTCTCCTTGGGATTCAAACCACCGACTCTCTCGGTGTGAGGTCAGAACTCTGCCACTATTTTTTAAATATTTTGTATATTCTTTTGGTGTCATGAAAATTTCCGGGTTGTACTTCCCGTGAGTTGATTTAAGAGTTTATCCTCTCTTAACTCAAATCAAATGTTCAAATGTTTGTTAAGGTTAAGGGACTTTACTACGGGGTCATCAGTCCCTAAACTTACAAACTACTTATGAACTACCTACAACTAAGGACGGCACAAATATCCATGCCCGAGGAGGGATTCGAACCCCCGACCGTAGTGGCCGTGGAGACCGTGACTGAAGCGCCTCAGTCCCCTCGGCCACCGCGGCCGGCCTCTCTTAACTCAAAAATGTTCAAATGTTTGTATAGCTTATGGGACTTAACTAAATGTTCAAATGTCTGTACAGCTTATGGGACTTAACTACGGGGTCATCAGTCCCTAAACTTACAAACTACTTATGAACTACTTACGAACTAGGACGGCACAAATATCCATGCCCGAGGGGGGATTCGAACCCCCGACCGTAGTAGCCGTGCAGACCGTGACTGGCGCGCCGCAGTTCCCTCGGCCACTCTGCAAACTTTTGCGCGCTGATGTTCTATTCTGCTCATGAGACCACCTGAGTTACACCGACAGATTGGTACTTACATGTAATTGCAAAACTAGTCAATTTTCTGGACAGTTTTTGAGAGTTGCGTCGAATGCTCAAATGTTCAAATGTTTGTAAATCTATCGGACCAAACTGCGTGGTCATCAGTCCGTAGCTTAAAAACTACTTAAACTAAGGTAAACTAACCCAAGGACAAACACACACACCCATGCCCTAGGGAGGACTCGAACCTCCGCAGCGAGGCGCCTTAGACCGCTCGGCCACTCCACCGCGGCTCGTCGAATGCCTTTGGCTGATTGTTATTTAAGTTCTGAACATCACGTACCATGAATGTAGACATTCTGAAATCCGATAGCCATGTGGTCTCCTTGTAAATCTGAAACTCCGTGCGGCTTGGTCACAGTACTGTACGCGTCGTTTCACTATATACCACACATTTGTGTTTGGGGAAAAATCTGGTGATCTGGTGGGCCCGGGCAAAAGGCTGACATTCTGAGACGTCAATAAGGCACGTGTTAGTGCAGTAACATGTGAGGGTGCATTGTCTTGCTGAAAAAAAAATGACGTCTGTAATGTCGTGCAGAAAAGGTATGGATATGGGTCAAAGGATGTTATTCACGTAGGTCGAATTGGTCACAGCACCCTGGACAAGTACCAACTGTGATTTGTAGTTATACGCAACTGCAACCCACACCAATAGGCGTTGAGTTGGTGCTGCATGTCTTGCGCGAAAATTGTCACTGTGATGCCACGCGGAATGGCCACGAGGTCTAAGGGAAATATTGTAGGGGAAAGCGAACCAATGGCTACTTTTCATTGGCAGAACACGTAGAAGTTGCAACAGTTATGCTAAAGAAACTGCCTACACTACACTTGTGCGTCCTATTTTGGAGTATTGTTGCGAATTGTGGGATCCACACAAGGTAGGATTGACGGACGATGTACAGAAAGTTCAGTGAAGGGCAGCTCGTTTTGTATTATCGCGATATAGGGGAGAGACTGTCACGAAAATGCACAGAAAGGACGTCAATATGTTCAGGTTCGATTCCCGGTCAGGTATAACGTAACCACAAGTTACTGCTGGTGAAAAAAAATCAGCTATTAACGTCTGCTTTATTTATTTATTTATCATCCAATTCAAGTTCAGATTTGCGAACTCATACTTTTGGGTCTTATTCCAAACGAGATAGTTCGTCATATCATTCCAAGTTCAGAAATGTATACAAATATTTGTTCAATCATGGTACAGGTAAATTGTTGGTGATACGCGGTTAAAATTAAAGTTTCCATAGAGCGCTTGCTGCTGTTATTATCTGGTTAGTGCAACAAGCCGTTAATGCAAAACCACTCGCCAATGGAATGAAGTTTCGCAGTTGTGAGAAAACGATTCAGAGAGAAAAAGTACTTGACATTACTATAAAACTTCAGAAATTCTGATATTGCCGTAAAATCTGTTGTTCATAACAATGTTAAATGTTGTCTAAGGATTTCTTAATGTTTTATGTTAGAAATTTTGTTGTATTTAATGAGTGAGATAATACTTCTGATGTGTTAGTTATTGTGCCGGCCGCAGTGGCCGAGCGGTCTGCGGCGTGCCAGTCACGGTTTGCACGGACGCTGCGTCGGGGGTTGGAATCCCCCATCGGGCATGGGTGTTTGTGCCGTCTTTAGTATAAGCTGGTTCAAAAGTAGTTTGTAAGTTTAGGGACTGACGACCCCGTAGTTAAGTCCCATAAGCTCTACAAACATTTCAACATTTTTCGTTAGTTATTGCAATAACGTGGCGTTTAGAAACGTTAAGAACTTAATAAGAGTCGAACGAATATACCACGAAGTGATTAGAATACCAGCGAGACAGGTACGTTATTTGGGATGCATGCAAGTCAGGCGGAACGGCATTCAGGTCATTCAGATATTTTGCACATGATAGTACACTGGTCAAAACAATTAGTGGATCAGTTGAGATATCTAGGCTCTGAAGTACTATCATTGACAGAACGAATTAAAATGGTTCGAATTCCTTCTGTCGGTTCTACGGAGTGGAGGCAACAACATTATGGCAGCCGAGATGGTGGTAATAACAGAACGCTGCTGCAGACGTGGTTTGTGTTGACTTGTGTTTACGAAACGAATTGCACAATCGGTTCAGATAGTGTAGTGAGCAGGTAGTGCAATGCAACAATAATATGACTTACCTGAAGATGTGACATGGAGGCCCATAGGAAGGTTGGAAGCGGGAAAGACACAAAATGATCAAATGTTTGTATAGTCTATGGGACTTAACTACGGGGTCATCAGACCCTAAACTTACAAACTACTTATGAGCTACTTACAAACTAGGACGGCACAAATATCCATGCCCGAGGGGGGATTCGAACCCCCGGCCGTAGTGGCCGTGCAGACCGTGACTGGAGCGCCTTAGTCTCCTCGGCCACCGCGGCCGGCGGGGAAAGACACAGAGGGAGGTGGCTGCAGCTATTGGAGTGTACCAAAGTGTAATTTCCAGGTCCTGGGCGCGATTTCAGACAACACGAACGGTTATAAGAAGGCAAGGCCAAGGTCGTCCACTGATCTATATCTACATGGGATACTCTGCAAATCACATTTAAGTGCCTGGCAGAGGGTTCATCGAACCACCGTTATACTATTTTATCTCCCATTCCATTCTCGAATAGCGCGCGGAAGAAAGAATACCCGAATCTCTCCGTTCGAGCTCTGATTTCTCGTATTTTACTCTCATGTTCATTTCTATGTAAGTGGAAGTCAACAATATATTTTCGCATTCGGAGGAGAATGTTGGCGATTGGAGTTTCGTAAGTAGCCCACGCCGCAGCGATAAGCGCCGTTGTTGTAATGATTCCCATCCCAGACCCTGTATCATTTCCGTAACGCTGTCTCCCCTGTATCGTGACAATACGAATGAGCTGCCCTGTTTTGGACTCTTTTGATGTTCTCCGTCAAACCCACCTCATAAGCATTCCACACTGGGCAGGAATACTCGAAAAAAGGATGGACAAGCGTAGTGTACGCAGTTTCTTTAGTAGTTCTGTTGCATCTTTTAAGGGTTCTGCATATAAAACGCAGTCTCTGGTTCGCCTTTCCAACGACATTATCTACGTGTTCTATCAGCACGAGATGACCGTTATCTCCGGTTAACAGCCCGCCGAGACAGTAGGCTGAATGCAACTGAGCTACAACGCACCCTCTAGGGAGAAACAAGTCGCGCAATATCAACACAAACAGTTCGAAATCGACTTGGGAATGTAGTCTCTACGCACAGAGGCCTATGGTATACGTCCTATTAAAGCGGCACCGTTCATCCAGCAAAAAGGGCAGAGAAACATCATGATTGGAGTCGTAATGACTGGCTCCCGGGTTCTGTTCACAGATGACAGAAGATTTTGTGCTCAGTCGGACGATCGTCATTCCCTCCTCTGGAGAGAACGTGGAACTCTGAACAGTTCTGCTTATATGCAGGAAAAATCACCATATCATGGTAGTGGAAGAATGGTGTGGACATAGGTGGCATAGGAGATGCGTTCCTTCTGGTGGACGATAACGCACGACCCCACAGAGCTACACTGGTGGACAACATGCTTGAAGCTGAGGGAATTGAACGAATGGAATGGCCAGCTTGTTCAACGGACTTAAACCCGATTGAGCATGTCTCGGAAGCATTTGACAGACGCATTGCAGACAGACCAGCGCCTCCCACAACGGTTTCAGGGCTGTATATTACACTCATGGAAGAGTAGCCAAATATCCCTCAACAGCTGATTGATAATCTCATACTGTCCATGCCATGCAGGCGTGAGACTTTACTGGCCGTCGGAGGTGCTCCACACCATGTTAGAGTGCAATGAGAATGAGTTTTTCACTATTGTGGTAGTCCCATGGTGCTTCGTCCAAGTAAACGCCATGTAATCCTCAAGTAAAGAATTAAGACAGGAAAATATCGTACTGTATCACACACAAATTACAATTGTAACCAATATTGAATAAAAGACGTTATCAGATGTGTAGTGTGTATGATATCTCACCTTATCCCATAACTGTTTTGAGTAGTTTACATATCCTGTGTATATGCCCTTGCTATCTCCAGTCTTTCTGGGTGTTCCGAGTTTTCGGAACATGAGTGGAAACCAAGGAGGAGGGGTAGTTTTTATCTATGCAAACTGATAGAAACTGTGGTAACGGTGATCATTGTTCTGACACTGCAGTAAGTGTCATATGCACTATGTTATCAAAAGCTGCTGAACAACCTATGTAGCGCGGAATTGTTCACTAGATCCCGAAAGAAGTGGACCCACCAGTATACAAGTGAGGAGGGAAGCAGTAACAGCAGAAACAGTTCGGCGGAAGTGTTCATAATTTCGAACGTTGACTAGTCATTGAAGGTTAGCTCCGTAACAAATATATCAGGAACAATTCAGCCCTTTCGAAGCTGTACAGGTCTTCTGCTGATTATGTGGCTGTGACGAAAACGTGATAAAAACCACAGTTAAATCAAGATGACGCAGACTTCACGTGTTAACGAACGTTGGGAAATTGGTTGTAAAATAATCGCATGATACCTGCGAAAAGAACCACTCTTGTGTTCCGAGGTGCCACGTTTAGCCTGAAAACGTGCTATTAGAACGTGATACCAAAGCAACATTTCATGTCCCACTGACAGGGTGAAGCTATGCAGATATATGTACTGACAGAGTAAAAATAGCACTGAAAATGGCAAAAATCACAAACATTAATTCAAAAACAAATTCGGCTTACATTACCGTAATATATAGTAATAGTAATATAATAATACACTGGTAATCAGAAAGGCAAAAGAATAAAGCGAGTAGGAAAGAGAGACTGGCGCTAGATGAGTCAGGGGAAGCACATCTCCAGGCTCGGTGTCGATTAACTATTCGTGCTGCCATATGTGGTATCGCGATTCGCTACTAGTAATGCATACCAAATAAATGCTGTTCGAGTTAGCTGATTTCCTCATTATTATGAGGTTTTAGCATTTAGCATATACTTCAGACAGCTCTACATCTAAGCTGAATGTCCATGTGATCTGCTTGCAGCCTGTATGAATCGCAGAGACGCGTGTCGTTCTATAGAAGCCCAGTTGAAAAGATGGGAGAGACGGGAGGGACTGTCCTCTGAGTCCTATTTAGAAAAAAAACAGTCGACTGATGGAAGTCGACTAACGAATCGAACAGGGTCTTCTTACTGTAACGTCTTAGGGATCACTTTGGAGTATTAGCGTTCTAGGCTGTGGCGTCATTTAGCCACTGGCTTCATGTTGCAGCTGTATAGAATGTCACCTGAGCCAGCTTCTCCTTAAAGAGGCGTCCATGTGACGAAAATCAAAATCTTTGCGATAAGCTGTTATTTATTAACGCTAATAGTAACTACACAAAAAAATTGGCAAAATGTCCTTATTTGCTTGAAGATCAAAATTCCATTATCATCAGCAACTCTTGATTACCTGAAGAAAGGAAGGAAGCTTATGGTTTAACGTCATCTCATCAAAAACGGAGCTCACGCTAGGATTTCTTGGTAAGGATAAGTAAGGAAATCGGGTGTGCCCTTCCAGAGGAACCATCCCAGCATATATCTAGAGCGGTTTCGTCACCTTAAGAACATAAATTAAAATAATATTGCATTTTATGTATACTCATCTTCAGAAAAATAGAGAAACGATGTCTTCCAACGGGTTCAAGGTCAAAGGTAGGAAGCTTAGGCTTGGAATTTTTTTGGGTTAGGATGAGGCAGAAAACTGGCCGTACCCTTTGAAAATAACCATGGATATCGAAGCAGAACATTACTTCCAGGTGAAATGTCTCTTTGGCTCTCGTCGTTCTAAACCTAAGGTAATGAATCAGTGAACTCGGGCAGACGTTAGGGATGCGTCGCTTTCGAATGGGCAAACCGTGCCGTCAGATCAGTGAGATGATCATCAGAAAGATGTCCCATTATTGGCAAGAAAGAATGTGATCCATTCAGCCGTGAAACTCCTGCTCGTGTGGGAAGATGTGTTTCGGCAGGGCAATGGATATGTGCAGAACCGTAGAACACGGCGAGATGGGTTAGGTGCACCGACCAGACCATTCATCCCAATAACATTGCAAAACAGACCTGCGTCCTCCTAGTCCTCGACTCGGGGATGCAATAATATTACAGCGTAACGTATCAAACACTGTCAGGAATAACAGACTGTCGCTGTTTATGGGGTTACGTGCGCGTCAAATGTTTGTAAACCTATGGGACCAAGCTGCTATGGTCGTCAGGCGCAACACTTACAAACTATTAAGTACAAGGAGAGGCACTTAATTAAGATTTGTGTTGCGGCCGGGTTTCGAACCTGGGACCTCCTGCTTACTAAGCAGGCGCTTTACACAGGTCAGTATAGATGCACATAGCGACTACATGGACTGTCTTCAAGCGCGTCTCCTCCACACCACATACTTTATTTCTGCCTCAATGTTCCCTATGAAATACGTATCAAAATATTTGAATAGCACCCCAGCAAAGAACTTGAATGGGAACAATTCCCCCTTTTTCCTCGGGAAGAGATTGTTCCTATTCACGATCTTTGCTGGGGTGCTATTCCAATGTAGGAGAGCCTTGGAAATTTGATACGTATTTCACAGGGAACACAGGGGCAGAATTAAAGTATGTGGTGCTTTAAGACAGTCCATGTAGTCGCTTTGTCTGTAACACTGTGTTAGCGCCGGGCGCCGTGGCTCAGCGCGCCCGGTCAGGGGGCTCAACGGCCTCTGTAATAAAAAAGCTGAGCCAACAACACACCGAACAAGAACGAACATACACGATCAGCGTCCGCAACGAAGAGAACTACCCATAGGGAAAAAAAAAGGTCTGCCTAGTAAGCATGAAGGTTCGGGTTCGATTCCCGGCCGCATTATTAAAAAAAATAGTGTTAGCTGAGAGGCGTAAAGCGGCTGCTTACTAAGCAGGAGGTCCTGGGTTCGAATCCCGACCACAGCACAAGTTTTAATTCAATGCCTCTCCTTATATTTAATACTTTTGGCATAAAGAGACAATGCTTGTCTCAAGGAACTGAATTATTGTCGATACTTACAAACTAGTTAAACTAACTTACTCCAAGGACAGCACACACGCCATGTCCTTCCGCGGGAACGGCGGCACAGTCCGTAGCATGACGCCTTAGACCTCGCGGCCATTCCGCGCAGCTACGTGCACGTCGTCTACTCTTCCGTCTACCTTTTATTAATGCGCAAAAACAGGCTATACAGTAATGTGTGGCAGCATATCACTGGGAACATGAATGGTATCGGATAGTGTTTTCGAACGAATCCAGGTTCCGTTTATTTGTAAATGAATGCTGTATTTTGGTTCTCTGCGGGCAGCGGGAACCTTATGACAATTACTGCACTCTCCTGAGATGCCGCTGTGCAGTGCAATGTCTAAATGTCAACCGTCATACGTGAACTTCGGAACGAGGTGACTACAGCGTAGATGGCTGTACAACAAGATGCCATTCGCGCCTTATTCGGGTTTGTCATCACGCCCATGGCCGTCCCTGTACCTACAAAGGAACAGCACACATGCTGAAATGAAATGACTTAAATGCTAATTATTTCTTCTGAACATACTAACGACAATGTCCTATAAGTATGGATTTCCTGTATCTTTCAAGATTTTTTAAAACTTGAGTGTACTATATAACTAACTAGCTGAAAACCCGCGTTGCTCGGTAATTATTTCTTTACTCAAGCCTTGAGCTAGTACTACTCCTATCCCTTCTCCCTGTCCATCTACTTTTCTCTAATGTTATATTTATCCGATAATATATAAGAAATAAAGCTGTCTTGCATAATGTACAAAATTATGGGTGCAGTATCCATACAAAGAAAGGAAGCAATCAAAATGCAAATGATATGTAACAGTTATACAGGGTGTTACAAAAAGGTACGGCCAAACTTTCAGGAAACATTCCTCACACACAAAGAAAGAAAATATGTTATGTGGACATGTGTCCGGAAACGCTTAATTTCCATGTTAGAGCTCATTTTATTATTTCTCTTCAAATCACATTAATCATGGAATGGAAACACACAGAAACAGAACGTACCAGCGTGAATTCAAACACTTTGTTACAGGAAATGTTCAAAATGTCCTCTGTTAGCGAGGATACATGCATCCACCCTCGTCGCATGGAATCCCTGATGCGCTGATGCAGCCCTGGAGAATGGCGTATTGTATCACAGCCGTCCACAATAGGAGCACGAAGAGTCTCTACATTTGGTACCGGTGTTGCGTAGACAAGAGCTTTCAAATACCCCCATAAATGAAAGTCAAGAGGATTGAGGTCATGAGAGCGTGGAAGCCATGGAATTGGTCCGCCTCTACCAATCCATCGGTCACCGAATCTGTTGTTGAGATCAAAAAAATGTTCAAATGTTTGTAAATCTATCGGACCAAACTGCGTGGTCATCAGTCCATAGCTTAAAAACTACTTAAACCTAGCTAACCTAACCTAAGGACAACACACACACCCATGCCCCAGGGAGGACTGGAACCTCCACGGCGAGCAACCGCGCGTTCCGTAGCGAGACGCTTTAGACCGCTCGGCTACTCCGCCGCGGCTCTATTGTTGAGAAACGTACGAACACGTCGACTGAAATGTGCAGGAGCACCATCGTGCATGAACCACATGTTGTGTCGTACTTGTAAAGGCACATGTTCTAGCAGCACAGGTAGAGTATCCCGTATGAAATCATGATAACGTGCTCCAGTGAGCGTAGGTGGAAGAACATGAGGCCCAATCAAGACATCACCAACTATTCCTGCCCAAACGTTCACAGAAAATCTGTGCTGATGACGTGAATCGAGGAAGTACAGTACATACTATGGAAACAATTGGGTATTTTGACAATTGCCTGCACGAATTATTTCAATTTACATTTAAAGAGAAAACTAAAATATTCATTTAATTTACTACTTTACTATAAACAATATTTCTTGTGAGCTGTCCAGGATCTAATACAAATAATTTCTTTGGTCAGCCAACTCCTGACAAGGTGACATAAAGTTGTCCGTTTGAGAATCAAATACATGTCAAATTCACTCCACAGTATTGAATAGATTGCCCGTATTGCCGTATTATATAGATATACATATACATAAAACAAGTATGGTTCCATACTTGTTTTATGTATATCTATATAATACCTGTGTATGTATAACTATATGACAAGCACGTTTTCTTTAAACAGTCAACAACACTGAATGTAAACACCTGAAGATGGGCACAAGCCCGAAACCGGTAGTGTTTTAATAAACGGCCAATAATTGTGACTGGTAGCGGATTTTATTTCCACAACCTATAAGGAACAGTCACGGATTTCAACATCCATAATGGATAAAATTCAAATAAGCAAATGTATTAATACGTGGTGCACGATGTGACAGGTTTTTACCCATCGCAGTATATACAGAGTGTTACAAAAAGGTACGGCCAAACTTTCAGGAAACATTCCTCACACACAAAGAAAGAAAATATGTTATGTGGACATGTGTCCGGAAACGCTTAATTTCCATGTTAGAGCTCATTATAGTATTTACGGATGAGGCTTCATTCCAACATGATCAAATTGTAAATTTTCACAATCAACATGTGTGGGCTGACGAGAATCCGCACGCAATTGTCCAATCACGTCTTCAACACAGATTTTCTGTGAACGTTTTGGCAGGAATTGTTGGTGATGTCTTGATTGGGCCACCTACGCTCACTGGAGCACGTTATCATGATTTAATACGGGATACTCTACCTGTACCTTTTTGTAACACCCTGTATATTCCTTTAATTTACTACTTTACTATAAACAATATTTCTTGTGAGCTGTCCAGGCTCTAATACAAATAATTTCTTTGGTCAGCCAACTCTTGACAAAGTCACATAAAGTGGTCCGTTTGAGAACCAAAGACATGTCAAATTCACTCCACAGTACTGAATAGATTGCCCTGTGATTTATTAATGGTAATAGAAAATGCAAGTCTCATTGGAAACTGCAGTCTCTGGAAATTAAAAGCTATATCTGTCGGAAATAATGAGTATTCGTTGGATGTACACTGTTTCATTCTCTTCCTTTCCTTGTAGCTCTATAGAAGTCTATTGCTTTCATCTGCAGCCGTTTGCGCTTCAAAGTTCATAGTAGGTTCAAAGTTGTCAAGAGCAGTCAGCTTTCAGGAATTTCCTTAAGCTGACTGGAATACAGGAGTGCTTTAGTGGTAAATAAGCAAAATGTTTGTATAGCATAGGACTTAACTACGGGGTCACCAGTTCTTAAACTTATGAACTAGCTAATACTAAGGACGGCACAAATATCCATACCCGAGGGGGGATTCGAACCCCCGACCGTAGTGGCCGCGCAGAACGTGACTGGTACGCTGCAGACGGCTCGGCCACCGCGGCCGGCAGTAAATAAGCAAATGTATTAATACGTGGGGCATGAAATGACAGGTTTTCACCCATCGAAGTATGTATAATCTCATACTTATTGAAGTATGCGGAGCGATGACTGCATCCACGCGTGGAGTTCTTCATCTACATCTACGTGGTTACTCTGCAAATCACACTGTAGTGCCAGGCAGAGGGCTCATCGACCCACTTTCTTAATTTTTATCTACCATTCCATTCTCGGCCAACTGGCGGGCCACAGTGGATACACCGGTTGCCGTTAGATCACCGAAGTGAAGCACTGTTGGTCTTGGCTAGTATGTGGATGGGTAATCGCATGGGTCTGCCGTGCGCTGTCGGCAAGCGGGGTCATATCAATTGAGGAGCTTCTTGATTGAGGAGTAGCGGCTCCGGTCGCGAAAACCGACACGACGGCCAGGAGTGCGGGGCGCTGACTACGTCTCCTCCATACCGCATCAGGTGAAGCGTTTGGGCGTAGGATGACACGGCGGCCGGTCAGTATCCGTAGGGCTCTCCGGGCCTGTGTGGGACGAAGTTCGGTTTCAGTATTATTTCCATTCTCGAATAGCAAGCGGGAAGAAAGAACACCGAACTCGGTTCGAGCCTCTCATCTCTCTTATTTTGTTCTGATAATCACTTCTCTCTATGTAGGTAGGAGTCAAAATGTATTTTCGTATTCATCGTTCGAAGCAAATCGACGGAAACGAATGTCTTTATTCAGGAATTCAAAAATGTGGAGATCTCTTCGGGACAGGTCGGGGCTGTATAAAGGATGTGTGAAGGCTTCCCAGTGAAACTTCTGAAGCGTATTGTAAACGGCATCTTTCTGCTGCAGAATGATTCTCGCCCACATGTTCCGAAGGTTATTTCACCTTAAATGCAGAAGATTCGCTGCAAAATTCTTACACACTGTCTCACGAAGCGAGTTATTGATTTATTTTTATTTTTTATTTTTTAATTTTTTTAGCACCTAAGAAATTTGTTTGTAGCGTTGGCGAAGAGGGTACGCCTTGGCACAATTGTACAATTATGGTTCCATACAACATTTTTTCCATAAAGGCCCACAGAGCGAGAAATTTATTGACAGATGTGGCGATTACTTTTGACATAATAAACAGCTTACTTGCATTTTTTCACCTGTCTCGTTTCCATTTGACTATCCTTTATATACGTTATCATATCAGACGGTTCCTTTTCTTGATTTACTTGATATAATATGTTGACTAGCAATTAAATCCAGTACGAGCTGACACCCTTGTGTTTTTGTAGACACAAATTTTACGTTATAACAAAATTATATTTTGTTCGTAACATTTAACGTCAATTTTTCAAAACTCGACATCGGCCGATGTTTCTGCAGGATCACACCATGCCATTCTCAAGGCAATACTGCAGCGAGGAAACAATGTGCAACGATTTTTTATGTCATGTATTTCAAGTACAACACAGACGTTTGTATCGAGGTATTTTATTACTTGGACGTTATTTTGTTGAAAGTTAACACTGCCAAATCAATAATGCTACCATTATCTTCGCCACAGCACCAAAGACAAGACAATTCACTGCTGGAATAAAATAAAAGGAACCACACCCACGCTCACACTCTCAGCCACGTACAGACAGCAACGCAACACAACCTGCAAGATGGACAGATTAATGCCTTAGAAGTAGCTAAACGCCGTACGAAGCGGCAAAATTTCGTACTAGAAGCATGTTGTTCATCGACAAAAATGCAATTTTAAGGATTGATGCACAAAATACGGTATAAATAAACTTTTAATACGTTGTTGTCCAGGAACAACGCTGGGAATGAAAGGGTTCAGGAGTAACATCAGTTTTATCTCTTAATAATGAATGTTTGTATGTCCTCTATATATTTCTAAACCATTCATTTGATTGCAATGAAATTTTGGTGAACTGTTTACCGTACGCCCACGATGGTTCCTGATCCAAAAGAAAACAGCACGCCGGCCACGGTGGCCGAGGGGACTGAGGCGCTCCAGTCACGGTCTGCACGGCCACTACGGTCGGGGGTTCGAATCCCCCTCGAGCATGAATATTTGTGCCGTCCTTAGTCTTAGTTAGTTCATAAGTAGTTTGTAAGTCAACTACTGATGACCCCGTAGTTAAGTCCCATAAGCTATACAAACATTTGAACATTTGAAAACAGCATGACATAGCTGAGCTGATATGACGTCATAAATAATGAGAGGCCACTGGCTGATAATACCCAGATTTATGTGTCAATTATTGGAAAATAGGAGTAGTTACGGACCTGAAACAAAGTTTGCATGTAATTTCGGACGTTAATGAAGCTTTTTTAACTGACCCCCCCCCCTCCCCCACAAAACGATGAAGTCTACCGCTCACAACAGTTTCGCTGTAGATGCCGTAAACTGTCGCATCAGGTACGACCTTGTATCATATACAGTCAGCATTACAGATTTACATGTTACTATTTATGTCTGCAAGTCTCCCTTAATTCCAAAATTAAACAATCTGTTTTCTTAATCTCTATTTATATAAAAACGAAAGGACACTCACTCACTGACTAAACACGAAATCTCGAAAACTACTTCACCACTCAAACTGACATTTGGGAGGAATGTAATTTATTGATAGAAAAGGTCAGCTAAGAATGTATTTTGTAATAGGTACATGGTGGAGCATACTTCTTCTACAGACTCACTAACTCTACAGTTTCATTGCGATCTTCACAAAATTTTGCACGCTTGACTTTCAAAACAAGAGGAAGGTCACCTTCTACCTTATGTTACATACGGTGCATGGTACTTCGCAGCATAAAAATGGATCCCTAAATAGCTTGGTCACGCCATAACTTGAGAACGGCTCGACCGATTTCACAGATCCTTCCTTTGTTGTTTTAGTTATTCTCAGAACAAGGGTTGTATGAAATTAAACTGGAAAATTTGAGAACAACAAAGTGCTTTTTTCAATGTGACCCTGCGTTTCTATTGCATAGAAATCTATAGTTTTGTTCCGATATTGATGAAATTTTGCACACACTACCTTAAAAACAAGAGGAATGTCACTGTCTGTATAAAATTTCGTTCAGTGTAAGGTGGAGAGTACTTAACTTACGGAATTTTACAAAATGCATAGTTTTGCTCCGATCTTTATGAATTTTTGCACACATGACCTTTAACCCAAGAGGAATATCACGGAGTACACAAATGTTTGTATAGTACATGATATAGGGTATCTTGCAGAAAACTTTGCCGAGAGAGGGAAAGTTGGAAACGAACAGAGAGATAGGAGAGGAAGAGGTGCATTCAGAGAGAGGGGAGAAGGGGATGTGGACTGCAAGAGTGTAGCATAAATAAACACCCGGGCAACGCCGGGTTTACAGCTAATATACTATATATTCTACATTTATAATTTTACATGTTTTGCTTTTCCTTACTAATTGCCCAAATACGGTATTTAATATATACGAGCGGGTATCCAAATGTGTTAGTTATCACCATGAAACAAAAAATACGATATTATGCAAGTTACTTCAAATGTTCAAATGTTTGTTAAGCTTAAGGGACTTAACTGCGGGGTCATCAGTTCCTAAACTTACAAACTACTTATGAACTACCTTATACTAAAGACGAAACAAATATCCATGCCCGAAGGGGGATTCGAACCCCTGACCGTAGCGGCCGTGCACACTGTGACTGGCGCGCCGCAGACCGCTCGGCCACTGCGGCCGGCGCAAGTTATTTATTAAGGAGGGGAAGGAAGGAGGATTAGGAAGGAAAGGCTTGATATTAGCTGCATTGGGGCATTGAATTGATACGTTTGCGACAAGTGAAAATGCGAGCCAGGCCTAAAATCGAACGTGGGTCTCCCGCTTCGGGCCAGCGATTACCATAACCATTTGGCTACCCGCGATCGCCTCCCGTCCCTCTCAAACTTCCACAAGTTGCACGATACGGCTGTAGCGCCCCCATCGTCCATGCCCTCTTACACTCGCCATTACGGATTCCCGTGCGAGGTCGAAAGTATGACCACATATGCGGAGAAATAAGTGAACAAAACGCCATCTTCGCATGTAAATACGTATTATAGATTGGTGTGGTGTCTGTTACTTCGGACATATACGAAAGAACAGACACCACACCAATCTATAGCCGGCCGCCGTGGCCGAGAGGACTGCGGCGCGCCAGTCACGGTCTGCACGGCCCCTACGGTCGGGGGTTCGAATCCCCCCTCGGGCATGGATATTTGTGCCGTCCTAGTTCGTAAGTAGTTTGTAAGTTTAGGGACTAATGACCCCGTAGTTAAGTCCCATAAGCTCTACACACATTTGATATTTTTTAACCAATCTATAATAATAATATTATGCACCACTTTTAGTCGTCAAATTTAGTTCTTCTCCACATAGTCTTCCTACAGAGTCCCACATTTTTGCTAGAGATTCTTCACCTGTTTCAAGTACTCTTTGCAGAAGTCCTCCACGTTTCTGGAAAACCATTGTTCCACTTGGAAAATGACATCCTCTGTTTCGTCGAATCACCGACTACGAAGTGGTTCCTTCACCATTGAAAAGAGGAAGAAGTCGCTTGCCGCAAGATCTGGCGAATAAGTTTCATAACCTTACCGGTGGGTGACAAAAACGAATTCTCAGTCGGTATGGAAGCGTGCATAGTAGGCCAAGAGACGGACGCCTTTGCTGATCATGCAACAACGTTTTTGTTTGAATGCATCACGCAGATTCTCCAGAGGTTTGTATTAGTAATTACTCTTGCGTATCTCGTATTTCTGGTGGTAATCGGTTAAGATTACCTAGTGGCTATACCCGAAAAAAATAAGTAAAAAAGAAAAATCAGACCACCTTTCCGGGAGATTTCTAGACCTATGCGTCCTTGGGGAGAGGAGGAGGGGGCAGAATGGATTCCACTCATTGCTCATTTATTTGGTCTCTGGATCATAGAGGCATACTCAGCACTTGTCGAAATAGTCTTCATTTCGCTCAAATTCCAGTCGTGTCGAGTTTGCTGTTGAAGAGGTGTCAACACGCCAGGTACCCATCGTGGCGACACCTTATTCATGTGCATTTCCTTATGAATAATCCTCCAACCACTTTCTTACTTAGTCCATTGTTCACCTTCACTTTCCATGGTCGATCTTCTGTCATCGAGAATAGCGGCCTCCACTTTCTTCTCCATGGCAAGATCATCCTTGATTGAGGGTCCACTCGCCGGCCGCGGTGGCCGAGGGGACTGAGGCGCTCCAGTCACGGTCTGCACGGCCACTACGGTCGGGGGTTCGAATCCCCCCTCGGGCATGGATATTTGTGCCGTCCTAGTTCGTAAGTAGTTCATAAGTAGTTTGTAAGTTTAGGGACTGATGACCCAGTAGTTAAGTCCCATAAGCTTAACAAACATTTGAACATTTTTTTTTAATATCCTCTCGTATATGACTGCATGCCAGTGATGTATCTAGATCAGTGGTTACAAATCTTTTTTGTAGTGCGACGCAATCACTCTCTTTCTCTCTCTCTCTCTCTCTCTCTCTCTCTCTCTCTCTCTCTCTCACACACACACACACACACACATACATACACACAAGTCCGAGTGAGAACTCGAACCTCCGACAGTGATCAAGAGCTCGCTCCGCAGCGAGGCGCCTTAGAACGCTGCATAACTAATTTGAAAAACGTATTTTTTTAGGATGTCCGGATACTTCTGAATACATAGTGTACCTTCCTGATCCGAAAAGCGGCGCATGAAACCGCGCGTCTAACCGGACGGATGCTTTAGAAATGTATAGGAGAATGTTATTATTCCATTTTCGAATAACTTTCTACATTATCAAGAGAAATACGAGAAACCATAGCCACAATGCACCAAAGGTGACGATTGTGGGGATGCCCACTTCTGTAATTTCTATTAATGGAAAATTGAGAGTATTTTTAATTAGATGTTTTTAAGGTAATGTTTTCCTGGAACCTTGAAAATTCTTCCGATATCACTCTACGTTCACGAGAATCAGATATCCAAAGTTACCGTAGAAATCCGTTTGGCTACTACAGATATTCAGTGTGCATTCCGCGCTGATCACGCCTTTGTTGTCGTTTTAGTTATCGCACATGCTGAGGGTCAGCAATCCGGTCGTTACCAAATACTTATCATCCGTTTTAAGAAAACAACTCAGCGAAAAAAATTTATTTTTGCACATCTTACAGTTTTATATCTTCACTCAATGAAGGACAGAATATACATTCGTCATTCGCCACAGTTACTGTGCAGCATCACATTAAGTAATGTAATTCCGAAATATTAGTTTGCAGCGTTAAAAAAACACTGCTAAGAAAAAAACCGACAGCATCGGTACATCTGGAAAGACGATGTCGATTTTGATCCTATGATGACAGCTACCACCTGAAGATGATCATCTGTAATTAATAGGCTACATATACTTGATTACAAATAAAAACTAAGTACTAATTATATATTGATATATACAGTCATGATTTTCACACATCTCATGTCATTGTTGTCCATAGCAGGTTCATATCTCTCTACAGTGTTCGGCACACTCCACTGCATCGTCGTTGGTCAACCACAGGTCTTGGGAAGTGCATGGGGCAGGTAAGGATGAACAGCTCGGCAGGTGTGTCATTGTTTGTTTTTCTCCATATTGGCAGAGCTCGTCTTCTGCGTATCCCCACTTCAACAAATTATCCTTTGGTCTTCCCATTCGACACCTAAGTCTATTTAGGCTCTTCCAGACTCTCCATTCCAGTTGAGATCCAACCGGAAGTTTTTCTTTAATGTTCCAACATTGCAAGCTGCATTTTTCCAATTTCTGTGTCCACATCAATTCCCTGGTTGTAGATTGACTTTCATTTAGTGGATATTCAAATTTAATTAAATCTTTCCTCGATTTTCAAAAATGTTCAAATGTTTGTTAAGCTTAAGGGACTTAACTATGGGGGTCATCAGTCCCTAAACTTACAAACTACGTATCAACTACCTAATACTAAGGACGGCACAAATATCCATGCCCGAGGGGGGATTCGAACCCCCGACCGTAGTGGCCGTGCAGACCGTGACTGACGCGCCTCAGTCTCCTCGGCCACCGCGGCCGGCTCCTCGATTTTAATCTTGCCACCACTGACTACTATCCGAACAGGGGCTGTATTCTATCCCCGTACTATCTGCTTCTTTCAGCCATCGCCAACGTTTGCCGTCTGATCGGTGGGGGAGCTATTCGAGAACACATATAAAGGAGATCACGGTTTGTAGGCTTCAGGCATCCCGTACTTAATCGACATGAATCGTTCGGTGTTGCATCTAGCTTGGGGGCGTGCGTCTAGATTTCAATGTCGTCGGCCAACAGATAGCATAGTGGCGTAGCTGCCAGGGAATGTTTACAGCCATAAGGCTCAATGTGATATCAACGGGGGAAGGAAACAGGTGCCATACCATGGTGACGCCCTTGAGCTTCCTACAGCCAACTGAGCGAGTTTGAATGGGCCAGATTGTGGCATTCCGAGTGGCGGGAGAAAAGACAGACTACTTGGACGTGTTGCGTCAGTTGAGCATCCATGATCGTCGAAATGGTCACGTGAACGTTCTCACACCCGTAGACGAGGTTTTTGACGGACACGGAGCACAGACCTCCTCCAAGAGCGTCGTAATTTGAGGGCAGCACTACAAATAAGAGGGTTTATGACCACAGAAGTGCCAACACGACCTGTTGCCAACCGGTTACTAGCAATGAGACTACAGTAGGGCCTGCCGCGGTGGCCAAGGGGACAGGCGCTCCAGTCACGGTCTGCACGGCCACTACGGTCGGGGGTTCGAATCCTCCCTCGGGCATGGATATTTGTGCCGTCCTTAGTCTTAGCTAGTTCGTAAGTAGTTTGTAAGCTTAGGGACTGATGACCCCGTAGTTAAGTCCCCTAAGTTCTACAAAAAAAAAAAAAAAAAAAAAAAAAAAACTACAGTAGGGTGACCAGACGTCCCGTATTTTACGGGATCGTCCCTTATTTGGCCTACGTATGCCGTTCTCCCTACTAAGCACATGTGGGTCGTATGTTGGCCGGCCGCAGTGGCCGAGCGGTCTGCGGCGTGCAAGTCACGGTCTGCACGGCCGCTGCGGTCGGGGGTTCGAACCGCCCTCGGGCATGGATGTTTGTGCCGTCTTTAGTGTAAGCTGGTTCATGATGATCCCGTAGTTAAGTCCCATAACTTCTACAAACTTTAGAACATTAGACGTATTTTGTCCCGTTTTTGTTAACCGTCCCGTATTTTTGAAACGTTACGTTTTCAAGTATCATAAACCACAATAAAACGGAGAACTCGATGTGTTATTTTAGCCAAAGGATAAAGAAAAGTCACTTTTTGATTAAAGCAAAGTGTACGAAGAACGATTTATAAAGTTTTTTGTTTGGTACTAAGCAATGCTTTTACATATCGAGGAGTTGAGCATTGGTTACTGCATCAGGGCATATAAGTTACAGCTGTCGTTTTAAACCATCAAGAGTCATTACTTGTGGTACTTTTTCACATGGATACCAAAAGGAAAGTGTTTCCAATGACAGAATTAAGGCATTTACGAAATTACAACAGCAAAGCGAAAAATTATTTTCACGGTGAATAAAAAGTAGCATACCTTTTTAGTCACCAGTGGAGATCGGTTTCACGTTGTGCAACACACTTGTCGTAGCTCTTTAGAACAAAACTTCGTCATAAACTGTGTTCTCTCTTGTTCCCTTAAGTCAATGGAGAGCACTAAATGAACAATGTTAAAATGTTTTGTGAAGCGGAAAAGCAGGAGTTTAGAAATACTGTCATGGTGGAAAATATGTTTCAATTTATTTTATGTCGTGATATCTACTATGTATTAATAATACTAATAATAAAGTTTGTAGAGCTTATGGGATCATCAGTCCCTAAACTTATGAACTAGCTTATATAAAAGACAGCACAAACATCCATGCCCGAGGGGGCATTCGAACCCCCGACCGCAGCGGCCGTACAGACCGTGACTGGCACGCCGCAGACCGCTCGGCCGCTGCGGCCGGCTACTATGTTTTATCTGACGCCTTTGCTTTCTAGACTGATGACTACAAGAGATTTAATTATAACTAAGAATCATGTTTAGGATACTTCATACGTTAATTTTCGTACTGTATTTCGTATTATCATACTCCTCAATTACATGCATTCTTCTGAATAGTATAGTTGATAGAGTGAGAAATGTGTAACCTATGTATAAAATAATTGCTGTCAGCCCTAATGAAAGATGACTATATAAATTGACATATTGTGTTTGCATGTGACAACAATAAAATATGTATATCATTAGTAATGGAACATGTTTTACTCTTTTTTTAAGTGTAAGTCTAACAAAATACGTATGGTGAAGAATGTAGCCCAAGTATGGACCAAATATTTCATCTCAGTTTTATTTTACTGGTACAGTACCGGTATTTATGAAAAGTTGCATAAAATATTGATTCATTTCAACTTCTAATTTGTGTCCCATCTTTTGATTTTGGAAATCTGGTTACCCTAGACTACAGGCACGCATTCCTTCAACCTGTTTTCCACACACAACGGCATTGACGTGCATGGCTCCACTGATGCTGTCGGAAGATCACTTGGAAGATGGAATGGCTGGCCGTGGTCTTCAACGATGAAAACAGATTCTCCCTGCACGCAAGCTGATTGCTGTCTGCGTGTATGACGTACAGCTGACGAGCGCTGTCTCGTAGAGTGCATTCGTCGAAAGCCGATATTACACGAGAAACCTAACGTTCGCGAGTTAGGTCTAGACGGCCTGCCACCTAGCGGCAGAACTGCTGAAGCTACGCTTTTAGCAGACAGTTTATCCGCCGTGGGGAAATAGCAAGCCCCTACAATCCCGACCGCGAACAGGGGGCAAATTTAAGAACACCTCGGCAGCCAATATGGTGGCAAACTTCTGTGCGAACTTTAAAGTGCTTAGGACTCTTTTGATTAGAGGGTGTATTCATTCGAGTGAAGTCGCAAAAACGATGTCTAATTTAAATATATAACTACAAAACAGCTCCACACTCTTTGAATATATAGAAACTATTGGCTGTGTGTAAATTTATTACACATACAGCGTAGAAATCAGCCAACAGTCCTATATTGTCCTGACTAACATCCTGTTAAGTAAGACTAACTACCTCTGAACACAACTAGTAGGGCTACTTGTGTTCTTGACAAATATAAATGGCAAGTCAGTATTCTTTCATTTTATTCCTTTCTTAACTTGATTTATGCAGTTAAACGCTGAGCAGCTCTTCAACATCATGTTTCATGTATACTGCAATAGTCAAACAGTACAGACATGACTACCAACTGAGTATATATACGGCAGTGGCTATATCATACACAATTTATCTCCTAATAACAATCGTATTTATCTGACGCTTGCCACTATAATGTCGGTCGGCCGAAGGTTCAAATTTTCCTGCCGTTAGGCAGTGGCGGGAGGGGGGGCGGCGGAGGGTGCGGACCGCCTCCGTCCTCTCGTCTTGGGGGGTCTCCAAATACCTTGGAACACAGAGTAACATATACAGAGAAGCAGCCACCCCTAAACCACTGTCCTACGCTCCCCTCGTAGTTCCGTAAGATGCTAGCAGGTGTCAGGCGGTTCGCTGGCTTAGGGTGCCTCTCGCACGTCAGAGGGTAGCGTGGAGGGGAGGCTGAGGGGAGAGCTCGTGCCGCCTCCACGAGGCCACGGCTGTGTCCGGTGTGCAGGCCAGGCGTTTGAGGGGAGGTGGTGGTGGGGACAGCTGCTACCTGCCGCCTGCTCTGGCCAGTTTAAAGGGCTGCTTCTGACCGCAGCGCCATCATGGGACATCTTACGGAACTACTGGAAACCCTCCCTCCCCACACCCCGGAGCGTAGGACCGGGCCCTTTTGGAAGTAGTTTTTTGTCCTTTTTTTTGCGGGGGGCGAGGGGGGGCGCCCTTGGCCTCTCGTTCTGGGGCCTCCAAATCTCGGGAGGTATTTTCCAAGATTGTCCTGTTCCCCTCGTCCTGGGGGGCCTCAAAATCTCAAAAGGGACTTTTTTTATAGTTATACATGTATTTCCGAGTGGTCGGGGGGCCTCATTTTGTTCTGTCACCACCCCAGCCATCCCACAGCCTTAGTCCGCCACTGCCGTTAGAGAGTCTAGTCTTTGGGAAATAGGAACGGTTGCAATCTGTCATGGATGCGCGCATGCACAGTAGAGGTGGTGTATCCGTGCATGTGCAGAAGCTCTTTCCAGCAGGCTTTCTGCTACTTTCTTCAGCAGAGTGCAGATGACACGTGTGTTCTACTACCCTTTGGATACGAGCAATAGAACAGTTCAGTGAGGCGGCCACTGTCACGACAAATGGTTCAGAAATAACTACGTCTTCCACATCTACAATACTGTGTACTGTAAATACAGATAAATAATATATGTGTACCAACATGGTGTAAAATACAGTTTAGTTTATAATTCTGTATAGGGCTAAACATAACGTATTTCATACTTGGTACACAAGGGTAACGTAATAATAATAATAATAATAATAATTTGTACCAGCTTGATATAAAACTATTTGGATCATTTGTATAATAAAGAAATTCCAAGCTAACTGCACAAGAGAAACTTAAATATAATCAGATATTCACTATAGGGCGAACATTTGAATTAAAATGTATGCCAAGGCTGTGATACAATATGAGACTATAAACTTCCTCAGGAACTAAATGTTAATTGACGTAAATTAACTAATCTGGTTGAAGCACCTTGATGTGAAACGACCTATGTAGTTCAATAACGAAATTCTAAGCTAGCAACACAAGAGAAACGTAAACATAAATATGTGTTTGTATCAATAAGACATCAAAGAACAGTTTAGTTCACAACTTCCTGTAATGGTAAAGTAATTTCATGCTACCTAGACAAGAGAACAATAATATCTAGACACACGAACCTAGACTTCTCAAAAGATTAATAGGGGCAGATAAAAGGTTGACAAAGAGATAAACTATCCCTCGCAATGAATAAACATGTAAATAAGCCCGCACTTTCTTACACTTTGTGGCGCTTGTGCGGACTTGTACACGTTAGGTCTGTCGTGTAAATAGGATGGACGAAAACCTTGGCGGTTCGAGACTTATACGCTTGGGGCGCTGGTGACGTCTTGTGTACGACATGTGTCGCGTAATACCGGATGAAGACACACTGCCCTATCCCAGGCATTATGATCTGGAGTGCTATAAGTTGCAACTCTCGTTCGATTTGGTATTTGTGGAGGGAACGCAGACCGGCTCTTGGTGCATGCAAAATGTTTTAAGGCCCATTATTTTGGAATTATTACAACAGGAAGGTGATGTGTTTTTCCAACAGGATAACGGTCGCCCACATACTGCGCATGAAACTCAACGTGCTCTGACAAGATATACAGCAACATCTCTAGCTAGCATGATCTCCGGACATTTCTCCACTCGAGCATATGTGGGATATGATGGGACGACAACTGATAGGTGCGACTCGTCAACCGAGAACGCATGCAGAATTACGTAAACAGATCACGCAGGCGTGGAACAATGCATCTCAAGACATTATTCGCAATTCTGTATGAGCTAATGGATGCCATAATCAGTGCCTTTACTGCCTCCTGCGAATACTACACCACGTACCATTATGCGTGTTTCAGCATTGATGGACACCTGGTATGGCAGTTCAAATGTTCAAATGTTTGTAGAGTCTATGGGACTTAACTTCGGGGTCATCAGTCCGGTACGTTAGTACCGCTTGAGCTATTGACCTGTAAATGTAATATTTTCATGAACTCCATATGCACTGATTCAAAAATAAATCTTGAGTGAACTGGAAAACTCTAACAAGGGACACCTTTGACCTCGAACGATCGGAACCGCACGAGTCCATGCTTAAGATTATAAGCAATCATAAACAAAACAGTGGTGTGCGTCATTTCCATGCAAAGCGCTGCACTTGTCCGCTAGCGCCACTAGATGGTGGCGTACTGTAGCTGCACTAACGAGTGCTCCAGTGGTATAGCTGCAGTACCTATTTATCTCTTGTAGTGTCCGCAAGATTCAGATTCTGGAGATTCAGACGTATGCCATTCTCTGCTAGCCTATCATTCCAAACTTGGGTTTGATCTTGAAGTTCCTTACAGGTTTTCTGTGTCAATAACACGTCATCTGGACGCTTCTCTATGCCGACGACGTGTTACGGACACAGAAAACCCTTAAGGAACTTCAAGATCAAACCCAAGTTTGGAATGATAGGCTAGCATAAAATGGTATACGTCTGAATCTCCAGAAGACGACCAATTTGGAAATCGGTTCTCAAAACAGCGGAACTATCAGCATCGACGGCCAGATTCAGACGTATGCCATTCTCTGCTAGCCTATCATTCCAAACTTGGGTTTGATCTTGAAGTTCCTTACGGTTTTTTTGTGTCAGTAAGACGTCGTCGGCATAGAGAAGCGTCCAGACGACGTGTTGCTGACACAGAAAACCTGTAAGGAAATTTTCACTGTTGCAGATCGTTTGTCCATCTTACAGGAGCAGCAGACGTCGAGAAATTTCGCGATTTGCGAAGCATATAGAAGATAAATTTATCTCTGCTGCGCATCACCGCCAACGTCTGTTCCCTTGGAACATACATAATAATAAACATTTATAAATTAGTAGTGCATTCGGTAGCCCTCTACGGGATAGAATGCCGACCTTTGCCGAGAAAACTGGGTCAGGCTCTACGCACAATCGAGATGAAAAAGCCTCGATGGTCCCTTGGATTGACTCGCTACGACCAAGCAACAAATAACTATGTCCGCGAAAGGCTTGGTGTAGAAGGCAAGAGAGGCTCGTCTTCGGTGGTACGGCCACGTCATGAGGAAAGAGTGCGATTCTGTGGCTAAAACAGCAATCCAATTCAATCCAGGAGGACGCCGAGCCCGTGGTAGAAGCTCAAGAGGTGGATGGACAACATCAAGGAGGACATGTGCGATGCGGATCACAGCCCTGAAGACGTCCACAACAGAGCTCTGTGGAGAAGACGTCGCAGAAGTGCAGACTCCAAGCAATGAGAAAATTCTAGGAAAGAAGAAGTATCCGCAAGCGAGTTACTGTGTAAACTGTATACATTGCAGTGATATGAAGAGAATTAAACCTAAGCATGTGGTCCAAATATTAGGGACAAAGTTGTGACGTGCTGATTATGGAAATTACATCGAGGCCGAGGATATGGAGTTCGCGGATGTTTTATATGACGTAATAATTCAGGAATATAATGGCGACGACACAGAAATATACGACGTTACGCTGAATAGATATACGGAATTTAAAGGACAGGAGGAACCGGAACCTGAAGGTGGCTCTTCAAACAGTACACGTCATTGATATCCAGAGCAACAGGAACAGTCAAGCCACAGTGAGTAAGAACCCTCGCCACCCAAAAAGATTAGGTCCAGTGTATTGAAAAATATTGAGAACATTTTTGATGACTATTACAATCGTGGCTTCAATTCCTATAGCAAACTAATGAAGCGCTGTAAGTACATCAAAAGTAAATGATATTGCACATTAATTCTACATTCTGAGTCTTGGAAACAGACTTTCGTAATTACAAACTATAGAAGAGTATGTAATTTGATGCTGCAAGGAGGTATGGACCTACAGTTCACTATTGGCATCAGCAGAAGGAGCTAAATTGGGTGGCTTGGTCAATTTCAAAACGTCCATGTCCTATATCGATCATCTCAACGCTGAATATGATATTTCATCCAGACAAATGTTTGTATAGCTTATGGGACTTAGCTATGGGGTCATCAGTCCCTAAACTTACAAACTACTTATGAACTAGCTAACACTAAGGACGGCACAAATATCCATGCCCGAGGGGGGGGGGATTCGAACACCCGACCGTAGTGGCCGTGCAGACCGTGACTGGCGCGCCGCAGTCCCCTCGGCCACCGCGGCCGGCTCATCCAGACATATTACTACATTCGTCACACGTAAGGATATAGCAGACAATACCATTGTACGTCAGAAGGCACAACAATTTGTGGGGGAAGTGAACATGATTATAACAGAGGAGGATGTGGAGAAAGGTAATGTTCGGAGCAGTGAACAGAGTCAGTTCCAGTATGAAATGTCTTGAGCATTATCACTGTCCTACAAGGAGAGAAAACTACAGGTAGTGTGTTGCAGTCTGTACATAGCTCCACCCACAGCTTCACAAGTGATGTGGTTTTATCAATGGCAGGCAGACTAGAAAATAAGTTGTAAAGCAGTGTTCAAGAGAAACAAGGCGCTTTCGGTTCAAATGTTTAAAAGAAACTTGAAACAACCTGTCCACGAAACATTTATGTGAAGCCAAGAAAAGTGAAACAAGACTACAGAACAGATAAAACGATTTCTAACGTCGGTCTTTGCCGAACATGTAATAAATGAAAAGAGCCTATTGTTGTGTGATTCATGGGCGGGTCACACAGATCGTACCCTTCTAGATGCAAGTTTTCCAAATAAAGATATTACTCTGATGATCTTGACACCGACAACAACAAAATATTGCCAAATCTTGAGGTTTACTTTTTTCGGCAATATAAACTCTATATCAGGTGAATTACTGATTTTGTAAGACTACAAGGTGCCGAACCACAAGATCGTTATTTCATCAAGAAACGGCACTCTGTGATTTACAATCACTTTTCTGCACCTATGTGTAAGCCCATGTTGCAATAGGCTTGGCGAAAGCCAGGATATGACATTGACCTGCTAACATCATCATTTGAAAATGAAATTAGTGTGGCTTTTGATACTGGACTGCGTGAATGCGGAAGTGATTTGGAATGTGATAACGTAGCCTCAGTGAGGAGTGCACATAGTTTTTTCCACTGTGATTTAGCACTTCATCGAAATCCCGCATCTGCAATTTGAGTACTAATGCAAGCACGTTTAGGTTTATGGTACTGGTGTATATGTGTGTTTTGGGATATTAAAATAGTTTAAGCTACTAATTAAATATGTAAAGATACACTGACGCCATTAAATTACACATAATTTCCTTCCCATGGTATTGATATCTTTTTACTTTGTGTCTCTCTGTTAAAATGTTACTTGAGGTACAAATACAACGCAACGCTTTGCATGGACATGACGCACACCACTATCCTGTTTTTAATTGCCTGTTATTCCAAGCATGGTTTCGTGCGATGCCGAGTGTTCGTGGTCAAAGGTTCCGGCAGTGTAGTTGGCAGCTTATGAGTTAAAATGACTTGTTTCAACGTTTAGTACCCTTCTTCCCGCCGAGCAATGGGGTGAATGGTCGGGAGACAACCGCGGTGGAGTAGTCGAGCGGTCTAAGGTGCCTCGCTGCGGATCGCGCGGTTGCTCGCCGTCGGAGGTTCGAGCCCTCCTTAGGACATTGGTGTGTGTGTGTGTGTGTGTGTGTGTGTGTGTGTGTGTGTGTGTGTGTGTCTTGTCCCTAGGTTAGTTTACCTAGGTAGTAGTAGTAGTAGTTTGTAAGCTACGGATTAATGACCACGCAGTTTGGTCCGATAGATTTACAAACATTAGAACATTTGAATGGTAGTGAGACACTACAGTAGGCTGAGGTTGGCCCGAAGCCGGAAATGCGGGTACTAGTCGCGTCGAGCATAAATTTTCAACCACAACCTCTGACTGTATTTCATTCGATACCTAGAACAAATCAAGATGTCTGGATGTTAATATTTAGTTTTTCAATACGAGTTTTTCGTACAGTGAAAATGGAAGTCTTATTATAAGCCACGAGACAAATAAATCTAAGAGATCCACGAGAATGAACCTTGTATCCGTTGTGGATGTAACACACAGTGACTGTGATAAATAATGGTCTTCAGAAATAACTGCAACAAGCCACCTAATCTCTATTCCAAAAAGATACTTAACTCTATTCACTGTTTTCCTGATAGTGATGGGTGTTGCTACACTGTCGTAATGAGACTTTTCACAAGCTGCTCGTTAGTACTCACACGTACGACCTCTGTCAGGACTACAGTTTATTTTCCTGTCTCATCTCCGGCGCTATTATCAAATTTTTGCATCTAATGCACTCATGACTGCTCGATTTTTTGTTTATGGCACGTGAGTCAGATGTTGCTCAATGTGAAAGGATGCCTAGCTGTATCCTTAACGGCCCGTAAGCTTGTAGTTTCAGAGGCGGAAAGCTAGGGACCACAGTGCAGGAGAGCACAGTACTTTAGTGGCCCACAGACAATAAAATAAAATACTTTGATATTTTTATTTAGATCAAAAATTAAAATTACTACAAATATAAATCCACAAATGTGTATAAGATGAATAGTCAGGTCAAATGGACAGATGAAATGGTTCATAGAATCGGTCAACGGTAAGTTGAGTTTAGCACAAATGTCTTGTAAACACCGCTTGTCCATTTAATTTGCAGCAAATCCCCCGGTCGTCAAAATACAGCGTGGCAATGTTGTTGCAAAACAATGATAAGAATGAAAATATAGGAAAATATATTTAGGTAGAAAATAATTGTTTCCTACTGTGGAGTAGACGTGATATATTATTATGCAAATTTTTTCTAAGAATTTAGCTCTTGTCACACGTTTATTCCACAACAATCAGCCTTTGAGATTTTTTTTTTTTTTTTTTTTTTTTTTTTTCATAGTAACGACCAGTCAACGGCTAACGAAGTCAGAGAAAATTTTTCTTCGCAGGAATTTAATAATAGGTGTATGGTTGTATGGTGTGATATAATATTTTACAAACCTCACTTGAACAGTGTTCTGGTACACTCTCTCCATCCCACCTGGTGTCTCTTCAATGTCTTGTGCAGCAACTAGAACTCGTGCCAGCAGATCTTCCTCTGTCTGAACAGGTGTCTCATAAATTAGGCTCTTCATACGGGCCGGCCGCGGTGGCCGAGGTGACTGAGGCGCTCCAGTCACGGTCAGCACGGCCACTACGGTCGGGGGTTCGAATCCCCCCTCGGGCATGGATATTTGTGCCGTCCTAGTTCGTAAGTAGTTCATAAGTAGTTTGTAAGTTTAGGGACTGATGACCCCGTAGTTACGTCCCATAAGCTTAACAAACATTTGAACATCTTCATACGGCCCCACAAGAAGTAGTCCATAGGGATTAAATCCGCGGTTGGACCACCACGGTCTATCCATCTTTCACCAAATCGTCTGTTGAGATGTCTCCAGGCAACCAGTGAAAAGTGAGGTGGTGCACCATCACGCTGAAACCATATTTACTGACGGACATTCAATGGCACATCTTCCAAGAACGGGTCCAATACGAGTCGCAGGAAAAATAAGTATCCTTTGTTGCATACCAGGACAGGAAACTCTGAGACATTCTCTATCCCTAAGCACACATTGAGGAGATACGCATCTGAATTGAAACTGACGTACAATGGGAACGATACGTTTCCGGACACGTGTTCCTATTCAAAATGTTATGTACTCACTACCCTCTACAAGACCTAGAAGTTTGTAACGAGAATTTCCGACCACCCTGTATATCTTTTTTGGAAGTCAATAAATATTCTTTATTGTAATATAATAAAATATTTATTAAAAAATCACAAAATCAAAACTAGCTAACTGCATAAATTGGGTGCAAAAACAGCTAAGTCAATAATTAACCTACTATTTTAACGTACAAAACATAATCACAGATTTCAGCCGTTAATAGTGAGTAATAATTTTTTTAAGAAAAAAAAGTCCGTAACTTTAGTAGTTTGGATGGGACGAGTTTTCCGAAATTACCTCAGTTTCGCTTATCATGCAAGAGGCGTTTGCATCTGGGCTACTCATTTATAAAAAAAAAAAAAAAAAAAAACAGTATAACACTATAAAATTCTGTAGGAAAGACATTTTTATATATTGCACCAAATCTGCTTTGATTTGAAATACTGACTAGTTTCGGGCTTTGTCCATTTTCTTAAGCCACCTATTACAGAGAACAGAGTGTGTTTTACAGGAAGATACATTAATATGGCAATGCTATATATGTACTAGTAGTAATTACTTACATTCATATATATTTTTATTTGGATACTGCTTAGGTCACGCTGTTTGTTGTAATTACTTTGGTGTAATTTATTGAGCTTTTGATCCAAAGATGTTTTTGTTAGATATTCTTTGCTTAGTTTTTTTTGTGACAATATCGCTGGTTGTATGCAGTGTGACATAAACAGTATCATTACAAATATTCGTACAATAAATTTTATATTTAATTCCGAACTGTTTTAAGTGTAATAAATTGCTTGTGTGTACTATATTATAATATAGGGACAATATTGCAGTGCTACTATAATTTATCGCGTTTTGTTGCAGATTTGGAAGTATATTACGTTAGGATGGATTGTACTTTACATGCTGGTCAAGGTGTTACGGAAATTTTCGATGAATTTTTTATTGCGCATTTCTGTTTGTTCATTTAACATTTGTTAAATGGGTATTTAGTCATGTAGTCATGTGTGTATAGATTTGTAATTCTTCTAAAACGCCCATTAGTTGTCCTTTGCATACGATATGTAAAATTTTGAGATTTTATTCTCTACTTCCAGTCGAAATAGGTTTACAAACAGTAATTCAATGACAAGTAAACAAGCATTGTACTTACATTGTGTTGCGGATCGACTTCAGAACAACAACACACGTTTGCAGAGTGGCAACTGGCTGGCGTGATGTAGCAGCTGACGCACAACATGAGCTACTGTGTTCTGTGTGTACACGTTTTGGTATCACCTGGCGAGGACTGCAGGGCGCAGCGCGTCGATGGGCAGACTACAGGTTAAATGGGATGGTAGACTCGCGTGCTTGACTCATGCCGGCTGGCAGCGAGCAGCCCACTAGCAGCATACACGCACCCTCGCTTCCTCCGCTCCCGTCTCTGAACTGCCGTCATTCAGTTTACACACTGTATGCGTGTGCGCGTAATTCAAAATGAGACAAACGACTGAACGGCAACGTCACGTCAACTCACATCGCGGAAGGCGCCGCGAATTTAAGACAACGCGTAGCTAAGTGAATTTAAGGCGGCAAATTTGAAGAATGCAAGCGAACTAGGCGGCCGCGGTTTGCACCAGGAGGACGGGGGCGCCCAAGTATCAAGTTCTACATCTACATAAATACACTGCAAGCCACACTGAAGTGCATAGCAGAGGGTTCATCGAACCGTATTTATGATGTTTCTCTACGGTTCCATTTTCTAAAGCTTGCGGGAAAAAGCAACACCCAAATCTTTACGCTTTCGATCTGATTTCTCTTATTTTATTTTCATGATCATGTCTCCCTATGTAGGTGGGTGCTAACAAAATATGTTCGCATTCGAAAGAGAAAGTTGGTGAATGAAATTTCGCAAATAGATCTCGTTGCAACAAATAAAGCATTTCTTTCAACGATTTCACCCCAACTCGTGCATAATTTCTGTGACACTCTCTCTCCTATATCGCGATAGTAAAAAACGAGCGGCCCTTCTCTGAACTTTCTCTAAATCGTCTGTCAGTCCCAGATAGTGGGGATCCCACAATGCGCAGCAATACTCCAAATTAGGACGTACAAGTGTAGTGTAGGCAGTTTGTTTAGTAGAACTGTTGCATCTTCTAAGTGTTCTGCCAACGAAACATAGTCTTTGGTTCGCTTTCCCTACAATATTTGCTGTGTCTTCTTTCCAATTTAAGTTGTTTGTAATTGTTACTCCAAGGTGTTTAGTTCCATTGATGGCCTGTAGTTTTGACTGATTTATCGTGTAGATGAAGTTTAACGGGCTTCTTTTAGTGGTCATATGGATGACTTCTCACCTCTCATTATTAAGGGTTAATTGCCATTTTGCACCATGTAGATATCTAAATCATTTTACAGTTTTGCAATTGCTTTTGATCTTCTGGTGGCTTTACTAACCGAAAGGTGACAGCATCATCCGCGAACAACCTAAGAGAGCTACTCAGATTGTCTCCTATTTCGTTTTTAAACATAAGGATCAGTAGGGGGCCTATAACACTTTCCTGGGGAACGCCAGATGTCACTTCAGTTCTATTCGATGACTCTCCGTCAATTACAACGTACTGTGTCCTGTCTGACAGGAAATCACGAATCCAATCGCACAATTGTGACGGTATTCCATAAGCACGCAGTTTGATTAGAAGACACTTGTGAGGTACAGTGTCTAAAGCCTTCCGGAAATCTACAAATACGGAATCTGTTTGACATGCCTTGTCTATACCACTATACCACTATGCCTGCAAACCGTTTGAGTGGTGGAAGAGACTGTAACCCGAACGGGTTTGAAGAACTGCTACCTCCTGGAAGTCACACAGCTGGAGCCTTGTATTTTATAACCAAACTTGGTTATGTGGACATTTTTCGATTTTTTTTCGTTGACGATTTTGCTAACGTTTCCTGTATCAATTGCCGGCGGCGAAATAAGTTTTTCGAAGTTTAAACATATAAACACATACTTCTGATCAACTTTCAGCCAAGAAATGAAATGTGAACCCATTGAAAATATTGTCGCGTTTAAATGGAAACAGGCTTGACTTCGAAGGCAACTAAACACAGCACTTATACTGAAAGCACGTTTATTACGAACTCAACATACACGCAGCACTGACTGCCTCTCAGGCAGAGTGCTCTGCTACTTATACACAGACAGAATTTACCAGAAATTAGAAGAACAGTTAACATAGGAAACCAGTAGAATTTACAAGTGAACATAATAAAGATGTAGAACCTTCTGGAATTGTTAATTACAATGAAATAAGTTTTTTGGGGGTGGGCGGGATTGAACCGGCGACCTTGTGCACCGCAGTCCGTGACGCTAATCCGTGCGCCACGCTGGCAGTCGGTGTTCGACCTCTCTCGCGGCATTGTTCCCTCTCCTGGAGAAACAGCGACCCGCTGTTATGATCCCTGTGGAGCCAGCTGCAATGTCCTGGATCTTGACCGTGTCATGGGTCCTCTGTATGACAGTTCAAGAGAATCCTTCCCGTCTCCGCGATTATCGACGACAGACGTTCCTGTCGTGGCTTCATCAGGAACATTACCGTCCTTAAAGTCCTTGAACAAGAAGCCATTGTCGTCTACCTGCTCTTCAGGATCGTAGTAAGGCTTCATGCGCAAGACGTGAACAATGTCTCTTCGTTTTTGTCGTTTCGACGACGGCTCATAATCCTCAACTTCGTATGTGACGTCTGACAGGCGGCATAGGACACGATACGGACCAAAGTATCGCTTCAATAACTTTTCTGACAGTCCAACCTTCCGTACAGGGGTAAAAATCCATACCAGATCTCCTGGGCTGTACACAACAGGTCGGTGCTTGTCGTTATACCGCTTACGGTCCTTCTCCTGGGCGTCCAGTGTCCGTATGCGAGCCAGCTGTCTTGCTTCTTCGACTCTGGTGATGAGCTGTTTAACATTGTCATCCTGAGTGTCGTCTGGTTGGAACGGGAACAGCGTAGCCATTGTCGTCTCAGCTTCACGGCCATGGAGCAGGAAAAACGGAGTGAAGCCTGTGGCGTCTTGTCTTGCGGTATTGCAAGCAAATGTCACGACTGGCAGAATTGTATCCCAATCCTTCTGCTCAACATCGACGTACATCGACAGCATGTCGGCTAACGTCTTGTTAAAACGTTCCGTAAGACCATTTGTCTGAGAATTGTATGCAGTTGTCATTCTGTGGACAACGTTGCACCGTGACATTACCTCTGATACTAGTTTTGACTGGAATACTTTTCCACGATCAGATATCATGACACGTGGTGCTCCATGCTTCAAAATAATGTCTTCTACAAGGAATTTTGCGATCTCTGGAGCTTCTGCAGTCGGCACAGGTTTGATGACAGCGTAGCGTGTAAGGTAGTCAGTGCAGACTATTATCCAACGGTTACCGGTTGTCGACTTCGGGAACCTCCCTAAAAGATCGATCCCAACTCGGTGGAATGGAGCTGCTGCCGGCGGAATCGGTACGAGATGTCCTGGAGGTAATTGCGGCACATGCTTCCGTCGCTGGCACTCTTTACAGTGACTCACATAGTGCTTGACAGATCGGTAGAAACATTTCCAGTAATACCTGCGTCTGATTCTGTCTAGGGTCTTCACGAATCCCAGATGACCGGATATTGGAGCATCGTGGAAATATTTGAGAATAGCTGGCTGGAGATGAGCTGGAACAACAAGTAGCCATTTGGGGCCCAGTGGATCGTAGTTGCTCTTATACGATGTTCCGTTTATAAGTTGGAATTCTCCATTGGTCGGTTCTCCTTTCTCCAAGGCCTCTATCGTTTTTAATAGTGCTGGATCTTTCCTCTGTTCAGCTGTAACGTCATCTAATTCAGTGAGAGCTGAAATTTCATTAATGCTGTTGTGTTCCACTAATGGATTCCTCGAAAGGCAGTCGGCATCCTTGTGTTTGCGCCCGTTCTTGTTTGTATGTTCAAATGTTTGTATAGTCTATGGGACTTAACTACGGGGTCATCAGTCCCTAAACTTACGAACTACTTATGAACTACTTACGAACTAGGACGGCACAAATATCCATGCCCGAGGGGGGATTCGAACCCCCGACCGTAGTGGCTGTGCAGACCGTGACTGGAGCGCCTCAGTCTCCTCGGCCACCGCGGCCGGCGCCCGTTCTTGAATACCACTGTGACATCGTATTCTTGGAGTCCTAGTGCCCATATTGCTAGTCGACCTGATGGATCCTTCAAGCTAGTCAGCCAACACAAAGAATGGTGGTCTGTCACGACGGTGAATGGTTTGCCGAATAAATACGGCCGTAACTTGTTGATAGCCCAGATAACCGCGAGACATTCTTTCTCAGTTGTAGAGTAGTTTATCTCGGACTTTGAGAGTACTCTTGACGCATAGGTATCACTTTTTCAGCACCTTCCTGAACTTGTACAAGCACTGCACCAATCCCATAACCACTGGCGTCTGTGTGAAGTTCCGTTTCTGCATTCTCGTCGTACAAGGCAAGCACTGGTGCGGAAGTTAGAGCCTCCTTAAGTGCTCGGAAAGCTCTTTCTTTTGTCTCATCCCAGTAAAATTTGGCGTCTCCCTGCAGAAGTTCTTGTAATGGACGTGCCTTGTTACAAAATCCTTTTATGAAACGTCGGTAGTATGAGCACAGCCCGAGAAAACTTCTCACATCACGAATGTGCAGAGGAGTTGGAAATTCTGTGACTGCCCTTACTTTATCTCGATCAGGACGGACACCATCTCCGTTGACTAGGTGCCCCAGGATTTTTATCTCTTTGGCGACGAAGAGGCACTTCTTTGGATTGAGGCGGAGACCTGCAGCCTGAACACACTTCAACACAGTTGACAGGCGACTCATATGTTCTTCAAATGTTTTCGAGAAAACGACAATGTCATCTAAATAGCAGAGACACGTCGTCCACTTAAGGTGTCGAAGCAAGTTGGCCATCATGCGTTCGAATGTGGCTGGAGCATTACATAATCCAAATGGCATTACTTTAAATTCATAGAGGCCGTCAGGTGTAATAAAAGCCGTCTTCTCCCTGTCAGCTTCGTCAACCTCGATTTGCCAGTAACCTGTCTGCATGTCCATAGTTGAGAAGTATGTAGCTCCTTTCAAGCAGTCTAAGGTGTCGTCAATACGCGGCAATGGGTAGACATCTTTCTTTGTGATACTGTTCAGCCGCCGATAGTCGACACAAAGTCGCCACGGTCCATCCTTTTTCTTTACGAGGACCACCGGAGACGACCAAAGACTCTCCGAAGGTTGAATAATGTCATCTCGCAACATCTTCTCCACTTCCTCCCGAATTATCCGTCTTTCAGCTGGCGACACTTTATACGAACGCTGGCTAATTGGCTTCTGTCCTCCAGACGTCTGTTCTTCTGCGGGGCGTCATAGTTACCGGGGAAGTTGGCTGTGGTCGCATCGGCCGGTTCATGGGCTGCCGTATGGCGGCTGCAGCGTAAGGCCTAGCAGGGCGACGCCATTCTTCACGTCGGGTGCGATTGACGGGGCAGACAAGAGCTAATGTTTGAAATACCTCGTCCTCAGCGGCGTCGGCTCCCTCGTGACTTACAGGGCTCACATCCATGGCCATAATCGGATGCTCGCTCGGTCTAATAGTCCCGGCTGCCATGCACTGTTGTAATTCTTCTCTCACGATTTGTCGTATGAGAGAAGCGAAGTCATTCTGGTCTTCCACAACGGCCATAGGGACTACATTTGGGAGTCTGTCATACTTCTTGCGTCCAACCCTCCTTTGTTGCATCTCTTCAATACGCTGGCACCACTTGATGAACTCTTCTGTCGTAGCGACGTCTTTTATCAGAAGAGCTTGGTACATATCTTCTGCAATTCCCTTCATCAGGTGCGTGATTTTGTCCGCCTCAGTCATGTTCGGATTGACTATGTTACACAGAGCCAAAACATTCTGTATGTACGATTGTGTCGGCTCACCATGTCGTTGGGCCCGGTTCTTCAGTTGTTCTTCCGCCGAGCGGATTTGTCGCTGTGATGATCAGTTCACCAAAGGACTAGATAAACGATTTTTTCACCAAATTTCGCGAGAACGTATCTTATAAGATAGATTAAGGAAGGGGAAACCTACGTTTTTAGCATTTGTTGATCTATAGAAATCTTTTGACAATATTGACTGGAATACACTTTTCCACATTCTTAAGGTAGCAGGGTTAAAATATAGGGAGCGAAGAGTTATATTCAACTTGTACAAAAACCAGACAGCAATTATCAGAGTCGAAGTCATGAAAGGGTCACAGTGGTTGGAAAGGGAGTAAGACAGGTTTGTAGCGTTTCCCCAATGTTGCTCAATCTGTACATTGAGCAATGTGTTAAGGAATGCAAGGCTAAATTTGGAGAGGGAATTTAAGTCCAGGGAGAGGGAATAACAACCTTGCGGTTTGCTGACGACATTGTAATTCTGCAGCAAATGACCTGGAAGAGCATTAACAAGAGTAAAAGGAAAGTAATGGAATGTAGTGTCAGAAAATCAGGCGATCCTGAAGGAATTAGATTAGGTAATAAGACTATAAGAGTAGTAGATGAGTTTCGTTATTTGAGTAGCAAGATAAGTTCTGATGGCCGAAGTAAAAAAGATGTAAAATGCAGAATGGCTATGGGAAGGAAAGCGTTTCTAAAGAAGCGAAAGTTGTTAATATCTAATATTAATTTAAATGTTAGGAAGTCCTTTCTGAAAGTATTTGTGCCGGCCGCAGTGGCCGAGAGGACTGAGGCGCGCCAGTCATGGTCTGCACGGCCACTACGGTCGGGGGTTCGAATCCCCCCTCGGGCATGGATATTTATGCCGTCCTTAGTATTAGCTAGTTCATAAGTAGTTTGTAAGTTTAGGGACTAATGACCCCGTAGTTAAGTCCCATAAGCTATACAAACATTTGAACATTTGATTTTGAAAGTATTTGTCTGGAGTTTAGCATTGTATGGGACTGAAACGTGGACGATAAGATGTTCAGACAAAAATATGATAGAAGCTTTTGAAATTTGGCGCTACAGACGAATGATGAAAATTAGATGGGTAGATCACATAACTAATAATGAGGTGCTCAACAGAATTAGGGAGAAAAGGAGTTTCTGGCATATCCTGACTAAGGGAAGGGGTAGGTTGGTGGGACATGTTCTGAGACATCAAGGAATCATCAACTTAGCATTAGAAGGCAATGTGTAGGGTAAAAATCGTAGAGGGCGGCCGAGGGACGAATACAGTAAGAAGATTCAAAAGGATGTAGGTTGCCGTACGTATTTTGAGATGAAGAGGCTTGCGCGGGACAAGGTAGCGTGGAGAGCTGCAATAAGACTACAACAACAGCAACAACAACAAATGAAATGGTAGCAGATTAGCTGCTGAACGAGCCAGTAAAATCTCGTTTTAATTTTAAGAAATTTCAACAGTAAGTAACAAGTAAACAATAATTGTCATTCTATGTAATAATAATAACCTGTAAATATATGTTTGGTTTTAAGGTATTTTTTGTGTATCCCGTTGCCTTTTACCTGTTATCATCATAACATACATTTAGTATGAGTATGGGGAGAGGGGAGAGGCACCAAACTGTTTTCACTGGCTGCGCACGTCACTGACAGAAACAGAACGGGTGCAACCATAATAAGTGCTGTCGTATCATTTATGAATAAAAACTTAGCACAAAACTTTAGTCTTAAACTAAACGCTAAAAAGTAAAATGACATTTAATATCAGACTGAATGTTGTTAAGCCGATATTTTTGTTAAGCATTTCTTCCAGTACTGTTTGTTTATACCAGTTGGCTTATCAATAAACCGTAAAAGCTCTAGAAATAATCTCGGATGGAAAGCTACGTTGGGTAAAATTGTTGCAGCATGTCGAAGTCTTTCTTGCCTTTTCTACATGCAATAAAAAAAGTTTAGAAAATTATTTCCACCAAATATGAAACAGAAATTAGCGAATCTCTAGTCCTCCTAAGTGTTTATAACTGCGACGTAATTCTGCGCACCACACACAGTGGAAACTAGTCTCGAGCTAGCTATGAGGTGTCCAGTGATTGTGCAATGATTGCCTGATCATGGCAACCTGTACTATGCTCAGTTATGGTGAGTGCAATTGGTTAGGCGACTTCATTTTTACACGCTCTGTTTTGTTCGTCGGCTTCTTAGCCACTAGTATCCTCCATAATTCCATTCCAAAATGCAGTGCCAGATCGAATATGTCCAGTGTCTTGTCTGTACCGTAACAAAAAATCATCAAACCTTTTTCTATCTCCTTCATTTCAGCAACCGAATTAGGAACAAGCCACCCTGTAATTTGCGTCTCATACAAAACTACACTCAAGAGGAGATTAAAGCCTTATGCGTTATCGTCGCTTTATTAACGGCAAGACAAGTAGCAGAAGCAAAGTAAATCCTGACTCTAATAGTTCTACACACTTTAATACAGTAGGGCCGCGGTGGAGTAGCTGAGTGGTCTAAGGCACCTCGCTGCGGAGCGCGCGGTTGCTCGCCGTCGGAGGTTCGAGTCCTCCCTGGGGCATGGGTGTTTGTGTTTTTCCTTAGGTTAGTTTAACTTAGTTTACGTAGTTTGTAAGCCACGCAGTTTGGTCCGATAGAATTACAAACATTTGAACATTTGAATACAGTAGTCATAAGTGATGGCGGTTTTGTTGTTATGATATTTTTAAACACTGTAACAGATCTAGAACGGGGTCTCGCGATCCTTGGGTGCTGCCCTATTGACATCGCTCGTTGCAGCATAACAAACTCCGCACGGCTGGAAGATTTCTCTCAGGCTGTTAAGCGTCATGCATTATTTACAACACAAAGGTTAAAGGATCGCTTCAAAGTTCGAATGAAGAGAGATACAAGAATTTTCTCTATTCCTTATGCGTGTAGGAATGGCGTTATTGATTAACCTAACAGAATGTTTCGCAAGGTTGGAAGTACATTCCCTGGCCATAAGAGAGGAAGGTGACACGTTCTCGAACTGTTTGTGACTTTTCTTTATCTTGAGTGTTAATTTACTTTTTCTTCTATGAAGGCAAGCGATTCATCACCGAGATTTGTTTGATGTTTTTCTAGTGAGTAGATCACGTTCCTGAGAAGACTACAAAATATTCAGCGACAGCTGCTATTACATTTCCACATATTTCTGTTGTGAGATTCAGTCCGAAGACTAGTTTGTACAGTTCTCCACGCTAATCCTGCTTTGTGCAGGCCTTTTGCCGCGGCGGATTAACCATGCGCACTGGGGCGCCGCGCTGCGGTGCGTGCGGCCGTTCGCCGTCGGTGTTTCGAGTCCCCCCTCGGTCATTGGTGTTTGTGTTGTCCTTAGGTTAGTTTACCTTAGTTTAAGTAGTTTGTAAGCTACGGACTCAGCAGCTGAGTCCGATATATTTACAGGCATTTGAACATTTTTTTCAAGTATTTTCATCTCGATAATTTCTACACCGTACGTCAATTTGGACCTGATTAAGGAAGTGTGATAGGAGCGGTGTCATATTCTATCTATATAAATAATCTGATGGACTGAGGTGTTGAAGTTTGAAGTTCTTTCATACCTTCCAAGCTTGCTGACAATCACATTGCAACAGGAAAATATGCGAAACGTTTATTGGTTGATGTACAAGCAACTAGGCCACTAGTGTGTCGTGGGAGTGGACTCCAATACCACCCCAAACCATAATGACAGGCGTAGGTTCCGTGTGGCGATGCATAAGGGCCCGTTTACACTGAATTCCAAACATTGTTCACAATATTGTTCGTGACATAAAAATACACACTTGCGAATTGACCACACCAATAAACTGGCCTAGGAAAACAGGAATTTGTCCTGTAAATAGAAATGTGTTTCAAGAAAGTGATTACGTTACCTGTACAATTACAGACAGATACCAGAAATGTTGTCTAACACACCTGAAAAATTAACAACTGAAGATGAAGTCTCTTTTTCTTCTAACTTTCAGTTTCTCAGCCCTGAAATAGTTTTAGCTATTTCAAAGGTGGATAAAAAACCAAAAGAAAATCAGCTAACAGACGTAGATACCTGTTGTTTTAACTGAAACTCATTATAATATTGAACTATTTGAAGAAATTAAACGAAAAGAAGCCCCCAAAATTTCTTCTCCTAAACGAAAACTCTTCTCAAAGAAGTTTAATGTACCTTGGATACCAAAAAAGAACTTAATATATTTGATGTCATACATTCTATGAATATTAAATAATAACAGCTGCAGGATCAGAAGTGACGTCTGTTCTTTCGGAACAGACGCCACATGTATATATATAATATGCCGGTGACGGGCGATGATCCTATCGTTAGTGGGGAGGGGTGGGCAAGTTTGAAGCCCTTACTCTTGCGGGAATTAGTTAAACTACGAGTTTGAGTACTATGGGCAGGGCGAAGCTGAGAATTTGTATCTGACGGGAGGCGTGCTTAGGTAGTGCTTCCAGGTGCGGTGACCACTGTGTCCCCAGTGGTGTAGGGGTCAGCGCAACTATCTAGAAAGCAGGAGACCCGGGTTCGAATCCCGGCTGGGTACACATTTTCAGCTTTCCCCAATCGCAGTTGATGTCATATATTCTATGAATATTAAATAATAACAGCTGCAGGATCAGAAGTGACGTCTGTTCTTTCGGAACAGACGCCACATGTATATATATAATATGCCGGAGACGGGCAATGATCCTATCGTTAATGGGGAGGAGTGGGCCAGTTTGAAGCCCTTACTCTTACGGGAATTAGTTTCATAACTACGAGTTTGAGTACTGTGGGGAGGGTGAAGCTGGGAATTTGTATCTGACGGGAGGCGTGCTTAGGTAGTGCTTCCAGGTGCGGTGACCACTGTGTCCCCAGTGGTGTAGGTGTCAGCGCAACTGCCTAGAAAGCAGGAGACCCGGGTCCGAATCCCGGCTGGGTACACATTTTCAGCTTTGCCCAATCGCAGTTGATGTCATATATTCTGTGAATATTAAAAAAATCCAGGAACCTTGCTGTTCATACTGGGAAAGTACCCTGCGAAGACGATACATGAAACGGGTAAAAATTTCTATTCGCCTTGCATCGTTCACCGTTGTTCCCTGAGGAGAAATTTCTCGTGAAAGGCGAAAGGGAAAGGTCCCAGGTTCGAGTCCCGGTTCCGGCACACTTGTAAATAGTGTCAATATAAACAGTGACAGCAAGTGACAATGTACTAATCCTATTGCATGAGAACTGTTATCGATCGAATTTAGTAAAAGTTCTACAAATAAAGTAGATACACATGTGGTCCCCTTGTTAGTACTTATCTCTTCATGACACAAAGAAATCTACGGCGGTATGGCCGCGGTGGCCGAGGGGACTAAGGCGCTCCAGTTACGCCCTTGGGCATGGATATTTGTGCCGTCCTTAGTTGTAGGTAGTTCATAAGTAGTTTGTAAGTTTAGGGACTGATGACCCCGTAGTTAAGTCCCATAGACTATACAAACATTTGAACATTTTTTTTACGGCGGTATCTGCCAGTGGGAACTGAATTAAATCAATAGTGAATGTTGAAATGTTTTGCCCAGTTGGATTCCAAACCGTGTCCTCAGACTTACTAGGCAGTTGTGTGGACCAGTGTGCCATTGAGAGACAATGATCATCACAACGCGTAGGCTGCCCCAGCTCGCCTCCCATCGGACACAAAGTCTCAGCTTATCCACTCACGCAGTGGTGAGGGGAGGGGGCGGAGGGGGCGAACTGCCCCAGGCCTCTCGTCTTGGGGGCCTCCAAATACCTCGAAAGCACGATTTCTTTTTTGCTCCCTTGGCCTCATGTTCTGGGGCCTGGGCCTGAAAATACCTCGAAAGCACAAATTTCTTTTTCTCATTTTTAGCACCCTTGGCCTCTCATTATCGGGCCTGGGCCTCCAAATCTGGGAAGCTATTTTTCTTAGGTTGTCCCGTTCCTCTCCTCCTTGGGGGCCTCCAAATATCAAACGTTACTTTCTTATAGTAATACATGAGTAGGTACGCTATGGGGCTTCTGAGCCAAAATTTGGGGCTTCTAGATCTGGTGACGTCATCGATGACGTCATCAGTGACGTCATCAATGATGTCATCTTTGACATCATCAATGACATCATCTGTGATGTCACGACTGCTGCAAGATGGTGGACATAAACAATATGGTGGACATAAACAATATGGTGGACAAAGACAATATGGCGGACATAAACAAGATGGTGAACATAATCAATATGGTGGACATATTGCAGCATGTGTCTAAAATGGCCATACCCACAGCTATTGGTTTATCAAATACTACATTGAGTTGACCTAACTCAATGGCTACTAAATTTTCCTGAAATATGACACTCCTTTTATGATTTGGCTTTGCAATTAAAGCTGCAGTGCCATAGTGCCCATCACATTTTGTCATAAGCTTTACATCAACCATTTTGCGAACATTTAGAATAGTTTTTCCAAAAACGCTGAGGGCATTCACCCCACCCCCCAGGCCCCAGGCCCCAGGTCCCAGGGTTGGGCACTGAAGGCTTTCACCTCCAGCCTAACATTTCCTAACTGCCTTACCTATGAGAGTTTGGGCAGATTAAAGCACGTGCCTATAAGTAGGTCCCAGCTGCCTTATGAGAAACAGCGCACTGCCAAACCGCTGCGATTCTTCTGTCTTGAAAGAATTGAAGGCTATAAACACAGCCTTAGAGCGCTCCGCCACTCCATCGCGGCTGTGACGCACAGTTTGAGTCAAAAGATGACATCCTGTAACTGAACGAAAATAATTATTAAGCATGGTGGCGTTCCTCTCAGGGTTCTTGCGAGTTGAAATTCGTAAGTAGCGGTCATCAGCTGCTGTGTAAATAATTCCTCTTTGTGTTTTTGGCCTTCTTCTCCACAGTTGCTGCTGAGTAGTCTATGGCTGGCCAGAGCAAGGCAAGTAATGGATAGTTCCATATCTCCATACCTGCTCCACCTCTGAACAAAATCACTTTGGTTTACTGCGAGACGTCTGGGAATATACATTGATGAGAGTCCCTCCAGACACAAAGTAACATTGCGAATACATTCAGACTTCGAAATTGACCCTCCTTTCTGGTGTTATGAATGTTCAAATATTTGTAAACCTATCGGACTCAACTGATGGTTTATTAGTCTGTAGCTTACAAACTACTTAAACTAAGTTAAAATAACCTAAGGACTACACAAACACCCATTCCCCAAGTGGGGGGGGACTCTGGTATTATGACTGGATTGATTGATTTGATTTGATTTTTTCAGGGGAGCCAAAACAGTCTTGGTCCAACCCGCCACTGCCTGCACCAAAACTAAGTTGTGCGGTATCGCTCCCTGTATGTCTAGTAAAGCCAACGAATGCCCTTGAACAGTGCAAGGAGTCCCTTTTCCAGTTCTTTATTAGACACAATTTCTTCCGGTCTGGTTGTCCCAAATGTTCTGTGCCTTTTACTCTCCAATGCAATGTATTTGAACGTTAGATGTGGTGCAGTTTCATCACCGTCATCACAGATCCTACATTTAGGGCCCTCTTCTGTTATTCCCATTGTATGTAGGTGTTTTTTTGAAATTCCCATGGCCTGTCAGCAATCCAACCATGAGTCTAATCTCTCTCCTGTTCAGACTCAGGATTGCAGTGCTTCTTTTAAAACAAGGCTTTGGCATCATTGCCTTGCCATGTTTTTGTTGATGGACTTTGGTCCAATATTCTACGTGCTGTCTTCTGAGCCAGTTACGTAGCTCCAATTTAATCATTGCCTTGGTGATTGTCAGGACAGGTTCCGGTCCAATAAATGGAGCCTCTGCCCCCATCCTGGCTAATCTGTCGGCATGTTCGTTGCCACTGATCCCCGAGTGGCCAGGGACCCACAATGGGTTTACTATATTGCTTTCCCCTAGCTTCACCAGAACCCTGTGACATTCTGCAACAATTTTAGACCTTGTTGCAGGAGCTGCCAGTGATCTCAGGGCTGCCTGGCTGTCTGAATAGATATAGATGCTACAATCTTTGTAGCACCTACGCAAATTCTCCTCCACACACGCCCTGATGGCAGTGATTTCCGCCTGGATACTGAGGCCAGTTTCCCTAGAGAGATGACGCCCTCCAGTCTTGGCTGCACCCCATATACCCCGGCCCGAACACCTTGGTCTGATTTTGACCCGTCAGTGAACCAGACAAAATCCCCCGTACGGTGTCGAACTATTTTCTCCCACTGCTCCCTACTTCCAATAGTTATATTGAAAGGCTTGTTGAAGCAGTATGGGGTTATAATATAGTCGGCTGGCATTTCCCCAACATTTCCTACATTTACCTCACTCACTATTTTAGTGTGTGATTCTGGATATCCCGAAGAGTTCCAGTTGTTGCCAGATTTGAGTCTGTATGCACCAACCGCTGCCTCCATCTTGACCCAACGGTGTAATGGGGGCATATCCAGCATGGTTTCCATCCCAGCAGTTGGTGTGCTGCTAATTCCGCCTGTTATGGCTAAGCAGGCAAATCTCTGCACCTTAACAAGCTCCTTAGCAGCAACCTGCTGTTCTACCTTCTTCCACCACACGACTGCCCCATAGGTGATCCTGGGTCTAATCACCGTGGTGTATATCCAGTGCATACCCTTGGGGCTCAGGCCCCAATTTTTGCCACAAGCCCACCTGGTACTTACTAGAGTACCTTTTGCCTTGGAGCAAATGTTCCTAATGTGAGGGGTCCATGTCAGTTTCTCATCTAGGGTAACCCCTAGATATTTCACTGTCCCCTTCACAGGTAGCGCTTCATTGGAAAGCTTCAGATTCCAACTTGAATGTTGTATATGCTTCTTTGTGAATGGTACAACAACAGTCTTCTTAGGGCTAACCCCCAGATCCTGTTTTCTGCACCAGTCTTGCACAATGTCCAATGCACCTTGTGCCATATTCTTCACTGTGTCAGCAAATTTGCCAAGTATTACTATGACAAGGTCATCTGCGTATCCTTGGCAAAAGTACTGCCTAGAGTTTAATTCTCCAATGAGATCATTCACCACTAGATTCCACAATAAAGGGGAAAGAACTCCTCCTTGTGGGCACCCCTAGTGGTGTTGATTACCATTTTTACATCCATCATGGTAGCCTCTACCTTTCTTCCACTGAGCATGGCCCTAGTCCACCTACATGTAGTGGTCCCTAGGTCATGCACCTCTGCTGCCCTAACCATGGAATCGAAGGTCGTATTGCTAAAAGCCCCCTCGATGTCCAAGAAGATGCAGAGGGCTATTTCCTGAAAGTGTAGTGCTTTCTCCACCTTCCCAACGAGTTGGTGGAGAGCTGTCTCACATGATTTATTATGACTGGAAGTGATCGGCCATCTTATCCACTCCGTCGCATTGCAATTGCTCATATATGGTTGTTTACATCATTCTGCGGGTTGAGTAACTTCTATGGACAATCTAAGGAAATGTTTTCTTGATGCAATATAGACATTCAGCGTCAGTTTTCAGGAGACTTTGGAACCAAGGTGATGCAACACTTTTTTAATATACACTCCTCAAAACATTTAGGAGATAAGGCGAGATATCATAAATAATATACATATGGTAACTTATTGTATTCAGATATTGGTTATGATATTTTGCTCTCTCGACTCTTTAGTTGAGGTATACATGGCATTTACTTAGAGCAAGGCAACATGGGATACCATGACAGTGAAAAACTCATTATAGTTGCCCTCTAATATGGTGAGTAATCACACCAGATAACCAGTACAGTTGCATACCTGTGTCGCATGGACTGTATGAGGTTATGAATGAGCTCTTCGGGGATGTTTGGCCATTCTTCCATGAGGTCAATATCCAGCCCTAAAACTGTAGTGTGACATCTTGATCTGGCTGCAGTGCGTCTTCCAAATGCACCCCAGACATGCTCAATCAGATTTAAGTCCGGCGAACATACCATTCTTCCGACTGCGATAATATTTTGCGGACTTGTGACTCAAAACAAGAGAAGTAGCACACTCTACACAATAACTTGCACGGTGCATGGCAGAGGGAACTTTACAAGATACTTCGACACCTATCTACAGTTGATGAAAATATGCACATGTAACTTTCAAAACAGAGAAAATCACTGTCTATGTAAGATTTCATTACGTGAATGTCGGCGGCAAACTGATTCATCACTTTGACACCTCATGCCGATGACAGCGCTACTAAAGCAGAGTTACTAAACATAGCTTTTAGAAACGTATTCACCAAAGAAGACGAAACCAATATTCCAGATTTCGAAATACGAACAGAGGCCGTAATGAGTGACGTAGAAGTAGATATCATCGGAGTAGTGCAGCAACTAAAATCACTTAACAAGAACAAGTCTTCTGGTCCGAATTGTATAACCATTAGATTCCTATCTGATTATGCTGAAGCGATAGCTCCTTACTTAACAACCATATGCAACGGCTCTCTCATAGAAGAATCTGTACCAAAAGACTGGAAAGTTGCACAGGTACACCTATATTCAAGAAAGGCAGTAGGAGTAACCCACTAAATTACAGGCCTATTTCATTGACGTCAATTTGCAGCAGGGGTTTGGAATATATACTGTATTGAAATATTATGAATTATCTCTAACAGACTTATCTATTGACCCAAGGTCAACACGGATTTAGAGAATATCGTTCATGCGAAACACAACTAGCTCTTTACTCACACGAAGTGATGACTTCTGTCGATAAGGGTTCTCAAATTGATTTCCAGAAGGCTTTTGACACCGTGCCTCCAGACGGGACTGAGGCGCTCCAGTCACGGTCTACACGGCCACTACGGTCGGGGGTTCGAATCCCCCTCGGGCATGGATATTTGTGCGGCCCTTAGTATTACCTAGTTTATAAGTAGTTTGTAAGCTTAGGGACTGATGACCCCGTAGTTAAGTCCCAGAAGCTATACAAACATTTGAATTTGAGCACCGTGCCTCACATACGGCTTTTAATCAAATTGCGTGGTTATGGTAGATCGCCCCAAATTTACGACTGGATAGGGGATTTCCTGTCAGAGAGGACACAGTTTGTAGTAATCGATGGTAAGGCATCGATTGAAACAGAGGTGATATCGGGTGTTCCACAGGGTAGTGTAATTGGTCCTCTGCTGTTCCTTATTTACATAAACGATTTGGAAGAAAATCTAAGCAGCTCTCTTAGGTTGTTTGCAAATGACGCCGTCATTTACCGTCTAGTAAAATCAACTGAAGATAAAAACCAACTGCAGAACCATCTGAATAAGATATCAGTATGGTGTAAAAATTGACAATTGACTCTAAGTAATGAGAAGTGTGAAGTCGTCCAAACGAGTACGAAAAGAAATCCGTTAAACTTTGTTTACAAGATAAATCAATCAAAAGTGAACGGTGTAAACTCCACAAAATACCTAGGAATTACTATTACTTCAGACTTAAATTGGAAAGAACACGTAGATGTCGTGGAAAAGGCGAACCAGAGACTGCGTTTTATTGGCAGAACACTTAAAACATGCAACAGAACTACAAAAGAAACTGCATACACTACACTTATCCGTCCATTTTTGTAGTATTGCTGCCCAGTGTGGGATCCTTACCAGGTGGGCTTGACGGAAGACATCGAAAGGGTCCAAAGAAGGGCAGCTCGTTTCGTATTGTCACGATACAGGGGAGACAGCGTTACGGAAATGATACAGGATCTGGGATAGGAATCATTCCAACAACGGCGTTTATCGCTGCGGCGTGGGCTACTTACGAAACTCCAATCGCCAACATTCTCCTCCGAATGCGAAAATATATTGTTGACTCCCACTTACATAAGTAGAAATGATCATCAGAATAAAATACTAGAAAATAGAGCTCGAACGGAGAGATTCAGGTGTTCTTTCTTCCCGCGCGCTATTCGAGAATGGAATGGGAGATAAATAGTATAATGGTGGTTCGATGAACCCTCTGCCAGGCACTTAAATGTGTTTTGCAGAGTATTCCATGTAGATGTGGATGTAGATGTAGACATGCAAGTGTTAAAAATGCCTGACAGTTTTAGTCTGCGATAAATTCTGAAACTACTCACCTGATCTTAATTAAAGTTTGCACGGTAGGTGTGATTGTGTTAAACTTTAAAAAAGGAAAGTTTATAACCCCGCTGATGCTCTCAGTATTTTTATTGTAAGTTAAATCTTGTGGCAGCTCGTCGGGTGCGGTAAAGGAGGCGTTGGGAGGGGAAGGAAGATAGAGGAGGGAGGGGGACATGGACCAAGGGAGTAGCGAGTAGCACATGGACTAGTAAAATGTTGTTATAAATAAATGCGTGTCTAACTCCGGGTTTTCAGCTAGCTAATAGAGAGAGAGGCCAAAGAGGAGTTACGAAACAATATAAAGATGGGGAAAGTGATGGGCAAGGAGATTAGGGGAAGAAGTGTAGGATGTATATCCAAATGTCATTTATATTTAACAATTGCGATGCATAACCGGGTTCTCTACTATATACGTATACATATATACAACCTCTGGCAGTGAAGTTAGTGAATAGTCACGTAACATTAAGGTAGATGAACTATAAACTACAGTTATCTTACTCTTAGTCACCTCCCATAGCTATGCACCGCTTAGCTCTGGGATACATGGCATTTTGCAAGCTATGGGTGAAGGGCAACAGGCAGACGGCATATTCTCGATTTTAGAAAAGCGTTTGACACGGTACCACACCACAGACTACTAACGAAGGTACGAACATATACAAGATGTTTCACTAAGTGTGTTTGCCTCTGTAACTTATAAAATAATAGGTGACGGGAAATTTTAATGCGGTAGGTCAACACAAGAAATGTTACACTTTCTGCGGAGCTATGAACATCGTTTATTGTATCATTTTCCAATGAGTTACAGCACAAAGATATAATTTTTTAAATGGAACAATGGTTTTTTTCTATCATGCATTGGATTCGTTGAAACCAGCTGCGTCCAAATCAATTTAAACTACATTCCTATCACTGTTAGTTTGGGAGCTACAACCCTTCAAAGTTTCAGGGGCAGATACCACAAACACTGCGCATAATGCAATGCGCCTTCTAAATGTGGTGCGGCCGAGTTGTAACGTCGCCGGCGTCACGGAGCGAGAAGCTTCCTCGATGCGCTGTTAGACTTCCGAGTGTCGCCGCACACGGCCGTATACCCGACAGTTGGAGCCACACAAACAACCGGGGCTCTATATACCACAGTTACTGACATCGGATGACAATGGCATATACGAAAAACGAGTATGTTGACATGTTGCTGATGCTCGGCGAGTGCCTACACGATGCCACAGAATCAGCCACGGCGTATGCCGTGAGATATCCTAGGCGAAGAGCCCCGGCAGCCATTACGTTCTTACGTGCCGAACAACGACTTCGGGAAACAGGCAGCAAGAGTGACATTCTGTGAGTGGGCCATGCGTAATTTCACACTGGAGTCTTTACAAAGTGTTATGTTCTCTGATGAGTCCACGTTCACAAATTATGGTGCAGTCAATCGCCATAACATGCACTACTGGGCCGCAGACAATGACCTGTCGACCGTCAACGTAGGTGGTCTATTAACATGTGGTGTGGAATCCTTGGGGATGAAACCATCGGTCCACACTACTTCCCAGGTACACTGACAGGTGAGTTATATCGCGCTTCTATAGACGACAGTTTGGATGGTCTCCTTGAACATGTGTGTCTACACACGAGAGTCCATATGTGGATGCAGCACGATGGTCACCCAGCCCATTCTGCGCGTGGTGTTGTGGAAGAGCTAAACAACAGGTTTGCAGGAAGATGGTTGGGGCGCCATGGTCCTCATTCATGGGCCGCAAGGTCGCCCGATTTAACACCAGTAGATTTCTTTTTGTGGGGATATCTAAAGGATCGTCTTTATTTCACTGAGCCCACATCCCCAGATGATCTAAAACGGCGCATCGAGGACGCATGTCGCTCCGTCATACCAGCGATGTTACATCTCGTCCGCAGATCCTTTCGACGGCGCATTGCATTATGCATTGAGGAAGCATCTCATGTAAATCAACTTCCCACCGCCATAACATCCATCACCCACCACACAGCCATGTCTTATGTACAGCGTGTGGTATCTGCCCCTGAAACTTTGAAGGGTTGTAGCTCCCAAACTAACAGTGATAGAAATGTAGGTTAAACTGATTTGGATGCATCTGGTTTCAACTATTCCAATGCATGACAGAAAAAACTATTGTTCCATTTAAAAAATTATCTATTTGTGCTGTAACTCTTTGGAAAATGATACAATAAACTATGTTCATAGCTCCGCAGAAAGTGTAACATTTCTTGTCTTGACCTACCGCATTAAAATTTCCCGTCACCTATTATTTTATAAGTTACAGAGGCAAACACACTTAGTGAAACACCCTGTATAATAGGTACCCAAACATGTGAGTGGCTCGAAGACTACGTAATAGAACCCGGTGCATTGTCCTCGTTGGCGAGTGTTCATTAGTAATGCCCCAAGGAAGTGTGACAGGATGCCTATTATTTTGTATCAATATAAATGATCTGACGGACAGAGTGAGCTTCAGTCTTTGGCTGTTTGCTGATGATGCTGTGGTGTAAAGGGAGGTGTCGTAATTGAATCACTGTAGCAGGATGTAGGACGACTTGGAACAAATGTCTCGGTGGTGTGAGTAATCGAAGGTAGCTCTAAATGTAGAAAAATGTAAGGTGATGTAGATGAGTAGGAGAAACAATCCTGTAATTTTCGAATACAGCATTAGTAATGTGCTGCTGGACAGAGTAACGTCAGTTAAATATACAGGGTGGTCCATTGATAGTGGCGGGGCCAAATATCTCATGAAATAAGCATCAAAGGAAAAAACTACAAAGAACAAATTTTTTTCTAGCTTGAATGGGGAAAAAAGATGGCGCTATGGTCGGCCCGCTAGATGGCGCTGCCATAGGTCACACGGATATCAACTGCATTTTTTGGCCCACTTTAGGTTACGGTAGTAACACTAAAAGTGAGCCTTTGCGATCGTCTTTTGACAGATGAAAATAACGGCTTAACTATTCATCTGACACGAAAAGTGAATAACCGAATTTGTAGAGGGCAAAATTCTCTACAACTTTGCTCTCTTATGTTTTTTTCATATCTCGTAGTGTTTCAAAGATATTTGCAAAAATAACGGCGATTTTGATATATATGTCTGTCTGTCTGTCCGTCTGTCTGTCTGCCCGTAACGTGTTCCCTGTTTTTAAGGCGAACCGTTCAACCGATCAGCACCAAATTTTACAGTCATGAGCGTAGGCCGCCAGAGACCAGAACCTCCTTTTTCAAATTTTTCGGACAAAAAAAAAAAAAAAAAAAAAAAAAAAAAAAAAAAAAAAAAAAAAAAAAAAAAAACGGCAGTAATACTTAAAAAAGCCGTTTGCAATATAATTGTAATTGTAAACGAACCGTTAATTTGACACGAAAATTAAATAACCTAATTGGTAGAGGAGAAAATTCTCTACAACTTACCTCCCTTACGTTTTTTCATATCTCGTATCGTTTGAGACAAATGTGCAAAAATCACGGAGATTTAACACCCTCCATTGAATTAACGAAAACCAGCCGTTCGGAGATGTCACGTGACATTACTCGCCCAGAAATCTCTCTGGCATACGCCATTCATCTTGCGTTGCGTATTTGATGATTTTCTTATTGTAACTTACACACTGTCATTTCAAAGCAATGGCGCACTGAGGAATTAACAAAAACACATCGTTATCAGTACGATAAATGATAATCTATTGCCTACAAATGCCATATTAGCATCAGTTAAGAACGGCCATCAATAGTATAAGATTAAAGAACTCATCTTTTGATTGATAGCTGTAGCATAGTGGGCAAAGCGTCGGGCTATGTCGCTAAAGGTCGGTGGTTTGAAACCCGCCACTTCCTAATTTTTTTTCCTAAAATGGTTTCAGACACTCTAATTAATTAATTTTTTATTATTTAGATTATTATTTTGGTCCAAAATGTTTGCAAACACTTATAAAACTACAAATCTAAAGTGGGCCGTAAAACACGTCAGTGCGATTTTTTTTATTACGTATTCGTCTAGTACGTAAATAAATATGAATGTTTTATTTGGAACACTTTTTTCACTTTGTGATAGATGGCGCTGTAATAGTCACAAACGTATAGGGTAAGTACGTGGTATCGCGTAACATTTCGCCAGTGCGGGCGGTATTTGCTTCGTGATACATTACTAGTGTTAAATGGATCGTTTACCAATTGCAGAAAAGGTCCATATGATATTTATGTATAGTTATTGTGATCAAAATGCCCAAAAGACCTGTGCTATGTATGTTGATCGTTATCCGAAGACATCATCCAAGAGTTCGTACCTTTCTTCGGATAGTTACGTTATTTAAAGAGACAGGAAGTGCTCAGCCACACATCCTTCCCGCCTGGTAGCAGGCATCGTCGTTACATTTGCTGATGTAGCTCTGCTGTGCTTCCAGGTCTGCCGCCGTCCCTGCTGCCCGTCGCCGTCGCCGTTCCAGTGGCAGGAGGACCTGCTGCTTGCCGCCGCCGTCGCCGCCGCCCAGCCCTGCCTGGAGGCGCCGCCGCCAGGAGGCCCTGCCGGACCTGCTCGCCGCCCCAGTCCAGCCCGGGGATCGTCTCGCCGCCGCCGCCGCCCTCCAGCCAGTTGCCGGTGGTCTCCCGCCGCTCCACCGCGGCCCGAGGCTTCCGCCAGCCCCAGCCGGCCACCTGCAGTGGTCGCCACCTTTCACTTGAACTGTCCACCTTTTCTTCCTCTTCGACTTCTTTCCCTCTTTCGTCCATCACGATGTCCAACACCCCTGTTACCATCACCAACACCGTTTTATATACCACCCCCACCACCGCCCCCACCATTACGACTTGGAGCTCCACACACGCCCGCCCTTCCCACGACATCCCCCTCTCCAGGCTCCTCTCCACCACAGCCGCCTCCCACGTCTCTCCTCCTCCCCCAGCTACCATGTATCTCCCCCTCACCTCCCCTGCAGACTTCCCCCCATCTCGCCAGCACGGATCACCCATCGCTGGGCCATGGTGGCCGACACCCCGCAGTCGCCGCCTTTTTCTGTCGCACCGCAACAGGACCCCGCCCCCCGCCACATCCCCATCGACCCCGTCCCGTCTTTCTCCTCCTCCACTAGCGCCCGTAAAAAGACCACTAAACGTGGAAGCGCGGACCCCGTCCCTTCCGCCTCTAAGAAGTCTCCTTCTCCCCCTCCTCCCCCTCCTCCTCCGCCTCCACAGCCTGCCGACATCATGGACACTGCACCCATCCCCCCAACCGGATATGTATACCTACCTCCTCTCCCGTCCCGATCCCCGCTTCCTCGACAATCGTACCCTCTCCCTAGAACTCAGAAAGTACTTCCCTGCCGCCCCTATCGCCCAACTCGTCCCCCATAGGGACTCTGTCCTTATCAAATCTCCCAGCCCTACTTTCCATACCGACAGGCTTCAGCGCCTCCCTGCCATCCACCTCGGCCCCCACGCAACCCTCATTCCGTACTATACCTCCTCCTCACCCTGTCAACCCCTCCCTCCCTGCCGTCCGCCCACCCTCACCGCCGTGATAACCAAACTTAGTCCGGTTATCACGGAGGAGGAGGAGGTGTTGGGCCAACTCAACGCCCACCCAGACATCTCCTTTCGCTCCGCCAAGAGGATCCATAACGCCACCGGCCCCACCTACCTGATGCGGATTTTCACTGAATCCCCATCCTCCATCGATCGCCTTCTCCTCGAGGGGGCACTCATCTATGACCGCTGCCACAAGGTGGAATCCTCCCACTCCCCACCCCAATCCTACCGCTGTGCCAGGTGTCTCGTTTATAACAATTACCTGACACAGCACTGCCACATCCCACCCACCTGTCCCCACTGCAAGTCCAATCACCTTCAGAAACACTGTCCCAACCTTGCCTCCCCTCCTGTCTGCAACACCTGTGGTGGCCCCCATCCCACCTACTCATATAAGTGTAAATCCATCCCCGCCCCCACCACTCCCGAACTTCATCCTGTCGATCCACCTCTCCATCCCAACAACTTCCTCTGCCCCCCTCCCACCATAGAGGACGTCATCCGATTTGTCACGACCGTCCTCCAGAACATCCATCCCTTCCTGCATCTCCATACACTCCAACCGATCGCCCTTGCCGCCCGTTTCGTGTTTCACCTCGAAACGTTCGCCACCCTCTCCTGTGCACATTCCCACTTCACCTTCTCCCGACAAGTTACCCTAGTCTAGACACACCCTACCCTCTTTTCCTGTAGCCCCCTCTCCCTCCTCTCGCCCTTCCCTTTCGACCCCTATGGCAAGCCCTTCCTATACATTCCTCTATCATAATGTCCGCTCTCTTCCTGCCAATAAACACCTCCTTATGCACACCCTTTCCTACAACCGCGTGGATGCCTTCCTCCTGAACGAGACCTTCCTCCAACCCCGTCGTCCTATCAGCACCGCTCCCTACGTCCTCCACCGTACCGATGACCCCTCACCCCTCGCCCGAGGCGGAGTGGCGATCGACCACCTCCGCCACCACCCCGTCCGGCTCCAACCTCTCCTTAATGACCCTACCGAACACCTGATCCTCAGCCTCTTCCTCCCATCTCTTACTGTCACCCTTGCCACCATCTATATCCGCAGCACTGCTCCCCTTCCATATACCTCCCTCTCCCACATAGACCACTCCTTCAAGACCTATGTGATTGCCGCCGACGTTAACCTTTCTTCCCGTCCACCCGCTGAACTCCGGCGGTGGCCTCAGTTCGTCACCACCTCGCTCCGGGGCGACGTCCTTCCTCTTCCCCGCCCAACCCGCCTCGAAAGCAACACCACGCCCGACGTCGTCCTGGCGTCTCCCAACCTCCTTGGGAGCATCACGGCGGATGTCCTAGACCTTATAGGCAGTGACCACACCCCTGTCCTACTTACCCTTGACCACCGCCCCCGCCCTGCCTGTGCTCCCTGTCCTATGCCCCTCCCAAACTCGTTCATGATTATTCCCATGCCGACTGGGATGCCTACCGTCTCTCCCTTGACACCTCAGTCGCAAGCCACCCACTTCCCCTCTACACTCCCGCCGATATTGATTGTGCCTCCTCCTTCCTCCAGCAGACCGTTGCTGATGCAGTCCATGCCCACATCCCCACCCGGGCGATTTATCCTCACTGTCCTACCCTCTTCCACAGGCCGTCCATCTCCTTCGTGAATCCTGTCGTCTGTACCGCTCCTTCCAACGGACCTGTGACCGGGACACACTCCAACGCTACCAGCAAATCCAACGCCACATCCGAAACCTCTTGTCCGCGAAAAAACGCCGGGACTGACGCCAGACATACACCCGCCTCAATTCAACGCTCCTGTCAACTCCTCCAGGTACTGGCATGCCTTCCGCCGCCTTACTGGCAGTCACTCCTCCCCTCACTACCCGCTTCTCCATGATGACCGTCATTTTCCCGACAATGCCAGTAAGGCTGAACACTTTGCCTCCTACCTCTCCGAAGTCTTTTCCATTCCTGATGATCCTCTCTTTGACTATTCTCTCTTCCCGGACGTCCATGAGCGAACCGATACCTCCACTCCTCTGCTCGCCCCTGGCTTCCAGTACTTGGACCACATCCCCCCCTCAGAACTGAACACACCCATTACCGCCCGTGACATAATCGACACTCTTTGGACACAACGCAACACTGCCCCCGATCACGACCGGCTGACCTACCGCCACCTCCGAGCCTGCCCCCCCTTCCTTCCACGAAGCTCTTGCAAATGTTTCAAATGTTCAAATGTTTGTATAGTCTATGGGATTTAACTACGGGGTCATCAGTCCCTAAACTTACAAACTACTTATGAACTACTTACGAAATAGGATGGCACAAATATCCATGCCCTAGGGGGGATTCGAACCCCCGACCGTAGTGGCCGTGCAGACCGTGACTGGAGCGCCTTAGTCCCCTCGGCCACCGCGGCCGGCGAAGCTCTTGCCACCTTATATAATGTCATCCTTTTCACTGGCTTTTACCCCAACCTGTGGAAGACCTCCCGTATTCTCATGTTCCTAAAACCTGACAAGCCCCCATCCCAGACCTCATCCTACCGTCCCATCAGTCTTACCTCCGTGTTCAGCAAGGTCCTGGAAACCATCCTCTCCCGTCGTATCCATCAACACCTCCATCGCCACCAGTTCCTCCCCCTTGCCAATGTGGCTTCCGACCCTCCTTCTCTGCCGATGACCAGCTCCTTCGCCTAACTAATCTCCTATCTGTTCAACTCTACTCCCGTCGCCCCGCAATTTTTGTCTCCCTCGATATCCAAAAAGCCTACGACCATGTATGGCATTCTGGTCTCCTCTTCAAGCTCCAGTTCTACGCCCTTCCTATTAATTACGTCCGCCTCATTGCTTCCTTTCTCACCCACCGCCCCTCCTATGTCACTGTCTGCAACTCCGACTCCCGTTTGTTCTACCCCTCTGCCAGGGTGCCCCAAGGCTCCATCCTCTCTCCTCTCCTTTATCTTATCTACTCTGCCGATATGCCCCAACCCAAACCTCCCATCTATCTCCTACAATATGCTGACGACACCGCCTTCCTAGCCGTCGCCCCCTCCCTTGCCCGCTACCAGTTTTTCCTCCACCGAGTTCGCCTCATGGTGTAACTGGTGGCTCCTCTCCGTCAATCCTGACAAATCCCAGGCAATTATCATAGGTCGTACCACTCCCTCCTTCCGTTTCCATGATTTCTACCTTATCCTCCATAACCGCCCTATCCGCCACACCCCCACCCTGAAGTACCTCGGCTTAACCCTCAATCCTAACCTTTCCTGGACCCCCCACCTCCGCACTGTCTGACAGAAAGCCCTCTCCCGCCTTAACCTCCTCAAACTCCTCACCGGTCGGACGTGGGGTCTCAGCCCCTCCACCATCCTCTACACCTACCGCTCCCTCATGCGTCCTGTCCTTTGCAGCTTCCATCCCGCCTGGATCTCCGCTTCCACATCCTATTATAAAACCCTTCAAATCCTCGAGCGCCACGCCCTCCGCCTCGCCTACCGCATCCGGCTCCTTTCCCCCACGCGGATCCTGTATGACCTGATCCTGTTTCCCCACCTCCTCGAATACCTCCAGCATATCCGTATCCTCTATACCACCCGTAAAATAGACTCCCACAACCCCCTGGTCCACCCCATCCTTACCAACCCTGGGCCTCTGCCACGCTTCTACCGCCGTATACCCCCTTCCCTTCATCTCCACACCCTCCATGTCCTCTCCCAGGGTAATTTCCGCCGCCTCCCCCTACCTGATGACGTCCTCCGTTCTGACATATACCCGTCCTACCAGCTCTGATCCCCCCCCCATAGATAAAGGGCCCCCTCTCCCCCCATCCCTTCCCCTCCCCCGCTTGCGTACCCCATCCCTGCCGTGGAGTCCCTACGCTCCTCCCTCCTGCCTCCTTCCCCGCCGTTTTTCCTCTCCCCCGCGCTTCCCTCACCCCTCTTCTCGGGGTCCTGGACTGACGGTTTTAACAGTGCTATGTCAAGTGTTGTGTGCTGTGATCCAATCAGACACCGTGTGTTTTAATTAGTGTCTCCATGTACTCGCCGTCCTGTGTTATTGTCGTCCTACATTGTTTTTTAGGTCACCGTGGCTCATCATTTTTAACTAACTAAATGTGGTTTTAATCATCTGTCTATTGTAATGTACTCCAAACTGTAGCCTTGTCTATGTCACTATATCTCTGTTGTTTTATCTCCTGTTATATATTTTAATTCACAACTCATATATGTATTTTTACTCTCGGCTGAAGAGCAGCCCATAGTGCTGCTGCCAGCCTACCGGTGTACTGCTGGTATAAAACACAATAAAGGAAAAAAAGAAAAAAAAAAGCTCAGCCACAAGTGAAACGTCAACCACGACCTGCAACAAATGATGATGCCAAAGTAAGTGTTTTAGCTGCATTTGCGGTTAATCCGAACAGCAGTATCAGACAAATTTAGCGAGAACCGGGAATTCTTCATCAACATAAATTTCACCCGTACCATATTTCTATGCACCAGGATTTGCATGGCGAAGACTTTGAACGACGTGTACAGTTTTACCACTGGGCACAAAAAAATTACGAATGACGAAGCGTCATTCACAAAGAGAGGTAACATAAACCGGCTTAATATGCACTATTGGGCAACGGAAAATCAACGATGGCAGCGACAAGTGGAACATCAGCGACTTTGGAGGTTTAATGTATGGTGCGGCATTATGGGAGGAAGGATAATTGGCCCTTATTTTATCGATGGCAATCTAAATGGTGCAATGTATGCTGATTTCTTAAGTAACGTTCTACCGATTTTATTATAAGATGATTCACTGCATTACAGTATGGCGATGTACTTTCAACATGATGGAAGTGCGGCACATGGCTCGCGTGCAGTTGAAGCGGTCTTAAATGGAATATTTAATGACAGGTGGATTGGTGGTAGAAGCACCGCACGTTCACCGGATCTTACACCCTTAATTTCTTTCTATGGGGAAAACTGAAGGATATTTCTTATCGTGATTCACCGACAACGCCTGACAACATGCGTCAGCGTATTGTTAATGCATATGAGAACATTACTGAAGGCGAACTACTCGCTGTTGAGAGGAATTTCGTTACGCATTCTGCCAAATGCATTGAATTTGAAGGACATCATTTTGAGCATTTATTGAAGTCATGAGGTAATTACAGGTAATCAAGCAGTAACAGCATGCGTTCTCATAATGTATTAGCTTAAACCCGCGGCTCCGCTCGCGTGTTGGTTGATTATGATAAATAAGCTATCTTTCAGTAGTGTGATAGACTCGTTTTGAAGAATGAAATGATCACGTTTCGCTGTATGTAACCGCCTTGCTACAGAGTCACAAACGTCATCGCTGGCCTACAGTCCGATTTTTTTATAATTTGACGACTTTCAACCACCATATCTTCCACCCCCTTATAGCTATCGGCATGGAACTGCTATGGTGTACAACGGGAGACTTCGGACAACAATTACACACAGGCTATTCGTTTGCGTTCTATACTTTTCGCTGCAGAGCGAAATATTAACACACACACACTCGTAGAATTTTATATACACTGATAACTTTCCATCCCAATATACTCCACCCTTTTATCATTAGCAACCCTCAAGTAACAATGCAACCAATAAAACCATTTTCAAAGAGTAATTATTGTTCCGCATTTCGCGTTATATTCTTCAAATTACTAAATATCTATCAGATCGCTATAAAACAGTCCCTAAAACCTTCCTCAGGTATAAATTAGTAACTGTAAAAATATTTAAGTCTCTGCGTCTTGTCGTTCGGACGTGATAAGCGTACACCGAACTGAGATTCACATTAATATATATAAATAACTATCCGATCGCCATAAAACCGTGCCTAAAGCCTTCCCCGGGTAGACATTAGTAACTGTACAATTTTTTTAGCTCTTTATGTCTTGTGGTTCAGACGTGATAAACGTACATCGAACAGACATTCACATTTATAGATGTAGATGATAATTTCACAAAAGTACTTGTATCAGATTCCAACCATCGAAATAAAGTTCAGACGTACCTACGTTTTATGTTTTAATTTAAAAAACCTACCTGCCATCCACTGTTCATCTAAAATTGTGAGCAATATTTTTGTCAATATTATAGCGCCATATATCAAAGAGCGACAGAAGTGTTCCAAATGAAACATTCATATTTATTTAAGTACTAGCTGAAAACCCGGCGTTGCCCGGGATGTTAAATATCTGCCAGGCTGCATATGAAACTGCAGTAGGTGTAGATGGAAAGCACACATTATAAAAATCAGGATCCAGGCTTCCGATTCTGACTTTCCGGATATACACCAATTTCAAACCAAAGGTTTATTGATACCACTTATTCTTCGATTTCTTTTTAAATTATAAAGTAAATAATTATATCATTTCAGTATACTTGAATTTCGTCAAGAAATAAGTTGTCTATTAGTATTTAATTCATTTCTTCAAGTATAAATTTTCACTAACTTTATATTTTTCCTCTATGAAAAGATGATTAGTTTCGCAATCTTTTGTTATATTTACTTATATCACATTGTGTTTTTGTAGAAATCGCTTTCTGTTGTTTCAATTAAAATTTCACTGTTTAAAACAGGATTGTGTTTCATCACGACTCAAACTGTTCGAACAGTTGATGTCACAGATCGAGAAATATCGGGTTACGTTCACTCTTGTGATCAGCCCGCGATCTAGTGAGTGTTGTTGCTACTATATGCTCGAACTGCTTAAAGTTTTTATGACAATGTGGATTTTAATAAGAGCGATAACTGTTAAACTTCAACTAAACTATCTTCTATGGTATATGTGATATGTATCTACGACTATTAAACAATAAATAAGAGCTTGCAGTCTTGTTTCTACCAAATTATCAAGCTGCGCTCATCCCGCGATCTACTGACGACTGATGGTACTATCATCAAGACGAATATTTGCGATGTAATTTATTGACATGATATGAATTAGTCAGTTTAGCACAACACAATTTATTTCGTAGCATCTGACTTTCGTTAATTTTCTGTCTTCTTCATTAGAGTAATATGTAAAAGTTTAAAGTAAATCAGCCAAGAACCTTTTCTCTATTTATATATTTCTTCTGAAATTTTGAAGCCGCGGCGGAGTGGCCGAGCGCATTTAGGCGCTGTGTTCCGATGCGCGAGGCTGTTCCCCGTCGAGGTTCGAATCCCCGCCCCCACGAGCATGGATGCTTGTGCCGTCTTTGGTATAAGGTAGTTCATAAGTTGTGTAAAAGTTTAGGGACTGATGACTCCGCATTTAAGTCCCATAACCTTAACAAATATTGAAAATTTTGAAGTAAAAGAACTTTTAAGATTTCTTTTTTCCTAATCAATAACCTTTCCCCCTCTATAACACACACACACACACACACACACACACACACACAAGGCATATGTATATCTTTCAGTCTCTAATATGAGTCTCAATATAATTCTTTGGTGAGCCCGCCCCTGACATGAAGATGCTAAATCCATTCCGAAGTATTTAATAGATTGCCCTATAATTTATTAATCGTAAGAGAAAATGCAAGTTACAATGGAAACTGCAGTCTCTTGAAAGCAGATTTGTGGGATATAATGGGTATTCGTAGGGTGTAATGTTTCATTCTGTTCATTTCCTTGTATGGAAGTAAACTGCTTTCGCTTTCAGCCGGATGGAGCAATTTTCCATCAACGTTACTGTTTACGTGCTCATATCTCATGAACTATGTGTCGGAATGTGATGCAATTTAGAAGCTACATTCAACTATATATGTGTATACTGTCTGTAAAATTTCCTGTCGCTACAGTTTGTAGTGTTCAAATTATAAATTGTAACGTCATACCGAGAGCCGTAGTTTTACTCCATAAACAGCGGAAAAGTAGTAAGCGACAAACTTTTTTCCTTTCATCATTTTACTATGGTTGCCAGCGAGAAAAAGTTTAATAAAGGTTTGAAATTATGTTTAAAGTTTGTTGCAAGTCGCTAAGTACTTTCATTCTCATACAGTGTATTGCGAAAGTCTCGCCGCATTAGATGGCATTTTTTGCGATTTCTATTGGTTATGACGTAATCTTTTGAACGATGTGCCGTATGTGATTCTTAACCATGCAGCAATTGTTACCTCACAGTAAGGAATGTGTGTACCAAATTTGGTTAAAATCGGTCCTATGGTTTAGGAGAAAATCAGCAGCATTGTCGAAAAGTGCGGCAGTTTTTCGCGGATCTCATTGTTTATGACGTCATATCTCGTGAACTATATATCGTATGTAATTCTTACACTTACGGTGACCGTCCTCATGGATTGGAGCTTACGTGTACAAAATTTCATAAAGATTGGAACAAAACTGTAGATTTGTATACAACAGGTACAAACATACGGACACTATGCTTTATATATTAGACTAGACGAATATGTAATAAAAATGGGGGTACCCCTTCAAGCTAGAAAACTTTTGTTCTTTGTAGTTTTTTCGTTTGATGCTTATTTCGTGAGATATTTGGCCCGGCCACTATCAATGGACCGCCCTGTATAGGCGTAACGCTGCACACCGATATGAACTGTAACAAGCTTATAAATGTCGGTGGGGAGGAAGGCGGAGGGTCGACTTCGGTTTTTTGGGAGAACTTTGGGAAGATATGATTCGTCTGTAAAGGAGACCACATATAAAATACTTGTATGACCGCGTCTTGAAGAAGTCTAATGTTTGTAAAGCTTAAGGGACTTAACTGCAGGGTCATCAGTCCCTAAACTTACAAAGTACTTATGAACTACCTTATACTAAAGACAATACAGACATCCATGCCCGAAGGAGGATTTGAACCTCCGACGCGTGAGGCCACGCAATCCGCAACGTGGCGCTCCAGACCGCTCGGCTACTCCCGCGCGGCCACGTCTTGAGTATTGCTCAAGTTTTTGGGATCCCCACCAGATCGCTTTAAAGGAAGACATATAAGCAATTCAGAGGCTGGCGGCTAGGTTTGGTTCTGGTTAGTTTGATCAATGCGCGAGTGTTACTCGGGAACTCGGGAGTCGCTGGAGGGAAGGCGACGTTCTTTCCGAGAAACACGGTTAAAGAAATTTAAATGGCCGGAATTTGAAGCAGACTGCAGAACGGTTCTACTGCCACCCACCTACATTTCGCGTGAAGACCACAAAGATAAGATCAGAGAGATTAGGACTCGTATGGATGCATACAAGCATTTGTTTTGCCCTCGTTCTATATAGGAGTGGAACAGAGAAGCAAGTAACTAGTAGTGGTACGGAGTACCCTCAGCCTCGCCTCATTACGTTGGATGTCAGAAATATCGTCAAATCTCTTTCCTTTCAAAGCGACTATGCGTCTAGGGAATAAGAAGAAGTCTGGAGGATTGAGATCCGGCGAGTATGATGGATGTTTAAGTTGCACCATACCCTTTTTTGCCAGGACCTGTTTGACGTCATTGGCTTTGTGTGGACTTGCTGTGTAGAGAACGGGAGGCGTGCTTAGGTAGTCCTTGTAGGGGCGGTGATCACTGTGTCCCCAGTGGTGTAGGGGTCAGCGCAACTGCAACTGCAGGAGACCCAGGTTCGAATCCCGGCTGGGTACACATTTTCAGCTTTGCCCAATCCCAGTTGATGTCATATATTCTGTGAATATTAAATAATAACAACTGCAGGATCAGAAGTGACGTCTGTTCTTTCGGAACAGACGCCACATGTATATATATAATATGCCGGAGACGGGCAATGATCCTATCGTTAATGGGGAGGAGTGGGCAAGTTTGAAGCCCTTACTCTTACGGGAATTAGTTTCATAACTACGAGTTTGAGTACTGTGGGGAGGGTGAAGCTGGGAATTTGTATCTGACGGGAGGCGTGCTTAGGTAGTCCTTCCAGGTGCGGTGACCACTGTGTCCCCAGTGGTGTAGGTGTCAGCGCAACTGCCTAGAAAGCAGGAGACCCGGGTCCGAATCCCGGCTGGGTACACATTTTCAGCTTTCCCCAATCGCAGTTGATGTCATATATTCTATGAATATTAAATAATAACAGCTGCAGGATCAGAAGTGACGTCTGTTCTTTCGGAACAGACGCCACATGTATATATATAATATGCCGGAGACGGGCAATGATCCTATCGTTAATGGGGAGGAGTGGGCCAGTTTGAAGCCCTTACTCTTACGGGAATTAGTTTCATAACTACGAGTTTGAGTACTGTGGGGAGGGTGAAGCTGGGAATTTGTATCTGACGGGAGGCGTGCTTAGGTAGTGCTTCCAGGTGCGGTGACCACTGTGTCCCCAGTGGTGTAGGTGTCAGCGCAACTGCCTAGAAAGCAGGAGACCCGGGTCCGAATCCCGGCTGGGTACACATTTTCAGCTTTGCCCAATCGCAGTTGATGTCATATATTCTGTGAATATTAAAAAAATCCAGGAACCTTGCTGTTCATACTGGGAAAGTACCCTGCGAAGACGATACATGAAACGGGTAAAAATTTCTATTCGCCTTGCATCGTTCACCGTTGTTCCCTGAGGAGAAATTTCTCGTGAAAGGCGAAAGGGAAAGGTCCCAGGTTCGAGTCCCGGTTCCGGCACACTTGTAAATAGTGTAAATATAAACAGTGACAGCAAGTGACAATGTACTAATCCTATTGCATGAGAACTGTTATCGATCGAATTTAGTAAAAGTTCTACAAATAAAGTAGAACAAAACTTATTTTGTGCAGCTCACCAAGGAAGATGCTTTAAAATAAAGCGAAACGCGCCTGGTCTAATGTAGACTAATTTACAGTTGCATAAGACGGTCACCTAACCTATACAAATTGTAAAACTACAACTGCGGAGAAAAGAGGCCAAAAAAAACAAAGAATAATTGTATTTAATGACGATTATCGCCTTTTAAAATAAATGTGTATTGTCCTTTTCTATGTTTGAAGGTTTTACATTATGTGATAGATAAAATTTGGTTGACATAAAAGTCTCTATTAGTATTTATTTTTTACTAACAGAAGCCAGCATGCTATCTGGTTTCCAAATTAGAACACAACGTTTTGTCAAAATTTCAAATCAGTAGAGTGAGAATTTTCAAAATTTGATCTTAAAAACAAACTATCAGAAAATGTAAATGTTCCTAATTGCAAATCTCATAAAGATCTTGATTGATTGCTTTTAAATTTTTATGCAACGTTACATTGGAATACGCCCATGGTATTAAATACTTTTATTTTTAACACTTTTGGTAACTGAGTTGGGAATATCTTTACTAGTGAAGAAGTAATAAAACAAAACGTCATGCTTGACGCAGCAGGTTTTAGGCATCTCAGTCTTTATGGTATATTTTCCTAAACTATATGTCGAACAATGATAGAAATTTGCAGGGGCATTTAATTGTATATACTGATACTGTATGAAAAATATGTTGTAAATAGATTTAACAGTAGCAAAGTGATACATTAATACGTCATGCTCGATGCGGCAGTTTTACTGTTGGCACAGCAAAAATGTAGTAAGAGCTAAACTTTTTCCATTTTATCTGTTTGTGTGGGAGTGTCAGCGAGGAAACTTTTCATAATGTTTTGAAAGTATGGACGTATGGAGGACAATTGACCAAAGTTTCATTGCAATATGGTGAATGGTTTAGGAAGGCATAGAGGACAAACACACAAACATTAATTTTTATATATAGAGACAGCGACGAATCACAATCCTACATACATCGTGTACTGCAAAAAATATTCAAATGGCAGCATAGAATGTAACGTCGAAGCAGTTTTGCAGACCATGACAGTGATTGGTAACTCTATTTAGGAAAGCAAAACATTAATTTTTCTTATCTATAATATTTCATAACGTCCTAACAATTATATGGCGTTCATTAAACATATTAGTTGCGCGATGATGATGATGATTATGTAGGCCGTGAGACCCCAGCTGGGATTGGGTTGCGCAATGGAAAGATACACGATGCACAAAATACGTGAGGAAGAAAACAGCATTTACAGAACACTGACAGTTTCATCCTATTAGAAATGTATGATAGTCAGGTAAGGGAGGGGAAAACAAAAAATATATGTAGTTAGTAAAAATGATTTTACCGAACTTCATCAATTTCTGGGAACGCCGTGAAATCATTAATTAAAATATTAATGAATTCAAGCAGAAACAGACATGTCATTTTGTACGTTTGTTATGTGGTACTTCACTGAAAGTAATCACCGAGTATCGGTCAAATTGTAAAATTCTGGAATAGTCTTGCCTGTCCCACTATCGGAACCTGGTGACAGTAATGCATCATTATGTCTCCTATGAAGGAGGAAAAGTGTGTAATTATCCTTCCAGATGTATAGGAAAAATTCTAAAAAGTAAGAACACACTGGAACTGCCTGAGTGGGTGTAAGTGGTATAACGTTCAAACAATATTGTTATTTAATGTATATAATAAAGATTCTTCTTCTTACATAAGAAAGTAAAGCACAAAAATACACAGTCATATTACAGTTGTCAGAGGAACATAGTAAGCGCTGTAATAATATTCCATTAAATAGCAGTCGCGTAGAAAGAGTGAATGATCTAGAAACATGGCGGGGTCAACTGGCCAGCTGTCGTTCACAGATAGTGATGAGTGATTTGCTAGTTGCTCACGTAACGGTTACGTAAAGAGTGAAGAAGCAGTTTATGGCGTCAGTCAGAGATACAAAGCGAAGGCGACAATGGAGAACAGCACAGAAGCAATTCCGCGGAGCTCAGGGATAGACAAATTCATACCAGTAACTCATTGATCTTAACATGAGTAATAGTGAAAATTCATCGCTAGAGGGATTAAGAGCAACAACTGCTAAAATAATGTGTTATTTATATCTTTCATCGTTCCAGTTTCACATTTATTAGGAATTTGTGACTAGGTTTGGTACATTTCGTCAATTTTCAAACTGTTTTTCTGTTCTTCGACAATAAGAAAACAAACAAATTTAATTTTAGAATTATAGATTAATAATTTATTTATTTGGGCATGTATGTATGCGCTGGTTACATGCATGTGCAAAGAATAAAATATTTTTTATTTATCAAGCTGTAATTTTAAAATTAATTCAGTTGGTTTCTAATGGTTGAACCACAGACAGAAAGTTTTAACATAGACGAAATGTAGCGAATTTAGTCACAACTTCCAAATAAATATACAATTGGGACTGTGAAGGATTAAAACAAAAGTAATAGTGATTCATCTGATAACAGATTAATGTGAATTTTCTCTTAGCTATCGTAATTTTGATTGAAAAAGCAATATATGGCGTTGTTTCAAATTTTCTAAATGTCGACAGTTCATATAATTTTACATACCGATATTGAGAAACACGTGTATGAAAAGTAGTGATATCTCGATAAATCTTCATTGAAGCCACATTATTCCCAAATCTGAACTCATGGTTACTACACCAGTGATAGCATTAATGTATACTGATACTTAGAAATTCTTGTATGAAAATGAATTATACCACGAGAAAACTTCCTTGATGACACATTAGCGGTTCATGCACTTCATTGTGACTTGCAGAGTATTCATGTGGATAGGTACATAGTCCGAAAACAGACCTCATGGCTCCTGTACAAGTGATAACTTTAAAATAGATCTACTTATTTGTGAACCACCTACAGATAATAATTTAAAACCGCCTTTAAATTTAGCTGAACATGTAATGTAAAAAGTGCACTTTAAAGAGAAATTGAATGCCCTCACCATTGTTTTTAAGAACGGAACACTTGTATTACGTTTCACGGAGGAGATTTGTTTACCTACTTCTAATTGATTTGTCTTTGGACATAGTTCCCTCACTTTTGTTTTAACTAATGTCGTTCAGAAAGCTTGTTTACCTTGTTAAAAAATGTTCAAATGTTTGTAGAGCTTATGGGACTCAACTAAGGGGTCATCAGTCCCTAAACTTACAAACTACTTATGAACTACCTAATACTAAGAACGGCACAAATATCCCTGCCCGAGGGGGGGGGGATTCGAACCCCCGACTGTAGTGGCCGTGCAGACTGTGGCTGGCGTGCCGCAGAACGCTCGGCCACCGCGGCCGGCACCTTGTTTAGAACAGCTTGAAGAATGTAAGGCATTTATAAACCAAGGTCACAGTTTTAAAGTATGTTTCATGTATAAACGTAAGTGACGCTACTATGTACTGACGGCATAAAAACCAATTAATGTTTAATCAAACAATTCACTGAGCGTTTAGAATCGTGACTTCATTGCACGTGCCTTTTGCTCACGTGCACGTGACAACGATTATCACGGTAATGGAATTTATTCAGTTGTGATCGTAGCAGCAAAGGAAATTTAATCCGTAAAAAAAAGTACGTAGTGTCGAAATCGTTCCGCGTATTTCACGATAATGACTAAGCTGATCCACATATTATTCCGAAAAAATATCGGCGCGATAACGCTTTTGCCAGAAAACACCATCTATCTAAGGTCAAGAAGGCAAGAACAGAGCAGCAAGATTTTAGATACCATAAAAGCTGTATCCACGCCGAGATACTTCTGAGCCACATGGAAGTAACTGAAACATATGGAAAATCTCTGACAGGAATGTCTACTAAAACAGACAAGTGTTTTGTGTTGACCTGAACGTTATCAATGCAAGGTGTACGCTCTGAGGTCTCGAGCATGAACTGCTGCCAAATATAGCATATATCGTCCTGATAGTTGGTCTGAGCCGTTGTCCCCTTTTCTATATAACTGTAGATATCGATACTTGACAATGCTAAATATTAACCAACAAGAAAAATATATCAGGGATTTAACAGTGTAAATGTACTTCCTCTTTTATTGTAATGAAAGTTTATGCTGTACTAGATGCAGATTCTGTCGAATCGTATTCGAGTATCTCAGTGGTACTGGGGAAAATGTTAGTATGCGTACACTATATTCCATAAGTTATCTGTGCAACGACAGATTAGTTCACTCACCTAAATAGCATAGCAAAACCCTGATAAAGTCATTCATTTGATTATCATTTGTAATGTAAAAATAAACTGTTTGTTGAATAGCGTTTGAAGCTGTCTGTGAGGCTTTACTTTGCGTATTATATCATTTAAGTATTATTCAAAATATTTTTCACAATGTCCAGTTACATCAGGACAACACCAATGTGGAGGCGCAGTGGTAACGCACTGGACTCGAATTCGGAAGGACTGTGGTTCAAATCCACTTCCGGCTATCGAGATTTCTGTGGGAAAGAGATTTAAACGGATTGAGTGCCAAATAGGAAGAACAAAGTTAGAACAGGTAGACAGTTTCAAGTAGCTGGGATGTATTTTCTCACAGGCTGGCAACATAGTGAAAGAACTGGAATCGAAGTGCAGCAAAGCTAATGCAGTTAGTGGTAAGCTAAGACCTACTCTCTTCTGCAAGAAGGAAGTAAGTACCAAGACTAAGAAGCAGTACACCGCTCTATCTTTCGACCAACTTTGTTGTATGGGAGGATACAGGTTACCTTATTCACAAGGTAGAGGTTACAGATATGAAAGTAGCAAGAATTATTGCAGGTACTAATAGATGGGAACAATGACAGGAGGGCGTCCATAATGAGGAAATCAAATAAAAACTGGGAATGAACACCATAGACGAAGCAGTTAGAGCGAACAGACTGAGATGGTGGGGTCATGTTACACGCATGGGAGAAACAAGGTTACCTAAGAGACTCATGAGTTCGGCAGCGGAGGGTAAGAGGAGTCGAGGTAGACCAAGAAGAAATTACTTGGATTCGGTGCAGAATGATTTTGAAGTAAAAGGCATAACATCAGACGAGACATCAATGTTAGCATTGAATAGGGGATCATGGAGGAATTTTATTAGAGGTACTATGCTCCAGACTGAAAGCTGAAAGGCGTAATCAGTCTCTAATGATGATGATGATGATGATAAACCACTCCAGGCAAATGCCGGGATGGTTCCTGTGAAAGGGCACGGCCGACTTGCTTTCCTATCCTTACGCAAAATTCCGAGCGTGAGCTCCGATTCTAATGCCCACGCCGTCGACGGGACGTTCAACCTTACCTTCCTTCCTCCCTTCCATCAGGACAACAGATAAGCTTCAATTATAAACTAGAAACTATAGCCTAATGTTAAGAAATGTACGTGACCAAAAAGCATGCACGATGAAATCGCAGTTCTCAATGCTCACTGAACTGTGAAAAAGAGTGCATAAGAATTTTAGGGTTTTATTCGAATTTATGTTTTACGTATGAAGCTAACATGTAAGGCTTGCCTGCTCAAGACCATTCGTCTTATACACTTTAAGGTATGATGTTGCCAAAGGCGCTTGTCGTGTGAGTTGCTGTATTGCAATGGTAGTCTGAGCGTACCTATTAATACTTCCTACTCCAGAATTTCTCCTTGGCAAAGATAAGCACCCTATATAAACATATTATTTATAACAACGGATAACGCGAACTAAGATTTGGCCCCTCCTAGTTTTACTCGCAGTAGAAATGGTAATGACTGGCCAAAATATTATTTCCCATTTAAATAATGAATCAGTGCATTCCAACTATTGAATTAACAATTCCCTACTAGGTAATGAAAGCCTTTAATATAGGTTATTGTGTACATCACAAATGATTGTTCTAACTATCAATTAAACAATACTGAATAAATAAACAAACAAGACTCGTATAAAAGGAATGGAGTGTCTATGCAACACTAATCCAAACAGTTTAACTGATACATATTTAACACACACTTGTCAGGAAAAGTAACGCATACATATTCATTCACAACTTAACACTGGTCATAGGGTGAGGATTGTGCTTGGATGTTGCCACTGAATACTAGACCACTGGGACACTGCAAGCATTAGAATCAAGCTTACCCATTTAAAATAATGAAAAATTACAGCCAACAGGAAAACACATTGACACTATTCTTGAGGCCAATTATAATATCACCTCATCTTATTTAACTGGAAGACCAGTTGTTCCAAAACTTAAAAATAACAGCAACAGTCTCACAGACATGCACTCAGATGTAATAATAGTATCAACACAAAATATGTTAGCAACTTTATGTGTAGCTGTATTATTTTAATCATGCCAACAACAGCACAGCACATAAATATTAACCCCTGAAATATAAAATACAAATTTATTTTCATGGATCCCTTAGGCAGTACACGTTATAAAAACATCTTGTGATGAAAATACAGTAAAAAAATTAAAAAATGAGTGTATCATGTCTCACTCATTATAGGTAGTACATTTTATAACAGAAAAATTATTGTCGTATTATTCAATAAATGGGTATTAGTTACATTATTGAATTAAGCACAAACGTTATGTGAGATGGCAAACAATTGAATTTTAATATTATAGAACAATATTGATTGTCGGAAACACGTATGTAATTCTAATTTATTGAATATATAATTAACAAAAGATCAGTGAATAAGCGCTGTAAGCCCTGAAGTGACGCTGTAGAAATACAAAGTGAGTGTAAATTGCAATAAATATAAAAACATGTAGAATGTAGTAAAATGGATCCTAAAAACATTCGGATAAACACATTATGAAAAATAGTACACAAAAGTTACAAGTATAAAATTTTATGCAAAGCAATCTACTTCGTTCTCTTGCATTACACGCTCCAAATATGTATTCTAACTAGCAGAGTATGCTCTTTGGTGTTTCAATGTTATCTCTACATCTTTCTTTACAAGAGTTTCAAATAGTTTTATAGGACTTCAGAATCCTTGCTACCCTGAATCCCTACATATCATTATTTCTTCGACCAGTAACTTACATACTTAAATTATTTTTTATAAACTTTCCATGTGGTGGGTATTCCACACATTTTTTCCGCTACTGACCCCTCCATGTCACACACAAATTTACGTTGATCTTATAATGGTAAAGTAGTTGATAACGTCCAGTCAAACTGTGCAAACAGGGATTTCATGTGCAAAGTATTTCTTCTGTCACGGTAATTTTGAAAATTTTGCACTGACATAAAATGTTTGAAATCGAAACTACCTTCACAATTTATGCCCTAATAGTCTTCACTTGTGTTTCCAATCCCTGTGATTCCGCATTGCATGGTTCAGTTGCAATTAACCCCTGTCGTTGTTTCTTTCTACATTCGATTCTACCTGGGTATGTATACTGAACCTCCTCAGTTGTATTCAATTGTTTTTCAGTTCGGTGTCGGTCTTTTTTCAGATCTTCACACATTACGCTTCAACGCCCTGTACTCGATTCCGCATGCTTGTAAAGCGTCTTTTATGGAAAAAAAAATGAAATGTTTGTAAAGCTTATGGGACTTAACTACGGGGTCATCAGTCCCTAAACTTACAAACTAGTTATGAACTACTTAACACTAAGGACGGCACAAATATCCATGCCCGAGGGGGGATTCGAACGCCCGACCGTAGTGGCCGTGCAGACCGTGACTGAAGCGCCTTAGTCCCCTCGGCCACCGCGGCCGGCCGTCTTTTATGGTCTGGTATTGTACAGTGATATGTGCTTGATCTTGAATTTTATTCCTCTTCTTGTTCTAACAGATCTATCCGAGATGAATTTTCAATATCTTTTCCACTGTTTCCTTGATAGTTTACTTTCTTGTTCCTGAGTTGTCACTAATTTATTTTTTGCCTGTATGACGGCACTTCTAACAATCTTTACATGACTGTTGGCTACAAGATCTGTCCATCGTAACTTTAGAGCCTCCACTGTTGAGCATGGATCGAGCTAGAGCGTTTCTCTTTACAGATCTGGTTTAGGCCTTATGTACAGTTCTAGACCAGCGAGCTCTCATAGGAACGATACTGCATATCACATCCAATGTGAAATGACAATTTTGTCAGAGCCCAGGAGACAGACATCTTTGACGCATATGCAGTGGATGTTCTGCAGCTACCTTCAGCCTGAGCTCTCTATAGCTCTTGTGATGGCGTGTTTCACTTGATGCACAACTTCTTCTGGGATACACACAGAGTGCACAGTGGTTTGAGTTCCACCACCAACCCCAATTCTAAAAACTCAGTCTCATTAACAGCAGGATGCAAGGGCTCAAGTATATTCGTTAGAGGTAAGCGGTAGTCACATATGGGGGTTGACAAATTAATTTGAACACGTAGACATATAGATGTTTGACGATTTTCTGATCCTGTTCAAAGCACGCCAGAACTTTTCTGGCTGGGCGAGTGGGCACATTATTATTCTGGAATATGACAGTGTTCGTTAGCAATATGTTAATCATATGTGCAGTTTTCTGTCAAGGGTGGTGAGGTAAGGGGAGATATTCATTCACAGTTATCCGAATATTGAGGGTAATGATAGGAACACTAGAATAGCACGATACAGATGCCCAAACCATGACGGTACTGTAGAACTGAAGATGTGAAGTAAATTGTGGTCAGCCTTCTTCAAAATTTTGAGTTAATGATATTTTTTTTGGAGACCAACTTTTAAAATAATAAATATTCCATATTAAAGAAAATCATTTAAATTAGGCCTAAATTCACACTGTACAAATGATATCTTTATAAAATCTCATTCCAATTTATAGTTTTTTTTTATTTTTTAAATCTTAAAATGAAAACAAATCAATGTCCATATCATCGAATGCAAATGATGATCTAAGTACCATGTGATTAACATAGCAGACTAAGTGTCAAAAAAGCTTTTATAATTAAGTAGCATTGAAAGTATGGAATAGTTTTAGGCCTTTACAATGTTTGTTAAGTAGGCTCTGCTTTCACATGCACATGCACATTATTTGGCTTTGATTATGTTTCTTCTCATCTCCTAAAGAGGATGCAGCTAACATACCACACGTTAAGGTCTTGTGATAAGTAGTCTTTTACTGACTTCTTTCGCCTATAGTGACCTACCTCTCGTGGAATCGAGTTTAGATGATCACACACTAGTTTCTCATCTTCAACGGTGTATTTACGGGGCCCAGTCTTGTTAACCCTTTTCTCGGTGTGCATAGGATTTAGATCCGCCAATAATTTCACTCTTCTTGGCACTAAAGAAAACATCTTTTGAAAAGTTGACCGGAAGATCTGTACGATTTCCTCTTCCCCATTATGAAGTGCATAAACAATAGTAGCCTGTCGCCTACTTTCATTATCATTATTGTTTTGCCCATGACGTCTCGTATTTACTGTATTAACAGTAAGTAGGCCAAAGAGGTAGCTTTGTGAAAATCTACGAAGAGTGCTACCTTCTGGGCATGTGAGATACTTTTGAACTTATCTTCACCTTTAAATTTCACATTTTGAGCTAGGTGTGTCTTGACTGGAGCCACAATATTATTTTCAGTAGTATAATCCTGATACCTGTTTCTTAGTTTTTTCCTTTCTTCTGAAATTCTTCCGTCTCCTATCTTCCGACAACTGTTAACACTTTCACTCATTATAATACAATAAACAAGTTGCATTAAAAGAATATTTGATACACTGTTACTTCACGTAACATCATCAGGTAAACACAACCTCAAAACAAAACATGAATGAAGCGGAGAACACGACAATTATGTTTGCACGCACATCATAATTCAGAATTTACTGTCATGTACATACATCTCACGCATTCTGTTGGTGATGTACTGAACTACTACAAACAGGTTTGACACTTAGATCAGAATATGCCACAACTGGCTTGGCCGGTAAACCATAATTTCGGTTATAGCTCCAAAATGGAATAATGGGCCTTAGATCATAATCTATTTCAGGTCTTCGTACTGTAAGAAGCAGTCATGATGTACCGTAAGATTCTTTAGGGGTTTTCGATACATAAACGCGGTTGTCCGTCGGAAGCAATGTAAACGATGATTCATCGGACCATACCACGTATTTCCAGCTATTCCTTCTCAGCTTTGCGTTAGCTTCCGTTATTAAGCGTTTAGCCAGTGGAGCCCTTCCATGAATGTTTCACTCCAGGCGTATTTTTTTTTATCAAAACAATATTATTCATTTATTTTTCCAGTCGTTTTTCCGATGGTAACCTTATGTTGTCTGGCGACAGTCGTTCTTAATGGTCGACGGTCGTTGTCAGTAAACAACGGGTTTCGCCCACTACTCCTCTTCACCGACGACGCGTTACCTCGTTTTCCGTACCTTGCCATTGCCGAGAATACTGTCTCTAGTGAAACGTTAAACAGTACAGCCGTTTTCATAACAGATGCTCCCACTAACTGCACACAGCTGAGTTGTACTCTTTGCAAGACTGAGAGGTCACGTGTTATACCGATCATTTGTGTTGGCCGTCGCAGAACAAAATGTTTAATAACCTGCAAGGAGACGTCCAAGACTATGTACCTAAGTTGTACATTGAGATTGCATCTCACTGTTAACACGAGTGGTGCCCACTTGCCATGGATGGGCACCGTTAATAAAAAAGTTGACTTCGTTAATCATTAATCCGTTACTAAGAAAGTTAACTTCGTTAAACGTTAAAGCGTTACTCTGCGGACAATTTAACGGAAGTTAACGTTAATCGTTAACTCGTTCTGCAGTCACGAATAATTTACTCTCTGAATATATATGTGGTTATATTATTGTAATCAGCAATTAAAGAAACGTATTACCCTACCTAATATTGAAGAAATATGTTTTGGATACACAAGTTTAAATAGGACTTGGAATAAAGGTACGAGCCACTCTATCGTGGCAGTCTGCCGTGAGCGTAAACAAATGAGCTCTAATCAAATACTATAATGTAAAACAGCCTACGCAAGAGTCACTTGCTTTGGGGAAAAAGTCTTTTGTTCTTTGAAATGATTTGTCTTCTTGTATAAAAAGAAGAATGTTTTTACGCTCGCGGCCGGCTGCCACGATATAGTATCTCAGTAATATATTAATCTTAATTTTTAGTTAAAATTATTTAGCAATAAAATACAATCTGCAGCAGACAGTGAGGCATGATTGAGTGTCAAAATATCTTTCCCCTGGGCCTCCATCTCCGCTGTTCGGGTCTTGGCGGCACCATTCAGAAGATCAACTGCGCTCTTCCAGGGAGTGATTCAACCAACAGTCTGGGCATAGCCGCATACAGAACGGACCTGCATTAAAATAAGCATAATTTACGCGGCAAGACTTTGGTCATAAGAAGTGGGTACAAAAGTAACGGATTAACGGACTTACAGCAAATTAACGAAAGTTAAAACGTCCTTTAATGTTTTTTTAATTAACTTAAAAGTTAATCCGTTACTAGAAAAGTTAAGTTCGTTAATTAAAGATTAACGGATTAAAGGACTTGCAACGAAATGCAGTATGCTGCATGGTGTTAAAAATGTTCCAATATTTGTAATCGTAATGGACCAAACTGCTGAAGTCATCGGTGCCTATACTTACAAACTACTAAAACTAACTTACGATCAGGACCACACACACACACAGTCACACACACACACACACACACACACACAGATACACACACATGTCCGAGAGAGAACTCGAACCTTCGGCGGACCGGCCTCGCCTTTCCCGCCCCAGACCGCACGGCCATTCCCGTACGGCCATGGTGTTCACATTATTTTGTCAATTCCGTGTACAACGTCTCCAGGTCTGGGCACATCCCGCTAGTCACCATCAGATGCTAGATCAGGGTTGTCTGCAGATCTCGCTCGAGAAACTGCAACCGGCATACTCACAAGGAGACTGCGTGAATATCGGATTTTAGTATATATATATATTGAACGTGACCTTTCAGAACTCAAGTAGCAATCAGCGAAAGCCATTCGACGCAACTGTAAAAAAAGTCTCGAGAGAATCGACTTTGATGCTTTGCAAGTACACCTAAGCATGAATAACAGAAACACTTGCCGCGTCTGTCGGTGTGGCGTAGGTGGTAGCGTTATTGCCTTGCATTCGTAGGGTCGCTGGTTCTAATCCCTCTGGAGCAAATACATTATTGTTTCTTTCTTAGCTACTTGGAAAGCCACTAGTAGTTAAGGAGATGGCTTTGAAAAACAGTGTCGTAGCTCTTCACACACTGAACAATCATAGACAACCGTCGTCAAGTAATAGTGAAGCCAATACTGTAAGAAATGTAACTTTTATGTTTATTTTTTTATTTTATTGAAACCATCATTATTAACAACCTTTTATAAAGTATAGAAAATTACTAATAAGCAAAAATACGTGCCGTCTTTAGTATAAACTAGTTCATAAGTAGTTTGTAGGTTTAGGGACTGATGACCCCGCAGTTAAGTCCCATAAGCTCTACAAACATTTGAACATTTTAACCATTTTCTCGAGAATTTTTGAGAGTTGCGTCGAATGGCTTTGGTTGAGTGTTATTTAGGTTCTGAACTTCTCGTAGTATAAATAATAAAAAAAATCTAAAATCCTATATCCATGTGGTCTCCTCGTCACACGCACCTTGACAATGGCACATGCTGCAAGTGCTGTTGTCTACAGCAGCGTCATGGGTAGTTTATTGGTGGAAGGCTCACTTGGATTCCTTAAATTTGATGTTTATTTGAGGAAATCAGTTGAATAAATTAATAAGCCGTTAATAAATAGTAATAACTGCATTTTGTTTTTTTATAATCAATGAAGTTAGTGTGAAAGCTGACACTGTTCTGTTTGAACTATGCAGTTTAGTAAGACCTGATTTAAAGCACTTAGGAAACATATAGTTAATACACATGTCAGGCACTTAGTGCGACTTTTGTTTCAACTAGTTTTGTACAAACTTATTCAGTTATTCGCTGCTGAAATGTAAATACACACATTTAACATCAGATAAGTCAATCCGCTGTTCATGATCATTTTGGAAGACCTCATACCTTCGGCAGATAATTCACAACACGCAACAGTCTGCGCCTAGTTTCCAGACAGACTGTGAACTAACATTTAAATTCGAATCACTACATTTTCCTTCTCAACGTCTTGGGAAGTATATGAAACTTTTTTATTAGATACATTCCCATTTTAAAACTAGATTCGTAGAAGCTCGCGGATTTTGCAGATACCTTTCTATTCCTGCAACGCAAGAGAGACACATAAATTTCACTGGTATGTGTTGGAGAAATTTATAGCAGTTGGGAAGGAGTTACACATTGCCTTTGTAGATTTAGCAAAAGCTTAGGCTACAGTCCCTAGATTTAAGCTGTGGGAAGCTATGAAAGATATTACAAGAAGATTTACAAATTATTATTGAAATGCACAGAGATAATGTGGTACAGATCAAATGAGGTTCAAAGTTATCAGAACCTATCAATGTCATTAAAGGTTTACAACTAGGTTGCATTATGTCACCCATCTTGTTCAAATTATTTGTAGAAGTGGCTCTCCGAACTTGGGAGAACAGCTGCAAAAGAATGGGAATCGCTGTCAACCATGCACAGACATTTTCATAAAGTTTTGCTGACGATCAAACTATTATAGCACAAGAGGATTATGACGTAGAGTTCATGATACGACGATTATATGACGAATACAATAGATGGGGACTACAAATGGATCTAACAAAAACAGAGATCTGGCGGTGAATAGTGATGCTAAATTTGAAGTACACATCAATGACAAAGCAGTTATGAGACAGGTAGAGAAATTTAAATATCTCGGGCACATATTGATAAAAATGGATTGGGCCATACAGAAGTAAAATACAGAGTGTAGGAAAGCATAAAGGTGTTATGGCGTATGAATTCTTTTTGGTGGGATAAGAATATTTCTAACATCAATAAGAAAAGAGAGGGTAAGATAATGGTTGAATCAGTGCTACGCTATGGATCAGAACTATCGATATTAAATGCGGATATCAAAAGAAGACCAATAGCTGTGAAAATGGATTATTTGAATAGGGGTGCCAGAATATCAAGAATCGAAAGAAAAACTAATGATGAAGTAAGAGCGAGAATGAAGGCAAATGATACAGTGATAGAATTGAAAGAAGATCAGTGAAATGGTGCGGACACATGATGATAATGCCAGATCATCGGTGGCGAAAGAGGGTTTATGAATGGAAACCACCCGGCAGACGTGAGCGGGGAAGACCACGACGTTCTTGGACAAACCAAAAAAATGGAGTAACGGAACATCGCAGTATCGACAAGGAAGATGCGCTGGATAAAGAGGCTTGGCGGAGGATACCAGGAATACAAGATGTTGTTATTGATTAATCTTTGTATTGATTAATCCTGTAATAATAGTAATGTGTTTTTACTAGTATTCAAATTTAAGAAGATACTGATACATGGATTTTGCTGTTGCGTCACTTACCCAGTTTAGGTATTTCAAATAAAGTCATTTTAACTACTAATCTGCAACTTTAAGTTCAGCACTGTTTTCCTCTTTCATGTAACACCCTGGTCACATACTCTAGGTGAAATCACATGAACAGGTTATCGTCTTATAATCATGTTCTATAATGTCGAAAATACAAGAACTGTGTCCATGGTGCAGTTCTTACATCATTCAGGGTAACAGTATCATAGTTGTATTACTATGAATAGTAATAAATCTGCCCTTTTTAGTTTTTTGGAGTGTAAAATGTATAATAATTAACTGTGATGGCCGCTTCAAAGTTTCGTAGCTTCCGAAGCGAAGTTCAAGCATGAGATTTCCGCTTTGTTTGTTAAGCTACCAATTTCTGTCGGGTATGTTTACTTCCGTTACAGTAGCTTTGTTTATGGTGGCAGCTCTGTCTGCCTTACTGTCATAGGTCAGAGGTTTATCACAGTACTGTTCCAATATTTGTAACCGTAACGCTTCCTTCCCTCTCAGAGCACAGATTTACGTGATCCATTATGAAAGACAAGAACCGTCACGCGCTTTACTTCGATGTGTGAAAAATAGGAGGAGCCAAGCTGCATAGTAGTTTCCCGTAAAAATCACCGAAGATGCTTCTTCCTTCTTTTATTGATTTTGAACGTCGTGTGTATGTATTTATGATGAAACCTTATCAAGGAACTATGGAAAAAGGTCGTTATCGCCAGTGAACCACCACGTTATAAAATGACAATTGATCGTGTTTCCTTGTGATATTTTAAAGACATTGCACATTTATGTTTGTGCGAATTTCCAGAAGTGATGTACCATCCATTTTCTTTTGACGTGAAGATGTCTTCACTCTGAGGGCCAGAAAAAAATGTGAGCGACTGACAATCGTGACGGAAACGACATCATCAATCACGTTTCTATGACAGCTCGTTTGGTTCTCTTGCTCTGTATGCGACCACCTATGGTTTGAAACCTGTCTACGTCATCGATAACGTGAATGGAAAATGTAAATATTTAGCCACGAGATTTTTCTGAGTGCATATTTTGGCCTGATCACATGGGGATCTGGAAGTATGAAAACAGCCATTCTATCTTATTTGCCGCGACGGAGTGGCAAAGCGTATTGAGGCGCTATGTTGCGATGCGTTAGAATCCCCCATCGGGCATTAATGTTTGTGTCGTCTTTAGTATAAGGTAGTTTGTAAGTAGTTTGTAAGTTTAGGGACTGATGACCCCGCAGTCAAGTCCCTTAAGCTTAACAAACATTTGAACAAAAAAATGTTCAAATGTTTGTAAAGCTTATGGGACTTAACTACGGGGTCATCAGTCCCTAAACTTACAAACTACTTATGAACTACCTTATACTAAAGACAGCTCAAACATCCATGCCCAAGGGGAGATTCGAACCCCCGACGGCGGACGGCCATGCGCACCGCAACACGGCGCTCCAGTACGCGCGGCTAATCCGCTGCGGCCCATTTGAACATTTTACCTTATTTGAACACCTGGTAAAGCATGAGCATGAACCATGTAGCTTGAAACAACACATGGAAGTTATTAGATGACCATAGACATTTAAAAAAGAAAACAAATATTATGTAACATTCTATGAATTTCTCACGTTTACATACTGTACCGTACAACTGACCCATGTTCACTAAAGTATTGCTTTTTAAATAAATAAAATTTAAGTAAATTCAGGAGACGGACCAGTTGTATAGAAAAGAGTCAATTTCAGGATATGACGTTGTTAATGACGATATTAACTAATACTCCTATTATTTTAGTCGTAACCTTCTTTCTCGCGGATCAGATGTTCTTTATCTTCTTAATTGTCTAGGACTATGGTACAAAACGTCTGTATTTTTAAATAATTATTAGGGTAAAACCTCAACATACAGTGCTGAGTAAATATAATTTTTAATTCAACGATGGAAAGTCCAAGTTCGACTTCAACAATATGATTAGGATAGCTTGGGACTCACAGTAAAGGCGGTAGTCGAGAGACAGACTGATAAGTAAGAAAGACAATCACACACACATAACTTATCTTTCGGGTACAGTCATCGTCAGAAAAACAAGTCAGTGAGTTGTGCCTATATGAATAAGAGAGTCTTTTTTGTATTGACGAAAGCTGTGAACGAAAGTTAAGTTGTATGTGTGTTTGACTGTCTTTTTTACGTCCCTGTCTGCAGCTCGACGCTTATTTTTGTGATGAGTTGCAATCTATCTTCAGTTACACTGTTAATTTTATAAAATAAAATATAAATGTTTGTTAAGCTTATGGGACTTAACTACGGGGTCATCAGTCCCTAAACTTACAAACTACTTATGAACTACTTACGAACTAGGACGGCACAAATATCCATGCCCGAGGGGGGATTCGAACCCCCGACCGTAGTGGCCGTGCAGACCGTGACTGGAGCGCCTCAGTCCCCTCGGCCACCGCGGCCGGCTGTTAATTTTAATTAGCCTTTTTAACATGTTGTAAAACTGTAACATTCTTATACTTTTTCCTTATTTTCAAATAGAGGCAATATCTTAGTAACCTTTTTCAATATTATTAACTGATAATAATTAATAAGTTTTTTTCTGTACTGTTGATGATAAGTACGGTTGTTAAAAATATATGTGACACACTGATAATTGCCTGAAAAAAGTAAGTACAGCTGCAAAGACGACGTCGATATTGATGTGATGACGGCAGATGCCACGTGGGAGATAGTAGACAATGGTTTCGACCTCGACCACTAATGCTGACATAGCTGTCAGAACGACATCAGTATACACTTTAATAGGGAATGTTTAGATGCATAAGACAATATCTGCTCCCTTCGCACAAATAAACTTCTTCTTCTGAACTCCATCTCCCAACATCGTGGGGACGGCTTTCTCTTTAATGAAGCCTTTCTCGTTCCCCAGCTCCAGGTCAACACCAACCCTTATCTTCTTCACTGCTACGATTCTCACACCCTCCGGCCCAAGGGGGAGTGGCTTTTGGCCACCTCCCCCACCACTCCTTATGTACACTTTATCCATACTTTGTTTCTTCTTTCCATCACCGTTAGCTGTGCCACCATATACGTCCTCTCCCACACTCCTCTCCAATATGATTTTCTGACCCATATCGACTCCTCCTTTTCGACCTACGTGATCACTGCAGACCTTAATATCCTGTCAATCCGACGTCGTCATCGTTTCTCCCAACTTCTTGGGGTGTGTCACTACCGAAGTCCTTGACCCTATTGGCAGTGACCACGACCTTGTTCTCCTTACCTTTACCTGAAATTTCTATCTCATCCTTAATCACCATCCCATCCGCCTCACCTTTACTCTATTGATCGCACCCTATCCTGGACTCCCAACCCCCACACCATCCAAGAAAAAACCCGATCCCACCTCCGCCTGCTCACACTCTTTGTTTGCCGAACATGGCATCTAAAGCTTCCCACCGTCCTCTACACCTACAAATTCCTCATCAGCCCCATCCTTCGCGTCTCCCATCCTGCATGGATCTCCGCCCCCATCCTTGTATAAGTGCCTACAGATCCTGGAAAGCCACGCCCTTAGCTTCGCATTCTGTATTTCTTGCTAACCCCCTTCCCCCACGCGTATCCTCTATGACCTCTTCCCCTTCCCCCACCTTGTCTGCTTCATTGAACACACCTGCCTCCATTTCCCTAAACGCCTACTGGATCCCCTCACCCTATTGTCCATCCTCTCCTCAATGAACCTGGTCCGTTGCCGCGCCATTACCACTGCATCCCCCTACTCTCCACCTGTCCACCCTCCTTACCGTTTCCGTGGCAGTTTCCGCACCCTCTGCCCAGACATCTATCCCCCCTACCAGCTCTGATTCTCTCCCTTCTACTTCCCCCTCCTCGGTCCTTCATCTCCCCCTCCTTCCTCGTGCCCTCTCTCTTCTTGCCGATCCCTCTGTAATCCCCCCCTCCCGCTCCTCACAGCTTCCTGGGACATCCCACGCCCCTCCTTTCCCTGGCCCTGTGGTCTCTCCTCCCTCCCTCCCAACCTGTAGCCTCTCGTCCGCTCCCTCTAGTCCCTCTCCCTCTTCCTCCCCCACTTTTGCTCCTTCCTCATCTACACTTACGACATTCATTATCATCTACTTGCGCATCGTCTGTCTCTCCGTCAGAGTGTCACACGTCAGCGCTTTTTTATGTAGTTGCGAACGGCCATCCCACAGCCGACATCTGTGTCTTTTAATTATCCATGTGAATCAGTGTTTCGATGTAGTGTTTCTCCGTCTTTGTCGCCTTGTGTTTTTATATATACTTCATACCTATCACTCTATTCCACGATGCACATCTTCAATTTTCTCACCTTGTTATGTAACTTGTCTCCCTTTTGTAAATTCATGGTATATTTTTGTAATCTGTTTAAATGTATCAGTTCTGCAGGCTGAAGAGCGCCTTAGGTGCTGCCAGACCGCCCACTCGGGGAATGAAAGTACAAAAAAAAAAAAAAAAAAAAAAAAAAAAAAAAAAAAAGGATGGATCGCCACCTTGCGGATCGCGCGGTCTCCCGCGTCTGAGGTTCGAATTCCCCCTCGGGCATGGATGTTTGTGTTGTCTTTAGTATAAGCTAGTTCATAAGTAGTTTGTAAGTTTAGGGACTGATGACCCCACAGTCGAGTCCCATAAGCTTCACAAACATTTTTGAACAATCTGGACCAACAGTCCGTTGATTATCTAGTGCAGTGTTTTTCAACCTTTTCGACTGGGCGACTCCCTTCCAAGTCAAAATATTGTGGTGACCCCCCCTCCCTCGCACCTAATGAACCGTAAGAATACTGTGTTATCTCAAAGGAAACATATTTAATATCTTTCCTTTTACATTGTTGGTCGAAGTTTTTTTGTGTATTTTCGGAATGGAACACATTATCCTATTTTTACATGATTTTTGACAGAAAAAGTTTAGCTTAAAGAGTGTTTAGCATTTCAGGCAAGACTCATAAGCGAATTATGCTAATTAAGAAAGGCTCCACTGAACAGAAACAAAATGCTCAAATGTTTGTTAAGCTTATGGGACTTAACTGCGGGGTCATCAGTCCCTAAACTTACAAACTACTTATAAACTAACTTTTAATAAAGACAACACAAACATTCATGTCCGAGGGAGGATTCGAACCTCCGACGCGGAGGCCTCGCGATCCGCTACGTGGCGCTCCAGACTGCTCGGCTATTTCCGCGCGACCGTATTGCAAGTCTTGGTTGGGAGCGCCTACAACACCCCCGATAGAGTCCCGATCTCACACCAAGTGACTTCCATATGTTTCCAGCTTTGAAGAAGACTCGGCGGAAGGCGCTTTGGAAGGAATGCTGACGTCAATGAAGCCATTCAACGCTTTTTCCGTATGCAACGCCCTGATTCTTTTCCGGAAGGCTTTTTTAAGCTTATAAAACGGTATGACAAATGTCTCAAAAAATGTTCAAATGGATGTTTGTGTTGTCTTTAGTATAAGGTAGTTCATAAGTGTTTGTAAGTTTAGGAACTGATGACTCCGCAGTCAAGTCCCATAAGCTTCTCAAACATTTGAACATTTTTAGGAAAAAAAAAGAAGAGGCATAAGACTCAGTGTGAATTAATCGTGTGAAGCAAACAGGTGCCATGTCACGGAGAGGCAACATTGCTTCCTGCAGACGACAGAGCGAGTTTGTAAGGGGTAAAATTGTGATGTTGCAAGTTGCGGGATGGTCCTTTCGGAGAACTGCCACTCACTTTGGACGTGCTGCGTCATTTGTGCAACGATGCTAAATGTGATGAGCTACAATTGTCATTCGCCTCTGATGTTTGTCGAGGGATCGCTAACCAGCGCTCGGTACGTGTAGAATGTTGTAAGGCCCGTTCTTTCATCAGTCTTGCAACACAAATGCTCAACAACATACTGTGCGTGAAACTAAACGTGCCCCAGAAGACTCGTGCTCTGAATTGCGGTCTCCGAACTTGTCTTCAATCGAGTAAGTGCGCGAGTGACAACCTACGTGCGACTCGTCAACCCACAACTCTTGCAGATCTACACGAGTAGTCGAGCAGGCGTGGAATACTGTGTTCCAAGACAGTATTCACCATCTGTATGATAGAATGGATGCTACAATAGCGCCTGCATTGCAGTCCTTGGGGACTACGCCACGTACTAATATGGGAGTTTCAGCATGGATCCATACCTGGTACCTCAGAACCGCTTCAATTATTCATCTGTAAATATAATCATTTCTATACGCACTGTTTCCACGTTAAATCTTTATTGATTGGAAAACTCTAAGAGCGTGTAGTACTTTATATTTATGGAAGTATATTTACAGTTAAGTTTAATGGTTCCAAGATATACAATAGACTCCAAACTTCCGACACACATATTCTCCTCAATAACTCTCACAAACAACCGATACTCAACAAACATTTACCAACTCGCCAAGAACGTTTACATATTTGCTGAGAAAAATGATGGACATATTTTAAAATGAGTCCTTGGTTTCGTCTGTGATGAGTTGACTTACAAATAAACATTTAATTAGACTTTTGAAACATAGGTCAGTGACTCCCACTGAAACGTACTCTCAAAAATTAATTGAGATTTGTGAAAGTAATAATAATTAGGAGAATTTCGTAATGATGAAAATTGTGTTGAAAAATAAAAATGAATGACTGCCTTCCCTTCCTTGATGTGTTCTTCTGAAGGAAGGCTGATGGTACATTGGAACATGCTGTTTATAGGAAGCCTACTCACACTGATTTATATGTGTGAGCTGCTAGTTCTTACAATCCAGCTCCAGCTCAGCGTGAAGGAGTACTTCGTACCTTGGTTCACAGGGAACCATGTCATTTCAGACCCTGAAAGCTAGTCAGCTGAATTGTCCCATCTCGAGGTCACCTTTCGTCAGAATGGTTATAGTAAGAGGCAGATAAAACGTGCGTTGCGCTATCAGCCTACTGTGCAACGGGTGAGTGACGATAGCAACGAAGTGGCACATAAATCTATGGTCATTTTGGCTTTACGCAGAAAGCATTTACAACGGGATTGGTCGTATTTTGCGGAAATATGTGAAATGTGTTTTTCGACCACCTTCTAAGATAAAGGCCCTGTTCGGATTCGTAAAGGATGATATTGGTAAGCGTAAGGCTGGTGTCTATCGTATTCCTTGCAGTTGTGGCATGTCATATATTGGTCAGACAATCAGGACTATGGAAGACCGGTGTATTGAACACAAATGTCACACACGCTTGCAACAGCCAAACAAATCCACTGTTGCAGGCACCGGCCATCCTTTTGAATACAACAACACGAAGATTCTGGCATGCACTTCCACCTATTGGGACAGTGTTATTAAGGAAGCTGTTGAAATTAAACTAGCAAGCGACCTTATAAACAGAGATGGTGGGTTTTTATTAAATGCTGCTTGGAATCCGGCTCTGTCTCTCGTCAAAAACAGATGGACAGAATTAATTCTGCCTCACCTGTTGCAAAATAGTCACTGTCGATATTTTTTATGTTTGCAAACCAAGATACAATATTAAATTCCCTTGCGCGTTGCTTCCTTGAGTGCAGTTGTATCCTGAGAATGTCAGGGTGTGCTCCTGTCGAAATACCGGCGGTGGTCGATGACGTCACCTGGCAGCGTGGCCGTATGTTCTCTGAACAATAAAAATGAAATTTTATGCGTAAATCAACTTTCTGCGATTGCGATTCAAAAACTAAAATGCAACGTTAAGTTGAAACGGATGAAATTCAGACTGAATATTTTCGTGTAATACAGTGATCTCGCAAGCTCATCTTAGGTCCGTCAAACAGAAAATTAGTGTCACAGTTTTCGTAAATCGGGTTTGGTGTCGCAAATTACTATTACAGGAAGGTACCTTTGATTCTGCTTTGTTATTTCTGCACACTATAATCACAAAGTGCAGATTTTTTGCCAATCTGGAAGATATCTCAACTTAGGCACATAACAGAACCAGCAAGGCCTAACTCAGAACAACTACGTATAAAACGAGACAGGCTGTCTTATAGCGGACTACCATAGCCCGGCAGCCACCACTACTGTTACATTTCACACTCGTCGAGCGAAATGAGTGATATGGAAGCAGTATGTCAAAGACGTGTATTCAATACTTTGTTGGTATTGCTTAGTTCTAGCGGAATCACCTTATTAGGCAACTGAAGCTACCCAATTTGTTCCATAAAGAGCCCAAGGCAATACAGGTCCTAAAACAATGACTAGAGCACGGAGAACGAGGATAGTGCTGATCCCACACAGTTAAACTCCAGTTCAGGTTTGTGGCGGAGTCCTTACGGCCGATTACTGCAACTGGGCGTCTATCCTTTGCCTTTTTCTAGAACATGTATTTGAAACTTGGACCTTAATGTGTATTTACTGTAACAACCGCCATATGGGTTCAATCAAATGGGACAACGGCCAGACACAATAACCGTGTAAAACACTCAAAATGTTCAAATGTTTGTAGAGCTTATGGGACTTAACTACGGGGTCATCATCAGTCCCTAAACTTACAAACTACTTATGAACTAGCTTATACTAAAGACGACACAAACATCCATGGCCGAGGGGGGATTCGAACCCCCGACGCAGCGGCCGTGCAGACCGTGACTGGCGCGCCGCAGACCGCTCGGCAACAGCGGCCGGCGTAAAATACTCCTTACTGCAGAACACTAAGAAAAGAATCGTCGTCTGCCTTAGTAGGATCACTGAGACCATGATTAAAAATAGCCTGAGATACACTGAAGAGCCAAAGAAAACGGTAAAGCCGTACTATGTAAACAAGAAGATATGTAAACACGCAGAGGAAGGCACTGTTACCGGTATATAAGATAACAGGTGTCTGGCGCAGGTGTTACTTCACTTACTGCTACTTAAGTATGTTTGAACGTGGTGTTATAGTCGCCGCAGGAGAGATGGTACACAGCATCTCCGATGTAGCGATGAGGTGGACATTTTCTCATACAATTATTTCACGACTACTCCTTGAATATCGGGAATCCGGTAAAACACAAAATCAACGACATCGCTGCGGCCGGGAAAAGATCCTGCAAGAACGGGACCAGCGAGGACTGAAGACAATCGTTCAACGTGAGAGAAATATTCACATCCACAAATTGCCGTGGATTTCAATTCTGGGCCATCAGCAATTGTCAGCGTACGAAAATGTTCAAATGTTTGTAGAACTTATGGGACTTAACTACGGGGTTATCAGTCCCTAAGCTTACAAACTACTTATGAACTACTTAAGACTAAGGACGGCACAAATATCCATGCCCGAGGGGGGATTCGAACCCCCGACCGTAGTGGCCGTGCAGACCGTGACTGGAGCGCCTCAGTCTCCTCGGCCACCGCGGCCGGCTGTCAGCGTACGAACCATTCAACGAAACATCATCGATATAGGCTTTCGAAGCCGAAGGCCCGCTCGTTTACCTTGCTGACTGCACGACACAAAGCTGACGCCTCGCCTGTGCCCGTCAACACTGACCTTGTATTGTTAAAGACTGGAAACATGTAGCCTGGTCTGACGAGTCTCATTTCTAATTGAGCGGATGGACGTGTACGGGTATGGAGACAACCTCGTGTATTCATGGACCCTGCATATCAGCAGGGGCTATTCAAATAATGAAGGCTCTGTAATGGTGTGAGGCGTGTGCATTTGGAGTGAAATGGGACCCTGATTCGTCTAGATACGACTCTGACAGGCGACACGTACGTACGCATCATGGCTGATCACCTGCACCCATTCTTATCAATTGTGTATTCATACGGACTTGGGAATTCGATCAGGATAATGCGACACCCCCCACATCCAAGATTGATACAGCGTGGCTCCAAGAACACTCTACTTAGTTTAAAAACTTCCACTTGCCACCAAACTCCCTAGATATGAACATTACTGAGCATATCTGGGATAGCTCGGAACGTGCTACTTACAAGAGATCTTCCACCCCTTCCTTGAGGATGCGTAGTGCCAGCACTACTTCAGACATTATTAGAGTCCATCCCACGTCGTGTTGCGGAACTTCTGCTTGCTCACAAGAGACCTACACGATGTTATACAAATGTAACAGTTTCTTTGATTCCTCATTGTAATTATAGAAACATCCAAAATTTTTCGTCACCACCAAAAAACGTACAGTGGTATCCTACGCTTTGGTGAATTGGCATATAAGATGTAATGCATCTTCCGATTTTAATTTTCCTATTTTATTTATTTATTGTTACAAGAAATACCCAACAAAGTCATTCTTTTGTATTTATTTACAAACTAAATGAAGGAGGTAACCTCAAAGTGTAGCAACCTCATTCAGTAAAGAGTGCATGGATGCAACGATACACCAAATGTGGCATGCTGAAAATGAATTCATTTGAGCACAGCTATTTTTATTTATCCCGTCCTTCAATGGCAAACTTTTGAATCTTCTTACTGTATTCTTTCCGCGACTTCCCTGTACGATTTATGCCCCCACACACTTACTTTTAATGCTAAACTGACTATTTCTTGGTGTCTCAAAATATGTCCCACCAAGCTATCCCTTCTCTTAGTCAAAATATGCCAGCCGCGGCGGAGCGGTCGAGCGCATTGAGGCGCTATGCTACGATGCGCGAGGCCGTTCCCCGTCGGGGTTCGAATCCCACCTCGGGCATGGATGTTTGTGCCGTCTTTAGTATAAGCTAGTTCATAAGTAGTTTGCAAGTTTAGGGACTAATGTCCCCGTAGTTAAGTCCCATCTAAAAAAAAAAAAACCACCACATTTCAAAAGCTTCTGTCATCTTTTTCTCTGAATTCCTTATTATCCACGCTTCACTGCCATACAATGCTACACTCCAGAAAAATGCTTTCAGATGGGACTTCCTAACATTTAAATTAATAATGGATGTCGACAAACTACGCTTCTTCATGAACGTTTTACTTCCCATAGCCATTCTGCATTTTATGTCTTCTTTACTTCGGCCATCTAAGTTTTTATTGCCTCATTACCTAATCTAATCTCTTCAGAATCGCCTGATTTTCTGACACTACATTCCATTACCCTTGTTTTACTCTTGGTAATGTTTATCTTATACCCTCCTTTCAAGACACTGCCCATTCCGTTCAATTGCTCTTCCAGATCCTTTGCTGTCTCTGACAGAATTATTATGTCATCTGCAAATCGCAAAGGTTTTGTTTCTGCTCCCTGAACATTAATTCCCTCTCCAAATTTCTCCTTGTATTCCTTCACAGCTTGCTCAACGAACAGATTGAACAACATTGGAGAAAGGCTACAACCCTGTCTTACTCCCTTTCTAACCTCTGCGTCCCTTTCATACCCTTCGACTCAAATACTGCTTTCTGGTTTTTATACAGATTGAATATAACTCACGATTCTCTATATTTTACCCCTCCTACCTTCAGAATTTGAGAGTGTATTCCAGTCAACATTGACAAAAGCTTTTTCCAAATCTACAAATGCCAAAAACGAAGGTTTCCTATTCCTTAACCTATCTTCTAAGATAAGTTGTAATGTATTGCCTCCCGTGTTCCTAGATTTGTTATAAATCTAAACTGATCTTCCACAAGTTTTCACAGTCACCTGAAAATAATTCATGTTAGTATTTTTTAACCATAACTTATTAAACTGATAATTATGTAATTTTCACATTTGTCTGTACTTGATTTCTTTGGAGTTGGAATTACTTTATTCTTCCTGAGTCGGAGGGTATTTACACTATCTGATACATCTTGCATACCATCTGAAACAATTTCTTCATGACTGGCTCTCCGGACGATATGAGCAGTTCAGACGGAATTTAATATACTCCAGGGGTCTTATTTCGACTCAAACATTTCAGTGCTCTGTCAAATTCGTTTTTCAGTATCGAATTTCCTATCTCATCTTCCTCTACTTCGTCTTCAATTTCTAGAAACTGCCTTCAAGTTTATTTCCTTTATATAGGCCCTTTATATATTCCTTCCACATTTCAGCTTAACCTTCTCTGCTTAGTACTGGTTTTCCGTCTGAGTTCTTAATATTCATACAGCTGTTTTTCTTGTCTCCAAGTGTTTCTTTTATTTTCCTGTAGACGGTATCTATCATTCCCCTAGTTATACATTCTTCCACGGTCCTGCATTTGTCCTCTAGTCACTCCTGCTTAGCCAGTCTGCACTTCCTGTCAATCTCATTTTTCAGACGTCTGTACTGCCTTTTGTTTGCTTCACTTGCTGCATTAGTATATTTTCTCCTCTCATCAGTTAAGTTTAGTGACTCTTGTGTTATTCAAGGATTTCTATTAAGTGCTGTCCATCTGCCTATATGATCCTCTGCTGATTTCACTACTTGGTCTCTCAGAGCTACTTATTCTTCTTCTACTGTATTACTTCCCCCCGTTTTGGTTAATCCTTGCCTAATGCTCCCTCTGAAACTCCCAATCACCTCTTGTTCCTTCAATTTGTCTAAGTTCCATCTCCGCCATTTTCTACCTTTTTGTAATCTCTTACGTTTTAATCTACAGCTCATAACGAATAAGTTATGGTCAGAGTCTGTATCTACACCTGGATATGTCTTACTGTTTAAAACCTAATTTCTAAATATATGCCATACTATTATAAGAGTCAGTCTGGTATCTTTCAGTGTCTCCTGGTCTCTTCCACTTATACAGCCTTCTTTCATAATGATTAAACCAAGTGTTTTTTATTATTAAACTGTGCTCTGCACAAAATTCTACCAGGCGATCTCCTCGTTCATTCCGTTCCCCCTGTCCATATTCACAGTCATCCAGACTGTTGTTCCTGTAACTACTGAAAAGGCTGCTGCACCTCTTCAGGAGCCACACGATTGTCCGATCTCTGCTGTGGCTGCACATACGGTACGGCTACCTGCATCGTTGAGGCACGTAAGCCACTCCACCTCGGCAATGTCTGTGGTTCATGGTGGTGGGAATGTGTTTGTAGGTAAAATAAATTCAATTTCAAACATTTGTAAACTTATGCATGCATGCATTAATAGGCATTCATGCAATATAATCAGCAGAGAGAAAGGAAGAAATGAGACGAAACAAACCATATAGACACTTAAACTTTTAACGTTGTCATGATCGACGTTAGCCGCGATTTAATGAACGACCGCTCTAATGCGTCTTGGGTGGGTGTGCTCTCCTTGGCGCAAATTAGCTTAAATAGTTAGTAGGTCTAGGGACTGATGATCACTGCAGTTTGATCCGTAGATTTATAAACAGCTTTAATTTGAATCTCCAGTGCAAGCGGTCGTCGTCGAGGGAAAAAGTCGTAGGAATTAAAAGTTCACTGAACATGGACGTTAAAAACGCAAGAGGTTACGATACCATGTTCTGCACTGACAAGGAAAGTACTTAGGTTCGAACAAACAGAAATACACCAAAATCGTATGATAGGTAATGTAAATGTCCCTTGTTGCACTAGCGATACTCCCGCATCTGCAAAACTTTGCAGTCGCCCATTAGAGGCCTCTGCGTGTGCCATGCCGCATTGCACTTTGACCTGCCGGTACGCCAGTAGTGACGGTGCAGTGTACCTCTGAAGTTGCGTTTTGTGATGTCATTTGTGTAGTGAAGCGTCGGATGGGTTGGCGATTGGTAATTAATCCTGCTAATATAGTGTGACTGGTTGAGAGGAAGTTACGAAGAAACCTTCTTCGTGAAGATGGTATTGGTGCAGAAGATGAATCATTCGGATATTACCTTGTATCTGTTATAATGTTTCTAATCTATGCTCATATTTCTGCACTATAATAGATACCAGAAAACATGTCAATGATTCATCTTCTACACCGAGACCGTATTCACGAAGAAGGGCTCTTTGGAATTTCATCTCAACCAATCGCAATACATTATCAAGATTGATTACCAATCGCCGACCCATCTGACGCTTCACTACACAAATAACGTCACAAAATGCAACTTCAGAGGCACACCGCACTGTCCCTTGTGCTCCCGACTGGTGTCAAAGTGCAATGCGGCGTGGCTCACGCAGAGGCCTCTAATAGGCGACTGCAAAGTTTTGCAGATGCGAGAGTATCGCTAGTGGAATAAGGGACCTCTACATTATCTCTCAGACGATTCTGGTATATTTGTGTTTGTTCGAGCCCGAGTACTTTCCTTGTTAGTTGTCAACTGTGTATCAGTGTTGTTGGCGCTGACCCAAGAAGGATGCACATGTCTATAGTCCTTGTTCCGGATGACACTGACGTACAGCTGAACGGAACATTAGATGAGCAGATATAGCTGATTGGAAGGTGGACGATGTTGCTATGTGGAAGGCTACCGGCCTTTGGGCATTCGCAGTATAGTGAAATGTTAAGTTTAGATTTGACTGAAGAGGTCTAAACCCAATGTTGTCTGTCTATGACGCTGACTGTTATATATCGCCTGGTATATTTTCATCGGTTGTCAATATTAAGAAACTAGTGTTACTTCCGGGCGTGGCCCGGGTCTGTATTTATTCTATTTTTATGTTAGACGATTTCTTTCTTTCCTCTGTGTCCATCATATTCTGCCCAGTTTCTCTGTCCATTTCCATGTGGTGTTCTTGCAGCTCAATCCTCTCCTGAATAATGTGCCCTACAATAATATAGTTTTCTAGTTATGCAGACTAGAATATTGTGAAAGTGTCTGCGAAATGTGTTGTGACTAGAGTTGGTAGTAAAGTCGTAATAAATTACAACCTCATGAGTGATGGGGAACTTTTTCATGCATCTCATCGTTTATGATGTTATATCCTCTGAACCATATGTCGTACGATGATATAATTTTGAGCCGCGCTGGAATGGCCGCGTGGTTTAAGGCGCCATGCCACGCATTGCGCGGCCGTTCCCGTCGGAGCTTCCAGTGCTCCCTCAGGCATGGGTGTGTGTGTGCTTTCCTTCGTGTAAGTTAAAGTAGTTTGAAAGTCTAGTAACCGATGAGTTTAGCAGTTTGTTCCATTAGGTTTACAACATTTTCGTTATAATTTAGATGTTACATTAAGTAAATGGCGAGAATACTGCCTGCAAAATATTTCACGAATAGAATTAGGAGTAGGGATGTAATAAATCGAAACCTCATACGTGGTGGAGTGACTTTTCATGAACCCTATTTTTATGACCTCGTATCCCATTAACTATGTGTCGTACTAGGTATAATTTCGAAGGTACACAGAATGTTATGTGTGTCGATGTTGTGTGTAAAGTGTCAGGCGCATACAGTTATCAGTACAGGAATAATAAATTGTAACGTCATGCCGCATGTCTTATTTTTACTGTACAACAGCGGAAAAGTAGTAAGGCAGAAACTTCTTTCCTTCCATCATTATGCTGCGGTTATCAGAAGAAAATAGTTGAAATAATTAAATCAGTGGATAATTAAAATCTCGTTTATTACGGATCTCATTATGTGGCAGTCCTTAGCTCACATCAGTGTCCAGTAAGAAGCTCAGGCAGGCAGGTGCTAAAAATGTTGAAAAATCAAATGTTTCTCACAAAAGTAAAGTAAAAGATAATGTTACTATCTTTCACCAGAATATTGAGGGACTAAAGAATATAATAGATGAGCTTTTGGTTTGTTTAGATGATATAGAAACTGATAATGTAATAGATATACTATGCCTGTCTGAGCATCACATTGTCACTGGTATGGAAAATGTGAATGTCAGTGGATATAAATTAGCTTCAAATGTGAGTAGAGATAATAAGGAAAGAGGAGGAGTTGTCATATATATCAAAAGCTATCACAGTGTAAAAAATTTAGAAACAAGAAAGTTTTGTGTAGAGCAACATATTGAAGCATGTGCCTGCCAGCTTAAATTCAATGATGATTATCTTATAATTGTAACAGTATGTAGGTCCCATTCAGGAAACTTCCAGATAGGGGGAAGAAAATTATTATTTGTGGTGATTTCAATGTAGATTCACTGAAAGAGTGTAATAGGAAGAAAGACCTGGAAGTCTTACTTGGTTCATTCAATCTGACATCCGTTATTGATTTTCCTACTTGGGTAGTAAAGGACAGCAGTGAATTGATAGATAACTTTTTTATAGATCAAGATAAGTTTAAAAACATAAATGCTTGTCCCGTTGAGAATGGTCTTTCTGATCATAGTGCACAGCTAGTAACAGTATATGACATAGCTCCGTTCAGTAATTCGAAACAGTTCTCCAAGGTTGTACGCTCGATTAATCACTTAACAACTAGAAATTTCAAAGAAAGTCTACAGCAGTTAGACTGGGATTAGGTTTATAAGGAACATGAAGTTAATTCAAAATATAAATTATTTCATGATACATTTGTAAGGGTATTTTGTAACTGTTTCCCGAAGAAATTAGTTAAATATAATTGTAAGAAAACATGCAAAAACCATGGCTTACTAAAGGAATAAAAATATCTTGTAACCGATAAAGGGAACTATATCTATCCGCAAGAAAGAGTAATAACGCAGAAACAATAAAATATTAAAAAACCTACTGCACTACATTAAGAAAAGTTATTACAAACTCAAAAAGCATGGCTGAGATTAGTTCCTTTGATAATAAAATTAAAACATTTTGGATTATTATTAAAAGGGAGACAGGGCAACCAAGAGCAGAGAAAGAGGGTATTACCATCGAAGCAAATGAAAACTTTATTAACAAAAAGTCAGATGTTGAAAACATTTTTAATGATTACTTTTCAAATGTTGTAGAGAAAATAGGATCTAAATGATGATTAGAAGGAGCAAGGCAGTTAATGGAAGAGGCCATACCTACACAATTTGATACAATTTAAATTCCACCCACCTCTCCTTCAGAAATTAGGAAAATAATAAACTCTCTCAAGAGTAAAAGGTCATATGGAATTGATGGCATTTCCAGCAGGGTATTAAAAGCTTGTTCCCAAGAGGTAAGTAGGATTCTCAGTCATATCTGTAATAGCTCTTTAAAGTAAGGTATTTTCCCGGATAGACTGAAATATGCTATCGTTAAACCTTTGCATAAAGAAGGGGATACGTCCGATGTCAACAACTACCGCCCTATCTCACTTCTGACAGCTTTATCCAAAATTTTTGATAAAGTTATGTATTCTCAAGTTGCTTCACATATTAGTAAAAATAATTTTCTAACAAAATGTCAGTTTGGTTTTCAAAAAAAGATTTTCAAATGAAATTGCTATATATACCTTCACTGATGAAATATTAAATGCTTTGAATAACCGGACATCACTAGTTGGGATTTTTTGTGATCTCTCAAAGGCTTTGGAATGTGTAAATCATGGGATTCTTCTAGATAAGCTTAAGTATTGTGGTATGAGTGGGACAGTGCACAAATGGTTTAAATCATACTTAACTGGAAGAGTGCAGAAAGTTGAAATAAGCAGATCACATGATGCAGAAGAAACAATTAATTCCTGTAACTGGGGAGTTACCAAAAATGGGGTCCCACAAGTTTCGGTCTTAGGTCCTTTGCTGTTCTTAATATATATTAATGACTTGCCATTGTACATTTACGAAGATGCTAAGCTAATTCTTTTTGCTGATGATACAAGTATAGCTATCACACCTGACAAACAGGAATTAACTGATGAAATTGTAAATGATATCTTTCAGAAAGATTTAAAGTGGTTCTCTACAAATAGACCCTCATTAAACTTTGATAAAACCCAGTATAAACAGTTATATACAGTAAATGACATGACACCATTAATCAATTTTGACTTTGAACATAAATCTGTAGCTAAGGGAGAATATTCAAAATTTTTGGTGTTTGCATTGACGAGGGGTTGAATTGGAAGAAACGTATTGAAGATCTCCTGAAACGTTTGAGTTCAGCAACTTATGATATTAGGGTCATTGCAAAATTTGATGATATACATCTCAGTAAATTAGCTTACTATGCCCAGTTTCATTCACTGCTCTCATATGGGATCATATCCTGGGGCAATTCAACATTGAGTAAAAAGTATTCATTGCACAAAAGCGATTAATCAGAATAATTGCTGGAGCCCACCCAAGAGCATCCTGCAGACATTTATTTAGAGATCTAGGAATCATCACTGTAGCTTCACAATATATATATTCACTCATTAAATTTGTTATTAACAATCCTACCCAATTCAAAAGTAATAGCAGTGTCCATAGTTTCAACACTAAGAGAAAGGGTGACATTCACTATTAAAGGATAAATCTAACTTTGGCACATAAAGGAGTGAATTATGCTGCCACAAAAGTCTTCGGTCACTTACCAAGTACCATCAAAACTCTGACAGATAGCCAACTAGTATTTAAAAAGAAATTAAAGGAATTTCTGAATGGCAAATCCTTCTACAATGTAGATGAATTTTTATATAAAACTTAAAAAAAAAACAATAAAAAATGTAAATAAAATATCCTCAAAATATTGATTGTCATGTATAGACAACATTTACTAAACTGACACGTTCCACATCATTACGAAATATCGTATATATGATCTATGGAACAAGTATTAATCTAATTTAATACGCTCAGTCACTCAGCCGCAGCGGTGTTACTCTGTTGCCTTATGGAGCACCATACTGGTCTTACACCCCGTATTGTGGTGCACGAGAAATGGGATACAGCATCTTAGAGGTATAGATGAGGTGGGAATTTTCCCGTACGACCATTTCACGGGGGCATCGTGAATATGGGGAATCCGGTAAAACATCAAATCTCGGACATCGCTGCGGCCGGAAAAATATCCTGCAAGCGGGGCCAAAGAGGACTGAAGATAATCGTTCAACGCGACAGGAGTGCAGCCCTTTTGCAAATTGGTGAGCCATCCACAAGTGTCACTGTGTGCACCATTCATCGAAACATCGTCGATATGGGCTTTCGGAGCCGAAGGCCCACTGATGTACCTACCCTTGCTGACTGCACGGCACAAAGATCTACGCCTCACCTGGGCTCGTCAACACTGACACTGGACTGTCGATGACTGGAAACACGTTGCCTGGTTTGACGAGTTTCGTTTCGCATTGTATCGAGCAGACGGACGTGTACAGGTGTGGAGACAGCCTCATGAACCCATGGTTCCTGCACGTCAGCAGGGGACTTTCAATCTGCTGGAGGCTCTGTTATGGCGTGGATCGTGTGGGTCATATGGGACACATAGATTTGAGTATGACAGGTGACACGTATGTGCACATCCTGGCTGATCACCCGCATCCATTCATGTCCATTGTGCATTCCGACGTACTTTGACAATTTCAGCAGGACAATGCGACACCAGGATTGTTACAGGGTGGATCCAGATACACTCTTCCGAGTTTAAACACCTCCGCTGGCCATTAAATTCCCAAGACGTGAACATTATTGAACATAAATGGGTTGCCTTCAACGTGCTGTTCAGAATAGATCTCTACCCCATCGTACTCTTACGGATTTATGTACAGCCCCGCATCATGCATGTGTCCGTTTTCTTCACCACTACTTCAGACATTAGTCGAATGCATGCCATGTGGTGTTGTGGCAATTCTGCGTGCTCGCGGGCTCCTACATGATATTAGGCAGATGTACCCGTTTCTTTGGCTCTTCATTGTACAATAACTTCGTGAAGCGTGACATTGTCAGCGATTTGTTAAAAAAATATTGATACAAATTCTTCAAATGCATAAGGGCGCAACAGATATTAAAATTTAAAACATGGTGAGCAGTTTCGGCTGTATATATCAGTCATCTTCAAACCAAAACAAATTTTCGGTGGAAACTATTTGCGTAGTTTCTGATACAAATGCGTATGTAGGCAAATGTTTGCAACAGTCAATTTGTCAGTATGCTTTGAAGATGAGTGGACACTCAAAACTAGTTACCCTGCTTTTGATTTTTATTGCGGTCTAGGATAGCCGCGCAGGTATGGTCGTGCGGTCTTGAGCGTCACGTTACGGATCACGTGTCCACTCGCGTCGGAGGTTCGAGTCCTCCCTCGGGCACGGGTGTGTTAGTTTAAGTAGTTTGTAAGAAGACGCACCGATGACCAGATAAATTTGATCCTTTAGAAATACAAACATTTTAGTTTCTTTTAGTAGGTTTAGAGCATTTTAAGAATTTGTATAAATAAAAAGAAAAATAGGAGACCGTATGGGAATGTTCATACCAATTGTGCTTTGTGGAGGCTAATCCTAGCAGCCACAAATGTGCCATCTGAGGGCATACCACGTGTTGGCTAAGCATTTAAACCTCTTCCTTCTCTCTCGATTTCGACGCTATGTAAAAATCACTCCAGTAACCCCTACCTGCATTAATGCTAGTCACCTACGTAAAACTGTTATACTGACGCCATTGTGTCAGTGAGATCAGAGAAATTCAGTCTTAACTTTTGGGTGGCTAAATTACACTGCCAACTTCTCTCGATTAACAATATCATACGAATTGGACTTGATTATCCTTTGCTAACAATGGTTTTTACGGCAGTCGTTTACCAGGTAGCATATAGCACAGGCGTCCGTAGATTAGACAGAGCGCAATTAATTTCCAATAGACCTCTTCACGATTTTGTTCTGTAGAAAAGGAGTATTAAACCATGCCATGATTATGTTCCATGGGCCATAATAAATGTAATGTTAGTGAGAAAGTACATAGTTCTACGTTTTCAGACAATATAGTGACACTTGCGACATTCTGTTTGTTTCACGTTTGCCGCATTTCCTAAATACAAAAGGGTAAATATGAACCAGTGAAGAGTTGATTGCATTGGACTATACTACAACTCAAAACTCGATGGATATCAGCGTAAACCATGTGTTCTAAATGACTAAACTCCGCAATGTTAGAAATATCTGCGGTGACGATCGATCCCATTTAAAATATTTGGCGATTTTCGTTAAATTATTTTGATGAGCTGAGAAAGATAGAGGTTTCAATACACATTATATTTCTATCATTAACTGACCGTCTGTCGCACGTATTAAGAATCAGAGCGGGGAGGTAACACGGCAGCCAAAATATACAAACAATAGAACGTAATTCTGTTATTTATTCAAGCAATAAGTGTTTCATACTGCACTCATGAAATCAAAATCATCAACTTTAACATAGACAATATCAGTAAGGATGTTATAGTAGAATTTCTCTTCAAACTAAATATAAGGTTTTTAGTCTACAATACGCAGTGACTTTTCCATCGCGTACCTCCATACAAAACATCTTATTGTCAATATCTACATACCCGTGATGACAAATTCCTAATCTTCGTTTTATATGTATTTTCACTTTCTCATAAAACGCTTTTGTTACCTCGTGGATCTCTGTAAGATATTGTTTACAGGTTGTTTAATGTTGTCACTTTATCAGTAATCTTAGAGCTTGCCATTCATAAAACAACGATACGGCCTTAGCTTATAGAGCTTGGTTAAGGTTAAAATAGAATGAAACTGTAGTTTTAAAGATAACGGATTTCAATCGTGTTTTGTCTTCAAGGACCGTAACTGAAACGAAAAGAGTAACGAACCATACACTATTTGATCAAAACTATCCCGACACCTCGCTGAAAATGACTTACAAGTTCGTGGTCCACTCTTAGCCTTGATGATTCTTCCACTGTCGCAGGCATACGTTCAATCAGGCGCTGTAAGGTTTTTTGGGATTGGCAGCTAATTATTCACGGAGTGCTGCACTGAGGAGAGGTATCCATGTAGGCCGGTGTGGCCTGGCACGAAGTCGACGTTTAGAAACATACGAAAGGTGGTATACGGAATTCAAGTCAGGGCTCTGTGCAGGAGAGTCCATTACATGCATGTTATTGTCGTGTGACCACATCGCTACAGGCCGTGCATTCTGAACAGGTGCTCGATGGTGTTGAAAGGTGCAGTCGCCACCCTCGAATTGCTCTTCAACAGTGGGAAGCAAGAAGGTGCTTAAAACATCAATGTAGGCGTGTGCTGTGATAGTACCATGCAAAACAAGAAGGGGTGCAAGTCCCCTCCATGAAAAACACGACCACACTATAACATCAGAGCCTCCGAAATTTACTGTTGCCACTACACATGCTGGCAGATGTCGTTCACCGGGTATTCGCCATACCCACACCCTTCCATCGGATCGCCACATTCTGCACCGTGATTCATCACTCCACACAACGTTTTTCCACTGTTCCATCATCCAATGTTTATGTTCCTTACACCAAGCGAGGCGTCGTTTGGCATTGACCTGTGTGATATGTGGCTTATGGGCAGCAACTCGACCGTGAAAACCGCTTTCTCACCTCCCGCTTAACTGTCATAATACTTAGAGTGTATCCTGATGCAGTTTGATATTCCTCTGTGATCGTCTGGATAGATGCCTGCCTAATACACTGTACGACCCTCTTCAACTGTCAGCGGTCTCTGTCAGCCAACAGACGAGGTCGGTGTGTACGCTTTCGTGCTGTAGTTGTCTATTCACACTTACATTTCACTATTACATCAGAAACAGTCGACCTAGGGATGTTTAGGAGTGTGGAAAGCTCGCGTACTGACTTCTAACATAAGTGACACCTACTAACCTGACCATGTTCGAAGTACGTGAATTCCGGGGAGCGCCCCATTCTGCTCTCTCACGTTGTCTAATAACTACTGAGGTGGCTGATATGGAGTACCCGGCAGTAGGTGGCAGCACGATGCACCTAATATGAAATACGTATGTTTTTGAGGGTGTACGGATACTTCTCATCACAAAGTGTATGTTGTGATTGTTACGGGACTGAACTCGCATTCAACTTGGCGAATTTCGAAGTGCGTAAGGCAGTCCAAATTAAACACCAGTTGATTGATTGATTGATTGATTAATTTTCTCAGGGAAGCCAAAACAGTCTTGGTCCAACCCGCCACTGCCCGCACCGAAACTAAGCTTATTGCGCGGTATCGCTCCCTGTATATCTAGTAAAGCCAACCAATGCCCTTGAACAGTGCAAGGAGTCCCTTTACCAGTTCTTTATTAGACACAATTTCTTCGGGTCTGGTTGTCCCAAATGTTCTGTGCCTTTTACTCTCCAATGCAATGCATTCGAAGATTAGATGTGATTCAGTTTCATCACCGTCATCACAGATACTACATTTAGGGTCCTCTTCTGTTATTCCCATTGTATGTAGGTGTTTTTTGAAATTCTCATGGCCTGTCAGCAATCCAACCATGAGTTTAATCTCTCTCCTGTTCAGGCCCAGGATTGCAGAGCTTCTTTTAAAACATGGCTTTGGCATCATTACCTTGCCATGTTTTTGTTGATGGACTTTGGTCCAATATTCTACGTGCTGTCTTCTGAACTAGTTACGTAGCTCCAATGTGATCATTGCTTGGTGATTGTGAGGACAGGTTCCGGTCCAATAAATGGAGTCTCTGCCCCCATCCTGGCTAATCTGTCGGCATGTTCGTTGCCACTGATCCCCGAGTGGCCAGGGACCCACAATAGGTTTACCCTATTGCTTTTCCCTAGCTCCACCAGAACCCTGTGACATTCTGCAACAATTTTAGATCTTGTTGCAGGAGCTGCCAGTGATCTCAGGGCTGCCTGGCTGTCTGAATAGATATAGATGCTACGGTCTCTGTAGCACCTACGCAAATTCTCCTCCACACGCCCTTATGGCAGTGATTTCGGCCTGGAATACTGAGGCCAGTTTCCCTAGAGAGATGACGCCCTCCAGTCTTGGCTGCACCCCGTATACCCCGGCCCCAAGCCTTGGTCTGATTTCAACCCGTGAGTGAACCAGACAATATCCCCCGTACGGTGTCGAACTATTTTCTCCCACTGCTCCCTACTTTTGTTATATTGAAAGGCTTGTTGAAGCAGTATGAGGTTATAATATAGTCGGCTGGCATTTCCCCAACCTTTCAAACACCAGTTAGTGCCCCGCCTATAGGTACCTTATGGTGGACAATAAGTGAAATCGTAAACTTCGTTCTTCCTCACTGATACGAATTTAATGTATAAGTTTATTTTAGATATAGAACTGAAAAAAGATTAATCTCATCAGAGCGTTTATTTCGTCCATGTGCTCATTTCATTTCCGCGACCGGTCAGCGTTTTTAAAAAACAATAGTCGCGATAGCCTTGTCGTGTTCTTTAGCGTCATCTTGTATGAAAAAGTTCAAATGTTTGTAAAACTAAAAGAGCAAACTTCTGAGGTCATCGGACCCTTGACTTTCAAACTAGTTAAACTAACTTATGCTAAGGACAACACACACACACACACACACACACACGCCCGACGGAGGAGCCGAACCTCCGAAAGGAGCGGCTGCGCAATCCGTGACTTGTGCGGTAGACCGCACGGCCTTTCCCCTGGGACCATCTTGTATTGTGCACAAGCTGTCCAGGATGGCACATGTAAGTAAGTGGCTTGTTCAGCCCACATTCGGAAGAGGTGTCTGAGTTCGCTGGAAGTATCCCCCCATTTCTGTAGCTTTGTCTGGCATTGACGGACGCCCACTCTTGAGGGATCTCCGTAAAAAAAAAAAGTTTGTATAGTCTATGGGACTTGACTACGGGGTCATCAGTCCCTAAACTTACAAACTATTTATGAACTAACTAAGACTAAGGACGGCACAAATATCCATGCCCGAGGGGGGATTCGAACCCCCGACCGTAGTGGCCGTGCAGACCGTGACTGGAGCGCCTCAGTCCCCTCGGCCACCGTGGCCGGCGATGTCCGTAAAGAGAATTGCGCCAGGAGCTAATTTATGCTTCGGTGACATGTCTGCGGGCAGTGAGCTCCTCCATCTGTTAAGACGAATTATCTCTGGTACTCCCTCCAATGCCAGACTCCTAGCAAGGAAACTCTTGCGGGATTTGAGGCGAGATCTGCTGCCTGGTGACAGCCGAGGTGGTGATTCTCCTGCTATGTTCCCTCAGTGTGTGCAGTAATAACCCTCCGGACATTGGTGGGGCAATTCCAATAATCGGGTACGGTTTCTGCACTGGCGTTGAAATTGATTATCCTTGTGGTGTCGTTGACCGCAATATCAGTTTGCTTAACATGTGCTGATGCGGCATACTCAGCGACTGATACACAGAGCGCAAGTGCAGGGCCTTAGGATGTGCTGTGTCGTTAATATAAAAAATTTTACGACGCTTTGAGAGTGTAGCTACATATCTCTCAACTGCTCAAACACATTAAAAGAAAAGGCATGGTTAATCGTAATATGAAATGAAAGAAATCTAGAATATTACAAGTAAAACTGGGCCAAATAAATTAGATTTACTTTAACTTCGTGCAACTTGTAGGTCTGTGGGATCTGTTCTATTCTGAACCTACGTACAGAAGAAACGTGGCCCAAGGCTTTGTGCTATGTTCAAATGTTTGTTAAGCTTATGGGACTTGAATGCGGAGTCATCAGTCCCTAAAACTTACAAACTAGTTATAAACTAACCTATACTAAAGACAGTACAAACATCCATGCGCTAGGAAGGATTCGAACCTCCGACGGGGAAAGGCTTCGCGCGTCGGAGCATAGCTCCTCAATGCGCTCGGCCACTCCGCCGCGGCGGCTTTGTGCTACTCATAGTATTTAGCAGCTTTAGAATGAATCGGTATCAGTTATGTTGTCTAAAAGCAGTACTTACTGCTCAATTAAAAAAATAAAAGATACACAAACCGAGATTTCCAACATTTCCAGTATATTTAAATCAGAGAACTGGATGGTCGTGAAAACATTTTAAGAAGAAGAGTTCTATGTTTTAGGTGCTTTTTAGCATTTGTACTATTCTTACCATTCCATTATTGTGGTGTGGTACAGCAACAGTATGAAATCGAAATTCTTGAGTTAAAGACGGTCTTGGTTGCAAATATCTGTTTTATTTAGATACTAGCTGTAAACCCGGCGTGCCCGGGTGTTTATTTATCCTACATTCTCTTAGTCCACCTCACCTTCCATCCTCTCTCTGAATCCATATCTTTCTCTCCCATCTCTCTGTTCGTTTCCACCTTTCCCTCTCTCGGCAAAGTTTTGTACAAGGTACCCTCTGTCATGTACCATACAAAATTTATGTACCCAGTGATCTTTCTCTTGGTTTAAAGGTCATGGGTGCAAAAATTCATAAAGATTGGAGCAAAACGATGCATTTTGTAAAATTCCGTAAGTTAAGTACCCTCCACCACGCACTGAACGAAATTTTATACAGACATTGACATTCCTCTTGTTTTGAAGGTAGTGTGTGCAAATTTTCATCAATATCGGAAGAAAACTATAGATTTCTATGCAATATAAACGCAGGGCGACATTGAAAAACGCACTTTGTTGTTCTCAAATATTCCATTTTTATTTCATACAACCCTTGTTCTGAGAATAACGAAAAAAAAAAAAGTGTGAAATCAGTCGAGTGGTTCTCAATTTACGGCGCCACCAAAGTATTTAGAGATCCATTTTTATGCTGCAAAGTACCCTCCCCCATACACCGTATGAAACTTAAGGTAGACGGTGACGTTCCTCTTGTTTCGAAGGTCAAGCGTGCGAAATTTCGTGAAAATCGGAATGAAACTATAGATTTCGTGAGTCTTAAGGAGAAGTACCACTCCCATGAACCACAGACATTGCCGAGGTGGGGTGGCTTGCGTGCCTCAACGATACAGATAGCCGTACCGTAGGTGCAACCACAGCGGAGGGGTATCTGTGGAGAGGCCAGACAAACGTGTGGTTCCTGAAGAGGGGCAGCAGCCTTTTCAGTAGTTACAGGGGCAACAGTCTGGATGATTGACTGAGCTGGCCTTGTAACATCAGCTAATGTGGCTTTGCCACACAGCTACTGCGAACGGCTGAAAGCAAGGGGAAACTACAGCCGTTATTTTTCCCGAGGACATGCAGCTCTACTGTATGAACATATGATGATGGCATCCTCTCGGGTAAAATATTCCGGAGGTAAAATAGTCCCCCATTCGGATCTCCGGGCGGGGACTACTCAGGAGGATGTGATCATCAGGAAAGACAATACTGGCATTCTACGGGTCGGAGCGTGGAATGTTAGATCCCTTAATCGAGTAGGAAAATTAGAAAATTTAAAAAGGGAAATGGATAGGTTGAAGTTAGATATAGTGGGGATTAGTGAAGTTCGGTGGCAGGATGAACAGGATTTCTGGTCAGGTGAGTACAGGATTATAAATACAAAATCAGTTGGGGGTATCACAGGAGTAGGATTGATAATGAATAAGAAAATAGGAATGCGGGTAAACTACTATAACCAGCACAGCGATCGCATTATCATTGTCAAGATAGATACGAAGCCAACACCGACAACAGTAGTACAGGTTTATATGCCAACTAGCTCTGCCGATGATGAGGAGATCGAAGAAATATATGAGGAGCTAAAGGAAATTATTCAGACAATTAAGGGAGAGGAAAACTTAATTGTTATGGGAGACTGGAATTCGGTAGTAGGACAAGGAAGGGAAGGGAAGATAGTGGGTGAATATGGTCTGGGCAAAAGGAATGAAAGAGGAAGCCGCCTGGTAGAATTTTGCACGGAACATAATTTAGTTATAACAAACACCTGGTTTAAGAATCACAAAAGAAGGTTGTATACGTGGAAGAGACCAGGAGACACCGGGAGATACCAGATAGATTTTATAATGGTAAGACATAGATTTCGGAACCAGGTTTTGAAGTGTAGGACATACCCAGGGGCAGACATAGACTCTGACCATAACTTGTTGGTTATGAACTGTAGGCTGAAACTGAAGAAACTACAGAAAGGTAGGAAAATAAGGAGATGGGACCTAGATAAATTGAAGGAACCTGAAGTTCTTAAGAATTTCAGAGGGAGCTTCAGGCAACAATTGACAGAAACAGGAGAAAATAAAACAGTTGAGGAGGAATGGGTAAAATTGAGAGATGAAATAGTGAAGGCAGCAGAGGACAAAGTAGGTAGGAAGGCAAGACCTACAAAGAATCCTTGGATATCACAGGAGATACTAAATTTAATCGATGAAAGGAGAAAGTATAAAAATGCAGTAAATGAAACAGGCAAAATGGAGTACAGACGACTAAGAAATGAGATTGACAGGAAGTGCAAAATGGCTAAGCAGGAATGGCTAGAAGGCAAATGCAAGGATGTAGAAGAATGTATAAATAGGGGAAAAATAGATACAGCCTACCGGAAAATAAAAGAAACATTTGGCGATAAGAAAAACAGCTCTATGAATATCAAGGACACTGATGGAAAACCAGTTCTCAGCAAAGAAGGGAAAGCTGAAAGGTGGAAAGAGTATATAGAGGGGCTCTACAAAGGAAATGAACTTCGAGACAATATTGTAGGAAGGGAAGAGGATGTAGATGATGATGAAATAGGAGATACTATACTGAGAGATGAATTTGACAGAGCACTGAAAGATCTAAGTCGAAACAAGGCCCCTGGAGTAGATGATATCCCGTCAGAGCTACTGAAGTCTCTGGGAGAGCCAGCCATGACAAAACTATTTGAACTGGTGTCTAGGATGTATGAGACCGGCGAAATACCCTCAGACTTTAAGAAAAATGTAATAATCCCCATTCCAAAGAAAGCGGGTGCAGACAGGTGTGAAAACTACAGAACCATCAGTTTAATAAGTCATGGTTGCAAAATATTAACACGAATTATATACAGAAGGATGGAAAAGCTGGTAGAAGCCGACCTCGGGGAAGATCAGTTTGGGTTCAGGAGAAATGTAGGAACACGGGAGGCAATACTCACTTTACGGCTTATCCTAGAAGATAGATTAAGAAAAGACAAACCAACATTTCTAGCTTTTGTAGATTTGGAGAAGGCTTTTGACAATGTTGATTGGAATAAACTCTTTAAAGTTCTGAAGCAAGCAGGAGTAAAATATAGGGAGCGTAAGGTTATTTACAACTTGTACAAAAACCAGACAGCGGTTGTCAGAGTTGAAGGGCATGAAAGGGATGCAGTGGTTGGAAAGGGAGTAAGACAGGGTTGTAGCCTTTCCCCAATGTTGTTCAATTTGTACATTGAGCAAGCTATAAAGGAAAGCAAGGAGAAATTTGGAGAAGGAATTAAAGTTCAGGGTGAAGAATTAAAAACATTGCGTTTTGCCGACGACATAGTAATTCTGTCAGATACAGCAAAGGACCTGGAAGAGCAATTGAACGGAATGGACAGTGTGCTGAAAGGTGCATATAAGATGAACATTAACAAGAGTAAAACTAGGGTAATGGAGTGCAGTGTAAAAAAATCAGGTGATGCTGAAGGAATTAGATTAGGTAACGAAACAATAAAGGAGGTAGATGAGTTTTGTTACTTGGGCAGTAAAATAACAAATGATGGTCGCAGTACAGATGATATAAAATGCAGAATGGCAATGGGTAGAAAGGCGTTTTTGAAAAAGAGAAATTTGTTAACATCGAATATTGATTTAAGCCTAAGGAAGTCCTTTCTGAAGGCATTTGTATGGAGTGTTGCCTTGTATGGGAGTGAAACATGGACGATAAGCAGTGTGGACAGAAAGACGATAGAGGCTTTTGAAATGTGGTGCTACAGAAGAATGCTGAAGATTAGGTGGGTGGATCGCGTAACTAATGAGGAGGTACTGAACCGAATTGGGGAGAAAAGATATTTCTGGCATACCTTGACTAAAAGAAGGGATAGGTTGGTAGGACACATTCTTAGACATCAAGGAATTGTGAATTTAGCGTTGGAGGGAAGTGTGTGGGGTAAAAATCGCAGAGGGAGACCAAGAGACGCGTATAGTAAGCAGATTCAAGTGGATGTGGGTTGTCGTTCTTATGAGGAGATGAAAAGGCTTGCTCAGGATAGAGTAGGGTGGAGAGCTGCATCAAACCAGTCTCTGGACTGAAGACCACAACAACAACAACAAGGAGAAGTACGCTTCGCCATGCACCTATCACAAAATACTTTCTTAGCTAGCGTTTTCTACCTATAAACCATATTCCTACCAAATTTCAGCTTCATACGTGAAGTAATTTTCGACATTTCGTGTTTAGTCAGTGAGTGAGTGAGTGTCCTTTGGCGTTCATATAGATAGAGATTAAGAAAACAGATTGATTCATTTTGGATGAAAGAGAATTAAGGGAAACTTGCAGACAAAAATAAATAGTAATATGCAAATCTGTAATGCTAGCTTTATTTGATACAAGTTCATGCCTATGCGACAGTTTTACGAAAATGTTCAAATGTTTGTAAATCTATCTGACCAAACTGCTTGGTCATCAGTCCGTAGCTTACAAACTACTTAATACTAAGGTAAACTAACCTAAGGACAACACACACAACCATGCCCCAGGGAGGAATCGAACCTCCGACGGCGAGCAATCGCGCGCTGCGCAGTGAAGTGCCTTAGACCGCTCGGCTACTCCACCACGGCCACACTTTCACGGCTTGTACAGTGAAACTGTTGTGAGCGGTAGACTTCTTTTCGTTTCAGCATTTGGGGAGGGGGGTTGCAGGTCAGTTACAAAACGCTTCATAAACGTCCGAAATTACATGTAAACTTTGTTGTAGGTCCCTAACTACTCTCATTTTCCAATAATTGACGCATACATCTGGAAATTCTCACGAGGTGGCCTCTCATTATTTATGACGTCATATCTCCTGAGCTATGTGTCGTGGTCTTTTGTTTTTGGGTCAGGAACCTTTGTGGGCGTACGGTGAATAGTTCACCAAAGTTTCATTGCAATCGAATGAATGGTTTATGAACACACAGAGGACATACATACAAACATATATATACAGGGTGTTTCACTAAGTGTGTTTGCCTCGTTAACTTATAAAATAATAGGTGACGGGAAATTTTAATGCGGTAGGTCAACACAAGAAATGTTACACTTTTTGCGGAGCTATGAACATAGTTTATTGTATAATTTTCCAAAGAGTTACACCACAAAGATATAATTTTTTAAATGGAACAATAGTTTTTTTCTATCATGTATTTGATTCGTTTAAACCAGCTGCTTCCAAATCAAATTTAAAATACATTCCTATCACTGTTAGTTTGGGAGCTACAACCCTTCAAAGTTCCGGGGGCGGAGGCTGCGATAGCGTAGCTAACTGGCCGAGTAACTATCCCCTGGGGCACGGCCCACTGTCTCATGACCACCAGCCAGTCAGATACGCTGTCGTAGCCTCCGCCCCCTAAACTTTGAAGGCCTGTAGCTCCGAAACTAACAGTGAAAGGAATGTAGTTTAAATTGATTTGGACGCAGCTGGTTTCAACGAATCCAATGCACGATAGAAAAACTATTGTTCCATTTAAAAATTATTTCTTTGTGGTGTAACTCGTTGAAAAGGCCGTAAACTCTACTAAATATCTAGGAATTACTATTGCTTCAGACATAAACTGGAAAGAACACGTAGATAATGTCGTGGGAAAGGCGAACCAGACACTGCGTTTTATTGGCAGAACCAAAAAAAAAAAAAAAAAAAAAAAAAAAATGTTCAAATGTTTGTAAATCTATCGGACCAAACTGCGTGGTCATCAGTCCGTAGCTTACAAACTACTTAAACCTAGGTAAACTAACCGAAGGACAAACACACATACACCCATGCCCCAGGTAGGACTCGAACCTCCACGGCGAGCAACCGCGCGCTCTGCAGCGAAGACGCTTTAAACCGCTCGGCTACTCCACCGCGGCTTGGTAGAACCCTTAAAAGTTGCAACAGAACTGCTAAAGAGACTGCATACACTACGCTTGTCCGTCCTTTTTTGGATTATTGCTGCCCAGTGTGGGATCCTTATCAGGTGGGTTTGATGGACGACATCGAAAGAGTTCAAAGAAGGGCAGCTCGTTTTGTATTGTCACGATACAGAGGAGACAACGTCACGGAAATGATACAGGACCTGGGATGGGAATCATTACAACAACGGCGATTATCGCTGCGACGTGGTCTACGTACGAAACCCCAATCACCAACATTCTCCTCCGAATGCGAAAATATATTGTTGACTCCCACCTACATAGGTAGAAATGATCATCAGAATAAAATACGAGAAATCAAAGCTCTAACGGAGAGATTCAGGTTTCTTTCTTCCCGCGCGCTATTCGAGAATGGAATGGGAGTCTGCACGGCCACTAGGTCGGGGGTTGGAATCCCCCCTCGGGCATGGATATTTGTGCCGTCCTAGTTCGTAAGTAGTTCATAAGTAGTTTGTAAGTTTAGGGACTGATGACCCCGTAGTTAATTCCCATAAGCTGTACAATCATTTGAACATTTTGGAATGGGCGATAAATAGTATAAAGGTGGTTCGATGAACCCTCTGCCAGGCACTTAAATGTGATTTGCAGAGTATCGCATGTAGATATAATAACTTTGTCAAAAACAAAAAATGAAAATGTACAGCACACTTTTGAACACTGATCTCCCGCACGGCAACTCAACACCATGACCAATGAACCACGTCGCCTTCACTGTAGCCACTTGCTGAATGTTGTCCCTCTTTAGCTTGGACCGTGCATTGTTTCTATTTTGCTTCCTTTTTCACAGTTCCGAACAACTTCTTCCTGTTTTCGTGCCTGATCTGTATTCATATTTTGGCGGGTTCTTCGTTTCACCAACTTACCACTAAGTCTGAAGCGGCTGCGATTAGAAGTTCCCTTCGTGAGTACTCGGAATGAAATACGCCAAGTTTTTATACCCTAGTATCATCCCCTTTCCTGTTTACCATCATTGCCAGCTCGCGCTAGAATTGCGCTACGGCGACACACATTGAACCATCGGCCGGCACAGTTTACAATTTTGCATATCAAATGTTCAAACGTTTCTAAATCTAAGGGACTGAACTACTTCGTCATTAGTCCTTATTCTTAAAAACTACTTAAACTAAATCACGCTAAGGACAACGCACATACTCAAGCCAGAGGGAGTACTCGAACCTCCGACGGCGAGCAGCGGAGCGCTCCGTAGCAAGGCGCCTTACAGCGCTCGGCCAGTCCGCCGCGGCTACAATTGTGCGTTTTGCGTCGATTACTATATGTACCGTATATCATTTTGTGAACAATTTGCATAACGCCTTCTTGTTACATCCTTTTTTCCCTCAGAATGTGTGTTTAAAAACACCCTTGATATCTGAATGAAGGTAGAGAGATGAGGTGACTTCTACATCTACATATATACTCCCCAATCCATCGCAAGTTGCGTGGCCAGGGTAGGCCTACACTGTACCACTACTAGGAATTTCCCTTCCTTTTCCACTCCCAAATAGAACGAGGAAAATAAGAATGTCTATATGCCTCCGTATGAGTCCAAATTTCTCTTATCTTGTCCTTGTGGCTAAAAATCAAAGCTCTAACGGAGAGATTCAGATGTTCTTTCTTCCCGTGCGCTATTAGAGAATGGAATATGAGATTAATAGTATAAAGTGGTTTGATGAACCCTTTGCCAGGCACATAAATGTGATTTGCAGAGTATCCCATGTAGATGTATATGTCGATTAGACGTTATCGGGCGAAACGCGTCTTATTTGAATGAAACGGATTTTTGCAACCAAGACAGTCTTTTATTCAAGAACTTTTAGTATTTGTTATAATTACGTAGGCTTCCGCGGCCAGAGTCAGATAACATAAAAGTTTTCTGGGTGTTGTACCGCGTCATGATGTAAGAAGGCCATTACTTAAATAACCGACGTCTCGGTCAACGTTACAGTGGCCTTCATCTGGGTATACTGATGTGTGCTGGTTGTTGCGATGTTATTGGTGATTTTTTTATTTTTATTTTTATTTTTTTTTTTTTTTTGGGGGGGGGGGTGGCGGAAGAATGGAACTTTATTATGATAGGATGCTGAGGTGGAGGGAGTGGGGGTTAGCCGTTGCTTCTTGCATAGCGAGACATGATTGGTGTTCATCGGCGAATGGTTTAAATTATCCAACTTATTATCTCTAGAAAGTCTGAGATATTTTTACAGGTTTTGAAATCCGTTAAGTGCACCAAATATTTTGCTTTCAGTCTTCTTGTTTATTTTTGTACTTCACTCGTGTTATAAACATCACAGCAACTGAATTTATCAGTCGATTCCTTTATTAGCGTATTGATTTATCTCCGGACAGATCTGTGTCCGTATTAGTTATACGGTAGCAAAGTACGGAGACAATTTTCAGAGCACATATTAATTGTTTAGTGCCGGCCGCGGTGGCCGAGGGGACTGAGGCGCTTCAGTCACGGTCTGCACGGCCACTACGGTCGGGGGTTCGAATCCCCACTCGGGCATGGATATTTGTGCCGTCCTTAGTTGTAGCTAGTTGATAAGTAGTTTGTAAGTTTAGGGACTGATGACCCCGTAGTTAAGTCCCATAGACTCTACAAACATTTGAACATTTTGAATTGTTTAGTGATTAGTTGCTTATTTTTCCCGTGCAGTGTTTCACAGCGTCATTTGTTGTTAGATCTCCCCTCCGAGACCTGTTTGTGAGAAGCAGGAAATTCGTAACGCAGAGTGGGGCGGGCCGTTTGATGTGGAGGGCCACACGGGCGGCTCGTGATAACGGACGCACGTGGCAAAGCGGGAAACGTTTAAGCAATCAGCGCTTATTTTTGCAAGCGTTGTGCAACGAGCAGACGAGGCAGGGGAGAATGTTCGAGAAGCCCGGCGGGCGCGCGGCCTCGGCCAATCTGCCGCGCTGCCTTTCTACTTAACGGCAATAGGCGCTTCCGGTACGAGCCCTGCATATCACGGCGCATTTGCCACTTAACGGGGCAGGGGAGCGCTGCTATCCCACACTGGACACGTGCACGGCAGGTCGCATGCGGCCACCTAACCTTTCAGACATCTTTCACACAGGACCGCACCAATGTATCGTCATTTCATCGACGCACTAACTCTGAAATGGAGGACATAGTAAAACGTATTTCTGGTGTCGAGAAGCTGCCGAGAGAGCTAAATAAAAAAAAAGTCTTCTGGTCCGGGTGGAGTACCAGTTCGGTTTTAAAAGAGTATTTTGCGCCATCGGCCCCTTACTTTGCTTCCATTTATCGCGAATCTTTAATTCCTAGTGATTGGAAAAAAGCGCAGGTGACTCCCGTTTATAAGAAAGGTAAAAGAACTCTCCCACAAAATTACAGGGCAATATCGTGACATCAGTTTCCTGTAGAGTTTTGGAGCATATTCTCAGTTCGAATATAGTAAATTTCTTTGAGACGGAGAAGCTTCTTTCTATGAATCAGCACGGGTTTAGAAAACATCGTTCGTGTGAAACTCAGCTTGCCCTTTATCACGGATGAAGGGAAACAGGCGAATCGCGTTTTTGTCGATTTCAATAATGCATTTGACGCGGTGCCACACTGCAGACTGCTATCGAAGATATGACCTTATGGAATAGGTTCCCAGATTTGTGACTGGCTGGAAGACTTCCTAAGTAACAGAACGCAACACACTGTTCTCGACGGTGAGTGTACATCAGAGACGAGTGTATCGTCCTGCGTGCACCAGGGGAGTGTGATAGGACCGCTATTATTTTCTATCTATATAAATGAAATAGATGAAGCAGTAAGAGCGAACAGACTGAGATGGTGGGGTCATGTTACACGCATGGGAGAAGCTAGGTTACCTAAGAGACTCATGAGCTCGGCAGGGGACGGTAAGAGGAGTCGAGGTAGACCAAGAAGAAAGTACTTAGATTCGGTGAAGAATGATTTTGAAGTAAAAGGCATAACATCAGACGAGGCATCAATGTTAGCATTGAATAGGGGATCATGGAGGAATTTTATTAGAGGTACTATACTCCAGACTGAAGGCTGAAAGGCATAATCAGTCTCTAATGATGGTGATGGTGATCTGATGGACAGAGTAACTTGTGATCTGCGGCTGTTTGCTGATGATGTTGTGGTGTATGAGAGGGTATCGTCTTTAATGGACTGTAGAAGCATACAGGATGACTTAGACAAAATTTCTAGTTCGTGTGAGGAATGGCAGCTAGCTATAAATATAGAAAAATATAAGGTGATGCTCATGAATTGGAAATACTAGGCGTGACATTGCAATGCGATATGAAGTGGAACGAACATGTAAGGACAGTTGTGAGTAAGGCGGACAGCCGACTTCGGTTTATTGGGAGAATTTTCAGAAGATGTACTTCATCTGTAAAGGTGACCGCGTATAAAACGCTTGTACGATCACGTCTTGACTATTGCTCAAGTGTTTGGTACCCACAGCAGATCAGTTTAAAGGAAGCCATAGAAGCAGTTCAGTGTCACGGAAATGCTCCGGGAACTCAAATGAGGATCGAAGGAGGAAAGACGACATTCTTTTCGAGGAATTCTGTTGAGGAAATTTAGAGGGCCGAAATTTGTAGCTGAGTGTAGAACGATCTTCCTGCCGCCTACTTACATTTCGTCACAAGGACAAGATAAGAAAAATTAGGGCTCGTACGAAGGCATATAGACATTCTGTTTGGGAGTGGAATAGGAAAGGAAATGCCTAGTACTGGTACAGTGTACCCTCCGCCACGCACTTTACGGTGGATTGCGGAGTATATATGTAGATGTAGAAGTCGCCTCATCTTTCTACCTTCATTCACATATCGAGGGTGTTTTTAAAAATACATTCTGAGGGAAAAAAGGATGTAACAAGAAGGCGTTATGCAAATTGGTTACAAATCGGCATTCATACTGATATCGACGCAAAACGCAAAATTGTAGCCGCAGCGGAGTGGCCGAGCGCTGTAAGGCGGCTTGCTGCGGAGCGCTCCACTGCTCGCCCTCGGGGTTGAGTGTATGCGTTGTCCTTATCGTAATTTAGTTTAAGTAGTTTGTAAACCTAGGGACTGATGACGAAGTAGTTAAGTCCCTTAGATTTAGAAACATTTGAACATTTGATTTAGAAAATTGTAAACTCTGCCGGCCTAATGGATCAATGTGTGTCGCTGTAGCGCAATTCTAGTGCGCAGTTGGAAAATGATGGTAAACAGGAAAGGGGACTATATTAGAGTATAAAAACTTATCGTATTACATTTCGAGTACTCACGAAGGGAATTTCTAATCGCCGCCCCTTCAGACTTAGTGGTAATTTGGTGGAGAGAATAACCCGCCAAAGCTGAACACAGATCAGGCACAAAAACAGGAAGAAGTTGTTCGGAACTGTGAAAAAGTAGCAAAATAGAAACAATGCACGGTCCAAGCTAAAGAGGGACAACATTCAGAAAGTGGCTACAGTGAAGGCGACGTGGTTCCGAGGTCATGGTGTTGGGCTGCCTTGAGGGAGATCACTGTTCAAAAGTGGGCCGTGCTGCACATTTTCATTTTTTGCTTTTCACAAAGTTATTACATCTCCATGTAATACTCTGCAAATCACATTTCAGTGCCTGGCAGAGGGTTCATCGAACCACCTTTATACTATTTATCTCCCATTCCATTCTCGAATATCGCGCGGCACGAAAGAACATCTGAATCTCTCCGTTAGAGCTCCGATTTCTCGTATTTTATTCTGATGATCATTTCTATATATGTAGGTGGGAGTCAACAATATATTTTCGCATTCGGAGGAGAATGTTGGCGACTGGAGCACGCCACAGTGGTAAGCTCCGTTGTTGTAATGATTCCCATTCCAGATATTGCATCTTTTCATTGACGCTGTCTCCCCTGTAACGTGACAATACAAAACGAGCTGCCCTTCTTTGGACTCTTTCGATGTCCTCCGTCAAACCCACGTGATAAGGACCCCACACTGGGCAGCTATACTAAAAAAAAGGACGGACAAGTGTAGTGTACGCAGTCTCTTTAGTAGTTCTGTTGCATCTTTTAAGGGTTTTCCCAATAAAACGCAGTCTCTGGTTCGCCTTTCCCACGACATTATCTACGTGTTCTTTCCAGTTTCACTCTGACGTAATACTAATTCCTAGGTATTTAGTGGAGTTTTCGGCCTTCACTTTTGATTGATTCATCCTGAAAGCAAAGTTTAACGGGTTTATTTTCCTACTCATGTGGACGATTTCAAATGTTCAAATGTTTGTAGAACTTATAGGACTTAACTACGGGGTCATCAGTCCCTAAGCTTAAAAACTACTTATGAACTAGCTAAGACTAAGGACGGCACAAATATCCATTCCCGAGGGGGGATTCGAACCTCCGACCGTAGTGGCCGTGCAGACCGTGACTGGAGCGCCTCAGTCCCCTCGGCCACCGCGGCCGGCGTGGACGATTTCACACTTCTCGTTATTTAGAGTCAATAGCCAATTTTTACACCATAGTGATGTCTTATTTAGATCGTTCTGCAGTTGGTTTTGATCTTCACGTGATTTTACTAGACAATACATGACGGCGTCATCTGCAAACGCCGCGGCGGAGCGGCCGAGCGCATTGAGGCGCTAAGCTACGATGCGCGAGGCCGTTACCCGTCGGGTGTTCGAATCCCACCTCGGGCATGGATGTTTGTGATGTCTTTAGTATACGTTAGTTCATAAGTAGTTTGTAAGTTTAAGGACTGATGACCCCGCAGTTAAGCCCCTTAAGCTTAACAAACAATTGAACATTTGCACATCTGCAAACAACCTGAGACAGCTGCATAGATTTTCTCCCAAATCGTTTATGTAAATAAGGAACAGCAGAGGGCCAATAACACTACCCCGTGGAACGTCCAATATCACCTCTGTTTTAGTCGATGCATTTCCATCGATAACTACAAACTGTGTCCTCTCTGACAGGAAATCTCCTATCCAGTTGAAAATTTGGGGCGATATACCATATCCACTGTCCGTGTTGCTCCAGGTTGTGCATCCTACACTTGGACCGTTAACTGTTTCTATTTTGCTTCTGCTTCTTAATGTTTTCACGCTTGATCTGTGGACAGTTTTTGACAGGCTATTCACTGCGCCAACTGACAACGAAATTTGAGGGTAGTGCGATGGGAGTTTTCATTGTTAAGATGTACAGTGAGTATGCATCACAATCAAATTCGTGAAGAACATACCTAGGGGTCAGCAGTTAAGAGAGAGGACGTGCAGTTGAGCACAAAGAATCCGGATTTAGTCATCAGCGCTCGCTATCTGTTACAGGAGCGATACAGCTATTCGATGCCATTGGTAGGAATGGGTAAACCGTGAGCAAACATGGGGTCAAGGAGGAAGCGGTCGAGGAGATGAGGATCCCACAATGGTCAGAGACCCACTCCAACCCCAGGATTCGTTCGGTTGTGCATGTGGTGTTCCAGTGACCACAAGGACCGTTGGCAGGTGAAAGATTAGTGTTTAACGTACCGTCGACATAGTGGTCGTTATAGACGGACACCAATCGGCGACTCACAGAAAGGGAAAAGAGCTCACGACTGTCCTTCTACCGCCTCCTGTTGAATTCTATACACCAACAAGCACGTTCGGAGAGATGCCATGCATATTCGGCTTGGAATATCATTTACTGCAGTATAATTGTCTTCAGTGACGAGTCGTACTTGAAATTGAGCCCCGATGACCAGCCAAAATGTGTCTGAAAGCGCCTAGGACAGTGGAAGGTAGCAGCCGTTGTAGGGCTGTTCTTGGTAAGATGGCGTAGGAAAACTTCCACAATTTTAGTAACACACGAGACATGTATTACAAACTAGATGAAAACCCGGCGTTGCCCGGGTATTTATTTATTCCAGTCATTCAAGTCGGTAGAGCGCTTGCCCGCGAAAGGCAAAGGTCCCAGGTTCGACGCCCGGTTCCGGCACACAATTTTAATCTGCCAGGAAGTTTCATATCAGCGCACACTCCGCTGCAGAGTGAAAGTTTCATTCTGGAAACATCCCTTAGGCTGTGGCTAAGCCATGTCTCAAATTCAAATGTTTGTAAATCTATCGGACCAAACTGCGTGGTCATCAGTCCGTAGCTTACAAACTACTTAAACCTAGGTAAACTAACCTAAGGACAAACACACACACATCCATGCCCCAGGGAGGACTCGAACCTCCACGGCGAGCAACCGTGCGCTCCGCAGCGAGACGCTTTAGACCGCTCGGCTACTCCGCCGCGGCCAAGCCATGTCTCCACCATATCCTTTCTTCCAGGAGTGTTAGTCTTGCAAGTTTCGCAGGAGAACTTCTGTGAAGTTTGGAAAGTAGGAGGCGAGGTACTGGCAGAATTAGAGTTGTGAGGCGGCATCGTGAGTCGTGTCGGGATAGCTCAGTCGGTAGAGAGCTTGCCCGCGAAAGGCAAAAGTCCCAGGTTCGAATCACGGTTCCGGCACACAACTTTAATCTGCCAGGAAGTTTCAACTTTTATGTTGTATAAGTATAAAAATTTTAAGTTTAGGCTTCTGAGTAAACAGTTCTGAGTTCATTGGTTGTATGCGAGAATTTCCAAGTGTCAGTACGTATAAAGTCTTGCGGCACTGTGAAGCTGGATAGGAACACATTGATTACTTCAATGCACACATTGTACTACAGGCCATGTGCGCCGACTGTTTAACTAAGCTTTGGTCAATCAGGTTTTACACACTTGATACTGTACGAAATGCGCGGCCTCTTGCAGAAATGTTTTAACTTGCCAGTGTTGGTGAAGTTATCTTTGGTGGCCTCACAGTATGCGATACACCAACCTACCACAAGCCAGGTCGCTCGACAACCAAAAATGAAGATCTGTGGTGTCATTTAACTTCATAACAGAACCACTATGGCTGTCATCCACGGCACCCTTGCATCACAGGTGTATGACGCCGATATTCCACGCCAGGTATTCCCGCCTTTCATGGAGTACCGTCCTTGGCTTACATTTCAGCATGACTATGCATGCATGCCTGCAAACGGTAAGATTTTGAACTGCTTCTCAAGCCGAATAGCTGCTTGCATAAGTGCCAGAGATAGTACCATCGCATTATTGATTTGCTCAGTTTGTAAAGCTCTTCCATGTTTTCTGATACGGTTATTATTTGTTTGTCTGCACATGTACATAACATATTTAAATCAACCAACTTCCGTTGCATTTGCATAGTTCTTTGTGGAGCGAGGTTTATATATTTTTTGTGTAAATGCCCCCAATTTCTTACAGGGGAGTGTACTGCTCAAAGCTAGGAAAAGTGCTGGGACATTTGGACAGTCAGTACTCAGCGGAGTAGGCCATTTTCGTGTTCATTGCTAATATATTATTGGTTGTATTTGTACCTGTGTTTAATTTGTTGTTTGTGATGCTGTATGTAGGCATCCCATTTACAACTAACCCTACATTAAACATTCTGTACATATCGTACAGAACACCTCAGTGTTAAATAAATGCCTGCAAGAAAATCATCCACCAGAGAAATTTGACGTTTGAACAGCATGGAAATTTCGCAACTGGGCACATAAATAGCTTTTCTCTCGAGGAAATTGTGGTTTTATTATGTTGGCTCATGTTGTGCAATGTCGTCAAGTCGTGTATTAACATGAAATATATTTTGTTACCAATTTCAAAGTAGTTTTTATGTGTATTTCGATCAAATATATATATTACCTGCTATACAATGGCATCATAAATGCTTTGTTTTGTGACGTTTAGTGACAACAGATGGTTAATAGCATTATGGAGTTTTCTCCTTTAATTTACATAAACAAAATGTATACCACGTGTCTCCAGTTTTCGATTCTTCTTATTTCATGTCTTCATCCCGTATCTGCATAAGAACGGAGTGTTAATTATTAGATTTGTCAATGTTAATAGTAGAGCCTGACCGAATAAAGTTCCTGTCACGTCTTATTTCTCCCATGGAACGGATTTTGTGTATCCCATCGGTCTATGTCTAGTGTTGTCCCATGTGAGTGTATACGAACAGTTTCTAAATGTTTATGACTTGTGTACTTGAGGCTTGAATACCATTCCAGTACTCATCTATTATGAATTTGAAAGCCACCTATAACGCACATGAAGGATGGCCGGACACCAGTTTTTTTTTTTTTTTTTTTTTTTTTTTTTTTTTTTTTTTTTTTTTCGTTAATACACAGGACGCATTCGATTGGGTTGGTACACAGCCTTGAATCCCGGAAGCGGCGTGTACCACTCGAGGTTTTCATGTCAGATACCAGCGTTCCTTTATTGGGCTTTAATAATTTGACAAAGGACTATTCTCCAATAACTGCAGTGTAGTAAAGGGTAAATCATAACTTAATACCTTTACACCGACTCTGGACGCAAGTATATACACACTGCTGGCCATTCAAAATTCAACACCAAGAAAGACCGGAGATATCACAGCCATACTTGTTTCGGAGATAACATGTTGTGCAAAGATAACACTATTGAAAATGCAGTCCCATTTAAGTGCGAAAGACAATGAAATCAGTACCGAGTGTTGCTGCCATTCAGCTTATAAGCGACGCTACATGCTTCAGCATTGAATCAACGAGGTTCTCATCGTGTTGTTGGGGTATAGTAGTACATGCTGCTACCATATACTCTAAAACAGATATGGCGTAGCAGCATGTGGTGTATCCCCTGCCATTTCGCAATAATCTACCAGACGTTTTCTATAGGACAAAGCGGGAGGGCAACACAACGATGCAAACCCATTTACAACAAATAGATCTTTAATATTGCTTGCCGCGTGTTGTCACGCATTATCCTGTTGCAAGTTGCAGTGTGGCAGTCGGCAAGCTCCAAAGGTGGGAGGATAAGAGAAACAAAACGATAGCTGCCTAATATGCCTACAATGCTTATTCGGGGTAGCGGGAGTGGATTCCAGTGCTACCCAGAGCCGTAATACTGGTAGCAGGACCGATATGGCGATGAATAAGGTAACAGTTCCCCCTATAATGTGGAAAATGATTGGTGCTTTTGTAATTGTAATATTATAAAATTGTTGATGCATGATTTGTTAGGGCGTCTACCTATTTTTAACTTCCGTCTTTTCTCACATCGACAGTAGTCTTGCGCATAATAGTTCGCGGACGGGAGCGTTCACTTTAGTTCACAGCTCTGTCGCGAAATAGTTTGTCCGCTCCCACAGACGGCTGAGCGGTGTGGTCTGCGCATGCAGGTAGAGGAAGTTTCCCCACCTAGCTGCTTCATAACCTTGCTGCCTGAGCCGCTAACGATATCACGCAGACCTAAAGAAACAGATCGTGGATAATTTCTCGCGTTTAAGTTTAAGGGATTTATTAGCCAGATACTGCAGAGATCAGAATACTTTGAAACATAAGTATTGTAGCACTGAACTATGTAACTGTTCTAGCTGGCAGACGCTCACCTCAAAATGGCTCTCATTGGCAGAAGGCAAGTACGAGATTAATAAGTCTGGTGCCCGCCCTCTCGTTATTGCCCGTCGATCTTCGGAAAAGGAACCAACGAATTAAGGAGCTTGGTGCGTTTGGCACAATAATTCGCGACCGGTAGCGTATACTTTAGTTCGGCAGCGGTAACGCATATTTTAGTTTGCGACCGGTAGTCTCATTTTAGTTCGCAGCTCCGTCGCGAAGTTGGTGGCTCCTTTTAGTTCGTCAGCTCCCATCCCCGAGACGGATCATTAGCTCTTTTTGGCTTTTGCTACCGTTGCTGTAAGTGCTCTTTCTTTCGTTATGGTAATTTTTTTTAATAATGATCAGTGTTACCCAAGCGTCTTCTGTTACCCGTATGTTGGGCAATTATACATCAAATAGGCAAACAGACCTCTCATTTATTTATTTATTAGGTCATTGGAGAATCATTTGCTATAAAATATGCTGAATGTGTTTACTTTGGTGACTAAAAATACTTTTTTCAATATAAATAACGGACTCAACTCGAACTGACGGTAACTGGCAGAAGGGAACCACGTGATTCTGCGCACTCTCGCATCCTCTCGCTGTTCCCCATCTGTCTTCGGAAAAGGAGCGCACGAACTAAGAGCGAGGGATCTGGGAACTAGTTCGCGTAGTTCGCCTGCGGGAGCGCATTTCCGAACTAGTTCGTTCGCGAACTACACAAGGCTAATTGACAGGAGCGCATCACTGGCAATCGGTTTTGTAGCCAATGAAAAGGTGTAATAGCTGAAGATGTGTATTTCTTTGACACTCCTAATAGAATTTCACGTACACAAGACATATTGCACTAACATATAGAAAAGTAACCTTAGGCCAAGTAAGAAATGGGTCTTCCGTCTAAAAATACTCAGTCTTTAGCTACCAGCGCTCTAGCTTTTAACTTTGTAGCCGCAGTGGTTTTTTTTTATTTTATTTTATTATTTTTTTCGTGAACTACACTTGTTGTTTCCAGCTTTTGTTCTTTCGCTAAGATTAGGTTTCAGGGTAGTGTTTTTGGCGCGACCGTGTAAGCCAGAGCACGTGATTGGGGTGAAGAGTCATGGGAAAGGAACTTGACCGCATCCTTTTTCAAGCTTTAATCGATTTAGGAAAGACTCAGAATGCTACATTTTGACAGAAAGATCAAGTTACGAGCCTCTCTCCTTGTGAGTGAGAGTCCGGTGCATTAGCGTTGGCGCCACTTTACTCAACGAGTTGATGTGATGTGGAAGTTTCATAAATGTTGGTTCAAGTAACTTACCATGACCTTACTGGTAACACAACAGTCTCGTATTACAGACACGTGGGGTTAGCCATTCCTAACAGGCTCATTTAGATCCAGAGGCAGTCTGTTCGCTGAATACCAGCTGACACTGTCGCAACAGTACGTGTCTTCTGTAACGGAAGCAGAGCGCGGTCCGCAGACCACTACAAACGCCGTTGACTACTGTCAGCCAATTTGGAGCCGCTCATTCGCAGAACAGTTTAATGAACAAACCACCGACTGTTGCGAGCGTAACAAAAACCTTCTTCAGATTTTCTCTACAAGGAGAAGCGTTTTCACAGGCGAGCTGTGGCTATCACGCACTTCCCTCTTGGCAGCATTATGCGTAGTCTGAAACAATGGGTAAGATGAGCTTTATTAACACGCGTACGTTTATAGATACTTTACGTCACTTACTAGGTTGTAGGAAAGGGAGTGATGTATTTTATTAGAACATGATTTCAGACCGAAATTACAGTGAATAATTATACTCTGTAAGGAATTAGATTTATGATACGATAATTGCTTGAGAAAAAAAAGGTCATTGTACTTCACCAGAAGACAATGCAGTGTGTACTTTATTTGTCGAAACTGGTTTCAGTAACATCTTCACCTTGAGTTGGAGAAGATGTAATAAATCCCCATCCTCCCCCATAAAAAAATGAAAAACACTGCACCATCCAATAGACAGATTACTTAGTTTGTATTAAAATATATTGTTACTAGTATTTTTTCAAATCCAACGCATCTGTGAAACGCTAAATACACAGATGACAAGAAATTTTATCTGGGGCAGCAGAGAGGAAAATGTGTGTGCAGGTAGGGGGCGGGGGGAAGCAGTCAGCTTAAAAAAAAATTAAAAAATGGGTTTTCTCCTGATGACAAGGTTTCCCAGAACAATTTAAAAAAAAGTTCAAATGTTTGTTAAGCTTAAGGGACTTAACTTCGGGGTCAACAATCCCTAAACTTACAAATTACTTATGAATCACCTTATACTAAAGACTACACAAACATCCATGCCCGAGGGGGATTCGAATCCCCGACGGGGAGCGGCCTCGCGCATTGTAGCATAGCGCCTCAATGCGCTTGGCCACTCCGCCGCGTCTACAATTTAAATGGTGTGTGGTAGCCTAACAGCCCGTACCTGTAAGGCTTCGATTTCTGGTCGAACTTTAATCTAGTATTCACCGCACAACAATGCGAGAAGTCGTCAAGAGCGTAACTTGGCTCGATTTCCACGCTAAACAATTTCTCTTCCATTTACAGTTAACATGGGCCTTTTTTCCAGTTAGATTACTAAAGAAGGTTAGGAACATGAAAGTAGCGGAAGTGACGTCTATAAACTTTCAAAAGACTATTCACCAGAAAAATTTATCATCATTGTTGACAATATAACATTAAGGTTTGTATGGCTTTGGCTCCTAGGAATTTACTTCAAACGTGGTTTTTTTTAATTTATTTCTTTATTTTTTAAAATACATCAATGGTGTGGAAAACTGTTCACACAAAATGTCTATACAAATAAAAATCAATTACCACATGTATAAAAGCTCTTCACTTGAGAACGGCTTGGTCGATTTACCTGATTTGCTGTTGTGGTTTTCATAGACGAGGTTTTAATGGAAGAAAATTGTGGAAAAGTTGGCCGAAAAATTGGGCAATTCTGGAAAACTGAAAGAGCTGATTTCTGTTGATTTTTGTGTTAACTCAGGACCATAACTGACAAATCAAACAATGGCTTGCGTAATTCATTTATTTTTTTATTACAGTCCTGGAATAGTTTTCTGGAAAAACAAATGTTCAAATGTTTGTAGAGCTTATAGGACTTAACTACAGGGTCATCAGTCCCTAAACCTACAAACTACTTATGAACTAGCTAATACTAAGGACGGCACAAATATCCATGGCCGAGGGGGGATTCGAACCCCCGATCGTACTGGCCGTGCAGAACGTGACTGGCGCGTCGCAGTGCGCTCGGCCACCGCGGCCGGCTGGAAAAACAAAATTCTTGACAATCTGTACAAATAAAAAGTATTTGCTACACGTTAGATTTAGTAATTGTCAGGAAAAGGTTTGTATGAAATAAAATTGGGAAAGCTGCCCAGGCAAATGGAAAATTCTGGAAAAATATAAAGTAATTTTTGTATGAACTCAAGACCATAACTGAAGATTCAAATGTTTTATTAATAACGGTCCTGAGAAAGGTGTCAAGAAAAACAAAATTTCCGAAATTACAAATTAAAGTTGGAAAATTCGGTCAAACTGCAAAATCATAAGTTTCGAGTACACTCTCGATCATAATTAAGGATAGGAATGACGTATATGACAGATCACCATGATATTTTGCGCATATTTGTATTTTTCATGGAGAAGATTTTTACATTCCAAAGGAATGGTGCATGGCGTGGGGTTCCTTACACTAGACATCAACACCGTTCGATCAATCATCATGAAAGATAGTAAATTAATGTATGTATGTTTTCATGCTGACCATTGTATGGTGCATGACAGAGGGTACCTCGCAAAATCCCTTTACAGCTTTTGTCCGATCACCATGAAAGTTAGCAATTGTGTGCAATTTCTCTTAGACAGGTGGGAGGAGGAAATGAGAGAGAGAGAGAGAGAGAGAGAGAGAGAGAGAGAGAGAGAGAGAGAGAGAGAGGAAAAGGAGGAGGAGGAAATTGACAAGAGGGATGAGATGGTGAAAGGTCTAGAAAGGGGAGGAGGAGATTAACAGAGAGAGGAGGGGGTGCAGATTGATAGAGGTAGGGGTGATATAGAGGTGAGAAAAAGAGAAGAAATCACAGAGAATAAAGGAGATGGAAAGAGAGAGAGAGGGGCAGGTGGAAAGAATCGGAGGGAGGGGGGTTCGAATCCCTCCCCTCGGGCATCGATATTTGTGCCGTCCTAGTTCGTAAGTAGTTCATAAGTAGTTTGTAAGTTTAGGGACTGATGACCCCGAAAGTTAAGTCCCATAGGCTATACAAACATTTGGAGGGGGGATCAAGGATTCAGTGAACACGTAGATGAGATGGACTAATGGAAGTTTGGAATAAAGACATAGTGTAGGAAATGTTACTGTGTATTACACGTGCCACCGTTTATATGGGGAGGAGGACGGAAGACAAAAAATATCGTTCATCACGAAGCGTTGTGATGAATGCATTAAGAACAGCAACAGGTTGTCAAACAATGCCTTCCGAATAATTACATTTAATTAAAATCATGATCGTTCTGACATTGTTTTCTTTCAATTCACACCAATTCTAGAAAAGATTCGGTTGCATGAAACCCTTCTCGACGAACGAACTGACTAACATAAATCAACAACCGTAACTCTTGAAGATAGTGAGTGACATTTTATAAAATAAAGTCACTTTTTTCATTAGTAATTTACACCCCTATGAAGCAACACCACCTAGAGACAAGGCCTCACAACAGCGCGTGCTACGTCATACTGACCAGGCCGCGGCCGCCAGCTGAATGGCTGGCCGCTGGGGCACGCCACCTGCCTCGTAGCGGCCAGCCAGTAAGCTGGCGGCCGCGACCTGGTCAGTATGACGTATCATGGGCTGTTGTGAGGCCTTGTCTCTAGGTGATGTTCTATGAAGGCGAGGAGGGACGCTAGTTTCGAACTATTTGCGCTTACGTATGTTTGTTTAGGATACTGTCATTTAGCATCTTAAGAAGCCATCCAGTAAGAGAACAACTTAGAATTAGTTCCATGCCGGGAACGAAGTGGCGACACCGGACTCACAGGCTTGGGTTCGAAATCCATCCGCCCATCCGGATTGCTTTCTGTGGTTTCCCTACTTCCTTTAAACAAAAAATCAGGGGTAATTGTTTATAGAAAGGCATAAGGGGTTATTTCCTTCCCTCTGTTTAAATGTAGGCAGCATATTATTAGAAATGTTAGCCGGCCGCGGTGGCCGACGAGACTGAGGCGCTCCAGTCACGGTCTGCACGGCCACTACGGTCGGGGGTTCGAATCCCTCCTCGGGCATGGATATTTGTGCCGTCCTAGTTCGTAAGTAGTTCATAAGTAGTTTGTAAGTTTAGGGACTGATGGCCCCGTAGTTAAGTCCCATAGACTATACAAACATTTGAACATTTATTAGAAATGTTAACTCTGGAAGAAATGGTCGAGAAATTCATTCGGAAACGTCTTCCCCGATATGCCACAGGCATGCTTCTGTAACACATATTGTAACACAGGTAATGGTATTAAAGTACATGTGATGACACAGAAATATACATAGTGTAACATTCTCAACAAAGATACGCCACGTTACGTACAATGTAATTACACCATATTGTGATGCCCAAATTGTAACATAGGAAGCAGTATCGAAATACACCTATTGAAATGTATTACAGTCCATTACAAGCAGCACAATACACCACACAGTCTATAGGATAAGTACACAACAGCCAAATGTTTGTAAATCTATCGGACTCAACTGCTAGGTTCCTAGACCGTAACTTACAAACTACTTAAACTAAGGTAAACTAACACAAACACCCATGTCCGAGAGGGGACTCGAACCTCCGGCTGGGGGTCTGATTTAATTCAACTACTTTCCATTACGCTTATTTTTCTGCTTTTTAAATGTTCGTCTTATATGCTCTTTTAAAGACATGGCCAGTTACTTTCAGTAGCTCGGCCAAGCCTTTCTGTCGCTGACAGATTTCCATTGTCTTTGGCAAAACCTCATTGGCAAACCTCTCTGAACTTTAATTTCCACTTCAGTTTTTCTTTGACTTCCTGTACTGTTTGCTTAAGGTAAAGATTGAAAAATTTCGGGGATACTCTACAGCCCTGTATCACCCGCTTCTCAACCTTCAACATCCCTTTACTCTTCTAACTGATGTCTAGTTTCTGTACAATTCTTTTTTATTTATTTTTTTTTTTATTTATTTTTTTTTTTTTTATTTATTTTTTTTTATTTTTTTTTTTTTTTTTTTATTTTTTTTTTTTTTTTTGCTTATGGGACTTAACTACGGGGTCATCAGTCCCTAAACTACTTATGAACTACTTACGAACTAGGACGGCACAAATATCCATGCCCGAGGGGGGATTCGAACCCCCGACCGTAGCGGCCGTGCAGACTGTGACTAGCGCGCCGCAGACCGCTCGGCCACTGCGATCGGCAATGTTCAGTGTACAGGCAATGCATACTAGAGGTATGTGGGAGTAGAATCAAATACCACCCCAAACAATGATTCTGTATGCAGGACCAGAATGGTGACGCATGAGGTAAGAGTTCAACAGTCTCTCACCTCTGCAATCGTAACGATACTTCAGTTCGTAGTGTGCTTTGCTGAGTTCTGTGTGTGCTTCAAATCAGCACTTCATGTTTTCAATTAGAACGTATATATCAGTAACCAGTAACCAGAGCAGAGCAGGTCTCCGTTAACAGCGACATCGAAGTTGGTCTTCACTCAGTTAGCTTGTAGCTGTGCATAGTTGCTACCATTATCTGATACTAGATTCGACAGTCGTCATTAGTTGCTATCAGCAGTGTAGGATGCTACTATCAAGACTGCTTCTTGTTTTACTGTGTTCAAAGACTGCTGTGAACTGCCGAGATTAATTACAAAATGATCAAATGTTTGTAAATCTAAGGGACTTAACGGCTGCGGTTAACAGTCCCTGCGCTTACAAACTACTTAAACTAACTTATACTAAGGACATCACAAGGACCCATACCCGAAGGAGGACTCGAACTTCCCACGGCGAGCAACCGCGCACTCCGCAGCAAGGCGCCTTAGAGCGCTCGGCTACTCCACCAAGACGATTAATTACAATTCATCCAACCACACAAGCAAGGAATTTATAAAAGGTGAGTATTAAGAGTTTCTGCGTTTGGATAATTTTATATTTTCAAGTGTAAAACTTCATTTGCACTTCCAGGCATACGCAGAGTATTCTATGCTGTTAAAAATAAAAGTCCAAATGTTTGCAAACCTAAGGGACCAAACTGCTGAGGTCATCGCTCCCTATACCTATAAACTACTTAAACAAACTTGTGCTAAGTCCAACACACACACTCCTACTGAAGGGAAGACTCTAACATCACGCGGGAGTGGCCGCGCAATCCGTGGCATGGCGCCTCAGACCGCGCGACCATTTCCGCGTCGTCTTTGCTGTGTGAACGTAATCCTAACTCGGCCTAGTGTCCCGAATCGTCAGAATCCAGACAGTCCTTTTCCACGCATTCACAACGGACTATCGATTTGATTTTCTAGATACTTATATCTGGAATTTTGATGAGGAATGACTTGCAGACCTTTTTTCTGTACCTTATATACACTGCTCAGAACAATTAGCGGATAAGGTGAGATAACATACACAAAATAGATATCGTAACGTATTTTATTCAGATAGTGGATACAGTTGTAATTTGTGTGTAATACAGCACGATATATTGCTGTATCAACTCTTTACAGAAGGTTTTCATGGCGTTTACTTAAAGCGAGACATCATGGGGCTACCATAATAGTGAAAAAGCCATTCTCGTTGCTCTGTAATATGGTGTGTGATCACCTCAGAGGGCCATTACAGTTGTACAACTGCGTGGCATGGACAGTATGAGATTATCATTCAGCTCTTGAAGGATATTTGGCCATTTTTCCATGAGTTGAAATCCAGCGTTGAAATCTTTGTGACAGTTGCTGGTCTGGCTGCAGTGCATTTTCCAAGTGCATCCTACACATGCTCAATTGGGTTTAAGACCGGTGAACAAGCTGGCCACTCCATTCGTTCAATTACCTCAGCTTCAAGCATGTTGTACACCAGAGTAGCTCTGTGGGGACGAGCACTGTCGTCCATCAGAAGGAACCAATCTCCTATGGCGCCAACGTAGGGCAAAAGGAAAATGTCAAAGGATCACGTCGAAATACCTCTGAGTAGACAAGGCGCCCATTCAGAACGACATAGATGTCCGTACGTCCGCCAATATTGAATCCTGCCCACACCGTTCGTCCACCAACATGATATGGGGATGTTTACTGAACATAAGCACGATTCCATAATGAAACTTTTCACTCTGTAGCGGAGTGTGCGCTGGTATGAAACTTCCTGGCAGATTAAAATTGTGTGCCGGAACCGAGACTCGAAACTGGGACCTTTGCCTTTCGCGGCCAAGCGCTCTGCCGACTGAGCCATCCCGACACTCCGCTGCAGAGTGAAAAGTTTCATTCTGAAAACATCCCTAGGCTGTGGTTAATCCATGTCTCCACCATATCCTTTCTTCCAGGAGTACTAGTCTTGCATGTTTCGCAGGAGAGTTTCTGTGAAGTTTGGGAAGTACGAGGCGAGGTACTGATGGTAGTAAAGTTGTGAAGCGGCATCGTGAGTCGTGCCGGGATAGCTCAGTCGGTAGAGCGCTTGCCCGCGAAAGGCAAAGGTCCCAGCATCGAGTATCGGTTCCGGCACACAATTTTAATCTGCCAGGAAGTTTCATAAGCATGATTGTTCCGAGTTCCACTTTCTCTCCAGATGAGAGAGCGACGATTGTCCGGCTGATCACAAAATCTTGACTCATCTGTGAACAGAACTCGGCGCCATTCGTTACGACTCCAATGCCGATGCTCCTCTGCCCAGTTTCTACAGGCTAAATGGTGTCGTAGTTTTAATGGGACAGACAACATAGGCCTCCGTGCGTAGAGGGCACATCCCGAAGACGATTTCGGACAGTTTGTGTTGATATTGCGCGTACTGCTGCTGCCTTGAGGGTGCGTTGCAGCGACGGGTTGTTATCCGGAGATAAGAGTCATCTCTTGCTGATGTTATCCATGTACGACTTTGGCCTTGCCTTCTTGTAACGGTTTCTATCGTTTGAAATCGCGTCCAGGTCCTAGAAATAACACTTTATGGCAACCTTATAGCTGTAGCCACCTTCCTCTATGTCCCGCTTCCAACCTACCAATGTTTCACCATGCTATAGATTTATCTAATTGCTTTGACCAGTGTATAAGAATTATCATGTGGCACCGCCAGTTAGGCGCTGTCCAGAGATGCATGTTGGATTGTTTGTACACTCTTCGTTAGTTCCAGTTTCGAACATTGAACATACCTCTGTACCTGTATTATTCCGACTTAGTGCATATTCAAATACTAACAAACATTCGAGTCACCCTGTACATAGCGGCCACCTGACTACAGAATTACTGATCTAGTTCGTTTCACATATAATGCAGATATGTTCCGTAGCAACCGAGCTGAAGAAAGCATATGTTGTAAAGCTAGGATTACAAAGGAACAAACCCGAAAGCTGCCATCAGATTTCACTCCTAAGTCTCTCATATACGTAAGCAGCGGGAGACACACATCATAAGAGAAATATGAGGGTTGGAACTTAAATAATGGGAACTATTTATTCACAACCGATACAAAACCGTAACATATTTGCACCTGTTAGTGCCCTTCAAAGTAATCACCAGCGTTGTGTAGAACCCGTTTCCAGCTATGTGGAAGGCGTAGCATACCGTTCGCAGAGACTGTTCTGTTGATGGTGCGAATGGAGCGGTCTACAGCCTGTCGAATTTTTGGAACAGTTCTGAAGCGAATGCCCCCAAAAGGTTCCTTCATCTTCGGAATCAAATCAAAGTCACAACGACTTACGTCCATGGTGTATGGTGGATGCTACAGTACTTCCCAGTCCTACCGTCCGAACGAATCAGCCACAGCTTGCGCTGTATGCGCCCGCTCATTGTCGTGCAAAATGATGGCTGGGTTACGTAGAAAGTCTTGCCGCTTATTTTGCAGAGATGTCGAAAGTGCGTCAGAGCCCCAATATGGTTAAAGTTGCGGTGATTCTCGTTTATGACTGTGATGGTCTTATCCGAACGTATTACATTCCTCCAAGGCAGACTGTGAAAACGATTTATTGCTGTTCATTTTTAGAGCATAACTTGCGGCCAGCTTTGCGAAAGAAGCGGCAACACTTTATGCGCAAACCACCCATCATTTTGCACGACAATGCGGCATCCCATACAGCGCAGGATGTGGCTGCTCTGTTCAGATGATGGGAATGGGAAGTACTGCACCATCAACCATACTGCCCGGACTTAAGTCCTTATCACTTTGATTTGATTCCGAAGATGAAGGAACCACTTCGTTGCATTCGCTTCAGAACTGTCCCAATAGACCATTCCAGTAGATCCAGCCATTAGCACCATCAACAGAACAGGCTTGCTAACAGTATACTACGCATTCACATCGCTGGAAACGGGTTCTACACAATGCTAGTGACTACTTCGAATGAAGGTAACAGGTGCAAACGTGTAACGCTTTTGCATCGGTTGTGAATAAATAGTTGCCACTACTTAAGTTCTAACCCTCGTGGAAACGGTAGTTATAGAACACTTATCATTGGAGCAAGTTCTCTTTCGTAACATGATAGGCTAAGAAGACCGGGTGCTCAGTCTAACTATCCTCATAGTAGCAAGGTTCCAACAGGAACTCAGGACGACGATTTGCTTTGTAAATCTCACCACTGTATATGACTCCATGTAAAGATTATCTATTAAAAAGGGTGACTTTTTTTCACTGTCTGCCAAGTCCGCGGATTGATCGAGGAGAGGATACGGAAGAAAAAGGTCTAATGAGCGCTTGCTCGGAAATGAATTGTTTCCATGCTAGATACCATGAATTCAATCATACTCTGTTACAGAGACGGCGTTCTTATACCCACTGTACCATGCAGTCACAGTTACATTAAGCATGGTTTCCTCCTATTGGCAGATACTGTTCTTCATACTGCGCCAACGATGATACGAAAGGATGTGTGACTGCTACTTGATAGTGCTACTTCCCACTTCGCCATTAACGTCAGGACATATGTCAATCGTGTCTTCCCTGGTCGATGGATCGGACGAGACGGTCAAGTTGCATGGCCTGCTGTCCACCGTTCACCCGTGCTATGTCTGGATATGGGGCCATTTAAAAAGTATCATGTAAGGAGAGTACATTCCAGATGTGGAGACACTGGAGCAGCGTATTCATGCAGCGTAGTCACCACTAAGATTTTAGAGCTCGTGTATCAAGGACAGCATGAATACGCAATTCGTTGAAGCACGTGGAAAAGATTTTCAACACACAGTGTAAACGTCGGTGCTTGGTACATGGCGTAATAGACCGCAGTCTCTGTAACGAAGTATGAGTGAATTAATGGTCTCTTGCATGGAAACCATGAATTTCAGGAAAATACGTCCATTGGACCTTTTTGTTCCATATTCTCTCCTCGAACAATCGCTAGAGTGTGTACACGGAGGAAAAAAATCTCCCTGTATAGATTGTGCAACATCGTCCCATGCCAAACTTCTCACGTCTCGTTAATAGCATGTTACGTGATAGAAGCTTCGCAATAATAACGAATATAGTGTAAACAGCGCCCAAAAAATAAACAATGGCTTCCCTCCAGAATCGGTGCTGTCGCTTTTCAACGTGTACAGTTCAGATATATCAGGAACTAAAACACATAGCTTTGATTATGCCGACGACCGAGGGGGGATTCGAACCTCCGACCGCAGCGGCCGTGCAGACCGCGACTGCTACGCCGCAGACCGCTCGGGCACTTCTGCCGGCCAATGAAAAATATTAGACTACTTAAAAGTCAGTCACTTTATTACGATAATATAATATGTTTACAATTATTGTCATTTTTGGAGTCCGTGTCAGCCATCCGATCCGACTTCGCTCTCAATATTCTCGTATTATTTTGCTAGGTATATTGTAGTGTTTTCTTGGCTGAAACCGAGTTCAAAAGTAACAATAATTGTAACTACATTATATTATCGTAATAGCTTGATTGACTTTTAAGTAGTCTAATATTTTTAATTTAATTTTACTTAGGAGAACTGTAAAAATATTTCGATCATTGTTAATCATAGGTATGTACTGAGTTAGATTTACAGTGGGTAGGTACACACTTATCTTCTCACGTGGTAAACACGCAGATCATACCTACATATTGATGAGAAGAAAAAGTAAGTTAATTATTAAGTTGTAGAAGAAAACGCAATTATTTATTTATATATTTATTTATTTTACTTTTCAGTGCATATTCGTTTTGGATTTTTTTAGTCGGTGTTTTTGTTAAAAGTTTTGTTTATTTTATTTTTATTTTTAGTGACTCTGAAGTACACTAACAAATTTTTCTGAATATGGGTAGACCTACTAAACGTGCTGCTCATATGAGACAGCGCGTTTTAAACGAAACACACGAAGTCAGGGCGAAACGCCTATCTCAACAGAGGAAACCTACCTCGACTAAAGTATTCCGGCACGATTCACGTCCCGTCCTCACAGCTTTACTTCCGTCCGCAAAAGCGAAAGATGTTCAAATGTGTGTAAATCTATCGGACCAAACTGAGTGGTCATCAGTCCGTGGCTTACAAACTACTTAAACTAAGGTAAACTAACCTAAGGACAACACACACACACACACACACACACACACACACACATGCCCCAAGGAGGACTCGAAACTCCGACAGCGAGCAACCGCGCGCACTGCAGCGAGGCGCCTTAGACCGCTCGGCTACTCCACCGCGGCGCAAAAGCGAAAGGTCCCAGGTTCGAATCCCGGTTCCGTCACACAGTTCTAATCTGTCAGGAAGTGGCACACCCAACAATAGCTTGTACAAACTGTGTGCCAGCCAGTGCGGAGTATATACTTCCACACTAAGAGGTTCTATCCCAGACCTTGCATACTCTGTCACAGAATACTGTTCCTCTATAGGTTGAATAACAGCCACACTTAGGAACTAGATGCCGAACTACACAGCACGATGCCTATCAGATGTACAACCCTGCAGTGGTTACCGTACTGAACCATGTTGCGCCACCGGCGTTACGTAGATACGGTATCTTGGTTCGACAGTTTAATAATATTCATAGTGACCCAGAACTTGAGTACCTTCTTCACTTATAACCGAGAAGGCTGAAGTAAGGACACTTTCACTAGACCTAATAGAGCATCTACAAGACATAGACTCCAACATAATTGTGAGTGCTGGATACACTGGAGCTCCGACAACTTGATGGATAAGTTGTCCAATTTAGAAGGAACACTAAGACTTACTAACTTCGAACTTCCTCATCGACGATGGAAAGCTGTAAAAAGGATCCAAATCATGAACTCTGTGAGTACTTTATGTAAAATCTGACAAGTTCTTAAACTACAGTGGTCTGCACCAGCAGTTGACCTTATTGTGAGGAACTGCAGCATCAGAGCGTACCCAGAATCAAAAACATAAACTGAAGAACGCTGCAGTTTCCTCGCTGAAAGGGTCAGACATTCATATACAAGGACTATGCTTGCTTATCACCTTCAATAACCAGCTAACTGACTAATGAAATGTATTGTTCCATTTATTGTTATTCATAGTAATTATTTTAATTCCTTTTAATGTTCCCTGGAAGACAACTGAAACACCACACCTAGAAGACACCTGAATCCCCGCCGCCAGAAGAATAAATTGCCTACGTCCTTCCCAGAGTCGTACAGGAACGGAAACCAACCATGAGTGAGGAGTAGAAAAATATCACCCAAGGAATCCTTAACAGTGTTGGTAGTCAGCTTCAATAACTGGTGCAGTATATGTAATAGTGCCCAAGCCATTCCTTACTGCGATTCTGATAACAACCTTTGTGTTGAGAGTATCACCTGTTTTATTCATGAACGTTATTTATGTGTGTTATTTTGATTTCCCATGCCTGTACTATTTTTTGTAATAAACACACTAATCCACGTCTATCGTGTATGTTCTAGGATTAATGTGATCATCCCTGTCCAAGAATGTCTCTGTTCCTTAGCAATTATCAAGCAGTTTAGTTCATTCGGGATAAAACTTTATGTTCACCGAACTATATAAAGAAGAAAAAGATATTTATACGGCTACATATTGGCCACTTATTCTTTTTTCTGTACAAGTATCTAATTATTTATCTTCAAAAATTCTTCTATGCTACAGAACGAGTTCTGCAAAGGAAATATAGTTAACTTACATTTGAAAACATTTCTGCTATTCATTTCTCCGATATTAATTTCATTCACTGGTACTTCGCGAATTTTAAAATAGTATTTAGAAGACACGTAAGTTTACTAGCACTAATGAAAGAACCGGTTTACAAAAGATAAAATAGTAAATAATTTAACTTTATGGACATCTTTGTACATGACCGCCTCCTTTTCTTCAAGGCAACTCCGGCCTTGAGTCATAAAAATCACAGATTAATGTTTTCGGATGATGTTTGTAATTTTAAAGACACAGACAGTGATAGAATCAAAGGTGTATTAGTCTACACCGCCCTGCACTCCGATATTAATGTCTGCTTGTGGCACTGACCTCATCGTAGAATTACGCAAAACAGAGTTGTTCATCGACTCACAGGCTTTCTGATAATCGGTTGTGACCTTTCTCCCACTTATCGAAGCCAGACACAAAACGAAAAGAAGACTATCTTTTCAGAAAAAATATGTGTTTTTTACAGTTCATTGATTTTAAACGTCGTGTACAGCATCTTCATTTAACAATATCAACACCCTTCATCATTTAATAATATTATATACACACTGTAAAACTGCAGTTTAACACCTGTTTTTCTATCTTTTTTTTTTTCAACGAACAAAAAATATTATACTTTAGTATTTTGCTGAAATAACGATAATTAGAACTGCAGTATGTAGCTCTTATTAATGTAACGCTTTATTACTGTGCAACGACGAATGCTACGCAATACAAATCACTTATTGCAGTGGTTGACCCTTCACTTGTACACGCATGTCCACCCAAAATGCAACACCCCGAAGGAAGCATCCAAGTCGGGTGAAATTTGCAGCATGCGTTTCTGGCAATTAGAGAAGCATCTGATTTAGCGTTTCAATGCAGGTCCGCATCACGGGTGCCAATAGTGTCATCTGTAAGCGTTATAACAAGGGGGAACAGAAGGCTGTCTGGACGTACTGCAGTTGTTCTTCGATGCGGTTTTCTTCGTAAGCAGCTTTACTAAGCCTCGTAGAAGACAGTGAGAACGTTTCGGAGTTCGAGCGGGCAAGAAGAGTTGTCTGTATGGATTGCGGATTATTCTTCAGAGAAACAATGATCGCGTCGGACGGAGGAACAAAGCAACTGCGGTGCGGGTGTTTAATCTGCGGGTGCAGGAGAGAGCGACGCACCAACAGGAGCGAATGCACACACGTCAATGCACCACAACGCGCGGTGACAGGCACACTGTGCACCTGGCACTGATGGATCGCTCTGGCACATCACGATCCAAATTACAACAAATCTGGTCTGTTGTGCAACATGCGGTGGCCGTGCGTACCGTTGTTGTTTATTGTGGCCTTCAGTCCGCAGACTGGTTTGATGCAGCTCTCCACGCTACCCTGTCCTACGCACGTCTCTTCATCTGAGAATACGTTCGGCAACCTACATCCTTTTGAATCTGCTTACTATATTCGTCCCTCGGTCTCCCTCTACGATTTTTACTCCACACACTTCCTTTTAATGCTAAGTTGACAATTTCTTGATGTCTCAGAATGTGTCCAACCAATCTATCCCTTCTCTTAGTCAGGATATGCCATAAACTCCTTTTCTCTCCGATTCGGTTAAGCACCTCCTCATTAGTTACGTGATCTACCCATATAATTTTCATCATTCGTCTGTAGCACCACATTTCAAAATCTTCTATCATCTTTTTATCTGAACTCCTAATCGTCCACGTTCCACTCCCATACAATGCTACACTCCAGAAAAATGGTTTCAGAAAGGACTTCCTAACATTTAAATTAATATTGGATGTTAACAAGTATCGCTTCTTTAGAAACGATTTTCTTCCTATATACATTCTGCATTTTATATCTTCTTTACTTCGGCCATCAGAAGTTATCTTGCTACCCAAATAACAAAATTCATCTACTACTTTTATTGTCTCATTACCTAATGTATTTCCTTCAGCATTGCCTGGCTTTCTGACATTGCGTTCCATTACCTTCGTTTTACTCTTGTTAATGTTCATCTTATATCTTCCTTTCAAGACACTGTCCACCCCATTCAATTGCTCTTCCAGATCTTTTGCGGTCTCTGACAGAATTACTATGTCATCGGCAAACCGGAATGTTTTTATTTCTTCTCCCTGCACTTTAATTCCCTCTCCAAATTTCTCCTTCCATTTCTTCACTGCATGCTCAATGTACAGATTGAACAACATTGGGGAAAGGCTACAACCCTGTCTTACTCCCTTCGCAACCTCTGCGTCCCTTTCTTGCCCTTCGACTCTAATAACCGCTGTCTGGTTTTTGTATAGGTTGAATATAACTCTTCGCTCCTATATTTTACCCGTTATACCTTCAGAATTTGGAAGAGTGTATTCCAGTCAACATTGTCAAAAGCTTTCTCCAAATCGACAAACGCTAAAAACGTATGTTTCCGTTTCCTTAGCCTATCTTCTAAGATAAGTCGTAATGTGAGTATTGCCTCTCGTGTTTATAAATTTCTCCTAAATTCAAACTTATCTTCCCCGAGGTCAGATTCCACAAGTTTTTCCATTCGTCTGTAAATAATTCGTGTTAGCGTTTTGCAACCATGACTTATTAAGCTGATAGTTCTGTACCACTGATAGTTCTGTACCACTCAGAGCGGACTATCCGCAAGGCTTCCATTGCTGCATTCACCACTGATTGTGAGTAAGCGCTGCAGTGTTTGAGGTGGCAACGGTGCGATGAACGATGGACATGGTCGGCCGAATGGAATGACATTGTTTTTCAATATGTTAAAATTTTTGTAAAGTTATGGGACCTAACTGCACTGGTCATCGGTCACTAAACTTACAAACTACTTAAACTAACTTATCCTAAGAACAACACACACACACACACACACACACACACACACATGCCCGAAGGAAGACTCGAGTCTCCGACGTGGAACGGCCGCGCGCACCGTAGCAAGGCGCCTATTCCAGATTTGGAATTACAAACAGAGGCCAGAATGAGTAACGTTGAAGAAGATATTTCTCGGAGTAGTAAAGCGACTTAAATCATTAACAAGAACAAGTCTTCTGGTTCGGACGGTATACCCATTAGATTTCTATCTGATTATGCTGAAGCGATAGCTCGTTACTTAACAGCCATATACAACCGCTCTCCAAAGAATGATCTATAACAAAAGATTAGAAAGTTACACAGGTCACACATACATTAAGGAAAGGTAGTAGAAGTAAACCAATAAACTACAGGCCTATTTCATTGACGTCAATTTGCAGCAGTGTTTTGGAACATATCCTGTATTCAAATATTATGAATTATCTCGACCAGAATGGTCTATTGACCCAAGGTCAACACGGATTTAGGAAATATAGTTCAAGGGAAACACAACTAACTCTTTACTCGCACTAAGTGATGAGTGCTAACTACAAGGGTTCTCAAATTGATTCCGTATTTCTTGATTTCCAGAAGGCTTTTGACACCGTACCTCACAAACGGCTTTTAATCAAATTGCGTGGTTATGGTATATCGCCCCAAATTTGCGATTTGATAGGGGATTTCCTGTCAGAGAGCACACAGTTCGCAGTAATCGATGTTAAGGCATCGACTAAAACAGAGGTGATATCGGGCGTTCCACAGGGTAGTGTTATTGGTCCTCTGCTGTTCCTTATTTACATAAACGATTTAGAGGAAAATCTAAGTAGCTCTGTTAGGATGTTTGCAGATGACGCCGTCATTTACCGTCTAGTAAAATCATCTGCAGATCAAAACCGACTGCAGAACTATCTGAATAAGATATCAGTATGGTGGTAAAATTGGCAATTGACTACAATGAGAAATGTGAAGTCGTTCACATGAGCACGAATCCGTTAAACTTTGTTTACTAGATAAATCAATCAAAATTGAAGGCCGTAAACTCCATTAAATACTAGGAATTACTATTACTTCAGACATAAACTGGAAAGAAGACGTAGATAATGTGGTGGGAAAGGCGAACCAGAGATTGCGGTTTATTGGCAGAACCCTTAAAACATGCAACAGAACTACTAAAGAGACTGCATACACTACGCTTGTCCGTCCTTGTTTGGAGTATTGCTGCCCAGTGTGGGATCCTTATTAGCTGCGTTTGACGGACGACATCGAAAGAGTCCAAAGAAGGGCAGTTCGTTTTGTATTGTCACTATATAGGGGAGACAGCGTTACGGAAATGATACAGGATTTGGGTTGGGAATCATTACAACAACGGCGCTTATCACTGCGGCGTGGGCTACTTACGAAACTGCAAACGCCAACTTTCTCCTCCGAATGCAAAAATATATTGTTCACTCCCACTTACAAAGGCAGATAAGATCATCAGAATAAAATTCCAGAAATGGGAGCTCGAACGGAGATACTCAGGTGTTCTTTATTCCCGCGCGCTATTCGACAATGGAATGGGAGATAAATTATATTTAGGTGGTTCGATGAACCCTCTGCCAGGCACTTAAATGTGATTTGCAGAGTATTCCATGTGGATGTAGATATAGCTATAGATTTCACGGATATTCCGTCTCGGCGAAATTGTTTTTACGGACTAATCCCGATTCTGCCAGCACCACCCCGATGGTGGGCTAGAGACTGGAAACGCAGTGGGGATAGACTGCTAAACTGTTGACTTATGCGCCACCATACTGGCCATGTAACCGATATTATGGCTTGGGTAATATACAATTCCACTACCACACTCGCCGTAGTATGCAATTCCGGTAAACTACAGATCCGGCGTTACAACTCCGAAGCTTTGGAGCCAGCTGCCATCCCATACCTTCGGACCTTGCCCTCGGCCACATTTCAACAGGATAATAGACTACGTGTGACATGCAATGTTGTTATTCCTCGTTGCCCATCAGACGAGTTGCTGCTACCGTGTGAGGTGGTGCACTGGTTACACACTGGTCTCGCATTCGGAAGGATGGTGGTTGAAATCCACCTCCGACTATCCAGATTTAGGTTTTCTGTTATTTTCCTGAATCACTCCAGGCAAATGCCTGGATGTTTCCTTTCAAAGAGCACGGCCGATTTCCATCCACATCCTTGCCTAAACACTCCGAACGTAAGCTCCGTCTCTAATGACCACGCTGTCGACGGGACGTTAAACTCAAAGCTTCCTTCCTTCCTTTGGCTTACTACTTTGGCCTGCCTGTTCTCCCGATCTCTCGCCTATAGGAAAGGTCTGGTCTGTGATTGTGGGACGACTGGTCCGTGATACACCGCCCGCTGCTATACCACATTAACTTTGCCAAATGTGTAAACAGCATAGATTGCTGTACTCGAACAACACATCCAGCACCTCTTTGATTCAATGCTGCGGCTGTGTTTTTAATCACGTGAACTTTGTAGAACGTGTTATTCCCAAATAAATATGTTTGTAATATCTCCAGTCCTTCTTGGTGCTATATTTTTACTACCAGCAGTGGAATGTAACTGAAATTCCTCTCAGGACATCTTTCTTGTAACTTTCAATTAGTGAACTAGAATAGCTGGATCACATACAAAGGATGTCTGACTGAAAGACATGGTCCATCGCAGCCGTATCTAATGCGTCAGTCAGTATCACACCCACGACCGCTAACGACACTATTACTGGTCAACATATTAAACTACAACTAAACTAAACCCCGTCCCACCCAGACATCGATGGCCCAACGGCTACCGACTGGCCGCCATGTCATCCTCCGCCCGTAGTCTTCACCAGATGCGGTATGGAGTGGGACATGTCAACGCCCCACACTGCCGGCAGATGTGTCGGCTTTTCCAGACCGAAGCCGCTACGCCACAGTGGAGTAGCCGAGTGTTCTGAGGCTCCTAGTTGCGGATTGCGCCGCTGCTCGCCCTTGAGCATGATTGTATTTGTTGTCCTTAGCAGAAGTTAGTTTAAGCAGTTTTAAGCCTAGGCATTGATGAGCAGAGTAGTTAATTCCCATAGATTTACAAATATTCGAACATTCAGAGCCGCGACTTCTGAATCAAGTAGCTGAGTGACCCCGCATGCCAACAGCGTTCGGTAGACCCAGATGTTTACCCATCCAAGTGCTAGCCAAGCCTGATAGTGGTTAACTTCGGCGATATAACAGGAACCGGTGTATCCAATTCGGCACGACCGTTGGCCCACTCAACCTCTTGCCGCCCTTAGATCACGGAGTTTCGCGTTCTAGAACAGCCGTTTCAATTGTACCACTGATACAGATGAAGGTGTACGTGTCTACCACCACACCATTGACAACCGGGCCACTTATCTTCATTATTTCAATTCCATATAGAAGGACTATGAATGAACGATGCGCACGTTTTCCGCTCTGTTGAAAACCTGTAAGAAGATAAATAAAATGTTTGTAAATCTATCGGACCAAACTGCGTGATCAACAGTCCGTAGCTTACAAACTTCTTTAAACTAAGGTAAACTAACCTAAGGACAACACATACACACACACACACACACACACACACACACACACACACACACACACATATATATATATATATATATATATATATATATATATATATATATATATATATATGTGTGTGTGTCCCAGGGAGGACTCGAACCTCCGACGGCGAGCAACCGCGCGCTCCGCAGCGAGGCGCCTTAGACGGCTCGGCTACTCCACCGCGGCTGTAAGGAGATATCTAAGGATCTTTTAATGAGGATGACAAGTAGCAGCAGGTCACGCAGATTTTAAGTTTGAAATTGTTGTGAGCATTGGGTGAAGATGGGGTAACCGGTGTGCCTTGTTAGCCGTAAACAAGTCAAAAGTATTCTAAAAGACCTCATTTCAAATACAGTCGTTGTGTACCACGGTCTCTCATTCAGAAAATCTTTATATTTGGTCCATCTATTCTATTTTAAAGATTGAAAGTTCTGAAAAATGTATCAGTATTTCAAAATCCTCTCAGGACAGCGATATCTGAAATAATATCTAATGTTCTCACATCACATTGCTACTGTTCGGAGTAAGTTTTGTATGGTGGGGAGGGCGTCTATTACACGAGATTCTCTTGTAAAATCAATAAAGAAAGGAACTCGTGTTAGTAAAGATGTCCTGATGTTGTAGAAACCTCTGTGCCAGCTACAGTGGTGCTCAACTGTCACAGATATTGGGTCACAGTGTACCCAATAAAAAGATTTCCATAATCTTTTGTGGTAATTGTTCCTCGTTCTTACGACACTATAGGATTTGAAGCTGTTCTTGTTCTTCCTATTCTCTGAGTGGTAACGTACAGAGCAACAGTACGATACACAATTTTTGAAAATTTAGTCTTACTTATTAATACGGGAGCCGGAAGCCCCATTGCAACCATGTTTGGAGTAAGCATGTGTTATTCGGCCCAAAGCAACTTTTGTCATGCACAGTTATATGGACGGTGTCTCTCGCAGAAAGAACAGATACCGTACACTGAGTAATCATATATATGTTTCATATAAAAATAAAATTTTCTGGTCGTAGCTGCTACAGGACGTTGAAATACATCAGTGCTCACAGTTGAAAATTTGTGCCAGACTGGGGATCGACCCTGGATCCCTACTTTATGCGAATGGCGTGTTAACAGTTCGGACATTCGTATTCGATTCCAGTCTGACCAAAATCTCTAACTGCGTCTCACTACTGAATGTGTCTCCCCTCCATTATCACAATTTATTTTTAATTGCTCATACAGTCATCGACATAAATATTCATAATGACATGCACTGGTATAGCTACAAATGCAAGTTGAGAAAAGCAAACATTAAAGATAATAACAGAAACCAAAGCCAGAGAAATATGAAATAACATATTGAGATTACACATGGTTTTATCTTTTATAACTCTCTCTTCGCCGCCGTACGAAAAGAGATACCTTCTTTGTACAGTGCGAAGTCTGTGGTTGCCATTTATGTTGACACAGACGTATGTAACTGGTAGTTACTGCTCACAGCATACCTTAGCAACTTAGATGTGAGGTCCCAGCTGTTGGTGCATAGAAATGTGATTTGTGTCTTCCACTTCGACGCAGTCACAAAGTGCAGATGTCACTATGCAGGTGGGACGTAGGTGTTGCGCAGATCGACAACGATTGAACTTCAGTCGCGCTAAAGTCATTAAAAACTTCCGTCGATTGTAGTAAGGCCTGGTTAGTAGCACTGGTGTTATTTGTGCACAGTATTTTCCTTTATTTGTCTGGTAAGCTTGTCATTTTTTATCCCACTCAGACCGAATTCCCTTTATGTAAACTCGTAAAGATTCCTCCACTGGAACGTACACATATTGTTCCGTATCTGATGTAACCGCTTCCTTAGCAAATGTGTCAGATATCTCGTTCTCCAAAACGTTGTAGTGCGCTTTAATCCAACACACGGAGACACTGCATCCATCCTTTCCAGTTGTTTTATGTGTTCCATTATCTCGTAGGCTGTTGGGTGGTTTCTACGCTCGCGACGAAAATATTTAAGGAGTGTGAGTGCAGATTTAGAGTCCGAGAAGATGAAAATATGTTCTTCCGGATCCGTAAACAGTATTATCTCATTTTCTCGCCGCTTTATCTGAATTCTCGCAAGAGTTCGTAGGTTCTTTTTACATATGAACTGAAATTATCGAACTGCTGTCCAAGTATATATACAGTTATAAGGGTGATCCCTTTTGTTGGCCGCAAATGACTTTTGTTCAGAATTCACAATAACTAGTTTCTGCTTATTGCAGTCATGAGATCTTTAACAAATAGAATAAAGACACTAATGTGACAAAAATAAATCCAGTTACCTGAGTGCAGTGCTAAATACACCGAAAATCTAGGAATACAAAAAAGATAACAAGACTATCAGCCAAACGTAGAATTAGAAGTATTGTGATACAAATATCTATGTCTAACAATCTTTACACATAGGTTCATAAACTGTTAGTTATGGACTTTTGATATTTGCATAACTGTTTGGAGCTGAATTTACTCTAGAATAACATACTCAACGTTCATAAAATGCAAGAACAATGCGGATGGAGAGATAAGACAGGCGGAGCACATACACTCACGTACATCCTTAAAAAAAAAAAAAAAAAAAAAAAGAACTTTAGTGACTAAATTATACGTTGAAATCTTTGTTTTACTCATTTACAATTATTTTCCCTGCAGCTTCAGTGACATACATGTTTGATAGATATGTTCCACACATTTCCTCCTTCCTCCTCTTGATCCACTCCCTTCCCCCCCTCACTGCCCATTTTCTCCTCCTTTTCTCTCTGACCATTTCCTCTTTCCCCCACTCTTTGTTCTTACCTTCATACCCACTGGACTCGCATTCTAGAGGACGGCGTTTCAAACCCGCTTCAGGGCATCAGGTTTTCTGTACTTTCCCTAAATCACTCCAGGCAAATGCCGGGATAGTTCCTTTAAAAGGGCACGATATATTTCCTTCCCGATCCCTGACAAAAACTATCCGAGCGTATGCTTCGTATCCAATGACCATGATGCCGACGGGACGTCAAATCCTAGTTTTACATTTTTCGTTTTGTTGGTACCATCTTTTTCCGTCCTCACCCACCACCACCTCCACCTCTTACTCTCTTGTTCATGTTCTCTTCCATCCTCTCCCTCTACCCATATTCTTCGCCACTTGTTTACTTATCTCCCCCTTTCTGCTCAATGCCCCTTGCCACCTCTTGCAGCTCATAGTTTCTTGCGCACTCTCCGTGTTTAGCTCCTCTTACACTCCTGTCTGTCTTTCTACGCCTCGTCCCCCATCTACCCGCCTCTCTCTGTCCATGTTGTAGGCCTATTCATCCCTTCCTGCGTCTCTATATCCACGCCCCGTCTCCTACACGTTAGAAGCTTGAAAACGGTTTCTTACCTATGTTACCGGTGGCCCTGCAAACCAGGTCTATAAGGAAAGCTAAGACTGTTACAACACAATGTTCCTGTAGTGCAGGGTAGCCTGTATGACAGTTACTGGAAACGTGTTTCAAATGTTCAAATGTTTGTAAATCTATCGGACCAAACTGCGTGGTCGTCAGTCCGTAGCGTACAAACTACTTAAACTAAGGTAAACTAACCTAAGGACAAAACACACACACAACCATGCCCTAGGGAGGACTCGAACCTCCGACGGCTAGCGAAACGTGTTTCCAATATTGTTATGGGACCAAACTGCATACATCATTAGTCCCTAAAATTAAAAACTACTTAAACTAAATTATACTACGGACAACACACACACACCCATGCCCGAGGGAGGACTAGATCCTCTGACGGGGGGCAACTGGTCTCTCCGCAGCAAAACGCCTTAGAGCGCTTGGCCATTCCACCGCGGCTGAAAACACGTTTTAGCCAGAATCTGCGTTCCTAATGGACCTAGGAGGTTATATCCTGCATAGCGACCATTCTGCTGGAGCAAGCACTTTTGACTGAAATTCATCCAGGGATTTGGGAAGAGATCCCAGACATACACATACTCTACTTCATATAATATTTATGGCATAAATACCTGAAGATATATGGTACATGGGACATTTAAATCACACCAGTCGACACCTTTATTTTAAAAATATGCAATAAGATGAAGAGAAATCTGTGTGACGCAGTTGGCTGCATATTAAGTTGCCCAATAAAGGACAGTTCTGAAGTTTATTCAGGTCAGTATCTGAAATATCTGCAGCTGGAATGTCAAAGCGTTGGAACACAGGTTGCACTCTGAGCGACTAAAACAATACCTAATACATAAAAATTAATGTTTATATGTTTCAAAACATGTTTGCGAATCTAAGGAACCAACTGGTAGTGTCATCGTTGTCTAGACTTAAAAACTACTTGCACCTACTTAAACGAACATATGCTAAGATGAACACATGTCCGAATGAGGACTCGAACCTCTGAATGGGAGCGGCTGCCAATCCGCAGATAGGTGCCCTAGACTACGCAGCCATACTCGCACAGCTGCGTGTATGAATTTGTTAATATTTTATGCGCTGCAGTACAATTCATCCGATTGCGATGAAACTTTCTCAACAAATTGCTTGCAGTTTCGCGAAAGTTATAGGCATAATTAATTCACAGTACAACATATAATTTATGTGATATGGCTTCACATGAGCACTGAGATGCGTGATAAATTGACGCCTTATAAATGCCGTTAAAATTTATTACACTCCTGGACATTAAAATTGCTACACCACGAAGATGACGTGCTACAGACGCGAAATTTAACCGACAGGAAGAAGATGCTGTGATATGCAAATTATTAGCTTTTCATTCACACAAGGTTGGCGCCGGTGGCGACACCTACAACCTGCTGACATGAGGAAAGTTTCAAACCGATTTCTCATACACAAACAGCAGTTGACAGGCGTTGCCTGGTGAAACGTTGTTGTGATGCCTCGAATAAGGAGGAGAAATGCATACCATTACGTTTCCAACTTTGATAAAGGTCGGATTGTAGCCTATCGCGACTGCGGTTTATCGTATCGAGACATTGCTGACCGCGATACAATGACTGTTAGCAGAATATGGAATCGGTGGGTTCAGGAGGGCAATACGGAACGCCGTGCTGGATCCCAACGGCCTCGTATCACTAGCAGTCGAGATGACAGGCATCTTATTCGCATGGCTGTAACGTATCGTGCAACCACGTCTCGATCCCTGAGTCAACAGATGGGGACGTTTGCAAGACAACAACCATCTGCACGAACAGTTCGACTACGTTTGCAGCAGCATGGACTATCAGCTCGGAGACCATGGCTGCGGTTACCCTTGACGCTGCATCACAGACAGGGAGCGTCTGCGATGCTGTACGCAACGACGAACTTGGGTGCACGAATGGCAAAACTTCATTTTTTCGGATGAATGTAGGTTCTGTTTACAGTATCATGATGGTCGCATCCGTGTTTGGCGACATCGCGGTGAACGCACACTGGAAGCGTGTATTCGTCATCGCCATACCTGGCGTATCATCCGGTGGGATGGTATGAGGTGCCATTTGTTACACGTCTCTGTCAGCTCTTGTTCGCATCGACGGCAGTTTGAGCTGTGGCCGTTACATTTTAGATGTGTTACGACCCGTGGCTCTACCCTTCATTCGATCCCTGAGAATCCCTACATTTCAGCAGGATAATGCACGACTGCATGATGCAGGTCCTGTACAGGCCTTTCTGGATACGGAAAATGTTCGGCTGCTGCCCTGGCCAGCACATTCTCCAGATCTCTCACCAACTGAAAACGTCGGGTCAATGGTGGCCGAGCAACTGGCTCGTCACAATACGCCAGTCACTACTCTTGATGAACTGTGGTGTCGTGTTGAAGCTGCATGGGCATCTGTACGTGTTGACGCCATCCAAGCTCTGTCTGATGCAATGCCCAGGCGTATTAAGGCCGTTATTACGGCCAGAGGTGGTTGTACTGGGTACTGCTTTCTCAGAATCTATACACCCAAATTGCGTGATAATGTATCCACATGTCAGTTCTAGTATAATATATTTGTCCAATGAAGACCCGTTTATCATCCGCAGTTCTTCTTGTTGTAGCAATTCTATTGGCCAGTAGTGTACTTCTGTGATAGTTGATGTATTCGCAATTTGTTTTGCAAACAGTAACAATTTATGCCAAAAAGTGTACCTAAAATTATTTTATTGTACGACTTATACTTTAGGAGACATTACATCAAAAACACCGAGACTCGTGGGAAACTGATGAATCATGTTTGTTCGTATTTTATGCGCTGCTGTATCGTTCATCCGATTGCAAGGAAACTTGGCACATTTGATGTTCAAAAGAAGAGGAAAGTCACTGTCAACGCAAAATTTTGTATGGTACATGGAAGAGGGTACTTTAACTATGAACTTAGACAAATTCTATAGTTTCATTACGATCTTGATTTTGCACACTTACTTCAAAACAGGAAGAACATCACCACGCACCTAAGATTTCACAGGGTGCATTGTGGAGGGTACCTTGAATAAACGCAGACACAACTTCACTGATCACCATAGAAGTTGACAGCGTTATATAATTTTTCATAGATGGAGGAGGCAATGGACTGAGGAGGTGGAGGAGGAGTTTGACAGAAATATGAGGAGGTGGTTGGCAGAGAAAGGCGAAGGTGGATATGGGCAGAGACAGTGGTAGGAGGAGACGAACAGAGAGGACATGAGGAGCTGAACAGAGAGATGAGAGACGAGGCGATGAACACAGAGGGGGGGGGGGCGGAGGAGATGAAAAGAGAAGGTGGACGGAGACAGAAAAGAGAAGGAGAGATTGACTAATTTAAGACTGGAATAAATAACTACCCTGTAGACGCCGGATTTTCAGCTAGTAAAAAATAAAAATAAATATACTCTATGAGTATGACTCTGTGGGCTATTGTTTTATCCCTCACCCCATCCTCCCACGGTATTTACGCCCTTGGTGTCTGCCAAGAGCATCCCATGCAAGCTTTATATGGTTTAGGTGCAGAGGGTACGCAAGCAACACACACATTCAATACTTTCAGTTTACATTGTGTCCTCAGCAGTGCCAGATCTCCGATATTTTCTATCCAGGACACAATGTTGACAGTGACACACCCTCCTGTTTGTGGTGTTCCCCCGCCCCATCGCGATCGGCTTCCATTGGCGCTTCAGCACAGTGTCTGAATCTATTAGTCTTGAGACACTCTTGATGGACTACTTAACATCCTGGGGTATCGCAAAAACCGATTTGGTAATCTATGGCCTAGACGTTCTCTGGGTAAAAACGCATCACACGTGGGAAAGTATTAATAAGAAACTTTATTAGTTAAGCTACCATATGGAAAAGAACACATAACTTTATCTAGCATAGTTCTTTACAATAATAATAATAAAAGTTCTTTATTATTATTACTATTGTAATTGAGGAAACACTTTATGTCCGTCCTTTATGTGTGTATGTGTATGTATGTATGTGTGTGTGTTTTCTATGTTTATTCTCTTGACACACTCCGTGAATATTAGCTATTGCGGAAGTAATTAACTAATTTTTGCTAGGGTTAGGTCAAAACAAGAGTAACCTAAATCACTCTGCCACAAAGTAATTAAGGACGTTACCTAAAACCATATTAACCTAATCTAATAGTCAGATGGGCACACCCCATAGGTGTTTCTGTGATTATGAATTAAATAACACATTTATAGCTGCGCGTGAACAGCGATACTCTTTTTACATACACAAAATATATAACTTTCCCCAAACCACGAACGAGTCTGGAATACTAAACAGTTTGTTTTAAATCTGACATTTTATGGTATTGCTGCAAGGTATGAGGAACGCTAAACTTAATATTTTCAGTAAGAAGTGATGCACAGCTTGTAGATATTTAGAAACGTCTTTCTACAATTACACAGCTGTACTTATTTTTTAAGAACAGATTTCAGTCTATTTTATGTCCACCTTCAAATTGTATGACCCTCAGCTACTTACTTCTTATATAACTGGAACCTGAGTGAAAATACAATGACATTTTAATTTTTCCAGATTTTCATATAGCAATCACCTTTTTCCTGCAATCCCTATACTCACGGAGACTTCCCTACAAAGAAACATATCCTCTGTTATACAACATGGTTAGTGTCTTTCATCACGTAGAGGATGGTTATTGGGACGACAAACTGTGCCATTGGCAGAGTATTGGTCGATACTGATTCGCCAAATACCTTTTCTCGGGTGTATCAGTCACTAGTGTAATGCACACAGAACTGACATTTTATACTTGAATTGTTAGCAACAATTCGGCAGGGAAATGTTATTATTTGTAAATTATTTAAGGAAAAAAAAAAGAAAGGAAAGGTTTGGTCAGAGCACTGGTTCGGCACACAGATTTGCTCTCTAAAGGAGCGAGTACACAATGTCAACGAACAACGGGCTCTGAATTCAACTTAACTTCGTCGGTAACGCTTTGGAGTTCGGCTTGTCTGCTTCAGCGAACCAATGGATCGGGACTTAGGGATTTGGCACTGTTAAACCACAGTTGCCTTTGGCTCTGATGGCATGGCGAGATTTCTCCCGTTTTATTATAGTTATAAAGTAGTGTTTCATTACAATTTTGTCGCTCAGTATTACGCGAGAAGACGAGGATCAATCGTCGCATGTGAAGCATTTATTTTATTGCAAAGAGCCAATGATCAGAAAAAGAACAAGTAACGACGTTGGTGGACGACTTCCCTTTTAAAAAGAAGCGAACAATGTGGTAGGACCTAAAACATGAATTGGAATATAGGCTACTTCAAATTTTCTTCGAATGAAAGCTACATTTTTCGTTGATCCTAAAATTTTCAAGGATGACACCTCTCTTCCGGAAGTTGTACGTGCAGTAGAGAGATCTACGCTTTCTCTTAGCTATTTAACCACTGGGCATTCATATGCCGTCTTAATGTACATCTTGTTATCTTTCGCGGCGAAAAGATATCTGTATAGACCCCATTTTCAGTTTTACATCATGCACATTACTTTCTAACAACTCACTTATTTCCCTCCCTGCACCTAATCTTTTCAACTTGTTTTTATAATCGCATTTCGTGGAGCCACATAAACGTTACAGTCCACCATAAAAATATAAAACTCTAAGCGCTGTCCACATGTTACACTCCATACTCCAATAGCTTTAAACACAATAAATAAATGCCCGTTCATTAGACAGAGCTAAATTGCAACTGAACAGTCGAGCATTAGACCTGGCGTCCACGCTAACAAACGGGTCCCACGGTCAACCCACCACCAATGCTTTGATGTTACCGCCAGTAGGCGGAACCGTAACCAAGGCCAAGCCCTTTGTTGGCTCCAATTTGCCGCTCGTACACCCTACGCATATAAAGCTCGACCAGCGCAGTGTTAAGTTGATCGTCGGCCTTCAGAGGCCAAGTGTCTCGGCGCCTTAAGGTTAATGGACAATGATCATCTTGTGGTGGTGCAGCTCTTGTTCCTTCCGTGCTTGCTATAATAGACTGGTTAGGAAAACTACCTTATGCAAGACACCTTGTTTTATTTTAATCACCCAGACATCTTTCGGCACTTATTGTGCGGTACTTACTCGCTTATTGGATAAATATACTGGGGGATTTGAAACTAACCTGCGTTTAGAATTATTTAGATGATTTGGTCATCTATAGTCAATCTTTCGAGGAACATCTCGGGCATATTCATCAGTATTTTCTAAATTGTAGGCAGCTGAGTTAACTGTTAAGCCTGCTAAGGTGACCTTGGCACAACAGCAAGTCTCCTTTTTGGGGCATTTTGTATGAGGACGAAGCGTACTCATCCATCAGGAGCGCAACAAGGCCTTAGGCGCTCTTCCCCCACTAACTGATAAAAAAGGCATCGCCAAATTCATAGCTATGGCGAATTATTTTAGACGCTTTGTGCCCGACTAACGGCCCAGTTTAATAAGCTGCGTCACAAGGGAGTACCTTTCATTCGGGGCGAAGCCCAAAAGACTGCGTTTAACGCCATTAAGGAAGCCATTACTAATCCTCGAGTGCTTGGAGTACCCGATTTTAGTAAGAGCTTTATTGTAAAAGCCGACGCTTCTAACGCCGGAATTTCTTCCGTTTTGTTACAAGAGTTTGAAGGATAGAGGCAACCCTTAGCATACGCCTCTCGGCGATTAAACGAGGCCGAGCGTAAGTACTCAGTGTATGAGTGTGAGGTTCTCGCCGTACTGTTCGCTCTGGGGAAATTTCGGTTCTATTTAGAACACAGGGAGTTTGACCTGGAAACCGACAACCAAGCCCTGAGTTGGGTTCTTGCTAGACCGCGTAAAACTGGTCACATTGCCGGATGGGCGGTGCGTATCTTGGCACTTCAGTTTAAGGTTAAACATATTAAGGGAACTGGCAATGTTTTGGATGACGTACTCAGTCGGATGTTTACTGAACAGCCACCCAGTGAGGATTACTAGCAGAGTGGCGAGGTTATTGACAATTACGTCTTTTAGGGGAGAACCCTCTCCTTTTAGGTGATCTTTGTGTTCGCCAGGATCACGACCCTAGGTGAGGACCAATTAAGAAACGCCTCTTGCAGGGGGAGAGTTGGAACCAGTCTCATTAACAAAGGTGTGTTGTGCAGGAGAATGTGGCACGCTAAGCAAATTACGATTTGTTTGCCTCCCAGTCTAGTACAACCTGTGTTCCAATATTTTCATGATTCTGGGGTTGGTTTACACCTTTGTGCTCATAAGAACTTGCAAAATAAATAAATAAATAAAATAAACATCTCACATGGCCCTCTGTGTCGTGATGTCAGGAGGATGGTCTCTTCTTTGTCAATTGTGCCGCGCCGCTAAACCTAGGTTCTTGTCCTCGGAACGTGAAAGTTATCCTATGTATGAAGTTTATATTGATTATGTTGTTCCGTTGCCTCGTACCCAAAGTGAAAAATCAATATATTCTGATCGTTATTGATGCTTTCTCCAGATTCATCTGAAGAAACCATCAATAACAGTCGTAATGTTACGGCTGCAACCACCATCTCCTACTTGGATTAATATTTTCAGAGTTTTTGGGCCATCCAGGCACTGAGTTTAAATTTTGCTTTCATTCTGCATCTGCTCACCTATGGGTGTTGTTTAAGTATCTTTTCTATCAAGCTGTTGAGTTATACCGGGTTTTCTGGATTACATTCGCTGAAGAGTTGATTTGGTTAGCAAGTGTGTTCCCCGTCTTTAGCGAGTACTCTGAAACTAAGATTGGTTACCATCCATACCGGCTGACTTTAATGTGTTATTGACTCAGCTGCCTCACCTGTGTCATTTAGTTCAAATGTTTGTAAAGCTTATGGACTTAACTGTGGGGTCATCAGTCCCTAAACTTACAAACTCAAATGTTCAAATGTTTGTAGAACTTATGGGACTTAACTACGGGGTCATCCGTCCCTAAGCTTACAAACTACTTATGAACTACCTACAACTAAGGACGGCACAAATATCCATACCCGAGGGGAGATTCGAACCCCCGACCGTAGTGACCGTGCAGACCGTGACTGGAGCGCCTCAGTCCCCTCGGCCACCGCGGCCGGCACTTACAAACTACTTATGAACTACCTTACACTAAAGACGGCACAAACATCCACGCCCGAGGGGGGATTCGAACCCCCGACGGGGAACGGCCTCGCACATCGTAGCATAGCGCCTCAATGCGCTCGGCCGATCCGCCGCGGCTGTCATTTAGTGTTACTTTGAAGTTACCTTCGTCACGTTTACCTTTCACGGTTCCTTGCGTGGTCAGTTATCCTAGGACAGTTTCTTTTAGAATAAGCTGTTCAGATGTTTGTTTCCTTTTAATATAAGGCATGTTTTACACCACAGTGGTGGCTTATTTTTAATTTCATTTGGTAACTGTAATTACTGAAGGGGGAAAGCACTTCCTAACTTGGTTGTATTTTATTGAGTGCCTGTAGGGTGTTTTTCTGTAACTGTTGTATCGATTGGTGCGTTACGTTATTATTACTGAACAGTGAGCTAACATGTCACTTAACTGAGTCTTATAATATTTCTTGATTTCTTAATGTGTTTTGAAACTTGACCACGGTTGTGGCCTTTTGGTTATTTATGGTTGTTTTAAGTAGCTTGCCCGTATCTTGAATCATGTACTTGAAATTGCCACATTTATTGATTTAATTATCTTACAAGTGTTGCTTATAAAATCAAATTTTGCTGTGGTTAAGTAGTTTTCCCAAGAGGGGCCAAGTAGTTTAAATTGTTAACAGTTGATTCCGACATAGTAAACCATTCAAGCGGTACGAAGTTCTTCTTAAATGAGAGCAAGAGTTCTTAAAAAAATTTCCTTAAGTGATCTTGCAGTTCAGATTTTAAATTTGTTGAATGCAGCTTCCTTTAAAAAAAAAAAAAAAAAAATTTGTTTGATTCATTTATTTATTCAAATACATTTCATTTGGCTTGTCTTTCATTTATGTAACCCCTTAATTAATCTTAACTGAAGAAGCTGTTGTTCCTTGAGGTATATGTTTGACTGCCCTATTCATATCTATATTTGATATTGCTTACCATTTGTTTCAATAATTTTTCATAATTTTAGCGTTTTTCGAATGCCATGCTCTCGGAAAAATATGTCTTAACGACCTTCACTCTGCACATTGATGTATTTGCATAACCATGACGACAGTTGAAGACCTTTTATACACATCTTTGACTGCCAAACCACCGTTTTAACTTCTGTGTTGGCATGACAACGGCGTCACCAATTGCTAACATCTTTGACCTTCCCTGTACTATGGTAACGGTGTCATATCTAATGACCCACTAAATGGCATTGCACCATAAAAATATGACTTAATTTATAATTATGCAGTATTTTAATATAATAAGGTTAGGTCTGCATATGTTTTAGCCACATTAGTATATATATATTGATTATAATAGCCTTTCGTTTGCAGACTAATACCATTGATTAAATCTCACCTGCTGATTACATTCGTTATGCATTTTTTAATACACAGCATTTTTATATTATGCCTTTCTTATTATTCTTCTTAATTATATTTGCATATTGTTATTATCAAACTATGTATTAATCTATACATTACTCAGAACGTACTCTTTGTAAGCCTTTTCCCATTGGCTGCTGCTGACTTGGCGCCAAAATCATACACTATTTAACCAGAGGCCTTATGGCCACTAGTCAACAGTTAGCTGCTGGCAGCAGAACAGCCCAGGACAGCCCAACCCAGCCGAGACCAGCACTGGCCACATGGGTAAACGCCGTAACATTACTCTGTGTATATTTTACGTTACATCTAAAGTCGTACTTAGACGTTTTTGTAATTATTTCCATTAATCCTTGCAGGCTACTTGTAATTCCGAAGATGACCTACATCAGGTCGAAACCGGTAAATAGAAACGGTTAATTTTTGCGATCAGGACTGTTTTTTGTAATATTCATCATACCAAATAGATCGCTGTTTTTTTCCTCTGACAATGTTGTCAAAATTGATAATCCATAATCTAGGTTGGGCCTGATCTGGGTCTTGATGTTGGGTTTAATAGAGGGTACAGGATTCTCATCTTTCCTAGCGCCTTTACTCTAGTTTCCTCTATGTGGGGTCCCCATGTGAGAAGTCAGTCCATCGTCAGGTATTTGGCTGTCTTGGCCGTGGATTTCGATTTGTGGAAGAGCTACTAGGAGTCGCGTTCTGCATACTGTTAGCACCTGCGTTTTACTTGCATTGAACGCATGTCTCCATTTCTCGTCCCGCTTCCAGGTCGTGGGCTCCCATTTGGAGGTTTTGTTGTAGGACTTCTGATTTTCTGTCACGGCTGAAGAGGGCAGTGTCGTCTGCATAAAAGGTGGAATGGCCCGCGCTCTTAAGAGCCTTGCAGGGGAGCCCGTGCTTGCTCCCCGTCGGAGGTTGGAGTCCTCACTGGGGCGTGTGTGTGTGTGTGTGTGTGTGTGTGTGTGTGTGTGTGTATGCGCGCGCACTGCACCCTGCACACACAGAAATCACGAAAAGAAAAGTAATATTAAGTTACTTAAATTAGACATGTAGGGCCATGTGAACAATTTTATGATTCTTTCCAAAATATAGTTTCTTGCTTATAAGTAACATTGTCCATAAAAAGCGCATGGGTGCAAGAATAGAAATGCTACATCATTGTTCCTGTGTCTGTATAAATCGTCGTATTTTGATCTATTCCATGTGAAATGTCTAAAAACAAATAATTTTTGGTACAAACTCCAGAACAGTCCCACTATTTCCTCATTTACAGTCGTGTACCCATGAAGACAAAACCTATATACTCTTTTCAGGCCATAATTTAGCAACAAAATGGCCACCACGTCTCAGAAGTCTCATGCAGACAGCAAGGAATAATCTAGTATGTGAACACCACTCACTGCTGCAGGAGATGGCCGGCCGCGGTGGCCGAGGGGACTGAGGCGCTCCAGTCACGGTCTGCACGGCCACTACGGTCGGGGGTTCGAATCCCCCCTCGGGAATGGATATTTGTGCCGTAATTAGGATTAGCTAGTTCTTAAGTAGTTTGTAAATTTAGGGACTGATGACCCCGTAGTTAAGTCCAATAAGCTATACAAACATTTGAATTTTGCAGGAGATGCTGTTTTCTTCTACTATTGGACTGGTTGTCTATTCAGTGCACCTGGCAGGCCTCCTCATCCCAATAAACTTCTGTTCATTTCCGACGACACTTTTGTATAATATATCACCTTTAAGGCTTCCTTGTCCGTTAATAAGAAGTTAACCATGAGTCGGAAAAGTATATCGTCTCAAAATCGAAAGGAACTAGTATCTCCGGTAATTAAGCTTGCAGTGTCTGATAAAGATTCAGACTATTGCCAAACCTTACGGGAAAAAAAAACTTTGTAGTATTTTCCCATCAAAGGGCGAAACTAGAAGATCTTGCAGAAATCCTTACGCAATTTTAATGTTGTTCGAGAGCAACATTGCCAAAAAAAGGCTTAAGTAGTTTGTAGGCATAGGGACAGATAACCAAAGTAGTATTTTGTGGATGACAGTCCGCTATGTCTCCGAGCCACAACTGTTCATGATTTGTTCGAAGAACTTTCGGGAGAATTACAGCGAATGATTTGACCAACCAGATCGCCCGATATGAAAGGCGTCTAACATTTATGGGACACAATTGAGAGGTCAGTTCGTGCACAAAATCGTATACTCGCAACACTTTCGCAATATGCACTTCTATAGAAGCACTGGGGGAATTATCATCGCAGGGAACTTCTGATGACTTTTAGAGTCCATGCTGCTCCACTTCGACGGTCAAAGTAAGGTCTGACATGTTAAGAGGTATACCATGCATTTTGTCACCTCAGTATAGAGTATTACTTTTCCTCTGCTGCTACAGATAACCTAACTCACTTCCTTTGAGATTAAGCTCAAGGGATTTACTCGTCCAACACGGTGACCGTCTTCGACAAACAAGGACTGTGTGTAGTGCTGTGAACATGGCAGCTCTTCATTAAGGCGGGAGTGATCACGGGATAGTTATTATGAAGACGGAGAAAAAAGGCCAAAACTTATACATCGAGGATGTTGGAATACATATACTTCTTTGTAACATCTTCGATCCATGTGGCAATTGCGAACAGTTTTCTTCGTCGTTTCTTATCGTAAACAGCAAGGAATGGACCTGCATTTATTGACAATAGCAATTTATGTCTGGTTTGAAACCAATTGTCGTGACAAAGAGTGACACACGTTACTGCTTCATCGGTCCCTGTCAGTCAGGAATTTTTATGACCACTCTCCTTACTCCCTGTTCGGAGGCTGCGAGTGCTGCATCTGTCCTTGTACGCAAGTTTGACAGCCAACAAAGACTTCAGTCACGGTGTGGTCATATGTACGTATACGAAGCAAATTATTCTACTCACTCAGCGTAGACACAAATCTACAGTCAATTGACGGAACTATAGACCTACTTTTATAACACCAACAATATACCAAAATTTTTATTCAACAGTTAATTAAGATAAACTGCAACCCTTGGCTCGGAGTGGTGTATATCGCATCATATGTAAACACCGTGGAAAAGTATTTATAGGTCAGTCAGGCAAATTATGGCGATTCAGTTATCTGAACACGAGAGAATCTGAAGATGAGTCTTGTTTTTTGGGTAGCAAAATAACTTCCGATGCCCAAAGTAAGGAAGATATAAAATGCAGAATGACCATGGGAAGAAAAGCATTTCTGAAGAAAAGAAATTTGTTGTTATCCAAAATTAATTTAAATGTTAGGAAGTCCTTTCTGAAGGCATTTGTCTGGGGTATATTATTGTACGAGAGTTAAACGTGGACGATAAGAAGTTCAAACAAAAAGATGGTAGCAGCTTTTAAAGTATGGTGCTACAGACGAATGCTGAAGATTTGACGGCCGGAGGTGATGAACAGAACTGAAAAGAAAAGAAATTTCTGGCAATTCTTGACTAAGAGAAGGGATTGATTGGTGTGACACCTTAGGGGGTATGCTGCCGGGTGACGTCGTCGACAACCGCCGATATTTCAGCAGGACACTGCCATTCTCAAGGCACAACTGCACTCAAGGAAGCAATGTGCAAGCGTATTTAATACCTCGGTTTGCAAAGGGTAAACAAGGAAGATAACACACACAGTACAAGTCACAGCAGAGTCAACACAACCAAAGACGACCAAACATCAAAAATATCGATAGTGTCCGTTAATCAACAGGTGAGACAGCATTAATTTTGTCCCTCTGTTTTTTGACGAGAGACAGTGCCGGATTCCAAGCAGAATTTAAACAAAAACCACCATCTCTGTTTATAAGGTCGCTTGCTAGTTTAATTTCAACAGCTTTTTTAATAACACTATCCCAATAGGTGGAAGTGCATGCCAGAATCTCCGTGTTGTATTCAGTAGGATGATCGGTGCCAAGACAGGGTTCTGCAACAGCGAATTTGTTTGACTATTGTAAGCGCGTATAACGTTTATGTTCAATACACCGGTCTTCTACAGTCCTGATTGTCTGACCAATATATGACATGCCACAACTGCAAGGAATACGATATACACCAACCTTACGCAAACCAAGATCATCCTTTACGAATCCCAACAGGGCCTTTATCTCAGAAGGTGGTCGAAAAACACATTTCACATCATATTTCCGCAAAATACGACCAATCTTGTTGGAAATACTGCCTGCGTAAGGCAAAAAGGCCAGAGATATAGGTGCCACTTCATTACTATCGTCACTCGCCCTTTGCACAGAAGGCTGATAGCACAATACACGTTTTATCTGTCTCTCACTATAACAATTCTGACGAAAGGTCTCCTCGAGATGGGACAAATCAACTGACAAGCTTTCAGGATCTGAAATGACATGTGCCCTGTGAACCAAGGTACGAAGTACTCCTTCACGCTGAGCTGGATGGTGATAACCATCAGTTCGCAGATACAAATCAATGTGAGTAGGCTTCCTATAAACGTAATGACCCAATCTACCATCAACCTTCCTTCTGACCAACACATCAAAGGGAAAGGAAGACAGACATTCTTTTCTTGATGTGTTGGTCAGAAGGAAGGTAGATGGTACATTGGGACATTCTCTTTATAGGAAGCCTACTCACACTGATTTGTATCTGCGAGCTGATAGTTGTCACCAGATTCTATGGTGCTAACACAAAATGCTCAGTCGCTGAAGTGGCGTCACCTAAAAAGACTTGCACCATGCAGGCTGAATGCGACTCCAATTGGGGTCTAACGGCCACAAATGCCACACGATCATCATAATTACCACAAAATACTCATGTTAGAAGAGTGACTAGAGGAAAGATAGGTACTACCTGCAGGAAAAGTAAAGGTACACTTCGGGAAAAGAAAAACAGTTTTATGAAAGTCAAGAGCTCATATGGAAATCAGTGCTAAACAAAGAAGGGAAAACTTGAAGGTGGAAGAAATATACAGCAGAATACGCAAGGGAATGAACCAGAAGGTATTATTGTAGAAAGGGGAAAACAGTGTGAGGTAGAATATACGTTACTGTGAGAAGAATTTGACAAAGTACTGAAAGATCTTCGTCGAATGAGGCCCTTGAGTGAACAACATTTCCCCAAGACATACTGATCACCTTGGGCGAGCCAACCTTGACATAACTATTCCACATAGTGTGCAAGATGCATGAGACAGACGAAATACTGTTAGACTTCAAGATTGAAATAATATTTCCAATTCCAAAGAAAACACTTGCAGACAAGTGTGAAAATTACAGAACTACCTGTTTAAAAAGTCATGATTGCAAAATACTAACATTTATTATTTACAGAACAACGGAAAGACTGGTAGAAATCGGCCTCTGAGAAAATCAGTTTGGATTTAATAGAAATGTAGGAACACATAAGGCAATACTGACACTACGACTTATTGTAGAATATAGGTTGAGGAAAGACAAACCTACATTTATATAGCTCTTGTAGATTTGGAGAAAGCTTTTGACAATTTTGACTGAAACACATTCTTTCAAATTCAAAAGGTAACAGGGGTAAAATATAGGGAACGAAATGTTATACACACCTTGTGCAGTTATAAGAATCAAAGGATATGAAAAGGAAGTAGCAATTGGGAAGGGAGTAAGACTGCGTTGTAGCCTCCGTATATTAAGAAAGCTGTGAAGAAGTGTAAGGAGTAATTTGGAAACAGAATTGAAGCTCAGGAAGAACAAACGAAGTCTTTGCGGTTTTCCGATGACACTGCAATACTGTCTGGGACAGATATGGCCTTGAAAGAGAAATTAAACGGAATGGACAGTGTTTTGAGAAAATAGTATAATATGAATACAAACACGGGTAATGGCGATACTGAGGGAAATAGATTAGTTAACGATGTAGTACATGAGTTTTGTTATTTGAGTAGCAAACTAACTTTTGATGGCCAAATAAAGAAGATATGAAATGCAATGTGGCTACGAGAAGCAAATTATTTCTGAAGAAGAGAAATTTGTTAAAATAGATTATTAATTTGAATGTTAAGTCTTTTCTGAAGGCATTTGTCTGGAATGTAGTCCAGTACAATCATCAGTTCAAAGAAGAAGAGCATTGAATCTTTTGAAATTTGGTGCTACGTAAGAATGTTAAAGATTAGATGGTTAGATTTCGTAATAATGAGCAAGTGCTGAGCAGAAATGGGAGAAAAGAAATTTGCGGCGTAAAGTAATTAAAAAGGGGATCGACTGACAAGATTCATTCTGAGACATTAAGGACAGTCAGTTTAGTATTAGAGGGAATTGTGGAGGGTAAAAATCACAGTGGAAGGCTCAAGACGAGTGCATTAAGCAGATGCAAATGGCTGTGGGTAGCCGTTGTTATTCGGAGATGAGTCTTGCAGGGGATAGAGTAGCGTGGGGAGCTTCAAGACCACAACACAGCACAAAAGAGTGACCGCGAATGGACTCTACCGCTAAATATCTTCGTTCGAGCCCAGATTTCTCTTACTTTATTACAATGATCTTTTCTTCCTATGGAGCGAGGAGTTAACAACATATTATCGTGTACAGACGAGGAAGATGGTGATCGAAATTTCGTAAGTAGATCTCGTCGCAACGAAAACCGCCATCGCTGTAATGTTTCACTCCCCAAAACATGTATCATTTCCGTGGCACTCTGTTCCTGGTTTAATAAGGCATCACGTTACGTCAGGTTTTCCCAAACATTGGTGTCCCGTGGGAAATGAATAAGTGATCCGAGATAAGCTATTAGCAATGTTTTGACGATACTTAACGGAAGTAAATTTCAAATGTTCAAAATTTTGTAAATCTATGGGACTTAACTACTTTGGTCATCAGTCCTTAGACTTACAAACTACGTTAACGTATGCTAAGGACAACAAAGATTCCCATGCCCGACGGAGGCCTCGAACATCCGACGGCGAGCAAGTAAATTTAATGACCGACGTTTGTTGGCGCCACAAAAATCCTATCAGCGTGGTTACCAGCAACATTAGACATTTCCTCCATATCCTTTCTGCGATGAAAATAGCTTAAAGTCTGTTGGCGCCATTAACCTGGCCCCTTCCTCGTATTAAAGATGGACGGTATGCGATTTCACAGTACGGCTACACGCTGTTGCTTGTATGCATGTTAAATAGATATTCAGAATGTCATCTTTCATCTATTCACTGAATAATTTAGTTACGACATTTTCCATATAATTCCTTTGATAATGATTAATGTAAATAGGCACGACATTTCAGCAATAATGTCTCTATAACGCACTTTCTCGAAACCTGATTATTACGACCCAATGAAAACAAGCCGGCCGCGGTGGCCGAGGGTACTGAGGCGCTTCAGTCACGGTCTGCACGGCCACTACGGTCGGGGGTTCTAATCCCCCCTCGGGCATGGATATTTGTGACGTCCTCAGTTGTAGGTAGTTCATAAGTAGTTTGTAAGTTTATGGACTGATGACCCCATAGTTAAGTCCCTTAAGCTTAACAAACATTTGAACATTTTTTTGAAATGAAAGCAAAACAGCTAATTTTTTGTACAACAGCTAAATTTGCAAATTTTGAGAGAATATTAGAATTATGGAACAGTCAGCAGTTGCTTTCAATATTTATATTAATGTTTGACTGAAAACAAATTTAAAGTACACTGCTCAAAACAATTAGGGGATCAGGTGAGATATAATACACAATATACATATGGTAACGTATTTTATTCAGATATTGGTTACAATTGTAATTTATGTGTGAAACAGTACGATATTTTTCTGTCTCAACTCTTTACTTAGAGCGAGGCACCATGGGGCTACCATAATAATGAAAAAGTTATTCTCGTTGCCATCTAAAGTGGTGCGTATCAACTCGGATGGCCAGTACAGTTGCACACCTGCTTGGCATGGACAGAATGAGCTTATCCATCAACTCTTGAGGGGTCTTGGCCATTTTCTATTAGTGCAATATCCAGCTCTACAACCCCACCAGAAGGAACCGATCTCCTATGGCACAACAAAAGGTCGAAGGATCTCGTCTCTGTACCACTCAGCAGCCAAGGCGATATTCTGAAAGACTTAGAAGTCCGTACATCCGCTAATACTAACTTCTCCCCACACCATTTGTTTCGCGAAGGCATTTTTGGACTGTCTGTGTCGATTCGACGCGTCCTGTTGCTGCCTGAAAGGTGCACTGTAGCTGAGTTGCATTCAGCGTCTTGTCTCTACGGGCAGTTAACCCTTTCATTCCCAGTGTTGTTCCTGGACAACAACGTTTTAAAATTTAGTATAGTAAAGCCTTTATGGAGCTACTGAGAATCGGCCGCTGACGTGTCATCGACACCAGGTACCGTTACCACCCCCAACACCTATCCCTCCACTCTGGAGAGCAGCCTACCTCCGCTCCCAATTAATTTAATTAAATTTGCATAACAGTTGTTAAATTTGCATATCAAATTAGTTCCGAAATACCATAATCACCCACCCCCTACCGGTCCCGCAACCGCCGCCCTCCTCCCTCAACCGATTGCCCGACCTCTGATCAAAGGACACCGCCTCGCACTTCTGGGAACTGCTTCCCAGATGACTGACAGCTTACATGAAACTGCACTTAACACTGGCATACTTGCAGGAACCGCCTCCCTCGCTCAAAGGCGTGTTGGACGTTAACACCTACCTGTATGCTGCCCCCCTCGACATGCCTGTGCTTGCACTAATACCACCTCTGCCACCGTCATCCTGGCACCACCCCAGACCTGTACACCCCTGCCACAAGTTGCCTCACGCCCACCGCCACTGATTAATTTTGCATTTCAAATTACTTTTGAGCAACTTAACCGCAAGCCGCCAATGCCTACACCTGCCCACCCCTCCCGCCACCTCCACCAAAGAGAGATACATACTTACACAGTCTAATACAGATTTCGTAAATGGCTAGGAGTATGGAGCGTAATATTCGCTACAACTGAAGGAGGAGAAAGTGCATGTTTCACCACATACCTGCATCAGCGAGACAAATCCCTTGTGTTTGCACAAGCGACCGAAATAATCCGGCGCAGTCACACAGACCTCGCGATCCTCCAGCCGCCGCCCGCAATTAATTTTTGCTTATCAAATTAATTTTGAGCAACTTAACCACCCCCTGCTGGCTCTGCCGCCGCCGCCGCCGCCCCCGCTGACAGTCCTAAAGAATACCACCCCCGCACCTTCCCAAAATAATTTTTATAAAAGTTATTACTTATCGACGTACAGGTTGTATTACACCAACATTGAGGGGGAAAAAGGATCCAATTATTGCAGTGTTTAATATTGTAACTGGGTATGGTCGCTAGAGAGATTGCCTTTGCTACATTTGGATGGGTATACGCAAGAAGATGTGTACTGCTTTATCAAGGAAATAACAGGTAAAATTAAACTACCCGAATTCTCGGAATAGTCGGAAGGCGCAGAACTGGATATTAAAACCATTACATGAAATCATGGAGTTCGAAAACTTACCTGTCGAAATACTGGATGGGGCACAGCGATACCTCAATCGAAGGAACTGTTGGAACATTTCTAAAAGAATTGTGTGTATTGTAACAGGGCATGGTCGCTAAAGAGAGAGAGAGTATTAAATTTCGGAACTTGTTAATTTTAATAGCAGTCACAAAGTGCAGTTGGTATGATTTGTACGACAGAGCTGGTTGTCGTTAGTATGTCTATACACTGGTGTATGTATGTGAAAGCATGTTTGCTTTTGGGAGGGGAGGTCGACAGAGGCCGCCGTTGTCAAGCATTCAGATGGGCTCAGCTCCATCATAGTGTGTTTAAATAAATACTTCTTAAATGCAATGCGTGCTGTCCCCATCAAAGTCGTGTCCGCAGAGGTCTTGTGTAGAAGGCTTTGTTCCCTCTTAGATCATATGGAAAGTAACTCGAACGTTTTTGAGAGATAATGCTTAAAATAATAATAAAAATTTTTGACAGTTTGTGTAAACATTTAGCATATGTTTCTAGAATTGTTTTATGTAGCTTACCGAGAGAACACTGTTTGTGTGTTTGCGATCGCATTGGAGATCGAGCTACATTTCTGTTAGGCGTTTATTTTTTAAATCGAGGATCGTTTGTACCGTTTCTGTGGTGTGTAGCGAGAGAAGTTGTTTAAGGTATTTGTGTTGCATGTCTAGAGTGTTTGACACACACATAACGTGCACATTTTTTTAAGACGTCCGTCGGCTGTTGTGATCATCGTGTATATGAATAGATAGATTTATTTTGCCCAGACACGTTAGGAGGCGAACAGACGGAACAATTTTTTTTTGGATAGTCCTAAATGATTGACTTCAGTTATAATTGTAAGAAAATATACAACATTCACCCTTAGCATTCTACCGAATTTCTTTATTTACCTACAAAATTTCGATTTGTACTCAATTAAATTGTAATTTGTAATTAAACCATATATACCGACGAACATAGAACGTTGAAATTAATAATTAGGGTCGTTGGTGTATGGCCTGGCAGCTGGCAGGGGCAGTAGTGATTTGTTTACGAAACTCTCAGGTACATGTTTGATGTTATTCCAGGTACTTGTAGTGTCCAAAGTACGGAATAATTGGATCCATTTATTCCTAATGTTGGTGTAACACGACCTGTATGTCGACAAGTAATTTCTTCTGTAAAAATTATTTTGGGGAGGTGCGGTGACAACAATCTTTAGGACTGTTGGTGGGGGCAGCGGCGGCGGGGCCAGCTGGGGGGCGGTTAAGTTGCTCAAAATTATTTTGATATGCAAATTTAATAAAATTAATAGGGGGCAGTGGGTGTGAGGCGGCTTGTGGCAGAGGTGTATAGGTCTGGACATGTCGCAGGTGGCGCCAGGATGGTGGCAGTGGAGGTTGTAGTTGCACAAGTACAGACATGTCGAGGAGGTGGCATACAGGTAGGTGTTTACGTGCAATGCTCCTTTGTTAGAGGGTGGCAGTTCCTGCAAGTGTGCCTGTGTTAAGTGTAACTTCATGTAAGCTGTCAGTCATATGGGAGGCAGTTCCCGGAAGGGCGAGGCAAAGTCCTTTGATCAGAGGTCGGGCAGGGAGGAGGGCAGCAGTGGCGGGACCAGTCGAGAGTGGAAGTTTACACTATTTCGAGACTAATTTGATATGCAACTATAATAAATGATATGCACATTTAATTAAATTAATTGGGGGCGGAGGTCTGGCAAGTGAGCTTTTCTCAGGAATGGAGGATGGGGGTCCCCAGGTGTAATAAGAGTACCTGGCGTCGATGAGACGTAGATGGGTGATTCTCAGTGGCTCCATACCGGCTTCACTATACTACTGTTGATTTATACCGTATTTTGTGGATCAGTACTTAAAGTTGCATTTTTGTTGATGAACAACATGCTTTTAGTACGTCATTTTGCCGCTTGGTACGACGCGTAGCCGCTTCTGAGATATTACTATGTCCATTTTTGAGGTTGTGTTGTATTGCCATCTGTACGTGGCTGAGAGCGTGAGTGTGGTTCCTTTTATTTTATTGCAGCATTGAATTGTCTTGTCTTTCATGCTGTGGCGAAGATTATGTCAGCATTATTGATCTGGCAGTATTAAGTATCAACAAATTAACGTCCATTTAATAAAATACCTCGATACAAACGTCTGTGTTGTGCATGAAGTACATGACATAAAAAATCAATAGTTCGTGCAAAAATTTTAAAACACATATTTTGATGCTCACTGCACTGTAATCATGCAGAAAACACTGAATTTCAATTTTTCCAAAGCTGATTTCACAATGTGGGACTGAAAGGTTAACCAGGGATAACGATTATCTTAGTTCATTCCGCCATTGATAGCTTCATAAACTAAATATCTCAAATGTTCAAATGTTTGTAAAACTTATGGGACTTAACTACGGGGTCATCGGTCCCTAAACTGACAAACTATTTACAAACTAGCTAAGACTAAGGACGGCACAAATATCCATGCCCGAGGGGGGATTCGAATCCCCGACCGTAGTGGCCGTGCAGACCGTGACTGGAGCGCCTCAGTCCCCTTGGCCAACTAAATATCTGAACTGATCCCCTAATTGTTATGAATAGTGTAGTTAAAGGCGTTTCGAAACTATTTATAGAGCACTTATGTGACATGGAATAAGGTCTTCTGCAAAATATATTCAAAACATTACTAAGGACTCCGAAATATATTTTCCCTTACATCTGAGTCAAGTGGAAGAGACTACGAAAAACTAACGCAAATTGAAAGTAAAATCACAAAGATCAGCCATTTTGTAGCTCATGGGCGAATTTATCAGACGAATACTTTAATTTATCAAAACAGGATGTTATTTACTTACTCTGCTGTCTATCACTATATATTTATGTGAAGGAATATTGTCTTATTATTCTGCAACGAAGCTAAAGTTAAGAACAGGCATGATGCCAGCACCAGATATTAGTATAAAACTTCCTACTAATGATCTAATATTAAAAAGTTTTGTTTTTTAAGGGCTCAAAGTCACCGAACCCCTGAAAAAATTATTCCACTTTGTTGCTCTGTAATAAAGAAAAAATAGTTAATACATACATTTGAAGCATTAATTATTATTTTTTATTTTTTAAAGTTTAATTACGATTTTTGTTTTATTAGTTGTGATTTAAAATTGAAGTAATCACTTAATGAAACAAATTTTTCTCATTTTAAGATTAATTATTAGTCTTACTAACATTTAAAATAAACTAGGTGTTCCATCAGTGTGCCGTACCTTGGGTCTCAGTGTATCCACCTAGGAAATGTTTGCATACCCTGCGGTAGAAGGGCTTATAAAACTAAATTTCTTCATCGCTCGTTAGAAGAATCCTGTTAACTCTCAGAGCTACAGAAACAAATCTATGCTGCATCGATATATATATATATATATATATATATATATATATATATATATATATATATATATATATATATATATATATATATGCGAATTTTCAAGTTTCTGATGTTTCAAAATTCCTTTTAGAGGGTGATGATGTCCGCCTGTTTTGAAATCTGCTCTGGAAGAATGATTTCTGAGGGACAAGGATGGCTAGTGTGAGATCCGCTTCTGAATTGTGGCGTCATTTGTTGGGCACACATATTCTAATGTCAGGCACCAGCTACTATTTACACTGACAGACCTTCACGCAACTTTTTTCTTCAATAATCGTATCCAATAGTGGTAGAGCCATTGCACCACCACGAGAAAAACATGCCACTTCGCCGTATGGCAGCACGGAGTATCCAGTTTCCTATTTTTATCGATGGATTCCTACATTTTTAAATTATATCTTCAGTTTCAGAACGTTTGTCTCAGTTTCTGGCAGTGTTGCATGCCAAATGTATTGTGATTAAACTTTTTCTTCTCTAAGGGACCAAACTGCTGAGGTCATAGGCGAAGGACAACACACACACACACACACACACATCCATGCCCGAGGGAGGACTCCAAACTTCGGCTGGAGTGATTGAGCAATCCGTCCTCAGTCCGCGCGGGCATCCTACCAGGCAACTAAACATTACCTTCATAGAAAACGTGCCTTTACCTCATGCAGGGTATCTTTCATTTCTCGATTATGCTTAACATTTTGGACTCTTTCACATTCAAGAAAATGTGCTTTTTGTGCTGCAACTGCGATCACAGAACTACTGTAGATGTTATAAACAAAATGCCGTTTATTTCTTTTTGTTTGTCTTTTGTTCCACAGTCTCAGGATCGGCGTGGTTATCTCGGATGTGGCTTGTTAGTTAAAGGGTAACCGTATGCCTTTGTTGCCGCCACTCTATTAATCCCCTTCCCCGCGGGAGGAAACATGTGCAACTCAATTGTCAGCGTAGAGTGTGGTACATTTGCTTTTATGGCGAATCTTTGATCTAGCGTAAAGTTCCAAACGACTGGTAAAAGGCGCAGGTGAGTCCCGTGTGTAAGAAAGGCAAAAGAACGGACCCAAGTAATTACAGACCAATATCAGCTACATCAGTTTGCTGTAGAATTCTTAAACATATTTTCAGTTCTAATATAGTAAATTTTTCTCGTGACATCTTGTGTGCTACGGATGAAGACCGACAGGCAGACTTTCGAAAGGCGTTCGATACGGTGCCGCACCGGAGATTGCTAACGAAGGGACGAGCTTATTAGTCCAGTCAACTTGTGCTCAATAGGGCCCCTAGCCGGAAAGTTTTGGGGTAGTTTTGATTTCTTCGATTCCGTATGTTTTTTGGGGTGCTGAATCTGAATCTGACATTTCCCAACAAAATTTCGTGACGCAACATTGAAAAAAATGCAAAAATTCGAAAAAATAGCTTGTTTCGTCGGTTTTCTGCTTATAACTCTGAAACTATCAACTTTTCACAAATTGCCTCCAAGTAAAAAATTGAAGTCCATAAAATTTCCTACAGATTTCACCGTTTATGTTTTGCTGTCAGACGAGGCTTTCCAGCTCAAGCGCTAATTGAAAATTGGCGTATTTTGGCTGTCTCCGCTAAAATCCACTTTTTCCACTCAAGAAGTCTAATTCATTATTAAAAGCTGCCATTTAATGAATTCCTACAAGTTCTAAGTCGTATATAATGTAGACTTGTATCCACTGCTTCTCCCAGTTCTCTATGCACACCTTCTTTAGATCATATATGTAAAGTTATATTAAATTGAAAAAGAAATTACATTAAGTTCAAGTTATTAATAAAATCAGAAATTGTACAAATTGTCGCAGAAGGTTGAAATTCCGAACAAAATTTTGAAAATTTTATACATATTATTACATTGTATTACACAGAATACATTATTTACATTATTATGTGCATCAATTATATATGCCGCTATCGTTTCCAAGAGGGTCCTGCCTGAGGTTCTTCGAAGGCGGTGGGTCCTGGCGTAGGTGCACGTTTTTCTGTCACCAGTGTTCGGGCTACTTCATCTGGAAAATGAAGGAGGTGGGTGAGAAATCAATGACCAGTGAACATATCTCAAGGAGAATTGTTACGAAACAGAGTGTGAGATTTGACATACCTTCCACATGGTGCAGGTGTGTTTCTTCAGCATGTTCTTTGTCTTCTATCTCTTCATCTTCTACATCAGTGCTGATTTCTGGAAGTTTGACGTTATTACACAGTCCTTCACAGGATTTGCAGATGGGGGAGCAGTGGACGCCCGCTTTCCTGCATCCACAATTACGTTGGCAGCCGTTCTTGCATTTACAAGAAATGTGTCGGAGTATTGAGTCCGGAGCAGGGTCCAAAGTTGTTGGCACAAGGACAAGAACAAATCTTGTTCTTTCTTCCATCCCCACTCGCTTGGGCCTCTTTGCTGTTCGTCGTGAGTAATTTTACTGGACAACCACTGCTGCACTTGAAAATAAACTCTCAGTGAATGTTGTCGTGCAGCAGCTTCGGTGGAGGGTAGTGAGAATATGTTGGTTTTACTTTCGTAAGAAATAGATACGTATTGCCTGTATCACAAATCGTCCAGGCTAGTCTGATGTCCTTTCCCGTACAGTGTCTTGACAAACATGTTCCCTGCTTCGGCAATCTCATCCTGATGTGCACGAGGGTTGTAGAAAACATCAATGACTGTTTGCAAGTCATTGTACTTCTACAGGACTTTTATAAATTTAAGTTTCCCCTGGTTAAACAAAGCAGAAGTAGTGTCACAACCACTCATAGAGTGCAGGAACAATATATGATGTGAGACAGTTCTGTCATCGGCAATATGAGGATTGTAGAGGGTTGGAGGCACCTTTCCTTTTCCTGGTTTCAAAAAGAAGACATTCTTTACGTCAGGGCTACACAGACCCATTAAAATCGCCAAAAGGTCTATATCTTCTCTCACCACCGTCACGTATTCATTTGCCGGGGCTAAGCTAAGGGCTGTTGTGATAATTAGTGTTTCAGCATCCTCCACAGCTTTCCGAGAAACAATTTTTGCAACATGAAATTTATCCATTAACATTCGTATGAACCGTCCCTTGTTTTTGTAATTTGCAAGGAAACTGTCCTGCGAAACAGTAGGCATCATCGTTTCTGTAAATGATATTGTAGTAGATTTCTTTCTTTGCGCTCTTCTTAATCGTTCTAAGCCCTTTGTGCTTTCACAAACTTCGTCAGGGTAACCATCGAAAATGACGACATTTGATTTGTAGTTTGACTTCAAGTAAGATATATAACAGTCGCAAATTTCTGCATATGTCTGGGCATGGTGCCATTTGACGCTATGTAACAAAAACCCGCCGTCGATTACATATTTTGTACCATTCAAGTCTGCCTGTTCAGTCGGTGAAAAAGCCTTGTACAAACCCGATTTGGTTCCTTTCCTCATCCCATGCTCATCGAAAAGAGAGAGAGGGTAGGGGCTAAGTTCGTAACACAAAAATTCCCGCAGCTCTTCATCTGAATGTTTCACGATGGTCATTCGCTGAAAAAGTGTAGTTGGATTGATGACTACAGCCCTGTCTTGTATCTGAATGGAGCTGTTCATGATTGCAAGAGGCCGCACTCTTCGCTTCGTTTGAATTTTATTCTTTGGAAATCACCAGCAACAGTGCACTGTACACTTTTCATGCCCATCTCTTTGGACAAGTGACAGTTTATCGTTTCTAATTCACTAAATGTCAGCTTTTAATAACGAATTCGACTTATTGAATGGAAAAAGTGGATTTTAGCGGAGACAGCCAAAATACGCCAATTTTCAATTAGCGCTTGAGCCGGAAAGCCTCGTCTGACAGCAAAACATAAATGGTGAAATCTGTAGAAAATTTTATGGACTTCAATTTTTTACTTGGAGGCAATTTGTGAAAAGTTGATAGTTTCCGAGTTATCAGCAGAAAACCGCCGAAAAATGCTACTTTTTTTTTAATTTTTGCATTTTTTCAATGTTGCGTCACGAAATTTTGTTGGGAAATGCCAGATTCGGATTCAGCACCCCAAAAAACATACGGAATCGAAGAAATCAAAACTACCCCAAAACTTTCCTGGTAAAAATACATATTGACTGGACTATATTGAATAGGTGCACAAATATGTGAGTGGCTTGAAGACTACTTAAGTAATAGAATCCAGTACATTGTCCTCGATGGCGAGTGTTCATCAGAGACTACTCTATCGTCAGGAGTGCCCCAGAGAAGTGTGATAGGACCTTTATTATTTTCTATCTGTATAAATGATCTGACGGACAGAGTGAGTTGTAATCTGTGGCTTTTTGCTGATGATACTGTGGTGTACAGGAAGGTGTCGTCATTGTATGACTGTAGTAGGATGCAGAATGTTTGGACCAAATTCCTAGGAGTCTTGAGGAATGGCAGCTAACTCTAAATGTAGAAAAATGTAAGGTGCTGTAGATGGGTAGGAGAAACAATCATGTAATGTTCGAATATAACATCAGTAATGTGTTGCTTAACAGAGTAGCGCCAATTAAAAATCTAGGAGTCACTCAACACAGCCATATGAAATGGAACGAGCATATAAGGACAGTCGTAGGGAAGGTGGATGGTCGACTATTGTTTATTGGGTGAATTTTGGGAAGAGGTGACTCGTCTGTAATGAGACCGCATATAACACGCTTGTGCGACCGTCTGTTTGGGAAATACACCATGTCGGTTTAAAGGAAGATATAAAAGCAATTCAAAGGCGTGTCACTGGGTTTGTATCAGTGCGCGAGTGTTACTGAGATGCTTCGGGAACTCAAATGGTTTCAGGAAATCACAAAAGATGGTAATAAGTCTGAATTGGATTTGAAGTTTGTTCCTCCTGATTACAAATTCAGTTTTTCGTGCGTGTCAACTATCTAATACAGAAATTGCATTGCTGCAATTACTTGCACTATACAACTTACCTCCAGATCTAAAGGTATCTTAAGATCTGCAAGTTATCGCGGCAATTCATTAATTCATTGGTGCCGAGGAACTTGCCGCACCAGTTGCGAGTGTAAAGACAGCAAAAAGTCGACTTGCGACTTTTTTCAATTTATTCCGCTTTCAGTATGAACGGTGAGTTTAAGCTTCTGCAAGCTACTTGGAACTTTTAGGATTTGTTTTTATTTTGTGCAAGTTGGTAACTCGTGCAACTCTTTGTAAGTATGTCTTCTGCTTCACATACACTTTACAGAAAGTCTCAATTAATTTCATGGAACCGTCTCATGTATTTTATGTTTATAAATTTCAGAAATGGAAAATAAACACGAATGGAGTAAACAAGATACAGAAAATTTGATTGGAGCCGTGGAAAACTTTCCAGAAATATGGAATGTACACAGTCGGGACTTCAAAGATCGATTGAGAAGACCAGTGCATTTAATGAAATAGCAATTATATTCGAAAAATCAGCGAAGGAAGTGCAACGGAAATGGCACAATTGGAAGACGCAGTATTCACAAGAAATGAAGAAACAGCAGAGTAAGAAGTGACTCTTCAGGAACAGTTGCCGCGTCTCTGTGACAGTATTTTATAGCACTGGAGATTTTAGAAAGTAGTGTTGCCACAACATCGGAAATAGTATATCCGTTATCGGTAATGGTAAGATGATAAAAGTAAATAAAAGAGCTAATATGTGCTCCCTTGTTTGTGTACTGTCGCTCTTTGTTTTAAAAGCATGGTATTCTTTGTGGCGAGATTTAAATTATATTATGCAGAAGAATAAAATGCTAAACAATGATGGTCTATCCTCTTAAAAATTTAATTTTCGACTCGAATAGGCCTGCTCAATTTCTTTATACCACCAGATATTTTTGAATCTGTAAATATAGTAAGTGTCTAATTGTTGATGAAGAAATTGGTGTTGGGAGGGTTCTGGCTTTGTATATATTTATTATAAAAATACAAATTTCTGTTATGAACAAGTGGCTGTAGCATTTACCTACTGAATGTAGCAGTGTGCAGCACTGTTATATCCTTTCAGGGCTGTAGTGCTCTCTGCAAAGAGAATGAACATATGACGTTTTACATTAACAGTGACATAAGTTTGGTAATACAGGAGTATTGTTCTCAAATAGCATTAATACAGACAGCACAAATATTGTGATTCTTGAGTTTTTCCCGGCGTTGGATACTATAGACCGGCAGTACACCCGTGTATATTTTGATTAGCACAAATATTATCAACATGAACTACAATCACAGTTTAGGTACATTAGTCTACCAGCGCTGTGGATTCTTACAGTTGTGATCAATCTCTTTTTCTTTTATATTCTTTTATCTGCTGCTTATGTGTATAGAAAAATTTATTGTAGCTGTTTTCTGCATTTAGTCATTTATTTTTGCAGGAAGAAGAAATACCCGTAAAAACGGAAGAAATTATACCTACAGCTAAGCAGGTTAAAAAGAGGAAGCAGAAGGGAGACCAAGGACAAGGTTGTGGGGTTTTAGAGAAAGCAGAAGAAAATTTCTGGACAACCGATGGATTACTTCCAAACTTTGCTGGAGAGCTAAATTCATTTTTTTTTTTTTTTAAGTAAGCATACTCAGAATTATGGTACAGAAGTGTATCATTGAGATAAGTGAGGAAGATACTGCAGAAATACTATCAACTCCAGTTTCAGCACTAATGGAGACAAGTGCTAGTAAAAGATATGTATTTAATGTTGCTAATTTTGTGGAGCTATAATAGCTATGTATACATGATAAAATATTAAAATTTAATATGCTTTCAGAACTTTGTGTTTATTCTATATTCTCTTAACACAACATGTATTCATAGGCTTTAGGTATGACGCGTGAAATTGTGTTCTTAAGAAAGTGTATGTGGTCATTTATTAATCTCGTACAAAGACAGTATTTTCAAAAATAGTATGGAAATATTTAACGTATATGAGCAATAAAAGCTTTTAAAACTGTGTATCACCAAATTTATGTGATAAACTGCAGTTTTATACAGGTATGAAAAGTTATATTTTGATATCTGCACAATTTTTCAAAGGCATCTTACATTCTCATGTCTTGTTATAAGAAACTAGCAAATTCATGCAGGTATGGGTAATTTCACATCAAATCATCCAGGAAAGTTAGAAGTTCTTGTGTTATGTAACTTAAGTTTACCTAGAGATATATGAACAATCCCGAAATGTAAATATTGCAGCTCAAGTACAGTACTTTTCAGTTATGATGTACGTATTTGTTTAGTGGTTTAGTTCAGGTAATCAGGATTTGATAGACCAGCTATTGTATAATTCCAAACTACAATACTCCCTTCAGTTTTTGTAATACAACCTTCGTGTTTCTTTAATTACAAAGCAAGGTTGAAATTTTAAATTAATTTTTCTTATTTTGAATACCATTTACTACTGTATTAAAAAGAAAGAAAAAGCTTCTAAACAATCGTTATATTTGGGATTATAACTCTTTTTTTAGGTTGTTCAAAGTTGATTATGCACTCAAAAAGGATCGGTTTGTAGAAATGGTGCGGAGTGTGAAAAAACCACTGTTAAAATCTTGTGACTCTTGCAGCTGCTGTCTGGTTTCTGTACAAGTGGTAAATAACTTTTCATTCGCTATAAATTACCCCTGATATCTTCAGAATTTGAAAGTATGTAATCAGGTGAACATGGTCAAAAGCTTTCTCCAAATCTACAAAAGTTATAAATGTATGTTTGCTTTGCCATCACCTGTCTTCTGACATAAGTTATAAGATGTGTTTTCCTCACCTGTCCCTACGTTTCCCCTAAATTCAAACTGTTCTTGGAACACTGTGTGCGTGTGTATGTGTGTGCCCCCTCGGGCATGGATATTTTTGCCGTCCTTAGTCTTAGCTAGTTCATAAGTAGTTTGTAAGCTTAGGGACTGATGACCCCGTAGTTCAGTCCCATAAGTTCTACAAACATTTGACCATTTTTTGTATGTGTGTGTGTGTGTGTGTGTGTGTGTGTGTGTCACATTTTAGCACTGTCAACATCTAAATAATAAAAGGTTATACTGTAGTACTGATCACACTTGAGAAAGTGCTCAGAAGTACAAACCAAACTAGGAATCATTGCATACGGGTAATTCAGTTATGACACAAAATTTATTTGTGATACATGATTTATATTTTCTAGTTTTTATGTTGCCACATTTATGCTCACATATGTTGCTAAGGTTACTTGGGTACTTAATATTTCTCTCCGCGATATTGTGGGAAAATAAATAATCAAATACAAACTTAATAAAAGTCTGTGCATTGAAGTAAACTAGCACCCACAAAATCTTAGTTTTCAACCAGATAGTGTCATCATATAGATAGCATAGAATGATGCATTCAGTAATAACCAACAAAGATAATTTGGGTCATTTATGAGACGCGATTCCAGCCGCTGGCTCTGATCCGTGGCATCGGAAGTGTTGTGTAGCAGGCAAAGTTGACAAGTTAGACTGTAGATATATAGTCTGATAGACAAAAGTACTTTAACATTTTTAGGAATACGTAATAATTTTAAAGGATGTGGTTAGACAGAAACCTACGAGGACAGCTTAAATTGTTGCGAGTGAACAAGCAACGACGGCACTGCGATGATTGAGTGTTCGAAATGTACCGATAGTAGGCTGCAACTATGATATGCAACGCTTCATGAAAATTAGCAGTAGCATTTTAACGAGTTCCGTGGTTTAATTAAAAACTCCAACTATTGAAACATGGACTATTTGCAGCTAGCTGCGACTGAAATACGGGTCTTCCGACATGTTGATGACGTCATGTGTAAAAGCAGACGGGTGGAATCGCGTCGTTAAATTATGCCGATAATTTTTATAAAGAAATAGATAGGTTGCGGTTCTTCTTTTCTCCACTATAACATTTCAGCAAGAGATGTACCCTACAGCTACTGTCATTTTTATGTTGGTAATTAAATCAAGTGACTACATAACAAAATAATGCACTGACATTGTCAACTATTGCAAACACCAAGACTTCTGGTGTTTCTCAAGCACGTTTTCTACTAAAAGGGCAAATATTGCCATTTTGCTGTCATAGTGTAGAAATACATTCTATATTGTTTATTCAAATAATATAAAATATATGTGTTTCATCCGTCATGGATGAGTTTGAACTCCGTGACTGTACCTAATGCAGTATTTTTGTTCATGTCATTTCGCGACCTGCAACTGGTTTCGCTATTAATAGTACCAAATAATTGGTTTTCAAACAGTGAAATCCACCAACATGCTACACATGCAAAATTCTGAATGTTTTAAGCACCTGAAGATGGGAACAAACCCAAAACCAGTCGTGTCATAAATAAATAATACGATCTTTAACGTGAACGGTAGCGGTTTTTAGTGTCACTGACTATAAAATACAGTGAAATAATGGAACTGAGCAGTCTCTAAAATGAAATACAGCCGCAATCTACAGGGTGTCTCAGGAAAGACGCCTGCCAGGCGTCCGCGGATCGCGCAGTACGGCTCCCGGCCTCCGGGCCACGGCAGCGCCCTATTCTCGGACTCTGTTGTGCCGCGGGTGCATACACTGAGTTAAAGTCTAAAAAACATTGCCATCTGAGTAACCTAAGTTTACCTTTATTTACAGTAGATGTTCAAAATGATTTCCCTCTATGGAAAGAGCGGCTTGACATCTCTTGAACACAGTTGCGAACACTCGACGAATTTCGGCTGCCGAAATCTGGGAAATGACTAGTCGAATCCTGTCTTCCAACTCTTCGAGTGTATGGGGATTGCTTGCATACACCTTGTCTTTTAACATTCCCAAAAGATAAAAGTCACAGGGATTTAGATCTGGAGAACGAGGAGGCCAGTCAACTATCCTATCATCAAAAACACTTCGTATTGCTGCCATAGAAGCATTGGCAATTTGTGGTCTTCCACGTCCTGCATGAAATAACTGTACAGCTATTCGTTGGGTGAAAGTTCTTGAAAAAATGGATGCAGGATATTGGTCACATACCTTTCAGAATTTATTGTTTCATGAAAAAAGACATGCACACTGGGAAATTTCCGTATGAATTCTAGCCGACACTCCACATACGATTCTGCTTTTGCATAATTCAGCACAAGAAACACTCGATCCTTCGTGTATACCATACTGAAAGGAAACTCGACAGCAAACTCAAAACACTCGAACACTCTGTCACGCAGTACAGAACATAAGAGCACGGTGTTTCTATCTGACGACAATAGGGCTGGACTCAGCGCTGTTGCCAAGTGTCCCAGAACACGCACAGCAGCGACCGGCAGGCGAAGCGGCAGCAGTCGGCAAGCGCGCCGTGCAACTCACGGACCTTTGCCAGGCGTCTTTCGTGAGACACCCTGTACTGGAAAAATGCATTATACAGTACTGTGAACAAACACAATTACAAACAGTAGATTATAGAACACAAAAGATTACTTTCACTTCCTTTGAATACTTTACAGATATGAAAGGAGCAAATACTATAATTTCATGTGTTATTGATCTCTTAAATATATTTGTACTGCCAAGATACTTCAAATGGTGATACAAAGTTCTTCACCAATTGCCATTTAATCACTTGAATTTTTATTGTATTGTTCTGCTTGAATTCCTATTGAATTTTGTATTGCTTCGTCTTCATTTCTCCATGAGCCACCAAGCACTTCACCATTACGCATCTGTTCTACATCTGTTCTACAAAATTACATCTGTTTGCATAGTTACTAATTTTCCTATCCATCAAAAAGTTGTATAGGCCACATATAGCAGAAACTATGATAGTGGGTTTTAAAGGCCCTACTAACAATGGACGCCTCAATATTCTGAAACGCTGTGCTGTGTGTCCAAAATAATTTTCCACAACTCTTCGAGCCCTTGAGAGTCTGTAATTGAACACTTTATTTATGTTGATTTTGAAAGCGGTATGGTTTCATCAAAAACTATTTCATAGGGAATGCGTCGTCAGCTACAATTACGTAGGGAGTGTCATTTTCTCTGCATGAGAGTGCATCAGGCAGAGGAACATCAAGCTGTCCTTGATCCAGAGATAAATACAATGAATTTATGCTAAACACAACACCATTACAACCTGCGTCCATATACAGTAACTTGTAGTTTGCATCTACAAGTTCCGATAAAACTATACTGTGGCAATGTTTGTAGTTGTAATTATAGGTAATTATAGTTTCCACTATCTTTTGGAACTTGCATTACAATATGCTTTCCATCCAGTGCCCCAATACAATGCTGAAACTTCCATTTTTCTTCAAAATCCTGTGTCACATTCATCTGGCCACTTGTTGTTTTAGGCATCTAAGAAAAGAAAATGATGTGTCAGTATTAAATTTTCTATTGAATCAGCTTTTTTTTAATTTTTTTATTTTTAGTTTATAGGTACTAGAAACGTAACAAAATTATTTAGAATGATCTTATCTTTCTGTAACTTTCAGTGCTGTGTTTTCACATACCTTCAAATAAGTTTTGCTCTTCAAGTCATCAAGAATAGCTCCACAAACGTCAAGTATGATGAGAGAAATTGTGCACACAGGAATTCTAATCAAGTGCATTAGGGACTTGTAGGAGTCTTCTACAATAAACATATTTCGAAAATGAAAATCTGTTTCAATATGTTTCATATAATTAAATGATGCGCTGTTCAGTTCACAGCTCACCTGCAGCTAAATATCGTAATGTGAAAAGCAAACGTTTCTTGGGTGGGAATATCATCAAGAAATGTCGTGTCTCTTTTAGATATGACGTGCCCAATTAATGTCAATAAACACTCCAGATCGTTTGTAGACATTCTACAAAAGTTTTCGAAGCTATCCATGTCCTCAATGCACAGTTCTTCCAAAGGGTTATTGTAGGCTCCAAATTGTGGTCTTCCAATAATCCATTCACTGTCCAAAACTCTTCGTTTTGTCTTTTTAAGTTTCTTCACAACAACCAAACAGCTGTAGCATATCTCACCCACGTACCCGTCATTTTACTTCCACTCACTTGCAAGTCGCACGGTAACACATTTGAACGCTATCCGCAAGTTATTGCAGCAGATCACTTGCCAAAGAACTTGCGGGAGCATGTTCCTTCCTTCTTTCTGTATAAACACAGCAGCAAGCGACTCGCAATAACTTTTAGCAATAACTTCAGCAAGCAACTTGCTAGTGTAAACCCGGCTTAAGTGTTAAAAGAACAGCAGCAATGTCTTTGTTCTGGAATCAATTAATTTACCTGAACTACCTAGGATTTTAACTCAGGATAATGTTGTCTGAAATGTAGTATACGTTTTTCTTGATAATGTGCAGGTATTGGAGATTCTATCCGTAGTGAAAGAGTACCTTTAAACATCAAGGCGCAGTCAGTAAGTGACTCAGACAACCTCTGACCTACGACCGCAGGGTCAGATTTATTGCAATGTCCCTAATTTGTTTAGTAGCAGAATTTTATCGTCTTATCAGTATCAGCGTCGTCGGAATTTTAGTCGGCGTCTTCAAAGAACGTTCACTTGACGGATTTCAAAGTCTTTCACTAGAAGGAACTAAATCTTCCTGTTATAAATATCAATTTAAATGTAGATTGAGAAATCCTGAGACGGTTTTTCGTCTCGAATATGTCCAAGACATTAAAGATAAACGTGAAACAACGAATTAAAATTTGTGGTTCCTAGTAAGCATGGAGGTCCGGGTTCGATTCCCGACCGCACCACAAATTTTAGTTCATTGCTTCACGTTTATCTTCCTGTTATGTTTAAGAGTGGTGTCAGTTCGGTTATGTCCAAAACAACAGATACAATTTATTCGTCATAACAGCCCTATATTTTATGATAAAGGAATTTCCGACTACTTAGTTTTTTTCCAGGGCGTTAAAAGACATACAACCGAGACAGCTGAAAATTTGTCTGAATGAACAGACGCCAAACAATAACTGTATATACAAGGTGCGTCTAAAAAGATCGGTGAATGGTCCCATAAAAAAAGAAAAAAAAAGTTTTTGAAAAAGAGAAATTTGCTAACATCGAATATTAATTTAAGTGTAAGGAAGTCTTTTCTGAAGGCATTTGTGTGGAGTGTTGCCTTGTACGGGAGTGAAACATGGACGATAAGCAGTGCAGACAGGAAGAGAATAGAGGCTTTTGAAATGTGGTGTTACAGAAGAATGCTGAAGATTAGGTGGGTAGATCGCATAACCAATGAAGAAGTACTGAACAGAATTGGTGAGAAAAGGAATTTTTGGCATACCCTGGCTAAAAGGAGGGATCGCTTGGTAGGACACATTCTTAGACATCGGGGAATCGTAAATTTAGCATTGGAGGGAAGTGTGTGGGGGAAAAATCGCAGAGGGAGACCAAGAGACGCGTACAGTAAGCAGATTCAAGTGGATGTGGGTTGCCGTTCTTATGAGGAGATGAAAAGGCTTGCTCAGGATAGAGTAGGGTGGAGAGCTGCATCAAACCAGTCTCCGGACTGAAGACCATAACAACAACAAATGTTTGTAAAGTTACGAGACCTAACTTTGGTCATCGGTCGCTAAACTTACAAACTACTTGAACTAACTTATCCTAAGAACAACACACACACACACACACACACACGCACACACACACACACACACACACACATGCCCGAGGGAGGACTCGAAACTCCGGCGTGGAAAGGCCGCGCGAACCATAGCAAGGCGCTTTAGTGCACACGCCTACTTCGGCACGGCCCATATTTTACAATTCGCGCTGGCAAAGATGAGATACCCGCGCATACACGTTGAATGTCAACAAGCGCCCTCCATCGTGCAAAGCACTGCAGTGAAGCGGTGGTACATCACGCTACTAACAGGGTCAGTGTGAGAACTCGTGTCAGTGCAACATGGAGCAACGCGTTAACATCAAGGGTTTTTTTTTTTTTTTTTTTTTTTTTTAATTAGGCAAAACGGTGACGGATACACATGGGTTGTTAGTGCAAGTGTATGGTATTGAAGTAGTGAGTAAACAGTGTGTGTGAGTGGTCTAAGCACTTAAGAAATTCAAATGTTTGTATAGTCTATGGGACTTAACTACGGGGTCATCAGTCCCTAAACTTACAAACTACTTACGAACTAGGACGGCACAAATATCCATGCCCGAGGGGGGATTCGAACCCCCGACCGTAGTGGCCGTGCAGACCGTGACTGGAGCACATAGTCCCCTCGGCCACCGCGGCCGGCTAAGCACTTTAGAGACACAGAAAGAAGGTGTCGAGGATGAGACACGTACGGGTCATCCATCCACTACCACAGTCCCAGACAACATAGAACGAGTGTGGCGGATGCTTGTGGATGATCGGCGGCTATCTTTGAGAATGATAGCCCTGAAAGGCTTACACTTCGCAACGGTTGAGGAGATCCAACAACGCGTGACCTCAGCGCTTCGAACAATTCCTCAAGAAGCGTTTGCTGACGGTTTCCAACAGCTGTGCAACCGATGTCAGAAGTGTATTGTAGCCAATGACGATTACTTTGAGGGCCAGTGAAGGCACTTTGTTTGTAACTCTTATTTACTATTTTCCCTGAGACCACTCATCGAACTTTTCTTACGCACCTTGTATGTGTCGACGGACAGACAACAATTTTTGCGCCGATGCATAAAAATCGCCCGACTCCTTGTAGGATCAGAAATATAACTGAGAGCAAAAGGGTCAATGGACGGCATACAGTAAAATAGTACTGTGAGGCAGGTTGAGAATTTGGGTAGGAAGGAAATGCGTGGGGGGATAAGAGAACTCCTCGCGAGAACAGCAAATTCCTGGTTTGAGTAGCAGTTTGGAACAACTTTTCATATATCACTATTCATTGTATTTCAACACTATAGAACAGCCAAGAAGTCTGAAATTTCTATGTCATAAAGTGTAATGAATAAGCAAAATTTGTCGACATCCATTATTAATTTAAATGTTAGGAAGTCCCTCCTGAAAGCATTTGTCTGGACTGTAGCAATGTATGGGAGTGAAACGTGGACGATAAGGAGCTCAGTCAGAAAGATGATAGAAGCTTTTCAAATATGGTACCACAGACGAATGATGAAAATTAGATGGGTAGATCACGTAACTAATGAGGAGGTGCTCAACAGAGTTGGGAAAAAAAGGAGTTTCTGGCATATCCTGACTAAGAGAATGGATGTGTTGGTGGGACACGTTCTGAGACATCAAGGAATAGTCAACTTAGCATTAGAAGGAAGTGTGCGGGTTCAAAATCGTAGAGGGAGACCGAGGGACGAATGCAGTAAGCAGATTCAAAAGGATGTAGGTTGCCGATAAAGATAAAGAGACTTGCACAGGACAGGGTAGCATGGAAGGCTGCATTAAACAAGTTTTCGGATTGAAGACAACTACAACATAGCAGATAAGATGGGACAGTGAGATATGGATGACGCAATTGTGTTGTATGCATACAGCACGGCACCTATGCCAGCTGCAGATACATCACGGCTAAATTCTACACAGTACGTCTTGATCAGTTAACCCGGCAACGCACACACAATGGAAATATTTTAGACCTTATAGCTACGAACAGGCCTGACCTTATTAACGATGTCAATGTAGCGACAAGAGTTAGTGATCATGATATAGTCATAGAGTCAATGGTGACCAAAGTTAATAAACGAATCAAGGAGGCTACGAGTGTGTTTTTGTTGGGAAGTGCCGATAAGCAAATGTTAGGATCGCACTTAGGAAATGAATGGGCATCGTTTAATTCCGGGACTATGGATGCAGAGGAATTGTGGACTAAATTTAAGTGCATTCTAAATAAGGGTTAGAGAAATATGTACACTTGACAGCAAAAAAAGTGGATCACCCCTGAATTCCTAAGTGGAGACCGCACCTGACGCTATGCAACCACCATTGCACAGCTGCGTCGCAGGTCGTCAAATCATTGCACAGTACAGTTATTACCTACCCACAATAGGTACTAAGCAAGTCTCCTATTTCTCCTTATGGCATTCAGGCAAGGTACAATCCAATACTTTCGTACAACAAATATTAGAATAAACGTCATTAGAGATGAGACAGTAACACTTGTAAATTAAATTTAGTTGCAATAAGTGCAAACTCAGATACGTTATCACACTTGTTTAGTGACATGATATGTTTTTGTTCATGATCTAAATCTGAACGCACTGTTAAGCAAAAAACAGTTGTATGCCTGATCGAGATGCGATTACAGGTCACGCAAATTTTCGTGGCCCCTCTCTGATCGGCGGAAGTCGGCTGAGCTCGTGTGTCAACGGAATGTTTATGCTGTCTACCAACCTTACCTCGTAACAGCATTGTACACCGTAGACGTCGTCATGTATTGTTGATTTGTGCTTCGTATTGATTATTGTCTTCCACTTTGTTATTTGCTAAAATAAGTCCACATACCCCGACGACTTATAAGAAAGAAGGCTGACCTTGAAAGTGGTGTGAAGAATGTTAATTCTGATTTTTATTCTGTTACGACAGTAAAAAGAGGCAGAGAGCGTTGTTACACCCGCTTAATAAGTCCCTTTCAAATATTAACATTTCGTAGATATGCGTTCCACTTTTCTATTACTCAAAGATTAATGTAATACTTAATTTCGTGTTCCATCCATGCAAGCTTCAGCTCCCAACATTCTCCGCTCAGGGGCCACGTTTACGTGCGCGTGATCTATAGGCATAAATAGACGTAAAACACTGACGTTTTTATTAGTTTCTTAGACCGATGTCTGAACCCAGAAATAAATGATAATCTTAGCACTGCACCAGGAGTTGCATGAAGCTCCTATTGTTGCTGAGAGGTAACCGCTGAAGATACGTAATATAGTGCAATTCACAGATGTCATACATCATAAAGTTGTGGAATAGAATACAGTGTATTGATGATTTGTTAACTAACCACAATCAGATGTCAGATATCAAATATGTTCACAAATTGCGATATACTGGTACCTGAAACGACGATACAATTAATTTTTCCCCGGCAGGGGGTCGAACCCAGCACCATTTGCTATTGTATAATAGGAAGGAATACAGCTGATATATTTATTGTTTTTTCCGGGCACTCCAACCCTGCACATACCGCCACTCTTGACCTGACACCATGAGGCGTCAACTATCCCATTGTCGTTGACCAGTAGTTAGGATCACACCGTTCGTAGAGACGTGGAAGGGGTTTGGTATTTTGCAAAAACTTTGTTTAATTTAGTAGCGCATGGACATGTGCAATTTTGATTTGAAACAAGGCAGATTCTGCGTTCTTTATTGGAGTTACTGGAGGTGTAGATGTTATTTTTGTGGCCGTTAAAAACTGTTACCCCAGCGGGAATCGGACCCATACCTTAGCTATTAGAAGTTAACCTCATCCCGACCTCCAGCGAATTGCAGATGCGTTGGCATAATGTTTTGTCATAATGGAGTACTTTTAGACAGTACGATCAGTCAAAGAACTCAGAGGTGTCTGGCTAGGTAAGGCATTCTTGGCCGCACGGGATGGTCACGTAGTTTGAGGCGCCTTATCGTGGATTTTGCATGATTTTATACTACGTTTTAGTATGCTACATTACGATTTGGTATGGAATTCTGTAATAAGCTTATTTAATTATGAGCTCATTATAATAAAGATTGTTGAATATTAGGCATTTTTATAGTTATGAGTAACGTGGATTATGCGTTAAAAAATTTGAAATTCGGAAAGTAACTTCGTTTTGACATTTATTCACCACGTTCAGGAACACAAACACACTTCGATGAAGGAGGTTTCTGTGATTTACTAGTATGGTCAGTGACAAGGTATCCGATAACTGGCAAGTGTGTCGAGCAATTATTCTTCACGGTGTGGTTGCCTTCAATAGTCATACTGAGGTTACAAAACAGCAATGTGGATTCTGATACAATGTCGCATCGAAAATGCGATTACATGCGAAGCATAATATCCATGTGGGAAGGATGGAAGAGAACTTCAGTCGCTGCCATTTCAAATCTTGGATACTGGTAGTTCTCGGAATAGATGTCCATTTTAATGGCGACAGTATTGATTGCACGGTAAGGTTCAGTTGTCCATTACATCGTCCCCCGTAAACATCCATCCAACCAACCATCCATTACATCCACGTGCTTTTCGAGAATCAACGACAGAGAAATAATGAAAGTGATAAAAAAATCTACCAAGCACAAAATTGTGAAAGAAGCACGGAGATGCAGATAAATATTTCAAGGGATGGGTAGCAGGAGGGAGGGAGGGATCTTGGAATGAAGAGGAGTGCAGAACCGGAAAATAAAAGAGTGAAATTCTTGCAAAGTACTCCTTACTTATATATCACAGTTTGTTTTAGGGCCGAGAGAAAAGGAACGAAGGTTTTACAGAACGAAGGATGAATTATCGGAGATATAAAAGAACACTGCTTCATAGAGAGGACCCATGGACAGTAAAGAAAGCAGAAATTAAAAGAGACAGTATTGTTTTAACGGAAACCACAATTTTATACAGCTTTTTGAGGGAATAGACCAAAACGGCAACTGAGGTTATAATGTAAGGGAGGTGACAGAGAGAAAGAGAGAAAGGATGAAAAATTAACAACGAATAAATACAAGACAAATCTTTTGCATATTTTGTTAAGGACGGAGGGTGTATTAATGGATTGAGGGGAGGAAAGAGACGTATTTGAAATAACAAAAATTACTTTAACAGCGTCCATTTAAACTGATTACTCTGTATGCATGGAGTCTAGGTATAAATGAATAAAAATAGGATATTGCGTGATATCAGAAGCATTGAATTAATATTTGTGCCACGGGCGGGAATCGAACCCAGACCTCCATACTTTCTTTAATTCAATGCTTTTCCTTTCACTTAATTTCTTTGACATACTGACGCGGAAAACTGTCTCTAGGTATATAAATTTCTTATAAAATAGGATAATGAAGGAACTGTATATTAAAAAAAAATCAATTTAAAGACAGCTCAAAAGAAAAAGAAACTCATATTTTATTTCTTCTATAGCCTCACTTAGGAGATTTAAGAAAATAAAATTAATGTGATAATAATTTATTCAGAATCCCTCATTATTTGTTTCTTTCATAATACATCTCAGCGTAGAATCTATAACGCCGTCAGACCAGCTTCTCTTCAGTAAGAGCGACGACTCTGAGTTGATTGCTCGCAGTGAGACGGCCTGATTTGTATTTCGGCTGTCTGCTTTTACTTTGATGCCAGGAAGTAAACATTCTGTATTTACGTCAGAGCCCCACTCTGCGCTGTGCTGGGGGCTGTTGGGCATCGCCGCGACCGCCAGCTTGCTGGCTTCGACCAAACCTCGCCTTGGCACGAGCTGTGGTTGACCGGCCAGCCCATAGCTCTCGAGCCACGGCTAACACAGGCACAGACCGCAAAACCAGGCTCAAACGTTTCTGCCAACCTATCCAAGTGTGTAGTATTAACTACCACAGCTAGAGCTATTTTGCTATAAAATGAGCAGCCACTTTATCTTTCGACATTTCATTCAAGTATTTAACGAAGTTAAAGAATATAATCATGATAAATACAGCTACCACATAATGTTTCACCTAGATAGCAATCATACGACACAGATTTGGACACAAGAAAATATGTATTCAACCTAGAAAACTATGTATGTTTTAAAATTAAGCAATTCTGGTGGGAACAACACAAATATATATATGTAGTATATCATTCACGTTTTGTGCACTTATAAAGTGTTCTCATTGTCTCTGAAATAATAAGTGCTACGAAACAGAAATACCTTCTGCTGAGGCCCTTCATTTACACGATTGTTCTGTTATTCGTAGTGAAGTGTTTCGTAATGGGTTCATAGGATCGCTTTAGTTTCTCGACTTTTCCACGCTTATACGAAGATCGAGAAAAACAAGTGCCAAAAAGGATAGATGCGAGTTCTAATTACCATTATATTATTCTTAAAATTCAAATCAAATGTTCGAATGTGTGTGGTATGCTAAGTTCAACAGTCCCTAAACTTACACACTACTTAAAGTAACTTATTCTAAGGACAACACACACATACCCATGCCCGAGGGAGGACTCAGACCTCCTACGCGAGCAGCAGTCCGATCCATGCCATGGCAACTTAGACCGCGCGGGTAATCTGCACGGCCTTCTTACTGGAAACATCCGAGACTTTCTTTTCGCTAATTCACTATATCGCACAATCTGATATCTTTTTCCAACTTTTTCAGTGTCCTCCCTCTATACCGTCAAGTAGTAATCGCACATTGCTCAGCAATACTGCGGAAGAGGTGGAGCAATTGTACTGTTTATAGCCTCCTAGGGAGACGTTTTAATCTTCTAATGGTTGTGTCAATAACAGGCGCTTTTTTATCTTCACCAAAACATGTATATTTCGTAGTTAATGTTGTTTCCAATTGTACCCACCAGAAATTTTGTTAGGTGTATAATCCTTAAATTTGTTTTGTTTATCGATTTCTCAAGGACTGACGAAAATTTTCTGGTAATCATGTGGTGAATTATACGCATATTTATGTTTAGGGTCAATTGTCGAATTTGCATCGTGAAGATATAATTTAAAATTGGCTCTGCTTTTCTGAGGTGCTTACTAGACAGCAGCATAATCTGCCACAAATATTTCTCAATTCGATATAGCAGTTTGTAGCTCTGTCAGAGAGTGGCTAAAATGTTACTCTCGCTCCAATTTGTAACTGAGAGGTACTGCCTCTTAATCTTTAAAGAGCATCGACATTTTCATGAAGGAAGCGAACAGCAGCCGCGTGAATCGCCTCCTCATTGCCCTTGTGAAGGCTGATGCAGATAATTCAGAAAGTAGGGATCGAGAATAGTTGTAGTTGCCACGTGAAATTCATCACCCTTATCTGTAATCATATATGTGATAAGTAAATGACACACCGAAGTTCAATTTTCAGACATTGTAATTGGAGTACCACCAATAAGTGAATCTTGAAAGGTTCTTCTATATTCATATATGTGTCGTGACTGTTCTTTAGAAAGAACAGACACCACACAAATATCCATAAGTAAGGAGAAGACGATAACAACTCCAGCCTTCAGCGCAAATGCACACTACACCTGAACTCTCGAGGTAATCGGCAAAGTGCCACGAGCAGTGAGTGCAAATTGGAAGCGGCAACTACGTGAGCAGTGTGAGGAAGTTTGAGTCTTGTGGGTGACGAGGGGGGAGAGGAGTGGTAGCCCGCGCACCTGCAATGATCGTTGTTTTCCCACTCGTGCAGTGGTTACCGTAACTGGGACCCGAATTCCGGCTGGGCACAATTGTTCAACTTCCACAATGCGTGCACTCAGTGGCCACAAGCAGCTTGTGTCGGATTAATTCTTTTAATCTAGATTCTTCTCTGTCATTCCAGGAAGCAGTACAACTATCACCAGACATGATCCACCGTGTTGTCATTTCACTACCATAGTCGTACCAGGAAGATGATTTGTCTACAGGCAATGTCTTTCTCGAGTGGTCCAACACCTTAGGAGAACATCTTGTGCACACATTATGCATGGCATAATTACTTCTCCTACGACGTGAGGTCGAGCATTGATGTATTTATAGTGAGGGAGACGAATGGAATGTTGCACAGATATATAAAGAAAATAAAAGTAATCCACTGAGTTACAGATCCATTGTATTGATATCGACATGTAGCAGGACGTTTGAACAAATACTTTTTCCAGCATTAGGAAATACGAGGCGCGTCCAGAAAGTAAGTTCCGTTTCAATTTATCTCCGCTGCAGCGCTGCGATTGCAGTTCCGCACATGCGCTGTAGACTATGTGTATCAAGGAGAAGAACGTGCGCCATTTGGAGATCGCTGTCAGTTATGTACGCTTTGTTGTGCTTGTTTGAAATGTCGGCGTTGATTGAAAATCCCGCCGCCTGTGAAATCAGGTCGGTGATTCGGTTTCTGAATGCGAGGAAAGTGAAACCAAGTGAAATTTATCGGCAAATTTGCGATGTTTACGGACCAAATGCGATGAGTGGTTCGATGGTGAGAAGATGGGTACGATAGTTCAATGGTGGGTGTAGTGATGTGCACGATGAAGATGGAAGTGGGCGTCCTACTTTGGTTACAGAATAACCGGTTCACGCGATTGATGACAAGATCCAGGAAGTCTTTCCTTGGCGGTCATCACTTCACCAATGACGACGAGCTGAAAGAAACTGTTTCCAACTGGTTGAAGACACAGGCGGCAAATTTCTATGAAGAATGTATACAAACCTGGTGCCATGCTATGACAAATGCCTGAAAAATTACGGCAGTTATGTGGAAAAGTAGTTTAAGAATTGTAGAATTTTGTGCAATAAAAATTTCTTCTGTATCTGTGTACAATTTCATTTTATTACCAAACGGAACTTACTTTCTGGACGCGCCTCGTATCTAGAAAAATTAACATCAAACCAGCAAAGGTTTCTAAATCTTTACTCTTGTGAGATTTTGGGAACACTATATTTTCATGATCTACTGAGTACTCTCAAACTAATTTCATATTTATAGAGTGCCAAAACGATTTTTGGTATCTTCAACGCCGCAGTGGAGTGACCGAGTGCATTGAGGTGCTATACTCCGATGCGCGAGGCCGCTCCTCGTCGGGGGTTCTAATCCCACCCCCCTCGGGCATGGATGTTTGTGTCGTCTTTAGTATAAGGTAGTTCATAAGTAGTTTGTAAGTTTAGGGACTGATGACCCCGCAGTTAAGTCCCTTAAGCTTAATAAATAAATAAATAAATCTTCAGCCATAATCAACTTCGAACCATATCGCTTTCCTAAGTTGTGCGACTGGACTAGTGATGTCCTATCTGCAAGTTAATAGTTTGCAGTAACAGACGAGGAGTCATCTAGTGAAAACGACGTGGCGAGTGTAATTCTTCCAGCAAAGTGAAGTAGACTTCTCCTGATTCGAATATATATTCGAAATATTTAATGAGCAATCAGAATATTTCTCTTAGATTTAAGGCAGTTAATGCTGCCCACTACTAAACTCAGAAAACCAAAGTCAATTGCGAGAATTTGAATTTGTATCTTCACGGCGCAAATGGCGACAATTGACCTTTAACATCAATATGAATTTGGCTCTGAACATAAGTAATCAGAGATTCGTCAGCATTCTAGATATCGATAAGCAAAACAAATTTGAAGGTTATACATATAACGAAATTCCTGGGGGTGCAATTAAAAACAATGTTAACTGTGAATAACACATGTTTTGGCGAAGGTGGAACAAACGGTCTGTTATTGACACTACCATTAGGAGATTTACACGTCTCCTAAGGAGACTGCCAACCCTACAATTGTTCCCCCTCTTATTCAGTACTGCTGAGTAGTGTGCGATTATGACCTGATGGATTAGAGGGAGGACGTCCAGCAAGTTGAAAGAATATATCAGATTATATCTCGCACAAACGCTATTTGTTATTTATTATTATTATTATTAGTAGTAGTAGTAGTAGTAGTAGTAGTAGTAGTAGTATTTCGAGCTTAGTATAAGCATGGAACAGTCGAAAAACTGAAGCGATTATATGAACCCATTACGAAAGAATTCAGTGTGAATAACAGAACAATCGTGTAAATGAAGAGCCCCAGAAGAAGGTAATTTCCGTTGTTTAGCACTTATTGTTTACAGACACATTGAAAACACTTTATAAGTACACAAAACATGAATGATATACTATATGTATACATTTGTGTTGTTGCCACCAGAACTGTTTAATTTTAGAACATGCTTACATTTCTAAGATAACTACATATTTCATTACGTCTAGATCTAATGCAGAGCGCTGAAAAGAGATAATAATTTTCTGTGTAATATGATTGCTATCTATGTGAAACATTATGTGGTACTACGTTTATCATGATTCTATTCTTTCACTTCGTTAAATATTTGAATGAAGTGTCAAAAGATAACATGCCCGCTCATTTTATAGCAAAAAAGCTCTAGGTGTGGTAGTTTATAATACACGTTAGGGTAGGTTTGCAGAAACTTTTCATACTTCAAGAGTTGAGTCTCGCTGTATTAGCCTTGGCTTGCGAGCTACGGGCAGGCCGGTCAACCACAGCTGGTGCCGAGGCGAGGCTTGGCGGAAACCAGCCAGCTGGCGGTCGCCGTGGCGGGCAACAGCCCTCAGCACGGCACAAAGCGGAGCTCTGGCGTAAATACAGAATGTTTACTTCCTGGCTTCATAGTGAGAGCGGAAAGCAGAAATACAAATCAGGCCGTCTCACTGTGAGCAATCAACTCGAGATAGAGTCGTCGCATGTACTGAAGAGAAGCTGGTCCGATAGCGTTATAGATTATATGCTGAGATGCATAACGGAAGAAACAAATAATGAGGAATTCTGAATAAATTATTAGTCCTTCAAATTTTTTTTAATCTCATCTCTATTTTCATATTTCTTATGTGAGAGACTGTGGAAGATCTCTTGGCAACAGAAATAAAATATATGTTTCTTTTTCCTTTGAGCTACCTTTAAATTGACGTTTTTTTATATACAGTATTATCCTATTTTTATTATAAATTTATATACCTAGTGACAGTTTTCCGTGTCAAAATGTCAAAGACATTGAGTGAAGGGAAAAGTATTGAATTAAAGTAAGTATTGAGGTCTGGGTTCGATTCCCGCCCATGGCACACTTTTTATTTCAACAGTTTTCCGTATCAATATGTCAAAGGCATTGAGTGAAGGGAGAAGCACTGAATTAAAGTAAGTATGGAGTCCTGGGTTTGATTCATTCCCCATGGTACAAATTTTAATTCAATGCTTCTTCTTTCACTCAATATCCTATTTTTTATTACATTTATACCCAGCCTCCATGCAAACAGAGTAATTCGTTTAGATAGACGCTGTCAAAGTAATTTTTGTTATTTCAGATACGTCTCTCTCCTCCCCTCCATCCATTAATACACCCTCTGTCCTTCACAAATTACGCAAACGGTCTTGCATTTATTAATAGTTCATTTATCTTCTGTTCTCTCTCTCTCTCACTCGCTGTCGCCGCTCTTGCATCATAACCTCAGTTACCCTTCTGGTCGGTTCCCTCACAATACAGTGATAAAATCTATTGGTTTCCGTTGACAGCATGCACTCTCTTTTAATTTATGCTTTCGTTACTGTATATCAGTCCCCTCTATGAGACCGTGTCCTTTCATACCCCCTTAACTATAATAAATTTCCTCGTTCTGTGAAATACAGAGCTCTGGTGTTTCGGTTGACCTCCTCTGCTTTCATCCCAACAGACTATATCGTTACACATGGTATGTATTTCCCGTTTTAGAAACCGTTTTATTATGCGTAAACGACGCTCCTTGATACTTTTAAGATGCGTAATATTTCATTTATTATGGTAAGAGCTATGTTACATTCTTGAGCGCATCAAGGCATCATGTCTTGAATTGGGCTTCTGCTCGCGTCGGTGGTTCGAGTCCTTCCTCGGTCTTGGGTATCTGTGTTGTCCTTATGTTAAGATAGTTTAAGTAGTGTGCAGACTGATGACGTCAGCAGTTAAGTCCAATAAGATTTCACACACATTTTTCATACAAACTTGAGCGAAACGAGACTATAGTTAAATAAGCATACAGCAACATGTCATACAAAATCACCACAGAGCATGCTGAAACGTAGTATAATATCGTACGCAATGCTACATAATTCTACATACTGTATATAACTTTTTTGTTATAGTCCTATTGGACAAATCACCTGAGGTCATTAGACCCTACCTAGCCTTACATGCTACTTTAATTCATTTTCGCTAAGGAATACATGCACACACACACACACACACACACACACACACACACACACACACACACAACTACAAATGCCCGAGGAAGGAGTCAAAGCTCTGGCTGGAGCGAACGCAACTCCGCGACAAGACGCCTCAGACCGCGAGGCCAAGAAATTACTGTTACATAGACAGATACCGCCGAACTATTTTACTTCTCGTACCATGTGTTCTGCACTCCATTCTGACGAAAAACATTATACTACCACATCTGAAAATCGGTAGTTGATCGGGCTGATGCCATCTTGTAATGACTAAGATATGGTTTGATTCCTGCTGGGGAAACAGTTTTTAACAATCGCAAACATCCCCCTCTCCACATCCAATAGCGGCAAGTAAGGAATTTAGGACTGTGGCGTCTTTCAAATCACATTACACATGTCCATTCGCTACTGACTAGAACAAAGTGGGATTAGTTTTCGTTGTTTCTTCAAAATGCCAAACCCCTGCAGGTCTCTACGGACGGCGCGATCCTAATTACTAAACGAGATTGGGATAGTTGTTACCTAGTCATCTGAGGTCAACGCTGACGATAGGCGCGAGGTTGGAGTCCCAGGCAGCACAACGTTATTTATTGCGCTACTTCAAAATTTTTGTAAATGTTTGTAAATCCATCGGACTCAACTGCTTGGTTATTAGTCCGTAGCTTACAAACTACTTAAACTAAGGTAACCTAACCTAAGGACAACACAAACACACATACCCGCAGGGGGGACTCGAACCCCCGACGGCGAACAACCGCGCGCACCGCAGCATGGCGCTCCAGTGCGCACGGCTAATCTTCCGCTGGTTGCGCTACTTCTAGCCGAACATATGCACATACCGCTAATGGTGAGAACAGTAACTATTTCATCTCTTTGCGTATATATAATAAATAGCGAATAGAGCCGGGGTTGGGTCCCTGCCGGGAAAGAAGTCAATTGTATCGTCATTTCAAGTTCAAATATAGCGCTATCTGTGAATTTATTTAATATCTGACGTGTGATCATGCTTCGTTAACGATTCATATAGGTACTGCGTTCTATTCCACAATTTTATGACGTTTGACACCTGTGAGTTGCACTGTATTATATACCTTTAGTGGTTTCCTCTCAGAAACAATTTGAACTTCATGCCATTACTGGTGCAATGCTAAAGTTAACTGGGATCGGACAGTGGCCTTGTAAACCGATACCAATGAAAACGTCGATGTCTTACGTCTCTTCATGCCTAATCTAGTCTCGATCAGAAACGCAAGCTTTGTTTGGTCAACAGTTCGTTCAGATTCAGTGCAAGAACAAAAACTCATTGTGTCATTGAATGAGTTTGATAAGGTACCCGATTTGTCACTTATTGTAATTAAATTGAATTTACGTTGCTCTCTCGACTCTAATAACTTGTATTCTAATGTTTTTTTTGTATGACGGTATTGAATTACATGTGGACCAACTGCCATCAGGAGCAATGTTCTCTACTGCTTCTTTGGTACCTATTGTGAATAGTCGAACGACTGTACTCTACTGGGGTTTTGAATGTGGAGTACCCGCAACACAGCCACGTTAGTTGGGTTGCATTCTGCAGTGATCCACTTTTTTTGCTGTCAAGTGTGCCTGTAAAGTCGATCAAGAATGGAAAAGATCAACCGTGGTATAATGATAATGTTAGAAATCTACTGAGAAAGCAATGTCTGTTGCAGTCCCGGTTCAAAAAAGAATACGCTAATGATGAGAGGCCAAAGTAAGTAGAGATATTCGTGCGTCTATAAAAAGATCGATGCGCGAAGAATATAATAATAACCACAGACATACCTTAGTAAAACATCTTTACGAGAACTAGAAAAATTCTGCTCCTATGTAAAATCGATAATCGGGTGAAAGCCCAGTATCCAGTCACTCGTTGATCATTCCGGAGGTTGTAATTGAAGAAAGCAAACGGAAAGCTGAAGTTCTAAATTTAACCTTTAAGAAATCTTTCATGCAGGAGGACCGCACAAATGAACCATCTTTTGAATAACGCACTAACTCCCAAATGGAGGATATAATAAAAGGTATTTAAGCAGCTGAGAGAGCTAAATACAAAAAGGTCTCGTGGTCCGGATGGAATACCAGTTCGGTTTTACAAAGAGTATTCTGCGGCATTAGCCCCTTACTTAACTTGCATTTATAGAGAATCTTTAATCCAGCGCAAAGTTCCTAGTGGTTGTAAGAAAGCGCAGATGACTCCGGTTTATAAGAAAGGTAAAAGAACTGACCCACAAAATTACTGTCCAATATCGTTGACATCAGTTTCCTGTAGAATTTTGAAGCATATTCTCAGTTCGAATATAGTAAATTTACTTGGGACGGAAAAACTTCTTTCTATGAATCAGCACGGATTTAGGAAATATTGTTCATGTGAAACTGAGCATATCCATTTCTCACATGACATCTTGCGTGCCATGGATGAAGGGCAACAGACAGATTGTGTTTTTCTCGATTTCAATAAGTCATTTGACGTGGTGCCACGCTGCAGACTGCTAACGAAGAAACGAGCTTATGGAATGTTTTCACAGATTTGCGACTGGATGGAAGACTTCTTAAGTAATAGAACGCAGTACGTTGTTCTCGACGGTGAGTGTTCATCAGAGACGAGTGTATCGCCAGGCGTGCCCCAGGGGAGTGTGATAGAATCCCTATTATTTTCTATCTATATAAATGACCTGATGGACACAGTAACTTGTAATTTGCGACTATTTGCTGATGATGCTGTGGTGCATGGGAGGGTATCGTCTTCAATTGACTGTCATATCATACAGGATGACTTAGACAAAATTTCTAGTTGGTGCAAAGAATGGCAGCTAGCTCTAAATGTAGAAAAATGAAAGATGATGCCCATGAGTAGGAGAAACAATCTCATAATGTTCGAATACAGCATTAGTAGTGAGCTTCTTGATGCTACCGCGCATAAAACGCTTGTACGACCACGTCTTGAGTATTGCTCAAGTGTTTGGGACCGGCAGCAGATCAGTTTAAAGGAAGACATAGAAGCAGTTCAGATGGGAGCAGTTAGGTTAGTTACTGGTAGGTTCGACCAATGTGCGAGTGTCACGGAAATGCTCCGGGAGCTCAAATGGCGATCGCTGGAGGAAAGACGACGTTCTTTCCGAGAAATACTGTTGAGGAAATTTAGAGGGCTGGAATTTGAAGCTGAGTGTAGAACGATATTCCTGCCGTCTACTTAAATTTCGCGTAATGATTACAAAGATAAAATAAGAGAAATTAGGGCTCGTACGCAGACATATAGACATTCTTTTTTCCTCGTTCTATATGGGAGTGGAAAAGGAAACGAAATGCCTAGTAGTGGTACAGCGTACCCTCCACCACGCACTTTACGGTGGATTGCTTAGTATGTATGTAGATGTAGAAGCATACATGTTTCCCATTGTACAATCGGTAGGAAGTTGGGTTCTATGGGGTATGGGAGCCAGCGTCGCACACAGTTTGCATTTGTCGCCAATCACCCGAGATGGACACTGGAACAATGGTGGAACGTGATATGTTCGAGAAACCACGATTTAAACTGCAGCATGCCGATGGGAGGCACCGAGAGGGTTGCAGACCATATTAATCGAAGTAAGGAAGGAATGAAGATTAGCCGGCTGCGGTGGCCGAGGAGACTAAGGCGCTCCAGTCACGGTCTTCACGGCCACTACGGTCGGGGGTTCGAATCCCCCCTCGGGCATATATATTTGTGCCGTCCTAGTTTGTAAGTAGTTCATAAGTAGTTTGTAAGTTTAGGGACTGATGACCCCGTAGTTAAGTCCCATAGACTTTACAAACATTTGATTTTTGAATGAAGATTAGAGCTTAACGTCCCGTCGACAGTGTGGACATTAGAGACGGAGCACATGCTCGGATGTATTGTTGCTAACGATCGTGAAGGAAATTGACTGTGCCCAGAATTTAAAAAAAAAAAAAAAAAAAAAAAAAAAAGTTCAAATGTTTGTATAGTCTATGGGACTTAACTACGGGGGTCATCAATCCCTAAACTTACAAACTACTTATGAACTACTTACGAACTAGGACGGCACAAATATCCATGCCCGAGGGGGGATTCGAATCCCCGACCGTAGTGGCCGTGCAGACCGTGACTGGAGCGCCTCAGTCTCCTCGGCCACCGCGGCCGGCTAGAATTTTACAGGGGTGATTTAGGGAAATCGCGAACAACGTAAATCTGGATGATCGGAATCGGGATTGAACTGCCGTCCTCCCGAATGCGAGCCCAGTATGTTTCTACTGCACCATCTTGGCCGGCGACATGAAGTATTCGAATGTTTGTGAAGCTTAAGGGACTTAACTGCGGGGTTATCAGTTCCTGAACTTACAAACTACTTATGAACTACTTTATGCTAAAGACGACACAAACATCTATGCCCAAGGGGGAATTAGAACCTCCGACGGGGAACGGCCTCGCGCATCGGAGCATAGCGCCTAAATGCGCTTGGCCACTAGCCGCGGCCGGTCACATAACTGCCAAGAAGATGTGATCCAAAGCGGTGGTGCCTCTGTTATGGTCTGGGGTGAATTTTCCTGTTACTGAATCGGTCCCCAGTTGTTCGGCAAGGGTCATTGTACGGTCCGAGGTATGTTGAGTTGCTTGGGGACCATATCCACCCATGTTTCACCGTCCAACACCCTGACGATTCTGCTGTTTTTCAAGATGATAACACAAACATCGCCGGCCGCGGTAGCCGAGGGGACTGAGGCGCTCTAGTCACGGTCTGCACGGCCACTACGGTCGGGGGTTCGAATCCCCCCTCGGGCATGGATATTTGTGCCGTCCTTAGTCTTAGCTAGTTCATAAGTAGTTTGTAAGCTTAGGGACTGATGACCCCGTAGTTAAGTCCCATAAATGCTACAAACATTTGAACATTTTGAACACAAACATCGCTCCCTCGCCTCCCGGGACTGGTTCCAGTAGTATGCATTGGAGGTGCAAAGATTGAGATGGTCACACTGGAACCCAGATTCGAACCTTGTAGAACATATCTGGGTTGTCACGGAACGCAGGATGTGTGTCATGTATCCTGCACCCACGAACAGACCAGAACTGGCTGCCGCTCTGCAAAGGTTTATGAATCAGCTGTACCAGAGACTTGTAGACTCATTTCCACGGCACTTCAAGGGGCGTCTGTTCTTTAGGACATCTGGAGAAAACATATACCTCACATGTAATTGTACACTAATGTAGTAGTGTGGGGCAGGTGGAGAATTTTGGTGGGACCGTGCTTCCTGTGCAAACTTTTAGTGGGTAGAAAAATTGAGAAAAGCGCATAAGATGTTTTTGTTTTGTCGGTAAACAAAATTCCTCTGATGTAACCATAAGGAAGTTTAAGATAAAGGAAATAGGTAACATCTAAAAATGCTAATTTACCTTCCTTGATATTATAACTTTGGTGGGTGTTATTCATGTTGTTACTATGGAGTGAATATCTATGGCATGTTTGTGGCTGTCCATTTTCGTGGGTGAAAATATGAATAAAATTTTCAATGTATTTTTTGTCTTTTAGAAAGAAACCCATAATTTCATTTATTTTGAAATACGCCGATAAAATATGAAGGTTCACATAAATTGGTAGTACCCCTTTGTACACCTGAAAATCCGGCGTTGCCCGGGTATTAATTTATGTATTCCTGCCATTTTAGGTATATATTCATTTGTATAAGGGCTGTATGTCTGTAAAATCTCTTGGGGATACAATTAATAGTGAAAAAAGTAATAGATTAAAACTTGGTGCGTGATGGGACAGTTTTCCATGAACGTTACTGTTTATGTGCTCATATCTCATGAACTACGTGTCGTACTGTGATACAATTTAGAAGGTACACTCAACTATATGTGTGTATACTGTCTGTAAAATTTCCTGTCGCTACAATTTGAAGTGTTCAAATTATAAATTGTAACGTCATACCGAGAGCCGTAGTTTTATTCCATAAACAGCGGAAAAGTAGTAAGCGAGAAACTTTTTTCCTTTCATCATTTTACTATGGTTGCCAGCGAGAAAAAGTTTAATAAAGGTTTGAAATTATGTTTAAAGTTTGTTGCAAGTTGCTAAGTACACTGTATTTCGAAAGTGTCGCCGCATTCTATGGCATTTTTTGCGATTTCTATTGGTTATGACGTAATATCTATTAAACCATGTGCCGGATGTGATTCTTAACCATGCAGGAATGGTTACCTCACGGTAAGGAATGTGTGTACCAAATTTGGTTGAAATCGGCCCAATGGTTTAGGAGAAAATGAGCAGCATTGTCGAAAATGCAGCAGTTTTTCGCGCATCTCATTGTTTATGCCGTCATATCTCGTGAACTATATATCGCATGTGATTCTTACACTTACGGCGACCGTCCTCATGGATTGAAGCTTACGTGTACAAAATTTAATAAAGATTAGAACAAAACTGTAGATTTGTATGGAACACGTAAAAACATACGGACACACTGCTTTATATATTAAACGAGCTCTGTTCACCATATGACGCTTGCCATACATGGGGACAATGTTGCTAGAAGTTTCATCGCCACATTGGATATTTCCGCAATCGACAGAGATCAAGACCTTATTGCTTCAATTATATCCTTCAGGGGCCCTTATCTTATTATTGCTATAAATTGCTCAACAACGTAAGTCAAATATTAATAAGACATAGAATACAACATATTCGAAATCTATCGGAATAGACGAGTGGGACGTGGATAGTGTTGCTTGTGCGTGAATTTACTCACAAGGGGACTATGCAGCACAATAAATTTACCCAAATCGCGCTCTTTCACAGCCAGGCCGGAACAATATTTCCTTGCTCAGTGTGTGGACCAGCTCTAACCAAACGGGGCACGGGGATGACTCACAATCTGTCCATCTCGATCGGAGCTGCTGCGGCCTTGCGATTTTTCCACTTTTCTAAATAAGAAAACATGTGGTGAAATTTTGTTTGCGTTATGCTGCTAGTGATGTCTTTACTTGTTATGTAAGGGCGGCGGCACGCGCAGTGTGTGGGACAGCTCCCGAGCGCTCGATAACGCTATCGCCGCTGTGCCAACACTGCCAGTTGACTCGCCTGTTGGACTAAACTAGCTGACTCCGGGTCCAGGGGTTACAGCGCCGCCATCAAGGTGCCCTTCATCGAGCAGTAACCCCTCCAGTCCGCAACACCCTCCAAATGCAAATAATCCATTTCCCAACTGCAAATATGCGCTTCGACTGTAGCACAGTTTGCGTCATTAGGGCCATATACAGGCAACCGATAATACTGTAGACTTTTTAATGTTGTGAGATCTAAATTCATTATTTGTGCAACAAGACGTGCAGTAAGTAGGCTATATAAATGTTTGTAAACCTAGGGGACCAAACTGTTGAGGTCATCGCTCTCTAGTCTCACAAATGTTCAAATGTTTGTAGAACATGGATATTTGTGCCGCCCTTAGTGTAAGGAAGTTCGTAAGTAGTTTGTAAGTTTAGGGACTGATAACCCCGTAGTTAAGTCCCATAAGCTTAACAAACATTTGAATACTAAGGGCGGCACAAATATCCATGCCCGAGGGGGCATTCGAACCCCGGCCATAGTGGCCGTACAGACCGTGACTGGAGCGCCTCAGTCCCCCACCCCCCTTAGTATTAGGCTGACGCGCCGCAGACCGCTTGGCCACCGCGGCTGGCCTCTAGTCTTACAAACTACTTAAACTAACTTATGCTAGTGACAATGCACACACACACACACACACACACACACACACACACACACACACACTCATGCCTGAAGGAGGACTCGAACCTCCGACGGGGAGCGACCGCGAAATCCGTGGGAAGGCGCCTTAGACCGCGCGGCAATACCCGCGTTGCATTGGTAGTCTATTTTCTTCCCAGAATAAAAAATGCTTCTACCACACACAAGAAAAGACCAATATGTCCTAGCCAGACTCAAATAATGCAAACGCCGAGAGTTAATTTCAGCCCAAGTGATATGTTTTGCAAAACGAATTAACCGATTCCCGTAACTTGCCTAGCCGCCAACACCGCATAGTCGTTTAAAGTTTGCTTGTATACTGTAACACAGCTACAGTAAGATAGACGTTCTCTCTCTCTTCAGTCATGTTCCCGCACATGCTGGGTCGGCTTTGTTAATCGGATTTGGTGTGTTAATATTGACGGGGTGGCCGGATGCTCTTCCCGTGGCCACCCCATGCACCGCGGGAGGAAATGTGTATCCCAAAAGTCTGCGTATAGCGTTATATGTGCGAAAGTGTAAAGTGTTACGAAATGTTTGCGAATCGTGTAACTGACGCGGGACTTGAGGACCAGACCGGTCTTCACCTAGGGGGATGTGGAAAACCGCCTAAAAACCACATCCAGGCTGACCAGGAACTCCGACCCCCCTCGTTAATCCTCCGGGCGGATTCGAATCGTGGCCGGTACGCCTTCCCGTCTCGGAAAGCGGTGCGTTAGACCACACGGCGAACCGAGCGATTCAGTAAGATAGACGTTCTAATTTCACGGCATGAATCTAGCTCAAAATAGCCCCATCACCCCAAATACAACGATACTGCACTCGACGTGAAACTTTCAAGAGGTGGACAAAATAATATAAACACCTAACAAAGAAACAATATTTATTGATTAGAAAGGAGTTGGTCCACCACTGGCCTTGAGTACAGCTGCAGCTCATGGAGGAACAAATTTTTATTGTAAATGCGACTGCCGCGCGAGAATGGCCAGGTGCCATTCAGCCATGTCAGCGACTGTGCAGCCGTTCGCGTCGGAGGCTCGGGTCCTCCCTCCGGCATGGGTGTATGTGTTGTCCTTAGCGTATGTTAGTTTAAGTAGTTTGTAAGTGTAGCGACCGGTGACTACAGTAGTCCCTTAGGATTACAAATATTTGAACAGTTTTTAAATGTGACTACTGGTTGATATGTACTCCGTCTGACAGACAGCTGGTTCTATTTTAACATAAACATGTATGTACATGCAGAAGTGCATGTTGGCTACTGTTTGGTTTGTACTTAGATGTGACGGTCACTTTGTGCCATTTTTATAGAAATATGATGCGCCCTTTCCCTGTTTTAAACCCACTCTTTAACGTTAAGATATATGAAGATACATCAAATTTTGTCTCTCCTATTTATTCTGCTCTCATGTACATATGTAATGGGCGTCCTTAGCCGGCCGCGGTGACCGAGGGGACTGAGGCGCTCCAGTCACGGTCTGCACGACCACTACGGTCGGGGGTTCGAATCCTCCCTCGGGCATGGATATTTGTGCCGTCCTTAGTGTTAGCTAGTTCATAAGTAGTTTGTACGTTTAGGAACTGATTACCCCGTAGTTAAGTCCCATAAGCTATACAAACATTTGAACATTTTTTTGCGTCCTTAGCTTTCCCCCCTCTGCTTCCCCTCCCACTTCCCTTCAAATCTCTCCTTTCCCGCGCACGCCTCCCTCGTCTTTCTGCCGGTCTGCCTATTCTCAGCTATTTGCTTAAATGTTGAGATAGAAATTAATATCACCCCAAACGTCCACAGGGCTTTATAACATTGTTTGGCCTTACAATTTTTGTAACTGTTTACTTAAATTACTAGTTTGTATAACGATAATACTTTTAGCAATAATTAAATATGTAGCAATGTGTTGGTCGCAAATTTTTTTATTGTGTTTCGGTTCTCCATCGTCTGATGCAAATTGAGGAATGATTTTATAAACAAAATATAAGTACATGAAAGATCAAACTGAGTTGGAATAAGAGATAACAAAACAATCAAGACAAAACAATCGTTCTTACTTAAAATACTGGTATAAGGCTAAAAAAGAGAGCGAGTAAAGATACTTTCAAAATGATAAGTGCGTATGTATAGGTAGATGTACCATTAAAGGCGACATGTGCCAAGCTCACTTTAACGTGAGAAGCTGATTGCAAGTGAACAACACCGATAGGTGGCGCTAGCGTTGTTGTAGACGTACATGTCAAAGAATATTAAGAAGAGTGTTAGAAAACTAATAGATGTGGATTACATGGGTATGGCAAAATTAAGCAAATTTATAAAAAGACGTCATAATACTGGAGTCATAATATACAATAAAATATAAGCATTAAAAATGAAATAGAATGGGATTTAAAATATAATAACAAAAGCTTATGAAGATGTTACTTAAGGTATACAATACAACTTATTACAACCACAAATTTGGAAACCATGTGCGCCTGCACAAGTCAGTAAATAAACTAAGGAGTTCTTCATTGGCTATAATACAAACGTTCTACAAAGTGTCAGAAACCTAATGAACATCTCGTGGCAGAAATATTTGAAGGTATGCAATTACAAGGTCAGAAAACAATATTAACAAAATATTGCATACATAAAATGTGATACAAAATGTAAGTTTCAGATACAATAGGAACTGTAGGGAAACTGAGAAAACGTGAATTATTACATACATAGTGTGAAGCAAGTCATACTTGAAATTTGAATAGTGGCAACAAGCCAAGTCACGTACGAAAATGACTAACAGTAGAAGATAATAATACTTTTAACTGTTGACTATAAGGGTCGTTGTATGACATGTCGGTAACTAAAAAAAGTTGTACAACTTCTGTCAATGTGTTAGTAATTCATAAAACAAGGTATAGCGTCATGTTGTATACAATAAGTTATTCATCCTGCAAACCTATAATATATTAAATATACAAAATTCGAAGCGTTGTGCCGCCACTGTACGCTTTGTAATGCCACCTGGTGGCAAGAAATGTCTTCTTCGTCAAATCCTAAACTATCCATTCCTGTAGTCTGCATACGTCTGCACAGTGATACCTTTTTGAACTCCTACATCTTCCTACGTGTGGCTGTCGCTCAAAAAACATTTATAACATAACGAAAACCCCACATTTTCAATATTATGGATATCTGTAACTTTTTACTGCTATGTATTACATGAAAAATGTTTTTCATCTTTATTTTTTGTAGACGAACATCTAATGATGGAAATATTTCTGAAACGCAGTTTTATAAAGTGTGAAGCGTGATCTTCTGTCACTGCGACCTATCTAGTTTCTCTGCAGTACCGATTAATTAAATTCGTATTATGTCTTTATAGTTTCTAATATAATGTTATCCATTCTTGTACCAAAACATCAAGCGAATCACATTGATTAAATGTTCCGTTGGTGCTTGGTAGAATATTTGATACATGATCACTAATACATATACGACACTGATGTAATATTCTACAATACTTATTCGTTTATGCAAGCTAGTTTTCGGCCGTTAAGCCATCATCAGATACAAAGATTACTATATATAAAAGTTATTTTACAAATTCTGCATCAAAGAATTCCATAAACAGCCAAAATATAAACGTACTGTGGGAAGGTATACAAAGAACTGGTGTGATATTATTAAGTATTGTATTAAGTGACTAAGAAAGGCATGAGAGAATATGAAACAATTAATTACATGAGAACTGTTAAAAAAGTAAAAGACAATTCGACAAAAAATTAATTGTAAAACAAACAAACGGTGTTATTAATTTTTTCTCGAATTGTCACTTTTGTAACAGTTGGCATGTAATTAATACTTTCATATTGTCGCATATTTCTTAGTCACTTGGTTCAATACTCAATAATTTCGCACCAGTTCTTTCTATATCTTCGTACAGTACGTTTGTCTTTTGGCTGTTTATGTAATTCTTCGATGCACATTTTGTAAAATCTTTGACATAACGTTTGTTTATAGTAATCTTTGTACCTGATGATGGCATAACAGACGAAAACTAGTTTGTATAAGTGAATAAATATTGTAGAATATTACACCAGTGTCATGAGTGTTTCTGTGAACATCTGCCAATTACTTCATGTATGTTGGACCTGTAAATTTGTTCCTCCCTCTCCTCTCTTCTCTAAAACTGGTGACAACGATTCAGTTATGTTGCGGCATGGCGAATTCGCTCTAATTTTAAGACGCTGTTCAAAGCACGCCTGAACCTTTATGGCCGTGTGTGGATGGGTACATTCTCATTTTGAGTATATGTGTCTGTTAGCAATATGTTAGTCTTATTAGAAGTCCATTCACAGCTATGCGACCAGTGAGGTTAATGATAGAAACAGTCGAATACCACGATACAAATACCGAAATCTTGATGGAATTTCCTATGCTTGACTGTAGAAAGCAGGGATGTCGTATCGTAAGCTTCTTTTGGGGATTTCGATACACAGACCCATAATGTAAACGATGATTTATCAGATCATACCACGTACTAGCAATCATCAAATGTCTAAGCTTTATGATCGTGGGAACACTTCTTTCGCATCTTCGCTTTGTCTTCTGTCTTTAAGGGATTAGCAACTGCAGTCCTTTGTGTATATCAAACATGTTTCACCTACTGATGCTAGGCATACTCACGCAGCATTCACTTTACGTCTTATTCATGCATCCATTTTTTTGTTGTATACGGTATTGCTAAATTCACACATTACAGGTTTCTTTCTGTTGATATGTCACAAAAAATGTTCAAATGATTGTAAATCTATGGGACTTCACTAATGTGGTTATCAGTCCCTAGGCTTACAAACTACTTAAACTAACCTAAAGACAGCACATACACACATCCATGCCTGAGGGAGGACGCGAACCTCCGATGGGGAGCAAACGCGCGCTTCGCACAAGGCGCCTTAGACCGCTCGGCCATTTCACAGTGCAGATGTCACATTCCAACATTACTTTTCACATAACCTACACTGCTGCACACTGCACAGGTTCTTTCTCAACTGACTGATTGGCAAATAATGTTTGGCAGACATATTTGATAAAAACTGAATTGAAAAGAGGGAATGTTTAGTATCAATATGATAACGTGTATTTGCAGTAAGCAACTAAAGGGAAATGGCGTCAAATATTCACATAATTAATGTTAAAGAAACGTCTTCCATATGAGTTTCTAGCTTTAGTTGTTATGATCCCTAATAATGTTAGTCTAACAATTACCACTTTTCCAGGCGAACGTTCAAAGTATGGAAACGTTATAAAATCCTTGCCGCCAATGTTCGCAAGAAATGTTTGTAAACTTATGGGACTAATCTGCTTGAGGTCATCGGTCCCCATACTTCAAAACTACAAACTGGGTGCACATGAGTACGGAAAGAGAATATTCAACATGCAGACATACTCATACCTCTTAAGCTATAAATTTAGACTCCATATATACCCTACGTTTTGTTACTATTTTTGTCCATGCCACCTCCTTCCAATATGTGGAAAGCAAAGACCTCGCAGTATAAAGAGATTTGTTTCACCGTGTCAAAGATAATGAAATATTCACGGACTCATTGGATGGCATTTCCGGACATGGGATCCTTTCCAGAATATTAATTACTCATTCCCCTCAACAAGTCATGGAAGTTGTAACGGAACACTTATGCAATGAAAGTACATAGATAACAACTGAATGCTTCTAACAAAAATTAAATTCGATAACATTAGAGAAAAAAATATCGAATTTCATAACACATCAACCACCGAGTTTACAATAAATAATAAGTCACAGGGCGTAAATTATTTATAAGCAAGAGGGAACGCACTTTAGAAACTGGCTCAACGACTCTAGGTGGCCAGCTCATAGTTGTATAGACTATCACTATTTGTGCTTCCCTGTTGGCAGTATATTCACGCAGCTTCACTATCTATGTGAGTGTAAGGCTACATACAATCTACATTTTTTTATTTCTTATTTCTCACGGTTTTACGTATTATACACCGGTTTTCTAATAAAATCGTCTGAATTTATTACAAGCTTAATTTGTCAGGTTTTAGGACTTGGGAAACCTTTACGTTAAACAATTTAGCATCTCCTTGTATTCACTCAGACTGTTTACGTTTTTGAAAAATTCGTCTGTTTTGACTTGAAAATGGATTTATAGTGTTTGAAAATAGTTGCCAGTCTGCTTTACATTTCCGCTGACGCAGAAGAGAAACGAAAACAAACATAGATTTTATGTTGCTCTGCATGAAGAGTAGTTACATTTGGAATTAAAATTGCGTAAGAAATTCGCGGTGTATTATGTCTCTGGTAATTCTTGCTGTTATAAGTTCCTGTGAGTCTGTCTACACTCGAAATATAGACTGGAAAAAATAATCTTGCAGTAAAAAGTCAATGATTTTACATATTTGAACTTTCGTTAAGTAGAGACAGATGCCACATTCAGTAAACCTTACGTAATTTTTGTAACGCCTTTACAAATGAGTTTACAAGGATATGAGAACGATTGGTTAAGTAGGCGACTTTTATTTTGTCAGCGGATCCTGGGAATTTTCAAGCAAAACACATCCAGTAGTAAAGATATCACAGTTGGTAATATGAATATCTTTTGGCCTGAACTTTGCACCCAATAACTTTTTGACTCACACAAAGATGAGATCTTAGTTCCGTCTGTGTCAGAAAGACGTCTGATGTGCTGTTTTGCGCTTCCTTGACAAGATGTTGCAACAGTATTTTCGCATCTAGTTGCGTAAATGTGAAATATTTGCTAATAACCAGAAACCGAGGATATGCATTTCCTTGAAGGGTCCTCAGGATGATCCAATATACTTTAGCGGCGCACATTGGTGATAACTGGAGTGCTGCATTCAACATTACGTTACGTTATGAAAGAAAGCAGGAAAAACGAAAATGATGTTCATGAGTCACTATCTTTCTTGGAAAATTTCTGGGCGGAGGTTTTTAAGCATCGATTAGACAGTTCGTTGTAAGAACAAGCAAACATGAACATAGTTTCTTCGAAGCCCATTACACGTCAAACTGATAAAGATATCTGCGCCATTCTTCGTTAAGAAAACGCAATAAAACAATACCGGGTGATCAAAAAGTCAGTATAAATTTAAAACTTAATAAATCACGGAATAATGTAGATAGAGAGGTACAAATTAACACACATGCTTGGAATGACATTGGTTTTATTAGAACAAAAAAGAAGTTCAAAAAATGTCCGACAGATGGCGCTTCATCTGATCAGAAAAGCAATAATTAGCATAACAAATTAAGACAAACCAAAGATGATGTTCTTCACAGGAAATGCTCAGTATTTTCACCATCATTCCTCAACAATAGCTGTAGTCGAGGATTGTGAACAGCACTGCAAAGCATGTCTGGAGTTAAGGGGAGGCACTATCAGTTCCGGCCGGAAGATTCACTTGAATGAATTTCTTACTTTCGTTCATTACTTGCTCAAAGTATATATTGAATAATTTTGGGAAAAGGCTACAACCCAGCCTTACTCCTTTCGCAGGGTCTGCGCTCTTTCACTTCTTGACTCTTGGAACTACTGTCTGGATTCCATGAGCATATGCATTCTCTTGAGAACTGTTGCTACTAACGTGGACTCACTGACACCATCTGCAGATACTTTAACCATCATTGTAAAGAAAAAGGTTTTGCATATAGTTAACACTCCCTCAACCATACTGCGGGAATGTGTGCACTATTCGGTTTAATTTGTTTTCAATTACCGTAATAGGCTTCCAGAAAGACTGAGAAATTTTGCAGATGATTCCCAAATATAAGTTCAATGGCCTTCTTGTGGCGCATATCCTTTATTTTTCTCGCCTTGGTTTAGAGCCTTCACTGTAATGTGTTGCTTATCTGAATATACTACCGCAGATTTACTTTTCTGCAGTATTTTTCTTTTCTAAATTCTTTTATCAACCTTCTGAGAAACAATATCTCGTTCCAAGACAGAGTAACACTGCTTCACAATATTCCACAAATTCTGAAAAAATTGAATAAACATGAGCGTAATTGGAAACTTCTGTAGTTCGGTCGAGAAACCTGGAGCAATGAACTGGCGTTGTTTGTAGAGTGATTCTGGCATTCACCCGATTCGTCACACGGAAAACGCCAGATAAGTTCTACACATGTATCTCTCTCTCACAGGTCTTTCCCCGAGTTCTGTTACATCATTCTAAAGTAGAGTTTGAAGATATAATTAAAAGCTTTGCGAAAACTATAAAACAATTTTATGATGAAAACACTTTCAGCCGTTATCGTTATGGAACTTTTAATTTCATCTTAAGGTTGGTAATATTGGATTACCGAAACTGGTCAAATTAAAAGTTTCACAACATTAACGGCTGAAGGTGTTTTAGTCATAAAATTAATATTACAGCCACTGTCCCAGAAAACTTTCTTCAAGATAAACGCATAAAGAAAGCTATAAAAAGCACACGTGAAGAGCGTGAAGATAGGAATAATCTATTGTAGTATTAGATTCCAAAATCGTACGTGGTGCCACAATAATTAAGATTTCTGATGTATTTTCCAGACAACTGTCAGTAACATTCATCTACTTCTAATTAGTCATTGGAGAATACTGCTTCAACACAATTTTTATGAATTTGGTGGGAAAATATTTTTGTTTCAATAATTCACCTGCCAATAGAGTTACAACAACATACACATTACTTCGTTTCTAATGTGTTCTTACGTTCTGTGGAGAAAAATCAGCACGATGTTACTCATATTTACTGTCAGCTCATTTGTTATGTTAATGTAACTTGGATTGGCATGTGAATTGTTCAGTCAAATTTTTTCTCACCAGATGATAGTCTCTGATCGAGTAAAAATAACTGTGTTGAACCAGTAATGCGCAATTAGTTTTACGAAGTAAGGTTTGTGCATTATTTCCCGGAGCCAAGCCGAATCGAGCTAATGAACACAGCTGCAGGTAGCCGATACAAATCCATCTACTAGAGGAAAGGAGAAGGCTTTGTGCTGTCCACGGATTTCATACCCCTTCTTCCCTTCATTCAGATTAACGCAGACATAAAGCTACATTGTAAAAGCGCTCATCATATTCATCCACTTGACACTTCGCAACAGTTCTATGGCAAACCAAGTTCATTAGGACGTGACCAAAATGGTAGCGTGGGATTCAAGCATCAGCCCCATTGTTCATTCACTAATTGTGAAACTTATATGACCTTCAGGTTCCATATCGACACCATTTTACAGTGGTTTTCCTAATTCGTTTAGGAGCAATTACTGATTGAATTTTTTGAGGAAGCCACCAACACTTCCAAACCCTATATATTTCTAATTAATCCATTGTTGCATGTTACTTTTTAATCTGTTTTTATAGGATAGGACAAAATTTATTTTCAACTATTCTAAAGCTTATTTTCGAAAACGCTATATAGTTCACCAAAAGCATTTCAGAATATTTTAACTGATTAGTTCTTTTCTATTAACATTTATATTTACATATATTTTGTCGTTAATTGAAACCTATTCCCTCCCATCCTGTAATTACCTTCAACCCACTACAAATTAAAAGAAAACAGAAAACTCATCAAATAGTTTTCTGGTTTCAATGTTGTACTGCTATATTTTCACTACGATAGCTAAATATTATTTTAGCATAATTATAGCTTATTTTCAAGCCTTTCTTTCAATCTTGATACTACTTAATTCTTCCATTAACTGTTGAATTTAGTAGTTAAGATACGTTTCATCGACATGTGTTCCTTATTAGTTTTCTCTGGTTAAGGAGAATTTCCCCTATTGGGAATATTTTTCGCGGTGTGGAACCTCCCTGCCTGATAATGTATCTCAATTTTATATTTATCACTCTTCTTATGGAGTGCAATGGAAGCACTTGGGAGTACACAGGGTTTCTCAAACCTTTTGGATCAAATTGAAACTTGTGAAAGTGGGTTCCCAACATTGAGATATGGAACCAATAGTTGGAAATGTATATTTATTGTGTTACGGACATACACAACGTACACCGCGTAACAACAACGTAGCAAATAGTAATAATTCAAATTCACTATCGCCAGTTTCAATGCAAGCATGGCATCGACACATGTAGTTCTGTCTCACACTCTCTCAAGTATCCCTGGTGTTTATCGTACCAGGAGACAAGCAGACTGAAAACTAGCAAATTGGTCTTCATCCCTTTCTACGCGTGTTTCATACAACAACGACTTGCAATTACTCCAGAGAAAAGAATCCATAGGAATGAGCAGGCTTACCAGAGTGGTGGGAAAGGGGCAGGCAGGAGGCAAGATGCCCCATGCCCTCTCCCCCCACACACAGACAAAATGGTTTTGCTTATACCAGATACAAAGCAAATTTTCTAACACCAAAATCCATTCTTAATAATATTCATTCTTGATTATAATTGAAAATCATGTGCAAAGAGCTTCAGGTGTAAAGAAATTGATGAAAACAAAAGAGAAAGAAATCAATTCATGTAAAGCAGAGTAGATGGTAAACGGTTTGATAATATCGCTAAAATTGTATTCATGAAAAGATTTCCTTTTAGTTGGAAATAGATCGTCCGTGGATAGTTCTGAGCTCATTACCTTGTTTTGTCTCCAGCATCAGAGCCGTACATAGACATACTGGGAAACATTTCTATGATCTCAGTGGCGCGGCCACGATTTGGTTCTGGGGCAGGAGGGAGGGCGCTAATTTTTAAAAAGTAAAGCTTTCTGATTTTATTAATCTATGACTTTTTACGAGGTACGTCCAGAAAGTAAGTTCAGTTTGGTTATATAAAACAAACGTGTACAGATACAGAAAAAATATTTATTGTACAAAAATCTACAACTGTTAAACTACTTTTCTACATAGCTGCCGAAATTTTGTAGGCACTTGTCATAGCGTGGCACAAGTTTCTGTGTGCCTTCTTCATAGAAGGTTGCCGCCTGTGTATTCAGCGATGTGGTAGCATGTTCTTTCAGCTCGTCATCATCGTTGAAATGTTGTCCACCAACGACAGGTTTTTAGGTCTAAGAAGAGGTGAAAGTGGCTAGGAGCGAGGCCCGGGCTGTGCGGATGATGATCAAACACGTCCCCGTGAAATTCCTGTAAGAGTTGTTTGGTCACATTCGCCACATGAGGTCGGGCACTATCGTGGAAACCAACACCACCTTTTGATGGAAGTCCTCTTCTTACACCTAAAATTTGCCCTGTCAAGACTTCAACGATGACGAGCTGAAAGAACATGCTACGACATGGCTGAATACACAGGCATGAAGAAGGCATACAGAAACTTGTGCCACGCTATGACACGTGCCTACAAAATTTCGGCAGCTATGTAGAAAAGTAGTTTAACAGTTGTAGATTTTTGTACAATAAATGTTTTTTCTGTATCTGTACACGTTTGTTTTATATAACCAAACGGAACTTACTTTCTGTACGTACCTAGTATAAAGTAGACAATTATACTATGAAAACAATTGCACAACAAATAAAATGAGTAGGCTCGCATTAATTGGAAAGTGGAAGAGGAGCAACGTGATAGAAATGGAGTGTATATAACAAGCTCATAAAATAATTAAGCAGCTTCTATGTTACTAGCTGTGGCAATAAGACCGATCACAGCAACAGCAAGCAGTACACGTTCTCGGTGGCGGCACACATTGGCGACCCACTGTCACGGTCATTTGTGCTTGGCAAATTATAGTTACGATGTGATTTATTACATGTGTACTATTTCAAATTTCCGATGCTGACCTGTTTAAAAAAATAAAAACAATAAAAAAATTAAAAAACCTTTGGGAGGTGCTGAGGGGCTTCAGCCCCATTAGCCACCCCCCCCACCTCCCCCGCGTGGCTTGGCTGGACCACTGGATGAGCTTCATTAAGATCCTGTTCAATCATTTAGAAATAAGCATCTCCAAATACATGAATAAGTGAAGACTCGAAGTCACCTAACTACGGATTTTTCATGCCAAGTCTTATTACCTGCAGTGCCCTCCGTTGTTCAGGCACTATCGTAATAAGTGATAGATGTTTTAGGGGGACAAAACTACGGAGGTCAACAGTCCGTAACAAGGGAATTCGAATGATTTCCAAGAAGAAATGGGACGTTGACCTCGTAAACAAGCCAAAGAACGCAGTAGAAAGATTAGGGACGTGCTCAGAGACATTCTTCCAAAGCATTCGAACACTGTTTCAAACATTGTAATATCACGGATACATACTCCGTATGTGACACAGTTATTGTAATTCTGGAATTGTATGGAAGGCAGGGCGATGCGTGCAGCTCCCATTTAGAAGGAGAGGAATGCGATCAGGTACCTGGGTGATCAATCCGTTAAAGACACTGGTGGACAATGGAAAACTGCCGAAAATGAGCAAATCCATGTTAGACGAGCTGAGGCGAAAGACAGGGTTTGTCATATGGACGCTTTGGCTGCTTCTTAAAAGATTGACGCTCTCTTAACTTATAAATAAATAATAGATCACAGTGTTCTCTTCTCATAAATCCTGAAGGCATCTACTCTCTCGGCAAAATTAGGCGCATCTCATGAACCAACAATATACTTCAAATCTTGAAAACTACAAAAGTTAATCTTGACGATATCTGAATATAGCAAAATTAAACTTACGATTACCGACTTTTGAAATCATCATGCGATTTCAGCAAACTGTGTGTTAGATGATAGCTTATTACCTCAAGTTATCATCTCGAAAGCAACAAACTTCCGTCTATTTATTTAAGAGTTTACTACACTCGTTATATCTGATTATGGCGGAAATATAATCAGAGCATCCTATCCCTCTTATCCCCATGTTCGCGTAACTGTTTAATGAATATTTGTCTATTTTGCCAGTAACGTTACGTAAATATTGTGTGGTATGATCGAACAAGCTCATGAAAGCTGTATTGTTTATATATTTATTTCACGCATTATTTGTGCTACAGATAAATAGTCCCAAGGTGACTGAATGTTTATAACTTTTCTACTTAACATTATCAACATTTTAAGCTACTTTTGAAGGCAATGGCGATCTGTCAATGAAAGAGTGGTTAGGGCAGAAAACTGCTGTGATCAAGTTAAACACTTGGACGGTTTGTGAGGAGAGGTCCTTTTGCCTATAAAGAAACACTTTGTTAAGCTTATGGGACTTAACTGCGGGGTCATCAGTTCCTAAACTTACAAACTACTTATAAACTACCTTATACTAAAGACAATACAAACATCCATGCCCGAGGAAGGATTCGAACTCCCGCCGGGAAACGGCCTCGCGTATCGGAGCATAGCGCCTCAATGCGCTCGACCACTCAGCCGCGACGCTCTCTTCTTCGCAGGAGGAGGACTTGCCTGGACAGCTGTAGTGATTCGTTTCTGTCAGTGTTAGAATAGCTGATTTCTGATTCTATTATGGAATTGTGACTGAACAGTGTATATTATTGTTCAAAACATTTTATGAGTGTTGAGATGTCATTCGTTGAACTAATATCTGAACTACTTGGAGCTGTCGATTATTTCATGTTGTGTGATCGCGAAACGGACTTAGTGTCTGAGCGTCAGCAGTGATTCCTTGGTTGAGGATTTTACTACCATTCTAATTACGCATTAACGCATGTGTTCTGATAATTTTAAAAGGTTCATTTCTAATTTATTACTTTTGTTTGTGTAGGACCACTTCCAATACATCAATACATGTGCTTGAATAAATATCATTCAACTCAGTTATCTGGCGTTGCCTAAATCATTTGCAAACGTTAGAATAAAATCTCTTTTATTAATTCAGTTTACCTTTACTTTAAATGTAATTAATAATTCCAAATGTTGGGCTATGCAAAGAGTGTTTGACTGTAGGATCATAGCACAAGGTACTATTTAAAATTATTGTAGTTGTTGGGCATGAAAGGACACGACTACATCGAGATATATTTCTTTAACAGAGCTGTACACAGCCCAAAACGCATGTGTTGTGTTTGGCCACTACAGTATAGTTAAGCCATCACGCGAAGATCACGTAGTATCGCATATGGCAGTTGTGAGCGCAGTTTTAGCTGCATTCAGTGACTGAAAATTTGCTTTCGCTCAACAATGTAGTAAGAGGGGCTGAATGGACTGTCTCACCTGTCCATTAACAGACATATCAATGTGAACCACGATGTTGTAATTAACATTTCCGACTGTGCATGGACAAATATTTGTAGTGATGTTATAGGGGTGTATATATAATGAACGTCTACTCATTTATTTTTTGTCGTGTATGTAATCTAGATAAAAATATTGAAAATCACAACAGTTTTTCTTTCTTCTCATTTATCCATTTCAAGACCTAACTCAGCACAGTTGTATGAACAACGTTATTAATATTGCCATCTTTTGCAAGGACGTAAAGATTTTGTGGGTTCAATATGCGCGAAATCGCCACGTAGCTTTTCCCATGAAACAAAACACATTGTGTCTAAATGCAGACCGGCAACTTTGAATGTTTGCCCTTGGCCAATATTTATTGTTATTTCCAAAGCAAGGGAATTAGATTCTTCTGAACTGAATAGACCAATCCGTCGGTATGATTCGGACTCGTAGAATTAAAGCGTTTTATCGTTTAGATGAGCCGTTAACAATAATAGCCCTAACAAAATTTTGGCCCATATGTGTAGTTTACAGGCGTGCACCCTTACACAAAATGGATGCGTCGAGATTTATCGTTACGAGGAGTTGAAGAGATCCTTTTAATTTCAATTTATGAGAATGCAATCCTGGCATTTCCCTAGACGTATGAATCTCTATAGGATAAGAAGTGATTTGATCAGTGCCTCGCAAATCTGTAAACTGACACTAGATGTGTATTATTGACCGGGAGACTGCGTTCGGGATGTTGGCCGCTTAATGCAAATCAAGTTTGACGCCAATTGTGAAAGTGACGTGTCGATGATAGAATGATGATCAGAAAAACTCGCTTATCCAGTCGCGAGGGAAAACGGAAATTTAAGCCGCTGGGGAACCGATCTCGGGTAAGCGTCAAACGACAGTCCGTAACGCTAACCACAAGACCACAATGTTTGTTCAAATGTTTGTAAATCTTTCGGACCAAACTGCGTGGTCATCACTCCGTAGCTTACAAACTACTTAAACCTAGGTAAACTAACCTAAGGACAAACACTCACACCCATGCCCCAGGGAGGACTCGAACCTCCACGGCGAGCAACCGCGCGATCCGCAGCGAGACGCTTTAGACCACTCGGCTACTCCACCGCGGCAGACCACAATGTATCGAAGCGTTAGTGTCCTCTAGTCAAGATGGTAAAGTAAATGTTAATTTCCAAAAGTAATTAGAAACCATTAACGGCCTAAGAAGGAAATAATTAAATTTTAGTTCGGTGTTGTGCAAATGTAATATTTGTAAGTGAAATAACATAAGTGACACCGTTGTTATGAGTCTTCAAATATCAGAAGCTGTATGAGGCGCATGACGCTCAGCGGCTAGAATGCTACGGGCCTGGTATTAGAGTGGAAGTTTGGTTGAAACACCTCGAGGACTATATAAGCATTGTATTCATTGCATTGAACCATATTATGTTAAACAAATCAAACAATAATAGCATTTTCGCAAATATGATGAAGTTGAAAAGTCAATGAGTAAAACGAATCGCTACGTGCAGAAAGGGCTTCAGTCATAACATTTTCCAAATGACATTTTGATGGAAAGCGTATCTTTATAGGTGGTCCATCATTCAGAGCAAAGATATCCAGTTCAGTCTAATCCTTGGAATTATACAAACTGAAGCTTCTTTTTGGAGATAGGTGCAGAAAATATTTCAGTCCAGGACTGAAGCCCTTCTTACTAATAAACTTCATTTGAACAGCGAAGTAGGATTGATTTCGTTTCTGCGATTCAATTATTGTCCCACATTTCCAGTTATATTCTTCAAATTAATGCTGCCCCTGCGCATTAGTTCCTCTTGTCCGCGGCCTATTCTGGATTCCCACCAGGGTAAGAGTGTATGAATGCGTCCGCACTGAAATTTTCAGTTACCTGTTAGAAGCATATTTTACAATTATTAATATGGCTTCTGTTCTTTTCGGACATGTTCGGAAGAACAACATCATTGACTGGCATTAAGGGCCGTAATTTCACAAATTCGAAATATTGAAACGTTTGGACCGTTTTCTCGGACACTGAAATAAATTCAACGGCGAAGTTGAAAATTTGTGCTGGAGCGGAATTCAAACCCGGATTTCTTCTTGAGAGCCAGTAGCCGCCTTAACCAACTAGGCTATCCAGGCACCCTTGCCTTCCAACCCAAAATCCCTAATTTACTGAGAAAGCAGTGGAGTTGGTCTGAAGTCCTTTCTGCGAGCAGAGATTCAATTATTGTCCTATACTTCCAATTATATTCGTCAAATCAATAAATTTCTTGAACTACACACATTTTAAAGTAGCCTTTGTCCTTCCACAGCTTTAAAGCTATCTCCATACTAAATTTAATTAAAATTGATTTAGTAGTTTAAAAGTAAGAGCGTAATGGAGTTACTTACTCATTTATAATATTAGTATGGATTAAAAGAGAATGAAAACAACAAATCAATCTTTGTCCGTCTGTCTGATCTACTAAAAGGTTTACCCGAAAATGTACTCGGAAAACTGAACCTTTCTCTCCTCACCCCCGTCGAAAAAATCCTGACGCGAACCGTGAGATCCGGCGCTCACACTTGATTCAGCACGGACCTCCCGTTTTACCGTTCCAATCTATAAGGTATGTATCTTTCAGGTTCTCGCGCACATTAATATCGAGGTGCACCACGTGTTGAAACCTCGTCCTTTCGCCGACAAGGGATACACTCTCAAAAGACTGTGTCAGTACATCTGGAAGGAACATCATGTTAAGGGGACGTGGGCGCGAAAATGGCTGAAACATTATTAAAAAAAAATGGCTGCACCTGAAAGATAAATTCCTCCAGTTTCCAAAAATGTATGGTTTATTTACTTTTAAATATTTATTATAGTCTTAAACGCTCTCTGAACAAATGTCTGCACACTGGCCACGCTGATACTTCACGCAAGGAATATCACCATAAACATTCCATGCCTGCCATAGTCATGGAAACAATAAAGCCAATATACAGGGAAGGAAGGAAGCTTGGAGTTTAACGTCCCATCGATAGCGTGGTGCCGAGCGGGAGTAGCCGAGCGATCTGGTGCGACACGTTTCGGATCACGCGACCTCCCGCGTCGGAGGTTCGAATCCTCCCTCGGGTATGCGTGTGTTGTCCTTAGGTTAGTTTAAGTAGTTTGTAAGACTAGGAAATGATGAGCAACGTAGTTTGGTCCCATAGGATTTCAAACATTTGAACACTTTTTGATAGCGTGGTCACTAGAGACGGAGCAGTGTTTGTGTAAGAATGTGGAAGGAAATCGGCAGTGACCTTTCAAAGCAACCACCCAGGCTTTTGCCTGGAGTGATTTAGGGAAATCACGGAGAACCTAAGTCTGGGTGGCCAGAGGTGGATTTGAATCACCGTCCTCCCGAATGCGATTCCAGTGCGTTACCACTGCGCCACCTCGTTCGGTAATATATAGGGACCTTGCAGATAAAAAAATATTTATTAAATATCCAGATGGCCGTACACCAAAATCCTAATGAGAGTTTCAACAGCTGCGTGTGGCAACGAGTAACGAAAAGCCGGCCGCGGTGGCCGAGGAGACTAAGGCGCTCCAGTCACGGTCTGCACGGTCACTACGGTCGGGGGTTCGAATCCCCCCTCGGGCATGGATATTTGTGCCGTCCTAGTTCGTAAGTAGTTCATAAGTAGTTTGTAAGTTTAGGGACTGATGACCCCGTAGTTAAGTCCCATAGACTATACAAACATTTGATTTGAGTAGCGAAAACAGTGTTTGTTGGAGGGACAGTACCCAAAATAGGTGTGATTGATGCTGTTATCTGTTTCAGTGATGGTGCAATTAGCAGGACAAAAGCAACTGACAAATTAGGTATCCAACCAGGAAATAATATGATGGCTGCCCTGACTGCCATAGATCGTCAGCGACTAGTTGAAGCTGAAAGGGCTGGGGAAGCCACCATTAAAGAGTCCTGAAAAAGTCTGCAGAGGATAAAGAAGAAGCTGGCCAGCAAGATTATGCCACTGGAATGTTCTGAAAGCGGCATAGGGTGAGTCAAAAATACAGTGAACATTCTTTTCTCATTTTCTCGAAACTACATTTTCAGAACAATAGGTACATATATCTTCATAATGGTTCACAAAATTGCTCCCGATTGAAGAATGGGTCAGTATCTTTGTATTATGCCTAATACATAGCAGAAACGATCTATGTTTGTCATTTTTTATATAATCTAAACGGTAATTTTTAGACAAAATAGTAATGAAGCGTAATTCGGATTTTTCTGTTTCCTCAGATAAACTCCAAACTACAAAATACGAGGCATAATGTGTTCCTACGAATATTGACAGCAGCCTGCCACAGCCTGTTATTGGACTGACGATGCACCAGAAAATGCTTCCAGCATATTGTAATTCTTAAGCTATAACAGATATTTCAATAAATTTCCTATTACAGCTTGTGTTAATGACATTCAACGTTGGTACAAAATAGTAACTTCCTCCGCATTGTAGATCAAGAGTAATGTGTACCGAAAGCAAGGTATGAAAATGCAGCTCGTTCATGTTCAGGTCCCTTTAAGCGAACCCGTGAAACGGCGAGGGAGTAAATAAGGCCGGATGAGGTGATCACAGACAATACCCGCCCATACATTGACAGAGAACCGTTGTTGGTGGCCACCGTGGGGGTTGGCGTGGATTTTGTCCTCAGTCCATACATACAATACTAGCTTAAACCCGCGGCTCCGCTCGAGTGTTGGTTTATTGTGATAGATAATGCGCGAAACATCAAATCGAGTTGTTTTAAAGAGATGTATTAAAAGAAATTTCTTTTTTACTGCTTTATTTATTTATTCTTATATTTTCTTATTCGTATGCTTATCCTTACAGAGAAAGAGCTGGAGACATTGTAGCACATAGCACGTTTCGCTGTATGTAACCTCCTTGCTATAGTGTCGCAAACGTCATCGCTGGTCTTCAGTCCGATTTTTTTTTATAATTTGACAACTTTCAACCACCGTATCTTCCACCCCCTTATAGCTATCGGGAATGGAACTGCTATGGTGTACAACGGGAGACTTCGGCCAACAATTACACACAGACCATTCGTTTGTGTTCTGTAGTTTTCGCTGCAGAGTGAAATATTAACACACACACACACGTAGAATTTTATATACACCGATAACTTTCCATTCCAATATACTCCACCCATTTATGATTATCAACCCTCAAGCAACAATGCAACAAATAAAACCATTTTCAAAGAGTAAATATAATTTTCAAAGAGTAATTATTGTTCCGCATTTCGCGTTATATTCTTCAAATTACTAAATATCTGTCAGATCTCTATAAAACCGTGCCTAAAACCTTCCTCAGGTATAGATTAGTAACTGTGCAAATATTTAAGTCTCTGCGTCTTGTCGTTCGGCCGTGATAAGCGTACACCGAACAGACATTCACATTAATATATACAGATAAATACCTATCCGATCGCCATAAAACCGTGCCTAAAGCCTTCCCTGCGTAGAAATTAGTAACTGTACAAATTTTTATCTCTTTATGTCTTGTGGTTCAGACGTGATAAACGTACACCGAACAGTAATTCACATTTATAGATATAGAAGAAGATATCCATTGACACTGAGGAGCGTCGTTTTGTACAATTACTATGAGTGGTGCTGTTGTTATGCAGTGTACGCTGTGTAAGTCCAAAACGCACAAAATATGTATTTCTGTAAATGGTTCCCTATCTCAAAATAATTGGTTTTGGACCCACTATCGCCAGTTTCAAATGTATTTTGTGGACATTTACGACTGTTGGTGGTGCGGTACATTACATTTCTAACCAGTTTTTTCCGCCTGTTCAGTACTGTGGCGAAGGAAAAGCAGGGCCGGCCGCGGTGGCCGAGGGGACTGAGGCGCGCCAGTCACGGTCTGCACGGTCACTACGCTCGGGGGTTCGAATCCCCCCTCGGGCATGGATATTTGTGCCGTCCTTAGTAGTAGCTAGTTCGTAAGCAGTTTGTAAGTTTAGGGACTGATGACCCCGTAGTTAAGCCCCATAAGCTCTACAAACATTTGAACATTTGGAAAAGCAGGAAGTGTCCTACCGATGGCGGGAGCTTCCAACAGATATATTCACAGTAAAAGCCGGTCAACAGTCTTGAGTCCACCAGATTACTTAGCGATGACGCAGTGTATTCCTCACAAGCGAAAACAGCTGCCAGGAATGATGTTTGAGAGCACTGTGTAATGTTCTCATCACGCACTGAATGGCCAGAAGCAGCGCGTATTTGTTTCAGATGTTTTCACAGATAGCGGCCGAGGAAGTTTAGATGCTTCGTGTGTGCTTAGATTGGCGCCTCCGGCGGAATTTGAACTTCAAACGAAGCAGGCGGTGACGGCGCCAGCAAAGCACTAAGATACTAGCTGCTCAGATGACAAACCGAGATACGTGCATCTCCCACTCTGTTGCCTTACCATTGCTTAAATTCCCCAACTTAATTCTTGATGTTTCGTTTTTAGGAGATGCGTATTTCAATTTAGTTAACTTGACGTTATATGTATGATTGTGTAGTATGAGTTATCGCAAATACAACTTCCTGTCTGTTCTGTAACAACAATAATCTTCTTGTTACGTGCTGTACTTCATAAAATTTAACTGGTACAAAAAAATGTTCAAATGTTTGTATAGCTTATGGGACTTAACTACGGGGTCATCAGTCCCTAAACTTACAAGCTACTTGTGAACTATCTTATACTAAGGACGACACAAAATATTCATGCCCGAGGGGGGATTCGAACCCCCGACCGAAGTGGCCGTGCAGACTGTGGCTGGAGCGCCTCAGTCCCCTCGGCCACCGCGGCCCGCTTAACTGGTAAATATCCATGAAATAGAAATGAATAATAAAAACAGTACAGCTTTGAATTTCGGGCCTCCTTCCACATTTGATATTTTCCGAGATCATAGTGCGAAGATCGTGATCCTTGCACATTTTTTCAAAGAGAACGTAGATTTTATTTTCGGATGAGATGCAATGTGATATTCCAAGTAGAGCCACCAATGATTAGATCGCCAGAAAAATATCTGCCATTTTACTAAAAGTAACACGCGAACAGATGTCTTACATTTTGCTATATCTAGAAGTCTTAAAATATGGTTTGGATTCACAATGACAATTAAGAGGCTCAGCAACATTTTTTCTGACTATCACAGTCAGTGTGTACTTGAATGTGGACTATTCTGATTGTGACAAAAGGATTTCCTTGCGAAGAAAATGGCACACGAATATTTTGTAAAACACAGGATGTATACAGAATTAAAAGTTTCAAATGATTTTCCGAGAAAGTTTGTAATAAGTAAGATGTCGATGAGCCCCTTCTACCTGTATCCCCTTCATATTTTGTAATTGTAGTTTTTCGTTAGACATTAAGTTTCTAAATTCTGCACACACACTTACGTTCTTTTTAAAAATACAACAGGCTGGCGGTAAGTGATGACGTGAGGTGTAGACTGTTATGAATTTATTTATTAGAATTCAAGTGCCGTGAACATTTTTTTTCCCAATCAGAGAGCTCTGATTAACTTGCAATAGGAAAACTTGCCCAGTCTTCTAAAGGAATTATATTAATACAAAAAATTATTAAACACCTTCAAAAACTTCTGACGGTGGATGAAATACCGCGTGCATGCATTTCTGAAGGACATTTGCTTAGTTCTTTCGATAGACACGGACATTGCACATCGTATTTCAATCAGTCACAGCAAGGCTTGTGACAAATGTAGTAAAATTCTCTACCTTTGTGGGAATTACATCATAGAATGTACGATCACTCATGGCAGTAGGCAGTGTGTGGCATATGGAAGTTTGTGTCCTTACGGGAGGGTTGCGTGGGTAGCGTAGTGGTAACGCGACCGCTCGCCAAAAGCGGGAATCCTAGTTCGAGTCCGGGGTTGGCACAAATGTTCATATCTCTCCATTAACTCATACAGCTGATGCTGATTCATATTCGTGACTTCGAAGGTGGTTCTTGCATTTAAATGGATAGCTGTAGTCGCCATAGTGTCCGTGGAGACATACATGCATGTCTGCTGGACATTTGCTTAGTTCTATCGATAAGCAAGGTCCTTGGACATCGTAATGAAATCTGCTTTTGCATAACATTCTCAAGGCACCCATCATCCCATGGAATGTATCGACAAGCAGATTCTGGCTTGCACCTCCAACTTCTGGGATAGTGTTGTTAGCCGCGCGGGAGTAGCCGAGCGGTCTGGAGCGCCACGTTGCGGATCGCGCGTCCTCCCGCGTCGGAGGTTTGAATCCTCCCTCGGGCATGGATGTTTGTGTTGTCTTCAGTATAAGTTAGTTCGTAATTAGTTTGTATGTTTAGGGACTGATGACCCCGCAGTTAAGTCCCATTAGCTTTACAAACACTTGAACATTTGATAGTGTTGTTAACGCGAGAGTTGAAAGTCAGTTAGGAAGGGATTTAATGAAAAGGGATGGAGGTTTTTAGCTTAAATTGTACTTGGAATTCTGCTCTCTCCATTAACGGTACGTGTGTGTTTGTGTTTGTGTGTGTGTGTGTGTGTGTGTGTGTGTGTGTGTGTGTGTGTGTGTGTACTATGAAAACCAAGGTTTGATATTGTCTAAATGTCTGTCGGTCATTGTCGAAAATCTTATATGGCTGCATACCATGAAGTTACTTAATCACAATCTGTAATCACATCCCTTGATCTATATCAAATCTCATTCATTCCCATACATGAAAAATGTTCTAAGTTCGAGTAGAGATTATTTGTGTAGATTTGCGTTTTCTTCTTTTATTACTGCCGTGTCATGCCAGAGACATTCACACTTTACCGCCGACTTTTTCGGATATCTGCCAAATGTCCTCGCCACTGAACTTGATTCACACTGGTAGTTACATCACTAGAACAGTGATGTAACTCCAAGGCTGTTCATTTCGTTTCAGCAAGTGCCAAAAGTCGGTATCATCTCCAAATAAAAAGAAAAGGAACGTTTCATTTCGCGTCACTTGTCAGTAGAGCTATCTGACGGATTTTCCAAATCATCAGTGTTCAATTCTTAGCGGCAAATGTGATTTTTGTCGTTAGCTTATGTTACACAGAAATAAATCCCAGCAACAGTGGTACTATTGAAACTCTTAAAAGTGATGCCATTACTTCTAAAAATGGTGCATTTCTATAATAGCTAAATGCGGAAATTCTTTTCACTTCACAGTACAAGGCATAAGTGAGCGGTTCTATAGTTGGACCATGTGTTGCAACAAAATCCTGCCAGATAGAAAAGTAACATGGGACTTTCCTCAAGAACAGTGCAGTGCAATTTGAAGTTAATGGGCTATGACAGAAAATAGCATTTGCTAACAGTACGACATCCCCTGCAGTGCCTCTTCTGGTTTCGTGACCGTATCGGTTGGGCGCTACACGACTGGAAAACCGTGGCTCAGATGAATTCCGACGTGTCGCGCGGGAGTAGCCGAGCGATTGCCGGGAGCCGTGGCTCAGCGCGCCCGGTCAGGGGGCTAAAACGCCCTCTGTAATAAAAAGCTGAGACAAATATTCAATGAACAATCAAGAACAAAAAAGCTGTCTGCAGCGCCACGTTGCGGATCGCGAGGCCTCTCGCGTCGGGGGTTCGAATCCTCCCTCGGACATGGATGTGTGTGTTGTCCTTAGGTTAGTTTTACTTAGTTTAAGTAGTTTGTGAGCTACGGACTAATAACCCTTGGGGGGCGAAGTTGTTCGCGTCCGGAAGCAATCCTCAAAGCTCCACTTGCCCCCTGGGTGATTCTAAACGGATAACAATCTTTGGTAGCTGGTCCCGTCACCACGGTGATCTCCCAGCTATGTCAGTTACCCAGACAATCCAGAATGGCTCTTGTCAGGGCCAACAAAATTGTCAACAAAACGATCTGAACAGAGCAATAGGTCCAGTCCTAAACGTGTGCAATTTGAATATTGAGGGGATAAGTAGGTCAAAATGTGACTTCCTCAGTAAAAATCTTCCGAGTAACAATATTGACGTCCTTGCTCTACAAGAAACCCATGCAGAAGATCTTAAAAGTTGTTCAAGAGGCAATATCCATGGCTACAGACTTGTGGGAGAGATAGGCCATAGAACATATGGCGTGGCTACATCTGATAGGCAGGATGTGGATGATGTATCTATAATTTATGAAAGCTGTGACGATGACATATTTGTTTTGGCAGTGAAAGTGTCTGTAACTACCATAGTTAATGTCTACAAGCCTCCCAACATCCAGTGGCAAGATACGGTTCTCCCAGTTTTCGAACGCCCTTCCCTATATGTCGGCGATTTCAACAGCCACAGTAGCCATTGGGGGTACTCGTCTGATAATGAAAATGGAATAGCCTTAGCTGAATGGGCTGAAAATAATAACCTTTCCTTGGTTTTTGACGCAAAAGATTCCAGCACATTTTTCTCAGCCCGCTGGAAGCGTGGATATTCACCTGATCTGTGTTTTTGTTCCTGTGATCAGACATTAAGATCTCTATCAGTTACGAGAAAGGTACTTGGCACATTCCCACGGTCGCAGCACAGGCCAGTGCTGATATCAGTTGGGATTAAGATTCCCCTAATAAGATCTTTTCCGAGACCCAGGCCGAATTTTAATAAAGCAGACTGGGAGGCATTTACTTCCAAATTAGAGGACAACATTAGATTCATTCCTCCTACAATAGAAAATTATCACAGATTCGCTGGACTCCTTAAAGCTATAAATAAAGCCTGTATACCTCGAGGCTACAGAAAGACATATATTCCGGGATGGAGCCAAGAGTGTGAAGACCTGTATAACGAATTTATCAGCACTGAAGATTCAAACACTGCCGACATCCTACTGAACTTCCTTGATAATGCCAGGAGAGAGAAATGGGTGAAAAAAGTTCAGAGTTTAGATTTCACTCACAATACAGAAAGGCTTGGTCACTTCTGAGGAAATTGTCTACCAGTGTATCCGAGAAAAAACTGCCTCCCACACACCCTGATCCTTCCGACATAGCCAAACGAATCGTAGCACTATCCAAGTCAAAACGGCAACAGTCTGACAGGGTAATATCCTATAAACTAAATGAAGTTAAGAAATGCCAGCAGGCTCCCCTGGAAGTATCAAAACCTTTTTGCTTAGACGAACTGCATGTGTCTATCTCTGATGTGAAGACTGGGAAAGCTGCCGGTATAGATGATATTTTCCCAGAATTTATTAAACATGCTGGACTCAAGACCCGATTGTGGCTTCTAAATTTATTCAATAACATTCTTAAAGACAGCTCTCTACCAAAAGCTTTTAAGAGGTCTAAAGTAACAGCTGTTTTGAAGCCTGGTAAACCAGCCGAACGTGCAGATAGCTATCGCCCAATTGCACTTCTCAGTGTATGTTACAAGCTGCTCGAGAGACTCATCTACAATCGTATTGTTCCCATTCTCACTGCTAGTATCCCTGTTGAACAAGCTGGTTTCAAACAAGGCCGTAATTGCTGTGACCAGGTCCTAACACTGACACCTTTCATTGAGACTGGTTTCGAAAAGAAGTGTACAACTTCCGTTGCTTTTCTGGATCTCTCGGCAGCTTATGATACCGTCTGGAAGAAGGGCCTCCTAGTGAAGCTTTACAATCTCATTCCTTGTCCTATTTTATTCCGACTTGTGAACTCAATGCTAAGTGGCCGTCTGATCAAGATCTATCTCGGCAACACGGAAAGTGGGTTTAGACAACTTCACGATGGCCTCCCCCAGGGTTCGGTTCTTGCTCCCATTCTTTTTAATGTTTACACCGCTGATATTCCAGCTACGCAATCTAGAAAATTCATTTATGCCGATGATATTGCCATAGCGTCGCAACACAGAGACATCCATGTGACGGAAACTACTTTAACATCTGATCTAACTCTCCTCAGAAATTACTTCGCAATGTGGAAACTAAAATCAAACTCAAATAAGACGGAAGTTTCCATCTCAATAATAGGACGGCCGACTATAAACTTAATATCTCGTTTGATGGTGTTCAACTTGAACATAATGAACAACCAAAATACCTGGGAGTCATCTTGGATAGATCTCTTACTTTTAAGTACCACCTTCATAAAACAGCAGACAAAGTTAAAACTAGGAATAACATATTACAGCACTTAGCAGGATCATCTTGGGGAGCCAGTGCTAAGGTTTTGCGTACAACAGCTTAGTCCCTAGTTTACTCTGCAGCTGAATACTGTTCTCCTGTCTGGCTCAACAGTGCTCATGTGAGAAACATTGATGTGCAATTAAATAGAGCAATGAGATTGATCAGTGGCACACTGATGGCTACACCACTTCAATGGCTCCCAATATTATGCAACATCGTTCCTCCTGATCTAAGACGGAAGGAAGCCTTAATGAGAGAGTATTATAAGATCTTGTCCACTCCTGAGCTTCCTATCCTGCAAGACGTTCCACCACAGGTAAGCCGGCTGAAATCACGTAAACCACCTCTTAAAACAGCTGTGCAACTACATGAGAGTGGCTTCTCGCCTAAATCAAACTGGGCAAGAACTTGGGATTCGTTTAATGAAAAAAAAAAAAAACAGCATCTGGATAGACGATCCCTCTAAGCAGCTCCAAGGAATGGACCTTCCCAGGAGAGAATGGTCTTTGATCAATCGCTTCCGAACTGGTGTTGGTCGCTGTAACCATTGGAAATTCAAATGGAGACAGACAGACGACCAGCCATGTGACTGTGGAACAGACATACAAACGATGACCCACATAATTACTAATTGCCCATTACGATCATTCTCAGGAGGGATGACCGAACTCCATATAGTCAGTCAGGAAGATGTCAATTAGACACTAGTATATCTTACTAAAGTATTATATGTAGCTGACATTATACCATACGAGTGGAGTCCGATAAATTTACAAACATTAAACATTTTTATTTTATTTTATTTATTTATCTGTTTTTTTTAATTTTTTATTTATTATTATTTTTTTTTTAACTCCGATGTCGGTTGGTAAGAGCTGATGATAGGGTTCTAGTGTGGTGGAGACCCCACGACGTCATGGACCCGAGATGTCAACAAGGCACTGTGCAGTCTGGTGGTGGATCCATAATGGTGTGGTTTGTGCACTGAATCTTCTGAGTCAACTGAAATGTTCATTGACGTGGACATTGTTATGTTCGCATACTTGGAGAACATTTTTAGATATTTTTAGATGGACTTCACAGCGATGGACTGTTTATGATTGATAATCCACCATGACACAGGCCAACAATTTCCCAATTTCCCGCGGTTGGTTTGAGAAAAATCCTGGAGAGTTACAGCGAACGATTTTGTCATCCACATCTCCTACGGCGAATCCCATCAACCATGTATGGTACATATCGAGAGGCCAGTTCACGCACAAACTGCTGCACCGTCATCGCTTTCACAGTTAACGAGCGCCAGGGAGGCAGCATGGCCTAGTATTCTTGCAGGCGGCGTGCATCGACTTGTGTCCATATCACATCGGGTTTTTGCACTTTGCCGAGGTCCGACCTTGTCACCTCTCGTCATTAGGGGCGGAACTCTAGCTAGAATAAGTCAAGGATGAATCGTCCTAAACTTAGGCTGGAAGCATTTAGGTAAAATATCGAAATAAAATACGAACTTCACGGAATATTAGACCAGCTATTTCGTTGGATTCATTACTTCCTAACTAAACCAGTTCAACATGTCGGCCGCGGTGGAGCAGCCGAGTGGCGTAAGGCGCCTCGCTGCGGAGCGCGCGGTTGCTCGCCGTCGGAGGTTCGAGTCCTCCCTGGGACATGTGTGTGTGTGTGTGTGTGTGTGTGTGTGTGTGTGTGTGTGTGTGTGTGCGTGTGTGTGTTGTCCTTAGGTTAGTTTACCTTAGTTTAAGTAGTTTTTAAGCTACAGACTGACGACCACGCAGTTTGGTCCGATAGATTTACAAACATTTGATTTCAACATGTCGTTCTCACTAAAGCAAAATCGTCGGATATGAAAGTTAACTTCAGGAGTACTTCAATAGACTGTATAGGAACGTTATTGTTTACGGGATATTTAAATGACCTGGCGGACAACCTGAGTTCCGTGTGGCTGTGCATTACTATATCTGTTGTATTTAAGAAAATCACTACGTCAGAAACTTTAGCGACATCACGAAGATCTGCGGAGCATGGACGCTTCCTTCCTGCCGGTGGAATCTTATACAAGCACATCGGTTCAAATGTTTGTAAACCTATTAGATTAAACTGCTGGACTGGGTGGTCGCTCCACCCGCTGGAAGTTCGAGTCCTCCCTCGGGCATGTGTGTGTGTGTGTGTGTGTGTGTGTGTGTGTTTAGTCTTTAGTGTACGTTAGCTTAAGTAGTTCTAGGGAATGATGACCATAGCAGTTTTTTTTTACTCGAACCTCCGGCAGGTAGGGCCACCCAGTCCGTAGCATGAAGCCTTAGAACACGCGGCCATTCCACGCGCCAAGCCCATCCATCAGACCGACAACCCTTCCCACAGCAGATGGCTTGGATTGTCGATGTAAGCAGATCCAGTTGTGGTCCATCTCTAACGACCACGCTGTCGACAGGACGTTAAACCCTAAGCTTTCTCCTATTCGTAGTTCCTTTGAGAAACACGACAGAAGTTTGTATATGTGAAACAGATCTGGAATACTAGAAGGCAGAGATTATGGAACCATATTTTAAACTGTAGGACATTTCAACGCCAGATGAGGATACTCACAGTAAATTATTGGCTATTAGAACTGAAGAATTTGCTAAACGGTATGAAATTAAGATGATGGCATCTGGATAATAGAAGCAACCAGAGGTATATGAGAGTCACAGAAATCATTAGGCAAAAGTGGAGTGAAAAATGAGAACAAATATAGCCTAAAAATGGGTATTTTTAATAATGAGAGTAGTAGCAAGTGCAAAACTGCTAATCGAGAATAGCTATAGGACAAATGGAAGTGTATATATATGCATGTATATATATGAGAAAGACAGATACCGCGTACAGTAAAATTAAAGGGATGTTTGGAGGAAAGAAAGTGGTATGAATATGAGTTTAGGTGGAAAAACACTACTACGCAAAGAAGGTAAATTTGAAGAATGACATTTTTACAGAATGTGGAGTTCTCAAACATTTAATTTTGTAGCGTAGTGGAGAAAGTCTTCATCAAAGTTATTGAGGCTACGGCACTCACCAGGACACACAATAAAACCGCATCGTCTAAGGCGTCATGGAACGGATTGGGCGGTCGTTCCCGCCGGAGGTTCGAATCCTCAGGTGTATTTTTGTTTGTCCTTAGTTTAAATTAGTTGTTTTTTGTAGGTCTAGGGATCACAGCAGTTTAGTCCAATAGGTTTACAAACATTTGATTTTCTGGACCTACAAAAGGAAGAAAATATTCAAGAGAAAAAAAATGCAAATGAGCTTGAAGACCTTAATATAGAAAAGGAAGTAAAAATAGAAGATGAAATGAGAGGTACTATACTATGAGCAGAATTTAACAGCAGTGAAGGACCTAACCCGAAATAAGGCCTCTGGAATAAGCATTTACTCAGTACTACTAATTTCCTTGGCGAAGCCTTCCATGACTATTTCACAAGGTGTACAAGATGTATTATATAGAAGAAACATCATAAGACTTCAAGAATTATGTTATAATTCCAGGATCAATGAAAGAAAAAACTGACAGGAATCATATGCCCAAACTATCCTTTAATAAGTCATGATTGCAAAAAACACTACTGGTCATTAAAATTGCTACATCAAGAAGAAATGCAGATGATAAACGGGTATTAATTGGACAAATATATTTTACTCGAACAGACATGTGATTACATTTTTTTCGTATACAGAAAGGCCCGTACAGGACCTGTAACATGCGGTCGTGCATTATCCTGCTGAAATGTAGGGTTTCGCAGGGGTCGAATGAAGAGTAGAGCCACGGGTCGTAACACATCTGAAATATATCGGCCACTGTTCAAAGTGCCGTCGATGCGAACAAGAGGTGACCTAAACGTGTAACTAATGGCACCCCATACCGTCACGCCGGGTGATACGCCAGTATGACAATGACGAATACACGCTTCCAATGCGCGTTCACCGCGATGTCGCCAAACACGGATGCGACCATCATGAGGCTGTAAACAGAACCTGGATTCATCCGAAAAAATGACGTTTTGCCAATCGTGCACCCAGGTTCGTCGTTGCGTACACCATCGCAGGCGCTCCTGTCTGTGATGCAGCGTCAAGGGTAACCGCAGCCATGGTCTTCGAGCTGATAGTCCATGCTGCTGCAAACGTCGTCGAACTGTTCGTGCAGATGATTGTTGTCTTGCAAACGTCTCCATCTGTTGACTCAGGGATCGAGACGGGGCTGCACGATCCGTTACAGCCACGCGGATAAGATGCCTGTCATCTCGACTGCTAGTGATACGAGGCCGTTGGGATCCAGCACGGCGTTCCGTATTGGCCTCCTGAACCCACCGATTTCATATTCTGCTAAGAGTCATTGGATCGCGAGCAACGCGAGCAGCAATGTCGCGTACGATAAACTGCAATCGCGATAGGCTACAATCCGACCTTTATCAAAGTCAGAAACGTGATGGTACGCATTTCTCCTGCTTACACGAGGCATCACAACAACGTTTCACCGGGCAACGCCGGTCAACTGCTGTTTGTGTATGAGAAATCGGTTGGAAACTTTCCTCAAGTCAGCACGTTGTAGATGTCGCCACCGGCGCTGACCTTCTGTGAATGCTCCGAAAGCTAATCATTTGCATATCATAGCATCTTCTTCCTGTCGGTTAAATTTCGCGTCTGTAGCACGTCATCTTCGTGGTGTAGCAATTTTAATGGCCAGAAGTGTACTTACAGGGATTATTTAGAGAATATTGGAAAAACTAATAGAAGCCGACGTTATGAAAGTTCCGTTTGGATTCTGGAGAAATGTAGAAACAGCCCCTCCCCTCCACCCAGAGCCCTAACCAGTAAGCAAGTCTCTCTTTTTGACAGTGTTGACTGGAATACACTCTTTGATATTCTGAAGGTAGCAGGGGAAAAATATAGGAAATGCAAAGCTATATACAAATTGTACAAAACCAGACTGCAGTTGTAAGAGTCAAGGGGTGTGATGGGGACCACAACTTGAGAAGTGAGTAAGAGAAGGTTGTATCCTAACCTCAATGTTATTCTATATGGACAATATGCTTGCTGTGAAGTAAAGCAGGCAGAAATTTGGAAAGGAAAATGAAATGCAGTGGTAAATGGAGGTTATCATAAGAAAATTAACAAGAGCAAATTAAGGATAATTGAATGAAGTCGAATTTAACGAGGTGATCCTGGAGAAAATGGCTTAGAATGTAAGGCACTAGACGTAGTAGAGGAGTTTTGCTGTTTGAGCAGCAAAATAATCTATGATGACCGAAGTAGAGAGGATATAAAACGTAGAATGGCAATGACAAGAAAGCCGTTTCTGAAGTCATTTTTCTCGAATGTAGACGTGCAAGGCAGTTAAATGTGAACTATAAGGTGTTTAGCAACTATGTACTACATAGTGTGTCTTCACACATAAACTGGAAAGAAGTAAATTATGGAAGACTCACGGACAAAGAGCCCGTTCACACTCTTCGCATCGAAGAACAGGATTTGGCTAATAAATGAGACTAGCAAGAAACTCTGAATAAAACTTTCAGTCCGCAGTCTATTGATGGTGTAGTGAAACTTTATGACAGATTTAAATCGGCGAGTGGTGAATTCAGGTCTGTGTTTACTACTACAGCGGTCTACCAGTCAAAACATCGGAAGTAGTTTGTATATCACGGACCCTCTTGACCATTTTTCCGACTGACAGACGTTCACCTACAGATCTTCCTGGATGAGGACCCATGGAAAAAAGGATATGGGTTTACATGGATAACCACAATCTAGGGATTGTTCTGAGAAAGAAACGTTTATTCTGCAGAGAAACGTGTGCTGGAGCTGATATGCTGCGACTTAATCAGTCTCCATCAAATCGTTTTTCCTGTAGGTGCTAGATGAAAAAGCCGTGTTTCATGAACTTTTAAGAGGCACAAGTAGTAAGGAAGTAAAGGAGCTTGGAGCTTAACGTCTCGTCGACAGCGTGGTCATTAGAGATGGAGCTTACTCTCGGAGTGTTTGGGTAAGGATGTCGAAGGAAATCGGCTGTGTCCTTTCAAAGGAACCATCCCGGCATTTGCCTGGAGTGATTTAGGGAAATATCGGAAAACCTTAATCTTGATGGCCGGAAGTGGATTTGAACCACCGTCCTTCCGAATGCGAGTCCATTGTGTTACCACTGCACCACCTCCCTCGGTGAGGCACAAGAAGGCTGAAGATTCAAGGAATCCCTGAGGTGCGTATATACAGCTGGTCGAGTACTGCCTGTGAAGAGGAAAGCTTGGGTTTCTCAGAGTTAAAGACTTACAAAGTTCCGTACACAGCTATGTTGTCTACTGTTCACGTTCTCAAGCTGTCTCTGCTCCCACACACTACGAATGTCTTTTGTTTTGACGAGTGTTGATTGTTTGTCGTGATAGATAAGCCAGTGTTATTGTTTCTTCTTCCACCTAGTGCCTCAGTTTCAGATGCTCTTGCACTTGAACTAGAGGTTCCCGACCTTTAGTTTCTTATCTCAAAGCAATGAATTTGGGCCTCTTTGTCACCTGCGTCGCCTTTGACCACAGAGGTTGTTGACACATGGCTCATATGTAAGCCTTTGTAGTGAGGAAGATAATAATCAGTGCTGACATGGTGACATTGATCACGGAAAACGGAACCAGTACTTGAATCAGGAATAGCTTGTAAAAAGGAGTTAAGTAATAATACTGTCATTGATGACCACGAAGAAGACCTGGTTCTAAAAATTTATCAGCTCCTAAAAGAAATTAATTAAATCGTTTAGAAAAACAGTAATGAAAATTTCGTGTTGAATACGTGACCTGATATGAGAACAGTTTAGATTACAATCATAAATCCAGTACGCAACATTCATGAGAATAGTATATTTGAGATTTCCAATCGCCGGCCGTGGTGGCCGAGGGGACTGAGGCGCTCCAGTCACGGTCTGCACGGCCACTACGGTCGGGGGTTCGAATCCCCCCTCGGGCATGGATATTTGTGCCGTCCTAGTTCGTAAGTAGTTCATAAGTAGTTTGTAAGTTTAGGGACTGATGACCCCGTAGTTAAGTCCCATAAGCTATACAAACATTTGAACATTTAGATTTACAGTCAGCCGAAGTAGATTCCCACGCCACCACCACCATTGGATGTAATCAAAAAGGAAATTAATGACATAAGAAGAATAAGAGCATAGGTGAAGATGGAAGACAAGCCGGATTTATCCAGACAGGAGGCGAGAAAATTGCAGAAACACTACATCGGTTGATAAAACAATTTGGACCACAGAAGAGATAAAAAAAGGAATTTTCGCAATCTGTTAGAAGGATTATAAAGTGGACTATAACGACTTCGAGGATTCGCTCTGATTAATTTTAGAAGATCTTGTATAACTGCCTCTTACAAAGAATTCCAACCTTGGCAGACTCAGTAGCTGGCAATACCAGGGGTTTTCTGTCGGGGCAGTAAACAGTACATCACGTCTTTTTTGTCTAATAGCTCACTGAAAAAGCTGAGAGAATACGGTAAGGAACTTCACATCTTGTTCGTTGTCTTCAGAAAATCCTATGACTATATAAACAGTAAGGACTTGTTCTGTTGTCTAGGAGAGTTCGGGATGCCGATGAAGTTTTACATAAAGGAAAACCTTGTAGAAAATCCGCTGGAAGTCTTAAGAGCACAGTGCCCTTTTCAGTGGACATCCCTTTTTTTAATTCGACTTTTCTGCCCTTGCCTGACAGAATGTGATGAAATGTGACAAAAAGAAAACAATTCAAAATGTTATATAAATATTATGTATTTATTTACTCGGTCACTAATCAGTTTTAGTTTTCCTAGGTCATCTTCAGGTAACCAACAACTGAATGACGCAGACAGAGATAAAACATGTGACTTACAAAGATATTGAGAAACTTTGAACGGAGTCTTCCTTTGGGATGGTGTTCAAAACTCTCGTCACGTTTCGTTACAAAAATGTTCAAAGGTTTGTAGAGCTTATGGGACTTAACAACGGGGTCATCAGTCCCTAAACTTACAAACTACTTATGAACTAGCTAATACTAAGGACGGCACAAATAGCCATGCCCGAGGGGGGATTCGAACCCCCGACCGTAGTGGCCGTGCAGACTGTGACTGGCACGCCGCAGAGCGCTCGGCCACCGCGGCCGGCGTTTCCTTGCATTTCACGAATATCGTCAAATCTCTTTTCTTTCAAAGTGAGTTTGAGTCGAGGGAATTGGAGGAAGTCTGGAGGATTGAGATCCGGCGAGTATGATGGACGTTCAAGCTGCACAACAACGCTCGCCTACACACAGCCAATATCGTCAAACAATTCCTGGCCAAAAAAAAAAAAAAAAAAAAAAAAAAAAAAGAGTGGTGTAACCGTACTCTCCGGATCTCAATCCTCCAGACTTCTTGCTATTCCCTCGACTCAAACTCACGTGGAAAGGAAAGAGATTTGACGATATTCCTGAAATCCAACGAAACATGACGAGGCTTTTGAACACCAAGACTTCATCCAAAGTTTCTAGGATACGTATCGCAGTGTTCAGTGGTTTATAGTTATGGAAGGTGACTATTTCAAAAGACAGTAAGGTAACTGAAGTTCATAATTCATCTACGTTAATGTTACAGGACTATTCACCGAACTTTGTTGTCAGAGGTTGTACGAGCCTCAAAATACGAGGAAATGCTATCCTCTCTCTATCATTCCCCCTCTCTCTCTAAAATTGTTAAGATCGTGGAACAATTGCGTAGAGGTGTACAGTACGCCGCGGCGGAATAGCCATGCGCACTGACGCGCAGTGCTGCGGTGCACGTGGCCGTTCGTTATCGGAGCTTCGAGTCCTCCCTCGGGCATGGGTGTATGTGTTGTCCTTAGGTTAGTTGAACTTAGTTTAAGTAGTTTGGACAGAAAGCATGATCAAGGTACGTGCTTCTTTAGATTGTGGTAGGTGTCACAAGATTGCATTATCAAAAATTTCAATAACTGTATTTTGACTTTTCTGATCTAATGTGTATTTCTTTGAAATACTACTGTTTTGGCCCACTTAAGGTTACTGTAATAACACTAAAAGTGGGCCTTTGCGATCGTCTTTTGACAGCTCGAAATTTAAATGAAAATAACGGCTTAACCATTCATCTGACACGAAAACTGAATAACCGAATTTGTAGAGGAGAAATTCTCTACAACTTTGCTCTCTTATGTTTTTTTCATATTTCGTATCGTTTCAGAGATATTTGCAGAAATAACGGCGATTTTGGGATGTCTGTTTGGCTGTAGCGTGTTCCCACTTCTTAGGTCGAACCGTTCAACCGATTGGCACCAAATTGTACAGACATAATTGTTGGCTACCAGAGACCAGAACCTCGCTTTTTGAAATATTTCGGATAAGAAACACGTTAGTAATACCATAAAAAGCCGTTTCTAATGTAAATGTTAATTGCAAATAAACCGTTCATCTGACGCGAAAATTGAATAAACGAATTTGTAGAGGAGAAAATTCTCTACAACTTTGTTCCCTTATGTTTTATATATATATATATATATATATATCGTTTGACAGATATTTGCAAAAATAACGGAGTTTTGACACCCTCCATTGAATTAAGGAAAACCAGCCGTTCACAGATGTCACGTGACATTCCTCGCCCAGAACTCTCTGTGGCATACGCCATCTTGCGTTGAGAATTTGATGATTTACTTATTGTAACTTACACGTTGTCATTTCAAAGCGATGGCGCACTGAAGAATTAACAAAACCACGTCGTTCTTCGTACGATGAAAGATAATCTAGTGTCTGAAAATGTCATATTAGCATCAGTTAACAACGGCCATCAATATTACGGGATGAAAGAACACTGCTCATAACTGTTAACCATAGCAAGTGGCAAGGCGTTGCATTGTGACGCTGAAGGGAAGTGGTTCGGAACCCGCCACTACCTATTTTTTTCCCCTAAAAGGGTTTCAGACACTCTTGTTAATTAATTTTTTATTATTTACATTATTATTTTGGTCCAAGATTTTTTGCAAAAAGTTATAAAACTACAAATCTAAAGTGGGCTGTAAAACACGTTAGTGCGATTTTTTCAACAATTTTCAACTCATTTTCAGTTTTGCCGACTACACCGCCATCTATCATGAAAATAAAAAAAAGTTACTGTGGTGTCGCACAAGTACAAAGTGCGCGCCACCTACTTTCGCCGCGCGCCGCCATGCACGCACGGCGCGGCGTTCTTACGACGACAGCCACGAGCGCCCTCTGCTGCAACCCCGCTCGTGGCCACCACGGAAAGACATCGTTCACTTGGGACTGAGTTAGGAACCAGTAAAGACTTCGGAATCCGATAGGCACCAGTGAAGACTTGGTTATCAGTTAGGCACTAGGCAGGACTCTAGCTCAACTATGTATCAACATTCTGCAGTACTATGTAAAAGTTAAGTATTGTATAAATTCTGTGCAATATATACCTCGTTCTAATTTACTCTAGTGTTTCTAGTTTCTGGCTGCTGCCCTCCGTACCTGCACCAGCGTGCTATCTTTATTCCTGTGTCGGTCTCATTCCACTCGGCCACCGACACCTACGACGGAAACGAGACACAAAAGCGGCGACGAGGCTGGGACACAAAAGTGGCGACGAGGATGGGATACAAAAGTTACATTTGTTTTCACTAAACTAAACTAAACTCCGTCCCATATGTTCATATGTTTGTATAGTCTATGGGACTTAACTTCGGGGTCATCAGTCCCTAAACTTACAAACTACTTATGAACTACTTACGAACTAGGACGGCACAAATATCCATGCCCGAGGGGGGATTCGAACCCCCGACCGTAGTGGCCGTGCAGACCATGACTGGGGCGCCGTAGTCCCCTCGGCCACCGCGGCCGGCAAACTCAGTCCCACAAAGGCCTCTAGGGCCCACCGGATACCTACCGCCGCGGTGTCATACACCGCCCGAAGGCATCATCGGATGCGGTATCAAGGGGGACGACGTGGTCAGCGCCCCGCACTCACGACTGTTGTGTCTGTTATCCAGACCGCAGCCGCTACTTCTCAGTCGAGTAACTCCTCAATTGGTCACACAAGGGTTGAGTGCACCCCTCTTGCCAACAGCGCTCAGCAGACCCGAACGGTCATATTTTTTCACGGAGAATCCAAATCTGTCTAAAATACAGGTGTTCCCTCCCAACCCCGGGGTTGGTGCAGGAGGTTCGAGCTCTATGTTAATGGATCTCCCTCTTGGAGGTGAACAACTTATTTTGCACCTTTTTCAAAAATCCGATGTGTATTTCTCCGAACAATTCCGAAAAACAGTTTTAAGTACATCATCCAGTATTCTTTTCCAAAGTCTTTGCATGTAATTTTGCGCACATCACCTTGAGCCAAAGGTTGAAGTTTATTTTTTCTGTTGAATAAATATTTTCATATGGTGTAAAATGTGTGTCTATAATTCCGTGATTTCAACTTTACTAACTTTCTCTGAAATTTCGCCCAAGTAGGGATAGTGCACCACTTTTTGTTGTAACTACTAACTGATTCCTGTTGACTAGAATATAGAAGTGGTGTAAATTTACATTTTCCTACCTTTTTCTGCATATTATTAACCGGGACAGAGCCATAGCCGTTTCTTGAGGCGATATGTTGAATGGTCTTTAGCTCTTTCTCAAAGGCGGACTCGGATAATGACACAGAAACAAGGTGATGCATCATAGACTGGAAGGCTGCACTTTTGTGTTGTGGTGGGTGTTGGGAACTTTCTGGTATCTATGTATCGGAGGCTATGGTTTTCTGTAAATGCCAAATACATGTCTTTCAGTGCTAATATCTGTATTAACGTCCAAGTAATTTATAGATGAGCCTTCCATTTAAATTTAATTTTCTTGTGTTGGGAGCTTAAACTTGAAGATAGTTGAGGAAGCCGAAAACAGGTTAGTAAATAAATAAATAAATATTATTTGCAAAGCATTTGGAAGTGTGTTTCTTTTGTAATACGACTCTTTTGTAAATAGTAATTTACATAATTTTTGTTGTATTTTGGGATAACAGACATTGTCTATTACTATATGTACCATTTGTTAATAATCCAGGCAAGCCGCGGTGGAGTAGTCGAGCGGTCTAAAGCGTCTCGCTGCGGAGCGCGCGGTTGCTCGCCGTGGAGCTTCGAGTCCTCCCTGGGGCATGGGTGTGTGTGTTTGTCCTTAGGTTAGTTTACCTAGGTTTAAGTAGTTTGTAAGCTACGGAATAATGACCACGCAGTTTGGTCCGATAGATTTACAAACATTTGAACATTTTGAATCCAGGCATCATAGAGTTAAATACCGGAGAGCGCTTTCACGAAGAACATGCGTATCGCTAAAGACGTTGCTGCTGGGTGCCCCAATCATTTCACCCATATCCTTCTGCAAATGGAATAGAGGTCAACTCCAGGCACCATGCAGAAAGTTGATCCTTCTACCCAGGCTGTTGTGTTGGGCAGTAGAATCCAGAGCCTAGCGCAAATTCTTCGGTGCAGGTGTTTCTCGAGACGGTTCAATATTTGGCACATAAAACTTCGATAACAGCTGTGGCACTATATGGCTGTGAGGACTTTCATAGGCTTCTCAGATTAAGAGGAAAGTGTTCCCAAAGATTTCTGTCCCGTCGTTGGACACAAACACGAGTCATTGGAAGGTCAGGCATAACAATCAGCCGTGGCGGAGTGGCCGAGCGCATTGAGGCGCTATGCTCTAATGCGCGAGGCAGATCCTCCTCGGGGGTTCGAATCCTCCCTCGCGCATGGATGTTTGTGTTGTCTTTAGTATAAGAAGATTTGTTAGTAGTTTGTAAGTTCAGGGTCTGTTGACCACGCAGTTAAGTCCCATAAGCTTAACCAACATTTGAACATTTTGAACATAACAATCATCTTATAACTATACTGTTATGTCAGTATAAAACGTACCATCAAAAGCAAGCCAGTACAGTGGGATAGATATGTGGTCCGAATAGAAGACAACATGTGATCATAAAAGATGCTGAATTTCGTTCCCACGTATAGGAGGCCCCCATGAAGTTCAAGGAAGAGATTGAGGCATGGGCGTCGTTAAGACCTGCAACAGTAATCGAAAGTACTGGTACGAGAACCAACAATGTGCGATCTGGAAATGAAAACCACTTTCTCGAGAAGCCATTTTCCATGTCCGAACTGAAAGTGACCATCACAAATATGAAGGCAAATAAAGCGTCAGGAGTTGATGACCCCACTACCGTCGGGGGTTCTAATCCCCCCTCGGGCATGGATATTTGTGCCGTCCTTAGGATTAGCTAGTTCATAAGTTGTTTGTAAGTTTAGGGACTGATGACCCCGTAGTTAACTCCCATAAGCTATACAAACATTTGAACATTTGAGTTGATGACCTATGAGTTGATCAAATTAAAAACTGTGCCTCAAAAACACTCTAATGGTTGCTAAAACTGCTGAATGCTTGTGTATCGAAAATGCAAATCTCAAATATGTGGAGGAAAGCTCGAGTGGTTGCACTGCTAAAACCTGGGAAAGAACGAAATTTCTCCAAAAATTTTCGGCCGTTGTCTTTGCTCCGACTGAAACACGTTTGGGTAAAAGTAAATACAGTGTTTTGCATATCAGGCGAACCTCATATCTAGAATATTGTACTGCAAACACGGCAATCACAAAAAACTTCACTTGGGAAATGAAGAACAAATAAACCATATATTTACACGACATGTTCTATTTATTGTGCGGTCTTCTACTAAATCCTGCACAATAAGATACACTCTGTATATGACATCGCCTGAGTGTGTTTCATGGAAATACCAAGATCGCCTTTGCGATGTGTAGTGCTCATGTATATTGTTATGTAAAAACTGGGCGAGGTGGCGAAGTGGTAACACATTGGACTCACTTTCTGGAGGACAGTAGTTCAAATCCACCTCCGGCCATCCTGATTTCGATTTTCCGTAATTTCCCTAAATCACTCCAGGCAAAATACCGGCATGGTTCCTTTGAAAGGGTGTAGCCGATTTAATTCATCTTCACCCAAAAATATCCGAGGTTGAGTTCCGCCTCTAATGACTATGGTGTCGACGGGACATCAAACTCTAATGTACCTTTCCTTATGTTTCTTATTCTTATTGGACGCATTGCTTGTGAAATCTTTACTGCTGATAATGATACGGTGAATTACCCATCCCAGGATATGTTGTCTTTCTCCAGCAGTAACTGGCAGGAGCCGGCCGCGGTGGCCGAGGTGACTGAGGCGCTCCAGTCACAGTCAGCACGGCCACTACGGTCGGGGGTTCGAATCCCCCCTCGGGCATGGATATTTGTGCCGTCCTAGTTCGTAAGTAGTTTGTAAGTTTAGGGACTGATGACCTCGTAGTTAAGTCCCATAAGCTTAACAAACATTTGAACATTTTGAACTGGCAGGAATAGGGTATTATTACAGAAGAACACATACGGCTGTTGTGATTCATATTTCTTCTACAATAATAATTTACCTGAACATTAATTTATTGTGAACCTTTTTCCTAGGAGTCACGAATAATAAGATAGCCATGGGAGGACGAGTTAATGCTGCAGCTCTGAAGATAGAAATAAATGAGACATTCCTCCCATCCAGGCCATGACACCTCTTTCCTTTATAAGTTCCCAGGGGTGGACTTTCATTACAGATGGACAGATATATAAGTATTAATTCATTTTTATTTTTCTACAACAAAAGTAATTTATACTTGCATGTATTACATATGAGATTTCTTTTCTAGATGAATTTGATGATGATATTGCATTGAAGGAGGATGTTGCTCTGAATGGAGTACGAAGAGACTGAAGCCGAATAGATTCTAAGGTAATGATATCACTGAGGAGCAACACGGTCACCGACGAATGTCTGTTTAAGTTAAAGAAATAATTATTGATGCTTGCATAAATCCTTGTTTTTAATTCATTACATATAAAATGTATTTATCAGTGCCATGGTTTTTTCCTTGCAGCAAGTTTGAGTCGTCTGGTGGTGGACTTGTGGCAAAAGCACCATTCTCACCGCATCCTGATCTGTCAACGAAGTGTTTGCTGCATTCCAGCCCATCGGCAATGCCTTCATCACATACAGGAACATTTAAATGCACTCTAAACGCCCCAGCCTATCCATGATCCTCGCACCATGCCCAGGACGACTAACGTATACCTAGGGCCATCGAAAATTGCTGGCTACTACATATACACAAATCATAAATGTGTTGCATCAACACGATTCTGGGTATTCTTTATCCTTTACGTAAAATTGGAATACAGATATACAAAAACAATATTTCAGTTCTCTTTATTGCTCATGAAAATAGAAATTGTATGACAATGATTTAGACATTCAGTATTTGTGTTCCAGATTACAGAATATACGAGTGTTCCGAACCCGATAACACGTCCTCTTGCACTGATGCAAGCCTGAATTCGTCGTGGCGTCCAATAGACCATTAAAGTACTGTTGTACAGATTTTCCCACTTCTCAACGGCGATTCGGCGTAGATCTCTCAGATTAGTTGGTGGGTACTCTCATCCAAAAACAACCTTTTTCACCGTATCGCGGGCATATTTGATAGGTTTCATATCTGAAGAACATACTGGCCATTGCAATCTTATGATGTCGTTATCATGAAGGAACGCATTCACAAGATGTGCACGATGACTGCGAGAAATGCTGCCAATATAGTCGCACAATACGTCGATTGCTTTCTACGATCATCAATGGCGTACGGTGGCCACATATAATGCCACCCCCAAAATATAAGGGAACCTTTCTACACTAGCTCTACGGTGTGTCTACGACGTTCAGGCTGACTAGGCTGCCCTCCAAAAACAACTAAGAAGATTATCTGATTGAAGGAAGTTTGCGACTGTCATCTGCGAATATCACTTAATGCCAATTCTGCCGAATCCATTCAGCAAGGTGTTGGACCTATGTGTGCCTCACTGCATGGTGTTCAGGGGTCATAACTGGATTGGACCTTCCCATGGACGTCGGGAATAAAGTCGCATGTCAAGCACCATATTACGAAGGGTTTGAGTCGAAACACGCCGTCTTGTGAATGCACGAAAATCATTATTCAACATGGTGGCATTCCTTTTATGCTTCCTACGTCTTGAAATCCATAAGTAGCGGTCATCTTATGTTGTGGTAGTCTTTAGGCGGCCTGAGCGAGGCAAAGCATCGACATTTCATGGCTCTGTGTACGTCCTGGATGTCCGAACAGCATCACTTTGGTTTACTCCGACACGTCTGGAAACTTCTCTTGATGAGAGTCTCTCCTAGCACAAAGTATCAATGCGGATACCATCAAACTTCTAGACATGGCGGAACTAGTCAGCACACGGGTTGAGTGACACATATGGACAATCTAAGCAATGTTATTCTTGATGCAATATCAGGAGACCTAGAAACTAGATCATGCAACAGGTTTCTTTATGTGTGTAATTACTAACTGACTAGCACCAGCTGTCGTGCCCATCCTATTAGTTCAGTGCAGTACCCGCTCAGACGCACCACAGCTTTCAAAATGTTCAAATGTTTGTAGATCTATCGGACCAAACTGCGTGGTCATCAGTCCGTAGCTTACAAACTACTTAAACCTAGGTAAACTAACCTAAGGACAACACACACACCCATGCCCCAGGGAGGACTCGAACCTCCACGGCGAGCAACAGCGCGCTCCGCAGCGAGGCGCCTTAGACCGCTCTGCTACTCCACCGCGGCACACCACGGATTTATAATAGTCTATGGTTGCAGAGGCATTTGGGGACACGGTATCATGGTACACAATTCTGCTGCAGGACACTGAGTCCCTATCCATTTTCGTTAACACATTTCTGCATGTTCTGGAAAGGGAGCTCCCCATAATCGATTACAAACTGTGGTATCCCACTTTTAGTTTTACTATAGTGCAGAACTTTACCCCCCAAAGTAGATGGTAATAACGTGGAGGGTGAATCTGTTATCCAAATGTAAGCGTAAATAGCGTGATATCACGGCTGGCTCAATTCTGAGTGATTCCATGACTTTTTTTCCTAAATGCTGGTTAAGAGAGTCTGATATATTCCAGTTAGATGTCCATTCACTTACTTTTTACTCTTTATAATTGGGGTCCAGTTTTATCCCACTTTTAGAGAATATAGCAAAAATACAGGGCTATACTAATGCCAATATTTCAAAGGTGAATCTAAGTTTTCTTAATCATTACTGGTCTGTGACAGAAGTTACGACCATTATGAAATGCATCCGAATACTAACAAAATGAATGAATTTGAAATTTTAAAATTTTCCTATTAAGCTTCATTATCTACCTGAGATTGAACAGCAGAATCCATTTAAATGAGTTCAGAAAATCAGTCTCAAAGAAGATGAAACCAAACAGAAGACGACTTTTTTGGACCCTTATTCTGTCCCAAAATTAGCATGAGAAACATGTAGATTTGTTGTAATATCCCAGAGGAAAACTACACAATGTATATCTATAAACATGACATAATTACTTTACAATAATGTAACCACGGTGTATGGTGTATGCCATTATTCTTCTAGAGGTTCCAATGTGTTTACTTTGGGCAAACATTTAGCAATGCATCTGATAGATTGCTGTTGCCAGGAACTTTTGAAATACCCACTAACAAACAGAAATTCTTATAATTTAAGAAGAACCACCACCTGGGGCAATGCCTCTTTATATTGTATGATACATTAAAGTCCCCCCTTGGTCCTGCGATATGCTGTGAAGCATACCCTAATGCCTCTCACACAAGCTACACAGAACAGCACATACCATAGCCAGCAATGTACCAGGTTTTATGCACATATGAATCAAATTTTAATTGTTTTGAATAGTTTGTCTGGGTTAGTTCTTCGAGGCGATTCCTCTCTGAGCTTGAACAACTTGCAAGTGACGTTTATCTAATTACTCACACTAACATTTCCATGGCCAAATTGCATGAGAACAGACTGTCATATTTATCAGCTGCCGTTAGACTGTGGCCTCCACATTAGAGCCACTGTCATCAAACAGGGTAGTTCCGCACTTAACCTTGGAGTTTGAAGTACAAAATGCCAAATTCCCCTTTTGTTTTCAGAATTGAAACAAACAATAAGCTCCTTGCTGTTATTGAGCACTTTATTGACTTCGGTTTGTATAATAAACAGGTAAGTGTCCTGCCTCAGAGCACTGGAAATACATTTCATTCTCCAAGGGAATGACCAAGAGCATTACGCCGTGATTCTTGGAGTAATTACATTTCGTGTACATACCTCTTCAGACTCTTGTTGAAACCCCAAAGGGGACTCACGGTTCTTTCGTGAGTACGTGCGTGGCGAGCGCGGGGCCCCGAGCTAATGCAGTCTTCCGTCCTTCTTTACTTCCCGGACTGCATTTCCTTTCCCTCGACCCGCCTTTCCTATCCTCCTCACTCCTTCCCCTTCCCACCGAGGGACTGATAACCTTAGCAGTTTAGTCCCCCTATCCCAACCAAACAACCCAACCCAGTCCCCATCTTGTTGAGACAAAGAGTCAGAAGGATTTGCACCTTGCTAGTGCTTCACATCTTGATGATGGAGAATTGCAGCTCATGACAAAACATTTTGATTTGATGGTGAGATTCCATGAAACTATACTGCACAACATATGCGCATTCACCTGTAATCTTAGATACGATGGAATAATGGATGAGGAGTATGTGCATGCTATGAATGTTCGCCAGGAATTCAACATTTCTATCGTTGCAGGGTACATAAAGCTTTATATTCACGCAGGTGTTCACTTGCTATGAGGTATTTTTGAGAAATTATGTGAACACAAACATGCCAGTTTCATACTCTTTATTAAAGTGCTTCAGGGCTGTCGTGGAACGCAGTATTGAAAACATGTGTCAGTATCGCACTACTGACTCATTTCGACAAATTGCTGTTTTTTCGAATGTGAAATTTGTGGGACACCTTACCAGTGTGTTCATAGGCAAAACAAGACAAATAGCCTAGGAATAAATGAAGAGTTCAACGCATCTTATGATTCGATTTACATCATTAACAACTTATATGAGCATGCTATGTCACAATTTCTGCCAGTTGGAGACTTTCGATGGCTTCCCAAGGAAGACATCGTCATATTAAGTAAACTCGTGATTGTGGCATAAGATTCTGATGTAGGCTATATCGTGTAAGAAGTCTTATCATGTCCTAATTGTTTTCATAACACGCGCAGTTATTGGTCACTATATACAAAGCACCTAATTCCTCCACGTTCATAATGTTCAAATTTATGGGACTTAACTTACAAACTACTTATGAACTAAATTATAATAAAGACAACACAAATATCCATGCCCGGGGGGGGGGGGGGGGGGGAATTCGAACCTCCAACGCGGGAGGCCGCGCGATCCGCAACGTGGCGCTCCAGACCGCTCGGCTACTCCCACGCGGCAGTTGTTCCATGCTTCAGCTAATGATGACTTTTGAGGTTAAACAGAGATACTTTACACGCTATAGAAACGCCTACAGTGTATTTTTGGAAATGAAAGAGAGTCATCCATATCATTTCCTTAAAAAAAGTACACTCTATTAAAGAGTATACTCACGATTATAAATAGAGAGCCCTAGTTTTGTGTTACATTAAAACGCATTTTAAAACAAATAAACAATACGATTTTCGGAGAAACTATCAATTATTCGCAAAAGGAACGCGATGTCCACATAGTAACCTAATGTAAGAGACGCTGCGATGGAAATTATTATAATGGCAGGCAAGATTTTTAAACGGGCCACAATACTCAGTCAAGAATGTAGTTGGTCTTGATATGGCTAAGGTTTCGATGTTTCGGTAGAGATCATAAAATGTATTTATATCAGCATGTGTACCAAATTTCCGATGTACCGATTTATTAAAGTCTTACACAAACTCATATATAAAGCTATTGTAATGAATAGGGTCAACTTCATAAATAGGGTAAAGGGTTTCGATCCATATGAAGTAATAAGTCGTCACCCCGATGTATTCCGTAAGTCTCGATGTGTGCCCAATAATCTTTATGGTGCATCATCTACAAATAAAAATATTAGCAGCGTAATAATAGTAAAGAAGGTATAAAATGCAGAATGGCTATGGGAAGAAAAGCGTTTCTAAAGAAGCGAAATTCGTTGACATCCAATATTAGTTTAAATTTTAGGAAGTCCTTTCTGAAAGCATTTGTCTGGAGTGTAGCATTGTATGGGAGTGAAACGTGGTCGATAATGAGTTTGTCTGGAGTGTAGCATTGTATGGGAATGAAACGTGGACGATAATGAGTTTAGACAAAAAGATGATAGCCGGCCGCGGTGGCCGAGGGGATTGAGGCGCTCCAGTCACGGTCCGCACGGCCACTACGGTCGGGGGTTCGAATCCCCCCTCGGGCATGGATATTTGTGCCGTCTTTAGTTGTAAGTAGTTCATAAGTAGTTTGTAAGTTTAGGGACTGATGACCCCGTAGTTAAGTCCCATAAGCTTAACAAACATTTGAACATTTGAAAAAGATGATAGAAGCTTTCTAAATGTGGTGCTACAGACGAATGATGAAGATTAGATGGGTAGATCACGTAACTAATGAGGAGGTACTAACAGAATTGGGGAGAAGAGGAGTTTCTGGCATATCCCGAATAAGAGAAGGGATAGGTTGATGAGATACATTCTGAGACGTCAAGGAATCGTTAACTTAGCATTAGAAGGAAGTTTTTGCGGAAAAAAATCATAGAGGGAGGCCGAGGAACGAATACAGTAAGCAGATACAAAAAGATGTAGGTTGCCGTTCTCAGATGAAGAGGCTTGCACAGGACAGGGTAGCGTGGAGAGCTGTATCAAACCAGTCTGCGGACTGAAGACCACAACAAGAACCACAATAGAAGAAAAATAAAGTGAAAGGGTCGCCGACTGTGCATCTGGCGAACCTTACATCGAAAATCTGCCGGTCCATTTTGGCTCCGCCGCAACAGTAGAACAGTAGAACACATCGTTCACCATCAGTCGCCGTTCATTACCACATGCGTTTCGTGTGTGTCGTCCACTTCTCCACCTACCATTGACTAATGAGCAGAAACATGCTAGATGACCGTGGTGTATGGAACGACTTTAATGAGAACAGGAATGCCACTGAAGAGTGTTTTTGAACGAATCCAGGTTCTGTTTGAAAATTACGGCCGCATTTGAGTTCGCCTCACAGACAGGTTCAAATGTTCAAATGTTTGTAGAACTTATGGGACTTAACTAAGTGGTCATCAGTCCCTAAGCTTACAAACTACTTACGAACTAGCTAAGACTAAGGACGGCACAAATATCCATGCCCGAAGGGGGATTCGAACCTCCGCCGCAGTGGCCTTGCAGACCGTGACTGGAGGGCCTCAGTCCCCTCGGCCCACAGACAGGTCTAGAGGCTTCACATTGACTGCATTTGCACGAAATATAAGCTCCAACTCAACGCTTTATGTTGTGGAATCCTATTTAGTACAGCCGCAACTACCAGATCGTGTGTGTCCACGGCATTTTGACTAGTTTGAAGTACGCGAATGACATCCAGCGACCCTTGGCAATACCCTTCTGCACGACAGCCCGGACGTCATTTTTCAGCAAGACAATGCACGACCAGGGGCGTCTTCAGCAGGTGCCAAGGATGCGTGGTACTTTTGGGCTTGGCTAGCATTTGGATGAGTAACCATCCGTGTCTGCCGTGTGTTGTTGACAAGCGGGGTGCACTCAGCCTTTGCGGGGCCAACTGAGGAGCTACTTGATTGAGAAGTAGCGCCTCCGGCCACGAAGACTGACATAACGGCCGGGAGTGCGGGGCGCTGACCACGTCCCCCTCCCTGCCGCATCCGTAGACGCCTTCGGGCAGAGGATGACACGGCGGCCGGTCAGTACCCAGTGGGCCTTTCGAGGCCTGTGGCACAGAGTTTAATTTATTAATTGGTATTGATGTAGCCGATAGATCACAAATTGCATGGCCATTTTCGTGAGACACAGTAACTTCAATCCATCCATGTTATGTTGACAAAAATATATTTTTACAACCGCTGGTAAATAGAAAACATCTTCCGAAATTGTTCTAAAAGATTTTTTTTTTAAACTATCTTGAATAAGTAGTTCACAAATCCATTCAAACTGTATATGGTTTCGAAAGCACAATTAAACTCTTAGCTTTAAATAATAATAAAAAAAGTTCAAATGTTCGTTGAGGGACTTAACTGCAGGGTCATCAGTCCCTAAACTTACAAACTACTTATGAACTACATTATACTAAAGACGGCACAAACATCCACGCCCGAGGGGGGATTCGAACCCTCGACGAAGAGCGGCCTCGCACATCGTAGCAATGCGCCTCAATGCGCTTGGCCACTCCACCGCGGCCTTAAATACTCCCGAGAATAACGACAGATACAGGAATTAGTGAACACAAAATTCAATATCGCGCCTCAATTCCGTAACAACGAAAGTCACCTAAAATAACCGCGAGAAATATATGCCCAAAGACGGTGCTAACAATTCGGTTGACATCTTCCTAAGAGAGATCTCCATTTCTGCCAAACTAATTAAGTGAAGACTATATATGGCTTAAATTCAAACAAATTGCTTCAGCAGTACCTGAGGGATTCACACGAAATAAATAAGACTAAACTGATCCCCATGGTACCCAAACGTAAAATTTAGACGAATGCAAAATCCCCAAGATTGGCGGAGTTTTACTGACGATCAAAATTTCGCAAAGCACGCAACCCTTCGGAGGAGGTAAAAGGTGGCAAATGTCGGGGTGTGAAAGTGTCCGAACACCGTCTTACCAACACCACTTACAACATTTTCTCCAAGATATGCAAATAAAAAAATTAAATAAAAACCTTATTTCCGAAAGGGAACAAGCTGCAGTTAGCTGTCGCACTTCTTCAGAGTCTTCTTGAGGAGTAGTATATCTTTTCTCGTGTGCTCTCATCACTTAATCAGTAAAGAAGAAGGATGTTAAACAGTCTGTACAGTCCACTCTCGAAGCTGCCAACCTAAGATTAAATATACCCCCTGTGAAAGAGAACAATAAATTTCCTTGATTTTAACCAAAGGGTACAGCTGAAAAGTTCTATTTTTCCATTTGAGTAAGATCTGTGTTACATTGTAGCTTATTCACAACATTGGGTTTCTAATTTATTATTATAAAATTGGTCTATTAAGAAACGACTGAATGACTCCTTTCACATAGTTTTATTGTAATTCACTGTGAAAGACAAAGTAAGGCTATGCAAGGCAGTTTTTATCCTCCCATCCCATCAAATCTAGTGGGTATATCATTAAACTTTTAAAGTGCCCCGTCTCTATTGACCTCATTAAACTCTAACCTTCCTCGCTTGAAGTAGAGACAGCAGAATACATTTAACGAATGTAAAATGACGACTTAATGCGAGTGATTTATGAGGTCATTTCGGGATCGATGCAATCTTCTTTTGTACTGATGTTAGTTCCAATTTCTGCGTCTCACGTTAAGAGGTTCCCATGGGTTGGAAACGTTTACAAAAATGTTCAAATATTTATAATTGCAATGGTAATCAGTCCCTAGACTTTAAAACTACTTAAAATAACTTATGCTAAAGTCAACACACTCACACACACACACACAAATACACACACACACACACACACACACACACACACACACACACCAATGCACGAGAGACGACTCGAACCTCCGACGGGTAGCAGGCGCGCACTCCTCATCAAGGCGCCTTAGAGCGCACGGCAAAAGTTTGCACCCACGATCCATAATTCTACTGTGGCCGTATTCCATATGTTGTGGTCTCACTCTTGGAACGTTCTGAGCGGAGGGCTTGCGATATGGGTGCAACATATTTTATAATAGACGCAAAAAATATTTTATTTTCGACGTACCCATATACAATAATAGAACGTAAATGAGACGAAATGTTACCATATAATGCTTAAATGTTAGGAGAAGCAATAAATCAATTTGGAACTAGTGATCTGGTCGGTTTGGGACAAAACTACGGAGGTCAACTGTTCCTAGTGACCTTTGCTCCTATGCTCATGCAGATTCCATTACGTTTAACGTTAATGTCAGCTCGCGAATCTTTACTTAGTACGGCCTCCAGAAAACATAACCGCTCATCATGATGACGACGAGGCCTATACTGCGTGTGTGTCGTTGCTCAGATGTTATCTTCAGTAAAATTATGTAAATGGCAGCTGCAAATAAGGCAGAATACGTCTGGCATTTTGTCACCCATTACATCTTGCAAGCAGGAGATGAGAGTAAAGAAATAGATTCAATTTTACTACATTTCTGAAATAATGTAAATGGTGTACCGCGATGACAGTCGACAAACCAAGATACCGTCACAGGCAGTACCTTCACAAGATGCGAGTAAATAATTGCTAACTGGTAGAATTCAGTACAATATACTGGATGAGGGATGCTGAACAGAATCGAAAGCAACATCGGGTCTACAACAGGGAATCGTAATGGAACCATAATTGTTCTCACAAGGGAACGTTTGGAACCACACGAGACTCTGCTTAGAATAGCACTCGGTCAGTAAGAAGTGGCGGTGATCTCTGTCATTTCCGTGCAAAACGTTACATTCTATTACAAGTAAATAGAGAGCAACAATCTACACCCCGGGAGGAACATTATACTCAATTCAATGACGTTAGTATATCACTACATGTACAAACAACAGCGCCAGTGACCCTCTGCTTAAAGTATTATAAACACACATATCCTGCACTGCTGATAGTGCTTATATAAGGGTTGAATGAAAAGTAAAAAATGTTCAAATGTTTGTAAACCTGTTACACCAAACTGCTATAGTCATCAGTCCCTAGGCTTACGAATTACTTAACCCTTCCATTCCCAGTGTTGTTCCTGGACGACAACGTATTAAAAGTTGATTTATAACTTATTTTGTGCATCAGTCCTTAAAGTTGCATTTTTGTTGATGAACAACGTGCTTCTAGTACGACACTTTGCCGCTTGGTACGGCGTGTAGACACTTCTGAGGCATTAATCTGTCCATGTTGAAGGTTGCGTTGAGTTGCAGTCTACGTGGCTGAGAGTGTGAGCGTGAGTGTGGTTCCTTTTATTTTATTCCAGCAGTGAATTGTCTTGTCTTTGCCGCGGCGGATTAGCCGCGCGTGCTGGAGCGCCGTGTTGCGGTGTGCGCGAAAGTCCGCCGTCGGGGATTCGACTCCCCCCTCAGGCATGGATGTTTGTGTCGTCTTTAGTATAAGGTAGTTCGTAAGTAGTTTGTATGTTTAGGGACTGATGACCCCGCAGTTAAGTCCCTTAAGCCTTACATACTTTTGAACATTTGTCTTGTCTTTGGTGCTGTGGCGAAGATTATGCTAGCATTATTGATCTGGCAGTGTTAACTATCAACAAAATAAAGTCAAAGTAATAAAATACCTCGATACAAACGTCTGTGTTGTGCATGAAATACATGACGTAAAAAATCAATAGTTCGACCAAAAATTTTAAAACACATATTTTGATGTTTACTGCACAGTAAAACACTGAATTTTAATTTTCCCAAAGCAGATTTCATAATGTGGGATGAGAGGGTTAAACTAACTTATACTAAGGACAACACATCCATGCCCGAGGGAGGACTCGAACCTCCGACGTCAAAGAGATCGTAATCACAGGGACTCTTGTCGTGCGAGTGTGGTAGATCTTACAGAATCTTCCCTTGCCAGCGATGCAAGAGGACCTAGGCAACAGCAGCGGTGTGGCATGGTGCAGAATGAAGCGCTGCTGTGCCATGAAATGGTGTTGCACTGGTCGTTCAGGAGAAAGCGGCGACCACATATTCGCAGTTACTGTACAAACGGATCATTTGCAGACCTATATTAACTGGAAGGTCAATCATCTATCATCGTACACTTCATGATCTCATCCTCTGTCAATTATTTCGAGAAGAGACCAGGTCTCCATCATGAGGTGCGCTAGTGAACTGTTCACCAGTGCATCTGATGACGGACGTTAGAAGATTAGTAGTACTATGCTCCGATGCGCGAGGCCGTTTCCCGTCGGGTTTGTGTTGTCTTTAGTATTAGGTACTTTATAAGTAGTTTGTAAGTTCAGGGACTGATGACCCCGCAGTTAAGTCCCATAAGTTTAATAAACATTTAAACATTTTTGATTAGCAGTAAACTTCTATAATGTGACAAGTAGTTCAGTTATGCAGGATAAATACAAAATCGCAATAGAAAATGTAAGGAACACACACACACAATAAGTTACTGAAATTTGTTAGGGGGATTCCGGATTATGGCAGTGCTCTTATTGCACTACAACAAATGATGCTAGGGCCACATATTCTAAATACGTGTTTTAGGTTCGCATCAAGAATGCCAGAAAGCAGACGCCATAGAAACTTATAGACTCATTGGTAATGCAGAAACAGGTAGATATGGTTAGCACGAATATACACTCTAAAAAAGAAAGGAAAAAGAAACAGACGGACCACAAAGGAATCATCCCTATGAGACGGAAATCAGTAGATGTGATGCATATATTCAGAAAATGATGACGATTTCAGAAAAATTGGATGATTAGTTCTCAAGAAAAAGAGCTTCACTATTTGAGCAAGGCAATAAAGTGTGGGTCCACCTTTAGCTCTTACGCAAGCAGTTATTCGACTTGTCATTAACAGTACTGTTGGATGTCCTCCTGAGCGATATCCTGCCACATTCTGTGCAATTGTCGCGTTAGACCCTCAAAATCCCGAGCTATTGTCCATTTCATAATGACTGGCTCCCGATTATTAGCTCATATTCGGACCACATCGCATGAAGAACATCAACGTGTTGTACGTTGCCAGAATCGTGGGAATTTGTACTTCTATTTGGTGCATTGACATTACATTTTAGGTGAAAAAGGGACGACCTACGCTGCAATTTTTGAGAAGAAGCGTGTTTTTGCAAGCATTTTTGGTGAGGGTCAACTCTGAAATATCATAAAAGTCAAACCGTAACTTGGAGAAAAACTTCCTTTGTACAGTTTAGAAATACCAACTTATTCTATTTGCAGGGGGATTTTCAATATTTTCTGGGTAGGCGTTTTATCGCTATGATGTTAAACACAAGACGCTGGAATTGAGCTTATCGTTGTAGCTACTGCAGCAGAGAAATCACGGATGAAGAAGTTAAGATTTTGTGGGTTACATCGTATATCATTACAAATCAAAGCTCTCCGTGTTTGTCAGTTAACAATTTGTAACGCAATTGCGTAAGTAGCTGCAACACATACAGTGCTTTGTTGTAGCCCATACTATTGCCTTCTGACTGAACGTTACAGTGCTGTGTTGAAACGCGACGACAACGTTGTCGCATATGAATAAGCGCCAAACGCACAATTCAACTGAGACAGCGCGCTAACAGGACCACTACGCTCCGCCACAGCCTTGCAGCTACTAACGCAATTGTTTTACAAACTCTGACAAACACAGGTAGTATTCGTTAGTAATAACATACAGTGTAACCAACAAAATTTCAAGTTTTACATCGGTGCTTTCTCCAGCGCGATACTTACAACGTTATGTTCAATCGTAGCGCCTTGAATTTAACATTGCAGTGATGTAACGGCAAATCAGGAAGTAACGAAAATGTGCCTAAAAATACAATGTCAGATCTCTCAGTCATCTAAAGGAAATTTTTCTCCAAAATATGGTTTGACTCCTATGACATTTCAAATCTGATATGTGCCAAAAAATTCTCGAAAAAGCACACTTCCTCTCAAATGACACCGCGTAAGCGTTCCGTTTTCAATTAAAACGTAATATTCCTACATCATATAAAACTAAGCGTATCCATGATTCCGGCAAGGTACAACACAAACATATTAGTCACGTTATGTAACCATAATACGAGCTCAAATTCAGCAGTCAATCATCATAAAGTTGCCGGCCGCGGTGGCCGAGCGCTCTGCGGCGCGCCAGTCAGTCTGCACGGCCACTACGGTGGGGGGTTCGAATCCCCCCTCGGGCATGGATATTTGAGCCGTCCTTAGTATTAGCTAGTTCATAAGTAGTTCGTAAGTTGAGGGACTGATGACCCCGTAGTTAAGTCCCATAAGCTCTACAAATATTTGAACATTATAAAATTGATAGTAAGTGGAAGGCTATGCCTACTATGCTCTAAAAGTTCTCTATTGCCGATAGATCCAGCGACCTCCATGCCCAAAGCAGAGAAAGGGTGAGAATCATTACAACAGTGACATTTTTCTTTGAGGGGAGATCTACTTAGGAAATTTTGATCACCAACTCCTCCTATTGCGAAATTATATTGTTCACTCCTACTTGTATAATGACTGATGATCATAAAATGGAGAAATCATAGCTCGAAAGAAGAGATTTAGAAGTTCTTCCTCCCCTGGCCCTATTCGTGAATAGAATGCTGGGTAGATAGCATGAAAGTGGTTCGATAAACTCTCTGCCAGGCACTTCAGTTTGATTTGGAGAGTACCCATGTAGATGTAGAGGCAGCTGAGTGTGAAGGTTGATGCGGGAACATTGAAGACTACATGACTGATTTTTTCTTCACTGAAGACACACTGACGAGTAAAAGCATCCTTATATGCTGCCAGCACGGTCGGTGGTCGGATCATCATTCGCCTCACGTTGATTTGGAAAGCGATCACGTTGCTCTTTCTTGCTCGAAAGATAAGACGTGAATGCTATAATTCTACGTTCAAAGGCATGTCAATTCTCCAACTAGTTGTCGAATTTGGAATATTAAACGCCTACCATATTATCAGCATAAATGAGGTTAATATGTATAAAATCAGCTGCAGGTAATATTTTATTGATATTTATCAAGGTTCCAACACCATTATGGGTGTCTTATTCAGGACATAAAATTTTTATCCTTTTTTTTTAGAAAAAATATCAATTAAACGTCGGAAATTTTTAATAAAATAATTTTTAACTTACTGAGTTACATAATATATACCGTGTTACAAATGTCACATTACCTGCAGTGACTACTGTCGTGATATAAATACAAAGAATCATGTATAAATTAGAGGCGCAATACAACGTAAAAGCAATTAAAATTTGCAGGCATTTTACCTGGAACATTGACAGGAGCGTCATACTGCGCCTTTTTAACAATGATTTACATGGTTTGTTGGAAGACTGTGACACCATGATTACATTGTGATCTATAATTGGAATATTTTGTTCGTACCTATCGCTAATGTTCTACAGGGTGCATCTAAGAAGTTCGGCGAATAGTCTCAGAAAATACAAGAAACAAGTGTTATGAACAAAATACCTTTACTGTCCTTCAAAGTAATCGCCATTGGTAAAATATACTTCTAACATCGGTTGTAGAGCTGTTGCAAATTCTCAGCAAACGCTTCTTGTGGGATCGCTCTAAGCACTGAGGTCACGCGTTGTTGCATCTCCGCAACCGTTGCTGATCTTAAAATGTCTGCCACGACCCCAGTTGGGCTCTAACGGCCATAAAAAGCCACACCAAATCTTAAACTTGTCTGCTATCATTCTCAAATCATGCTATCATCCGCAAGTATCCGTCGTACTACATCTACATCTACTTAAATATTCTGCAAGTCACATTAAAGTGCATGGCAGTAGGTTCGTCGAACCGCTTTGATGATGTTCTCTACAGTCCCATTCTCTAATAGCTCACGGAGAAAAGAAACACCTAAATCCTCCCATTTTCGATCTGATTTCTCTTATTTTATTTGTTATCACGTCTTCCTAAGTAGGTGGGTGTTAACAAAATATGTTCGCACTCGGAAGAGAAAGTTGCTGAAAGAATTTTTGCAAATAGATCTCGTCGCAACAAAAACGCCTTTGTTTTAATGATTTCCACCCAAACTCGTGCATCATTTCCGTGACACTCTCTCCCCTATATCGCGATAATACAAAACGAGCTGCCTTTTTGTTTACTTTCTTTAAATCGTCTGTTAGTCCCACTTGGTGGGGATCCCACAATGCGCAACAATACTCCAAAATAGGACGCACAAGTCTGGTGTAAGGAGTTTCTTTAGTAGAACTGTTGCAGCTTCTAAGTGTTCTGCCAACGAAACGTAGTCTTTGGATCGCTTTCCCTACAATATTTTCTATGTGTTGTTTCCAATTTAAGTTGTTTGTAATTGTTACTCCTAGGTATTTAATTGAATTTACGGTCTCTAGTTTTGACTGATTTATAGTGAAAATGAAGTTTAATGGATTTCCTTTAGTGGTCATATGAATGACTTCACACTTCTCATTATTAAGGATCAATTGCCATTTTTTGCACCATGCAGATATCTTATCTAAATCATTTTGCAGGTACTTTTGACCTTCTAGTGAATTCATTAACCGATAAGTGACTGCATCATCGGCGAGCAGTCTCCTAAATCGTTTATAAAAGTAAGAAACAATAGCGGCTCTATAACACTTCCCAGTGGAACGCCAGATATCACTTCTGTTCTACTCTCTGACTTTCCGTCAGTTACAATGTACTGTGTCCTTTCTGACAAGAAATCACGAATCCAGTCGTTCAACTGTGCCGATATTCCATAAGCACGCAGTTTGATTAGTCGACGCTTGTGTGGTATTTGTTTGATTTAGTCTTGGACTATGATTCTGGACGGTCGGCCCGAACGTGGTTCATCCTCGACGCCTTCCCTTCCGTCTCTAAAGCGTTTAAACCACTCAAACACACACATTTACTCACTGATTCAACACCATACACTTGCACTAACATCCCATGGGTCCTCGTCGCCGTTTTGCCTAATTTGAAACAAAACTTGATGTTAACGCGTAGCTTCATTTTGCGCTCTATGTTGCAATGACACGAGTTCTCACACAGGCCTTGTTAGCCGAGTCACAGTGTGTACCACCGCTTCAGTGCAGTGCTTTGCACGACATGTCTGTCAATGTGTATCCGCGGACACCCATCCTCGCCAGTTTGTTTTGTAAAATATGGAATCATTCTAATGTCTGTTAAGGTTAAGGGACTTAACTGCGGGGTCATCAGATCCTAAACTTACAAACTACTTACGAACTAACTTATACTAAAGACAGCATTAACATCCATGCCCGAGGGGGGATTCAAACCCGCGACTGGGACGTCAATGCGCTCGACCGCTCCGCCGCGACTGACATCATTCGCCGAACTTTTCAAACGCGCCTTGTATGTTGATGAGAGATGTAGTATATCATTGTTACACTGTCTCTGGAATGGCTAACTACGTATATGTAAATTGGACTGTAATTTTCTATAAAATTTGTATAAATGTTTTTTGCTATGCTGTGTTCATACTATGGAATTTTGTCGATATTTTAATATTTACTGGGGTTCATGTTTAGAGTATTTTGTTGTGTTAAACTCAATATAAAAGACTGTGTAATGGTGCATAAAACGGAAATTACGCGTCACTGAATCTTCAAAACTTACAAAGGACACCTTCGACCTAAACGCTCTGAACTGCACGAAACCGTGCTTGGAATAACAGGCAATCATAAACAGAACAGTGCAAGTGCATTGCATTGCACCGCAAGTAACATTTTAACAGAGAGATACAATGTAACGAGATATGAATACCATAGGAAGCAAATTATATGTAATTTAATGGCGTCGGTGTATCATTACATATTCAACCAGCAGCGCCAAAAACTCTCTGCTTAAAGTACTTATAATATCGCAAAACACACATATACGCGCTTCATTAGTTCGCTATAGGATTTGAAATCACGGTCGTAATAGTCCTCATAAATGTTATCTAGTACGCTGTCACCAATACCTTTTAATACACTGGACCTCATCTTTTGGGTGGCGAGGGTTCGTACTCACTGTGACTTGACTGTTCCTGTTGCTCTGAAGAGCCACCTTCAGGTTCCGGTTCCTCATGTCCTTTAAATTCGTATATCTGTCCAGCGTAACATTGTATATTTCTGTGTCGTCGCTCTTATATTTCTGAACTATTATGTTATATAATATAACCGCGAACTTCATATTCTCGGCCCCGAAGTCAAAACAAGGTAAAACATTATTGGCGAAGAGGAATAGTGGACGAAACGAGAATTTAACTGACAACGACCGACGAGCATTAAGAACGATTGTGGCCAAACAACATATAACTGCGAATGCAGAACTCAACACTCACTTGATTAATAGTGTTTCGATAAAAACAGTACGAATGGAGATTGAAATTAATGGAAAGGCTGCGGTTGCTAAACCCTTAATAACGGAAAACCAGCGCAAAGCAGCGAAGGAAGTGGCGCCACGGTCATGAAACCTGGACAGTATATAACTGGAAGAATGTGATATGGACCGATGTACCATTGTTTAAGTTGCTTTCTACAAACAACCAAAATAAGCTTACTTACGATACGGTATACCCGCTTCTTACAGTTAAGAATGGAAGAGGTACCATCATGATATGCCCAACTGAAACGTGGTATTCAACTGTTTTATCATTACATGAGCTGGTCGAATAGCTGTGAATGACTATCTCACCATCCTCGACATTACCCTGCTTATTATGACTTACATATTGGTAAATCAACTGTCATGTTCCAAAACGATAAGGCACCCATAACACAACCACACTGGTTCAGTCGCGTTTTGTACAGATTCAGAAAATTATACAACATCTCCCCTGCACAGGAAAATGTCTCGACATAATTGAACCGTCATGGGGGATTTTAGATCTGAGAGTGAGGACAAAATTTATAGCTCCAACATCGTTTATGGTGTGTGTTTTGGAACAAGACACATTACGAATCTGTTCCTCGAAGAGTTTCAGCTGCTCTCAAAGCTAATGGTGGGCCAAATCCGCACTAAGAAATAAAAATTGTGTCTATGTTAGCTGCTCACATGATTTTGTCCACACCCGTGCTATGCATTAGCCTTAAACGGTTATAGGGACCCTCACAAAACTTAAATCTGGATTATAGGTTGGCAGCAGCATGCGAAAAAGTGCAAAGAATGAAGATTATGATTAAGTGGTTCATTGACATCGAGGCCAGTAGAAGTGGAGCACGAGCTAGGGTTGGCCATCGTTAGCGATGGTAGATGAAATCAGCCGTGTTCTCTGAAAGGAACCATTACAGAATTTTCCTGAGGTTTAGGAAAGTCAGGAAAACCCCAAAAGGAAATTTGCCGGAGACAGCTTTGAACCATATCGAATGCCAATCCAATGTGCTAACTACAGCGCCACCTCACTCGGAAACTCAGTCTACGCAAGGAGGGTAACCACTAAATTCCTCCTATAATAATGGAAATTTCATTCAGCTCTGTAATACTACCATCCACTATGGAAAACGTTATTGTTCTGAGACATTGGTTTATGCAAATGGTAGACAATAGCATAGTGGTACCTATCGTTGTGTATCTGCTAGTCTTAAGAACTGTAAGTCGTCAGACAATATTTATGTAGAACACAGTACTAAAGTCTACGAATTCTGCTTGTGACTGCAAGGCCACGATTTCTTATCTCTATACACGTACAGCACTTCAATGTTTTGGCTAATAGAAACTAAAGTTACGTCTGTTAAATAATCTTTGTCAGCGTCTGGATATTTCTTCACTGAACTGAGTCCGCTATATTTGAAATTTTGTTTACGTTACACCACATCTATACTGAGCTGAGTAATGAAGGTTAATATGTACGTTGCCTCAAAAGAATAATGTTTACTCAGAATATTAGATAATGTTGATTGGGGAATATCGAACTAAAAATAGGCTAGCAAATATGTGTTATCTGGACCTCTTCTAAAAAAAAATCCGCTGTATTAGCGGTTCCAAAAATAAAATATTTTGCTACTGCACTTACGTTTTTCTAAAATACTTTCGATACCAATGAAAAATGGTTCTAACATCGGGGTTGTAACACTTGCACGAAGTGATACAGAGTGACACACGGATACCGGTGCTCTTGCCGGGCTAAACAGATTTTCACAGGTACAGGTGCATTAAGAGGTCCAGCAGCTCAGCGCAGCTGGTGCTCACAACACGACAGTAAGCAACCGTGTATCGCTTCATGGAGGCTCTTGAACACGTTTCGTGGCAAATTTATTTTTAAGACTGTTGTAGTAACGAAAACTGACAATGAAATTCATAATTTCTACTAATATTCTGATGATGCAAATATCCGGCAGCAGCCAAGTAGATCTTACGACTGTTACAGCCTTATTGCCATATTACGGAGAAATTTAAATTGATAAATTTATATATCATTAGCACTTGATGTAAACATTAAACATAAACAACCGGAATGTCAATAAATATTATTTATTTTCGGTTTCACTAAAGGAACAATGATACAACTTTTTCAGTAAAGCTAATTGTAAATGTTCAAATGTTTGTTAAGCTTAAGGGACTTAACAGCGGGGTCATCAGTCCCTAAACTTATAGACTACTTTTGAACTACCATATACTAAAGACGACACAAACATCCAAGCTCGAGTGGGGATTCGAACCCCCGACCGTAGCGGCCGTGCGGACTGTGACTGGCACGCCGCAGACCGCTCGGCCACTGCGGCCGATAAGCTAATTCGAAAACAAGCTCTTAAGTAGAAATCTGCCAGTGAGATTCTGTGGTTGAATTTCGTCTTTGCATAAAAAAGTAGCATGTACAAGCAAGTCTAAAGAGCGACATAACCGTACCTGCCAATTTACATTGAGGAAAGAAGAGTCTACGATACTAATTTTGCTATGAAACTAATAACGGAAACTTCATGCTCTGGGAGTATAAGTTCTAAATGTAGACAAGTTTCTACACTGTCAACATAACACGAAAATCAGTAAAACTGCACAACCCTTTGCTAGCTGAAAAGCAGTATAGTAACTTGATCTAACTACAGATTAATTTGTCGAGTGTTCCTCCTGTAACGAAAAATGTACTTTGACAGTGCAAATGTTTATATACTTATTGAGACGTTTATATCTCTACTAAAATATGATGACTTTCTTCAGTTACACCTCTTAAAAGCATTTTATTTAGAACACTAGTCATAGAATAAAAGTATTAGGTATTCTGCACAGATATCTGATGTGTATAACCCTGCCATCATGCTACTTTCATCACTTTAAAAATAGCTAATCTCCATTTTACCGGATGACTCCGCCCTAAAGCTTCAATTTAAAAAAATTCAGGATATTTCACATTTTTTGTGTGTTTACTCTTAGATCGCTAAACTATTTGGTTATTTTCGAAATACGAATATGTCTAAGAAATGTTTTAAAAAATGGACTGTGTAAGAGACTGTGGCATGCCGGAAGGTGCCAAAAATAATTTCTGAGTTGTGTTACCATCAAACAGTACCATTTTTCTCCGAACTTGGTACAAAATCGAACAGGGAGAAACAAGTTGCAAGATTTCAATGAAAACTGAAGCGAAACAATTGGCAGGCAATCTTTGCATATCAGTTACTTTGCCTACTGACTGTGTAAATATAAATTAGGGAAAGCACTGAACTCCTGTTCAGTACCATCACAGAGTTCTAAGGACATATCCAGAGTCTTACAATCAGATATCTGCACCACTGCTTCTCCTCAAGAAGTCTGTGAGTAGGTTTTTATTCAGGAAACTAAAGAAAAAGGCAACCCTGGTGTTGAAATTAAGAGAAGCAGCCTCATATAAGCGGAATGGGAAAGGTTATGGTGCGAGTAAATTGAACGAGCGTATGTATTGCAGTAACACAAAAATTTTTATAAAATGTTAAAATCTATGTTTACGAAAGATTATTTTTTTTAACTCGGTGGAAAATTTTTTTATCATCAGCATTAACCAATCTGAATGAAAGTTTGCAGGAAGTGGTCTTGGTGTGTTTACATACTCGTATGCATGATTAATATCACATTATGTTCACATTTAAGAACCAATAATTAAAGAAAAGTTAAGTCTGACATTTGAAATAAATACTGAAAACATATGATAATACATCTCATGAAATTAATGCACAGAACTGTAAAACTATGTCTTGTGAACGTACCTAGGAAATCTGTCATTTGAAAGTACGAAAAGTTGGTTTTCTACAATAACATTAAAGCAAATTAAAAATTCCGAATTCGAAAACTAATGAAGTTATGGAGTTAAAACGTTGGCTATTGCTACATCTCTATACATAATAGACACGATTTTAAAATTCTGTTGCTATCGCCAAAGTAGGAAAAAAGTTAACCTTTAGGGTGGAGTCTCCCCTTAAACACTTTGCCGCGTATACTGCATGTTAGTTTATAAGTTTACGCCGAACCTAACTATGATCGTCCCTCTGAACACAGCAAATTGTTTACACTTCTACTGCGCAGCGCTACATAATGACATTAGACCGTTCTATTTTACAGCTCACTATGACAACCTGGACGGCGAGCGAGTCTAAAGGTAGTTGCGGCGGGCAGGTCGTTGTGCTCCACTTGGGGAATTCCCTGTCCACCACCTGCAGTGCCCTGGGCTCTGGGCAAATGTCGTCTCTCCGGGCAAGCGTCACTCAGTGCAAGTGTAACGACCACTTTAAAATCCACGGGAAGGAACATAATTATAAAAATAGCAGTGAAAATTATTGTTAATCTAAGTAAAAACAAAATGCTGCTTTACTTTGTATATGTTAAATACTGTTTATTAATATAGCAATAAGCCTATTTCAGATAGTCTGATGATGGCCAGAGTACCTATTGCTATATTAATAAACAGTATTTAACATCTACAAAGTAAAGCAGCATTTTGGTTTTACTTATATTAACAATATGTCCTTAAAAGACATTCATAATGATGCAGGCCCAAATGAAATCAAATTAGTGAAAATTAGGTTCATTAACTTAGGACGCTAGAACATACACTCCTGGCCATTAAAATTGCTACACCACGAAGATGACGTGCTACAGACGCCAAATTTAACCGACAGGAAGAAGATGCGGTGATATGCAAATGATTAGCTTTTCGGACCATTCACACAAAGTTGGCGCCGGTGGCGACACCTACAACGTGTTGACATGAGGGAAGTTTCCAACCGATTTCTCATACACAAACAGCAGTTGACCGGCATTGCCTGGTGAAACGTTTTTGTGATGCCTCGTGTAAGGAGGATAAATGCGTACCATCACGCTTCCGACTTTAATAAAGGTCGGACTGTAGCTTATCGCAATTGCGGTTTATCGTATCGCGACATTACTGTTCGCGATGGTCGCGATCCAATGACTGTTAGTATAATATGGAATCGGTGGGTTCAGGAGGACAAAACGGAACGCCGTGCTGGATCCCAACGGCCTGTCGAAATGACAGGCATCTTATCCGCATGGCTGAAACGGATCGTGCAGCCAAGTCTCGATCCCTGAGTCAACAGATGAGGACGTTTGCAAGACAACAACCATCTATACGAACAGTTCGACGACGTTTGCAGCAGCATGGACTATCAGCTCGGAGACTATGACTGCGGTTACCCTTGTCGCTGCATCACAGACAGGAGCGCCTGCGATGGTGTACGCAACGACGAACCTGGGTGCACGGATGGTAAAATGTCATTTTTTCGGATGAATCCAGGTTCTGATGGTCGCATCCGTGTTTGGCGACATCGCGGTGAACGCACATTGAAAGCGTGTATTCGTCATCGCCATACTGGCGTATCACCCGAAGCGACGGTATGGTGTGCCATTGATTACACGTCTCGGTCAACTCTTGTTCGCATCGTCGACACTTTGAACAGTGGCCGTTGCATTTCAGATGTGTTGCTACCTGTGGCTGTACCCTTCATTCGGTCCCTGCGAAAACCTACATTTCAGCAGGATAATGCATGATCGCATGTTGCAGGTCCTGTACGGGCCTTTCTGGGTACGGAACATGTTCGACTGCTGCCCTGGACAGCGCATTCTCCAGATCTCTCACCAATTGAAAACGTCTGGGCAATGGTGGCTGAACAACTGGCTCGTCACAATACGACAGGCACTACTCTTGATGGACTGTGGTATCGTGTTGAAGCTGCATGGGCATCTGTACCTGTACACGCGATCCAAGCTCTGTTTGACTCAATGCCCAGGCGTATCAAGGCCACTATTACGGCCAGAGGTGGTTGTTCTGGGTACTAATTTCTGAGGATCTATGCAGCCAAATTGCGTGAAAATGTAATCACATGTCAGTTCTAGTATAATATATTTATCCAATGAATACCTGTTTATTATCTGCATTTTTTCTTGGTGTAACAATTTTAATAGGCAGAGTGTATTTACATGTCTACACTTTCCTGTTCCAGTCGCAGTCGCGAATGGTACTAGGGAGGAAAAATTAATTATTTCGACTCTGTCTGGTCATGAAATCCTCTAATTTTACTTTCATTGCCTTTTAGCGATAGGTGGCCGAGAGGACTGCGACGCGCCAGTCACGGTTTGCACGGCCACTACGATCGGGGGTTCGAATCCCCCCTAGGGCATGGATATTTGTGCCGTCCTTAGTATTAGCTAGTTCATAAGTAGTTTGTAAGTTTAGGGATTGATGACCCCTTAGTTAAGTGCCATAAGCTTAACAAACATTTGAACATTTTTTTATTCCCAAAGCCGAAAGGAATTGCGGATCGCGTTATGGCAGCCCTAGGATATTGCGTGAGCAATGGGATGATACTGAAGGTACGATATGTCACTCTTACGCTCTGCACAAGAGATGGTGGCCTTGGTCTAACAAACGTGTATCTTAAAGCATTAGACCTGTTTCTGAGAACCATGTTTCGAATATGGCAACATCAGATACATACAATTACATCTGCACTAATTGATGAACTAACCCACCATTCCTTCGAGCCACCTGTTCCAGTGGGCAACATTTCGCACAACTTGGCTCACATTGCAACATTTCATCTAGAATATAGTTACGTCCGTCATGGATTGCCAACGTCCAGAGACCCTACAGTACGAGACATTTACCGTCAATTACTGCTGCGTCAGGACAGGAATGTGATGGAAAGACAACACCCAAGGAAGAACTGGCCCGATATCTGGCGTTCGGTGCATCCACCGTACTTAACTACTGCGGCTAGATCCACGTGCTACGTTTTAGTTAATCGGAAATACATGATGCAGGACAGATTACACGCATAAACATGGCTGAGACGCCACTTTGTGTGAGCTGCGACCTGACAGATACGGATGAACACCGTTTAGGGCGCGGGAAAGCAATGGAAGTGTGGACTTCGTCCCGCCGAATAATAGCCTTTCTGCGCCGAAGTACACAGACGGAGATAACACCGACAGTGGTGCATTTTCCGGATGTGACTTACCTCCCCCAACAAAAAACCAATGCAATCAACTGGATCACAGGGATGACAACAAGTTACATATTTGACAATAATGACATGGAAGTGATGCTCTCCTGGATACACAGGTTTAATACAACGGCGCAAAAAATATCAAACACATTACGCCATTTTTTTTTTAAAGAATAGCAGTCATAGGTCCTCCAAACATCTGGGGTGTATCAGCTCTGAGAAGAAATAATGTAAGAATGAACCATTGGATACGGTATTTCGAGAAGCCGCCTGAACCCCCATTGTAAGAGAGTTGATGCTGTGAATTCCTTTTGTTTCCAATTCAATGCGGGAGTACGTCCATGTTTAATACGATAACCAAGAAAATATCAGACAAATAAAACCTGGTACAAACCTACACTTACCCACTCAACGCGAAGAAGGAGCAGCGATAGCCCCACATGGAAATATCGTGGATGAATTGACGAAGAAGCTGCTGATGTTGTTTTCTTTAACTTATTTTTCTTTATGATTTGTAATTACATTATACCCTAAATAAACATCCCACGCAAATAAAATAAAAAAATGTAAATAAAGAAAGAAAAAAGGAAAAAATAATAAAACAACAATAAAGAAAGTGGTCTGGAGCGCCATGTTGCGGATCGCGCGGCCTGCCGCGTCGGAGGGTCGAATCCTCCCTCGCGCATGGATGTTTGTGTTGTCTTTAGTATAAGTTAGTTCATAAGTAATGTGTAAGTTTAGGGACTGATGACCCCGCAATTGAGTCCCATAAGCTTTACAAACATTTGAACATTTTTTTGGAGCGACCACGCAATCCGTGACATGGAGTCTTAGACCGCGCGTCTATTCATGCGCGGCATTTCACGTAGGTCACTCTGGTCGCAATGCCCTGGCCACGCGACAAAAGTTATTTGTGACTATACTCAATAGTTTTATTATATTGGTATGGTCTCTTAGTTTTATTATATTAGTATGGTGTCTGTTCTTTTTGACATGTCCGAAAGAACAGACTCCACACCAGCTTCGCAGCCATATTGCATTTGCAAATTATTTATGTAGGTGGGGAAGGAACAGACATCACACCAATATAATAATAAGCATTTACACGCGAAGACGGCGTTTGATTCATTTATTTCAGCGCAGATGTGATCGCACGTTCGACCTCGCATGGGAATCCGTAACGGCGAGGGTAAGAGGGCATGGACGATAGGGGCGTTACAAGCCGTAGCGTGAGACTTGGTGGAAGTTTGAGACGGACAGGAGGCGAGCACGGGTAGCCACGTGGTCCAGGCGACCGCTTGCCCGAAACGAAAGACCCGCGTTCGATTCTCGGCCCGGCTCACATCTTCACTTGCCGCCTTTGTTTAATTTGAGTGCTCTGATGCAGCCAATGTGAATCCTTTCCTTCCTAATCCTTCTTCCGTCCCCTCCTTCATAAATAATTTGTATTCGATAGTATCACATACCATAAGTACTGGAGTTGGTGCCGCTCCCCCTGTCCGCTGCGAACCAAAACGCGGACGTCATTTTCAAACCAAACAGAACCTGGATTCGTACGAAAACACTATGTGGTGCCTCCCTCTCTCCAGAGACGTCGTTCCACCCACCATTGCCTTCTGGCTTACTTCTACACATTATTCAAAGGTAGACGGAGAAATGTAACCCATGCAGTAATAAACGGTGACAGATTGTCATTTCTAATAGTGTAAGATGTGTTCCACTGTTGCGCCAGAGCATATCTGTTCTCCAATGCGATTCGGATGAGGCGTCGATCTTTTGGGGACGGGAGGTACGGCCTCGTCCTCGTTCTACGGCCTTCGGTGAACCATTCTGCACTGCACTGCCGAAATATTTCGTTCCACAAGAGCTGCAATTACCCGGATGGCTGTACCAATACTCTCAATCTAATTATGCGCTTTCTGTCAAACTCGGTGATTTCGCGGTACGAGTGGCGCATACGTTTGCGAGGCATCCTGCATGTCTGCTCAGGTCACACTGACTCATTACCTTCGTTTCATAGCGACAACGGAACACAGGTTCATTCGACAGGTATGTGATGTTCCGCCGAGATATCAATGTTGACTTTGGAACCGCAACCCTAATGGTTCAAATACTAATCATTTCTGACGAACATGCTAGTCTAGTCTTATCTTTCAAGGTGTTCTGTTTCTTTTCTCTCTCTCTCTCTCTCTCTCTCTCTCTCTCTCTCTCTCTCTCTCTCTCTCTCTAACCAAATTCAGTTATCGCTGTGTTAGGCCTCAGAGTTTATCTGAAAGGTACCGCTGAATTGAACGGGACTGTTGTTGGATGCTATTTTCAACTGCCATTGGGACTAGGTTAACACAAGTCACTGTCAGAAAGATTCGTCGAATTTGTACTTGTACTACAGCACAGACGCCACAGTTGAGAAGGGCCGGAGTGACACGTTGTCTAGAGTACTGCTAAACAGCGCCGTAATTAGCCTGAAAGGTACCGCTGAATTGAACGGGACTGTTGTTGGATGCTATTTTCAACTGCCATTGGGACTAGGTTAACACAAGTCACTGTCAGAAAGATTCGTCGAATTTGTACTTGTACTACAGCACAGACGCCACAGTTGAGAAGGGCCGGAGTGACACGTTGTCTAGAGTACTGCTAAACAGCGCCGTAATTAGCCTGGAGAGCAGTGGAAGACGTTTTTATGAAGTGATGAGTCACAACATATGATGTGGCACAAAGGTGAACGTTTCCCGGGGTGGCTTATGCCTTACATGCGCCATTTGTTTTACATTCGTGTTTTTTGGCAACAGTGTGTTTCTGTAGGTGTTGTGTGATACTCTGGAAGAGTTTTCTGGAATTTAAACTCACCAATAGATTTTGCTAATGATTAAATTAACCGCCCACGCTTTACCTAAAATATCAACTGTTTGGTCTCGAACCATTTCTGTACCGTGCTAAAATTTCCAGAGTTCAGCAATGCTGTCAATTTTGACATACTGCTGAATAAAATGTTACAACTAAAGTTCTCAAACAGTACACTGATCTAGTATGAAAGGTTCTTACAAATAGACAGTAAAGTGTTGTCAGTGGGAATGAAACACCCTCCTAGGAAAATCTTCTTTGTGGAATGACAAAAGCATCAGTTTTAGGTCCACTTTTGTTCTTGTATGTCAACGATATTTCATAGGTTTCGATTTTCTGTAAATATCACTTCTGTGCAGATGACATCCAGCTCTACCGAAGTACGAGACCAAGTTAAAAATACTGCGATTGCCCAGATGTGTTCTCTCGTAGGATTACCGCGCATGCTGCAGATGCTTTTCCAATGCTTTGCTCGAGATTGTGTCTGATCCTAATTTTCTCTGCATATACGATTTGCTTTAAATGGCCCTACAGATAAGAGACAAGTGGTGTAGGATCAGGTGATCGGAGTGGCCACTCCACAGAACAACGTCGACCAATACAATGATCAGGAAACTGGCCACCTAACCAATGATGAACAACTGCTTCGTAGTGTGGTGGAGCGCCATACTGCTGATAGTAAGAGGTAAACAAGCCACTCATTCAGAACGAAGGGAAACACCGTTTCTTGCAGCATTCCCAGTTGTTTTGAGATCTTAGGTTCTAGTCAATGAAAATGGGTACAATTATGCGAGTACCCCATATTCTACACCACATCATAGTGTTTACGTTGCCAACAATCTGTGAAGGTAACATCCAGTGTGGATTCTGGCAATTCTAGTATTTCCTCTTGTGACGGTTGACTTCATCACTGACAATAAAACAAAACTGCCTCGTTACTGAACAAGATACCTTGCGCAAAGCAGGGAACTAGTTGTTCAAAATGTTCAAATGTTTGTAGAACTTATGGGACTTAACTACGGGGTCATCAGTCCCTAAACTTAGAAACTACTTATGAACTAGCTAATACTAAGGACGACACAAATATCCATGCCCGAGGGGGTTTCGAACCCCCGACCGTAGGAGCCGTGCAACTGTGACTGGCGCACTGCAGTCCCCTCGGCCACCGTGGCCGGCGATCTTGTTTCTTATTGCAACTTTTAAACCGTAACCGCTTCGTCGAATCTGTTTACAGGAATGAACTTGTCAGAAAATGCTGATGTTATTTGATATATCGCAAGACACCCAGTCCATTATTTAAAAAAAAAAAAAAAAAAAAACCATGATAGCGCCCATGTTTGGTACATACCGTAAAAGATAGACCATCTCAGCCATACCTTGCTGGAATATCCAGGTTCCCCAATTCCTGGTGTACTGCGGCTTTTGAATCACCATCTAGAATATCCCTTATTCTTGATTAAACCATTGAGATTGCTGTTTGTATATAGAATGTCAATGGCAGATGCTGTGAAAATAAATGATCAAATATAAAATTACTTGACTGTGCCTTCATGTTTACCACTATTGCCAGTGGCGCACTAAGGCTGACGGAGGCCCGGGGCGGCGGCAAAAGAAAATGAGGCCTCCCGTCCACTTGGAAATTCATGTCTTACTATAAAAAAGTAGGTTTTGAGATTTGGAGGTCCCCCAGGAGGAGAGGCACTGGACAGTCTAAAATAAAAGGTAAAGGCGTTCAAAAAAATGGTTGACAAATAATGTAAATCCTTAAAACGTTTTTACTTGTTACACAGTCTATAAATTTATCATCGATGCTTATAGTGACATGGTTGTTTCGTCTGATTGTGATGCTTTGTTTTATTTCTGGGACTTAACTACTCTGGTGATCAGTCCATAGGCTTACAAACTACTTAAACTAACGTATGCTAAGGACAATAAAAAGACACCCATGCCCGAGGGAGGACTCGAACCTCCGACGGCGAGCAGCAGCGCGCTCATTGGTTTCTACGATAGGAGTTGTGGTGTTTTATCAGTTAGTATGACGTTGGTGTCAATGGAAAACATAACTTTTTCCATATCTTACACGGACTGGAAAGTCATTGAATTTGACCTAACACACGACCTAGGGGAACACCTATATTTACGTATTCCTTGTCTGATAACTGTTTTACTGAAAATTTATTCTGCGAAGTATTGTGAACTATCTTTACCTTTTTCAGCCTGTTTTACAGGTAAGAATGGACCACAAATTCGTCATTACTTTTATACCCAACGTTTTAAGCTTGTTCAGAATAGGCCTATTTTATGGTCAACGATGTCGGAAGAATATGTCTGCAACACAACCATTCATGTCAGGAGAACCGAGTAACACTTTTGTGAACTCTGCAATGGGCGATTTTGAACTGCTTCCACTTCATAAACCAAACAAATGGAAAAACACCTAAATTAAAGGAATCAATTATTGTGTTTGTACAAAATGTTCAAATATTTGTAGAGCTTATGGGACGTAACTGTGGGGTCATCAGTCCCTAAGCCTACAAACTACTTATGAACTAGCTTATACTAAAGACGGCACAAACATCCATACTCGAGGGGGGGATTCGAATCCCCGACCGCAGCGGTCGTGCAGATCGTGACTGGCACGCCGCAGACCGCTCGGCCACTGCGGCCGGCTTTGTGTTTGTTAACAACCATCTGTATGCTATCTATGTTTCTCATCTACATCTACTGCTACATCTACATGGGATACTCTGCAAATCACATTTAAGTGCCTGTCAGAGGGTTCATCGAACCACCTTTATACTATTCATCTACCATTCCATTCTCGAATAGCGCGCGGAAAGAAAGAACATCTGAATCTCTCCGTTCGAGCTCTGATTTCTCTTTTTTTATTCTGATGATCAATTCTACCTATGTAAGTAGCAGTCAACAATATATTCTCGCATACCGATAAGAATGTTGGCGATTGGAGTTTCGTAAGTAGACAACGCCGCAGCGATAAACGCCGTTGCTGTAATGATTCGCATCCCAGATCCTGTATCATTTCCGTGACGCTGTCTCTCCTGTATCGTGACAATACAAAACGGGCGGCCTTTCTTTGGACTTTGACCACGATATCGACGGGATCTAAAATCTAAAACCCTAATCTACTTACTACCTTCTTGTACGATATCTTGTCAATCCTTCAGGTCAGAGACTGTAACTTCATCTGTTCTTCCAGAATTCTTGTTTTATCTCTTTTTTATTGTCTTCCCTGTTGTGCGAAACGCTATCATCGTGCCTGCCATGTAAGACACTTTGAGGACGACATATGTTTGATGAAGATGTTGTTGAAGATCTCCACAACACCTGAGAAATAATAATTTACAAAATTTGTTTGTTCATGAGGGACTTTCTATTATTCTACTCCCGTACTTGATTTGTCTGATGTTGTACTTACCTTCTCCAGTTTTTTGTTTTATTACATCCACCCTACTTTGCTTTTATCTACTGCACTAAATATATTTTGCCATTAAGTGACTATTTGAGCCAATAATTCTTTCCATTGTATTTTAATATTTCTGATACTATTCTAGAAACTGTGGATTAGTGTAGTACTTTATAAAGAAATGAAAAATGTAAGTGACTGGGAGGACTAGGAAGACTCGCAGTTACCCATTTCACTTTCTTAACTGCTGCAGTAGAGTGGTTACTTTTTGAAATTTCCCCGCAATAATTAATTTTAATACTGCGCAGAACTCAGAGAAGCTATCATCTACTTGTATATTGTTTTCAGTACACACGCCAACCCAGGTTTAATTTGTCAATGTCATCGAAAAGTATTTTTCTTACGTTCCCAGAAAATCTTTCGTAGTCCTGCACTTTTGGACGTTTAACAAAAATTATCGTTAGTTTTATTGCCTGACAGACACTATCTGAAATGACAAGGTATTTTATAGATTTTTTTACAATTTTCTGCGTCAGTATCTGTGAGTAGATAGACTAACACTGATGCTGAACATATTGATTCCCACCTGACAGTATTTACCACATGTGCACCACCAAGAGTACAAAGTTTGTGACTTTCTTAGTCTCACTCTCAACACCTGTGTTAATTTGTGTAAAGTTTTCAGCAATCAGTCGTAAAAATATTTATTTATTTGCAGATCTAGATTTCGACCACTGTGTGGTCATTATCAGTGCTTAAAAACAATTAAAATACTTAAAACATCTCGACCTCCATGTTGGAGGTTGCGTTCGTACTGTGTTAATATCCTTCTCTCTAAATATCACTGTGTTAGTTTCATAGACTGAAGCTGTTTCCAGGACTTCAGTAATTTTATTACAGAAGGTGTCTACATTACCATTAGGCGAGAAGTACAGAGAGAAAGTGGTTAACGTTTTACAGGTGTAAGTTCAACGACTGCCAATTTAAAATGTTTGCCTATACTAGTTGTGGTCATATATTCGTTAGCTTTGAAATATAGGCCACCATTGATATAAATTCATGATCCTCCATTTTGTGCTTAATTTATGACGTAATTTGAACTTACATATGCAAAATATGGTAACCTACTGTTTTTTATCTCCCTAAATGTGACAGTAATTTTTATGCAAAAGTGATGAATTCAAAATATTGTAAGGTACATTACATATCTTTCCACTAATATTTTTCATGAGTGTGTCTTTACAAGGGCCACACACCTGTTTATTATTTTGTCGTGAGACAAAAAATAATAGCATGGATATTCGTGAGAATACAATAACAGGATGAATTTTGATAGATATTAAGTTTCATAGAAACAATTTACTGCTTTCACTATTGACGCTTTTTTTTTCTTTGTCTGGAAGGAAGGAATATTGGGGTTTAACGTCACGTAGAGAACGTTGTCATTAAAAACCTAGCGCGTCGCCAGTCGACAGGCAAGGGGAGGGGAGAGCAGGATGACAAAAAGACTGAGGAAACTAAGTAATGTACAATGAATAAGGTAGGAAAATTGTTAATGGCAAGAAAAGTTGCAAACAATTGAAATGATTTTTCAACTTGGTAATATTTAAAGAATTTTAGTTGAATATATTATCCTCGGATTTTTTGTACATTTTTCCAACAGTTTACTAATATGTTTGACTCCCAATAGGGGGAGAGGGGAACTGTCCCACCGTCGCAACGTTGCTGTTAGAGGTGGAGCGTAAGCTCATATTGTTTTTGTAAAGGATTGGGAAGGAAATTGTCTGTGTCCTTCCAAAGAAACCCTCCTTGCATTAGTCTGAAGCAATTATGGGAAAACAGCAAACCTAGATCTGGGTGGCTGGAGGTACGTTTGAGAGTTGTCCTTACGAAAGAGAGTTCAGTGTGCTAATCACTGCACCACGACGCTACTTATGTTAGTAAATCTTATGGAACTTAACTTACAAAAAACTTATGAACTAACTTATACTGACAACAACACAAACATCCATGGGCGAGGGAGGATTCTAGCCTCCGACGCGGGAGGTCGCGTGATCCGCAACATGGTACTCCAGACTGCTCGACTACTCCCGCGCGGCAATGGCATTGCCTTTATTTAGATGAAGAGATGTATAATGTGCAAATAGCAAGGGAGGTAATGTGACAACTCTGGTAACTCGTCTATGCGCTGCTCAAATGTTTTATTGTTTGTATAGATTATGGGACTTAACTACGGGGTCATCAGTCCCTAAAGTTACAAATTACTTATGAACTAGCTAATCCTAAGGACGGCACAAATATCCATACCCGACGGGGGATTCGAACCCCCGACCGTAGTGGCCGTGCAGACCGTGACTGGAGCGTCTCAATCCCCTCGGCCACCGCGGCCAGCACTGCGCTGCTCTCACAACATCTAGCCTTGATAAAATTATTGATTTGTAGCGTGATTCAAACTTCTAAAAGAAAACACGTCGATATTAGCAGTTGTTAAGATCTCCATTTTACATATTGCGTAGCCGCGGCGGAGCGGCCGAGCGAATTGCGGCGCTATGCTAACATGCGCGAGGCCGTTCCCCGTCGGGGCTCGATCACCCCTCGGGCATGGATGTTTGTACCGTCTTTAGTATAAGCTAGTTCATAAGTAGTTTGTAAGTTTAGGGACTGATGACCCCGTAGTTAAGTCCCATATGCTCTACAAACATTTGAACATTTGAACAAATAGCGTAAAGTGCCGATTGAATATCTCCATGTTGCGGCGGAGACACAGAAGGCAAACGATTTGATTCGGTATCAAAGAAGACGTCTAACAGGACTCCCCGCCCGGAGCGTGTGGACTTAGCTTTCCGTGGACTGCGACCTACAGGATGCTTCACAAGCCCAGGCGGGCCAACGACCAGCGAGACGGCAGCTGCTAGCAAAGCATCTCGACCAACATGTCTTAGTTTACAACAAACTGCGCTCGAATTATTTTTATACATACTCGCTTCGGGTTAATATCCAAGTCTAAATTTTTAATATACTACAGAGGGGTGCAGTAGTCTAATACGGACATTGGAACTATCACTATAGTATTATTTATTTCTTCATTTTCTATGGTTTAAGGGCATTGAAACAAATCCAACGGTAAAGTTGAAAATTTGTGCTGAATCGTAATTCGAACCCGTATTTCCCGCCTATCCACACGGACTTATTGTATACCCATTAGATTTCTATCTGATTATGCTGAAGCGGTAGCTCCTTACTTAACAGCCATATACAACAGCTCTCTCAAATAAGGATCTGTACCAAAAGATTGGATAGTTGCACAGGTCACACCTATATTCATGAAAGACAGTAGGAGTACCCACTAAACTACAGGCCTATTTCATCGACGTCAATTTGCAGCAGGGTTTTGGAACACATCCTGTATTCAAATATTATTAATTATCTCGATCAGAATGATCTATTGGTCCAAGGTAAACACGGATTTAGAAAATATCGTTCATGTGAAATACAACTAGCTCTTTACTCACACAAAGTCATGGATGCTATCAATCAAATGTTCAAATGTTTGTGTAGCTTATGGGACTTAACTACGGGATCATCAGTCCCTAAACTTACAAACTACTTATGAACTAGCTAATACTAATGACGGCACAAATATCCATGCCCGAGGGGGGATTCGAACCCCCGACCGTAGTGGCCGTGCAGACCGTGACTGACGCGCCGCAGACCCCTCGGCCACCGCAGCGGGCCAACGGCGCTTATCGCTACTTACGAAACTCCAATCGCCAACATTCTCTTCCGAATGCGAAAATATATTGTTGACTGCCACTTACATAGGTATAAAAGATTATCAGAATAAAATACGAGAAATCAGAGTTCGAACGGAGAGATTCAGGTGTTGTTTCTTCCCGCGCGCTATTCGAGAATGGAATGGGAGATGAAATAGTATAACGGTGGTTCGATGAACCCTCTGCCAGGCACTTAAATGTGATTTGCAGAGTATCCCATGTAGATGTAGATGGTAATACCGGTTGATCAAAAAGTCAGTATAAATTTGAAAACTTAATAAATCACGGAATAATGTAGATAGACAGGTAAAAATATATACACATCATAACATGAGGTTATATTATCTGAACAAACAAAAAAAAGTTCAAAAAATGTCCGACAGATGGCGCTTCATCTGATCAGAAACGCAATAATTAGCATAACAAATTAAGACAAAGCAAAGATGTGGTTCTTTATAGGAAATGCTCAATATGTTCACCATCATTCCTCAACAATAGCTGTAGTCGAGGAATAATGTTGTGAACAGCACTATAAAGCATGTCCGGAGTTATGGTGAGGCATTGGCGTCGGATGTTGTCTTACAGCATCCCTAGAGATGTCGGTCGATTACGATACACTTGCGAGTTCAGGTAACCCCAAAGCAAATAATCGCACGGACTGAGGTCTGGGACCTGGGAGGCCAAGCATGACGAAAGTGGCGGTTGAGCACACGATCATCACCAAACGACGCGCACAAGAGATCTTTCACGCGTCTAGCATTTTATTTATTTTTTTTTATTTTTTTTTCTAATAAAACCCCATGTCATTTCAAGCACGTGTGTCATTTTTTATATCTCTGTCTACATTATCCCGTAATTTATTAAGTTTTCTTTTTGAGCACCCGCTACTTTGACGCGGCAATCACAGGATGATGCTGATAAACTGATTGTTGGAACAGCACTGAAGATGGCAAAGGTGGTTGGTACAGATGTAGATTTACTCGTCCTTCTAATTGAACTTGCTCCTGGTAACGTACCCATTTACTTTCAGAAGTCGTCTGTGGGAAAAGGCCCTTCACGGACTTATTATATTACATCCCTCCTAGAAGCACGTGGAGATTTATGTCAAAGTATGTTATTGCATGCTGTATCCGTAAAAGATACAACACCGTCCTTGTTTGGCCAAGGGTTGAAAACAGCATTCAGATTCCTCCAAACACAGCCTAATCTACGGAAAATTACTTCTATTTTCAATAACGACAACACAAATGCTCAAGAAGTAAATGAAGCAAGAAAGCAATTTATGTTAGCACTGCATGGTGCACCTAAAGGAACGACGTCATTAAATAGTCTTAGATATCAGCGTTTCCTTAAAGCTGTGGCAACACGTCCTGTCACCTTTCAGATAGATCTTGCTCGACTTCATCCAACATCTGCGGCAGCAAGAGAACATTCAAAACGTGTTTATCTTCAGGCGCAGAAGTGGAGGAGCAAAGAGTTGCTACCCACTTCATGGGGATGGGTCTCTAAAAATAGTTCTCTTCAGCCAGTTTTAACTCAAGAACCTCCTGCTCCCGACTTCATCTTAAAGATAATATCTTGCAAGTGTGAATATGGATGTAAACGAAATTATCGTTGTGGCAATTTTGGTTTACAGTGTTCTGTTTTGTGTGGATATTGCTATGGCAGTGGGTGCAGCAACTCAAATATTCTCGATTTTGTTGAGGATGATAATTAACCTTCTGTGCAGGAGAGTGATGAGGAAGATGATTCAGATGTTTAAGCTGTAATTCGTATTTTTAACAGCATTTTATGAAGACATTCAGCTACTCATACTGTAACAATTTTATTCGTATGTGACACTCCGTATTGGCGTTCAGAGTGCAATCTGTTCATTTTTTGCACATGTGTGATAATTATTGCTGGTCAGAGTGCACTCTTATTAGGTGATTCAATGACAAAATAATATTGTTAGTAATGGTTCCTTTCTGACAAAATAATTTACGTCTCACCTTTCACCAGAGGGTAAAGCTGGTAAATATAAACACATATATGTGTATATAAATGGATGAATCTGTATCATTCACGTAAATTTGTAATACAAATCAGCGCTTTGTATATTTAGATATATGTTATTTATTTTTGTAAAAATAAATGCTAAGATGTGTGCAATGTTTATAGAAACAGTTGTTTCACTATCTTTTGAGAATATTCACATGTACTTGCAAGTCTTGAACAAGGTTTTAAGAAATATCTCCTTACAATTCTAACATGTGGTCTTACGAGTGAATAATCTCACTCTACAGTAAATACTGTAATTTTAGATAACTCCCCGATTATTAATGATTGGAAAAACGTACTACTGTTGTTTTAAATCTCTAAGAATGAGTTATATTTTTAATTTAAAAAAACATTCTTTCGTTGCATAATTACGCAGTTATTAATAGAGAAACTTCAAGGAAAAAAGGTTGAAAAAATTATATTTTTTCGTTTTTGCTAGTATAGCTTAAAATAAATGTTATATATACACATATGATATTGCTATATAAACGTTTTTCAGGTCTTCCTCTCTAATTTGGCGCAAAAGGACCTTTCTATATCAATCCTGTGAGAATTTATAGCCGTTCTAAGATTACTCTGCAGTTTCTTAGGCCGCCATATTGATGACGTCATAACGGCGATTCCACAGCCCGGAGCCTCGGGGACTTTTAGTATGTTAACTAGGCTATCAAACTGAGACTATTGCAAGAGGTTTCATCTCTCCCCTAATTTTTTTCCTATTCAGGCTCTTTTTTTGCATAAAGTTCCTGGGCTAACAAACACATCCAGGCGATAGCAGCGTAATCTGCCGAGTAATGATGCTAGTCAGACACACGCGTGTTGCATGCAGTATCAATGATCGTACTTTCTGTGTGAGGAATGTGGAAGGTACGCGACCTATTTGAGTTTGATCGAGTACAGCTTGCGATGGTGCGGAAGCTCAGCACAAGAATTTCGGAAACTTCACTATTTGTCGAGTGTTCGAAGACTGCTGTGGGGAGCATCTTGAACGAGTGGCGAGACTAACGTGAGACTACCTCCAAACATCCAGGGGTTGGGCGGTCAGCCCATATTACAGATGTCGGACGTCGTAAGATGGGTAGAATGGTAAAATAGGACGGTGGCGAATTGTGCCGGCACTAACATCAGGCTATAATACTGGGCAGAGTACAATTGTCAGACCACACAGTTGCTAACACCACCATCTATAACTACTGAAATGGGCACTTGATCATCCTCACTAGATGTCGGCACAGTGGCAGAGCACTGCATGTTCTGATGACTGCGGATACCTTCTTCATGATGCCAATGGGAAAAAACTCCTTGACACCTGTACTGCAGCAAGGTGATAAGCTGGCAGAGACTACAATGAGCTCTGGTGAACATTCATGTGGGCGTACTTGCGTTCACTGGAGATCGTGCAAGTCACTATAGGGGCCAAGAAGTATCGTACACTGGTTACAGACCACGCGCACCCTTAGGTGATGATCATGTTTCGCAACGGCAGTAGTATTTTTGAGCAGGATAAAGTTGTAATGTCACAAGGCGAGGAGGGTGGGTCCCGCGGGAGTTCGAATACCTACACCATGTAAATATACAATACATGAAACATATGGTAATTAACAGGCTTCATACATAATCTTAATATTTTATGTAAAATGTACAGCTTTTGTTTATTCTTCATTTTCAGTATTTGATAAAAGGCAGTTAATAATTATGGTCTTAAGACATTAAACTATTTTGAAGAATTTCGGCTGGGTTTTGACAACGACGAAGAACTTCAACGGCACAGGAATACAACAGTTGATCCCATTATATGACAGATGTCTCAAACATTGCTGTAGCTGTTGCCAATAAAAAAAATCGCACTGACGTGTTTTACGGCCCATTTTAGATTTGTAGTTTCATAAGTTTTTGCAAACATTTTGGACCAAAATAATAATCTAAATAATAATAAATTAATTAATAAGAGTGTCTAAAACCCTTTTAGGAAAAAAAAAATAGGTAGCGGCGGGTTTCGAACCACCGACCTTTCGCGTCACAGTCCAACACCTTGCCCACTACGCTCTGGCTATAAACAAAATAGGTTGCCTTTAATCTCATACTATTGATGGCCGTTGTTAACTGATGTTAATATGGCATTTGTAGACATTAGATTATCATTTATCGTACGAAGAACGATGTGTTTTTGTTAATTCCTCAGTGTACCGTTGCTTTGAAATGACAACGTGTAAGTTACAATAAAAAAAATCATCAAAAACGCGAGGAATGTCACGTGACATCTCCGAACGGCTGGTTTTCGTTAATTCAATGCAAGGTGTCAAATCTCCGTTATTTTTGCAAATATGTCTCAAACGATACGAGATATGAAAAAAAAAACATAAGGGAGCTAAGTTAAAGTCTTAAAAACAGGTAACACGTTACGGACAGACAAATAGACGGACAGACAGACAGACATCCCAAAATCGCCGTTCTTTTTGCAAATATCTTTCAAACGCCAGGAGATATGAAAAAAACATAAGAGAGCAAAGTTGTAGAGAATTTTCCCCTCTACAAATTCGGTTATTCAATTTTCGTGTCAGATGAATAGTTAAGCCGTTATTTTCAATGAAATTTCTAGCTGTCAAAAAGCCGATCGCAAAGGCCCACTTTTAGTGTTACTACCGTAACCTAAAGTGGGTCAAAATTTTATATAACTATATTGTCTTTTTTTCTACTAGAAAAACTTACTTTCTGAATCCACCACGTACACTTCCTCTATCCGAGGCCCCCGTTTACAAATGTTGGATGGATCATTGTGTATTCCAGCTACTCGCTACATCAAAACACGTCTCCTGTCACTTTTAACATAATCACTGTTCATACCTGAAGAGACGGGTCTGCCATTGTCGAGTGTATCATGCCGGCGTGCCCACAGTTCCCGTTTCCCTCACGCAAAGAGCGTTGATTGACAGACAGGAGGCAATGTGCAATGCATACACAGACACCAAATTCGTGGAGCGTTATGCATGTAGTTCTATATCTACATCTACATGGATACTCTGCAAGTCACATTGAAGTGCATGGCAGAGGTTTCATCGAACCACTTTTATAATATTTCTCTATAGCTCCATTCTCTAATAGCTCGCGGGGGAAAAGAACACCTAAATCGTTCTGTTTTCGATCTGATTTCGCGGCAACAAATGACGCCTTTCTTTTAATGATTTCCATCCCAACTCATACGTCATTTCCGTGACACCCTCTCCCCTATATAGCGATAATACAAAACGAGCTGCCCTTCTCTGAATTTTCTCTAAACCGTTCGGCAGTTCCACCTGGTGTGGATCCCACAATGCGCAGCAATACTCCAAAGTAGGACGGACGAGTGTAGTGAATGCAGTTTCTTTAATAAAACTATTGCATCTTCTAACTGTTGTGCCAATGAAACGTAGTCTTTGGTTCGCCTCCCCTACAATATTTTTTATGTGTTCTTTCCAGTTCAAGTTGTTCGTAATTGTTACTCCTAGGTATTTAGTAGAATTGACTGCCTGTATGTTCCACACATTCAGTCAAGGACCTACGGTAGTCGTAATGGCATTGCGGTACGACTATTTGCAGTTCATCACATCCAAGATAGCTCACCAGCACGCGGCAGTACCCTTTGGTCGTTCATTACTGTAACTACTATAGTTGAAATATGACGCCAAAGTCTATGGACGGACATTTAATCTCATGGACAGTTCTGCCTCAAGATAATAAATGTACTCGCAGTTGCAAATATGATTAAGCCTCAGCTACACAATTTGTTCGCAACATTAGAGAATTTGTTCTGGATTTCCCGCATTTCGTGACCGGTCACCTTAACATTTTTCTCGGGTAGCTCAGTTTTTTTGCAGGTTTTTCTTTTTTGCACCGACATTGGCCAGCCATCTGACCGATGAGCTGAACTATCGCACGCTTCGCATACTATCAGGAAAATTCTTTATAGCACATGAAGTCTATAATTGCCTCATACTTCTCGTAAAGTATCTATAATTCCCGCTCAGAGCGATTTGGTTATGTTATGTCACAGACCTTATTTTGGTTTGAAACACAGTGAGCAATGTTGGTGTGTTATGATTTAACCAATGCAATGTTCTTCACACATTTACGCATGTATGAAGTACATTGGATTACTTAAATCGTAGCCGCGGCGGAGCGGCCGAGCGCATCGAGGCGATATGCTACGATGCGTGAGGTCGTTCCCCGTCGGGGTTTCGAATCCACCTCGGACATGGATGTTTGTACTGTCTTTAGTATAAGGTCGTACATAAGTAGTTTGTAATTTTAGGGACTGATGACCATGCAATTAAGTCCCATAAGCTTTACAAACATTTGCACATTGTACATCCGTGTGAGTCGGCCCTTTTAGCAGTTTTCGAGCTTCTCTGATAACCGATATTTCGACACCAATCGACCCTGTCTGCCGAATCATCTGGCTTCTGTCACATTTTTTTAATAGGGATACTTGCAGCAGAAGTCAAATAAATGTTACGATACGGATTTAAACAAATGTAGGCCTAGGCCTACATCAAAACAAGCATCTCTTGATGTAAAGAGTGCAAAGAATTGTATTGTGAAACCACTAAAAATGTGACTGGTTATGCTGCTTGGCATGTAAGCTTTGTGTATACGAAAACTGTACAATCTTTGATACTTATTGTGTTGACTGTGGAAGGGAAAATAGGAGTAAAAGCTAATGCTGGAGAGGATTTCTTTTGAAAATCTCTGATAGGCCCAAGTTTCATCATTGAAAATAATTATTTAATTTAAAATTCAATTCAGTGTTTTTACTATTTTTGATATTTATTGTGTTTAGTGTGGCAGGGAAATTAGGAATAAAAGCTAATGATGGAGAGGATTTCTTTTGAAAAACTCTGCTAGGCCCAAGTTTAGTATTTAAAAATAATTAAAAATTTAATTCAGAGTTTTGATATAACAAAAATAAAGGATTTATTTGCTAATTCTTCAGTGTTTATTTTTTTCCTCAATTGCTACAATCATAAGCTAAACTTTTAAACATATTTTGTTTAAAAAATATAAATTTCAACAAATATCATCACGCGGCACGTCACCCATAGGGCACGGTATCTTACCCTTAGCCTAAGGTATAGATGCCGCACTGAAAAGTTTTGTGAATGGTCAAATATCATGACGAATTACAGCATGTAAAATTCTCAACAAAATAAATAAATAAAATAAAAAATTAAGGGAAACTGCTTTGTTTACTTGTAAAGGAAATTATTTTGACATAAGTGCACTATGCAATTTTTTATGAATAATTTTGAAAATGTGCGCCATCTTTCCCTGATTTACCTTGTCTTGAATGATTCTTAACCTGCAATAAAAACTGTTAAAAATAATATAAATACGCTGAAATAAAAATCGAGCTCCTAGCGGTATTTTGTCTGTGGTAGACAGGATATGAAATCGGAGTAGAGATTACACCGGTAAGATGCATGGCGTAGATATGGTGTTGTGTAGCTAGTCAACGTTGTCTTGTTGTCTTCAGTCTGGAGATTGATTTGATGTAGCGCTCCATCCTTTTCCATCCTGAGCAAGCCTCTTTATCTCCTCATAAGAACGGTAACACGCATCCATATGAACCTACTTACTATATTCATCTCATGGTCTCCCTCAGCGATTCTTTCCACACACACCTGCCTTCAGTGCTAAATTGACGATTCCGTGATGTCCTAGAATTTGTCCTGGCAACCCATCCCTTCTTTTAGCCAAGGTATGCTAGAAATTCCTTTTCTCCACAATTCTATTCAGTATCTCTTCATTAGCTACGCGATCAACCCACCTAATTTTCAGCATTCGTATGTAGCACATAGCATCTTTGCAGTGTGGTCGACTTGAGACAGCAGGCACGCTAGTTACTTACGGGACGTATGTTGCCACCACGAGTCTTTTGCTCTGTGTTCTTAGTTTGATTAAGACGGAGGCCTCACCTCCGATTGAGTTCAACAGAGACATACCTTCTCGCTTTTGTAAGTCATATTGAGATAGAGGAAATTTTACCTGTTTAAAGTTTAGTGGTCTCTTCTTGTGATTAGTGTGTATTTATTGTCATAATAATAATTGTTTCTCATATAAATGTTTAAGTGGTATCCTATCATTTTTTGTCAAATATCAAATTGGATAAGGGACTGCCTTTTCTAATAGAATATGAGGGAATGAACCTGCAAACAATAGAGTTAAGCGGTCCCTAATCATGTATCTATGTACACTTCTGGCCATTAAAATTGCCACACCACGAATATGACGTGCTACAGACGCGAAATTTAATCGACGGAAGAAGATGCTGTGATATGCAAATGACCAGCTTTTCAGAGCATTAACACAAGGTTGGCGCCGGTGGCGACACCTAGAACGTGCTGACATGAGGAAAGTTTCCAACTGTTTTCTCATACACGAACAGCAGTTGACTGGCTTTGCATGGTGAAATGTTGTTGTGATGCCTCGTGTAAGGAGGAGAAATGCGTACCATCACGTTTCCGACTTTGATCAAGGTCGGATTGTAGCCTATCGCGATTGCGGTTTATCGTATCGCGACATTGCTGCCCGCATTGGTCGCGATTCAATGACTGTTAGCAGAATATAGAATCGGTTGGTTCAGGAGGCCAATACGGAACGCCGTGCTGGATCACAACGGCCTCGTATCATTAGCAGTCCAGATGGTAGGCATCTTATTCGCATGGCTGTAACAGATCGTGCAGCAACGTCTCGATCCCTGAGTCAACACATGGGGACGGTTGCAAAACAACAACCATCTGCACGAACAGTTCGGCGACGTTTGCAGCAGCATGGTCTATCAGCTCGGAGACCATGGCTGCGGTTACCCTTGACGCTGCTTCACAGGCAGGAGCGCCTGCGACGGTGTGCACGACAACGAACCTGGGTGCACGAATGGCAATACGTCATGTTTTTGTATGAATCCAGTTTCTGTTTACAGCATCGTGATGGTCGCATCCGTGTTTGGCGACATCGCGGTGAACGCACATTGGAAGAGTGTATTCGTCATCGCCATACTGGTGTATCACCAGGCGTGATGGTATAGGGTGCCATTTGTTACACGTCTCGGTCAACTCTTGTTCGCATCGATGGCACTTTGAACAGTGGCCGTTACATTTCAGATGTGTTATGACCCGTGGCTCTACCCCCGTGGCTCTGCGAAACCCTGCATTTCCGCAGGACAATGCACAACCGCATGTTGCAGGTCCTGTATGGGCCTTTCTGGATATGGAAATGTTCTACTGCTGCCCTGGCCAGGACATTCTCCAGATATCTCACCAACTAAAAAAGGTCTGGTCAATGGTGGTCGAGCAACTGGTTCGTCACAATACGCCAGTCACTATTCTTTATAAACTGTGGTATTGTGTTGAAGCTGCATGGGCATCTGTACCTGTACACGCCATCCAAGCTCTGTTTGTCTCAATGCCCAGGCGTATCAAAGCCGTTATTACTGCCAGAAATAAAAAATGATCAAATGTTTGTAAGCTTATGGAACTTAACTATGGGCTCATCAGTCCCTAAAATTACAAACTACTTGTCAACTACCTTATACTAAGGACGGCACAAATATCCATGCGTGAGGGGGGATTCGTACCCCCGACCGTAGTGGCCGTGTAGACCGTGACTGGAGCACCTCAGTCCCCTTGGCCACCGCGGTCGGCTACTGCCAAAGCTGATTGTTCTGGGTACTGATTTCTCAGGATCTATGCACCCAAATTGCGTGAATATGTAATCACATGTCAGTTCTAGTATAAAATATTTGTCCAATGAATACCCGTTTATCATCTACATTTCTTCTTGGTGTAGTGATTTTAATGGCCAGTAGTGTATAATGTAATTGCTGGTATCAGTTCGATTCTGGATAATCTGAAAGTAAAAATAGGTAGGAAGAGTGGGAATATTAATGTTGACTAGGTCACTGAGAAATCTGCTGCTGGTAGGCAACATTTAATATTAACAATATTTGCATGTAGTACTTTTCTTGGTTGTAAACGGAAACGCAGCCATGTCAGTGAGGGAGGCCGGCAAGCGACGAGGGGAGTTGTAACGGTACCTCAAGGGCGTAGCGTGTTTACCAGGTGCACAGAGTAACACATACAGAGAAGAAGTCTCCCCTAAACCACTGTCCTACGCTCCCCTCGTAGTTCCGTAAGATGCTAGCAGGCGGATCGCTGGCTTAGGGTGCCTCTCGCACGTCAGAGGGTAGCGTGGAGGGGAGGCTGAGGGGAGAGCTCGTGCCGCCTGCCACGAGGCCACGGCTGTGTCCGGTGTGCTGGCGCTTGAGGGGAGGTGGTAGTGGGGGCAGCCGCTACCTGCCGCCTGCTCTGGCCAGTTTAAAGGGCTGCTTCTGACCGCAGCGCCATCAAGGGACATCTTACGGAACTGCTGGGAAACCTCCCTCCCCGCACCCCTGAGCGTAGGACCGGGCCCTTAGGCCGGTATTACACTATCAAATTATTGGACAAAGAATTGGACGAAAAACTTGGATGAAATATTGGTCATATTTTTTGACAAAGAAATTGGATGAAACGCAAAAGGGGGTATTACACTATCATCCAATATTTTGTCAAATTTGCTTCAAAATGGCGGTGTAATGATCAGCTATTGTTTATACTACAGTTGCGTTGTGTCTGCATTTAGAAGAGAAGGAGGGAAAAAAGAAAAGGAAACGCACTTGGATAAAACCGTGGGTGTCAGAGCGAGATAAATAAAATTTGTTACGGGACCGGGAGGATTTTTCTTTTTTATTCCGTCGGCAGAACAGCCAGGCCCTTCCCTGCTAATTATTTTGTCGCTCTTCATCCTTCGCAGTTTGCAATAGAGTAACAAAAAGGCTGACTCAAACAGTGTATACGAATAAGATTGTTAAGTTGATAAAGCAAGTTTCATTAAATAAAGTTTTAAATGGAAAATGTGAGCACTGACAGAGGATAATCTAAATTGTTTATGACGTTATTAAAATGTAAGGGGAGAAACATTGCTGATAAAGTAAATAGGCTCTATTTATTTCCTTACAAAAATTGGCTGACGTATTTACATGTTCATAGATTCGCTTGCAAACAGATGTCGATGTTTTGAAAGTTGTTTCATTTCCCAGAACTTAGCACAACACATTACCAAAATCATACATTCTAAAATCTGCTTCGGCTGTATTAAGATTTAGGGGTATTACTTAAATTCCGATAGTATATAATGACTTTTTTACATCACGGATTGTAACGCAACCTCAGTTTTGCCGCAGAGTATTGGGCTAAGCGAATTGACGTGACGGACAGTGTGAATTGGCCTTGTCAACTGTTATACAACGCCCCATCTGATTTTTAAAATTTTGTTGTTGCTAGAAAACACTACACAAACATTCCACTACTAGCCATGTTTACGAATACGAACGTTATGTCCAAGTAATGTCAGATATTTAACCTCCAAATAAAACAGCTGTAGTGGCAAGGAAGCTGTATACTACTAGCGCTCCAAGCGGTCACATTTCTCACTGCAGGAAACAGAAGACGAGCGATTTCTTTGATCAAATCTAGGCCGAGGCCGAGATTGGATGAAATATTGGACGATGTTCGCATTACACTACGTCCAATTTTTCTTTGTCCAATTCTTTGACAAATAATTTGATAGTGTAATACCGGCCTTACGGAGGTTTCCCGTCTGTGTATATTTGTTCTGTGCCAGGTGGTACGAGGTCACAGGTTACCGACCGGCCGATGCCGCTTCGCGACAAAACTCGCGGACGACGCTACGATTGAGAGTTGATTTCAACTGTCAAACGGTCGATACGTTAGAACTCTAGAAGCTTATTTTTCGTGGGAAAGATGTTTGTAAGTAAGTAAAGATGAGGGAGATAGATTTGAAGCTATAGCTGTGATTGGCTCTTGAGAAAACGGTCTGGAGAGACTTGTGGCTTGCTGCAAAGTAAGTCTGGGATTCGGTTAGCTGCGCTTGTGGTGCGAGGGCGCAGATGGGCAGTTGCTGGCAAAGCGTCCAGTGACTTATTCCACAATTAGCTACAAGTGTACTGTAGATTGCACGGCTTGAAGTATTCATAATTGTTTTTCTGTGAGCAGAGGAACAAAATTATTAGTTCAGTGGATTGTATTTGCATTTCTAAGCACTCATTTACAAGCTTAAAATTGAGCTCCTCTTCGGCCAGTGAGGCAAGCAATTTGCGAGAATCTCTTGTTCGACTTTGGCATTTGAATGACTTCAACTTATGCGTTTTTTTTTTAACGAAGTAGTTCGTTCACTGTGTAGCCACCGTCCTACCCCTTCTGCTTCGCGTTGAACTGACCCATCTACGTTGGCCAGCCGCCGTTCGTCTTATCAGAGCAGTATTGCGAATTGGTGATATATACACATTGCATTTTCTATAGCGCAGTTAAAGATAAATGTACCTTCCACTATTTGGCTGTGTTCTTGGGCTTCTGGTTGTATTCCCTAACGAGTTGGATAGAAATTTTCATTTTCCTTTAAACAACACATTCTCAGTATCAACTATTTTTCATAGCAGGTAGAGGTTGTGCCATCCTTGTTAGAGATTCATTACTTTTGTATCATAATTCATCCCTGAATTTGTGCACCGTCCTTTAAATTACTGTGTTGTTGTTATGGTCTTCAGTACGGAGACTGGTTTGATGCAGCTCTCCACCCTACTCTATCCTGAGCAAGCCTTTTCATCTCCTCATAAGAACGACAACCCACATCCACTTGAATCTGCTTACTATATGCGTCTCTTGGTCTCCCTCTGCGATTTTTACCCCACACACTTCCCTCCAACGCTAAATTCACAATTCCTTGATGTCTAAGAATGTGTCCTACCAATCTATCCCTTCTTTTAGTCAAGGTATGCCAGAAATTTCTTTTCTCCCCAATTCGGTTCAGTACCTCCTCATTAGTTACGCGATCCACCCACCTAATCTTCAGCATTCTTCTGTAGCACCACATTTCAAAAGCCTCTATCCTCTTTCTGTCCACACTGCTTATCGTCCATGTTTCACTCCCATACAAGGCAACACTCCATACAAATGCCTTCAGAAAGGACTTCCTTAGGCTTAAATCAATATTCGATGTTAACAAATTTCTCTTTTTCAAAAACGCCTTTCTACCCATTGCCATTCTGCATTTTATATCATCTGTACTGCGACCATCATTTGTTATTTTACTGCCCAAGTAACAAAACTCATCTACCTCCTTTATTGTTTCGTTACCTAATCTAATTCCTTCAGCATCACCTGATTTTCTTACACTGCACTCCATTACCCTAGTTTTACTCTTGTTAATGTTCATCTTATATGCACCTTTCAGCACACTGTCCATTCCGTTCAATTGCTCTTCCAGGTCCTTTGCTGTATCCGACAGAATCACTATGTCGTCGGCAAAACGCAATGTTTTTAATTCTTCACCCTGAACTTTAATTCCTTCTCCAAATTTCTCCTTGCTTTCCTTTATAGCTTGCTCAATGTACAAATTGAACAACATTGGGGAAAGGCTACAACCCTGTCTTACTCCCTTTCCAACCACTGCATCCCTTTCATGCCCTTCAACTCTGACAACCGCTGTCTGGTTTTTGTACAAGTTGTAAATAACCTTACGCTCCCTATATTTTACTCCTGCTTGCTTCAGAACTTGAAAGAGTTTATTCCAATCAACATTGTCAAAAGCCTTCTCCAAATCTACAAAAGCTAGAAATGTAGGTTTGCCTTTTCTTAATCTATCTTCTAGGATAAGCCGTAAAGTGAGTATTGCCTCCCGTGTTCCTACATTTCTCCTGAACCCAAACTGATCTTCCCCGAGGTCGGCTTCTACCAGCTTTTCCATCCTTATTACGGCTTATATTTCAGGCGGCCGCGGTGGCCAAACGGTCTGCGGCGAGCCAGTCACGTTCTGCACGGCCACTACGGTCGGGGGTTCGAATCCCCCTCAGGCATGGATATTTGTGCCGTCCTTAGTATTAGCTAGTTCATAAGTTGTTTGTAAACGTAGGGACTGATGACCCTATAGTTAAGTCCCATAAGCTCTACAAACATTTGAACATTTGCTTATATTTTGATAGTCTCATAGTGCTGAATTCGGACTGAATTTGCCGTCTGAATGTTGACAGGCAAGTGCTCATCAAATCTAGCGCCTAGCCAAAAAAACACATGTGTACTCCATAAGTACTCTGCTACCCGAGTAGCCGCTTCCTTAGTGAAGTGCACCCCTGATCTATCTAGGGCATCCCACAATTTCCCACTCGATAACGCAGATCCAGAAATATGCAGCCATTACTGTCACAGAGTCGGCGAAGCCTCTGGTTCAGACCCTCCAGTCGGTAGTAGCCTTCACCAATTCCCCCAGCCGGCCATAGGAACTGAGGATGTTCTCAGAACCCAAGCGACAAGCGTAAATGGTGCTGACGTGAGCCACAACTTGCATACTGAGAGAGTGCGGAGAGAGTGGTGCGAACACGTCCGGTACACCTGAAGGTTCCTCGACAGCAGAGACAGAGGGCGAAGCATGAAACACCTGAGGTGTCCCACTCGACGCACCAGACTGCACATCGCCGCTGCACCCCGAGACAGCAGCCCGAAGACGGGTGACCGTAGCCAACAACACGCTCAGCTGTTCGCAAACTGCGGCCAACTCCTGCGTCCGCAGATAACAGGCGCACATGTTATCGATATAATTAACTGTAGAGAGTAGAAAACTAAATAATAAACTTTTAACTAGTCTAGTACTTTCATAATGGCGGCTGGCAGCTGACTGAACTGTGGTCAGTGGTAATTACACTGTCAAAAAACGAAACTTTCTCTGGCTGTTTTCAAAATAAACAAGGAAATCTATGGAATACACTATTACCAAACACTCGGGAATAAAAGCTTTCTGAAAGTGAAACACGAAAAAAAGAAGTGAAAAGTTGATACTTAAATTACGTAGCTTGCAGCACAAACGAACTCTGCCAAGTAGGTGAGAAAAAACCTCTTAAAAAACAGAAGCACGGAAATTAAGAAATTGAGTGGCAAAAAAATTTCACGCATATTAAATTATGATACTTAGCGCTCTAAACGATGTGACAGCGATAGCAGCTGACACTGGACTATCTATATATATTTAAATGAATGTTTGTCTGTATGTCCTCTATGTGTTCATAAACCATTCAGTCAATTGCAATGAAACTTTGGTGAACTGTTCACCGTACGCCCACGAAGGTTCCTGACCCAAAAACAAAAGAGTAAGACACATAGCTCAAGAGATATGATATCATAGATAATGAGAGGCCACCGCGTGGGAATACCCAGATTTATGCGTCAATTATTGGAAAATGGGAGTAGTTAGGAACAGGAACCTGCAACAGAGTTTGCATGTAATTTCGGACGATTATGAAGCGTTTAGAAACTGCCCCCCCCCCCCCCCCCCACATACACACACACATACACACAAAATGATGAAACGAAGGCTACCGCTCACAACAGTTTCGCTGTAGATGCCGTAAAACTGTCGCATCAGGCATGACCTTGTATCAAATAAAGTTAGTATTACAGAATTTGCATGTTACTATTTATTTTTGTCTGCAAGTCTCCCTTAATTCTCTTGCATCTGAAATGAAGCAATCTGTTTTCTTAATCTCTGTCCATATAAAAGCGAAAGGACACTCACTCACTGACTCACTGACTAAACACGAAATCTCGAAAACTACTTCACCTGTGAAGCTGAAACTTGGCAGGAAGGTAGTTTATAAGTAGGAAACGTCAGCTAAGAAAGTATTTTGTGATAGGTGCATGGCGGAGCATACTTCTCCTACAGAATCATGAAATCTACAGTTTCATTCCAATCTTTACGAAATTTCGCTCGCTTGACCTTGAAAACAAGAGGAAAGTTACCGTCTATGGTTTCATACGGTGCATGGGGGACGGTTCTTTGCACCATAACAATAGATCCCTAAATACCTTGGACGCGCCATAACTTTAGAGCGGCTCGACCGATTTCACACATCACTTTTTTGTTGTTTTCGTTATTGTCAGGACAAGGTTTGTATGAAATAAAACTGGAAAATTTGATTACAACAAAGTGCGTTTTTCAATGCGACCCTGCGTTTCTATTGCATAGAAATGTATTGTTTTGTTCCGATATTGATGAAATTTTGCACACTCTACCTGAAAAACAAGAAGAATATCACGGTCTGTATAAAATTTCGTTCGGTGCATGGTGGAAGGTACTTTACATACGTAATTTTACAAAATGCATAGTTTTGCCCAATCTTTATGAATTTTCGCACACATGACCTATAAACTAAGAGAAAGTTCACTGACTACGTAAATGTTTGTATGGTACATAACAGAGGGTACCTTGCAGGAAACTTTGCCGAAGGAGGGAAAGGTGGAAACGAACAGAGAGATGGGAGAGAATTAGGTGCATGTAGAGAGAGGGGAGAAGGGGATGTGGTCTAAGGGAGTGTAGGATACATGAACACCCGGTCAACGCCGGGCTTACAGCTAGTCTTATATATTAAAAGAATCTACAAAACTAAAGCTAGTCGGCCAGACCAAACTACACGGCCGATTTCCTTCATTTTTGTTTTAAACGAAAAGTATTCATCCACAAAATTTGTCATCAAGTATCAGAATTTACATAACTCTCACCATCCTCTTTCTATACTCAAACGCGATTTCCTTCAGTATATTTCTTATGGGGATGTCCTTGCTGTAAATTCAAGTCGATCGGCCAGGCCGTTCTATCGACCGTTTCCTACATTGTTCTGTAAACTAAAGGTATTCAATCTGTCCTGGCTTTGAATATTTTAATCGGTTTGTTTTACGATATCTTCGGTTCTAATTAAGGTACGTAGTTCTTTTTGACCTAACAACACTCAGCAGATCAAGCTCTTCCATTTGCGCTTTTAAATACTTGCATTGATCGATTCTGAAGAAAGCTATGTGTGAACATTCAACTTTACTTACAGTTTTCCCCACGGGTCCTCTAGTTATGTCCTATTGTTCCTTTTAACCACGACCTTCCATGGAACCAATTCACACACACAACCTGTCATTTAATTTATTGGCAATTGGCACGTTTTGTAGTCGAGGGGCTCGTTATGTGCCTTTGCAATAACCTGAAAAAATATTTTTTTAATACACTTTGGTGGTATTTATTTCGCTCCAAATAATTGACATGATTCGGTGGGCTACCAAAATTAAATCAGTAAAGTCCTGCTTTAGTGCAGTCACAAATACATAAAAAAATTACATCACAGGATCACAAGCGGCTCCTAGCCGCAGAGATGCTTATTCTTCTAGCGCTGCAGACAAACGACGACGTTGGCCGTTTTTTCTCGTCCCTCCAGAACTTGGTCATACGATCACTGCTCATTTCAAACTGAGAATGTAATTCTCGGCTACCGATATTACAAATGTACAATTTTAAAGTTGTATTTTACGTCAATTAAAATTATATATACATTTCTAAGGAACAAATCTTTAGTCCTTCTTTTGATAAAATCATATTTTAGTATATTGCATAATATAATCAAACAAATTGACTTTCCAATTTATAATTAATTTAAATTAAAATAAGTGAATTCCACGTTAGTGTCGAACTTCATTTCCTTATTACTATTAAAATAGGCTTCAGTTTGTTCGTGAGGAGTCTCAATTAAACCTTACACTTAAGAACCCACTCAGTCTTTTTGTTGCATCAACTGCACAGTTCGCAATGCCACAGAGTCTGGCGGGAGCGGTCGCACAATCCGTGTCATGGCTCAAGAGCCAATTCCCGCGCGGCCCAACAGTTCATTTATATATTACACAGAAAATTAGAAGGAAACAAAATACGCGAAAAATTTAAAAAGCACGGTTCTGCGCAGTAAAAATTTGGACAAATGTGCAATGTGAAATAATTGTAGCATCAAAGAAACGTCCTAAGTCGAACATAACAATAAGTTTGTGTGTCTCAGTGACCAGGTGCAAGTCATTCGTTTCGGCGCCACTTCATCACCTAACATGTCCATAATCTACCCTAGTTATCCAACCAGGAAAATGGGGACTACAGTTTAACGAGGAATGCAAACGACTTTTCGTTTCTAGCGATTCATCGCGTCACTGAGACGTGAATGCTAGGTATCAACACAAAGTGAGCCGGCCGCGGTGGCCGAGGAGACTGAGGCGCTCCAGTCACGGTCTGCACGGCCACTACGGTCGGGGGTTCGAATCCCCCCTCGGGCATGGATATTAGTGCCGTCTTTAGTATAAGGTAGTTCATAAGTAGTTTGTAAGTTTAGGGACTGATAACCCCGTAGTTAAGTCCCATAAGCTTAACAAACATTTGAACATTTTTGAACACAAAGTGAAAAAAAATCGTGATCCCAGCTTGTTTCGAACCGAGCACTTAAAAAAATTCAAATGTTTCTAAAGCTTATGGGACTTAACTGCGGGGACATCAGTCCCTAAACTTACAAACCTGTTATGAACTACCTTACCCTAAAGACAGCACAAACATCCATGCGCGCGGAGGGATTCGAACCCCCGACGGGGAACGGCCTCGCGCATCGCAGCATAGCGCCTCAATGCGCACGACCCGAGCACTTATCCACTAGCCTGGTCTTCAAGTCGTAGAACAGTGTCAGTTACTGGATACTTACCAACTTAGATAAAAACTTTTAATTTGCTATAAAATAATATTAACTTCATTAATCGAGATAAAGAGAGTCCTACCTTGAAGCCAGAGCAATGTGCGCAGTTTCATTAAGATAAATTGAGCATTTTCGGAATTCATAATGGACAAACATCGTGACAGGGGATTTATATATATACTCATACATAAAATAGATATACATGTACACACCCGGCAACAAAACTTAGTACAGCCTCTTACAAGGAGACCGCGTGGATATCGGATTTCAGAATTTATTTATATTTATGGTACGTAAAGTTCAGAACTTAACATTCAGCCAAAGCCATTCGACGCAACCCATTCTCGAGAAAATCGACTTTGACGTTGTGCCATTAGTAGCTACGGAGATGACTTTCCAAAAACAGCGTGGTAGATCTTCACAAACTGAACAATCAAAGACTACCGTCGTCAACTAATAGAGAAGCCAATACTGTAAAAACTGTAACATGCTTTTTAGTTGAAACCATTATTATTTTATAAAATACAGAATATTACGAATAAACAAAAATACGTGCATTTTTCATAAAATTGCCATTAGATATTAAAATTGTGTAAGTATTCGATCACAATAAAAAAAAAAAAAATAAAAAATCTCTCACTGCAGGATTCGAACCAACGAGCCTATGGTTGTAAGGCTAGGTTGCTACCACCTGAGCTACACCGACAGAGCCGCGGTGGAGTATCCTAGCGGTCTAAGGAGCCTCGCAGCGGAGCGCGCGGTTGCTCGCCGTCGGAGGTTCGAGTCATCCCTGGGGTGTGTGTGTGTTGTCCTTAGGTTAGTTTCTCTAGGTTTAAGTAGTCTGTAAGGTACGGACTGATGACCACGCAGTTTGGTCCAATAGATTAAAAAAATTACACCGACAGAGGCTGCAACTGTTTTAATTACTGGTAGTTACGTGTACGTGCAAAACGTCAAAGTCGATTTTGTCGAGAATATTTGAGAGTTGCGTCGAATGGCTTTGCTCGATTTTTATTTGTGTTCTGAACTTCACGTACCATAAATATAAAGAAATTCTAAATTCCGATATCCATGTGGTCTCCTTGTTAGAATTTTCGTCATCATCATCGTCTTGGACAGTTTCCAGCCTCTGGCCTGGACTGATTCGAACATAAGCCTCTCCATCGTCTAATGTCTTCCCACCATCTCTCCGTCTTCACCTTGGTACAGTCTTTTCCTTTCTTCTTTACACCTTCCTCCACTCCTTTCAGCCATCTGTCTCTCGGTCTTCCTCTTGGTCTCTTTCCTTCCAGTTTCATCTCGTGCATCCTCCTGGTTATCCTCCTCTCCTCCATTCGCTTAATATGCCAATACCATTTCAGCCTTGATTTTTCTATCTCCTCTTGTAATGGTTGCACCTTCATTAACTCTCTGATACTCTCATTTCTTAACCTCTCTATCTTTGTCACTGCAATACTGTTCCTCAAGAATTTCACCTCACTAGATTGTAATTTGCTTTTCTCTCTTCCTTTCATAACCCAGGTTTCAGATGCATTGGTCAGGATCGGGACATAGTATGAACGGTATATAACTTTTTTACTTCTTAGGGGTACATCCCTGTTCCATATCAGGCTTCTGACACTCTTCCGAAATGCTTCTGCGTTTCTCCCTCGCTCGTTTATTTCTCTGTCGCTTTTCGCATCTTACTGTATCAGGCTTCCTAGGTAGGTACTTGAAACTCTCTACTCTCCTCAATCGTTCCCCACGGATTGTTACTCCAGTTGTACCTCTCTCTTTTACTCTTGATGTGATAATCATCTCATTCTTGCTTGTACTAAATTTCATGCCATATTCTTGTACGTGTTGTTCCCATACATCCAATTGCTCTTGCACTTCCTCCTCCTTATTCCCCCAAATCATCAGATCGTTCGCGAACACCATAGCTTTCATCTTTCCTTCACTTGTGCTACTGTACTTATTATATCATCCATCACTACAACAAAGAGTAATGGTGAAAGTGCACTTCCCCTCCTCAAGCCATTCTTCTGTTCAATCCAAGCTGATCTCTCTCCTCCCACTTTCACACAGCTCACACAGCCATGATACATTTCTATTATCCTCCAAATAGTCTGTTTTGCTATCCCTCTCTTCTCTCGGGCTTTCCACACTTTACTTCTAAGTACACTATCATATGCTTTTTAAATGTCCAGGAAGGTCATTAGTAGATCTATTCCATATTCGTAGTCTTGTTCCTGCAGTTGCCTTACAGCAAAAATTAGATCCACCGTGGACCTTCCTGTTCTGAAGCCAAGTTGTTCTTCTCTCATTCCTAGAGTTTCGCATTTAGTCAAAATTTGTTGTTGAAACAGTGTATACGGAATGAATTAAATGATTACATTTACAGATCAATAACTGAAGCGGCACTGAGGCGTCAGGTGTCGATCCATGCTAAAACACCCGTATTACTACGTGGTGAAGACTCCACGGTCGGAAATGCAGGCGATGATTCTGGCTTCCATTCGACATACAGACGGCCAATACTGTCTTGAGATATTTTACTCCACGCCTACTCGATCTGTTCACGAAGTTCTGCAAGAGCTGTGATCTGACCCGCGTTTCAGTTTTCGTCTCACCATATCCCATACGTGCTCGATTGGAGACATGTCCGGAGATGGTGTTGGACAAAGAAATAGCTGCACGTCTTTCAGAGTACGTCGTCCGCCACGCGCAGTGCGTGGCCGAGCATTATCATGTTGTAACAACACATCACCTTCCTGTTGCAAGAATGGCAAAAAAAGGGCTGTCAAATAGATTCCGTATTCTAGATTTCCGGAAGGCTTTCAACACTGCGACTTAAGGAATATCGCCACAAGTTATGCGATAGGATTCGTGATTTCCTGTCAGAAAGGACACAGTACGTTGTAACTGACGGAAAGTCATCGAGTAGATCAGGAGTGATATCTGGCATTCCCCAGAGAAGTGTTATAGGGCCCCTACTGTTCCTTATATTGATAAACGATTTAGGAGACAATCTGAGTAGCTGCCTTAGAATGTTCGCCGATGATGCTGTCACTTATCGGTTAGTAAAGTCACCAGAAAATCAAAAGCGACTGCAAAATGATTTAGATAAGATATATGCATGGTGCAAAAAATGGCAATTGACCTTTAATAATGAGAAGTGTGAAGTCATCCATATGACAACTAAAACAAATCCATTAAACTTCATTTACACGACGAAACAGCCAAACTAAATGCCTTGAATGCAACTAAATACCAAGGAGTAACAATTACAAACAACTTAAATTGGAAAGAACACAATGAAAATATTGTGGGGAAAGCGAACCAAAGACTACGTTTCATTGGCAGAACACTTTGAAGACGCAACGGTTCTACTAATGAAACTGCCTACACCACACTTGTGCGTCGTATTTTGGAGTATTTTTGCGCACTGTGGGATCCCCACCAAGTGGAATTGACAGACGATTTAGAGAAATTACAGAGAAGGGCAGCTCGTTTCGTATTAGCACGGTATAGGAGAGAGTGTGTAACGGAAATGATGGGCGAGTTGGGGTGTAAATCATTGAAAGAACGGCGTTATTCGTTGCGACATCCACATCTACATAAATACTTTGCAAGTCACATTGAAGTACATGGCAGAGGGGTAATCGAACCGATCTTATGATGTTTCTCGACAGCTACATTGGAAAAAGGAACACTTAAATCTGTGACAGGATAATTATGATTAAAATTAAAACACAACCTATGGATTTGTGTGTGATTGCAGCTTACTTTCCAACAACAAACAGTAAGGATGAGGACGTAGAAGTAGTATATGAGCAAATTGATGACCTAATGAAACTGGTTAAAGAGAAGGACAATCTTATCGTAATTGGTGATTTCAATGGATTGATTGGTGAAGATAACAAAGTATTATGGAATGGCAAGTTCGGGATAGGAAAAATGAAATCTAGAAGAGAAAGGTTGCTAGATTTCTGTGAATAGTACGAGATGATAATCACCAACATGTGTTTTGAAATGCCCAAGAGAAGAAGATATGCGCGGAAAAGTCCAGTAGGTGCCGAAAGTTGCCAGATAGATTATATCCTAGTCAAGAAGAAATTTATTGATTAAATAAAGTCTAGCCACTCATACCCTGGATATGATCTAGACAGTGACGATGTTCTAGTGATAGCAAACTATAACAGCTAATTTAAGAAATATAAATGAACTAACCAATACAGATGGTTTGTACAAAAACTTAAGGAAAACCAAGTATCTGCTGGCATGAAAGAATTGACCGATAACCTGATAGGTAACAGGGAAGGATGGGAAGGATTCAAAGAGACCGTAGAAATAGCTGCCAAGGAATTAGTAGGATTAAGGAAACTAGAACCGAGGAAACCATGGATGCCCAAGGAAACCTTATTGAAGAACAAAACCGGCTAAGGAAAAAGATTTAGATAAGTACAAAAGAATAAAGAATTCAATTACACAGAAATGTAGACTGAAAAAAGAAAAGTGGATGCACGACAAACATAAGGAAATTCATCAAGATCTAAGTGGAGGTCAAACTGATAAAGCCTACTCTAAAATTAAAGCAATACACATAAAGCCAAGAACAAAAACAAATATGGTCAAGAATAAAAACGGTGACCTTTTCGTATTAAAGGATATATGGAAAGAGTATATTGAGGAACTATATGAAGGAGAAGATACTGCTAATGAGGGGGAAATTCTGGAAGAAGAGAGCAGTGTGGATATAGACGTGATAGGTCCACCTACATCTAAAGATGAATTCAACAGTGGCTTGAATGATCTAAGTAATGGCAAAGCGACAGGTACAGATAACATTACAACAGAAATATTGAAGGAAATTGGAGTATCAACAAAAGAGTACTTATATAAAATTATTAAAGAGTACTATGAAGATGTAAAAGAGCTACCAACAGATTTGCTTAACAGCAAAACAGTAGTAACCTCCCCTCCCAAATAAAAATAAATAAATAAATAAAAGGAAATGCTCTGGACTGTGAGAACAATAGAACTATCTCCTTACTATCCCAGACTTCCAAAATCATGTTAAACATAGCAAAACATTGAATAAAAAAGAAAATTGAGGCAAACCTAGGGGAAGACCAATTTGGTTTCAGATCTGGAAAGGGAACTAGAGAGGTCATACTAGCTCTGAGGATGGTATTAGAAAGACGAATTGGAGTTAATAGTAAAACATACTTGTTCTTTATAGATTTACAAAAAGTATTTGACATGGTTAATTGCAAATTGTTATTCCGAACAATAAAGGAAATAAATCTTGATTGGAGGGACAGAAGATTAAAAATGTTTGTATCGTTTATGGGACTTAACTACGGGGTCATCAGTCCATAAACTTAGAAACTACTTATGAACTACTTACGAACTAGGACGGCACAAATATCCATGCCCGAGGGGGGTTCGAACCCCCGACCGTAGTGGCCGTACAGACCGTGACTGGAGCGCCTCAGTCCCCTCGGCCACCGCGGCCGGCAGAAGATTAATCTGGGGAACCTATATAAAAGACAGGAAGTAGAGATAGAAGTGAATAGTGTGAAGAAGAAAACAAAATTAAGGAGGTGAGTAAGGCAAGTATGCCCATTATCAACATATTTGTTCAACTTATTTATTGAAAAAGTCATTGAAAAGTTGTAAAGAATAACCAAAGGAATATCCGTTTTGCAGATGATATAGTAGTACTTGCTGACTCAGTAAATGGAGTTTATGTTGCTAAAAATGTGCCAAAATCCTAAGAGAATTTAATCTAAAAACTAATAAGAAGCAAACAAAAACTGTGATAGTAGGGAAGACAAAAGAAAATAGTAAATCAAAGTGAATATCAGATCATGTTGCAATAAATTTTCGTAACCACAAGGAAATCTTGGATTTAGAGTGAGGAAGGGCCTAAATATAGATTCCAGACCATTATCTCCCACAAAAAAGACCAAGTTTCAACCCAACAAAAGTGAAGCAGAACCATAAAATTTCAAAGAGTAAACACTAAATTTCTCATGCAAAATCGGGACAAATTCTGTGATATATTAAACACAAAAATGGGAGACATTGAAGAAATTGCAGAAACAACGATGGAGTCAGTTAGAGAAATAGGATAACCACAAAGAATGCCGAGACACAGATGGTAAAATGAGTTATGAAGCGATTGACAATCGACTAAAGGCATGGAAAAATGGAACAGTAATAAGAATGTCGGTATTGGGAAGAGTTTAAAGCAGAAGGGAAGAAAACATAAAAATCATCAGATCAGGAAAAAGAAAATATGATAAAGACAGGTTAGAAGAAATGGATTGAGATTTTAAAAAGAACAACACTAGGACTTTAAAAACTCTCAGTGACGTATTGACAGGATTCCAATCACCAAGTCTACATTTTGAAGATAAAAATGGAAACATTATCTGAAGCCATAAAGAAAACTGCCAACTGTTAGCTGAATACTTTGAAAATCTATTGCACTGTGAATAGCCTACTGACAGATTACATTTTCAAAAACCACAACATGAAAATCCACCATCAGAGCCACCTACAATAGAAGAAATAGGAAAGATTATCAAGTTATTGAAAGATGATGGCCTGAGGTGAAGAGCTATCATCTAAGACATAGTCCGTTGAAATCGCATGAGCCGGCCGCGGTGGCCGAGGGGACTGAGGCGCTTCAGTCACGGTCTGCACGGCCACTACGGTCGGGGGTTCGAATCCCCCCTCGGGCATGGATATTTGTGCCGTCCTAGTTCGTAAGTAGTTCATAAGTAGTTTGTAAGTTTAGGGACTGATGACCCCGTAGTTAAGTCCCTTAAGCTTTAGAAAAAAAAAAATTGTCGCATGATCCATTCGGAAGTTAGTAATTTTAAGTTTAATTTTCCTGTATTCACATATTGTGCACATAAACTGTTGTAGTTTTGAAGCCATTAAAATATTGTTGGTTCAAGAGATGCGCCTCATTTTCCTGAGGGGAAGATAACACTGTGATTTATTATTTATTTCTAAGTTAACAGAGTGTTCATCTAATAAGTATCCGCCAGAGCGTCCATTATGACATATCCCTGTCATTGGCTATCTTTGTTGAGTTCCCATTCTGCACGGGATTTGCCCACTTTCGGCGGTTGGCCATTGTCCTCTAGTGTTTTCCGTGGTTTTAAGCGGCTGTTGCGTACAAACCCAGGCCATACTAATAGCTTGTATGGCCTTGCAGAAACGGAACTGCACGCCTAGGCACGTGTGCTGACCTGCCTCTCATACAGCAGTTTGAATAATTATGTCATACAGTGTATATCTCTGTCATAAATCACCATATCATGATGGTGGACGAATGGTGTGGCCAGAAGTCAGTATTTGCAGACATACGGACCTCTATGTCGTTCAGAATGGCAGTTTGACTGCTCAGAGGTATATAGACGATATCCTTCGACCTTTTGTTGTGCCATACGCTGGTGCCATAGAAGATAGGTTCCTTCTGATGGACTGTAACGCTCGTCCCAACATAGCTTCACTGGTGGACAACATGCTTGAACCTGAGGGAATTGAACGAATTGAGCGACCAGCATATTCACTGGACTTGAACCCGATTGAGCATGTATGGGATGAACCTGTCAGACGCATTGCAGTCACACGAACACCTCTAACAACACTTGCAGTGCTGGATATTGTACTCGTGGAAGAATGGCCAAATATCCTTCAAGAGCTAATTGACACCCTCATGCTGTCAATGCCAGGGTGATGTGCAACTGTTCCGGCTGTCCGATGTGATCAGACACCATACTAGAGGTCAACGAGAATGCCTTTTTCACTATTATGGTATCTCATGGTGCCTCGCTCTAAGTAAACGCCACGTAAACCTCAAATATAAAGTTGAGACAGCAAAATATCGTACCGTATCACACAAAAATTACATTTGTAACCAATATCTGAAAAAAAAGTTACCATATGTACATTGTATGTGATATCCACCTGATCCCGTAATTGTTTTGAGCAGTGTATATAAAGCGTGTCCCATCCTTGTCCTAATGCGGAAACGGAGCTATTTACTTGACGTCTAAAAAGTGCATGATCATTTGCTTTCGGGGCAAATGTGAAAGCATTCCCGAAACGACTAAATGTGTAAACTGTTCGTGTGCCGCCGTGTTCAAAGCAGCGCGTGTTTGACAAATTGGTGCCATCCTAAGCTCACGCCGAGGCAACTGCAGTGCAACACGGGTTGTAGATGAAAGGGATGAACACGGTAGTGGGGATGAATCTGGCCAAACAGACGTACATCCGTTAAGCAAATGACTACCCAGTTGATCCAAGGGGCTACCAACAGTGTCTCCTCAATGACCTATCAGCGAACATTGCTGTGTATTGGCTTCCGCAGCAGGCACTTAGTTTACAAGTGCACGCGCCCATGTTGACTGCTGTTCATCGGCAATGAAGGAAGATTGAGTTTACATCCCGTTGCAACAGTGTGGTCATTAGAAACTGAGCACAAGCTCTGTAATGCTGGAATTCAATATGGTGTTGGCCCAACCTTAGCCTTGATGACAGCTTCCTCTCTCAAATGTTCAAATGTTTGTAAAGTCTATGGGACTTAACTACGGGGTCATCAGTCCCTAAACTTACAAACTACTTATGAACTACTTACAAACTAGGACGGCACAAATATCCATGCCCGAGGGGGGATTCGAACCCCCGACCGTAGTGGCCGTGAAGACCGTGACTGGAGCGCCTTAGTCTCCTCGGCCACCGCGGCCGGCCTTCCTCTCTCGCAGGCATACGTTCAATCAGGAGCTGGAATGTTTCTCGGGGAAAGGTAGTCCATTCTTCATGGAGTGCTGGACTGAGGAGAGGTATCGATGTAGGTCGGTGAGGCCTGGCACGAATTCAGCGTTCCAAAACATCCCAAAGGTGTTCTATAGCAATGAAGTCAAAACTCTGTGCAGACCAGTCCATTCAGGGATGTTATTGTCGTGTAACCACTCCGTCACAGGTCGCGCATTGTGAACAGGTGCTCGATCGTGTTGAAAGATGTCTCCATCCCAGAATTGCTCTTCAACACTGGCATGCAAGAAGGTATATAAAACATCATTGTAGGCTTGAGCTGCGATAGTGACACGCGAAACAACACGAAAACCACTACCACGCTATAAAACCATCGCCTCCAAATTTTACTGTGGGCACGACACGCGCTGGTAGATGACGTTCATCGAACGTTCGCCATATCTACATCCTGCCATCTGATCGCCACATTGTGTACCGTGATGCGTCACTCCACACAACGGTTTTCCACTGTTCAATCGTCCAATGTTTAGCGAGGCGTAGTTTGGTATTGACCTATGTGATGGGCAGCTGCTCGACGATGAAATCCAAGTTTTCTCACCTCCCGCGTAACTGTCATAGTACTTGGAGTGGATGCTGACGTAGTTTGGAATTTCTGTGCAATGGTCTGGATAAATGCCTGCCTATTACACTGTACAACCCTCTTCAACTGTCGGCGATCTCTATCAGTCAACAGACGAGGTCTGCCTGTACGCTTTAGTGCTGTACGTGTCCCTTCACGTTTCCACTTCATTATCACATCAGAAACAGTGGACCTAGGAATGTTCAAGAGTGTGAAAATATCGCGTACAGACTTCTGACGCAAGTGACATCCAATCACCTGACCACGTTCGCAATCCACGAGTTCCGTGGTGCGCCTCATTTTGCTCTCTCACTAGGTCTGATGACTATTGAGGTCGCCAATATGGAGTACCCAGCAGTAGGTGGCAGCACAATGCATATGTTTTGGGGAGTGTCCGGATACTTTTGGTCACACACACACATTGTGGTTTTCAAACCAATCTTCGAATTGTGGACTGCTTTCCCTTATATCCGTTTGAAATTAAGCATCCCGGCAGTTGCCTGGAGCGATCTAGGGAAAGCGCGGGAAACTAAATCTGCATGGCCGAAGTCGGATTTGAATCCCCGTCCTCCCGTGTGCGAGTCCAGTGTATCAACGATGAAGGCTGGAATTTGTTAGTGACGCAGCTGGGCGTCCAATGCGTGGCGACGGGTGGCCTTTCGGATGAACCACGTTTTATAACTCACTGGACAGCTGGTGTGTACAAAGTGAAACTTCTGAAAGAAAACACCCTGCAACAACTGCCTGAAAGGTCTAGGCTAGTGGAGGAAACATTGCGCAAACTTTCTGTGGCATGTCGTGGATGATGCAACGTGCCACACAACTCGCAGTAGAAGTGCGTGATTCGAAGAGCACCAGGACGGGTTTACCGTACTTCTAAAAATGTTTTGTAATGCTTATGGGACTTAAGCACGGGGTCAAAGCTTATGGGACTTGTAAAGCTTATGGGACTTAACCACGGGTTAAAGCTGTAAAAGCTTTTGTTTGTAAAGCTTATGGGACTTAACCACGGGGTCATCAGTCCCTAAACTTACAAACTACTTATGAACTACTTAAGAACTAGGACGGCACAAATATCCATGCCCGAGGGGGGATTCGAACCCCCGACCGTAGTGGCCGTGCAGACCGTGACTGAAGCGCCTCAGTCCCTCGGCCACCGCGGCCGGCTACCGTACTTCTCTGGCCACTACACGCCCCGGATTTAAACCCAATTGAGAATCTCTTGGACTACCCCCACAGTGTTGTTCGCGTCATAGATCGTCAGCCTATAAACGTAGCATCTGGTCACAACAGTGGAGTCCGCATGGCTCGACATTCATGTCGGAACCTACAAGTACCCAACTGAGTCTCTTCCTGCACGTCTCGCGATGACGTAAGCTACAAAATCTGGTTAATTGGGTTTTTCACAGGATGTACTGTATCGTGAGACTTGCCATGGCCCACTACATACCATAATCTGAACTAAAGTTTCTCGTTGCTATTGATTTAGTTATTGGCTTGCGCGGACACTGCGTGGGAATTTATGTATCGTAGGTGCATTTGTATGCGGGATCTAGAGTAGGTCAGAACGTTGTGGATTCTACCTACAAGATTTTGTACATTCACGCTTTGACAGCACCAACTTTCTATACAGTGCAATACAAGGGAGAAGCTATCGTGCTCACTCCATAAAAGCCCACGAACAAAAAGAATAGCTTATAAATTCTATCTCACTAGTCTTATCAATTATAGCTCAAGAAGAACGTATTTACATCATATCTTTATATGGAAGCAATTTATATAATGCGTTCTATGGAAATATATATCAGATTATGTGTCTATGGTCTAATTTAATTGGGAACCATAGAAAGAGGAAAAGATTATCCTAACAGTTCCGACCACTACTGCAATCTCCGAAGAATGGAGTTCAGGTCAACGGTCATAACAAGATTTACTGGTGGTACGTGTGGTGTCGCACAAGTACAAAGTGCGCGCCACCTACTTTCGCCGCGCGCCGCCATGCATGCACGGCGCGGCGTTCTTCCGACGACAGCCACGAGCGCCCTCTGCTGTAACCCCGCTCGTGGCCACCACGGAAAGATATAGCACTTCGGACGGAGATAGCAACCAGTTAGGACCTTCGTAATCAGATAGGCACCAGTGAAGACTTTGCTATTGTACAGGCACTAGGCAGGCCTCTAACAACTATGTATCAACATTCTGCAGTACTATGTAAAAGTTAAGTATTGTTACATTCTGTGCAATATATCTCTTTCTAATTTACTCGAGTGTTTATAGTTTCTGGCTTCTCCCCTCCGTACCTGCACCAGCGTGTCGGTCTCATTCCACTCGGCCACCGACACCTACGACGAGGCTGGGACACAAAAGTACGGATTAAGGGGACCATCAAAACAAGAAAAAGGCGATCGGTAGAGAAAAGAAAAATGTAGTTGTTTTTTTCTTTTTTTAAAGCAATAAACGGCGGTCGTCTCTGCGGTGTATAGGGGAAGGTGGTACAATTGGGATCATTTCGAAGAAATGTTTGTTAAACTTACGGGACTTAACGGCGGGGTCATCAGTCCCTAAACTTACAAACTACTTATGAACTAACTGATACTAAAGACAACACCAACATCCATGCCCGAGGGAGGATTCGAACCTCTGACGCGGGAGGCCTCGCGATCCGTAACTTGGCGCTCCAGACAAATGTTATTGTAACTGAAAATATATTGAGAAAAGAAATAATTTTAACTATGGCACTTGTTCTTGGATATTTAATGAATATGTATCACAAATATTAGACAATTGCAAATGTTGATACAGACACATAAAAGGTTACAGAATTGAGAAAAATCGATCGAAAATGTACCACACTAGGTACAATTGTGATCACTTACTGATAAAAAATTTTATCACTAGCATCTACCACATAAAATGCACTTTTTCCCTTTTACCAAACACTGCATTTTTGGCAGCGAATCCTTAACTACAAAATTTATAAGAAAGCGTTAGACTAAGTAGCTTCACTTACCACTTGACAGGAAACAAATTTATATCTCCATAGCTCAAAGTGGTGTATTCTTGGAAAAGACAGGAGGAACTATAGAAATCTGCTACACTACAACGCCATACAAAGACAATTGCTACCAACACTACGAGACTGACAAATTATATTGATCGGAATTGTACCTATATCGAATTTGTACCACCTTACCCTAAAGGGAACACGTATGTAACAGCAAAGACTAGTCAAATCGTCATCCCTTCCAATGCGAAGAAAACACCGCAAGGTGGTCAGACTAATGTGACTGGACAGTGTAATTCAATTATCACAGATCGTGCTGATGTCACATCGTCTAAACTTGTGCAAAATTCATTGTCTATACACCAGTAGTCGGCCAGGAAACAAGACAAAGGTTGACCGGAAGAGAAAACTGCAATTATTTTTAAAAAGCAAAAAGAAGTCACTTGTCTTTGCGGCACATAAAGGGGACACGTGTGTAACAGAAAAGATTACTGAAATCGCCATCCCTTCCAATATGAAAGAAATGCCGCAAGATGATTACATTAATGCGATGGGATAGTGTAATTCAATTATCACACATTGTACTGATGTCAAATCGTCGAAGGATTTGCAAAACTCATTGGAAACACATCAGTTATCGGTCAGGAACTTTCAGCACTAAATCAGGCTCTTAAATCAGGTTACATTTTTCCCGAGGAAAATGTTTAAACGGTGGAATATTTCTCGTCAATTATGGGCATGCTGTCTTAAATTTCGAAAGAACAGACACCATTCCTATACACCTCGACTGGTAGGCCTCAGAGATAATTCTCAGAGATAATTTCAATGCGAGATCCACAATTAGAAGTTCGACCCCATGCGGGAATACAAGTATAGGCTGCGAGCAAAAGCCGTGAGACATGGGAATGTGGGTCGGACGCGAAGTTTATACGAATGTCCCGGTCTGACACAAATCTGCCGGCCGCGGTGGCCGAGGAGACTGAGGCGCTTCAGTCACGGTCTGGACGGCCACTACGGGCATGGATATTTGTACCGTCTTTAGTATAAGGTAGTTCATAAGTAGTTTGTAAGTTTAGGGACTGATGACCCCGTAGTTAAGTCCCATAAGCTTAACAAACATTTGAACATTTGATTGACACAAATCTGCATATGACAACGATGGATCATCTCAACATCCAGATGCAGGTGAAGTCTGGCATTCCTCTTTCACTATGTATATTTCGCGTCAGTCGTTCCTGTTCGCTTCGTGCAGCTTCCGGCTTGCAGCAGCATTGCTCACTGGAGGTCAGCGCAGGCGAGCGTGAAGAGGAACAGCTTTATAACACTGTCACACGATGGCTACAGCTGTTTGTTCCACCGAAAACTGTTATGTTCCCTACAAATTTTGAGATGTATCGAACGTCGTTATTTCATTGACTGATGATGTCTTAAAATGTTATACTTTTACAATGATTCACAAAAGAATTAAAATTGTTTAAATGTTTGTAAATCTATGTGTCCGAACTACTGTGGTCATCAGTCCCTAAACTTAAAAACTACTTAAACTAACCTAAGGATATTACACACTGCCATGCTCGAGGGAGGACTTGAACCTCCGGCGGCAGCGACCGCGCAGTCCCTCACATCGTGCCTACAACAGTGTAGCAATTCCTGAGCGCCCACAACAAAACACGTAATAAATATAATTGTATCATTGTGTATTTCAGTTTTAAATATGAGTGTGTTCCTAGAAGTACCGACAAAATATTCAGTAATGTGAAGAAATTAATATTTGATGGCGTGGAATCTTAAAAAATTCCGAACGAAATTGTTTTTATTCATGCCTGTATAGTTTTACTGATATAAAGTTTGACGTTAGTTTTAAGGTTTACAACGTACTACGTCCAAATAGTTAATAGCTACATTCTGGTTACAGTAGTGAAAAACCCGAAAAAAAAATACGTAGTGCTTGAAATAAACAAAGTGATCGAACCCATTAATGTACTCCATTTTGGCCTAATGCAGCAACACTGGATCAATGTTACAAAACAAAAAACAGTCTGCGGCAGGTGTTTTATTAATTATTATTTATTTATTTAGCGAATGGATGATACAGATATACATATACCGAGTGATCAAAAAGACGGCATAAATTTGAAAACTTAATAAATCATGGAATAATGTAGCTAGAGAGGTAAAAATTGACACACATGCTTGGAACGACATGGGGTTTTCTTATAACAAACAAACAAAAAATAATAATAATAAAAAAAGTTCTAAAAAATGTTCGACAGATGGCGCTTCATCTGATCAGAAAAGCAATAATTATCATAACAAATTAAGACAAAGCAAATATGTTGTTCTTTATTGGAAATGCTCAATATGTTCACCATCATTCCTCGAAAATAGCTGTAGTCCAGGAATACTGTTGTGAACAGCACTGTAAAGCATGCCCGGAGTTACGGTGAGGCATTGGCGTCGGATGTTGTCTTTCAGCATCCCCAGAGACGTCGGTAGATTACGATTCACTTGCGACTTCAGGTAACCCCAAAGCCAATAATCGCACGGACTGAGGTCTGGGGACCTGGGAGCCAAGCATGACGAAAGTGGCGGCTGAGCACACGATAATCACCAAACGACGCGCGAAAGAGATCTTTCACGCGTCTAGTAATACTTTTTTTCTGTTCTAATAAAACCCCATGTCATTCCAAGCATTTGTGTCAATTTTTACCTCTCTATCTACATTACTCCGTGATTTATTAAATTTTCAAATTTATACTGACTTTTTGATCACCCGGTATACAAATGTTTGTTAAGCTTAACGGACTTAACTGCGGGGTCATCAGTCCCTAAACTTACAAACTACTTATGAACTACCTTATACTAAAGACGACACTAACATCCATGCGCGAGGGGGGATTCGAACCCCCGACCGTAGCGACCGTGCAGACTGTGACTGGCGCGCCGCAGACCGCTCGGCCACTGCGGACGGCACCCGGTATACAGAAAGGAAACAATGAACGTTGCAGGGTAACATAAGTTTTATAGCTCGATGTTCAGTCCTTGAACCCAAAGCACAGCTTCTGGGGTTGCCAGCAGGAAATCTTCTCTTCCACAATATGCTCGAAGCATACAGTCTCTGACAATGTGATGTATCCTCTGGCGTGGAGCTCCGCACTCACAATCTGGATTAGACTGCTTGTTCCATTTATGAAGTGCATCGTTACACCTGCCATGGCCCATTCTAATTCTGTTCAGTGCTGTCCAGTTGTTACGTGGTAGTTAATGTCCAGTTGGTAGTTTAGCGCCTGAGAAGATGTTACGCAGGTGCTCATCTGTTGCCGCTTGTCACCGACACTTCCATTCTTCGAGAGGTTTTAAATTTCGTAACCATGTCAGCAGCATCATGCAGAGTTGGATGACGTGAGCGTAATCTGTTAACTTTTATAATTGCAGCGTTCCTAAGTACAAGTAGACCAGGTTTCTTTGAGATTCTTTAGAACTTCCTCATAAGAACCGCAGATATGCACAAATCAGCTGGCATTATACCTTTTAGTAGCGGAAGCCAGTAAACCGGAATAGATATGTTTAAGCCAGATATTATGTGCATAGTAGCATTCAGTTGGGTGTCAACAAGCTTTGTATGGTGGCTGTTCATAATGAGAAGTTTCGCGCAGTTAGTGTATCTTCAGAGCGGAGACCGCATTAGTCGTATTCAAATGGCATTGTTTGACGACATTAAAGCAGAAACCACAGTCAACAAATGTTATATTCAATTATATATTTTTGACGACGTTACAGCGTTCATTTTTAATGAAATAAATCGCAATTTGCGATAAGTTATGGCTTCACTGTACTAGGTTTAGATTTAATACCAATGGGCGACGAATGAAAATTTGTGCCCGGCCGGGATTCGAACCAGGGATCTCCTGCTTACTAGGCAGACACGTTGACCATTCCGCCACCGAGGACACAGTGACCAACCCGGCTGCAGAGGATTCTTCCCTGCACGTCTCCCGCCACTCCCAAATCTCCATTCGCCACGCTGTCTCTTTCCTATTACCACAGCCTATTTGTTCTGTAATGCTCGCCTAGTAAGCAGGAGATCCCGGGTTCGAATCCCGGCCGGGCACAAATTTTCATTCGCCGCCCATTGGTATTACATCTAAACCTAGTACAGTGAAGCCATAAGTGATCGCAAATTGCGATTTATTTCATTATCAACAAATATGGACAAAGGGAAGCGAAACCAGGGAAATATGCGTTCCAAGTTTAGTTTAGCGATCACAGTCGTTTAACACTGTGCTAGACAAATACTTCTTTGATCAACGTATGTTTGCTATAAAATTTAATTTTTTTAAAATATTTCAGTGTGCCAGTAGCGCTTGTAAATTGGAAATATCCCATTTCAACGGAAATGGAGTGTTAGTCGCAAAAAATCACTTAAATGTGTAACTTTCATCTACCATACCAATCGTAATTTGCTTTTGTCATCAGTCAAAAAAAAATCATTTTGAGTGACTGAATAGTGCGCGAATAGTTGACGTCACAAGCATATCGCAAGGTACAGTGTTTTAAATTCTTCAAGGACTGGGCGTGAAAAATTCTCTGCAAGATGAGTGGAGTATTTGCATTCAGTGGAGAATCAACACAATCGTCTAGACGACGCTGACGCTGTTTTGGTACTTGCATGTAGAAATCTTCAAGAGTTTCGGCGGCTATACGTAACTACGGTCGAAACATTGAGACTGTACTACAGTGTACAGGCTAGGGAAGGTGAGAGGGTGGGAGGACTCCGAAAATGGGGAAAAAACGATTAAATCGGTCAGCAAGTTGATGGCCAGGATTTTGTTGGGATGCACATGGAATTATCGACATCTACATAAATACTCTGCAAATCACACTGAATTACATGGCAGAGCGTTCATCGAATCGCTTTCGTATTTCTCTACGGTTCCATTCTCTAATAACGCTCAGGAAAAAGGAACACTTAAATCTTCCTGTTTTCAATCTGATTTCTGTTATTTTATGATGATGATCGTGTCTTCCTATGTAGGTGGGTGCTAACAAAATATGTTCGCATTCGGGGGGAAAGTTGGTGAAAGAAATTTCGCAAGTAAATCTCGCCACAACGAATAACACCTTTCTTTTAACTATTTCCAACCCAACTCGTGAATCATCACTCTCTCTCCTATATCGCGATAAAACAAAACGAGCTGCCCTTCTCTGAACTTCCTCTACATACTCGTCAGTCCCACTTGGTGGGGATCCTACAATGTGCAGCACAACTCCAAAATAGGACGCACAAGTATAGTGTAGGCAGTTTCTTTAGTAGAACTACCGCATCTTCTGAGTGTTCTGCCAATAAAACGGAAAAAACAATAACTAAGGGGCTATTCCACCGGTTTAGCGAAAAAACTGAGGAATAACTTCCTTATTTGAAGAGAACATAAAGACTTCCACCAGGATACGGCATCATAGTAAACCTGTACAGTTTTGGCGACCAAAATTATGGAAATGAAGTTCAGTTCAATACAACATCCACCGGATTCGGCACCTATTTGAATTTATTAGTCCTATTATTATTTTCAAACTTGGAAAAAATGGTTTGGAGGGCGACCGTTCACCCTGAACGAGGCTACAATCATCCAAAGCAAAAAGCCTCCTTTGTGGATAGGGACTGATGACCCCGTAGTTAAGTCCCATAAGCTTAACAAACATTTGAACATTTGAACTCCTTTGTGGACTGATTAAAAATGTTGGAGCAACGCTTGCAGAACGTAAAGAGTTAAAAGCGGATTACGGTGAAAATCTTTTTAAAAAATCCGTATGTAGTTTGCTTTCTATCTTTCGCTAAGGAATTATTCAACAACATTCGTAATGTCGGTCTAACAGGGGAAAACCCTATACTACAGAATTTTATAGTAAAAAGAGGTGTATCAGTGTGTTGTGAAACAGAGCTACACAACTGAAACGAGGAGAGAAGCCTGTGATTCCCCGTGGAGTTCTAGCTCTCTGACGCAATCTAGTTAGCTATCGTCATGAGGTCGGTGCTGTGTTTAGCTAAGGATAACCACCTACAATACCATTACTTAAGCAGCTTATTATTTATATTGGCACAAACTTTTTTGTTTAGCAATAAACTGAAGTTAACCATTCGCCTTCCTTCTGCAATCCTTACGTACCCGTTCCTTTTCATATGGATTTTAATATTTACGTTTTGACAGTTAATCGACGTGATTGTGTCAAGTATCAGACTCAGGGGAATAGATAATGAGGATAGGGGGAGGCGGGTTCGATCCCCTCCTATCAGAACCAATTCCACGAAAAGTTTTTTTTTTAATTATTTTCTTCTTCTTTCTTTTTTCCGTTTAAATAATCTAAGGACTACGTAATTTCAATGCTTCTTCCTTTGTTCTTCTTTCTTTTTCCTCCAGTAGTCTTTCATCTTTTCGCTATGTAGCCTTTTTCTCTCATTAGATCATTTAGCCCCTGTCTTCTTCTCCCCCTGCCTTGAAATCCTTCCATTTTTAACACTTCCTACTTAAAAAGCTCTCTTTTTGTTGTATCTTTTTCACTTCAATTGTTTCTTTCCAAATTTTCCTTTCTTCTTCAGTCCAAACTATTGTTGATTTCTTGTTCCAAAGATATTTAAATATCTGTTTGCTTAAGCTGTTGGAGTTCATCCTGTATAAATGTTCAAAAAATTGCAGTCGCCTCTTCCGCAGTGTTTCAGTTACGTTTTTTACGTTGCGATGAATTTCTTCATTCATACCTCTGTATTTTTTTTGTGGACCGAGTATTTTTCGAATAATTCTTCTTTCTAGTACTTGGTATTTGTGTGGTTTGTAATTCAGTGCTAAACATTCACTTGCATAAAGACATCCTGGTTTTACTACTGTGTTAAAATGCTGTATTTTCAAATTTTTAGACACCTTTTGTTGTAAATGTTTCTCGTTATTTCATATGCTATCTCCATTTTACGTACTCTTTCTGCTACATCAAATTGTTCTAAGTCATTTTCTTGAATAATTTCTACCAAATATTTAAATTTATTTACTCTCTTTAACTGTCCAATGTATGTTGCTTGGCTATCTGGAGTATTTTTTTATGTTTGTCATAATTTTTTTCTTCAGAAATTCTTAAACCTATTTTATTGGCTGTTTCTTCTAGGAGAAATAATGGTAAAATCATCTGCAAGTGCTAGACAGTGAATTTCAATACGTTTTTTCTTAGTCCCAAGTGTTATTGGTGATATGTTCTTTTAGTTTTTCTTTCCATTCGTTTCCTACCTTCTCTAAGGAGGCGGTTTGAGAGGAGTGGAGACACATCGTCACCTTGCCTTATATCTCTTTTTATGTCGAATGCCTTAAATATTTCATTCCGAAACTTTACTTTTGATTTTGTGTGTGTGAGTGTTTCACGAATTAGGTTTGCAAGCGTATTTTTAATGCCAAATTCTCGAATTACTTCATCTGGTGTTTCTCTGTCCACCGAGTGGAATGCCTTTGTAAAATTTATAACAGTTACAACTACGTCTTTGGAGTTTGTAAGTCTGTGATGGATTAGGTTGAAAATCTGTTCTGAGCAAGAGTTGCTCTGCCTAAATCCACTCTGATATTCTTCCAAATGGTTATCAAGTTTTGCTGCTAGTTTATTTAGTAATACTGTTGACAATATTTTTTATTTTAGTATTATTTTTTGTGTAGCCTACAATGATATGTGTATTACGGTTTTAAATGTTGCACCCTCACCTCCAGAAGAACAAATCATCTTCGCCCCAGAGTATATTACTTAATTCTGCATTCAAATAATATACGGCTGCATTTACTACTAGCCATTCATTACAGCAACCAGAAATTGTAAGTCATCTTGTATCCTCTTATAACGACAACTTCCCGTACACTACAGTCTCATCAGCAAACAACTGTAGATTGGCCCTTATCTCTGATGAACACTCGCCGTCGGGGACAACGCATTGGGTTCTATTACATAAGAAGTTTTCGAGTCACTCACAAATCTGGGAATGTATTTTTGATGCTCGAATCTTCATTAACAGTCTTCAGTACGCCTTCGTGTAAAAGGCTTTCTGGAAATCAAGGAATATGAAATCTGTCTGTTGCCCTCCATCCTTGGCTGTTAGGTTATAATGTGAGAAAAAGGCAAGCTGAGTTTTCCCACAAGCAATAATTTTTAATTCCGCACTAACTTGTGGAAAGAAGCCTATCCGTCTCAAAGAAATTGATGTTGGAACTCAGAATATGTTCAAGAATTCTATAGCACGCCGAAGGTCTGCAATTTTACTGGCTCGTTCTTTTGCCCTTCTTGTATACAGAAGACCCAAACGCTTTTTCACAGTCATTCTGCATGCCCAAAAGAAATTATGCTGTTAGGGACCGTGCAAATCTTGTTAAATAGTCTGACAACACAAACAAATTTCTCTAATTCGATATTATACGTTTCAACGGCCTAAGGTGCCTTCTTCTGTTGTACCAAAAGACTGTAAATTTTGCCAGTCCAATAAGTAGATCTGTAGCATTGTTACATTAAAATTTCAGATAGAAATTTGATTCTTGATGCTAGCACGCCCATGTAGATAGTGCATAGCTACTTCAAACGTCTAATATTTCATGTCCACAATAATTTGGAGGCGCCGTTGTGAGAAATTGTTCCACAGAAGCCGACAAAGAAACGAGGAGACACGATATTTAAGAGCTTGGGTATACATCCACCAGTAATTTCCTTTAAAATAATTTCGGGACCAGATGCTCTTCTTCAAAGATTTTACACGTCCGTATCGGAGAACTAGTCTAAGTATCAGTGTAGTACCTGTCAGGAACTGAAATATGCTTCAACTGATAATCTGAGGTATTATCAATGGTGTAGAAATTTCTTTTGCTAAATTTGGCCTGCCTCCTCTAGAGTTGAATTTCAATTTTGTCTCGAAGCTGTAAGAGATAGAGGGGCTCTATTTTGGCAAGCTTTGGGGAGTAGTTCGTTTGCCAGCTTCATGATTAAACGTAAAGATAACTGTTTGAAATTATGTTAGTTAACTATTTGCGATACAAATTCGGATAGAAATGTAACTGAAGAACAGTCCGTCATATTGTACAGTCTGTATTTTACCAGTGAATTATGACGAAAACGTAGTGTAAAACATTTTCGTTTCCTGCAAGCTTTCACGTTTAAGAGGCAAAATTAATTTCAAGGTATCCCTGGATTTCGTGAACCTCTTTTAGATGAATATTTGGACCGAATCGCCATTGAGGATTATTGGTTCCCTTTCTGTGTTTATTTCTAAAGGCTTAGTCGTTCACGGTTCGGTAAATCAGAAAGAAAAGAATTCGTTCGGATAGAACAATGCCTGTAAAGTCATTTATCTTGTTAATTCCATGGTCCAAGTATTATTTTCACGATATTTGTAATATAGATTGAAAGAAAAGAATTCTGGGCTGCTTATACAGGGTGTCCCATTTATATTGATCATCCAAAATATCGCTGGAACAACAACAGCTGTTGTAAAACAACTTTCGCCGGTGTCAATGTAAGGCAGGAGATCATGAATGTAAATATTTTGAAACGTTCTAAAACGAAAGCATATGTGTTTTTAACACAAACTTATGAGCTTTTAAATGGACACCCTATATTGTTTCATCAGCAATCTATAGCATGACAAATCACACAAATAATGGCGTTGATTTTATCGCAATACGCCAATTTTATCCTGCGATATTGCGAAGCGAAGTTGACGGTTGAAATACGCAAAACGCGCGACTAGCGCTCATCCTGAGCAGCGTGGGGTTCTCGCCTGAATCTGAATTTTGTTTTTCCTGCAAACTTATCCGATACCACATTGGAAAAAATGCATATATGGTTTGAATAGTGAAAGATGGACTTTAGTGCATACGAAATTCCCAGAAAAAGAAAGCCCTTTCGATTTCTACCAAATTTTCAAATTTTGATGACCTTATTCAGAACCCCTGATGACCACGACAGCTGTTGAATGATAGAATAAAAGTTAGGAGTTCGGAACGAGATTGACAAATGCTACAATCACAGCACGACAAAAGTCGTAGATGTCCTGGCCAACTTGTAAGAGAGGAGAACTAGTTTCTCGAGTTATTTGGCAACTTCAAAAACATTTCAATGAAAAAAAAATCTTGAGAAATTCGCTCTCAGCGGAGTGAGCGCTCAACTGGAGTGCACCTGTCATAATAATTTTCCCTGACTTGGGATGCACGCATCCAAAACTTCAGTGGCATGTAACGTCATATTTCATGACATGAGATATGCAGCGTTGCATGGTATTATTCCATGCGCCAGGTTGTATGACATAGCATTATGAAACGAGTTACTTCACGTATGCCAGAGAAGTTGACAAGCTAGTTCTTCTCTTTTACATCCATTACTGTGGCCAGTTCATATTCGCTTTCTTGTGCCATGATGGCAGCAAATTGCATTCTGGTTATTATTTACGACAAATTCCAGAGATATTAAGAAATTATAGCCGCAAGGTGACCATACACGAAAAGCTCATTATTTACATAGATTATTTTGCTCTAGGAGGCTAGCAGTAATGTTTGAGTAACATCATAATATAATCTCATTAATGATTACAAACACATCTGTATTATTACTACGAAGTAACACAACGAAAACCTTGTATTGCGAAATAATATGAACAAAGCCTTAAAAGATTTGACGAAAAACAATGGAATGTATCATCGGCGACAACTATCTCGGACACAGAGTTTTCAGCTATAGGATTTCAAAATTTATTTTAAAAATAAAGTTGATTTATTAGACCTAACTCAAGTCTCAAACGGTTCAAAGTGGATACTAAAAAAAAAGTTATATGAGAAGAAGGATTAGAGTAAGGACGTAGGACGTGAGGAAACCCTCCAACAACATAACTCTTCAGAATCACTAATTCAACAACATATTTTCAATAGTGTGAACAATTTTGAAATAAATACGGGTAGAAATGTATTACTTTTTAATATTATCGAGAAATTTGTTGCCATAATAGCTAGAGTTTGACACGGTAGCTGTCTCGACGTAATTTCAATAGATTCGCCGGCAAATGCAAAGAGGTAATAACCTCGACTTCAGTCAAGGTTCAATCTTCACTTTAATCAACTGTTATTCACAGATCTGTGAACTATATTGGCTCTCCATGCATAAACTTGACGAGTGTTTTGTTGTGAATGTGACACTGTCTGGGACGGAAACATGGCCACTTGGACGAGTTCATATACAATGGCTAGTGATGTGATGTGGAGAAAAACAGAGAGAGAGGATAAAGTGGATGAAAAATATGAGTAACTAAAGAGTGTTGCAAAAGAATGGTGACGGGATAATACTGCTGCAGGTTATAAGAGAAAGGAAGAAGAGCTGGATGGGACGTTCTTTGAGATGGGAGTGTTTGATAACAGATGCTATGGAAGGACTAGTTTGTGGGAGAAGATTCAGAAGAAGGAAGAAATACAAGAGCAAAGATTGTGTGAAGAGAAGTGGCAGTTACACGGATTTCACGTACATGGCAGAAGAGCTAGAACGTGAAAACCTGCATTTGGGCAAAACAAAATGATGATGATGATGATGAAAAAGCGTACCACAGAACCGGTCAAAGTGTCACATGTTGACGAAAATGTCATTATTTTGGTGTTACGTTTTTCTGCTAATAAATAATGCCATATCTCGTGTTATTTTCTGTGGCTCATGCTACCGCTAATATCTTCCAAATAACTTATTTTTTTGCTTTTCGTACTGCAAAGTTGTTACTGAAAAAATACTATTTCAAATCAAGCTTTACTATTTAGGGACAAAAAACACTGATGATGTAAAATCAGTTGTATTTATTTATTCAATGCTTAGACGTTCCATAGAGTCATCAGTCTCCTAACTTTCCAGTATAATTGATCATCAGACAGCCCATCACAATACTGCAGTCTTTCGCAGTTCATAATGGTGTTTCCTCTTTCGCATATAACACACTTCGCTGAGGGGAAGATGCCAGTTCTGTGCAGCTAGTTCGCAGGGCAGTCATGGCCAGTAATTTTCCGAAATGTTGCCACTATTTGCCTTCGTGGGTGTTTATAAAGTGCGCTCTTATCATCTAACTGTGAAAGCCATGTTTTTCCTTTCCCTTGTGTCGTCATGTCGTCATAAAACTTATTCTTGCATTTATTATTAATGGATCTTTTAACCGAGATGTAGGATAATTTTTGGGCAACTTGTTAGAAAGATCTTTGCATGTTTTTTCGCTAAAAATTCTGCCATTTCGTTCACATGGATTCCTGTGTGTGATGGTATCCATTTGAAACCTATTTCATTTCTTGCTTCCGTAATTGAGAAAACGGAAGATTTTATTTCATTTGTGCAAGCATATAGAGGTGTAAAACAGTCCCCCATTAGCATTCCCGAGAGGGGGCTACATTGAAAAGAAAGAGAGTGAAAACCTGGAATGTACTGCAGTGGGAAAACAATAATGTAATGATTGCTAGTCGTTCGGGTCCTCAGCCGGATAAACAATGAATATCTTGCTTTGCTACTCCTGATATTCAAAACTGCACTGCTATAGAATAGTGTTGAAGTGTTCCTCAGACACTCTTCCAAACAGCTGAAACGTACTCCGCGCCAATTTCGAAACACGCGAGCGTTTTCAGAGAAGAGGATAACACCGTTCAATAGAATACCACCGAGTTTCGACTTACATCCTTCCTATAATCCAGCATTTACGCGTAACTTGCAAAACAGCGATAACCCGAAGAAAGATGCTTGTGGGCCTTGTTTTGTAACGGAACGTAATGAGTCACAGGCTTCTCGAAGATGAAGATAAACTGTTTGGTGTCCATATAAAATAGTTTTTTTACACGTATGAAGATTAGCTTTGGGGCATTGCAACTCCATTCTCTACGATAGTATTATTTGATGAAACTAAATTATTGTTCACAGTTTGAATTAATTAATTAGTCAATAACCGAACCCGTTAACTATACTTATTAATTTTGAATGAAACACTTGAGATAACTGTGAAATATACTTCAAATTTATTGTTTTCGCTAACCGGTTTTCGGCTGTTACGCCATCAGCCTTCGCTCCGAAGCGCGCAGTTGCTCGCCGTCGGTGGCTCGAATCCTCCCTGGGGCATGGTGTGTGTGTGTGTTGTTCTTAGGTTAGTTTAACTTAGTTTAAGTAGTTTGTAAACCTAGGGACTAATAACCAACGCAGTTAAGTCCCATATATTTACAAACATTTGCTTTCGCCATCATCACGTAAATACTAAATAAAAGAAATCGGAGAATATTACACAGTTATCTCGTGTGTTTAATCTATATCTATAAATGTGGATGCCTGTTCGGTGTACGTTTATCACGTCTGAACCACAAGACATAAAGAGCTAAAAATTTGTACAGTTACTAATGTCTACCCAGGGAAGGCTTTCGGCACGGTTTGATGGCGATCGGATAGCTATTTATCTATATGTACTAATGTGAATGTTTGTTCGGTGTACGCTTATCACGTCCGAACGACAAGACGCAGAGACTTCAATATTTGTACATTTACTAATTTATTCCCGAGGAAGGTTTTAGGGACGGTTTTATAGCGATCTGATAGATATTCAGTAATTTGAAGACTATAACGCGAATTGCGGAACAATTAGTTACGCTTCGAAAATTATATTTTCTCTTTGAAAATGGTTTTATTGGTGCCATTGTTGCTTGAGGGTTGATAATGATAAAAGAGTGGAGTCTATTGGGATGGAAAGTTATCGGTGTATATAAAATTCTACGTGTGTTTGTGTTAATATTTCGCTCTGCGGCGAGAACTACAGAACGCAAACGAATGGTCTGTGTGTAATTGTTCTCCCGTTGTACACAATAGCAGTTCCATGCCGATAGCTCGTCAAATTATTAAAAAAAAACATCGGACTGAAGGCCAGCGGTGACGTTTGCGACTCTATAGCAGGAAGGTTACATACAGCGAAACGTGATGCCACAGACCATATCTTTGGTCTATGTGTGTTACAATGTCTTCAGCTCTTTCTATGTAAGGATAAGCATACGAATAATTTTATTTTTTTACTTGAATGTCGATTAAAAATGTTTGTTTCTGAAGAAGGAATTGTATTTCATTTCATCCTTCAAAACCAGTCTCATAGCACACTACTGAAAGATAGCTTATCTATCATAATCAACCAACACGCGAGCGGAGCCGCGGGTTTAAGCTAGTTCAAAATGAATATAATATTCTGTCAAGAACCGACGGAACAGTCATTGAATTCAATACATTTATTAAGACGACTGAGGATGACCACAGTGAGAAGCTTGTCAATTCTGTTGGGGAGCCTCTACAACTACACTCCGCAAGGCAGCTCAGGCATGTGGTGGAGGGTACTTTGTGCACCACTGACACTACCTTCTTTTCCTGTTCCAGTCGCGTACATTTGGCGGGAGAAAAGACCGCAGGATTTTATCATCATGGCCTTTTCGAGAGGTATACGTGGCGAGAAGCAATAGATTGTTTGACTCTCGGAACTTTGTCAGAAACTGATACCGTGATGTAGAACGTCTCTCTTGCAGCGTCTGCCACTGGATTTTGCCGATCATCTCAGTGACGCTTTCGCGCTTATTTAAATGAACATGAAACAAATTTACTGCTCACCGTCGGATCTTCTCTATCTCTTCTACGAACCTTGTCTGGTACGGATCCCAAAATGATGAGCAATATTCACGTAATGGTGCGAACGAGAGTTTTGTAAGGTACTCCCTTTGTTGATAGCTACATTTCCCGAGGATTCTTCCAATAAATCTCTGTCTAGCTTCTGTCTTCCACACAATTAATTTATGTGGTCTTTCCACTGCAAATCACTCCTACGTATTTTATGGAAGTAACTGCTTCCAATGATAGTTGTGCAGTCGCAGAATTTTGTAATGAAGGATCTCTCTTTCTTTGTATTCATAATGCCTTACGTTTGTTTATGTTGTGACACAGCTGCCACTCCCCGAACCCACGCATCTATACGCCGCCGATCCTCCTGCATGTCTCTATAACGTTCCAGCGTTGGGACTTGTCGATATACTACAGCATCATTCGCGAAATGCCTCATTGAACATTTACATTGCGGTTTTTAAAGTATAGCCCTTTTATAAATTATTTCAAAAAATATTCAAATGTTTGTAAAGTTATGGAACCTAACTGCAGTTTTCATCGGTCCCTAAACTTACAAGCTACATAACTAATTTATCCTAAGGACAACACAGACACCCATTCCCGAGGGAACATCCGACGAGAAACAGCCACGCGCGTCGTAGCAGGCGCCTCAGTGCGCACGGCTATTCCGCCACGGCAACATTATTTCGTACAGTGTGTCAGTGTAGCAGACATTCGTAGCATTGACACGTAACCACTATGCTCACATTTACAAAGTGTGAAAATGTGAAGTGTATCATTGAGAAATAACAAACATGTTCTGTAAAACCTGTTGTGAGGCCTGGTTTGAACCGCCATCTGCCCGAATGCGAATCCAGTGTGTTAGCCCTGCGCCACCTCGCTCGATGACACGTCGAAGTTAATCTTACAAGACTTTTCCTCCTATCAGCTCTTTTCTGTAAACAGAAGTATATAAGGAAAACTTTTGGACGTTTTTAGACTTTCGCTTCTAGCACGCCCTGCAACAAAACTTTAATATATTTTCCTTGCTGCATTTTTATGTACTGCAATCCTCTTCTAAAACTACGAAAAGGTACTTTTTCCTTCATTTTTGTACAGCATTTACAAAATACGTCCAAGCTACTAACAAAAATCGTAACTTCGATTTATGATGATCAATTTCATGCATAAAGATCAATTAATCACATTTATAAGATACAATGTACTAAAAAAGGTAATACGACGCAACAACAGCTAAACCAGCAGTTAATGAAATCTACGCTTGTACGACCACGTCTTGAGTATTGCTCAAGTGTTTAGGACCCGCAGCAGATCAGTTTAAAGGAAGACATAGAGGCGGTTCAGAGGCGAGCAGCTAGATTTGTTACCGGTAGGATCGACCAATGCGCGAGTGGCAAGGAAATACTCCCGCAACTCAATTGGGAATCGCTGGAAGAAAGACGACATTCTTTTCGTGAATTTCTGTTGAGTAAATTTAGAGGGCCGGAATTTGAAGCCTAGTGTAGTAAGATCTTGCTGCCGCCTACTTACATTTCGCGTAAAGATCACGAAGACAAGATAAGAGAAATTAGGGCTCGTACGGAGGCATATAGGCATTCTTTGTTTCCTCGTTCCATTTGGAAGCGGAATAGAAAAGGAAATGCCTAGTAGTGGTACAGTGTACCCTCCGCCACGCACCTTACGGTGAATTGCGGAGTATGTATGTAGATGTAAGCAGACGTACACCTGGAGTTGGGTCCTCTTGTTCAAAAAATGTTCAAATGTTTGTAAAGCTTAAGGGACTTGAGTACGGGGTCATCAGTCCCTAAACATACAAACTACTTATGAACTACCTTATACTAAATACGACACAAACATCCATGCCCGAGGGCGGGATTGGAGCCCCCTACGGCGGACGGCCGCACGCACCGGAACACGGCGCTCCAGCACGCGCGGCTAATCCTCCGCACATGGGTCCTCGTGCCGAAATGAGCAGCTCATAGTGTAAACTACGAACATTATTAAATATTACACTGTTTTAAAAAATAATCCTGTACTATGTCATTGTACGACATTGATAACACCTTGGGCCGAGCATGTAATAAATTATTCTTCCATGTTTATCACCTTCAACAGAAGTAGAGTCTCCCATAAAATTCAACCTCCCATTTATTTGCAGTTGTAAGTGAACGAGTAGACTCTTAATATACCTTCAGGAAGTTTGAAAGATTTTTCAGTGTATAAAAACAATCAGACATGGTTATGACGATATTCCAGTTTATCCGTTGGAACGAAACATACAAAAAACTCGAATACTTCAAAAACCCGTATAAGAAGACCTACTATTCGCTCAAGTTGGCGCTTGACTTACACTATTGCACATGTGCCAACAAAATGATTTTTTTTTTTTTTTATTGAGGCAATCTATGTAGCAAATGGGGAAATTTTCTGCTGTTCTCAAATATAACGCTCATAAAGGAAGTGGCAATTTTATTGTATAGTCTACGATATGTGGCGACATTAATGTGGAGTTACTGCGGTGCCATAAAGCAAGCCGGATTTCTTAAAAAAAAAAAAAAAAAAAAGAAAGAAATTAACGGGCTACAATGTCTTACTTTCGTTAATACTGCCACCAACATTTACCAGTTCCAAGATAATATACCGAAAATATAACTATGCTCACACCCAAATGATTTAGAAAACGTTCAAACGTTTGTAAACCAATGGGATCAAACTGCTAAGGTCATCGATCCCTAGGCTTACGAACTACTTAATCTGATTTACGCTGTGGACAACACACACACCCATGCCCGCGGCAGGACTCGAACCTCAGTGGGAGCGGCCACGCATTACGGGTATTGCGTCTTAGACCGCAAAGCCAAATGATTGAGAAAAATTATTCTTGATAGTTGGTATTCCAGTCAAAAATAGATATAATATTCAATGGAGTTTTATGTTTACAAGTGAGTGCAGTTGTTTATGAAATAGTTAACGCATCTATCCTTAACTCGCTTCCAGTAGCACCATATCTGCACATTATTATAGGCTATATTAGAGGAATGATGCTATATGCAGTAGAACCCTTTCTGGATCTGTTAGGGATGCCTCACATTCGACAAAAATCTGTCATAAACTATTTACAGTCGATAGGCAAATTCGATAGCGGTGCATAGTATCGTTAAGATAGAGGCCAGTAGAGGCGGGAACGAAAACGACCACCTTACCTATACTTACTTTCGCCCGAGGTTATTTGGAACAAAAAGCTATGAATTTTACAACCACCCCTGTAGAATAAAATTTCAACGTTTTCATCCCTAACATCGTCTGTTTTTCAAAAGTTATCTCGTAAATTACAGGGCTCAAGTAAATAACAGAAGCATTAATACCAGGCCATAGAACCGTTCTACATGCATAGTGGGAACTATATACAAGAAAAAAAATGATTCGCACAATGTGGAAGCTACAAAATTGTATGTTCTTATTGTGACATATACGAGGATATTTTTAACCTGAGAAACGATTTGTAATGGAGTAAGAGAAACTTTACTTTTTTTATCTGTCTTCGAAACACCCATCTTTGGGGTACGTCAGATCAATCACTTCTTAGATGCTTGTGCTCTCTTTTTATCCCAATAGCTCTTCGTTCTATCTGATTTGTTCTTCCTTTCCTCTTCTGACATCTGAATCGGTTTCCTGGCGTTGAACTTATCTTGGAACCTCTTAGTTTGTATTTGGTCACGGTCTTGGCTGTACTCTCTTTTACTATTATTATTATTATTATTTAGAAGAAGTTAAAGATTTGTTTAGTCACTCCATTCGGAGTATGTGTCCATAGAAATCAATCTTCCTTTTCCTCATGGTATTCGAGAGTCTCTTTTTTTTTTTTTTTTTTTTTTTTTTTTTTTAGTGTTAAGCTTATGGGACTTAACTACGGGGTTATCAGTCCCTAAACTTACGAACTACTTATCAACTACCTTATACTAAAGACGGCACAAATATCCATGCCCGAGGGGGGATTCGAACCCCCGACCGTAGTGGCCGTGAAGACCGTGACTGGAGCGCCTCAGTCTCCTCGGCCATCGCGGCCGGCGAGAGTCTCTCCGACTGTACATAGAGAACTTAGTTACTACAAAAAACTTGTTCGTTATTTTGGAATTTGGGACCCATGATCTTCCTCTAAATTTTCCTCTTCTTGATTTTCATTTTTCCCATTTGCCCTTTTCTTCCCATGACTAGTGTCTCTGCTGCGTAGAGCGCTTCAAATGTTTGTATAGTTTATGGGTCATAACTACGGGGTCATCAGTCCCTAAACTTACAAACTACTTATGAACTACTTACGAACTAGGACGGCACAAATATCCATGCCCGAGGGGGGATTCGAACCCCCGACCGCAGTGGCCGTGCAGACCGTGACTGGAGCGCCTCAGTCCCCTCGGCCACCGCGGCCGGCTTTTGTTTCAGATGCCATATATTATAAGCTGATGAACCGAAATGCCGAGACGTTAAGAACAAGCTAATATCACATAATCAACTAATTTAATCACGTTTATCACGAACGAACTGCAGTTTTCATCGGTCCCTAAACTTACAAGCTACATAACTAATTTATCCTAAGGACAACACAGACACCCATTCCCGAGGGAACATCCGACGAGAAACAGCCACGCGCGTCGTAGCAGGCGCCTCAGTGCGCACGGCTATTCCGCCACGGCAACATTATTTCGTACAGTGTGTCAGTGTAGCAGACATTCGTAGCATTGACACGTAACCACTATGCTCACATTTACAAAGTGTGAAAATGTGAAGTGTATCATTGAGAAATAACAAACATGTTCTGTAAAACCTGTTGTGAGGCCTGGTTTGAACCGCCATCTGCCCGAATGCGAATCCAGTGTGTTAGCCCTGCGCCACCTCGCTCGATGACACGTCGAAGTTAATCTTACAAGACTTTTCCTCCTATCAGCTCTTTTCTGTAAACAGAAGTATATAAGGAAAACTTTTGGACGTTTTTAGACTTTCGCTTCTAGCACGCCCTGCAACAAAACTTTAATATATTTTCCTTGCTGCATTTTTATGTACTGCAATCCTCTTCTAAAACTACGAAAAGGTACTTTTTCCTTCATTTTTGTACAGCATTTACAAAATACGTCCAAGCTACTAACAAAAATCGTAACTTCGATTTATGATGATCAATTTCATGCATAAAGATCAATTAATCACATTTATAAGATACAATGTACTAAAAAAGGTAATACGACGCAACAACAGCTAAACCAGCAGTTAATGAAATCTACGCTTGTACGACCACGTCTTGAGTATTGCTCAAGTGTTTAGGACCCGCAGCAGATCAGTTTAAAGGAAGACATAGAGGCCTCAGTCTCCTCGGCCACTGCTGCCGGCCGTAGAGCGCTTCCGGCTTAATTACTGCGTTATAATATCTTATTTTAGTGTTCCAATGGCCGAGGGGACTGAGGCGCTCCAGTCACGGTCTGCACGGCCACTACGGTCGGGGGTTCGAATCCCCCCTCGGGCATGAATATTTGTGTCGTCCTTAGTCTTAGCTAGTTCATAAGTAGTTTGTAAGTTTAGGGACTGATGACCCCGTAGTAAGTTCCCATAAGCTATACAAACATTTGAACATTTGAGTGTTCCAATAGAGTTCAGAATGTGATAACTACTGATCTTGAAACTTGTGTAAATTTATTATGTAACTCGTCATTAGTTCATTAGTGAAATGCCTGTTTTGATCTGAATGGTTAACTGTCATGGATGAAGACTTTATAGAAGAAGTTGATATGACAGGTCACCAAAAACAGGCGTTTCGCTATCGACGAGATGCATCTGAAATTTCCTCAAGTTTGAAGATCATTAAGTTATTACATTGTTACCGACAAACTTCACTACAAAAAATGTGGCAGAGTTGTTTGATGCCGAGATCCAAAAGCTGGTGGCATGACGTGACATATATTTAAATGCTTATGGTGACAATGTTGAAATGTGAAAGAAATGTTCAAATGCTTGTTAAGCTTAAGGGACTTGACTGCAGGGTTATCAGTCCCTAAACTTCAAACTACTTATGAACAACCTTATACTAAAGATGACACAAACATCCATGTCCGAGGGGAGATTCGAACCGTCGACCGTAGCGGCCGTGCAGACTGTGACTGGTGCGCCGCTGACCGCTCGGCCACTGCGTCCGGCAAAAGTGAAAGAAATGTGTATATTGCGATATAATTTACGTTCGTAACTAAAGTTTCTCTTAATCCGATACAAATCGGTTCTTACTTTAAAAATGACCACGTACAATAGGAGGGGGAGAGGGGAGGGAGGGGAATTCTGCAGGAAATGGGGCCATCACACATAATCCCGCAAGAAATAAGGTATTGAATTTTTTATGTAATAAACGTATATACACTTCTGAATAAACAATGTAAAGCATATTTCTTGGTAATGACTTGATTCATTTGTGCAGCTGATGAAACATTCGAGTACTCCACAGCGAAAATTATATATTTGACTAGCGATGTGCAATATTTAGGTACTGAATTCGTGATAAACGTGATTAAATTAGTTGATTATGTGATATTAGCTTGTTCTTAACGTCTCGGCATTTCGGTTCATCAGCTTATAATATATGGCATCTGAAACAAAAGCCGGCCGCGGTGGCCGAGGGGACTGAGGCGCTCCAGTCACGGTCTGCACGGCCACTGCGGTCGGGGGTTCGAATCCCCCCTCGGGCATGGATATTTGTGCCGTCCTTAGTATTAGTTAGTTCATAAGTAGTTTGTAAGTTTAGGGACTGATGGCCCCGTAGTTAAGTCCCATAAGCTATACAAACATTTGTAACTGAAACAAAAGATGTTCGGAAACTGAAAAATAGTGTTATCAATTGTAAAAAATAAAACAGTCAACAAGGAAGATGAAGACAGTTAATCAACTAAATTCCGAAGGTAAATGGTTATCGAAGTGATTGGCAACTTATTTATGTTAAAATAGTATGTAGCCATGACATAAGTATAAGCATATTTCTATATTAAGAACGCTTCTCTTGTCAAATCAGTCTGTGGATGAAATGGGTATTGTCTACAGAATATCGTCGGCTTATATTAAAAATTTCGTTTCTAAAAACAAATTCATAAGAATTTTTATTGTACAACGTCTGCCGATAAAGCTCGGTGAAGAGTCCTCTAACAACGGAGATGAACAATGAACAACAGTTACCTTACTGTCCTTCGAAATAGTCACCTCCTATAATTACGCACCGCTGAGTTCTGAGATACATGTCCTGGAAACATTGCGTGAAATACGTGGTGTACAAAAGCCTCGCGGATGTCAGGAATACCGTCAAATCTCTTTCATTTCAAGGCACGTTTGAGTGGAGGGGATAGGAAGAAGTATGGAGTGAGAACCGGCAAGTATGGTGGACGTTCAAGTTGCATTTTTGCCAGGAATTGTTTTACGATGGTGGCTATGTTTGATCAAGTGTTGTCGTGCAATTAGATCATCCACCATACTCGCCGGATGTCAATCTTCCTGTCTTCTTTCTGTTCCATTGACTTAAACTCGCTTTGAAAAGAAAAAGATTTGACGGTATTCCTGACATACAACGAAACGTGACGAGGCTTTTGTGCACCACCCTAAAAAAACACATCGTGCCAAGTTTGCGGGACATGTATCGCAGATCTCAGCGGTGCATAGTTATGGGAGGTGATAATTTCGAAGGACTGTGAGGTAACTGTAGTTCATAGTTCATCTACGTCAATGTTACAGGCCTATTCACCGAACGTTTGTCAGAGGTTGTATTATGAAAGCTGTTCCATAAGCCCTCTGCCAGGCACTTAAATGTGATTTGCAGAGTAAATGTATAGGTGTATATGTCATTAAAAATAACGTATATGTCAATTACAGAAAACCTCACGATGGGTGTATAGCCGAAAAGGTAACATAGTCTATAACCAAAAAAAACTAGAGGACCCGTGCGAATACTTCGTACCGTTAGTGGAATGACAAAAAAGTTGCGAAAAAATGAAAGTAAAGTTGAATGTTTACGCATAGCTTTCTTCAGAATCCACCAATGCAAAGCGTAAATGAAAGAGCTTGATCCGCTGAGTGTTGTTAGGTCAAAAAGAACTGCGTACCTTGAATAGAAGCGAAGATATCGAAAAACAAACCGATTAAAATATTCAGTACTAGGACAGGAGGATACCGCGTTTGAATAAAAATAAAGAATGAAGAGACTTAAGTCAATTCTAATACTTGATGACAAATCTGCGAATGAATGCCTTTCGTTTAAAGCAAAAATGGAGGAAATCGGTCGGAGAGAACGGCATGACCGCCTGACTTTAGTTTACAGCAAGGACATCATAAAAAATATACAGAAGAAAATCACGTTTGATAACAGAAAAAGGAAAGTGAGAGTTACGTAAATTCTGATACTTGATGACAATTCTGTGCATGAATACCTTTCGTTTAAAAGAAAAAGAAGGAAATCAACCGGGTAGTTTGGGCTGGCCGACTGACGTTAGTTTTCGTAGATTCTATTAATATATAAGATATTGAAAGCTGCATATGGATGAAATTGCCTTACATCATTTTCAGACATTAATTACGATTAACTAGAGGACCCGTATGAATACTTCGCACCGTTAGTGGAATGACAAAAAAGTTGGGGAAAAATGGAAGTAAAGTTGAATGTTAACGCATAGTTTTCTTCAGAATCAATCAATGCAAGTGTTTAAAAGCACAAATGAAAGAGCTTGAGCCACTGAGTGTTGTTAGGTCAAAAAGAAAAGAAGATATCGTAAAACAAACCAATTAAAATATTCAAATGTTTGTATAGTTTATGGGACTTAACTACGGGGTCATCAGTCCCTAAACTTACAAACTACTTATGAACTACTTACGAACTAGGACGGCACAAATATCCATGCCCGAGGGGGGATTCGAACCCCAGACCGTAGTGGCCGTGCAGACCGTGACTGGAGCGCCTTAGTCCCCTCGGCCACCGCGGCCGGCTTTAAAATATTCAATGCTAGGGCAGAAGAATACCGCGTTTGAATAAAAATAAAGCATGGTGAGACTTAAGTCAATTCTGATACTCGATGACAAATCTGCGAATGATACCTTTCATCTAAAGCACAAATGAACGAAATCGGTCGGATAGAACGGCCTGACTGACTTACTTTAGTTTACAGCAAGGGCATCCGTATAAGAAATATACAGAAGGAAATCACGTTTAAGTTCAGAAAAAGGAAGGCGAGAGTTATGTAATTTCTGATACTTGATGAAAAATCTGTGGATGAATACCTTTCGTTTAAAAGAAAAATGAACGAAATCGGCCGGGTAGTTTAGTCTGACCGACTGACTTTAGTTTTTTGTATATCCTTTTAATTTATAAGAAGACTGAGAAATATGAAACTGAGGACCAAAAAAATCAATATGCAGCTTAAAATGAGTGCGTAGAGTTGCAGAAGCGATGACAAGACGTCATTGTTGCAGCAGGTGGTAACAATGCGCGGAGCGGCGTCGGTTGGCAGCAGCGGGTCACGTGACTGCCGGCGGGTGGGGAGCGCGCCTGTATAAATGGCGGGCGCAGCGCTCTGCGTGGTCCTGTAGTGAGTTCGTCACCATGGGGACGCCTCCGCACATATGGTTCCTACTTATACTAGCGATTTCATCCGGTGGCCTCTCTGCAGGTTAGTCAGCAGCTATGTTTTACCGTGTTCCTTAGTAACTGAGTGTTGTATTAAAGAAGCATCTAAGCCGCGCTGGTAAAGATTCATAGGGACGAAAGACTGATATTGGAAGTAAAATAGTAGCTTTCATGTTTCTCGGACAGTTTGTACTGTGGAGCTGATACATCCTGTGAGCCCTTCTACAGTACACAGCTGTCTTGCTTCATTACACCTGTTTAAGCTTTATTCACTTGTATTGGCTAGTAGTTTTGATCGATTTACTGAATTTGACTAGGGAAAGTTCCAAAGAGATGATTTATTTTTTCTTTTCATCAACAAACGATTCAAGTGCCTGAATAAATTTCTGTAATAATCCCGCTTCACAATTATATTTAAGATTTTAACATAGTCGTATAATTATCATAGAGCACACTTTGTACATTACCTAAATGAGAAACTAACTTAATTATGTAAAGTGGCGAGCAATGCAGACATTAATGTGATTATGTTTAACGTAGGAAAACTTCCTCAACTGAGAATTTTAGTCAGTGGCTCTTTACATTTTTCATGTTCCTTGACGACGTTGGCAGTCAGCGCACTGTATCCCTTTTAGTTCATTACAGCCTGAAAAGTTAAAATTTTAATACTATATTGTTTCCTCAATGTGCTTTTTGCTTTACTGTATTAAGAGTGTATGGTCAGTGTCGTTTTGGCTGTACATTGTTAATGTAGAATTAAAATATTCATCGATTATCAGGAATTTGATTCTCAAATTGAACCTCTCATTGCATTTACTTCAACATACCTTGCGCCTCCTCGTCGCACAATCTGAACTCAAATCTTTAGTAGCATGTCATCATCGGGAGATTTTTGTTTCGCGTGATGACATGCAACTACAGAAGTTAAAAGAGTTCAGATTGTGCGACGAGGGAGGCGCCAAGTATGTTGAAGTAAATGCAATGAGAGCTTCAATTTTGATAATCGATGAATATTTTACTTCTACATTAAAACTGTACAGCCAAACTACACTGCCCATAAACTCTTAATACAGTAAAGCAAAAAGCATATTGTGGAAACAATATAGTATCAAAAATCTCTTCCGATGTTCAGTACTGGTTTGCTGCCGCAGCGATTAGACTTTCGAACGAAAATGTCTTCTGGTTTCTTGCCTCCCTGTAACTGCTATTCCTTGTGAGCCTAGTCCCACTTTCTCATAGTTGCAACGTGCTACAAAATAGTCTACCGATGTCGTCCCTCACAGAATGTGGTAATTTGATCTGTTGATCAACGTCGCTTAAAGTGGAGAAGTTTCTTCTTACATTTCATACCTTGAGGCAGCTACAATGGTTCTGGCACAAGGAAGTAATGTGATTGGCTCCAATTTGACGGAGAACCAGTGTCAAAATATTTTATTCACTTAGAAAGAAGTCTCGTATCATCTAAAATCTTTTGCAGGCGATATAAAGTTCAGTATTGTTGTTAAAATGGCCTAAAATCTTCTTGCAAATAGCCCGTGAACGGTGTGAGCGCAACGAATGCCTTTCATGGGACGTCTGCAATTATCCAATTGACGTCGTTGTAGCTGTAGGTAGTGCCGCTATGCGCGCGTTCGCTGCTCGACCAAAGGGTTCCCGAGCATCAAATTATCACACGCAGCTCTTCTAATGCTGCTTTCTTGGATTCATGGGTGCATTATCTGCAAACTTGCTTATTGATGCATTTAAAATCTGTATGTCAAACAAAGATACGATAAATGGAAAATGATTCTATCGTCACTGAACCTCAATTCACTTGCTGGTGTGTTTGTCACTCCGGTAGTTCTTTCTAGACATTCTCCACTATGTCTTATTATAACTATCAACTTGGCAATTGTGAATCCAAGTGACTCTAAAAGTCCCGAAACCGTTCTTCATAAGTATTAAGTGAATTATAAAATATTTGTAATCCCCTTGGTTTTATTCGCCTGTACCTGTCGTATTTGACAACATAAATGCAATTAATATTACCTAATTATACAAAAACGTCTATATTGCTGAAATTGTATTTATTTATTACTTCGTTTCAGCATCTGCCATCATCAGATCTAAAAACCGCCGAACTTGCAAAGTAACGTTCAACGTCAATAATGAAACCTCTACCTACGCTGAACTTTACTTTGCAAGTTCAGAGGCTTTTAGATCTGATGATGGCAGATGCCGAAACGACGTAATAAATTAATAAAATTTTAGCGATCTAGACGGTATTAATTCTAATTGAAGAACATGAAGATCGCAGACTGGTCTAGGAAATTCTTTTCCTTTATACAAAACCTACATGTAATTGGACGTGGACATTCATTCATACGACTTAAATAATATTTTCCTAAGGAAATTAGTAGTTTTCATTACCTTAATCAGATTAAAGAGACATAAGGAGGGTAAAGTTCGTAGCTGATTCCATAGTGTTCTAACGCTGTGTAAAAATCGTAGGCTTTTTCAAAATTTGAATATTAAATATTGTCTTCAGTCTCTTTCTTACAAAAGTTTATTACGATCTAACATTATTTTCAAGAAAAAGTTATGTATAAATTTCCAACACTGTTTGGAACATAAATGAATATATTACGTGAGACATCGTCCTACGTACATAGTTCTTCTCTCCTACCATAATACTCCTATGTTAACGTGCATATGTCATCTTTATGTTCTCATGCGTGACAAAAATAAGTGTTCCTCACCCATAATTGTACTAAAGCAATTTCCAATATCATGTCCACTGTATTTTCTTACTCTTTTTCTTGTATTATGTGTATTCGTGATGTCTCTTGTGAATAGTGGTGTCACAGAGAAACTACATGGACTATGGAAGCACGGCGACTCTATAAACAGTAAGGTCCACAGATAACAGTGCTGAACCTTCTAAGGCTCTACATCTCATCCGTCCTCCAACCAGCAACAGCTTAAGACAGAAATGGAAAACCTTATCATTAGGGCGTTCTAAACATACTCCAAAGTTTCCTCAGAAAATTCCCTTTTTGTCTCTGATTTGACTCAGAATTCCCCCGTAACAAAGTAATGGTATTTGCTGAAAGAATAAATGAAATGAATTTCTTTTAAAGTAAATGTCGTATTAATGATGAGGGAAAGGGACTTGACCACGTTTTTAAAGCCGTTTTGTACAGCAGTGAAGGTTTCATAGTTGTATGAACTTGTTCTTTTGCAAGAGTTTTACATGTTGTAGGATCTTAAAACATGCTTATGGTACTGAAAACATAAAGCTTGCAGAGTCGTATGGCTCGTTAAGATAAAGGCGAATGTAGCCACTTTCATGAAAGAGGCTTGTCGACTAAAAACCTCAACAAAATACATGCGACCAGTAAAGAACTATCGTAACGCGATGGTGATACCAGCATAAGCTGTCACCGTTATGCGAACTGTAGTTCACTGCCACAACCACTCAGCCAACTTACTCCTCCACAGATGTATGATTGTTCTCTATGAACTCGACGGTGTGATATTGCCAAAAATTATTAACACTATTTGGCCAGTTGGCTACCCAGATATTTGTAGGGTTCAACCTGGTTTTCGTTTTCTTAGAAGCTACCTTCTTACCTATCTGCTTTGGATCTCAACGTTTGAACTGAATTGGGGAGCGATCATACGATATATGTGCAATGATAGAATGAGACTGTACGAGACAGTCCCCAAAAACGAACAGTCAGGTAATTGAGCCCAGAAAAATGTTCAAATGTTTGTTAAACTTAAGGGACTTGACTGCGGGGTCATCAGTCCCTAAACTTAATAACTACTTATGAACTGAAGGCTTTCACGACCGGCTGAAATAATTGCTGTTGAATCTTCCGGGTTATGTGCTTGTGGTCGAAGAAACGTATCTGCTCCTGACGTTTCGTCCAGAGCTGCGCTGGACATCCTCAGAGGTGCTACTGGTAGCGGTGAGTCTTGCAAGACTCACCTCTGAGGATGTCCAGCGCAGCTCTGGACGAAACGTCAGGAGAAGATACGTTTCTTCGACCACGACCACATAACCCGGAAGATTCAACAGCAATTACTTATGAACTACCTTATACTAAAGACAACAACAAAATCCAAGCGCGAGGGGGGGTTCGAAACTCGACGGGGAACGGCCTTGCGCATCGGAGCATAGCTCCTCAATTCGCTCGGCCACTCCGCCGCGGCTAATAATTGAACCCAGAACGAGTAATAATCAGCATCGGCAGACGTTTTCGGCATTCAAGAAAGTTTTCAACGTCATCGTCTTTAAGATTTCGGCCTGTGTGTCGATCCCATATTCAACGACAATTCTCCCCCCAACTAATGAAAGGTCATCCTACATGCTGTCGCACTTCTGGTTCACACCCCATCAAGATCTTTTATACTAGTTCGATAAATTCGTTTGATTTTGGGTTATTGCTCCTTATTCTACCATTTACATAGAAAACGCACAGTTTATTTCGGATATGACATGACCATGCACAGTTTCGGGTCTTTCTTTTCCTCCAAAGCAGTTCTTTTGAGCTACAATGCCACTCCTAGTGGATATGTGTACGCTTGGGGCAAACATTCCAGGGTTCTTTAATACAACGAAACTTTGGTACGATGTGAGCTGCCAAAGGCTTTATGCAGCGATAACGATCGAATGGTTTCAAGTAATCTGAGTAAGCCGGCCGCGGTGGCCGAGGGGACTGAGGCGCTCCAGTCACGGTCTGCACAGCCACTACGATCGGGGATTCGAATCCCCCCTCGGGCATGGATATTTGTGCCGTCCTTAGGATTAGCTAGTTCATAAGTAGTTTGTAAGTTTAGGGACTGATGACCCCGTAGTTAAGTCCAATAAGCTATACAAACATTTGAAACATTTGAATTTGAATCTGAGTAATCGAGTCGGACGTGTTGTACACACAGAGTACCGTCATTTATGATACGATTTCTCCAAACACTAAGTGTATTCACCAAACATGTTCGTCTTCATTGCAATTACCGACTGAGGTGGCGCAATAATAAGCCAATGTACTCGCATTCGGAAGGGCGGTGGTTCAGATCTCCAGATGTTTCGCGGGGTTTCTCAAAAAATCTTCGCAAATAACAGAATTTTTCTGTTTCCTTCCCTATCCTTCCACAATTCAGTGTTGCTCTCCGTCTCTAATAACCTCTTCATCATCCGGCCGTTAAAATCAACCTTCCTGCCTTGATCTCAGCTGTTCACATACGCAGAGGAAGGTCACGAATAAGGAGAAAATTTACACAGCGCCAGCTCCGATTTTCTCTTATGTATGGGGACTTGTTCCGTACTGAAGGAAATGAACTTCCTGCCACTATTGTCCGTCCAGAACACTGGCTTACGTGCTCGACCATTGGGTGAGCCCTTAGATGGGCATTATTTGACGACATTAATAAAGAGGCACGCTGTCGGTACACATAATATATCCTAATACGGGTTTACGCATGCGTAAGTGGATCCTCTTCCAGTCTTGCCAAGGAATATATAATCCTTGACAATACCACAGATGAAACTCAGGTCCTCCGTGTGATAGTCACAGAGGTTTTCTGTATAATGAAAATTACTTTAATAAACTACCACTGTCATTCCTTAAGGATGTAGTCCGGTGTATGTAAGGATTCCGCGAAACCACTTTATGGCAAGAATTTAATATTTTCTGGTCGCAGCAATTGTGGTGCAGCAATGTGAATGAAGGAAGTGAGTATGGAACATTGTATGTCATCACTAATGGATGGTAGCCCTTGAAAGGACTAGAAAACAAAATAAAATGTTTTTGTTGGTTTAATTTAAAAAGATTGTGACCGATTCTCAGAAACTCACGATAGTCAAGTAAATAGCAATCGGAGCACCCTTGAAACGAAGTAGAAGCAAAATAAATACAGGAAGAATCAATAGATATTTGGAGGTGCGTTAGCACAAATTGCTTCGACAGGAACATCTACATACATACTCCGCAATTCACCGTAAGGTGCTTGGCGGAGGGTACACTGTACCACTACTAGGAATTTCCTTTCCTATTCCACTCCCAAATGGAACGAGGAAAAAAAGAATGCCTATATGCCCTAATTTCTCTTATCTTGTCTTTGTGATCTTTACGCGAAATGTAAGTAGGCGGCAGCAAGATCGTACTACACTCAGCTTCAAATTCCGGCCCTCTAAATTTATTTAACAGAAATTCACGAAAAGAACGTCGTCTTTCTTCCAGTGATCCCCAATTGAGTTGCCGGATCATAAGTAGCATAAGCATAAGTAGACGTCTGGTGTCCAATAGATATGAGGCTACAGCTGTGTGAATATTGCACACAAGACAATCCATAGCAATTTGTTAGTGAGTGTAACCAACAGGAGTCGACTATTGTTCGAGGAGATGTAATTTCGTTTAAGATGTCAATTCCGGATTTCTCGCTATTATCCATAACACGCATCACAACGGCTGTTGCACCTCAATAAACTCGTCATTTATACGTTACAATAATGACTCCTTGAGTTAATTTAGCTTCATCAGTGAACAATATAAATGGAAATAATCCTCGATTAACATATTCCACTTGTCTAGCTGCATATTCCCCGCGAAGATGTCACATCCTCCAATTTCAAACTGTTGTAAATCCACAGTAAAAGTAGAAGCATAGGAGTAGCCCATAAAAGTTTTTGGTTCCATGTCAGAAACATTGTTTGGTACGCTTATTATATTTCTTTTATTTTTTATTGATAGATTAATTTATTTATTTTGAAAAATAATAATGTTACATACTGCCAATACCTTCCTGTATTCTCTTAAACTTCTTCCTACATCTTCTTCCCTTAACCGATTGGAACCCCACGCTTTTCTATATATTAGACTGCTGTCCCAGCACTTAGATAGTTATTGGACATTTTCATTTCGATGTCGATCAGTGGTTCACTTCGGTCATTGAGATCGTCTTACCTTGCCGGTATAGTGGCTCTCAATTACGAATAATCGACTCGAGACTGGTGGCTAAACAAATTCCATGAACTGATTTGTTTTGCTTTTATTTATTTACTTGTTTATTACGTTTTCATTTCCTTGTTACCACTTTCGAGGTCGTCGAGCCAATTTCAAGAACTCATTCTTATCAGCTCACCGTCGAGGTGTAACCATCCATCAGTATTGATCAGTGATCACATTATAATTTAGACCAAATGTGACCAATATGATGCCAGGTTTCAGCAACACGTCTTAGCCGATATCAGAAAATAACACAAAAATTGGTCTACGTCCTCGAAATCAGTCACACAGAAATGAAATATACATAAGTACATTTAACATCCCGACAGGCGCTACCCGGCCGATTTCCTTAAATTTTTTAAATGAAAGGTATTCATCCATAGGTTTGTAATCAAGTATCAGAATTTACATAACTCTCGCCTTCCTTTTTCTGTACTCAAACGCGATTTCCTTCTTTATATTTCTTATGGGGACGTCCTTGTTAAGTCAGCCGGTCAGGCCATTCTATCCGACCGATTTCCTTCATTTTTGCTTTAAACGAAAGGTATTCATTCATTCGAAGATTTGTCATCAAGTACCAGAATTAACCTAAGTCTCTCCATCCTTTATTTTTATTCAAATGCAGTATCCTTCTGTCCTTGCAAAGAATATTTTAATCGGTTTGTTTTACGATATCTCCGGTTCTAATTAAAGTAAGCAGTTCTTTTTGACCTAACAACTCTCAGCCGATCAAGCTCATTCATTTGCGCCTTTAAACACTTGCATTGATTGATTCTGAAGAAATCTGCGCGTCAACATTCAACTTTACTTCAATTTTTTTTCCCAACTTTTCTGTCATTCCACTAACGGTGCGAAGTATTCGCACGGGTCCTCCCGTAAATCTTAAAAATACACAAACATCAAACTTGTGTCTGAAAAGAGAAGACTAATACAAAGAGGGATATTTCCGACTTTACCACTTTCCGATAAAAGGATACGAAACTTGTCGCCTCGTGTCTGACACATACGCGCGCCTGTCTGAAGGTTAACCCTGGACTTTAGATGACACGTGTCGACACCTTGCGCAGAAGGGCAGAACATTTGATCGCGAAACGCAGTTGGGCGTGAAGGACATGCGATAGCCTGCGACCCGGACACAACCTCTGCCTCACCAAGTTCAGGGTCCTTGTTTATCTTCAGCTGACTCGACCAGTAACCGATAACCGCAGGAATCACATACGATTCCTTCTCGCCAGTTGCCTCTTATCTCTCCCTCCTAAAATCTGCCAGTTATTCCAGAACTTTTCCACGATGAGGAAAAGTTGAATCCAGTAACTTTATGGCTTAAAAAAAAAAAAGCAGTCAACAATCCGAAGAGTGGTTTGAACACCACAGTGCTTTACTAGGCATGGTCCTGTTTGGAGGTGGTATGCCGTTACCTTCGAGCTGACTTACCTAGCCAGTTAGAGGGGAACCTACAGTTTAACTTGGGTTCCGACCCACGGTGCTACTCGGTATTTTTCACATGAGCAATACTGCCAGAAGGGAAAGAAGTGGAAAGTGACAGATAAAAATGTTAGGACCTGGCGGGGATCGAACATGCGCCCTTTGGATTTTTTGTCTGTCACTCAGCTGTAACCCACAACCATCGTGAGGTGTTCGGAAGTTGATGCATAACGTACCAATAACATTTTACCCAGTTGTTATTCCTTTCACAAATGGTACACAAGAGCGACTGTTAATGGTTCTCGACCGTATGCGCCCGAGTATATCTAATTTCACCCCACGATTTTTACGAAAGATGTACGCGGTAGAAAGTAACTCGTTTGTACACCCTGCTTCAAAAATCCAGTTGAGTGAGGTGGTGAAGTGGTTGAGACACTGGACTCGCATCTGTGAGGTGTGCCGTTTAAATCCCCACCTGCTCATCCAGATTTAGCTTTCCCGTTGTTTCTTTAAATCAGATAATGTCGGGATATTTTGTTTCATAAGGACACGGCCGATTTCCTTCCGAATCCATACCCACTCCAAGCTTGTGAGTCAACTCTATCGAATTCATCGTCGACAGGACGTTGGATCCTTAATCTTTTTTTTTTTTTCTTGGAATATCCGTTTTCTGATTTTCCTGATGACCGAATTACTCCGAATAGCCTCTTCCACCGGAGCTGAGTATTTGTATGAAGTTCTCGTTCTGAGTGATCAAACACGATATTAATGGCACAGCTTTCCTCCGTACAGTCTCTGCCTCTTTCTTGAATGTAATTTGTTATCAGTACCAGACTGACGAATAGCACTCGAGAGTAGGTCGGACAAGGTTTCAAAATCGATTTCCTACTCAGGAAGTGTAGGCCATCAACAAAGGAAGTAGCTTACCAAACACGCGTTACACCGTAGTTGAATATTGCTCGTCTCTGTAAGATAGGAGTGATAGACATAGAAGATGCAAAGGAGAACAGCACGCTTCGTTGCATGCTCACTTAGGAAGAGCGAAATAGACATAGTGGATAAAGGTATGACTTTTGTGCACGTTTCTCGAATAGTCAACCAATATACTGATTCCTCCAAATGTTCAATGTTTGTTAAGCTTATGGGACTTAACTACGGGGTCATCAGTCCCTAAATTTACAAATTACTTAGGAACTAACTAAGACTAAGGACGGCACAAATATCCATGCCCGAGGGGGGATTCGAACCCCCGACCGTAGTGGCCGTGCAGACCATGACTGGAGCGCATCAGTCCCCTCGGCCACCGCAGCCGGCCTGATTCCTCCTACGTAAAGCTCACGAAAAGACCAGAGGATAAAATTGGATCAGAATCCACGCGCTTACCTGCAGGCTTTTTCCTGTGCGTGTCATACACGACTGGATTTGTTGCCAACTCGTTTCCAACCATGTCCCTACATGACGTGTCAAAAATCCCTACGCTCGCCAGATTTCTGAGATAAAAGTCCCTACGTTTTGCAAGGAGATCGGAAACCGTCCCTATAGTTAGGAAAAAAGGGGTCAAAAGTACCTACGGTTGGCAATACTGGACTGGAACAGAAAAAAACGAGGTAGCGACAGTGTTAGGCGAACTACCTTCCGCCACACACCATAATCTGTCTTGTTGAGTATTGATATAGGTGTAGAATCAATTGTGTTCTCTTATTTATTGTAAATGAATGTAGTGCTCTTTGGTCATCAGCACCTCCCATTCACGTTACACGTTGGAATCAGAAACCTGATGACCACCAGACGGATGGTGCGGAAGTTTCTCCCGGACCCTTTAGAATGAGTAGCTCTTAATACGTGTCTTACGTCGAGCTGAGTTGACAAGCTGATGACTGGGAGGGTATGTCAGCATTCCGTAGCTGAAAGAGCAAATAGGGGCTAAGAAAAACTCAATGCAAACTATATGTGCTAATCCCACCCACTCCCTGTCCCCATTCCCCAGATTATATTATCTCACCCTGAGTAACGCTGCAGAAATAGACATATTTAGGCAAAAAAAATTCTGGCTATATCACGTGCAGATGATATTTGATAGTTGTTTAATACTTCGATTATTACAGCCCAGCACAGACCTTCCCGAACTTTCTATAGGGTGGCCCAAATAAAAGTGGCACGGATAACTAGAGTTCCAGAGTACAAAGAAAACCAGCATAGAAAATACAGTGCTAACCTGATTATAACAGGCCGCGGCGGAGCGGCCGAGCTCATTGAGGCGCTATGCTACGACGCGCGAGGCCGTTCCCAGTCGGGGGTTCGAATCCCCCTCGGGCATGATGTTCATAAGAAGTTTGTAAGTTTAGGGACTGATGACCCCGCAGTTAAGTCCCTTAAGCTTTCCAAACATTTGAACATTTGATTTGATTATAACAGCTGCTCGAAATGGCCACCATTCATATCTCGACACTTTTGGGCCCTGTTCAGTAAATTGCTAAATGCGGATCGAAGCTGGACTCTTGGAATTGTTGTCATGTCATCCGTAATGTTCTGCTATAGATCTGGAAGACTGTGACGGTTGTTGGATTCACCTTAGACTCGAGGGCTCCCCAAAGCAGCGTAAGCTGAGCTGGATGGCCAGCCAGGAACGCCACCAGACTCACCTTTGCTAACAGCTCTGTCAGATTGTGTAATGTGCTCCGAGATTAGGCAGTATGGCCAGTTGCCCCATCCTGTAGGAAGTAACTGTAGGTTTTCCCTTCTCCTTCTGCCACAGATTGGTTCAAAATGTTCGGGCCAGTTTTATTTGCCCCACCCTGTATAAGAATCGAATGAAATGTATTTTCATCAGCAGCTGCAAGTAAAATAAACGATAAAAGTTTACTTAATTAGTTATAAGAACTAGAAAGCTTGCTACAACACTTTAAAAATTCTTTTTCTGTTTCAGCTGTGGGGGGCTGCAACCACCAATGCACACGTAAGTATTTCCTGTTAGAATTCTGGCAATGCTAAGTATAAACGCTATCTAGAAAAGTAAATAATATCTATTTAACTCTTTCTCGAATTAGGTATTATTTCATTCTACGTAACTTCTAGAAAAATTAATCCAATTTTGAAACATCTCCAATTTTTTAGTATTATGTATATAGTACTGTGTCAGTTTATTTCGCAGCCGTTTTAATTATATGATTACATCTAATTTGTAATATTCGATATATTTGTACTCATACACTTAGTAAATTTGGTCCGTAATCGTAGGCTGGAATTCAATGCTGGATCACGAGACGCTACTGGGATCAATGATCTTATAGTGCTTATCGTTGACTGTCATCTGCAACACTTACGCCCAGTATGGTCAGCATGGTTGAAACTACTACATCCTCACACTGAAAATATACATAGACAGATACGTCAGCCTTATAGCCATTGGTGTGATATTTTAAAGTCAATATTTCACTTAATTTTCTGCGTAGTCCGCCTATTAAGGTGATGCAAGTTGTCCAAGGGTTTTGCAGAGAGTAAATTCCACCCATAAAGGGCCAACCAGGAAGATACGCAATGTATCTATAGCTGCAATTGTCTATATATTAAATACAGAACGCTTCCAGATACAGTTATCTTTACTTAAAGGACTAGGTGGAAGTCAGGGGATGCTAAGTCTCCTAAGCAGGGTGGCTCGAGAAATGCTAAACTTCGTTTACAAATATTCATTTTATAGAGAAAATCCCTAGAGTGCTGCCCCAGTTTGATTCTCGCGCCACATCAGTGATATATATATTAGTGTCAGTGTCATTGAGAAAGACCTAAAATCACTAAATCGAACAAAGCGTTATAGCCGATAGGGTCCTTATCTAATTCTAAACAGAATTTCCACCACAATACACCGAAGATCCTATGTGGAAAACAACAATGTCCAGTAGTAGAAAGACAGCAAGCCGGCCGCAGTGGCCGAGGGGACTGAGGCGCTCCAGTCACGGTCTGCACGGGCACTACGGTCGGGGGTTCGAATCCCCCCTCAGGTATCGATATTTGTGCCGTCCTTAGTCTTAGCTAGCTCATAAGTAGTTTGTAAGCTTAGGGACTGATGACCCCGTAGTTAAGTCCCATAAGTTCTACAAACATATGAACATATACAAAGACAGCAAAGGTCATCCCCTGTACAAGAAGGTATCAGAAGTGATCAACACATAGAGGTTTTAAGGGTTCCTATATGTAGGCAAAATTTTTATTTTATTTCATAAGTTCATTAGCAGATTTTGCGATGGAGCCGGTGGCATACACATTTTAGTTAGGAACGGCTATACAGCTTGCCCCGTTGTAGTTCCCACGGCCGAGATGCACCATATGGCGTTGGCAGAGGAGGTGGGGTAGCGAAAGCTCCAGAACTACGTATCCGCGGGATTGTCCGTTGCAGACGCCGCGCCTCTATACCGGTGAAATATGAAGAATATGGTGCACATCTAACATCTATAATTAATGTTTTTTATTTAACAATGCTTTGGTAGGATACAGACCTTAGTAGCGGACCAGGGGTCAACAGAAGTAGGTGCTGATCATTTCGTTTCCTTTAATAATGTTCTAAGAGACAAATAAACGAATTACAATGCCCGTAACGAACATCTACGATGTGCGAAGATGTGTGAAGTTTATAGAAGGTCTCGGCTGCGCGCCATTGTAGTAGAGTTGGGCAAGACGATTCTTTTTCAGGGATCGATTCTTGCGATTCAATCCCACACTGTGAATCGAATCCTACGATTGTTCAGGATTCTTTATAGTCTTCGATGGCACGATTCTTACAGAATGCCATACGTTCTACACCCTGCTCGTAGGTGGCACTGGAATCTAAGATTGTGAATCTTTTCCTACAGATTCGTGAATTCGTTCACGATTCTTTCTGGTCTGCGATGGCACGATTCTTACAGAATGCCAAAAAGGAGACAATATGGATATCGGATATTTAAATATTTATGGTGCGTAAAAAATTGTAAAATAAAGTATTAAAATAAAATTGAACACTTTTTAATTGTGTATCAATATTATTACTGTAATGTACTACAGCCACGAAAACGTAGCCTCTCCCTCCGACCCTTACCGACAATTACCGATCAAAAATCATATATCTGCTAGCATTTTCAGTCTAACAGTTTGAGGCATTGTATTACTCCAGCAGGTATTCTTTCCTTCTGACTTTGGTGCGTGAGGAAATACGAAGTCCTTACGATTTGCAAAACGCCTCGCATTAAGTTCGTGATACACAGTGAGGCGCGAAAAATAATTCAGATTTTTTTTCTAGGACTAATAGTATTTGCGTTACAAGAAATGGAAAAATTCTTAACTTTTAAAGGACAATGTTTTAATAAAATTATTATTAAACAGAATAGACTAGGACAAAATGTTGAATGTTTACAACATATTTAAGTACAGTAGAACACTGTTGGGGGATATGATTTGTTCTGGGGTTGTGACAGGTGACATCAGGAGGGGGGGGGGGGTGGAGGGTAGAAGGTGGGGGAAAAGGCAGACCACTTGAATGGTCAGGCTCTGCCGTTATTTGTGCTCCTGCTAAACAAATAGCGAGAAAGCGAGTCCCCACTCTGTCTATCTCATTACGTCGAAAAGGAAATTACAGCACAAAGTTATACCAACCGTTCCCCAGTGCACCTCATAAATCAGTGATGGCGTACTGCGCAGACAGTCCTGGAGAATGTTGATTTCCCACAAAATGCGTTGCGCCAGGAAATATCTGGGGGAGTGTTTACTGTCCACAAATGAATTAAAATACTAAAAGGAATACCGAACAGAATCTACATACCTTTCTACACACTACCTTGCAATGGTAGGCGGGAAATGGATTCGGCATTCCGTGTCTTTTTTCTGAGAACTGCTCCTTCCTATACTACCATAAGAACTATTCGCTCGTCAATTTACGTACATACTAATTGACTACACCCTCTGCCGCATTCTGGTCAGTTCTTCTATGTTAGTAAACTAAACAACTTCACCGTGTTTTTTCAAATAATGGTGAGAATTCAGCGATTCACGCAACCTTTTAAGGTACGTTTCTACCCGCACACTATTTGTTTATACTGCCATTTAACAGTTCAGATACATTTACGGATCAGTAGTTTCGTGTAATAATTACTTTGTCACAGTAGTGAATTGTGCATTCAAGACGCTACCCGCTACCCCACTGTCACGATAATAAGCAAACTTTTACTTATTACTTTCTGCTGGCCAGGCACCAACATTTACTTCAAGAAGCCTGGTAGGGGCACGGCTCAATCCAAAGTATTTCATCAAACAAAATCCGGTAATTTCCTTTTGCTGAAACCATCCTACACGAATATTTCTCCTATTTTTCTTCTTTGACTGGGCTACCAACGAAATTAGGCTGATCGGTACAAAGCACTGACCTAACAGGGCAGTAGTTAAGCGAGAGTGGGTAGTCGCCACTAACAACAGACCGCCTGCTGTCACCGCGGACACACGAGTCCTGACTTGACTGTTCCCTGTTTGCTTACGCCTTACGGCAGGGGTCCATGTTTTCTTGGTTGAGTAATTCTTCTTTATTGTTTAGATTTTACTAGCTTCTACATGCGTCTTCATTCGCCTATTATGTAACAACCCCGAAAACTATCCCATTGGGTCGTTTTATCTGTATGTCCTACCCAGGTCCAACTCTATACATCTGCATAATTTCATCCAAATCCACACAGTAATTTTTGCGTGACAGCATAACAAACTAAACTTCACAGTTATAATTATATTAGAGAGTTTGATTAAATATTATGTGTTGCGTGACACATAATAATTTAATTAGTAGTATTTAGGTTTGCCTTAAAAAATGTTCAAATGTTTGTTAAGCTTATGGGACTTAACTACGGGGTCATCAGTCCCTAAACTTACAAACTACTTATGAACTACTTACGAACTAGGACGGCACAAATATCCATGCCCGAGGGGGGATTCGAACCCCCGACCGTAGTGGCCGTGCTGACCGTGACTAGAGCGCCTCAGTCACCTCGGCCACCGCGGCCGGCGGGTTTGCCTTATTATGACTTATAGCGGGCGGTAAGGAGCTGATGATGAAGTAGTTTTGTATCTGTCCCAGCCAGGTCCTAGGATTTTTATCTGTCACTTTCCACTTCTTTGACCTCTGGCAGTATTGCTCATGTGAAAAATACCGAGTAGCACCGTGGTTCGGAACCCACGTTAAACTGTAGGTCCCCCTATAACTGGCTGGGTAAGTCAGTTCGAAGGTCGGAGGAAGGCAACGGCATACCACCTCCAAACAGGACCATGCCTAGTAAAGCACTGTGGTGTTCAAACCAATCTTCGGATTGATGACTGCTTTACCTTTACTTTTAGTTTAAAGAGTGGCCCCAAAGTCACACTCCTATTGCAAATACAGATTTGTTAATGTGTTTCTGCAGTTCTGTGATGTGCTCCTCCCAACTGAACTCATTATCAAACTGTACTTATGAACTAGCTAATACTAAGGGCGGCACAAATATCCATGCCCGACCGTAGTGGCCGTGCAGATCGTGACTGGCGCCGCAGACCGCTCGGCCACCGCGGCCGGCTCATTGTTCATGTCATATTTTACCCTCACTTTCAACGACTGGAACAAATACAGAAGGTAAAGCAGTAAACAATCCAAAAATTGGAATTGGTCCTGTTGCCATCCTCCGACCTTCGAACTGACTTACCCACTCAGTTACAGTTTAACGTGGATTCCGAACCCCGGTGCTACTCTATATTTTTCACACCAGCAACATTGACAAGGCGAAATAAGTGGAAAGTGACTGATAAAAGTTCAGGGAACTTGCGGGAATCGAACTCGCGACCTTTGGATTTATAGTCTGACACTCCACCAGCGTGCTACCGATCCACACAGAACCGTCATCCAGGGTGAGTCATGTAATACGCCTTTTACTTCGTGACCCGTTACACATATTGAAACGCTGTTTCCGGTACATCCTAGAGCGTCGAGGGGCACATCTATTTTTGTTTGGTGAACGGTTTTAACACCGGTATCAACTCAGATATTGAAGTAAGTACTTTTTAATGAAACCGCTTACTTTTTATGGGTGCGTTCGATAGCTCTTGAGGAGCCAACTGCAGTGATATAGCGTTTGTTGAAGTTGAAACCTGTCGTAAAAAATCGAGAAATGTCCGAGAATTTGAGGGAAAGGTGGACGCAATCGGCATTAGCAGGGCAAACACCGGAGATCGAAAGAGCCGCGCTACGTAGCGTCAGAATGTCAGCACATTTGATGTTCAAATGTTCAAATGTTTGTATAGCTTATGGGACTTAACTAAGGGGTCATCAGTCCCTAAATTTACAAACTACTTACTAACTAGCTAATACTAAGGACGGCACAAATATCCATGCCCGAGGGGGGATTCGAACCCCCGACCATAGTGGCCGTGCAGACCGTGACTGGAGTGCTTCAGTCCCCTCGGCCACCGCGACCGGCGGGCACATTTCAAAAAATGTTCAAATGTTTGTTAAGCTTAAGGGACTTAACTACGGGGTCATCAGTCCCTAAACTTACAAACTACTTATGAACTACCTACAACTAAAGACGGCACAAATATCCATGCCCGAGGGGGGATTCGAACCCCCGACCCTACGTAGTGGCCGTGCAGAGCGTGACTGAAGCGACTCAGTCCCCGCGGCCACCACGGCCGGCGGGCAGATTTGACTGTCGACTTGGCTGCACTGCAGGTCGCTCATTTCCGCTTCAGCGTCCATTGCGTGTGGACATGTACACGAGTGAGAAATTGGATATGCTACATTTGAATGGTGAATGTAAAAGAAACGCCGTGTAAACAATACAGCGGATCGCCAATGTTGGACGCGCCAGTTACTTGGACGAATCATGGAGACGCTAGTACGGACAGGCTGCTAGAACGTCAAAACTAGAACAACAAAGAAGACAGGAAAACGAAGAAGCTGTCCTGGCTACGACGCTAATGAATCCGCACAGTGGTACGAGAAATATTTGTAAAATCATACTAACCCAATGTCAGTTTGGTTTTCAGAAAGGCTTTTCAACAGAACATGCTGTATATGCCTGCACTGATCAAATATTAAATGCTCCGAATAACCGGACATCTCCCATTGGTATATTTTGTGATTTCTCGAAGGCCTTTGATTTTGTAAATCTTGGACTTCTTCTAGATAAGCTTAATCATTACAGTTTGAATGGGGCAGTGCACAAATGGTTTAATTCATACTTGACTGTAAGAATGCAGAAAGTTGAAATAAGTGGTTTATGTAATGTCAAAATATCAGCTTATTACTCAAACTTGGGGGCTAACAAGAATGGGGTATCGCAGGGTTCAGTCTTAGGCCCATTACTGTTCCTGATATACATTAATGACTTGCCATTCTACATTGCTGAAGATGCAAAGTTAGTTCTTTTTGCTGATGATACAAGTATAGTAATCACATTAAAGTGTTCTCAGCAAAAGGATTCTAATTAAATTTTGATAACACACAGTATATACAGTTCCGTACAGTAATATATACAGACTTTGAACAGAAGTTTGTAGCGAAGGTAGAATTTTAGTTGTGTGCATTGATGAGATATTAAACTGGAAGCAACACATTGATGGTTTACTGAAACGTTTGAGTTCAGCTGCGTATGCTATTAGGATTATTGCAAATTTTGGCGATACGAATCTCAGTAAGATAGCTTACTACGCCTGTTTTTATTCACTGCTTTCGTATGGCATCATATTCTGAGGTAATTCATCACTGAGTGAAAAAGTATTCACTGCACAAAAGCGTGCAATCAGAATAATCGCTGTAGCCCAACCAAGATCATCCTGCAGACATCTATTTAAGGATTTAGGTATCCTCACAGTAACTTCACAGTGTATATATTCACTTATGAATTTTTTGTTAATAATCCAACCCAGTTCAAAAGTAATAGCGGGGTGCATAGGTATAACACAGGAGAAAGGATGATCTTCACTATGCAGGGTTAAATCTGACTTTGGCACAGAAAGGGGCGAATTATGCTGCTACAAAAGTCTTCGGTCACCTACCAAACAGCATGAAAAGACTAACACATAGCCAACTAGCATTTAAAAGTACAGTAAAATAATTTTTGAATGTCAATTCCTTCTACTCATTGGATGAATTTTTAGATATAAATTAGTAAATAAAAATAGTGTCATGTAATATTTTGTGTAATGTAATATCTTGTACAGAGACCTTTTATTAACCTGAGAGGTTCCACATCATTACGAAGTGACGTATTCGTGATCTATGGACAAGTATTATTCTGATCTAATCTACATATTGCCGAGGAATGAGGAGACATCTTGCATCGCCATAGATTCCACTCCTATCATCTTTCAGGCACTCGGCAACGGTTATTTCGAGCGTTGTACAGGATTTTGTCGGTTTGTCCTCTAGCATCTGAAAGAAGACACTACGTTTTGCCAGTGTGTGCCCTTTACCAATGAAACAGCGTTTACTAACTACGGTAATGTAAATTTGCATAAAATGTACCACTGGGCAGCCGAAAATCCACATTGGCTTCGTCAGGTGCAACATCAACGGCAATGGAGCGTATATGTAGGGTGCAGTATCACAGGCAACTGTATTGTGAAACTTAGTTCATCCCAGGCGTGCAGAATGGACATTCGCACGAACACTCCCTCACGATTATTCCGCCTGTTTTTCTGGAGGAGGTACCACTGGATATTCGAAAGTGTATGTGGCTGCAACGCGGCGGATGCTCAGCTCAGTCATACCATGTTGCAATGCAAATATTGGAGGTAACTTTTCCTGGGCGTTTAATAGGACGAAATTCTATTGCAGTCTATGACGAAGCCTCAACTATGCCAAACGATATACGTCGTCGAATGGCCGGTGTATGGTTTAACATATCCACTGTACTGTAATTACATCTGTTCATCGTTCTTTCGAACGGCGATTGAAAATGTGCCTTTCAGTCCCTTTAAAAATCCAACCAACCAACCTTTCAGTTCATGGTCAACATTTTGAACGCATGTTGAAATAAAGGATAAGTTGTGTTTCTATAACATAAACCTAATGTTATATGCATTTTGGATAGTTACCAAAGTATTGTTTGTAAATTATTTATTACAGTTACGTGTTTACGAAATTGCGTAGCAATATCAAATAAATCGAAAGCGTGTATTGCAGTAGCTGGCAACACTGTCATTACGCACTTAAACGTTCATCATGAAATGACGTTTCGTTAAAAAAAAATGTATTTTGTAGTGTACAGGTGGTCACCACATTAGTTTTAATAAAATGTTTAGTTCAATATATGTATCCCATATGATATAATTAGAGCAGTGTAGGTTGAGTTGTCCGACAGTAAGTATTGTAGGCCTACCTCTTAGAAGAATACAGTCACGTGCAGGAAACGATAGGTCAGTTACTCTTTCTATAATTTAGATATTTCATACAGGAGTTGCTTTTCGCAGCGTATAAGACATCTTTATTTTCGAAGAACAGGTGATTTCTCTGTTTCAGCACATGTACATTCGGGAGGATAAACAAGTGCAAAGCAGTTTTCCTAAGGCCTTTGTGGTACGGTATTGATTGTAGCCTGTGTCATGTGTCCATATACAACATTCGCAGGTGAATCTGCATCCACTGAAGGGCTCAAGCTGGTTCAATGGGGAACAAAGCTTTACTTATAGACGCGCAGACCTATTTTACCGTGTACAATTACGCAGCCTGATCCGGGACGCCCACTTGGTAGTATTTTCACTGCTAACGCCGATTCCAGCCACCGTACCCTCAAATTCTAGGATATTTCTCGAATTTTTTTACGACAGGTTTCAATGTAAGCATTAACAAACACTATATTACTGTAATTGTCTTCTCAAGAGCTATCGAATGCAGCTATAAAAAGTACTTTCTTCACTATCTCAGTTGATACCGGTGCTAAAACCTTTCAACAAACGATCATAGCCGCGGCGGATTAGCCACGCGTACTGGAGCGCCGTGTTGCGGTCCGCGCGGCCGACGGCCGTCGGGGGTTCGAATCCCCCCTCGGGCGTGGATGTTTGTGTAGTTTGTAAGTTTAGGGACTGATGACCCCGCAGGTAAGTCCCTTAAGCTCTACAAATATCCGAAGAAACGAAAATATATGTGCCCCCTTGGCGCTCTAGCATGTGCCGAAAACCACATTTCGATATGTATAACAGTTCACGAAATAAAAAGGGTGTTACATCTTATGTGACTCACCCTGTAGGGCCTATATAGGCTATATTTTTGTACATTACAATAGTACCAGTATCTATAGATTTCACAGATTTTTAATCATAGACCGAGCAACATGCCAAGATAGCAAAACGCTGCTCTCATATTCTGAAGGACAGCGTTGTGAATTCCTGTTTGGCCATGCAGATTGAGTTTCCCTAGGCCGTGGCTGAGCCATGTCTCCACCATATCCTTTCTTCCAGGAGTGCTAGTCTTGCAAGTTTCGCAGGAGAGCTTCTGTGAAGTTTGGAAAGTAGGAGGCGAGGTACTGGCAGAAGTAAAGTTGTGAGGCGGCGTTGTGAGTCGTGTCGGGATAGCTCAGTCGGCAGAGCGCTTGCCCGCGAATGGTAAGGGTCCCACGTTCGAGTCCCGGTTCCGGCACACAATTTTAATCTGCCAGGAAGTTTCATACCAGCACTAGTACTATCTTTGTTAAACTAGACCTGTACCACACATTTAATATGTATATTCCCAATTATCTAGACATCTGCAGAAATTTTTCCCAGGATTATGAGGGGGGATGGAATTGAGGTTGCCAATTTTAATATAACTGAGTCACTCTGAAATTTTGTCATTCGCAATTTACTCAATTTTGCCAGAAAGTATACAAGACATTATTATTTTAAGGGACTGATTTCGATATGCACAGTAAATCTTTTATATTACTAATACCAGTATGAATATAGTCCTATATGTCTTAATTTTAATCGATAAATTTGAAATTAATACTAACATATGAGTTTCTCTGTTATATTCAGTGAGTAATGAAATAAAGCTACAAAATATTCACAAAAATTGCCTTATTGTAAGGCAAAAACTGAAAAGTCAATATCTTAAGAAAAAGTTCAAAACTATAGTTGGGTATATACAAAACCAACCAACGAAGTGTGAAATTATTGCTCTGTGAAATTGAGAAATGGGAATAAACTTTACAAAAGCCTTATTCATCATTATTGGCATCTACAACATTTTGCAAACAGAACTTAATATGTGATCATGTTACTAGATTTATTTATCACTTTCATGGTTTATATCTTTTGATATTGACTGCTGTAGTTGAAGTAGCTAAAATCATTTTGAAAGCTATAATTACACAATGACAAGAGTACAGTCGAACCCAGTGAAATTAAATTCCTAAGAAGTATTACAGGGAAAAAGTAGAGCGAGGTAGGTAGAGAGAATTGAAAAGCAGGAAATAAAACTTAATGATAGAATTGAGAAGAGTGTATTAAATTGCTTTGGACATTATAGAGAATGGAAGGTTGAAGAATAGCAACATGGATGAGGGAGATCCAGAGAAAGATGCATTGACCCAACGAAACCAATTTAAGAAAAAATAAGCGGGATGGGAACAAAAGTATTGCAAAAGAATAATGGTGCAAAAACATGAAAGTCTAGAAGTACCTTAAATTTTCCACCCTGTCTTGATGCTAGATAAGTTAGAAGGGAAATGAAAATAAGAATTCCGTGTGTTAAGTTCTCTGATTACTCCCAACTTTTTTACATTATTTGCATTGATATGACAGTATTGTTGCCACATATTCATTTACCTTAACATGTGAGGAAATGTCACATTAGGCAGCTGCAAGTCAGCTAAATTTTAATAAGTGTGTTTTAATGTTTAAATTGTTTGTTTGTTGTATTCTTGTAGAACACATGAGGAATTATTATAGCAGTTACCTAAGAACCGGCATACTATACACAGTCAGGCTAGCAAGTACACCATTACTGGGGGAGTATTCAAATAATCTGGTAAAAATTTATAAATTTAGGCAAAATGTGTTTTGGCACTATTATGTATCGCATCTCACATACAAAGTGAATGAAATGAAAATATTAATTTTACTTACATTACCTACAGTTGGGGATAATGATGGTCAGATAATTTTTTGATAGAATTAAGTTTAAGGTGTAAATATTACACAGCCTGCAAACATGGAAAAAGTAGTACAACACAATAATGAAGGAGACCAACTTTCTAAATAAGAAGTAGTGGACACATCTTCTTATTGAAGCCTCAAATTCAACTCACGTTACTGGATTCTGGTTTCCTTGAATCTGTTCCTCTCTTCAAATTCATATGCATGTTCTAAGATCAAGAGTACTGATGCTATAAAACTATGCACATTGTTAACAATTTCTTTGTCCTACTGAACCCATTTTAGATGTCTCCTCCATACCCTTGTTTATCCTCACCTGGAAGAATTCATTTCTATGTTACTGACTTAACAGATTTCCCAATTTTGCAAACTGTAATAGCATCTTGCACCTAGTCTTGTGTACATGTACACTAATTTTAAATTGTTTTATACTTTATTCCCATATAAGTGAGAGAAAATTCAAAACTGCGACAGCAACACCAGTCATGTTGACTGCCGTAACCACAATTTACAAATTGTCACATATGTTTCAATTGAAATATTGCAGCTCGAATTACACATCGATCTCTCGCACTGATTTCCAACATGTAACCAAGAAATACATTGCAAGAATTGTACAAAATGAATAAGAATATTCATATGTACCTTGGTTACATCATACAACTAGAATTCCAAGGAAACTGATGAAATTTTAATAAATTTCTTTCTTCCAAGGGACACAAGCAGACAGTTGCTTAGATGGTTGCATTAGTTTTTACTGTCCTTCAATAGATGGAACACCTACCAGAGCACTTCAGAATGAATATTTTACTAAGATATAAAATAATTGGTATTGTCTGTATGACTAGGATTCCACCTAGTTCCCTATCCATTTCCTATATAATGAAGTTGGTTACTTCAAATAAACAGGCACAGATTTTGTCCAGAAGACTATTCCAGGAATATTTTCCAACTCAATCTTTGAACATATCTTTTCTCATTCAATGGCCAATCTAAACTATTTAATTTTCACTATGTTTTATTGATATTAGTTTATTATCATGTATGAAATAATTCATCCTGTATTATGATGAAACCAATATCATTGTGAAATTATCTATGGTGAATAAAATTCTTGATTCTTAATTTCATGATGCATTTCTTTTAAATTCATTTAATTGCTATTTTACTGAAACTATGTACATTTATATCACTTGAGTGGTATAAAACATGAGATACTTGTTTCAGCAGCTCAATCATCAGTATTCCAGTATCAAAAGGGACAGACATACACCTACAGTTTTGAAGGAACAACGTTAACAAGCTTACCAGGTACACAGGGTGAACCAGTTCGACTGAAACTGAAAGCAACAGCTGATTTAAGTGTTGCAGATGACTGTAACAAGGTGCTGAGGCTACGAGGTGTCACTGTCAGTGGTCCAGACTCAAAGGTAGGAAAGCTCTTAACCCTTTCACCAAAATTACTGTTCATTCCAGCTTTAAGTCAACAGCTAATTTTGCATAATCTGTAACACACCAAGAAATACCAGTAAAAATTTAAATATGTCTAAATATGCTTCACAATTTTACTCATAAATAATCTTTAAACTATGTGTATGCTATGCAGGGCCATACTTAGACAGGTGCAACATGTGCAGCTGCACAGGGCGGGAAAATTTTGCCATTGAAAAAAAAAAAAAAAAAAAAAAAAAAAAAAAAAAAAAAAAAAAAAAAATTATTTTAATGTTAATTGAACCATCATTATTCAGAGTTTCGATTATAGCAATAAATACTGAAATTCAGGTTTTTATGTTGGTAGCAGTGGTGTATCCAGAGAGGTTTTTATTTTGTTTTATTTTAATAATAATATATTTTTTTAAGAAATCTGTGCGAATCTCAGATGACAGGGTGGGGGGGATGTAAAATAAATTATTGCATAGGGGCATCGCATATCCTAAATATGGCCCTGATGCTGTGCTTATCACACCAGTCTGATTGCCCTTTGGCCTCCAGGTTGTATTCAGTTACCCAAGGTTCGTCACGTATAATGGCTTGTCCAAAACATTTTTAATCAAATTATCAGTGAGCACCTTTGGAACCATTTTTGTGCACACGTTCTGCATGACAATATGGTTTGTACACCTATCTTTTTCATGAACCAGAGCTTTCAAAATGTTTAACTTGTTGGCCACTAAACAAACACATCTTAATTGTCGGTTTGAGTTCAACAGTTCCCTCACTTGCATCACACTGCCAGCTGTGTTGGTCATGGATGGCAGTTCTCATTGTTAACCTCTTCCTGGCCCTCCAGGCTTTTGCCACTGAGACGCTTGCCAGTCAGACAGAGCCTGTTCTATGTAAGCAGTCTCCATGGTAGTAATGTTTCCCATAGTGATCTTGCCAAGTTTTATGCAAAACTTGATCACAAATCTTTTTTCTAATGAGCATTTTTACTTACAAGAGATATGAATTGAAAAAAAAAACATTCACAGACAGGCTCATCCTCACTCTCTGGATGCTTGGGGCACACAAAGTAAATAAGCACTACTTGCCTGGATTCTCCCACTATTGGTTTCAACCATTTAGACTGTGCTCTGACATACTGCAGCTTCACAATAAATTCACTGAATTACTTTCAGGACAATCCTTGTATAGAGACTTTAAATCCCCAACAAAACAAATTACAGTTACACCATTTGTTGGATCAATACAAGAACTTAAAGTGTTAAGTTCTTTTCTTTGGATTCTAGACCAGCTTTCCGTCCTGAAATTTTGGAGAGTTTCACAAATGACTACATACTTTCCCATTAACAGAACTGCAGTCAATACATTTCGAACTCAAATAGGTGTGTTAACTAAATTTGCCTTTCATAATGGATTAAATCCTAATAAAAAAAAGTGAGAAACAATTGAATTCTATTCTAACAGCCCTGTATACCATCATTTTGCTGATTAGTCATCAGTATTATATTGTATGGTGAGTTGTTTGAATTTGTATTAACTTATACATATAGTGCTAGTGTGTTAAAAATATTCTGCTGTTATGTCAAAAATATTCTGCATATTGTCCAAGTCCTCACTGTAAACATGATTGTTGCTTCTGTTCTCAGCCAGTCGCATGTACTGATGCACTTTATTTGTGAAATGTTTATCTAAATCTTTCCTTTCTGTTTATGCAGAATTATGCAAACTTGAAGGACCTCGAAGCACACCCAGTTTTGGCAAACTTCAAAGGAAGCTCTATTAACAAGCAGCTATGTTCTGAGGATGGTGACAACCAGAGTAGTCTTAATATAAAACGAGCTATACTTTCACTGCTTCAGACACCAAACACAAAGTCATCAACAGCTAGTGAGGTAAGTTGACAGTGTGATTTTTAATTTCTATAAATTTTAATTCATTATATTGTGATGTGTGAACTAACAGTCTATATAGTAATGTAGGAAAATATTTACCTTATTTGTTGTGAGAATTTTTTAATCTATTTTCCTCTGCAAACAGGTGGATGTTTTTGGAATTTGTCCAACAAATGTTCGGCATAGTCAACGTGGTGATGTGACTGTTATATCAAAGACAAGAAACTTAAACAGGTGTGCATCTCGTGAAAATCTGATACAAGAGACACTATCAACTCGATTTACAGGACAATCGGTAAGCATAAGTTTCATTTCCCTTTTTTAGTTTCACATGATTTTTATAATTTTTTGTATAGGCACTACATAACTTACACATTTGCAGATACAGATACAAATTGTAAGATCTGCAACTGCCTTTCAGTAACCTAGTGATTAATATTCCTACTTGCTTATCTACATTACAAATATTCAAAATCATGACATGGTTTGACATTCCTTACAGATGAAAACTTTGATCAAGTCAATTTGGTTTTTAGGAATCTGTACAAAAGTATTGTACTGTAGATCAAAAATATAACAAATCATATGTCCATTTTTTTACATATTAAAGAAGATTAATACTACCATCTTGTTGTAATAACAATAAAATGAGCATCATATTGAAGCAGTTTTATATTTTTTTGTAATTTTTCCAGCATTTTACAGTTGTTTTGAATTTGTTTCAGGACCTACATGCTACACCATTTCTTGATGCAGATTTACATGTAGAACAACAAATTAAAGGTGGATTAATTGTCAGTGCTACCAGTCGTGAATCATATCTTTTCCGCCCATTTTCAAACCAGGGCAATGGAGCCAAAACCATTGTGGAAACTAAACTCACTCTTACATCACAAAATGCACAACCAGCTCCACCACTTGGTATGTTGATGTTAATTAAATGTGTGCTTTATCTTGTTATTCATATTGTTATAAAGGCAATTACTTTTTGCACCCTCTTTCATAGCATCCTTCTCTGCCCAATTTAAGCTTATTATTTAATCACATATGCATCAAACCACTTTGATAATGTAGATGAAAGCACTATGCTCAGATCATTAGTGAAAAATATTTTTTTGACATATGGCATACTTAATTTTTTGACATCATATTATCACTCATAATGGAAAATTAGCAAGCTTTGCCTGAGTAAAATTATAATTAGAATATATATTATCAGTTTTTCAATGTAATTTGATACAATTGGCCTTATAAACATGTCAGATACAGACAACGAAGATAATAGTTACTGACATTTATTGATATGGTGTCTCGTCTTTCAGACATATCTGAAAGATTGGACACCGTTGGTTAACTCTCTTTAAAGATAATAGCATCACTTTCTGAATAAATAAATGTTGTTATACACTGATCAGCTAGAACATTATGAACTTACCTTCTGTTAATATAAACTAGCCAGCTGGTAGCAGTGTCACCTGATCAGAAATGACTACTAGTCCAACTCAGACTACGCATGTAGTGTGTGTACTGGGAAAGGTGCATTTCACTGAGATCAGATGGTGATGGCCTGGACGATTGGTACCAAAATTTCAGAATCTTGTTTGGTGTTCAAGGAATGTTATGCTGAGTGTTTTCAACAAGCAGTGAAAGCAATGTGAAATTTTCAAATATTGAGAGGTTGTGTGACCAACCTTCATTGCAGATATGAGTTGTCATTGGCTGGGCAGACTGGTAAAACAGGACAGGCAGTGAACTGTGGTGAAACTAACATTAAACATTAGACTATCTGCTGGGCAGAGTAGATTTGAGTCTGAACACACAATGCACTGAACACTCCTAATAATGGGCCTCCACAGCCAACAACCTATGCATATGTCAATGTTAACAACACGACATTGGCAAATATAAGTGAAATGGGCATGCAACCATCATCACTTGACATTGGTACAGTGGCAGACCAGTTCATGGTCTGTTGAATCCCAATACTTCCATCAAGCTAGTGGGAGGATGTGACTCCATCATTTTCCAGAGGAACAACAGCTTGTCACCTGTACTGTGGGATGGAAACAAGCTGGCAGTTACTCATTTACGGTTTGGGGAACATTCATGTGGGCATCCATGGGTCCAGCATATCTCATACAAAGGCACCATGATTGCCAAGAAGTATTATACACTGTTTGCAGACAACATACACCTCTACATGACAATCATGTTTCCCAATTGCAGATAATGCAGCACTTCACAAGGCCATAAGTGTGATGTAGTGGTCCAAGGAACACAATGGTGATATGCTTCTGATAATTTGCTGCCTCCCCCTCCCCCGAACACATCAGATCTGAACTGGATTGTACACCTCAGTGATGGGATTGAACATGGTATCAAAGCCCATCGCCCTTCCTTGAATTAATTACAATTAGGTGATTTGTTTGTGCAGATGTAGTGTCAGCTCCGTCCAATGGCCTACTAAGGCCTCATTGTTTTCATGCTAAGATACACTGCTGTTGACCATGTCAAAGGTGGACATACTGGCTGTTAGGTGGGTGGTCATTATGCTCTAATTGATCATTATGACTGTCTACAGCTGTACAATAAATATTTATGCCTCATACGCAGTCACAGATCTCTGCTTTACACAGTGAAATATAACTTATGATATTCATATGGTCCTCATTTAGGCATTTTCTTGTTTGCTAGCAATTGTTATTAAATACATAGCCCCATGTGAGGTGAGATATTAGACCATAAAGATGTCTAGATCCTAGCATTGAGCTGTTAATATAGCACATAGGTTTGTCATATGATACACTTTAGTATTATTACTGCTTTACAATTAAAACTAATTTTTTTCTGCCAGAACTTTTTACAGTGTAAAGTGTACAAAAAGTACTGTGACACCTTACATCCTGCACCAAATGCTAGTTTTCAATGGCATACTAAACTCTTATTTTAAATCAACTAATCCAGCAGATCAATATAAATTGTAGGATTGTGTCCGAGTGGTTTGGCCGAATCCATTATTCGCCAAATCTAGAACACCGGCTTCGGATTCGAGATTCATTGCATAATGGCTGAATTCTACCGAATCCAAATTGTTATATGGAAATCTTCAGTTATGAATGTTGTAGTTTACTTTGAATTAGAGTGTGCTCCATTTTCATTATTTATTTTCCATAGATCCACTGAAAAACATGACGTCATAAAAGAAAACAATCTCACTTTGAATTTATTCAAGTGAAACCACTATGACACTTATGCAGTTGCGTGGCTGTTATGAAAACAATGTAGTGTATGGTTTAAATCGAGTACAACTTTTGCGGTTGTAAAAAAAAAAAAAAAAAAAGTGCTAAATTGCAGCTGTTAGTACTGGTGATTAACACATTGTTTCAGAGAATCTGTCCCAATAAAATTATTTTTCCTTGCAATATTAAATAGAAATTCTTGAATTTCAGTTGCTGTTCTTGTTAATCTGAGATTTATTATTCTGTGCATTTCATTTAGTCTTATGGTGATTTGAGAAGAATGTGTCTCAAATCTACTAAACTCTAATTAAAGGTGGTTTTTGAGTCACAGACAGACACAGAGAAATTACAATCGCATTCACATAACTAAATTTTGAGCTACAGCCTTCATTAGAAAAACAGCATACACACATTCGCAAAAGCACATTTCACTAATACATGACTGTCATCTCCTGTTGCTGCATTCTGTGACTTGGAATGCAGCAGCAAGAAATGACGGGCTTCTGTCAGAGAACTGTGCCTAGGTGACTGTATGAACATGTGTCTGTTCTTTTCTGATGAAAGTTATGACCAAAAGCTAAATTAAGTGAGTGTGATTGCCTCTTCTAGATTCCTGTCTGCAGCTCAACAATTGCCTTTGTGGTGAGTTGCTGCCTAACATTTCCATTGTTAAAATATAATTAAATTCTGCTTTCCTGTATAACCACCTATTGTTAAGTGTAAAAATAGTATAATGTTTTAATTAATACATTTCATATAGTATATTAGTGTATAAACTCACATACAAATCTCATATAATCTCATCGAGAACATTATTTTTCAGCTTCATTTACTGTCCCCAAGTCAATTGTGTTTGAAGCACCCCATGCTTTGGCAAGTGTGCCTGGAGGAAGCAGTGCAATTACTGCTGCTCTTCATGCTGCTGAAAGCTCTACTAAAGATGGAGTCACTGTTGATGCTGCTGAAAAGTTTAGAACACTTGTTTCTGTGCTACGTCAGTCTTCTACTACTGATATTCTTAAAGTTTACAATGATGTGAAGGCTGGAGCTGGATTCAGCAACAAACATTCTGCAAGGTAAAGTAAATTAAAAAAAAAAATGAAACATCAGAAAAATTAAACCGTAGCTGGTATATTTTGCAAAAATACACTGAACTGTAAAATTATTTATAGTATTTTATGATCAAAATCTACCACTTCTTCCAATGTGAAAAGATGTATCAGATATTGAAAGCCTTAAAATCTGTTTTGGTGTTAGCCAGGTCCATGATATTGTAAACTTCCAGTTAGTGAAACTCTCTTATCAAGATCTCAAAGTAAATACAAATTGTTAACTTTTGGTATATAAAAAAGTAGAGACCGATCAATTTGTGTACTGTTAAGATAAAATGTTTAAGTAATATTCTTAATGTTACACTATATAATACCACAGGTTGTAAGTGTGAAGCATATAACAACATTCACGAAGTGTTTAACATTAACTTGTATTTTATAAGAGAGTTATATAGGAGCATTTACTGGCTTCTGAGCATTTTGCTATTTTAATGCTTCTTCTGGTTTTTCTGTGGTCCCTGCATCAATCCCTGCAGCTGAATGTTGCCTTTTCCTCATTTTTCATATTGCTCAATCCACAATTTCCATTATTATTATTATTATTATTATGGCAGTTAACTTCATACTGTGTGAAGTGCATTGTAATTATTATATATCATAACTTGTGCTTACTCTGAACAATTGAAGTAAAGTAGCACAAGTAGTATGAACGAACAGACTACACAACTTGCTACAACCCACACAGCAACATTTATAATTCAAATGGATTACATGTATCCACTATGGATAGTGTAGGAGATTGTCACTGCATATTAACCGAACAATGATACAGATAGCTGCAGCCAGCCACTTGTTAAATATTTTTTATTTCTACAAACTAGTTTTCATGTTCCAGTACCTAGCATCATTCTATAGATGTAAATGTTAAATGTTTTCATGCCCCATTTGGAGATGAACATGGATAGTGTTAAACACTAATCTGTAAAATCAAATAATGGAAAGTCCAGGTTGGAATTTAGCAATATAATAAGGACAGTTTACAACTCACCACAAAGACATGACAACGAGCTCTGACAGATGCATCAAAAAGACACACACATACAACACTCAAGCTATCACCCATGGCCTCCTTCAGAAAATAGAACATTCACGCAATCACACAGACACACAATACAGTCATTCAACCGCCATCTCTGCCTGTGGAGTGCGACAGCTGGAGATGATGGTTGTGTTGCGTGACTGTGTGTTTGCATGAATGTTCTATTTTCTGAAGAAGGCCATGGTCGATATCTTAAATGTTGTGTGTCTGTGTCTTTTTCATGTGCCTGTCACATATCATTGTCATGTCTTTGCAGTGAGTTGTAAACTGTCCTTATTATATATAATATAAAAAAATGAATGTTTTTGTGTTTGTATTTTATGTGCAGCTATACCGTTCAACCAACTGTGATGAAACTATGTCAACATGTTGCTTGCACTATCATGATGTCCATAGGCACCATTAAATGACTGTATGACAAATAGTTCAGGAGATATGATGTAATAAACAATGAAATGCATGGAAAAGTACTGCATCATATGACATCTGCCTCTAAACCACTGTACCGATTTTAACCAAGTTTAGTACACATATTCCTTCCATGAGGTAACAATTGATGTAGGGGTAAGAAATGCTTAAGACATATACTTCAGAAGATATGATGTCATAAACAATTGTATGGTTGAAAACCTGTGGCGACATGCGAATATGGACACTTTATTCATCCTAAAATCTTCATGACATTTTGGACACTTGATCTTCAAAACAAGAGGAAGGTCACTGTCACATAAAATTTTGGATGGTGCATGATGGAGTATACTTTACATATGCACTTCGTCAGATTCTACGGTTGTATTCCGATCCTGATGAAATTTTTAAATTTGACTGAGCAATTCAGTTTATCAGTGCAGTATTAATATATTCAGATTACCTATTTCAATTATTAACATTACTAAAGATGTTTCAAATGAAATAAAGTTTTTGAAAAATCTAGCAGCTCTCTCTGGAAGTTACGTTACATTTTTCAGGGTGATAATAATCAAATAAACATTTAAAACATAAATATTGTTCACACCATGTGAATTTTATGTGAGCAATTATAGTAAAAACTTTTTAAAAAAAATATGCTTCAGTGAAAAGCATACTTCATTCAGATTTTTAAATGAGGGTTTTTTGGTTGTCAGCTTTGTTGCATACCAAGCATATCGAATCATTGGGGTGAATACCACCAGCAGAAGGAATATGTTGTTACCAACATATGGTTTTATTGTGAATTTGAAAACAAATCTAATATATAAAAATTAATGTCCGTTTGTTTGTCTTTTTGTTCATATTTTATCCACAGCCATACCATACATCCTATTGCTTGCGCTCGTGCAAAGGTTATAGGCATACTAAAATTAACTTCGTATGGTGCATGGCGGAGGGTGCTTTACAATTAGTTAATTTGTTTCTTACGCTTTCATGCTGAAATGGATGTATGAATATGAATAAAATTTGGAACAGAGGTAGCTTATACCCTGATAAACAGATGGGCTATTTTCGTAAGCCACCGAATGGTGTGTGGTGGAGGGTAGCTTACGATGGGTTAATATGTTTGCTACTCCTGTATGCTGAAAGGAATGGACAGATTTGAATGAAATTTGTAATGGAGACAGCTTATACCCTGCATTAATATGTGGCCTACCTTTCGTAAGCCACCGTATGGTGCATGCCGGAGGGTACCTTACACTTGGTTAAAACGTTAGCTTCTCTTCACACTGAAACAGCTTGACGGATTTGAATGAAATGTGGAATGCAGATAGCCCTGCATGGCAGAGGACATGTTACAATGAACATCCAAATTGTTTGACTGGTCTCCATGAAATTCAGCACATAAAATGTATGTATTCATCAAGGAGATTTTTATAATAAGCAATCCAGTGAATTTAACATGGCATTGCAACTTTAACACCATTTGACCAGTCATGATGAAACATGGTGCATATACGTATGTTTTCATATATGTAGGAGGGACAGGAATAGGTGGAGGAGGTGGACTGAGAGAGGGGAGCAGAGGAGAATGAGAGAGGGCAAATGATGACAGGTGAAAGAAGATGAACAGAGGGAGGGGGCTGCCAAAATGGACAGAGAAAGGGACAGGATGAGACAGGGAAAGGAGCAGGTGAACAGAAAGAGAGATGTACTAACACATGACATCTTTGATTAAATAAATAAATACCCAGGTAATGCTGGGTATTCAGCTGGTACCTTATAAAATCATTGTATAATAAATGACTAGTCACAGTTATTTACATTTGTATTCAAATAACTCAAGTAGTTTTGTATCAAAGGTCATACTAGTTACCCTTATAACACATGACACAGCGTGACTAAATACAGAAATTGTATTTCAGACAAACAATTAAATCAAAATCTATAATATTTTTTAAAATGTTGAATGACGACTCCATTTGGAGTGTTGTGCACCGTAACCACATCAATATACTTGACAGAAGAAACTTCAATATTGGCTTTAATGCTGAAGTTTCTTTTGTATCCCATCCTCGTCGCCACTTTTGTGTCCCCGCCTCGTCGCCGCTTTTGTGTCTCGTTTCCGTCGTAGGTGTCAGAGGCCGAGTAGAAAGACCGACACAGGAATAACGGATGCACGCTTGTGCAGGTAGGAGGTGACCAGCCAGTGGGACAGCAGAAACTAAACTAGAAACACTAGAGTAAATTAGAACGAGATATATATTTCTTAGAGACTTAGTAATACTTAACTTTTACATAGCTCAGTACTGCAGAATGCTGATACATAGTTGAGCTAGAGGCCTGCCTAGTGCCTATCCGATAGCAAAGTCTTCTCTGGTGCCTATCTGATTCCGAAGTGTTAGCTGGTTCCTATCTCAGTCCCAAGTGAACGATGTCGTTCAGTGGTGGCCACGAGTGGAGTTGTAGCAGAGGGTGCTCGTGGCTGATGTCGTAAGAACGCCGCGCCATGCATGCATGGCAGCGCGCGGCGAAAGTAGGTGGTGCGCACTTTAGACTTGTGCGACACCACAGTTTCTTTTGTTAAATATTTGAAATTTATAAAACTGAATATTTCAGGTTGGTGTTGCACAACTAGTGTCAACATACACCCACATACCTTGACAGTAATACAGAACATATAGCGATGTATGCTGTTAAGTTATTCCTTTTATGCACTTGCTCTTAGTGCAGCAAGTCAGTGAGAGTGAGGACTACATATATGTTACAACATACTGTGTGAGAACAGTCCAAACATACATTATGAAACACCGGTCAGGAGACAAAGCTGAGATTTCCAACTTTAATCTTTGTGATTGACCACTGTCATCTTTTATGACAGTCATCACTTATAGAAATGCCATAAGAACATAAATACAGTGGCATATGGATAGACAAAGACATTTGTCTAACAAATAGTTATATGTCAAAGGTGCTGACAGACGCTGAGACATTTGAAGATACGCCTTTCACAATTGTTTGATTGATTATGTGATCCAATTCTTTACCTTCATGAAACTTCCTGCAGACATTATTTGAAAGTTTAGAACATGATAATGATGGTTTGTTGTTCATATGTTTGTTAATCTTAAGGGACGTAACTGCGGGGTCATCAGTAATGATGGTTTCTCAACACTATTGCATAGAGTACAAAACAGAAAATGCTAGAGATAGCAAATGTTGCAATATTTCAAAGTCCTTGGTCAGACCTTCTGTATGCTGACACTGTGAATCTATACTGGCAGAAGGGTTAAAATACAATTACTTGGTCACTTACATTTGAAATTAACCTGCCTCCGACCCCTCAGTTATTTTCCATCATTATTCATGTAGTGGATAAAGCATCAGTGTCATTCTGTGAACATGAATATTCCTGGTGTGTCCTCTCCCCCTTACACCATCGGTGACAATACTACTTTAAGCAAACAATTGTGTGTTATTTACAGATGACACAAAGATATGTTACACCACTTTGAGCATTGTAGTTTCTTTTTTTACCTGTTGTGATTAAAACACACTCAAATTTCATCTACTTTGTGTTATAGTTTATTGAGTTAATGCTGTATATTCACAGTATACTTGTGTAGTATTTAAGAATATTCTGGATGTCAGTAAATTTCAATGACATGTATCTTTTGAGGTCAGAGATAGCAGTCTTATATACGATCATATGAACATGTGTGTGCTCTTTTTTTATGAATGCTGTGGCAGAAAGGTTATTGTGTGAGTGTGATTGTCTTTAATATGTGCTTGTCGGTGGCTCAGAGATTGTCTTTAGAGTAAGTTCAAATCTATCTTCACAATATTGTTGATATTCCATCCTGGACTTTCCATTGTTATTTAGTTTGTTGTAAATAACCCAATTTTTGACCTATTTCTTGTGCATTATTTTATTAACTTAGAGCCAGTTCCTGTAATTCCCTACAGCAGTTATTATTTCATCTATTGACTGTGTTTCGATTATATTGTGTTAACTCAGAATGTCCCTAGTATAACTAACTTTCTCATGAACAAATGTCATGGTTCATAAGAAAGATTAATAACAAAATTATTGAACAAACAGTTTTCATTAATTAACATTTATCTACTTTTATAATGCAGGAACCTACTGCTGGATGCCTTATTCAGAACAAGTACTGGAGATGCTGTTGAGGTTATTGCACGCCTGTTAAAAACTAAAGAAATAACTGCTAACCATTGGTATCTAAGTCTGGCTTTCATTCAACATGCATCCCTGAAATCTGTTGTTTCAATATCAGTAAGTATAAAGTTTAATCAATGGTTATGGATATAAAATCTGTACTATTACCCAAATACTTTGTTTTTAACCAGAAAAAGCAAAGGCAGTGAGTCCACAACTAGGGCAGGATGAAACATTAAACACATTATCTCTTGGACCACTGAAACTGAGAATACATCTTTATGTTAAAGTGAAAATAATACTGAAGCTCTCTTAAAAGGAAACCAATATGATTACGGACCAACGACCTTTGCAGTTTGGTCCCTTCAAAATGCAAATCAACTAACCAAATCAATACAGTTATGGGCAGTTTTATTATTTATGACAGATTATCTATGAGGTTATTATAGAACAACTCCAGTGAACACTGGAACCCATTAAAATATATTGTACTACAACACCTACAAAAAATTACGTAATATAGCTACTGGTATTTAAATATGAAGTATACAGACAGTTACAAGAAACTTTTTATAACAGTCATGAAAAGCATTGTATGTTGTGTGAGCACTGTGAAGAACATAGAGATACCATGTACTCATATGAATCAGTTCATAAACATGTCAGAGTTTGAAAGGAGTTTTATCATGACTTCATAATAGCTTACCCTCATTCCTATGTTTTTGTTTATTATTAGACATTCTCTTGCATTACCCATGTATTTGATTTTGTATTTGTAACCCAGTATTCATTTGACCAGAAGTCCTGTTCTTCCTTATGCTAACTTCCCTAATTCCCACTATATCTAACTTCAACCTACCCATTTGCCTTACTAAACTTTCTAGCTGAAGTGTTCAATTAAGGGATCTAACATTGCACACTCCAACCAGTTATGTTTTTCCTAATTATGGCACACTCCTGAGTAGGTCTTCATTTGTCCAGCTGGTTGAATTGTGCAATACCCAGATTTGCGAGTAATCAGCGTGACAAGTGTTCACTGGACAGGAATGTAAGGGCAGGCACACTCATGAAATTTCTGGTTGACAATTTTGTATTGTGCATCAGGCACACTGTAATCCCTTCACTTTTGCACCTGCCATCTGAGAACAAATAAAAGACTCACTATAACATTCTGTATCATTCAAAAACTGGCAGCAGCCAGAATCGGTAATTACCAACCCATGCATACACTGTCATTAATACTATGACCCAAAGTTCTGCATTTGGATTTAATTTGATTCATTGCATGATCAGGTTGTTCTACTAATAGTTATAAGAATAGCCAAATTACTACACTGATTCATTGGTATTGGCATTTGTGTGGTTTATTGAAAATAGTGATTGGAAAAGACACAGAAAGTTTCTGAAGGCTTTTGAAATGCATTGTACACTTATGAAGTTTTAACAATGCATGACAGCAGAGTTCTTCAGCCTCTGTAGATTAGTGGTATTTGTTGAAGACTACCATACAATGTGCCCAGGTACAATTCCTGATCAGTTTGAAGATTTTACGTGCTTAGGACTGAGTATTGTGTTGTCCTCATCATTGTTGACACACAGGTTGCTGAAGTGGCATCAGACGAACAGACTTGCACTAGGTGGCCAAAGGGTGCCTAGATGGAGTCATCCAGACAATAATATCATATGGTCATTTTGTAGCAGACTTCACCTTTCTAAGTGTTTAATTTAGTCTTGGAAAATGAAGGAAGAGAATTGTAAGTGAAGCAAAAAAGAACTGCTTTTATAAGATTTCAGTTGTTTAAATAAATGAGTGGAGAGACATACTGTACAATGTACACATAGAGAACACTGCAGAACACTTATTAAATCCATTTAATCATGGAAATTGCTGAAAGAGCACCTAATATCATACTATGCTAATATTTAAAACATCACATATGTAAGTTCTCATTGACTGTATTGTGTGTCACTGGAGATAAAATGTATGTCTTGTTTACAGAGCTTATTAGACCAGAAGAATTTGCCAACAGAAGCATTCCTTGGCATTGGTTCTTTTATTGGTCGTTATTGCAGAGAACACAACTGTGAAAATGTTGCTGAGTTTGATGAAGTTCTGAACAAATTTTCAAAGCATCTGAGTGGTAGTACTACATCAAAGGCTGGAGAAAATCGAGTAAGTCTCCAATTAACATTATATGTACTTCATTATTTGCTTTTGAAAGCATCATATTGTTAATTTTTTGCTTTCACATCAGGCAATTGCAGCACTGAAAGCTCTTGGAAACATCCGTCATCTCAATAATGCTCTAGGAGAGAAAGTAAAGCAACTGGCATTAGATAAATCATTACCACCTCGAGTCCGTGTAGCAGCACTGGAAGTCATTCAAAGCGATCCATGCCGTAAGAACGTAAGTATACAATGTTATAGCAATAACTTTAATGAAAATATTTTAAAGTAATTTTAAATCCGAAATTCTCAATGGAATGCAACATTGGCATGCATTTCATATTATAGAAATAAGGAATAAATATAAATGCAGTGATAACTTTTTTCTCTGGTTGTCTCTATAGGATGAGTGTTCCATATATTTTCTTAAACTGCTACATTTATATGTGGTAAAGTGAACAACACAGCACTATCACCCACAATTTTCTTTCCTGTTGTGTAACTGCCTCATTAGTCATCATGGGATATATTTTACATTTGCCAATTTTCTGCATGCTGTACACATTTTTCTGTATGCATACAGAGTAGCATAACACAGTGGAAACATTTAGTCAGATTTTCTCTGGGCCATTAAACACATAGTTATTGATCATATTTTCAGAAATGAGCAATAGTCCCTTCACCTATAATGTAGAAGATATTATGTATGTATAGACATATAATCACACTTAAATAAGAGAAATTTTTATCACTTGTGTCAGTAATTTGTTTATCCTATTACATTCAAATGGACACACACATTTGTTGCTTAAATATTCCAACTATTGTTCGAAATAGTTGTCAGGGACACTTTTAATGAATTTTGATCATAAACAACTGATCAGTTACATCCTTGTTTTTATTATAATGTGAATGGACAAATATCTGCAGAATGCATGGAACTGACTTAAGTTTCTTTTATTTTTCTGAGTTTGAAAGGAATATTTTTCTTGTTACAGATAAAACAGGCAGCTTTACAAATCCTTCGTGATCAAGTGGAAGATTCAGAACTCCGAATCAAAGCTTATCTGGCTGTAGTTGAATGTCCATGTGATAATGTAGTGAAAACAATAAGTAATTTACTAGAGAATGAACCTATCATCCAAGGTATGGGCATTTCTTATAGATAGTGCTATCTTTGTACAATACTGGTAACAGTTGTATAAATACGAAGGTTGGAACTTAAATTGTGGTAACTATTTATTTACAACCAATATGAAAGTGTTACATGTTTGCATGTGTTACTGTCCTTCAAAGTAGTCACCAGCTTTTTGTAGAACCCATTGCCAGAAATGTGGAAGGCTAGTATAAAGTTAGCAGAGCCTGCTCTGTTGATGGTGCAAATGGAGCAATCTACTGCCTGTTGAATCTCTGGGAACAGTTCTGAAGCAAATGCCATGAAGTGATTCCTGCCTCTTTTGAATCAAATCAAAGTCACAAGGACTTAAGTCCAGGGAGTATGGTAGATGGTACAGTACTTCCCACTCCCAGTGACCAAACAGAGCAGCCACAGCTTGCGCTGTATGCGCCCACACATTGTCATGTAAAATGATTGGTGGGTTGCACAGAAAGTGTTGCCACTTCTTTTGCAAATCTGGTCCCAGGTGATGCTCCACAAACGAACACTAATACTGTGCACTTACGGTCTGCCATGGAGGAATGTAATGCATTAGGATAACACCATCACAGTCATACATGAGAATCACCGTACTGTGGCTGTGACACACTTTCGACTTCCGTGGTAATCCATAATTATACCATTCGTTTGATTGATATTTCAGTTTTTCCTCGTACGGCATAAGAAAGCATCTCCTTCACACTCATAGTGCTCCAAGTGTGTCTGAGCAGCATCGTAATGCATCCATTTCTGCATTTCCATCAATTCATGTGGAACCCATCGTGATGCCCATGGGTTCCTTCAGTATACGAAGCACAGTCATATGCATTAATCTGGTTTAGTGGACTAGCTCATTAATGTGACAAGAGTATGCACTACTTCTTCAGAGATGCTAGGATAACCTGCCACAGTTTGTTGACATTAATTGAAGTGGTTTACTCAATGTGCCACTGTTCTGTATGGCAATGATGATTACCCACACACCTCTTGAAGACCTTGATGACTATGTCGTGCTGTATGACCTCTGACACATTCAATCTTGATCCAATTCCATTGTTCCTGTTTCAAAAACATAGTGACACCGCTATGTTAGACCACTTGCTCACAAGTCTTTGTTTCCCTCGATTGTGTGCATGCTAGTGACGTGGGATGGGCGAGTCCATTTGCTCTGAGATAAGGTAGATATTTTAACGTGTCCTATCAGTGACAATAGTAGATTCCATTGCATACTGTCTCCACAACAGTGTAGCCACTATTTCAGTTTCAACCATCGTGCATTCATTGTGTGTAATTATTGAGAAGTGAGTGACAAGTTGCAACAGGGTTGTCACAGATGGTGGTCATGTGTGCTTGATGTCTGAGTGATTGTGTGAATGTAAGTGTATCTTTTTCTGATAAAGGCTGTAGCCAAAAATTTAAGTTGTGTGAATTGTCTATTCTACATGCCTGTCTGGGCTCAGTGATAGTCTTACAATAAGTATTACTTGTTCTCAGTGAGAAGAAAGTAAGCTTCCTACTTCTGGATTAACATCGTTCAGCAGGTGTGCTTTGTTTCTGGCCACTGCCAACCTCAGAAATCCAATGCAGAATAATACTTATAGTGTTAAGGCATTGTGCAGTGATTATTGTTGCTAGTGTTGTGTTGTATCACAAATAAATACCATTAGTGAAGAGGGGCAAAGTGCTTCCATGGGCATCCATTCAAGTGGTAGCACATTACAGAGTGGGACGATAAAAATTATTAATAGTGTCACTACATGCTGCAAGCAGAAGCACATTAAGATTTGCTCCAGCAATTAATTGTGGCATATTGAGGAGTCAGCTACAGCACTGTTCAAATAATCAGAAAATTTTGCAAAGATAATCTTGGGAAATGACCAGGAACCCCCAGGAAAAGAAGTAAATACCAGTTCAGTTTGAATTACAGTTTGATAGTGCCCTGAAATTGACTCTCACCTTGAATTAGTTTTAAATATCTTTATTGAATTTTTGTGTGTAAAGGCTGGAGTACTGGTACTGATACTTCATGATTTTTGAAAGCGTTTCTTACACCCTTGTCTTTCTTTCTTATTACTATTGTGGATGCTATGGTAGTGGCAATAAGTACCTGTTGTTACAGCAAGTAACAGACTCCACTGTTAGTGCTGCTTGGAACATAAATTTACTTATTACTGCAAGTATGTTGCAAGCACTGCATTACTTAGTCTTGGCTTGTCCTCCCTGCACATCTCTCACTCCTTGTCAGTCCATAATATTGAGATTTGGAGGACAGAGCTTGCTTCATCCACTGATGCCTCCCCCTCCCCCTCCAGAATCCATTCTTTTCATTCTGTGTAGATAGTATGTGAACAGATAGATGAATGCACATTACTGTCAAGAATAGGAAACCTTTATTTTATGTCTAATCAGTACTGTTATGCAATGTATGGTTGTATGTACATTTAAAGGTTTGGAAACTGAAATGAAACAGCAGTTTCATGACTAAAAAATCTTTGTTTCTTGATTGTTGTATTAACCCATGAAATTTCTTTTGCAGTTGGTTCCTTTGTTGTCTCCCATTTGAAAAATCTTCAAGCTTCAACAGATCCTAGCAAAGCAGAGGCCAAAGAGAAACTTGGGCAATTAAAACCAAAGAAAATATTTTCCAGTGATATTCGAAAGTACTCACAAAATTATGAACTTTCATATGCTATTGACGCAATAAATGCCGGAGCATCTGTAGAATCAAATGTCATATTCTCACAGTCATCGTATATGCCCAGATCAGTTTCTCTCAACTTGACAGCAGATGTTTTTGGGCATTCCTACAATGTTTTTGAGGTAAGTGTTATATGTAAAGCAGCAGATGTGATTAACTTTGTTTTTATTACTGACTTTTCTGTTTACTGTTCATTTCTGCAAGCATCATAGAAAAGATTAATATAAATCTCTGTCTCCCTCCCTCCCTTCCTCTCTCTCTCTCTCTCTCTCTCTCTCTCTCTCTCTCTCTCTCTCTCACACACACACACATATATATCCATACATAGAGTGGTAGACATTACTCCCTTCATTTGGTAATTTTGTGTAGTAATAAAAATGATATACATATAAAATCTTTGTGTTCCATGCCGAGGGAAAAATTTAAGATACCCAATGGATGCAGAAATTATTTACACTAACATGTAAAATATGTGCAGCATGTACTTGGAGTTTTTAACTTTTGATAATAAGTTAAACATAGAAGTTAGTTCATGTTCTGTGATTATTTCAAAGGAAACTTGTGGATATACCACAGAAATATAACATTTGTAATCAATATTGTCTTATTTTCCTGTTTAGTGATAAACATGTAACTAAATCTGTGATTGCAAATGACAATTTTTTATTAACACAATTTCTGATTTTTCATTTTCATAGATTGCTGCACGAACAGAAAATCTGGACCATATCATTGAATCATTCTTGGGACCTAAGGGATATATTGAAACAGAGGATGACGACAAATTTGCAGATGAAGTCCAGGAGAAGACTAAAAGTTTGTATAACAGAATCACAGAGAGATTTGAGAAAACATTCAGACAGAAACGATCGGTTTCAAAAGATGCTGTGGACAATATTCGCCAACAGGTAAGTTCTGTTACTAAAACATAATCTGACTTCAGAGTTTTATACTGATTAACTGTCAGTAAGACCATGACTTCTAGTGCATTACATTAGAAAATACATTTTTTAAAATTCAGTACATATTTTAGAACTGTCAGATCATTGTGTCAATTCAAACATATGAATGATTTGTGTTTCAGGCTTACAAATCATTGCTACCTTCACAGAGAGACAGAAGCCTTGATGTGGATTTATCCCTTAAAACGTTTGGATCAGAACTTGCTTGGTTCAATTATGATGGAAAACACGAGCAAAAATCTTCTGAGCGTGTAGTTGATGAAATATTTGATGCAATAGATGAAGGGCTGAAAAAAAGCAAGAAATTTAATGTATGTGATACTACTTGTTCTCTGTAAATTAATGTAGTGCAATTTTTCTAAACACTATATATATTGTTAGATTCAAATTGATGATACGAAAATTATAGAAGGAAACTTTCCTAGTGGGATAAACAAATACAAAAAATAGAAAATGGATGACTTACCCAAAGGACAGGCTCGTCGACAGACACAAATAAAATCACACACAAACATGCATACAAGCTTTCACAACTGTTGCTTGCTGCTTCAGGAAAGGAGGAAGAAAGGAGATGAGAAAGGGAAGGATATGGGTTTTAAGGAAGTCGGAAAGGAGGCATTCCACTCCTGGGATTGGAATGACTCCTTTTCCACTTCCTTAAAACCCATATCCTTCCCTTTCTCCTCCCCTTTCTTCCTCTTTTCCTGAAGAAGCGACCAACGGTTACGAAAGCTTGGATGTGTGTTTGTGTGTGATTTTATTTGTGTCTGTCGATGAGCCTGTCCTTTCAGACTGTCATTATTTACTGTATAATTAGCCATAAACTTGTTTATGGCTTATGAAAATTGGCAGTGTGTATTATTGAAACTATAAGGTGCTAAATATTTTTCTGTTTGACTGTCATTTGGCTGACCTTAGTTTACAAGTAAACCGACTCTAGGTTACCCTTAGATTTTGTTCAATTTTTTTAATTTGGTGTAGTGCAAAGCAAAATAAGATACCTAGGAAATGAAATATCCCCTTGAAAAAGTTTAATTTAATATTACTGGATGAATATCATTCAAATGTCATTAGATGATTTGATAATAGCAAAATGTTTTGCATTATTTGTAACAAATTCGATTATACACGAGGAAGCAGTGTCAAATCCAAGGGGGGGGGGGGGGGGCACTATCTGGCTGCACCCTCTCTCCCCCAGAGCCTGAGAAAATCAGGTCACTGATTGTACACATCTTATGAAAACACCAACCTACGCCGCTGCAAGGAAGTGGAATTTGAAAGTACATTTATCAGAAACAAGCTATAAATAACTGTACTTGCTATGTGAAATTAAAGCAGACACACATCAGATATGCATACATCAGTGCAGAGCTCTTTCTAGTTTATCTCGGATAAATGCATCTTTACAATACTAGTTTATCATATATGACTGAATTTGGTATTAACGATGTGTATTTTCCTATTAGTCATATGTCAAAATGAAAACCAAAATAGTGAAGGGGAGAGGGATTTTAAAAAATAGTAATTTTCACCAAATCTGAGCGCACCATTGTAATGTACCTTAAAACCATAGAACTTTAATGTAAAGTTTTTTATCTGTTACCATTTCAACAGTATTCATTCAGAAATATGAAATAATATATCTTTTTCAAGGGCATGTTTCACTCTCTTCATTGCCACATGGGCTCATGTAAAAAAAAGTATGTCTTTCGTATTTTTTTCTACCTTACAACATATTCAGATCTTAGGAAAACTGAATTATACATTTGAGTAGGTTTACTGATAAGTTAACTTAGTATTTTCAAATGCCAGTTTAGGAAGCAAGTTTTGTCAATGAAATACATCTTTCTTATATTTGAATGGAAAGCCCAGGTTGGAATGTCAATAATATGAGGATATTTTGCAACTCTCCATGAAGATGATCATTTGTCCAACACTGACAGGCACATCGAAAAGACAGTCAGGTTCTCGTAGCTACATGTTCGTCCACAGGCTTCATCAGAAACAGAGTATAAATACATTCAGACAATCATTTAGGTGCAACTCATGCACACATGACTGCTATATGTGGCTGCTACTGGCAGCTGGAAATGACAGTCATGTGTTTATAAGCTGTATTCGGGTGATTGTGTGTATGTATCTATGGTCTGTTTCTGATGAAAGATGTGGGAAAAAATTTAGTTGTGTGAATGTGATTGTCTTTTCATCATGCTTGTCTGTGGTTCAGTGGTCATATTGCAGATAAGTTGCTACCTATCCTCATATTATTGACATTTATATGTAAATCGGTGTCATTCCATTAAAGAGATTGCCAATTGTCAGCTACCTTACTTATCTGAATTTTTAACATCTAGTATTAAAGCAATCTTATAAGAGGATTTGTTTACTTATGAATTTATTTGTCTTGGTGTAATTAGGTCAATGAATTTCCTCTTATATCACATTAAGATTTTTAGAACATCTTGCTCAGTAATAAAGTTATTTCAGTATGCTTTAATGAAATTTTCATGCTTACATTAACAGAACTTACACTATTTTATTTGTTAACAAAAATCTTCTTTGATATTTCAGTATGACTTTGAGCCTCATTTTACATTCCTGGATTCAGAATTGTCATATCCAACAAATCTTGGTTTTCCACTGAAGTTAGCCATTGATGGGAGTATTGCTGCTCGTTTGAAACTTAATGGAGAAGTAGATGTTCGTTCTATACTCCGTCAACCAGAAAATGCAGCATTTAGGCTAGAGTTTGTTCCAAGGTAAATTTACATATTAACTGGTAATCTCTCTTACTCTGGTTTTCAGAGATAACACATATTGCTGTTCGAATAGTGATATCCATCAGTGTAAGATCTATGTAAAGGAACAAACAGTTCAAGAGAAAAATCACAACAGTATGTCTAAAAAGCTACTATCATAAAATTTAATCATGTGAATATACCACAAACTTCTACATCTGTTTCATAGTGTGGGTTCCTGTAGTCATGTTCTAGTTCATGAACCATGGAAACATATGACTGGCCAAGTAAGTGGTCCTGCTGAAAGTTGGTATACCAGTTACTTTGGAGTAACACATATTCTGAGTCATGCTCACCTTTGTGCTCATACAGCAAAGATACTAAATCTACTGGTTAGTCCCTGAACAATTTGTGGTAAAACCCAATGGGTCCCTGGGCAAGTATGCAAACAACCTGCCTCCCAGTACATTGAGTTTGACTCCGTATGACACCAGATAATATCACATGTATCTAGCTATGTTGTCAAAGGATATGTTAGACGTAAATGTCATTGTACATTTCACAAAAATGCTGTTTTGAACTTGCTGACAGCACTGAATATGGTTTCTTGGAAAACCGAAATCAATTTACCTGAATAAAGCAAAAGATTTTACAGCTAATGCTGCTCCTTTCATTATTAATAATATTGATCTGATGCTGGCAAAAGTCAGAGTAAAATGCCTCGAACTTTTGGAGGAGATGGAGTCCCTCCTCTAATTGACACACTTCGCAAATAATCTGGAATGAGATGGAGAGCAATTAACATCAAGAGGGACTATGCTGGGAATAAGTTAGAGCTATCAGAGGCTGTAATTAAGATGGGTTTAGACATTTTAGCTGTGACATTAAGGTAAAGGGAGAGAAAGAAGGTGAAGTGAGATAATACAATAATACAAGGAGCCATATGAATAAGAAAGAGCACATGCTCCAAAGAAGATTCTCAGAGCAAAAGAACATTCTCTGAGTAAGTTCTCATATTTTTTGTGAATAAAAACTTTGAAGCATATGATCTGAGCAGGAAATTCATTCTTGTTAGCTCCCCTCCTTCTTGAGTAAGTTCTTTGTGTGTCATATCTGGCACAGAACAGCTGTTCAGCCATGTATTTCTTTAAACTAGTCCAATCGGACAAATTATTCAGTGTACGGATATGGAGTAGACATCTATGAATTCAGGAAGAGCTGCACTATGTTTACATATTAGTTTGTTCTATAGTAGCATATTATTAAGACTAATGTGGAATTTTTATGAAAATGTATTCTTCTGATGATGTTACAAAATTTTCGCCATGTGACAAACTTTTTTTTTATTGAAGTTTGGTTAGCACAATCTGTGAAGGAAATTTTAAGAGTGCGTGAAACTTTCATCTGTTTCAATGTGGAATTCTGTCAGAGCTTTTTAACACAAGATAATTTTTGGAAATATGACACCCAATTGTTTATAAGTGATTGGCCATGTGATTTTGTTATAACACATGTGTTCGTGTACATCAAATATCTAAGGCAGTGCCTTCAAGTAGTGTTCATAAACTTTACACAGTGAAGTTTCTTGACAGTTTGCACTTATTCAAAAGGATATTTCACATTTCACTGTTTATTGTACGCACCAACTATGGAGTGATGGTTGATGAGAGCATCGTAAAGTCAGGATAGTTTCCATCTGACTGAATGAAAGCAATAATCAAACCTCAAAAATGTGCTGTAGCGATGTTGATTGCCTATGGTCATCTTGCAGACATATGTTTGAGGAGTTTAGCATTTTGACTACTGGTCCACAGTATATTAGTTCTTCATGAAGTTTGTTGTAAATTATTCAATGCAGTTCAAAGAAACAGTGATGTGAGTAATCACCATACCAGAAAAAAAAAAAATATTCATTGCCTTTAGCACAAAAACAAGTGCACAATACTGCAACCAAATGTTTTTTTATCGTTACCCAGTGATATAAAATATCTGCTAACAGCAAAGTAAAATAGATTCAGCATGTAGTCTTAATTATAAAGTAATATGTTATGTAAATGTAAAACTACTTGTTCCACATAATTATGTTTTATCATGCAAATTATCCTCAGGACATGAAACTTAACAAATTATGGACTACAGTGTACTCTCGATAATTCACAATAATTAATGCTTCAGCTTCCGCGAATTATCAAAAACCGCGAATGATCGAAAACCGCGAATTAACCGAAGTGTAGATGGCGCTGTAAAATTATGTGACTATCGTGACTTTGGCAGGTAACAGTTTAAATAATCAAAGTACCACTACTGTACAGTGTATGACACAAATAAGCCCTGAAAACAGCTCGTTTTTTGGAGATTTTAACGCGATGTAGCACAAAGACAAAATATTTTCGTAATATGGAAGTAGAAAAATGAAATTCGTGAAATACCGCACGAGAGCAAAGTGAACTCTGAAAGTGAAGTTACGCATTGCGACGTTCTTTCTTCAACAAATGGAAGTGGAGGGCACGTGATGTTGTTAACCCATCAGACGACAGAGTTCCATTACAACATTACAAGGCATTGAAGGCAACACATCGGAAAAACAAAATGTTGTTGGAGAAAAAAATATTTTTTACTATTACCGATACTTAATATTGCAGGTTATTTGTCAACTCAATAAAATTTTAAAATTTCAAGTATTGTTCAATAAGTTATCGAGATGCACGAGAAAGTATCCAAATTCGTAAGTTCTTGTATCATGGACGCCAAAAGCCAACAGGAAAGTAGCAGTGTCATGTGATGCGATGCCAGCACTGGCGAAAACAGGAAATTGAAGTCATGTGACAGTTGACAGTCGCGAATTAGCCGCAACGGGAATTATCCACCTACGAATTATTGGGAGTACACTGTATATCACTGAATACTTATGATTACATTTCATTGTTCATAGTTACTTCCAGACGTCTTCTCCATACTTAAATAAGACTGTACTTCCTCCTCAGTGCCATTAGTGTTGAAGCAATTCTTTATACACCAATAAAGTGATTAGGAGTGTTAGTGTAATGTGTAAGAAATGGAAATTCAAGTGATGTACAAAGAAACACCTAGGAAATTACCACCAATGATGAATTGCTTCATGGTTTGATATTTGTGAAGCTCAAATGACACAACGTAAAAATTAAAAAATAAATAAAAGTGAAAAGAAAAAAAAAATCATTCAGCTTGTTATTAGAGTCTAACCTTTCTTAAGAAGCATGATGGATATTATATTATTGTGTATGTGTTCTTAATAATTCTTAGTATACTTTAATTCAGTTACTTTCCTGTCAACATAGTACAGCTGTCCAGAATGAGAAAGTTGTTTTGAAGACTTAAATTCATTAAAATGCATGGGCCTGTTGGTCCATCCATTTAATTGCTGAAGTATAGTACAACATAGCATTTTTTTTATATTAACAGATCATTGGTAAACGTGGAAGAAATGATACATGATAGAAACAAAACCCTTAGACTAGCTTATAACCCATTGAGACATGTATGTGGACACCATGAGTGACTGAGACCCACTTTCCAGAATAGAATTTTTAAAAGATAGTCATATACTGAAGGAAAATGAATAGAATGTAAATATCTGAAATAATTTTACTACACTAAAGATTTTTAATAGAAACAGTGTGTCTAATTTTTACATATAGCAGTGGGTGTGGTATTTGGTCTAATTGGAATTTTAAATAAAACAAAAAGTTAGAATGAAGGTAAACATAGAAGAACATTTTGTTGCTGGATAACAGTTACACTGAAAAGGAACATTAGGATTTAAAATGTCATCCATGACAAAGGGCAGAATCATAAATTAAATAAGAGTGGACTAAGAAATTTGACATGATTGCCAAAGAGATTTTGGGGAACTTAAAGCTGAATGGCTAGATGGGAATTAGCTGAATTTAAGTCTATTCTTTTAACCATTGCATGTTTGGTAACAATGACTACCAGTACACAAGGCACCATTTTTAGTACTTCTCATCATTAACTAAATTTTAAATAAATGCACAGAAATATGATGGAATAATGAAGTTACTTTAATATGAAAGTTTTGCTACAATAAAATGAATTAGGGCTTTTTTTTAAACAGTTTAAGTTGTTGAAATTTCTTTGTTTCAATTTACTTGTGCCTTATTATTCATGTGAATTTCATATGTAACATAGATGAAAGCTTGCAACTACAGAAACTAATGAATCTAAATATCTACAGTGCTGCAGTAGAACTTACTGGAAAGCTGCTCGTTGATGCTTATGTTGTGGAAGGTGGCTTAAAATTGGACTACAATGTTCATTCATCAACGGGTATCAATGTTGCTGTACATAACTTGAATGATCTTGGAATAGACATTAAAGTTGGCCTACCAGTGAAGAAACAAGACATTATTGATGTGAAGACAGATGTTCTTACTACAGTTAAGGAAAGAGGACATCCAGAAACTTCCACACCTCTTCATTTTAACTTGAAAGGGTAATGAAATCTATTTTTATTATAATAAATTAATCATTAAATGAAGTATGTGACAGGAAAAACTAAATTATATTTGTTCATTTATGAGTGGAATGTTGTTATTACAACAATGCCCACAGCCCATTATAACTAATATCTTGTATCATTTGTCTCTAGTTAATAAAAATGGTAATAATCTGCATTCCTTGCTTTAATGTTTCTCTAGTACATATCTAGTGGTGGCTTTTGACATTATTAGTTATACCATTACAGATTTACTATTCATTTCATTTTGTATTATCAAATGCCACACAAGAAAAATAATAGTCAAATAAACTAGTATTTGGTATTTAGACTAATAATAAGATAAGATAATAGCATTTGCAGTAAATAAGACAATTTAGCTAGGCATAGGCTAGTAATAGACTGATATTTCATATGAACAAATTCTGATGTGCTGAGCATTTTCTGTACTAAAATCATAAGCAAGTTGAATTTTTAGCTATTCGTAATTGTTTATATTTTGAGAAATCTCACCAAATTCTTGCCTTAAAATGTTTTTAGAGAGAAGAGACATTAAATAATTTAGAACAATATCTTGGAGCAAAGGTTTTGTTTGAACTGGCTGTAAGGACCTGCAATATTTTATTTACATTTATTGCATGCCCAAAAGATGAAAAGATTGAGCTTTATAAGTCCATTCAACTTTGTGTGTTTCGATCACACAACACTATCAATGTATCTTTTTTTAACTTTGTTTTCTTCTATTGTCTGTGTTTCTTGTGCAAGAGACATATCACACCAAAACGTTATTGTTTTCAAACACTTTGCAGAAATGACTACAAACAGTATCGTGGCTGCTTTGACCAACTGTCTCCAGTGAGTGGTTTGACATTCTGTGGTAATGTGAGTGTTCCTTGGGTTTCACCAACACAAGCTGCTGCCTTTTATCCTCTAAATGGTCCGAGTCATCTGTCTGTTAGCATTGAGGCTGATGATGTATCAGAATACCATTTCCGAGCTGAAATTAAAAAGGACGGTACGTCTTCTATTACAGGTTAAAGATAAGACCTTACAAAATGTTGAAATGAATAAATAATAATGTTGCTAATCCTCTGTATGAACATAGAAAAATATGTTACTGATCACATATGAAAGAAATCACCAAATTTAAATTTCTCAGCAATTAAAGTTATTTTAACATGTATAAACATTTATTTTTTTTATTTTCAGAGTCAGCATTTAAATCTGCAGCAGTGCTTTTTGATACACCTGGGTCTAGTGCTGATCGTAAAGTGTTATTGTTAGTTGAAAAGAAAGAAAAACCTCATCAAGGAATCACTGCTCATCTGAAATCTGGATGGAAAGAAATAGTTGCTGAAGGTACAGTGTCTTGTTTTCCCAGATTCATGTTCTTAGTATTGTAAATTTTACTGAATGAGAATCAAGAATCATTATTAGAAGAGGAAAGAGTAAGAATATTTTAAGATATTTTCCTTAAATTATTCTAAATAATTAGTATGGTACATTTTTAAAATGACATTGACTTTTTCCATGAAATTAAACTGTCATTGGCGCACATACTAGGCTTTCTGTCTGAATTTCTAGCCAACTTAATTGGAATGTTGGGATGGATGAGTAAGATGTTACAGCCCTTTTCCCAATAAAATCACAGTCTTTTATAGGGTTCTGTCATGTTGGAGGTCAAAAGTTTTCTCTGATAATTATCTAGCTCACCTAACCTATCACAGTTAAATAAGGTGAGGGCCATTTGAAGTGCCAGATAAATTCTAAGACTGACTTTCCTTCAAAACCCAAATCTTGGGTTGTAGTGTTACAACATGCTGAACCAATATTACAAACAGCATGTGGATATATTTTTTTTAAATATTATGAAATGTGATCAGTATGCCAGAAGTCTTATGTAAAAAAACACATTTTTTGTGATTTATCTAGGACATATTGACTTCATGCACTGTAGGTGATGTATGGAGATGGTTGCCATAATTCCAGAGCCTAAGTCAAGGACACAGTAAAGCACAAATCCCAATGTTTATAATAGAAATTAGAAACTGGTATGATAATTCTAAATCACTGTCATTTTATTCCTTGTTACACAGTTCCTTCGTACTACAGAGCATCTTCCCTCGTACAATCTAGTGCATTCATTCTCGAACATTTTTAAATGCCTGTTACGCAATCTGATTTGGAAACCACTTTCATGTATCATCATTCCATTGGCACACTTGCATGTTTTACACGATCCAATGGTGTCAGTTGTCTGTCACTTTTCGAAAGGCAGTAGGTGTACATGTGTTTAAGCTTGACCTTAAACGATTTATTGAAACAAACGTCAAGTGGTTGCTGAATTGATGTCATCCCGCCTGGATGGTGCACCATTAGACCTTTTTTTTCCCACATAATAAATAACTTTCTTCTTGAAATCCTAGAGCTTCATTACAGTTCACATATCCCACTACTTCACAAAATTCGCTGAAACAATACGTGAAATCAGAATGAGGCAAGAATCCTTAAGCCTTGTTGGTATTTACGTGAAGAAATTTATTTTTGTTGCTACTTATAAGTGAAAGGCCTTTTTTATGAGCACAAAATTTTTAGACAGTATTTATATTTTCACCTGATAAGCAAGGCTGTGTCGCCTATGTAGACAGGAAAAGTTACTTGTGGCGGCTCCTAGCGCCATTTATCAGAACTATTCAAAGTGAGGTCGTTTCATTTTGTGACATCACGTCTTTCAGCGGATTTATGGAAAATAAAGTAAATAACGCAGACGAAAGTGCACTGTTATGCAACTCCAACATTCATAACTGAAGGTTTCCATATAACACTTTGGATTTGGGATTCGTTAGTATTCGGTCATTATGCGCCGAATCTCGAATCCGAAGCCAGTGCGCTAGATTCGGCGAATAATGGATTCGGCCGAACCACTCGGACACAACCCTAATATGTTGTCATGCATGGACTTATGTTGCTTTGTGCAGGACATTCATCTCCTAGCATAAAATTACAGATTGTTCATGAAATCCATGATAAATGGTAACCTTATAAATGACACATGTTCACTGCTCCATCTTCCAGATACTAAAATAGTAATATAGAAGTAACCTACATGGACTGTCCTAGTATCATATAAATATGGTTGAAACAGATAAAATGTATAGACTTAGTGATATTATAAAAACTCATTCTTAAAGATTCTGTATTTTACAGGTCTATTAATAGATGACAACAATGAAAAGTCAGTGTCTGCCAAGCTTGTCATTGAGTCAGATGAATATTCAATAAAGGGTGGTGTTAAAATTTCTGGCAATCCAAGTCGTCAAGTATACAAGCCAATCCTTGAGTATAAAGCTCCTGCTAAGGACAGTGGAGCAAAAGTTAAAAAGTCACATAAGACATCAGAAGGAATCACTGTTGATGGTAAGTAAAATAAATATGGCCACACAACCAAACATTGTAAAATAATTATTTTGCTCATTTTTTGGGAAGATGTTTGATCAAACCCACACCATAATATATTTTACGATTTCTCAAATTAATATAAATTTAGAAAAAACAATATTTTGGTTAAAACCAATTCCTTATGAATGTTTCTTTGAACCAAATATGCTTGTATTTTATTTGCAGGAGCAGTAGTAGTTGAACGTACTTCTGACAAGGGTAAATACACATTCCAAGATCTTTCCTTAAAGACACCCAAGGGTAAGTATTTCGTCTGACAGCATGTTTACAAAACTATTATTGAGACTACTGTTACATTAATTAAATAGTTAACTCTAATATAGAAATCAAAAGCAGAATATTGGTGTTTTTTTTTTTTTTAGGAATATTTATATTTACGGCGTCATAGTATTCACTGTCATTAATAGTCTACAAATGTGTGTTTCTGAGTGCTAAATATTTATTTTTCTTTTAATTCTGCTGTAGGCTAACTTCTTGCATTTTGTTATTTTAGCTTCTTCTACTCTCACATCTCTATTTTTCTTTTATTTTCAACAGCAGTTTCAGACACATCAAAGAAAAAAAAATGCTACAATGACATTTTAAAATAATGGTCTGTGTCATACAAAGAGGTTACAACTTCAGTATAAACAAATTACATACTTACAATTACTTTTGTAGCTTGTGTAAAAAAATTACACAAAATACATTTATGTAATTTACACATTTCAAATAACTTCAATTTCTTTCCTGCCAACCAAAACTACTTCGCTAACAAAATTTTGCTACTCTTTATTTGTCAGGCTACACTTTTAATGATTTCATTGCCATCATTGCATTACAATTACACATTCATCTTACTTACTTCCCGCCAACTACTTTGATAAAAAAAAAAAAATAAATAAATAAAAAATCTACTCTTGCATGTATGTGTGTGAAAAAAGGAGGGGGGGGGGGGGGGATACAGACAGACATGCTACTCTTAACTGCAGTATATTCAAATGGGTCTGGAAAGAGTGGAAAAATACTCTTGATGTAAGGTTGCATTTATTATGGATGATGTGCCTTTTTGAATGAGTTCTTTTTACTCAGACTACATGAAAGTTCATACAGAGTCATTTAGTGTATCTATGGTAATAATATTTCATTGTGAATCAGGTAGCCTCTAATCATCAACATTAATATTCATTGATTTGGGAGAAAGTTAAGTGTTTTGTGACATGATTTGAGTTGCCCTTTCCTAAAGTGGTATACTTCACTCTTGGATTTGTCACAAATTAATTTGGATGTATATCAAGTATTCCATTCTGTCATCTTCCATAATGCAGAAGTTATTAGAGCTAAGCAGACTGAATGGTATTGCTAAAAAAGTTTCATTATAAGCTTTTCTCAATACATGTTTAACTCATCATGCATTCCTACAAGTTTCATGACTTGTGATAATTCAAAGTCCGACCAATCAAATGTCATATTTAGGTTTGCAGTTTCCCAAACTCTGAGTTATTTATTTATTCCCATTGATTGTGAGTGTGTTTAAATCAATTGCATCAATGGTTTTGTTCAAAAATTAACCTACATTGTTTACTATTATGATATCACCTGTGAGCAACATGAATTTTAGTTACACTTTCACTGTCATTGATGGGAACAATACATTAATCATTAACGTGCCGATTGACTGTAATTCATTCATTACATTCTGTAAATACTGAGTGATATATGTCACTAACCATTCTTACTGACAGTATTTTTTTTCTGTTACTGGTTTGCAATATTCATTCATGATCATAATTTATGCAAATATTATTGTTATTAAGTGATTTCCTAATAAATGTTTCTCGTAGTTTTATGTAAAATCATATAAATCATAAAATCATATAAACTACATGCATAAACATCTTTCATTTTAGGAACTTTTGTTATCAATGGACAGTTGGACATCGTTCCAAGGAATTATGCTTTTGATCTAAAACTTTCTGTGGACAAAAATGAACTTTTACTTAATGGTCATCTGAATTACGCTGAACCAAAAAGCATAGATGTTGCTCTTGAAGTTACATCTCCACAGTTTCCAGACTATGGTTCTGGTTTCCAATTAATTAACAAAAGAGGAGATGATTATGTAAGTAAAATTATGATCATCATTATAAATGTATGTCAGTTCTTTTTATTGAATTTAATAATAAAAATAACTAACTAGAATGTTCCGTCTAAAACATTGTTGAAAGAAGAGTTCATGGGTGAACAGTCTGGTGTTAGTGTCCAAACTTTCCATTGGACACTGACACCTGACTGTTCACCCACTATCTGTTATGAAGTACACTAGGAGAAATTGTAGAATTACAAAAAATTGTGCACAGAAAATTGTATAATTTTTACAAAAAAAATTTTAAATGGGAACTTTAAAATGTCAAAATTGTTTGATTTTCTGAGCTAAAAATTTTTTATCCTTTTTTTTCCTTAGCATCAGATATTCATTCATTCATTTCTCACTTTATATAGATCACATCAGGGAGTTAAGGTTTATATTAATGAAATGAATCTAATTTAGGAACTATATTAATAATTAACTATCCCTAAGTTATAAAAAATTTATATGGAATTTTAAACGGTTCCAAGAATTAAGAATGTTTCAAAATATTTAATATAAGTAGAAAACAACTATAAGAAGCTGCATTAAGTTTTTAGTTTTAATGTAGTTGATTTCATATTCTTATTTCATAACTTCTTATTTAAAATTTCTACTGTAATTAAAAAAGTATAAATAAGCTTACCTCGGAGAAGATCAGTTTGGATTTAAGAGAAATGGAGAAACACAGGAGGCAATACTCACCTTATGCCCTATCTTAGAAGTCTGATTAAGGAAAGGCAACCCCACATTTCTAGCTTTTGAAAATTTGGAGAAAGCTTTTGACAATGATAACTGGCATACACTCTTTCAAATTCTGAAATCAGTGGGACTAAAATATAGTGAATGGTATGTTATTAACAACTTGTACAAAAATCAGACAGAAGTTACAAGAGATGAAGGGCATGAAAGGGAACCATTGGTTGGGAAGGGAGTAAGACTGGGTTGTAGCCTTTCTCAAATGTTATTCAGTTTGTACATTGAAAAAGCTGTGAAGGGAGGAAATTAAATTTCAGGGTGAAAAAATAAAAACATTGTGTTTTGATGATGACATTCTAATTGTGTCAAATACAGCAAGGGATTGAATGGAATAGACAGTGTGTTGAAAGGAGTTTATAAGATGAACATTAACAAGAGCAAAACAAGGGTAATGGAACATTGTCTAAGAAAATCATGCAAACCTGAAGGAATTACATTAGGTAATGAAACAATAAAGGTGGTAGATGAGGTTTTTTTTTTGGGGGGGGGGGGGGGCAGTAAAATAACAAGATAATGGTTGCAGTAGAGAGGATATACAATGCAGAATGGCAATAGAAAGAAAAATGTTTATATAAAAGAGAAATTTGTTAACATCAAGTATTAAATTAAGTGTAAGGAAGTCTTTTCTGGTGGCATTTGTGTGGAGTGTTGCCTGGTATGGGAGTGAAACATGGATGATAAATAGTTCAGACAGGAGGAGGATAGAGGCTTTTGAAAGGTGATGTTACAGAAGAATGCTTAAGATTAGCCGGGTAGATTGTGTAACTAATGAAGACGTACTGAATAGAATTGGGGAGAAAATGAATTTCTGGCATACTTCGTCTAAAATAAGAGATCAATTGATAGGACACCTCTTAGACATAAAGAAATTGTGAATTTAGCTTTGGAAGGAAGTGTGTGGGGTAAAAATTACAGAGGGACACCAAGAGACAAATACAGTAAGCAGATTCAGATCTGGGATGCCATTCTTATGAGGAGATGAACGGCTTGCTCAGGATAGAGTAGGTTGGAGAGCTGCATCAAACCAGTCTCTGGATTGAAGACCATAGCAACTGTACTAAAAATGAACTGTGTGTAATATTTTGTATAACATTTAGGATAAATCATATTACTTTAGGTCACAGGTAATTGTTTCATGCAGATTGTTTTATATTATCTTATAGCTAAGACCATGATATCTCTGTTGTTTGGCAAAAATAGGATAACTACCAATGCTGTAAGTAAATTGTTATTTATATAACATGTACTTACCAATGATTTTGTAGCATTGTTCTCATAATTAATCATGGTTTTTGGGTTTGGAGCCATGTTGAAGGCTTCAAACAGGGGATCAGATGATTCTGTGGCAATCTTGGATGTGGATTTCTCAATCTCCACTGTGGGTAGAGAAATGTATTACCCCTTTTAAGAGTTTCACTTATAGAAGGTAACAAAGCCCACATAGTACAAAAACCAGAAAGCTAACTAGAACCATATCTTAAAAGCTATGAATTTATAAACTCCAACTGAAATCTACTTTACAGAAATAAGTAAAACATTGGTGTAGGAGACATGTTTACAACTACAGAAAATATAAAATATATAGTGAGATTTGTGCAAATTCAGAATATGAAATAATGTAGGTGAATAAAAGTCTTAAAGATGGATCATACATGGTCATCAGATGCAATAGGAAGAGTTGAGGGGAAATTTGAAAAATATTTTGTGTACTGTCCCTTGTTATGTAGTTATAGATAGAGATTTCAGTGGGGAGCCTCAAGTTATTCAGATGTGTAGTAGGAACAGAGAATCATGAGTTATTTTTCCAAGTGCAATATCCAAAAGTTACCTTGAGTAGTTACTCAGAGAATTGGTTTTTGGAACTAACAGCTTGAATGTGCTGGTGATGAACACTCTAACTATGTATTTATATAATAGGCAACCAATGAAGCAAATTAAAGTTGTGGCAAGGGAGGGTGGGATGTATTATGTTCATACATGTGTGTGCTTTATTTTTTGCATTAGTGTTATGTACGTTGGGACATATTTTTGGTAAGTTTTTTTGTTGGCATTTGTAGAGTAGTTCGTATTAGTTTTGATTATAGTTGATGATGCTTTTGTAAGGGTCAGATCACTGCAAGGGGCATTTTCAGTGGCATTTGGTAGTGTGTGTAGGTTGGTGACATACCACATTGCATGTAAGTGGTGTGGTGTGATTATTGCAGCCAACAAATGTGAAAAGCTTGAAACTGGATGGGGTGACTGACTGATCTGTAGTGTAGCCAGAGATCTAGGTTAGGTTGGGAGGCAATAGTTTGGTTGTGAGTTGGTGAAGCCATCGGATGTGAAAATACAGAAGTGGTTGTGGAGAAGAAGATTAAGTTAGAATGGAACATTTGAAATGACTGAAGTGTTTGATACTATTTCTTCATTGTTTGTTGCTTGGTAGGGGGGGGGGGAGTTGAATTGGTATAACTGTCTTTATTTGAGGTATAAGTCAATTTAAGTATTCAATACCACTTTAATGTTGAAGGGATTTGGGCGGGGGTTGACTGGTATTTTTTTCTTGAGTTTAGGTGTAGTATAAGGTAATTAAAGTATTCAGTTTTTTTTATGCTATTGGTTTTTTACAAGGGTATTGATTGGTATCACTGTTTTCATTTGAGGTGTCTTATAGATCAACTGAACTGTTTGATTCCATGTATGGAGTTTTGGTCTTTTTTTGTTTTTATTATGCCTATTTATTTGTTTTTTAAATTATGTTTTTGTGTATTTTCAGTTGGCTTTTTGTCATTTTACCTGCTTAGAATGTCCTCAGCCAAAACCCTCACACCCCCTTGCTTGTCCTGTAAGTCTCATTTCATTGGTTTTATTTTTATTGGGAAGGCTAGGTCAAAGTAATAGTTGTAAGTTTCATGGAAATTGTTGAACATGGAATTTGCATCTGGTACATTGAAATCATCATACCATGTTTGCTAATTTAGTAGATAGCCGAAATTCACAATATTGTCATCACTTAGGTTCCTGCACTCATTCTATTGGGTGGGAGGTCCCTTCTCTGAACATAATTCCACTCTTGGCAGCAGAGATTCATGGTCACTGTATCCCATATTTACTACCTCCATTATGTGTGGAGAGCAGACTTGGTGAATAAAAGTTTGCTCTCACGTAGTTTTGGTAACCTCAAAGATCCTTGTTGATGTATTTACTATGGGGATTAAATTAAAGCTCGTTGTCACATACCTGGTTAGCTTGTAACACAAAATTCCATTACACCATCACTAAATACAGTTGTAGGTTGGAAGACAGTGGAAGTTAATTAAATCCTTATGTTTAGTGAGAGCAATAAGAAACAGATTTAAGGCTGTTTGGTAAGTCAACGTGAAAATTTCATCTTCATAACCAGCAGTGTTGACCATCAGTTGACACAGTTCCAAAGAATTGTCCAGTATGCTTTATACTGATATTTGCTGAGAAATAATTGGGATAGATGAAAAGGACTTGCTGTGGATAGAAAAGACCAGTCAAAGTTTGACAATCATGTTAGAAAGCTGCTACAACGCAAAGAGTGCTTCACTGCAGATTTAAATATAGCCATAGCCAGAAACAAACAAGTATACAAAAATTGGGTTAATATTGGCCATGCATGAACCATTGAATGAATTCAAAGGAAAAGTTATGTCTACTCGACAGAAAATCCTAAGGAGCTTCAGAGGAAAGAGAGAGACAGAGAGAGAGAGTGAAAGGGAAGAAAGTAAGTAAGCAAGCTTAGGGTTTTACATCCCATCGACAGTGTGGTCATTAGAGATGGGGAGAAAGACAGAGAGAGAGAGAGAGAGAGAGAGAGAGAGAGAGAGAGAGAGAGAGAGAGAGAGAGCATATATAGTTATTGCAGCTTGAAAAAGGATTCATTAAAAATCTTATGAAGTTATCAACCTTGTTTATTGCCCATTCCTGTTTTGTCCTGCTTAGTTCATCATAACACATTTAAATATAGTGGCTAAGTGAATACAGAGTATTTCTACTCATCATAGCATATTCCAAAAATATTGGATCAACCAAAAAGATAGCATTTCCAGATAATAAAATGTATAGGTCTGATTGCCTGAGTATTAATATTATTTTAAAATTTTCAGAGTGACACCAAGATTATATTAGCTTGCGGAAGAGATCTGAAGAGTGATAGGTCAAGACTTATCCTTGAACATTTCATTAAGGGCAAATATGAGACTCCAGACACATTCAACCTAGAAACAAAAGGAGAAGGTAAGGAAAATTTATATAAAGTAAATAATATCAAAAGTAAGTGATTATTTTCAGTGCTGGTCATGGCACTAAACCTGAAGTAACTTTGCTGATACAATTAAATTTGTAAATAGTGACTGAGCTTGTGGTGAATTTTTAAGTACCACAACACTGATGAAGACATTAAACTCTTAATATGTGTATGGGAGAAGATAAATGATGCTCATGTTTTGCACATAATAATCCAGTTAAACTGAGTTTTAGTCAAGAAATAAAACTGTTTTTAATTTTCATATTCAGGCAAAACATTATACTGATATATATAGTTTTGTCATTTGGGTGTGATATGTGAAGCATTTATCTGACATTATTAAAATATGTTCTTAACTCTTTAGGCCTGCTAGATAAAACAAAAAATTGCTATTAATTTTCCCATTTTCTGAGATATTATCTTATGTCAGTTTGACATTTTGAAAGGTTTATATAAAGTAAATCTGGTTTGCCCATATAATAGCCATAATCAACAGCACTTCATTCTTTGAAATAATTGTTTGCTTTGCCTCTTGATTAGTATCAGGTTGTATCATTTTCTTAACAATGTTATAAATGGCTGTTTCTTCATGCTACTGGTAGTGATTTAACTCCCCATTTGCTCTGTTACATCATGTTTATGCCAGTCTTATAACCTATATTGTATTTAGTTCTCATCATGTCTGGCATTTTGCCAGCCTAAAATTTATTTACTATTCCATTAAAGCATCACCACATAAAAAGTTTATATAATGAAAGAGAGATATATCCTGTAGTGAGTTGTGTTGCACAGTCTCTCTGTCATAATGTTCTGCCATTTATTTAGACAACTGCCCTAGGGCTGCGTGGTTTACTCCTTTTTGGTTTGTGTTCATTAAATTTATTTTTAACAGACTACAATAGATCACATTCAGTTCTACCATCCAGAGATTCCATTAAACTTGTATGACAAAGATATGACAACTAAAATGTGACAACTTAACAGCCCTATCACTGAAACTTTCTATCACTTGTCTTGAATATTTCAAATAGTGGCACTTCCACATTATATCTATTATAACAGCAGATAAGATTTTGAAAATCAGATTTGTGACCTTTGCAGAATACAGATGCTGACTCTTTGGTCAGAATAAATATTGGGATATGGACATGTTTTGAAACTGGTATAACAGCTTTCAGTATTCCAAATATGATTAAAATAAGTAACATTGTTTCTTTACTTAAATCAGGAGACTTAATTCAGCAGTACTGAATATGGTACTTATTAATAGATAGAGTGACAGATCAGGAAAAAAAGACTCCGGTAGGCAGACCATTTAGATAAATATGTTGTTTATAATCAATAACACAGTGACATATTTTAACAGAAGCAATTCCCTTGGTCTGAAAAACAATGCCTTTATAAACACTTTGAATTTTGTTACTTTCCAACCATTATATTTTGAAGTTTTAATAATCCACAGATTTACTAATACAAGGCTATTATTTTATCTTCAGTCTTAGGAACTGGGCATAAAATTTTTGGAAAATTTGATATCGATTCTAAGCCAAAGCATCTTGAATATGACTTAAAGCTTGGGTTTGATGAAAATGAAGTGACTTCTGATTTGGTTGCTAAAAGAGATATAAAATCTCCTGATGACTATGAACTGAAATTTTCGGTAAGTAAAGTTGTCATTAATTCATAGCACTTTTATATTCAAATGGGACATTATTTCCAATTGACCATTACTGAGATACATCTTATTATTACATTGATTTTTTCAAGATATTAAGCACTCATACAAAAAATATTTAAAAAGTCAGGAATCAATTTAATAACTCAAACATAAGTTAGAAAGTTTCTAATGTAAGTTATAGAAAGAAAATTTTCATCCCTTTTACTTTATTTACTGCAGGCAAAAATTCTTGACAACAGTATTCGAATTGAAAGTTCTCGTGAAGTGAAGCCTAAGGATGATTCCGCATTTTTAAACACACTAGTAGTTTTATCTGGCAAAAAATATGAGTTCCAAGTTGATGTGAAATTGGCAGCTGAAGATGAATATCACACCTCTTTGAAAGCTGAAAGTAACTTGAAGATTGAAGGACAAACTTCAGTGAGGTTTGTGTTTGTCATCAAACTGCACAAATACTGCAAAAGATTTGTATTTATAACTTCAGTATAAATTTTAACTGATGAAAATCTTCTTTTCTGTTGGATTATAGATTAATCACTGACTTCACAACAGATGCTCAAACTGTAAATGGACATGTTAAAGTGTCAAATGAAGGAGAAGATTTCTTTGAACTAATTTACAAACTCAATAGAGGTTCTGGAAATCCCAGTGGCAATGCTAAGGTAACTAAACCAATGACAGAGCATATGGTAAAACATATTTACAGGTTGCCTTTGCAAATGGATTGTTGAAAAATAGTTTGGCCATGTTATAACGACATGTCACCCCTTCTTAAATTAAAAAAAAATGAATTCATTTTCTGTATGTTTTCCCTTGCATTGTTACTATACTAATGTGTAAAATTATAAATTATATTAAATTATAATTATGTTAAATTATATCACTGAAGTATTTCAAAATATGTGTTACTGAGATATAAAAATTCATATCCAATTTTTATTTCCATATGTAACTTCTTTTATTATAGAAATAAGTTGTTTTATAATTTTACCAATTTATTTGAAGTAAGGTTATCCACAATTAAAGTCCCACTTTCAAAATGCCTTACAAAAAGAACCACTGAGCAGAATGACTACAGATTTTAACTGAATATACTTGATTAAGGAGGAAATACAATGGCATACACAGAAAATACAGCAACTAAATAAACAAAAACAAATAAATAATTTTTTTTTAAAAGTTTCTAATTCTATCAATAGAAGGTGCTGTAAGTGGCATAAGAAGAGTGAATGCCAACAAATGACACACATGGAAAACCCATCCAACATGGCTAGGTCATACCCCATTGGACGGGAAAAGAGAGTTTTAATTGTTCTTGTGCCAAAAACCACAGAAATAGCACATAATGTAAAACCTATTAATTATTACAGGGCTTTCGCAAGTCATGTTTATTATGCTGTCCACCAGTTTCTGCTAGAGGTTTAAACCGATAAACAGCATGATGATCCACAACAGACCATAGTTTGTCTGGTTTACAGTGCTAATATGTTTTGTAATATGTGCCTTCAGTTCAGAAAAAATTGTTATGTGGCCATTGAACACGACACTTTTGAAATAACCCCACAGCCAGAAGTCACACAAATTGATGTCTTATGATCTTGACAGGAAGGCTAGAGGAAAATGACTGCTGATAATTGTCTCATTTGGGGAATGGCTCTAGAGGAATTGCTTCACTGGGATTGCAATGTGTGAAGGTTCACTACGCTATCAAGCATGAAAATAATACTATCCAGTCATGTTAGCTGTTTATAGTTTGGAATAACGTGGTTGCATAGAACATTTCTGATACCAGTTACCCGAGACAGTACAGGTAATGGGACCTACCTAAAAAAACAACAACAACTTATGTAGATGCATAATTTTATATGGACAGCAGCAAAATATAGCATAGAATTTTATGTTCCATGCATGGAGATTTTTCTAATAATCACCATTGCAAAATTATGCATCAGTGCTCATCCCTTCCTCTTGACTCTATGGCCACATCTTCTACAGAGTTCAAAGTGATTGATTTCCTCCCTCTGCCACATTGCAGTTGAAATGATGCTTCACCATATTTTTCTCGTGTGCTTTTATTGACCAGGATTTCCTTAAAGCTGCAGCCACAGAGTCATTGTTCTTGAACAGAAATTTCACAAGCAGAGCTCGATCCTGCATTGAGAGATCCATCACGACATACAATAGGAGGCTAGTCACACAAAACCCGTGTGTTTATGCCAAATACAATGTATCATGTGATTGCCCCACGAGTTTCATCATATGCTGCTTACAGTGCCATCTATTGCTTAAGTTAGGAACTTTTTAAAATTATTTTTTGTGTATTCCATTGCATTTCTCCCATTATCAAGTACGTTCAGTTCAAATTTGCAGTCATTCTGCCCAGTGGTTCTTTCTGTACAGCATTTTGAAAGTTGGACTTTAATTATGGACATCCTGTATAAAATATAATTGTTACAACACTTGCTTCATAGTTTTATTTCTGTTCCGTTACTACAATAAAAATACTTTTGTAGAGTTGTGTGTAACATTCACAAGCACACTCTAAGGTTAGTTAAGTGATAATATCTCACTAATAGAAAGAGCAATAATGAGAAGGAATCATAGCTTTGCAGATAGGCCAACTCAGTAATTGGATAAACAATAAATTCATAGCCATCCAAAATTATTACAATTGAATGAGAATATGAGTCCCAATTCTCATCAGCAAAATACCATTAATGCCTAAGTGTTTGTGTCATTTTGGTTAGTAGGAAGGTTTAGATTATAGCAAAATTAAGTAATAACATAATCAAATACAGTATAAAAAGAATTCAAAGACTTTGCTTTTAGAGTTGAAAACAGAAATTAAATCCATATAAAGCTTTAGCTGAATTGTTCAGTGAGAATTGTGAGTAGAAAAGTGAAATTTGTCTTACAAACTTGTGTTGGAAATTTGGAGACCTAACAGCTCAGGTATGTATGGAAACATTATACTGTTTCCACATCATTGCAAAGTGTTGTATTGATGATCTATGGAACAAGTACCAATCCAATCCATTCCTACATTGTGTATCAGTCTGTATGAGTAGAATTTGAAATATTGGAAATATATTATTTGTTTATAGTAACAAGATAATAGTTCGATGCTTACTATTAAACATAAAATAAATGTCCTGTTTTTATAGCTTTTTGTGAAAAATTATTTGGATGGCGCTGCAACATTCAAATACAACAATGGAGTTGGATCTGGCACTCTGCAGATTGATGTACTAAAACTGCACCGTAAAATTAAAGCAACTGGAGATCTTACACTGTCTGGATCACAGCGTTCTGCAGCCATTGATTTGTACTGGGATGCTGACAGAGATCAGTCTAAGCAGTTGCTGTTTAAGACTGAAAATGATGTTAAAGAAAAATCAATTGACTCAAAGTAAGAGTTACATATCATTTACTTTCTTTTTCACAGAAATACAAGCAAGAAATTACAATTAATATTCATGTAAGAATAATTTTGTTCTTATCAGACTTTTACCTGAAAACAGTAGAAACGTACATGATATTAATATAGGAAACATGTAGGCATTTAAAACCAGTTTCCAGTCCTATATCATTGATGTCGATTTGCAGTAGGCTTTTGGAACATATACTTTGTTCGAATATTATGAACTACATCGAAGAGAACGACCTATTAACCAGTAGTCAACACGGGTTCAGAAAGTATCACTCTTGTGAAACACAGCTTGCCCTTTATTCACATGAAGTGTTAAGTGCCATCGACAAGGGATCTCAAATCGATTCCATATTTCTGGATTTCAGGAAGGCTTTTGACACTGTACCCCACAAGCGGCTTCTTATGAATTTGCGTGCTTATGGAATATCTCCCCAATTGTGCGGTTGGATTCGCGATTTCCTATCAGAAAGAACACAGTTTGTTGTAATTGATGGTAAGTCATCGAGTAAAACAGAAGTGGTATCTGGTGTTCCACAGGGAAGCGTTATAGGTCCCCTACTCTTCCTCGTGTTTATAAACAATTGAGGAGACAATCTGAATAGCTCCCTTAGATTGTTTGCGGATGATGCTGTCGTTTATCGGTTCGTGAAGCAACAGAGGATAAAAAGCAACTGCAAAGCGATTTAGACAAAATTTCTGCATGGTGCAAAAATTGGCAATTGACACTAAATAAAGAAAAGTGTGAAGTAATACACATGACCACTAAAAGAAATCCGCTGAACTTCAATTATGCGATAAATCAGTCAAACCTTAAGGTCGTAGATTCTACCAAATACCTAGGAGTTACAATTATGAACAACTTTGACTGGAGAGAACACATAGAAAATATTGTAGGGAAGGCGAACCAAAGGTTACGTTTCATCGGCAGAACGCTTCGAAGATGCACCAGCTTCACCAAAGAGACTGCCTACATCACACTTGTGCGCCCTCTCCTAGAGTACTGTTGCCCCTTGTGGGACCCTCACCAGGTGGGACTGACGGAAGACATTGAGAAGATTCAGAGAAGGGCAGCTCGTTTTGTTCTATCACGTTACGGGGGGGAAAGCGTCACGGAAATGTTGCACGAATTGGGGTGGAAATTATTAAAAGAAAGACGTTATTCATTGCGGCGTGATCTGTTTGCGAAGTTTCAATCACCGACTTTTAGTTCTGAATGGATCAACCTATATGCTTTTATGTCTTCTTCTTCTGTTTCTTCTCTGCTACAACTTCTTTCCTGTTAGATGAGTCTGGTTTCTGTGGCATACTCTACCTCACATGTATGTGTATTTTGAAGTGTCTCATACTCTCAGCTTAAATTGTGGTTGCCTTCAGTGTCAGTTTACAATCTGATACAGTATTTCATCTTTTGATTACAACAGAGTTATTCAGCTACAAACAAAAATGTAGATCCTATAATTCAAATGTCATAAAAATATAGATTGTGAAAAGCTTATCAGCTTGTCTCTCTGTGCATGTACCATAGAAAATGTTAAAATTACCATTCATTATAAAGTCTTTGTCGTACTTATTGGTTATGTTCTACTGATTAAATACACTTATGGTTTTTAAGGAACACATTAAAAATACTGGATAAGCTAACAACACTGAACTTCAAAGGAAGCCTTTCTGGAGCAATAGATGATGGTGAAGTGGAAGGGCAGGGTGAGCTGATACTTCCAGCTGGAACATACTTAGGTGTTAAATTTGGAAGAGCTCTGCATCTAACACAGGCTGATACTAAAGTGGGTCTTCACCTCCAAGCAGAAGGTCGTGGGAGTGCGTCCAGTACTCAGCCAGTGTGGAAGTCAGATTTCTTACTTGAATCTGCTCTAACAAGAGATTCATTTGTAGGAGAAGCTAAGTTATTGTTTGAAACAAAAGGCAAGGATGATCTGAAATTGTTCCTGTCTGGAAAGTCACTTCCACAAGGAGAGAAAAAGCTAATTTCTGGGCAGGTAAGTGCAGCTTGCTTGCTGTGGGCACACATCTTTACTTGGGGGAAAATAACTTTTTTGTTTGCCATGAGATGCACTGCAAGTATATGCTAACAGATTGAAATAAAAAATATGACAAACGTTTAGGTGGATATTATTAGGGTATAAAGGGTGAGTCACCTAACATTACCACTGGAAATATTTTGTAAACCACAACAAATATCCGAATAAGTAATTCCACATACCTAAAGTGAGGAGAGGGGCTGGTGTAATTGGTTAATACAAACCATTAACATTTTTATTATTTTTTTCCTCCGAAGAAAACGTAAATTAATATGAGAGTTTACTTAAACTTACAAATCATATTTTTTGTTTTCAATTACAGAATGTAAAAGTGTGTGTCCTGACATTTCATGTCAATACACGTTCAAAGTGGTAACCATCATTTGTTGCACACATTTGCTATCGACTAATGAATGTCTTGCACGATGCAGTACATGAGGTGTAATGTTGCTATAGGCTGCCTCAATACAGTGCTTCATATCCTGTGGGGTTGTAGGCACTCACATCACAGTACATGCACCACAGAAAGAAGTCTAAAGGTGTAAGATCAAGAGAATGGGATGGCCAATTTATGCATCTGCCACGTCCTATGAAATGCCCATCGAACATTCTGTCAAGGGTCGGCCTAGTGTTAATTGAAGAATGTGTAGGAACACCATTATGTTGATACTACATAGATGTACACGTTTCCAGAGGAACATTTGTAGCAAAGTTGGCAGATAATTTTGTATAAACTCAATGCATTTTGCAGCTGTTTGGGTTCCTTCAATGAAGTGAGGACCAATGAGAGGGCCACCAATTTACTCTGGACCATACATTTACATTTCGCGGATGCTGTCGTTCTATCTGCCGAAGCCAGCAAGGATTGTCCATCGACCAGTAATGCATGTTTCGTAAATTCACTGACCCATGGTTTATGAAACCTGCTTCTTCAGTAAACAAGTAGAACTACAATGCATTCTCTGTTAATGCCCATTGACAGAAATTCACTCAATTATTTGTCATCTTTGTGTCATTGCTGATGCAGTGATGATATGGGTGAAATTTGTGATGACGAAGTATGCGCATTATACTACTTTCACTCATTGCAGTGCCTCTAGGAATGTCATGTGGACTTACGTGTGGGTTCACGGAAACAGTAGCTAACACACTAACTGCACTTGCATCTCCTGGGATGGATTTGTTATGGACCTGTTTGCGTGCTACAACCATACCTGTTGCATACAGTTGTTTGTAGATGTTTTCAAATGTGGAATGCATTGGATAATCTCTCTCTAAGTACCTTTCTGCATGCATTTTTCTACACTCACCATAGATTAGTATCATATCTGCCTTTTCAGAGTTAGAATAAACCATTTTCACTGATCTTACAACACCGTACACACTGTTGTCCTTTTGGCCTACTTAAAATCATTTAGCTTCTGACGTTACAACTGTGCAGACTTCTCTTCTTACTTTTACTGTACAGTACACTATCACAGATGTCTCGTAACACAGTGTACTACAGTTATTCTGGGTACAAAGACTAAGTCAGAATAAAAATAGCTGCAAGTGTTACATGCAGACACTGAGACGACTAGAACAAACCAAAACACTGCATTACAGCAAAACTCATAACCACTGTAGTCTTTGTAAACATAGTACTACAGATACTTATCACTGAGCAGTGATCTTGTTTGCTACAACATGTGACTGAACGTCTGTGGTTTCAAGTGTCAACTTTGTTACAAACTTCTCTGGATGTAATTAACAGTTTACAAGGTAACAATATTTTCATTTGTGCTAAAAATATCATGTTTCCATTTAAAAACATAGGTTTGTGCTGAAAATCATACTTCCATGCAATTTCTAATGGGTTGTAGTAACCAATTACACCAGCCCCTCTCCTCACTTTTGGTCAGTGGAATTAGTTACTCAGTATTTGTTGTGGTTTATGAAATATTTCCACTGCTAATGTTGGGTGAATCACCCTGTATAAAATTGTAGATTTGTTTAAAAATGTAGTCTCTAGACTAAGTGAGAGTATTTTGAATTTACTGTATTACTGGTATCACGTTTATTAAAAACATAAGTATTATGTGACATAGCAAACACTGAATAATTCAAAAAATGAAAGTGTCAATAGTGTTATAGTTTCATAATTAATGAATATCACTAATGCTGAATTTCATTATTTAAGAAAATTCTGTATAAACACCCAACGTGACAAAATAAAAGTAGCTAATCCTATTTTGATACAGTCTGAATGAATGTGAAAAAAAAATTTATGTATCGAATTATTTGGAATAAAAGTCATTAAGACAATGCTATTATATTAGTTTTCAGGTCAAGGTTCACTTATTGGTGGCAGGACATCAGTTATCAAGCTGAATTCTGAAATTGATGAAACATTCATAGCATACAACCTGAACAGTGAATGTAATCAAGGATATCGAGCTAACATTGTGGGCAAGATAAATAGAGGTTACAGTCCAGTGGCTGTGAAGCAGATTGAAAATACTCTGGAATTACTTTTGCCTTTTGACAAACTGAAACAGCTGAAACACACCATAATAGGTACATTCTCATCTCAGCCTGAGTCAACACCTGAGGTAAGAAATGTATATTGCAATTTACTGTGAAGAAATGAAATAAAAATATACCACAGTGCTTCCTGTTTTAAATAGTTTTTCACTAAATTTAGCTGGAAATATTGGTACATTCTCTCTGCACACATTTCTTCTAGTCTCTTCACTTCAGTTTTTGGAAAAAATGCTAATTATAGTAATTATTACTACAGAAGTTTTGGTTTATGGAAATGATTGGATTAAATAAATAACCTGTCAAATTTAGATAAAATAAGAGTGGCAGGAAATATTTTTCTGAACAAATGGTGATTCTTCTATATTGTGGCAGTAGACTGTTTGAATTAATTCATATGTTAGTTATAATAAATTAGCATCTTCCTATTTAATTTCTCTGTTCACTTTCACTAGAGTAATTAAGTACAGTTAGTTACCACATATTTTAATGTATGCAATTATCTTTACAGTTCACTGTCAGCAATGTCATTATTTGGAACAACGAGAACACACTCAAACTCACTGGAGAAGCTGCTGGAGATGAGAAGGAGGGTAGAACTAAGTGGGATCTTATTTTACCAAAGGAAGAGCCCCGTACACTGGAGACAACCTGGAGTAATGCTGGAGGTAAGGCGAAAGTAAACAGCCTTATGAAATCATATTCACCACAGTCATCACTGTCGTTGATCAGTCAGTCTTGAGTCAAATTATGGATACCCATCTTCTCTGTAATATGCCACACCTCTTGAAAAATGCACTCTGCATTTTCCAATCTCATTGTTTAGTTTTGTTTGACATTTCCAAGATATTTCTTTATGACAAAAAGGTTGAGGAGAAGGAAAGAAGGATTAAGGGGGGTGGTAGTTATTCTTGTCCCCCAGTGAGACCTGCAGAATTGTGATGAAAACATGTTCACCTATGCAAATCAGCAGGTTTTTCTGATCTGAAAGTTGGTCATTTAAACACTGTGCAGAAAATGGAAATGACAACTAGGCTGAATTATGGTATATACACCAATAAGCATAATTTTGCTGCACCACTTCTGCACCAACTCTTGACCAACTTGTGTTTTCCATTTGCAATAATAATTAATGGCAGAAATAACTGCTAAGATATTTGAGATGTGTAACATATATTTATGGTTGATTTGCCATTTCTAAAACTGTCTTAGTTCTGTAGCATTTTCTATTTTGCATTTGTTTGTATTAACACTATTTTCAGTTTTTATCATGAGTTTCAAATGTTGTTGTTGTTTTGCTAACATCATCATAATGCTTTATTTTGGGTAACTGAGTGTCAATACAAATTCAGGGTCATTTCATTTCTACAATACTTGCCTCTTGTTTTAAGCCCTTTAAAGATAATGTAGCTTTAGTAAATTATAGTTTTGATTTATCTAGACATTTGCTTGATGACTCTTTTTTTGACATTTTTCATCTTGTTTTCCATATGTACCATAGTTACTACCAGGCAATTGTATTGCCTAGAATGTACTGGTAACTATCATTTTGAATTCTTCCTCTTGCCTTTTTTTTTTTTTCACAAGCTCTTAAGAAGAATTCGTCCTAAATATCACACATTTTGTGGAATACTGTATTTACTTGTGACAGCTTAAAAGGTTTAAATAGATAAATGGCTGACACAGTACATTTTGATATGTATTCTGTTGCCAATAATGAGTTATAAAATAATCAAGGTAATACAATATGCCATGCCACCTTGTTATGTCAAGGGGGCATCTTGTCAGTAAGTTAGAAGCCACCAGCAGTGTCAAAATCATGTCATTCCACACCCCCAGATAGACCTTAAGTGGGTTCACAGTGGCAATAATTAATGAACAGTTATTCAAATTTATTGTACAGCAGTACTTGGTGCATCACAGTAATTGTTTATTAACTAGATTTTTAAAATAATGGCAACCACATGCTTTTAAATCAGTTTTATTGAATAGTGTCAATATATGTCTTAAGAAGGGCACTAACTGTCCATATATGGTCAATAAAACCAATTTAAATGCAACTAGTTGCTAATAATTTAAAAACCAACTATAATATAGATCATCTGAAGAGAATTATAAAGACACACTAATTCATTTTCAATTATGGGGATTTGTGTAAACATTCCTTGTTAATATGTGAAACATGTTAGTATGTGAATAAAGTTCATGGTGAAGAAATAAAAACTTTGTTTTGCTGGTGAAATTGTAATTCTGTTAGAGACAGCAAATGACCTGGAAGAGCAATTGAGCAGAATGGACAGTGTCGTGAAAGTATCCTGTAGGATGAACATTAACAAGAGCAAAACAAGGGTAACGGAATGTAGTCTACGAAAATCAGGTGATGCTGAAGAAATTAGCTTAGATAATGAATCAATAAAGGTGGTAGATGAGTTTTGTAAGTGGGACAGTAAAATAGCATATGATGGTCACTGTACAGAGGATATAAAATGCAGAATGGCAATGGTGAGAAAATCATTTCTGGAAAAGAGAAATTTGTTAACATCAAATAACAATTTAAGTGTTAGGAAGTCTTTTCTGTAGGCATTTGTGTGGAGTGTTGCTTTGTACAGTAGTGAAACATGGACAATAAACAGTTCAGACAGGAAGAGGATAGAGGCTTTTTAAATGTGGTGCTGCAGAAGAATGCTGAAGATTGAGTGGGTAGATGGCATATCTAATAAGGAGACACTGAAAAGAATTGGGGAGAAGAGAAATTTCTGGCATACATTGACTAAAAGATGGATTGATTGGTTGGACACATTCTTAGACATCAAGGAATCATGAATTTAGAATTGGAGGGATATGTGTAGGGTAAAAATCAGAGAGGGAAACTAAGAGATGAATACAGTAAGCAGGATCAAATAGATGTGGGTTGCCATTTTTATGTGGAGATGTAGACACTTGCTCAGGATAGAGTTGGGTGGAGAGCTGCATCAAACCAGTCATGGGATTGAAGACCATAACAACAACAACAACAATAATAATATGTGAATCCAATTGCATGTGCTAATTCACTTTTATTTATTTATTGTAGATAATAAGAAGGCTGGATCTCTGTCTTTTAAATGGGGTGGCAATAAGGAAGCCAAAGTGTCTACCGATATTGAGTTTACATCAGATAATCAGCCTCAGATTTTGCATCTGAAAGCTACATCACCAACAGAAAAATTTGGAATCTTCGATCTTGCTTTATCTTTGAAGGTAGGATAACCTATTATAATATATAATATTTATACTTATAAATAGTGCTGTTTACCTTATACTTTGGGAGTCTTTTGCATTGGCTGTATATTATTCCAAATTTTGCATATGTTTATAGTATATCGTTCTGTTTTTGATCACAGTATGGAAGGACTATATATTATTAATCATTTTCCTAGTAATTTTGAAATAAAATTGATTAGTACATATAGTTTTTCAATTATGTTTACAGAAAAATGCTGATCCAGCAGATAAAATTGATTTTGAATTGACTGTCACGGCAGATCAAAAGAAAACTGATGTCAAGGGATCCTTAGGACTTGCTCCAGGTGTTCCCATAATTGATGTAGTTGCCGTACAACCATCAGGAACATCCAAAGTATTTGTTGACTTTCTAAGAAAAAGTGACAGTGAGTTACATGGAGCTATTGAACTACAATGGGTTGCTTTTGGTGGTGGGCATCTGACTGCGAATGGTGACATAAAGCTAGATATTGACGATTTCTATCTTAAACTGGATGTTGACTCTCCAAAGTTTAATTTCAACAAATGGCATTTAGAAGCAGGCCAGAGAGCTGCAAAAGGCAGTAAAAGAATTGTTTTTACAGCAAAATCGGCAGAAAAGGTTCTTTTCTCCGGCAGGTATGCAATACTTAAAAGTAAATTACATATTATGCCTGTGTTTGTATATGTGTGTGTGTGTGTGTGTGTGTGTGGGAGGGGGGGGGGGGAGAAAGAAAGAGAGCTACTCCTCTTAGAACTACAAGAGATTGTAATTGTAGTTTTAGTCAATATTTTCTTCGTCAGACTATATCTACTGAAAATATTTTTGATGAAAAACATATTTGTGGACAAATACAGTAGATAAGTTAGTAATTTGTGTGATACACTTAGTTCCAGTGAATACAATTTGAAATTTTATTATCTCTACACTTCAAGAAGTACAAAGATGATTCTTTAAAATTAATAAGAACTGTTTTTGGGAACTCAATAGTCTGTTCATTAAATGTTTTTGATATGCTGATTTATTTTCTGCAATACAAAAGTTTGTGTTTAACATTAAGGTTCAGAGTAACAGCAAAACTAAATGTCATTGTTAATATTGTCTGTCTTTTCTTCACAAAAGTATTTTTGTAGCCTATATATAAATTACAAAGTGTTTGTTTATGCCTTTGACAAATGTGTAACATGAAAACTAAATGTGTCAGTCTGATTTCATAAAATACCTTGACTGAGTTCTATTCTCCTGTCCATTGTTGTTCTCTGTTTATGACCAAACAGTGAAGATAAATAGTAGTTTCTGTAGCAGTAATTTCTCTAATGCTATTCATTAATCTTTTTTTTCTAATTTTATTAACTTGATTATTTATTTATCTTTTCATTTTTTTCAGTACAAATTTCCACAGCAAGGCAGAAAACAATAAAATTTCATACAGTGGAAATGGCCAAGTTAGAATTGGAGACAAAGCTCATGCCTTTAATTTCCGTTCTTCAAGGCAGAATCTCGTTCAGGATGCTAATAAAGAAATTGGTGTAGAGGTAATACTATATTAATAAGTTAGGAAGTTTAAGGCCACTCTATGTTATGTGAAATACATTTATCACATAAATTTGCTTTTACATATTCAGTGTATAAGTTTGTACATTGTACCATTAACAGTATAAGTTTGTACATTGTACATTTAACAGTCACATTTATTGCTCACAATTGATACATTTCTAACAGAACACTTGGAACATTACTGAAATCTCATTGGCTGTCAAAAGTGTGACATAGGTGTGAAGAACAAGACTAACTTCAAGTGCCCTTAGTCCTGGCCTTGATAACACTAAAGCAAGGTGAAAACTTCATGGCAGGGCACATGTATGATGATGATGTTAACACTGAAATTTTGTTTATATTATGATAGCACACATTGAACAATAGCATTGTCAAGTATCAGTTTCTTCCTGTACACATTTGTTTAAGTGAATTTTAAGATATTTGTACATTTCATTAAGAAATCTGTGTTTCACATTGTTTACTATCAATAACAATTAATGAAAATTTTGTAAGGGTTTATATGGAGTCAAGAAATGGATAGTTGAGTGACTGTGTATTTTTTGGAGAAGATGTCTCCAAAACAGAACTCAGATGGAAACCAAATTTAAAATAGGTAGTTAAATGTGCATTAAAACATGATGCCACAGGCTTATGAGAAGAAAGAGCACTGTACAACTTACATGGAAAACTATGAGCAAGCTTTGTCCAAGATTAGTGCCACTTTTGTTTAATGCTGACAGAATACAAATGTACAGTCACTTTTATCAGCCATGTTTGGATGATTTGACAGGGAATTGCTTTTATATAGTATAGAGGAGACAAGGCTTCAAATTTCAATCCAGAAATGAACCAAGTATCAGCAAAATCTAGAAGTTAATGTTACTGTTCCCAGATGGATAAAGTCAATCTCATCTATCAGAAAGGTTAAGAGTAATGTTTTGTATTTTGAAAAAGGAATTATTTTGCTTTGGATAAGGTGGAACAACAACTGGTGAATACTATGCAAGTTATATGGACAAAATTGGATGACCAAATCATGTATGAAAACCTTAAAAACATCTTGATTACAGAAAAAAGCAGAACAGTGCATATTTCACCAAAGGTATTTTGGGAAAGTGAAACCTTAGGGATTTTTGAATATGAATTTTCCATTCATCCACCCAACCCGAAGTCCAGAAATTTTGTGGCTCAAGGATACTTTTAAGTTCAATGAAGGGGTGTTGGTAGTTGTAGTTGGTATTCTCACAGGCCTCCCAGAATCACACTGGAATTTTTAATTCTTTTATTTTATTTTGGGGGGTGGGGGCTAATAATAAACACACTGTAAAAATAATAACAAAGTGTGCTGGCTCAACATGTGGCTGTGTTACTTTGACTTAAAACATAATGATTAAATGTTGCAATACAAACTATCCACCTTATTTGTGTATAATTTTAGTACTTGTGCTCAATACTTGATTGAGTAGAATGCTGGGAGCAGAGGAAGCAAGCTCCATTTATCACCTGGATTTTTGCAGAGTAATTGTGCTGCTGGAACAAGCTCTAGTTTCTCATGCAGAGTAGACACTATACAGTTTCTGCTTACAATCTATGATGATAGAAATCATGCACTGAAATAATGAACAGTTACATATTTCATAAGGTGACTAAATACTACATTGTTGGAAAAACCAACATTCCGTTATGTAATTAATATTACAATGCTAATTGTATGGTTGTTGCTGTTAAAGTGCTAAATATAGTTATGATCTGACACAAAAATGTAGTGAGTCATTATTTTCAACTTTCTAAGAAAATTCATATGTTTGTTAAGCTTATGGGACTTAATTGCGGGGTCATCAGTCCCTAAACTTACAAACTACTTATAAACTAACTTATACTAAAGAGAGTACAAACATCCATCCCCAAGGGAGGATTCGAACTTCCGATGTGGGAGGCCGCTCGATCAGTAACGTGGCACTCCAGACCACTTGGCTACTTCCACGCAGCACAGCTTCTAAGAACTTCTAACAATTGAGAACTTGGGGACAAAGGCATAAAAATGTTTACAAATGGTACATAGCCTGTAAAAATTGGGCAAGTATGTTACCATTGTATAGATTTATGTGACCATAATTCTCGCGTACATCCAAAATGATTATAAGAGGCAGCTCCCTAAAATGTGTGATAAGATCTTTTATGTTGCCTGTAAAGGCCATTTATTACAGCTCACGTAGTAATTCTAGTAAATAATTTTTCTGCAGAACATATTTGCAGTTCTTTGTAAGACATTATAATAGATTTAATAATACATTGTTATCATAGTTGTGTAGATTTATTTCCAGTACCCTACTCACATTGGTGGTTCAACATTGTCAAGAATTGAAAGTTTTTTGTTGGACTGATCAAATAATTATGAAAAGATGAAAACACAATTAATTCTGCAATAAAGATTTATAAAAATGATCTGGAGATTGATTGATGATCAATAGATTTTCTCTAGGCTGTAAAATTATTTTCTATGTAGTATAGTATTCAATTTGGAAAAAGCTGATAGTTATATGGTTATTTTTTAAGTTTTGCTTAGTAACAATAGTTCTTATGGGAAGTAATAAAATGAGCTAACATGGAGAATAACCAGCTACCATTTTATGAATCTGGAAGATTGGTGAATAAATACAAGTTGTCATAGATCTGTTGTCTAAGGAAAGTTAGATACTATTAAGCAGCCCTGCATCAAAACAGGATTTACTTCTTCGAATTCATAGATTATATAGAATGATACTGAGTAGTTTGATCAAAAACAATACTCTGTGGATCAGGAAATCGTAAACTGAAAGTACAAATTTGTGTTGGTAGGGTTTCTTATGTATTCTTCTTTCAAATAGCCCTGAATGTTTGAAAATAATTTAGTTTTTGGTCTTTTATTTCTCAAGCTATGCATTCAAACATATTCATAAAAATAGTTTTTATTTCTTAGACACTGTCAAATACTAATTTCTTTTTCTTTTTTCCCTAGTATAACCTTGACTTTGAAATTGCGGGCCATGGTTCACTGCACAACATCCTGAAAGTTACAAACAAAGAACTCCATGCTCTTGGAAAACAATGTTCTGAAGGAAAACCTAATTGTGCTGTTGTTGAGATTAAGTCAAAAGTGTCAGCGGCTGGTAAGAAAATTGAATATAATCTGCATTGAATCTGCTTTTCATAAAAGTATCTTCCTGTATGAAAATTGTAAGACACAAACAACAGTAGGAACACAGAGAACCAAAGCATTCTGACCATTCATGTAGCTTGTACTATAGCTGTACACGGAAATACAAAAATTCACCTGGTTAAAACATCTAGTAAGAGAATACAGAACTGAGGCCAGGTTTATGATGGACCACTCTTATAACTGGAAACTATTTTGTAGATAGAACATTGGGTGCCATTCCATGTGCAAATTTTTGTAGGCAATCTCTGGTGGCCAGGCTCCACTAGTCCTGTTTGGCAGAGTCTTCAGGGAAGGCATCCGAGCAGCTTATTGATGTCATGTGTACATAATCTTGCTGTAATGTTGAGGTGCCGGGGTTCTCATCTGTGGTCCATCGTGGAGGAACAGCCACTGTGTGTGTGTCCACGACCACACCTCTTTCACCTTCCATATGAGGTGCTATCCAAAATTTTTGGGAAGGTGCTGCCATCCATTGAAAATCTCACCTTTGGACTAAGGTGTCCTGGAAGTCCTGTTCTTTGAGGGTGTTTAGCACCACTAGTGATGCTTCTTGAATCCTCTCTAGAGTGTCAAACCGATGCACTTTCAACTTGAGTTTCAGTTTTGGTAATAGCGTGAAGTCATAAGGTGCCAAGTCTGGTGAGTACGGTGGGTGGGGTACAACTGCCATGTTGTTTTTTGCCAAAAAGATCCTGGTGAGCAAGAAAGTGTGACGGGATACATTGTCATGATGCAGCAGCCAGTTCCCTTGATGCAAAGTTTGGGCCATCGTCACTGCATGTTTTCACAGAACCGTTGCAAAATATCACAGTAGTACACGGAATTCACTGTTTGGTTGGGTGGGGCATTTTCTTTGTGCACAATTCCCTTGGTATCAAAGAAAATGGTGATCATGCTCTTCACATGTCTTGCTTTTTTGGGTCTTGGAGAGCCCAGGATCTTCCACTAGGACAATTGTTGCATTTTCTCTGGGTCATAACCGTAAATCCGGCTCTCATTGCTGGTGATAACCCATGACCGGTCTGACAAACATCCATGCATGCTTCAACACGCTGTGCCTTCTGAATGGCAGTCAAGATCCTTGACGCAAATTTTTCAGCGATGTGATGCATCCCCAATTCATCAGTCAACTTTCATTGACATGTCCCATAACAAATAATCACATCATTCGCAAGATCTTGGATGGTTTGATGTCAATCCATACGAACCAATTGTTGAAGTTTGGCAACAATGTCTGGTGTTGTGCGGCTAATGGGCATACTAGTGTGAGCATCATCTTCAACATCTGTATGGCTGGCCCTGAACCGAGCATGCCACTCAAAAACATGCATATGGCTCATGCTGTGTCTTTCAGACACTTTTTGAATCATTGCAAGGTTCCCCATAGCATTTTTCTCGAGATACGCACAGAATTTGATACACACACACACACTGTTCTGTTCATGGATCCATCATAAAATCACCACACACCAAATACAGAGTATTACGGAAATCACTGTGGAAATGCAACATGTCCTCCCAGCTGAATGCCACTCTGCACACTGACTTGTCAGATATACAGCTCTCGCCACCTAGTGGTGCAAAGATCTACTACTCCTACTTTCCAGATGGCAGCAGCAGGCTCGAAAATTTTGCAATCCACCTTGTACTCTCCTGTAACAGACCAGAACTTCCTTTGCCACTGCCATCATCACCTGTGGTGTCCACAGCACATATGGTCATAGATGTTTCAACCATTGCTTTGATGCTCACATTGGCAGAGAATCCTTCGCCAAAGAGGGCAGGATCCTATAAACCCTAAAAACACAATGGAGAATAGACTGAAAAATGTGACATGGCAAAATAATATTTTAATCCAGCTGTTGATAATATGGTGAAAAAAGTGCATAAGTTGTGCAAATTGTGATATGTGGAAACCCCCTTTATGATTTTGTCATAAAAATAATTTGTCACCGAACAGACATTGTCAGTTAGTAAAAATCCTGGAATATTGCTGGGGTGCTAGCCAAACCAGTTGGAAGGCAATAATATTGGTATAACCCAAAAGGCGTTTTGCCCACCAGAAATATTTAGTGTAGTCTGTCCTTTGCACCATGAAGACTGCATTTGTGTGGTTGCTAAGTCATCTTCCTCTCCAGAACTAACGATGCCCTTCAACCTGAAAGAGGAACTATTGTGGCAATGTCACTTCAGTCCTCAATTTGACCACCCACAACAGGAGATATATCAAAAAATTGTGAAATTTTTAATATTTCAGTCAAAGATGTTGTTTTCAGTTTAAAGTGTATATTGATGCACCTCATTGTCTGGAGCTATTGAAAGATGATTTCATCAGCCATAGTATCTTTATAGTTATCATCATGAGCATCAGTTACAAACTCACCTGTGTGTCTGGGACCATGAAATTCAACTACCCAAACCCTATAGAACTAGTGGTTATTGTATTGACAGTAATAGAATTAAACATATACTACAATGACATGCCTGTGTCCATGCTAATAATTTGACTGCAACCTACACATTTACTTAAAAGAAAGTCCTACTGGTTCCTGAAGTGGGGATAACTGGCACAAAAATTGGTAAATATAGGGATACGTTGAAGAAATGAATATCATCTGACACGTTTCCATCTGTGAAACCTACAGGAACTGTTGCCAATGCCCCTTCTCATAAGTTTCCCAACCGTTGGGTCTATCATCACAAGGCAGAAAGCACAGTGGATATACTGATGACGTGAATGCCTGCCGAGACAAAATGGTTGCATATTTGTAATAGCTGCTCTAAGATCCTGCTTTTGATCCATAACAGTTTTAAGACCTGCCTCCAGTTTTTGATAATAATAAGACTCTCTCTCTCTCTCTCTCTCTCTCTCTCTCTCTCTCTCTCTCTCTCTCTCTCTCTCTCTCTCTCTCACACACACACACACACACACACACACACACATGCACACACTTTTTTTATACACTATTGCCTAAGTATCCTCTGTGATGCTGTAACTAGTAAAAACTCAACTGACGGTTTACAGTCAGATACTGATTTTATTTTAGTGCTGCTATAGTTATAATCAAATGTACTCATATGTTGCTCAACAGGTCTTACATATAAGAGAAAATTGGTAATGCTTATTTTTTCCTTGTACTGGCATTTATATTCCATATACAATTTTTCATTGCCACATTAATGCATTCTTAAGATAACTACATATTACTAGAATATTTCTGTGATTTCAGTAGTTGTATGCTGGATGTTAAATATTGAAAATTATAAACAACTAATTACAGGATGCTAGATATTCAATATTGACTCTTATAAACAAATAATGACATTTTTGCAGTGTAAATATATATTTTGCCTATTTGGTAATTAATACTGCATAAGTAGAGCTTAACTTATTAACATTGCTTTATGAAATGTATGGTTTTTTTATTTATTTCACAGATGCAAAGGAAACAACTCATGATTTAGTATTTTTAGTAGATCTGAAGAGTGTTGGTGTTGACACTGGTGTAGCATTTACTGCAGAGACTGTAAGAAGAGGTTTCTGGCTTATAGATGAACAAGCTTCACTAACCTTAAGTCATAATGGTGAAACAACATACAAATATAAAGGATATCTAAAGGAATCAGGAAGTGGTATGTATTAGATAAGCTATTACAATTCCCATAAATAATATTTGATGTTATGCTAGCAAACTATTCTTATCATTCATAAAGAGCTGAAAAATATTACTATTATGGTGATAAGGATTTATAATTAGTAAAAGAAGAATTATGAGTATCTTTATTTTGTGCTTTGTTTTCCATAATTGCAGGACATTTTTTGTTAAAGTATTTGCCATGTTGAACTGCAGGAAATATTTTAAAAATAATTGAAAAGCATATTTTATTATACAAGTAACTAAGTATATATGTGAATAATTTGGGAGTATTGATGTTCCACCTTCAAAAATAGATTCTGTTATACTATAATATTGTTGTGCCCCATGTCTATGAAGTGTCATTAGGAGATCAGAAATTAAGGATTAACAACAAATTAACTTGTTAATTATTACTGCAAACTGTTTTTATTGCTCACACAGAACTAAAAAAATGTTAATACTGGAGGATAGATAACAACTCACTGTAAATAGTCTCGATGAACTGCTGACAGGCATGAAAAACAGACAATCACATTAACACAAATTTTTAGCCATGGCCTTCTTCAGAAAAATAAACACATACATTCACACAATCACTTAGACAACTGTACACACAACCATCATGTCTGGCTGCTGCACCCAGAAAAAAAGTTAATATTATTGAAAAATCAGAGAAAATTAGAAACTATACAATAAGAAGAAAATACGAGCATAGGTCACATTTGTGACTCGCAAAAACAATAACTTTGCTTCAAAAATGAACAATAATTGCCAGGCATTCCAAGGTCAAATGCAAAGCATCCAAAAATTTTTAAAAAGGCTCTGCAATTATGTAGATGAGAAGTGACAATATGGATGCATGGTGACTAGTGAAATGCGTCAACTCAATGCACCAAGAATTAGTTATCAATTGTTTTAAGGTTGCCCAGGGCTGGCTATCAAGATTTTTCAATCAAAATAATTAGGCATTCAGTCAAAAACTACATCACTCAGTGGATTCCATTTAATTTTCATTGTTAACATGACAGATTTGCACCATGAACATTCATATAATTATTATAAATTTCTTTTTAAAATTAGAGGCTATGCAGATTATTCAATGGCATATGATTTACACGTACGGTACTAATGGTACCTGTTACCTTTAACACCCAAATAATTTTACATTCACTTTCTTCAGAAATCGGTTTCTGTACAGTCTATGTCACCTTTATATAGAATGCATTTTTTCTTATTATAATCTTCAGGTTTCACATTGACTCTTCCAAGCCGTGTCATTGCTGCTGAAGTAAAATTAGCATCAGATGTCAAACCTAATCATTCAAAACAGCAAATCAGTGCAAGTGTCTGGCTAGACAAAACTCGTCTTCCTAATTCTTTCTCATCAGTATCTATATTGTTAGAAGAAATTGAAGACAAAAATACAGATAAATATGTAAGTCAGCTGAGGTTCACACATCCAAATCTTGAAAAGGTAAGTGTAAACAATTCTAAATAATATATTTAACAATAACCATACATGAATTTGAAGTTATTGTAAATGTAATAGATTTTAACAGTGTTATTAGATGCTAATATAATGCTACAAATATTGAATACACCGGGAGGTTCAACTGGTTCATGTATGTAATTTACAGAATTTTCTTTTCTTAGTCAAGCAAAATTGTAAGATAAAAATGCAATATTTAATTAACCTCCAAAATGGTTTCTATTATTTTCCAAGATTGAAGTTCTACTGTATTTCATGGTCAGTTATGTTGTGCATGACATTATTCTGAAAAACATCATGTATTGATAAGTCATACAGAGGAACCTTAAGTGAAAATGTTGTGTAAGTGTACAAGTCAAAACTGACAATATGCTTACACAGTCTTGAGATTTCTATCAAATTACAAGTCATTCAGGCATATAACAACTCAATGTGTCACCAAATGTAAAAGAAAATAATTTTGATAAGTGAAAACTAGTGGCCAATAACATGTTTCTACATAGTGTGTATACACAACCTCAATTCAGAATTATACTAATTCCACATGCTTGAGTAACATTTCAGAGTATTATTTTAAATGTAGTTACCTTCATAAATCATTTACAATTTCATTGTCTTTGGTTAATTATATTACTCACAGTGAGATTTCCACATAATTTATCATCAAATTTTTGTATTTACAGGATCTTACAGTTAAAGGCTACGTTCAGATTGGATTAGAAAATAAACTTTTTGACAGTAATTTGGAAATTGACATATTCAAACAAAAGAATCAAAAAATCTCCATTTCATCAACAGTTGTGGAACAGAAACAGAATGATGTTGTAAAATATCTCAGCACACTTGATGTCAAAAGCAAGGTTTGACTTCCTTTATGTTCAAATTTTAAAAACACATCCAAGTACATTTCACTATATAAATAATTTTTATTTTTTTCTCAATAGGGCCATGAGTTGGATGTAACTGGCAGAGGTGAAGCAACAGTTAAACCTTCATTAATTGCACTGCAGTCTGTGCTTAAGTACAAGAAAGACAAACGAATAAAAGAATCAGAATTCCAATTCGAAGTTTCAACTGAGAAGTTACTTGTGCATGTAAGTATTTTAAATACTTGTTTTTTACAGCTCTCTGATGAATCCAGTAAAACTATAGTAATATGATTTGACTAGATAGCTCATATTGCATTTTTTAATTTTGTTTTAAATATGGCAGGTAAGAATATTTTTATGGGTTAATAAGAAAAACTGGAAACTTATTAAACCTCGTTCTCTAAGTGGAGATGATATGGAGAAATTATTACTTCTTGATTAAGAAAATAGAAAGAAATCAACAATCTGGCCTCACGCAAACACTGAAACACTTCACTGCTCATTTTGCATGAGTTCAAGTTCATGTCACACTGTGAAACTGAACTTGAATGTACAGAGTAACCAGTGAAATCAAATGTCTGCACAGAATTGGTTTGCTCTTTTAGAATAATGTGATTTGATGAATTTTAGCACCAACAAAATGAAAATCACACTACTTATTGTGATATTAACAATGTTACTCTTGATTATGACATATACTATTCACATAAACTTTTCTTTCATGTACATTTTTCCAACAGTAAGGCAGATTGTTTGAGATGTAGGTGTTGGCTGTAATCAATACTTCATCATTCCATTTTATGGCCATATATATTTGAGTAACATGAAACATGGTAGGTTTGATTTCTAACTGTTGTGAGGAGTGATACTACTATATAGCATTTAAGTAGGAAAATCAAGCACTGTTGAATAAATCTAACAGGAGTTACATTACTTAATTTGTATTTGATAAACAGAATGCTAAAGTTTTAAAGTTATAAGAAAAGATCTAGTCATTTCTTTTTAATTAATGGAACCAGATAATATATTTTATTGGATTGTTCACTATTTGTTGCATATGTAAAGAAAGGAAAGTAGTACACAGTAGTGCCATAGGGTGGTTCATGGAATATGTTTGTAGATGTAGATGTTTGAGTTATATGTCATTGCTATCATTAAAAACATCCTCTTGCCAAAGGAAGTCCAAAGCTGTATTTATTTGCTATGGCAGATACTTTAATCTGAAACAAAAGTGGTTATTTTCTTTAATGCTATTGTAACCAGTGTGAAAAATTTATGAGATTGTGAATTGACTAATAATTAACTGATTGCAATGTTATTTACTTTAAAATCATGATTTAATGTAATTTGCACATCTAATTGAATAGTGTATAATTATGATTAAAATTTTATCATGTATGATGACTGTCTGAAACCAATTGCACATAGCTTACATACCTGTTTTCAAAGCATGATTATTGTCTACATGCAAACTTTACTTACCGAAATCACTTGTTTTTAAATGAGCGATCTTGGCTCCTCTGCTTATGCAGATCCCCATTACAAGAAATTACAATCACACCCACTGCTTAAATGATATATATAGGGAAAGTTTCCTGGTGGGGTAAATATGTATAAAAAATAGAAATCAGATAACATCCCAAAGAACAGGCTCGTTGACAGATACAAATAGAAACACACACAAACACACATTTCTACAAATGTCTACCTTGTTGTGTTTGCATGTGTATGTGTGTGGGCGTGTGTGCGCGCTTGTTTACCTTTCCTTTTTTCCCCCTTAAGGTAAGTCCTTCCACTCTTGGGATTAAAATTACTCCTTTTCCACTTCCTTAAAACCCATATCCTTCCCTTTCTCCCCTCTTTCCTTTCTCTTTTTCCTGAAGAACCTACCAACAGTTGCAAAATTTGTACATGTGTTTGTGTGTGTTTTTATTTGTATATGTCGACGAGCCTGTACTTTGGGTAAGTCATCCGATTTTATATATATATATATATATATATATATATATATATAGAGAGAGAGAGAGAGAGAGAGAGAGAGAGAGAGAGAGAGAGAGAGAGAGAGAGAGAGAGAGGAAAAATATATGTAAAAAATAGGAAGGAGCACAGGCAGCAACAATAATTTGTTACTATCACTGCCTGTGCTCCTTTGCCTGGTAAGTATATATATATATATATATATATATATATATATATATATATATATATATATAAAACTTCCTAGCAGGAAAGAATATATGTATAAAATAGACAAAGATTACTCACCAGGCGAAGGAGCACAGGTGTGACAGCAGCACAAATGAACAGAACACACTCTCATACACATAAACGCAAGCTTTCGCAGCCTAGCTGCTTCGTCAGGCAGAAGGGAAGGAGAGGGAAAAGGAAATGATGAGGGTTTTAAGGGAGTGGATAAGGAGTCATTCCAATCCCGGGACAGGAAAGACTTACCTTGGGGGGAAAGAAGGAGGGTAAACAAATACACACCCACCCACACAGACGCAAGTACACTCCTTCCCTTCTGCCTGACGAAGCAGCTAGGCTTGCGTTTGTGTGTATGAGAGTAATAATCTAGCATCAAAATGAATGTTTTATCAGTTGTCAGTTGACACTAACATATTTATTATTTTAAAATTTCAGGTAAAGGTTCCGAATCATCATCTCCTTCATATTGATGCAAATACAAAAATAAATGATAAACATGCTAGTGGTGATGCATCTGTACATATTATTGGACTCCCTACATCAGTAATTCATATAGAAGGTGAAAACAAAGGTTTCCCAGTTGTCAAAGGGACAATTAGTTCTGAAGGTAAGGGGAAAAAAACAGTCACAAACATGAAAGTTTATATGGTGCATATTTTGTTACCTTAACAATAATGAATAGATATACATATTTATTTACAATTTAGTTCCTATCATGCTTATAAGAAGTCACAGTTATTCCAGAATACTAATCACGCTAATTAGGTTTTGTTCATTACATTTTTGCTATCATGTGGTAGAGCACATTAGTTAATTTCAGACATTCTGGATACATTTGAAGATCACTACTGCCATTTAAATGTATACCAAGTCACTATTTTCATTTTTAAATCCATTAGTTACAAGTTGCTGCAATTTGGATGGACTTTGTCATATTGTAATATAAGTACATAGGTAATTTCCATTGCCACAACTGTACAGAAAGCATGTTGGCGATGTTCTCAAAATATATGCCCCTTGAAATTTTTTGTGGAAACTAATCTTTCTAGATTCATGTTTAGACTTCAAGCAGTAATATAGATCAAAAAATTAGTATGCACTGACAAGTTTCCTTCTCTACTTAATATTTTTATATTTTACAGGTACACCAAATAAGTTAGAGCTGATTGCAGATTTATCAGATGGTCTTCTTGTGGAAGCTGATTTCATTTCAGAATCAGGAAAGAAAGAACTCTTCTACACATTCCTCTCAGGCAAAAAAGATAGTCGTAAACCTGAATTCAGGTGGTCTGTGGAGAATATACAGTCTGCACTGGTAAGAAATATGTTTCACAGAAGTCATAAACATAGTTTCTAATTGTGACTAAAGTTATATCCTGACCTTATTTGTGTGCTTCCAGGAGCCACATAAGAATGATATACAAGAAGTCTTAAATAAGTTGAAAGAAATTTCTGATGAAGCAGGAAATGAGATAACAAAGGAGTCCAGTAGACTGGCAGACTCGCTAAAGGCTGGTCTACCAAATTTTAGACGTTTTGTGAACACTTATGAAACTCAGCTGAAAGCTTTAAAAGAGGAAATAGCTAATGACAAAGTTCTGAAGGAGATTTCTGAAAATTGGTGAGTATGCTCGTATTGATGATGAAACAGTGAGAAGTGTGGAGTATATGGTAAAGGAGAAGAGAAGCATGGAAGATAATTTCCTCATAAAAATTTGATTAGTAATACAACTAAGTGCTGCTAACAATTTTTTTAGGTTTTGAGGATTATAGTCATGTTGGAATAAAGATTTTACTGTAAATAAATAACCACTTCAGAAATAATACTTCTCTAATAGTAGTATCTATTATCTGAGTGTAAAAATCAGACATAAAAATTCATGCAAAAGTAGCTCAATTAAGTTGATTTGGGTAAGAATTTATTTATTTATTTTACAGGAAAGAAGTAATTGGTGATGCTGCTGAAGTTGTATCAACTCTAGTCAATGGTATTCTCGTTACTATTGATGCACTATTGAAAACATTAAATGAGCTGGCTGAATCTGTCCTTGATGCTCTGAAGAAATCACTGCCTGCATTAAAAGATTCATATAAACAAGCAGTAGATGCCATTGTTGGAATAGCAAAGTCACTTACTCAAAGCTTAGTGAATATCCTTTCATCGGCTGCTGAAATTCTGAAGAAGCATGAAGCAGACATTAAAGAATATCTGTCCGTACTTGCTGACTTAGCAAATGGTATGGCACAAGTAAAGAACATATCACTAGAATGTTTTCGTATTAGTTTGTTTTGTCAGAGTGCATTTTTGTTGTGATTGTTTTAAGCTTCATTTGAAACATATTAATATAGTCCTAAAAATGGAAAATTGATACAGAATACCAACATTTTCTTGACACAATGATTTTGATTTTCCAAGAGAGAATAGTATGATGTGACCAGAAAGCATGTACAAAATAGAATAATATGTAAATGAAAACATTGGAAATTGAGCCCATATCCTCCATATGTCAATGAGACACACTGACCATTGGTTATGGAAGTGAGGAAAAGAGAATACTGACAATTATATTTAACATTTTGTCCATTTCAGCTTTTTTAAAAATTTTATTTCATTTTTTAAAAATTATTTTCTAGTTTTGGGCACCTAGTGTCCTGCTTCAGATGTATGTTGGTGTACTAATGTGTTCAGTCTAAAGGCACTAAGTACTGGCAATTAGCAGATGACAAAAAAAAAAAGATGTGCAACTGATTGCTGCTTTTTTTTCTTTTCCAACTGGTGCATCTAAACACACACTGAGGAAACTCGTGTGAAGTGGATTTGGCACTTACGTGTTGCTTCAATACCCCCTTAAACACATCATCAGTTTTGTATCAAGATCAAAATATTTGTTAGTTTCAGCAGAAAGGTAGCAGCAGCTCATATTTTACATACTAAGATCAGCATTTAAGTGAACCACATACCTAATATTTTAAATTTTATTTCCTTTAATCTACAATGTAGCAATAGTATACTTACATTTCTATAAAATAAACACAAGATGTGGTATTTCACAAGACATTCTTTCAACATGCTTATTCATTGTACTTATGTTTCTTTGTTGGAAAAGTTAATTTCATATACATTTGTTATCAAATTTGCAAATTTCTACATTTATAAGCATTAAGTAGAGAACAATAATGTAGACAGGCATTATTGTTTCTCCTTTTTTTAAAAAACATATTGGGTATCTAGGACATCATTATCACTGAATATTGCAAACGTTTGCCATCTATGGATATTTCGGGTTATAATTTTAATGCCACAGTAATTTTCCAGTCAGCAATGTCATAAATTTTCATCTCCCAAGAGTTTTGATCTGTTGTCTTGCATAAGGCTTTTAGATATTAGTGTTTTACATTTTATTTAAATGAATTTGACTGTGTATACATATATATTGCAAATATCAAATCTAAATAAAAACATCATTGTTCTGCAGTGTCCTTTCCTTTTTACAACATTTTGTGTCCTTTATTTTTACAGTAAATATTAAAGTGTACTCTATTTTACATTTTATTTAATTTACAATTTATTAATCATAATTACAGATGTTGGAAAGTTTGTTACTAAAATCACTGGTGTGATTTATGAAGGAGTGGTGGAATTTTCAAAACCAATTAAGGAGAAATTAGATGGACTTAAGTTTGGTGTAGCCATTGAATTTGGCAAGGTTGGTGTCTCGTTCCTTTATTTTTCTTCTTTCCATAACTGAAAATCAGGAGCATTTAATGATTGGTATGATTCGTCATGTATCAGTAATTTTTACTTTGGTTTCTCATTATGTACCTAAGTATGGTAACACATTGAAAATATTGGCTTAAGTTTTAATGTAATTTACATGAAATAAATAGTATGGGCATTTCTTTCTTAAAAGATATATGATAATAAGTCACATATTACAATAATAGACATAATTTATTTATTTTAATAGGCCAGTTTGATGCTGATAGATTGAAAATGGTAACTCTGAATACTTTCAGTCGACTCTGAATGCATTGACAAAAAATGTTAGTCCAGGTGCATAATATACATTTTTCAAAACAATGAGAGCTGCTGACAAGTGCAAAAGATTGTAAAATGTTCCAGCTTAAAGAAAATTGAAAATTAGTAGCATGTTAATTAGGGATACAAAGTCATTATAAGCAGTGCAAAGTTGCTACAGCTATTGATTACTAAGTGTATGTGAAGAAAGAGATGTTGCTCATAAACCATGGTGGAAATTTAAGTTTTTCACATTTGGAAACAATTCTAAAAATTGTGTTATTTCGGGCTTTTCCAACATGGTATATGATTCAGTGGTTCGTGGGAGCTACTTTGGATGGTGTTGTGCAGTTTTCACAATACCATCTGACATAACTCCCGTAAATCATTTGAGGAAATACCAAAAGTGAATGACACATATGGCCAGGAAATAAATGTTGAAGGTGTATTTAGTTAGGGCAGTACTTGTAATAGGTGTTTCAAACTGGTAAATCATTTTACTTGTGAAGTCACAGAACTTGCCCTAGGAATTTATTTTCCTTAATAGTGCAAAAATGTTATGGGCTATTTGATGCATAGATAATAAAATCTGCACAGAAAATAACCAGTCTGGCAATATAGTTTCCTTTATCATATCAGTATATTCATGGATGTTTCACATTTTGAAATAATAATAGATTTGTAAAAGGTGTAATCTCATTTACAATTCAGTTGTTTCATGTTAATTCTTTGTTGTTATATGTTGTTAGTTCTGCACTTAATTATATATTACACACTTATTGTACTCAATATTAAATGTAGCAGTTTCATGCGGTCTGCAAACATTTTGAACGTTAATTTTAATGGCATAGAAAATTAATTCAATATTATAATCCCTCCTTCAGGTTGTTGAGCAACTTCAGAATCTAATTGTACCTCAAGAACTATTGGCATTTGCACAGGAAATTGTGAGTGAACTTAAGGAAACAACATTAACACCAGAAATTCAAGATCTCCTGCAGGCCATTGAAAAATATCTTGAAAAGGTAATTTTACAATTCTTTCTTAATCTGTATGAGAAATATATAGGTTCGAATTAATTTAATTTTGGCCCTTGAACATTGCAATCAGAAACCTATTATTTTAAGTTAATGCATTTATAATTTGGTTTACAGGTTTCAAAGAAAAAGGATGCAGATGTGGAGAAAGAACTAAAACTAATTTTTGAGAAGGCTATTGATGCAGTAGAATCAGTCATTAATTTTGTAGTCAGTGAAATTACTGGTGGTGATCATACAAAGGATTTGTATGATATCAATGTAAGTATAGTTTCATATGCATTTATAACTTGTATATAAGCTGAGTGTATTTCAGAGTGAAACAGTTGTGAGTTTCAGTTGAAAAACTCTATTTCATGCCTTTGGTGTAATATGGGTGTTTGTCTTCTTGCTTATCCTATAAAAGCTTTAGATGTAATATATACGAAGACCACTATGAAAGAATTATCAACATTATAAATTATTTTAGGTCAAGTCACTTTAAAAAAATCTTACTTCTTGTCTTCCAGACACAGCCAAAAGGATGGCAGAAATATGTGTCATCTTAATGTTTCAAGTTCTGATTTGTATGCAATCTTATAGTTGTCTGTGATGAATGTGGTAAAAGAAAAATCTACTAGATAAACCTGTAGTGGTACAGAAAAATTGCAAATTTGCCCCAAATAGGTTTTCCAAGAACCACTGATTCTAACTCAAATAATATATTACTGGAATTTTACAGTAGAGGCAGCAACAGCCAAAATAAAGGCTATGGTCACATAGCGGGAATGGTATGCAATTACGCACTGGATGAAGAGTGGCAAGCTATATAAAGGCAACAGATATCGAAAGTCTGTAATGTAACAGTGATGATATTATCATCATTCTGGTCTTCAAGCCAGTAGTTTCCATAGCCTCCTACTTCTGTAACATTCCAGAAGCTTTTCATTCTCTAATTACATATAATATATTTTGTTTTATTATTCTTCATCTTTTTATCTTCAGAATTTTGCCTCCCTTAATATGTCTTCATTACTGGCTACCTCTCTTACTTTCTATGAACAGTTCACATGGCTTTCATTTTACGTGTTTCAGTTTCTGCTCCACTGCATTATGAATGGCTGCTGAATTAATCATTGTAGAAACTAAACCATTTCTTCTCGTACAATTTTCTCAAATAAAGTTGCTCACAGAACTTTTGAGCATTGATAAAATATATAAATCAGTAAAATGTCTTGCAGTACTCTGTATAAAATGTTCATAATCCTTAAATGGAGATCTTATATAAATGTCAGATAGATGAAACCTTACCAATAATACTTGTAACACCTAAAATATTGAACCAGTTTAAAATTGTTTGTTTATTTCTTTCAGATTCCAACAGTACTACCATCTTTCATACAGCTACCAAGAGTCTTTTCAGTTCGTTTCAGCCCACTTATCTACCTTGTTTCAAATGGAGTGCCATGTTTAAGTGATCTCCTTGCTTCGTACAGACCTTCATTACGATTTGATAACATAATACCACCATATGATGGTAAGAGAAACATTGCAAATTTTGTATGTAATTACCATTCCTGTTTTGTTATGTTTGACATAACATGTGAGTCAGTTTGAAATGCACAAAATCCATAATAAGTATGTGAGAAATTAGATGCCTTAAGATTTTTCATTAAGAAAAGAAAAGAATCTTATTGACCTACTTAGGTAGTACATATCTTCATATTACCATAACATCCATTACTATAGGATACAAAATTTACTGTATAAAGCTGTTGACTGACAGCTTTACATCTAATGATACTTGTTTTGTTTTGCAGCCACAGCTATTTTACTGAACTCACATCATTTCTTCACATTTGATCGCAGACATCTAACATTCAAAGGAATCTGTTCATACATTTTGGCCCAAGATGTACAGGATGGAAACTTCACCATAATTGCTAATATTGAAGGAGGATCACTCAAGTCTATTATTGTTAGTGATCAGGCAACGACATTTGAATTGGCATCAGATAAGTCGGTAAGCAAACGAAAGGGAACACTATCCATATTGTGGATTATTTAACTATAAATTTCTTCTAATCTGTGTGCTACATGTTGATATGTAATATACATCAGTAAACAAATTGTTAATAACAGGGGTGAATACAGACATGTATAAATCAAAGAGTGCAAATAGTATTATGTACATTTGATTTGTCCTACTACCTGTGTTTGACACTATGTTGGTCTTTACCTCTTAACATTTGTCAAACTACAATTGTTTAAATATTTGATAAGTACATAGGAAATACTTCAAGGACCTTTAAATATTGTTATTTTTTAAAATAATTTATTTATTTACTGCAGCTATTGGTTAATGGAAGACCTACAGAATACCCAGCAGATGAAGGAGAGTTCCATGCTTGGAGAGAGTATAACAGAGTGGGCATTCAAACCAAAGCTGGTGTGAAAGTTACTTGTGAAACAAGTATTGAACTTTGTACATTTGAAATAAATGGATTCTATTTTGGAAAGACAAGAGGATTACTTGGAACAATTAATAATGAACCATGGGACGACTTCACTAAACCAGATGGACAAGTAAGATAAATATATATGGTAATATTTCACTCCTTAGGCTGCAGTTTATCAAATGGAATTAATATCAATAAACTCATATCCTTTTTACTTATGTATTCTTCTTTGTTCTGGCTCCATGCTTACTAAAACTTGCAGCACTTATATTTCAGAATAGCAAAATTTTTCTCTTTAACAATGATTTACTAGATAACAGAGTGTTATTTCATATCTTCTGCCACTTTTCTTTATAGTTTTCACCATTGTTGATTTTTATATGCTCGTTATACAAATTTGTGGCATGTGAAAATAATTAGATGTTGACAGTGTCTTTCAATTTGTTGCCTTTAGAGGAGAAAAACTTATTTTTTCCTAATGTGCTGACCAATGACTTTCATCAGTACCTCAGTCATTTCTTATTATTAGCTATTTCATTCTTCATTGTCAGCAATATCACTTTGTGAAATTAGCATTCTCACTTGCCTAATAAGGGGTCAGTCTTCTCATGCAATTTTTATATGATTTCAATCTAAATTAAAATACATAATTATGCAGTTAGTTACATCCTTATGGGATGTTAAAATAGATATAAAAGTGTATTGGAAGACTGCTTTGGAATACAATATTTTAAACTCCAAATAAATATTTTTCAGGTTGCTAGCAAAGCAAACGAATTTGGAAATGCATGGAAAGTGGATGCTCAATGTGCTAATGTAGATGGAGTTGATCATCATGAACATAGCATTAAAGTTGAGGAATGTGAGGAGGTGTTTTCAAAAGCCAGCCTTCTAAGGTATGTACATTTATTTACTACTTGCAAAAATAATTAAAACAAATAAATACTTAATTTAGTGACTAATGGTTGTGTGAGAGTAGTACTTGGTGTCTTGCAACAGGTGTTTCAACAGTGTCAGTATGAAGACAGGCATTAGTGATAATGATCTTGTCATGGTAACTGAAGTTTATAAATCCACCAAGAATGGTGGGAGAGTATTTATGGTAGAAAGAGCAGATAAACAGTTGTGGGCATCAGGCATTCTATTTAGTGAATGGACATCATTTCCTGATGGAAGTTGATGATGGACGAAAGTTTAAACTGATTGTAAATCTTCCTCTATACATGTATGAGCTGGATAAGAGAAAAAGACTCACCACAATTTCAATAATAAAATTTGGAAAATGCTGCAGGAACAGAGGTAGTTGCACTCTTGGGCTGAAGAGAACATGGAAATGTTAACAGATGGAAGTTAGTTGATATTCATGAATCTATAAATAATGAACTTCCACTATCATACTTTAGTGAAGAATCTTCGTTCTCCATAAAAGTCAAGTACTGTTGGTGTGTCATCAAACAGTCTGATGTTGCAACAGAAGACAGCAAAATGAAACAAAAAGTCTTCATTTTCACAGGCTAAGAACTGGTTACATAGGAGCATCATTGTATAGGCTTTGGCATGGAGGTCATACAATTAAGCATCCTTGATGTTGAAAAGCAACTAAAAGAGTTGAAAGCATGTGAGTCACAATGCATGTACAGAATCACAATTTGTTTTTACAGAGTGTTCTCTAGGACATTGGTCCCTTACTCTGCTTATTTGGAAAAGCACACGTGACTCCAATATACAAGAAGGCTAAAACAATAGACCTGCAAAATTACAGTCCCATATACTAACTGTGATATATGGTATACTGCAGAATTCTTGTCCATATTCTAGGTTTTAATATAATAACACTGGCCAAAAAAAGCACCCATAAGAGCACAGAAAAAGTGAACATGTTCCTCTTTAAATAGCTCTAACAGAAAAGTGTCAAACTAGCTTCCTCATTTGATTGTCCCCACCAAAAACTTTACCACAAAAACATATTACACATATTCCATTATATACAACATTGTAAATCCTTCTATGAACTGTCACACACTTCATCCCTTTCTCTCACCCTTGCTTATCACTGTCTTCTACTCTGTCACTTTCCTTGTCTGTCTGCCCCACTGCCTTTGTCTTTGTTCCATTCATTTGCTCTCCCATTTCCACTCTCCATTTCTTGCTTACAAATTGCTGTCTTTCTCTTCAGCTTCCATATTCATCTCTCTTCGCATAAGGGGGGGGGGGGGGGGTTCTTATGGTTTTTACCTGAAGACTGGGTATAGGTGATGGGGAAACTGGGAAAACTTCTTCATGTTAAAGTTCATTGGTCTGATGTAGTGCAGACCTGCCATCCCCAAGCCCACAATGTCACTTGTCAAAAATAATTTCTCAGTATATCCAGAGTCAGATTAAAATATTTTGGAGCTACACACAACAATTGTGGTTTCCTCTGAAATCCTTTATCTTCTGTTCCCAGTCAATTTCATGTGTTTTCTCCCACATAATATGTGCATCGGTGCGATTAAATGTTGTCTCGACAAAAGAAATTACTCTTCTTTTAAACTTCGCGGTGTAAATAAAATAAAAAAAACACCACACTTCTTCACAATTGGATAGAATGTAGCACTACACGCACGAAAGTTCAAAAGAAGACAACAAACACTGTGTGGTTGCTGAAGTATTTTTATCAGACCCCGCAACTATACAGCCAGCAGTTGTAAAGAAATGTACGCCCGAATCTTGGTATAATGATAAGTAATTTATTTTTGTCGTGTAAGTTACATTATCAAACAGCACAACACAAAAAAATGCAGCAGAAACAGAAAACCAGTCATTACTAAAACTTGTTGACACATTCTGCTTTCGTTTGCTTCAACTACTAATATCTCCATTCATGTGTTTTTCTTACCGCCATTGTCATTCACTGACCATCTGCATCTCCTCTCTCCTTGGCACTTACTGCTTATATCTCTTTCTATTTATTGTCACTTTCTTCATCCCACCATCACAGTCAGGTCTTTTTTTCCCACTGCTACAGTCTCCTCTCTTCCACTATCATTGCCTATGGATCTCTTAGAGAACAAAAAAGTGCAAGTATGTTCACATGCCAAACTTTGGGTAAGAAGGTGTTATGAGGATTGAGGCAGCTGGTTTGACACTTCAGTCAGAGTCTTTTAAAAATAGGAATATATTTGCCATTTTTGTCCTCTTATGAGAGCAACTTGCAGCTGGTGCCCTTCTTTGCTCTGTTACATTGAGTTGTGCTTCTTATTTAAAAATGATTTCTGTCAGTCAGTAAAGTTCTGACAGGTCAATCAAGACTATAATTGTTGGATCCCTTGTCATAAGAAAAGTATGATACTGACTCAATGTAAAATAGTTTGATGACATAAGGAAACTCAGAGGAGCAAAAATATGTGAACAAGTCTAGAGGAGGGCTTTTCTGACAGTGAATATTGATTGGATTGCAGTAGTTATTATGATTGTGATAATGTTTGGAATTTGTTTATCCATTGATGTTTTATGTAACTACAAACATCATTAGTTTTACAGACCTTGAACTTTTTGTGTGTTTCTATGTTTGTAAACTTAGTATTGATAGAGGGAATGAATTTCACATCAACAGTGATTCTGCATCTACATCTGTAATCTACAACTACTGTGAGACTGTTAACTGAAATGTACAGTGTACCAGTCATTAGGGGTTTATCTTGTTCCAATATGAAATGGAGGGTGCAAAAAATATTGCTTAGTTGTGTCTGTGTGCTTTGCAATTGACTAACCTCTTCATTGTACTGTCTAAAGGAACAATATGATGGAGATTGTATAGTCTGATTAAAATTACTTGCTAGTTGACAGTTCATGTGCTCTAGCTGATTTCCACCATCCAAAGCACTCAACATCACAGCTGAACCATTCCCCATTATCAAACTGCCACAACAACTGGTCAAATCAACTTCATTTCCTTATCTGGCTCTTTTTTTATTTTCTTTGTTGCTGATTCATAGATCTGCCCTAATTTCAGATTTCATCACTTAATGATAACCATGCAAAAAACAAGACACAGGTGATGGTGTTGATGAAATACTTGCTCATGCACAACACTAACTACACAGTAGTAAATATTTTCTTACAAGCCATGATTTAACATCACATATGTGAGTATTATATCACAGATAAGTCTTGCATTAAGAGAAGATTAATATAATTTATGTGAAAATTAGCTCTCCAAAGATTACAATTCAGGTTTGTCACTGGGTGCACTTCGGTTGCACAGTGGTAGAATGCCAGACTATGAATCCGAAGGTCATGGGCTCTATCCCCACCAGGTCCTAGGATTTTTATCTGTCACTTTCCACTTCTTTCACCTCTGCCAGTATTGCTCATGTGAAAAATACCAAGTAGCACTGTGGTTCGGAACCCGTGTTAAACTGTAGGTCCCCCTATAACTGGCTGGGTTATTCAGTTTGAAGGTCAGACGAAGGCAATGACATACCACCTCCAAACAGGACCATGCCTAGTAAAGCACTGTGGTGTTTAAGCCAATTTTCAGATTGTTGACAGCTTTTTTACCTTTTTTACTGGGTGTGTATTGTGCTGTAGAAATGAATGATAATGAAGTTGTGTAGCACAGTGGTAAATTCATAGCTTTCCATGACGAAGTTCATGTTTCGAACCACGTTGTATGCAATAATTTTAATTTCTAAATAAAAACTGAATTGTTTTCAGTTCTGATATCTTATTTCTCATCCTATAATTCTTTTCTTTGATTGGAATCTGCTTTTGTCATTAATAACTTGTAATTAAGTGCCAAGCAGGAATGTTGATTGGTTCTTAACATGACAGATAGTGTAACCATTAGCCAGTGTGAGGATATTTTCAGGTAGGCTTAAGCAGTGATACAGCCTAATTACAGTTTGTTTTTCACACTGTATCTGAAAATTTTTCTGAGAGCTTGCTTATAAAGGTAAGCTTTAATCCCCATGAATGATACAATCATGATTTGAGTTGTGCTGGAGATGGCTGAATGCCATGTTGCTGGATAAGTAGTACATCACGTGTAGTTACATTCCAACAAGGCATTAAATTGAGAACTACATAACGCATCTTCTACAGTTCAGTTACTGATAACTTAAAATTAGCTGTTGAGAGAGATTTTAGCATTGACACCATAAACCACTTGGAGGTTTCTTACAACACTGCCATACATTATAAAATAATATTAACAGCATTTTTGAAGCAACACTTTGTTTGTGCATTGCCTACAGTTGAGAAATAGCTGACTGCCTATGTGGTGACACTGTAGCATCACTTGACAGATGTCAAAAGACAAGTAATTTTAATTGGAATATAGTACATCCATTGGGTCCAAACATAAAGTTGACCAAGTGAGTTGACATAGTGCTTAAAACACTGGAGTGATTATGGGAGGAAGACAGTTCATATCCATTTCTGACCATCAGAGCTAAAGTTTTCTATGCCTCACTTAAATTATTCCACTCAATAATCAGGATGGTTCATTTGAAAAGTCACAGCCAGTTTCCTTCTTCATCCTTGAAACAGTCAAGGCTTATGATCCATCCCTAATGATTTTGATGCTGAGATGATATAAAACTTTATTCTTCCTTCCTTCTTAGACTTAATGCTGGTTCTTGACACTGTGTCACAAATCTTTCATGGGATAGTTGACATTACATCTTGCATATCTACCAGTTCAAATTTCCGATTATATCCATGATATCTTTCCATGCATAAAAAAAGAATAGTGATTCATATTTATTCACCATTGACCACCTGTGGTGGACTAGGCATTTTACATGAATAGTACATTATATTTTCTTACAATAGTAGCTACCTTAACAACTGTAACATCATAACATATTTCAATTTTGGCCTAGAAACAACACCACAAACAATACAATGATAACTGAATCTAGTCAATGTTATCACAGAATAAAACCTTAGAAATTAATGTCAGTTTGTTTTATATTAAAAAATTCGGTAATATCATAAAAAGTGTTATTAAGTAACCAGTTTAATAACTTGCTTCTGAAGCTAGGTGTGTTGACTGAATGAGAAGAATATGGGAGTGCATTAAATATTTTAATACTGTTGATTAGATGGGAATTCCCTGTTCGTGCAAGCCTGTGCCTTGGAATGTCTAATTTTATTTGTATCGAGTGTTGTGGAGGTGTATGTTTTCCCTCATTTCAAAATCAGTGATATTGGTTTTTACATAAATTGCTGCAAGATAGAATAAAGATTAATTGCTGTTAATATTTTGAGCTGTATAAATAATGGCTGACATTGCTCTGTTTTACCTGCATTGCTCATTACACGTACCACCTTCTTTAGAATTTTTAGGATTTCACTGATGTGAGGAGAATCAGTAGTCCATACTCTATTAATGACTGAAAGAGTCCAAAATAGACTACTCTTAAGTACTCTTTAGATACTAGGCCTCTCAGTTTCCCTATTACGTCTGTAACATGAGATAATTTTGAACAGGTATGGTTGACATGAGTTTCCCAAGTCAAATTTGAGTCCACATGAATTCAGAGAATTTTAACTACTTTAACCTCAACCTCATTTAACAATCCTAGTATAATTTGCTGGTTTTTATCAGGGTTACAAAGCAGTGATTTGCTGAGAACCAATTTAGTGCTGCCTCCATTCCATCCTGCATCATATCTTGCAGATCTAACATGTTCTCATGCTGAGCCAGCAAAGTTGTGTCATCAGCATAACTGATTGCTGACCTTCTATATATTAAGTGTCCAATTCTTTATTTTCTTCATTGTTTAGTTCCAACTAGAGTTTTCCATTGATTTTAATACTTCTGATTAAATTTTAATAAATTGCCATAAAATAAAGATGAGCAGTGAATAGCTACATAACTAATACTTGTCACAACACGAATGAAACAGGTTCCAGATGCAACTACAAGATTCTGAAGATGATCCAGAAGGACTGAAACATTTACATAAATAAATGTTTGAAGATTGTAGTTCCTTTTTCAAATTTACAGTTTTCTTCTACTCATTCCATTGTTTGAGATGGAATTAAAACAACTGGTTATTGTATTACATTAATAACACTACATTTTTATTCATTGCAGCCCATGCTCTCTGTTCCTGGATCCAGCTCCTTATCTCGAAGCTTGCAGTCACATTGCACATGAGGCAACTACAAAGGAAGAAAAACAATTAGCTGCTTGTAGGACTGCAGCTGCATATGTACAAGCGTGTAGTGTTGAAAATGTGTTTGTATCCGTGCCACCACACTGTGGTAAGTTTTAAATATACTGTAACAGTAATTCAATATCTAAGCTACCCTATTGCCAAGATTTCTGATTTGATGAGTACACTAACTGTGATTTTTTGTTTCTATGAATGTGTGGTATTGGAGAGGTTACTATCAGTACTATGCAGCAAATAAGTAACAGCAACATGAATAATTTGTAATACTTTTAACTAAGTGTGGAAGTATGATGGCTACTTCAAATGATGAAAACTTAATAAGGAATCTCCCCTGCAGAAATAATCTGCTATGGGAATGTGTAGATAACCAAGAATAATGTAATCAAAGTACTTAGGTTAATGCCATTCCATGAATTCTTGGCTACTTCATGATAACATTTACTAGAAAATGGAATGATAGAAATACAACTATGATGATGCTGATGAAGACAGAGTGCACTCTACTGTTCTGATTATTAGTGTAAAAACAGAATGTACTTAGGATACTTTTCTGGAATATCAATATGAACATCAGGAAACAGGCTTCAAATGGATACTTAATATTTTAGAGTAAAAACTGTAAATAAGACATTTAAAATTTGCAGCCCCTTTCCTCAAAAATCAACTTCAGGAGTTTTACTATACCCCACAATTTTATAAAATTGCAGTTTGTTTAGTTTAGTTTTCAAATATAAATGAAATCATGTGCTCAGAAGACAATAAAGTGCATATGTTTCACTAGCCATATACAGGAGGTGCTGAGTTGCAGAGATGCAAATTTGAAAGATTATAAATATGGTGTCTGTTCTTTCAGTAATCTATTCATAAAGAAGAGTCGCTGATATGCTGACAGGCACAATTAAGAGATTATAGATATGGTGTCTGTTCTTTTAGACATGTTTGAAACAACAGATACCATATTTATATTCAAATTTATACCTCCAACAGGCAAATTACAGTTTCTTTGTGGAAGCAGTAATACACACAATCGATTGTGGGAATACAGTGATAGTTGCCAGGAAGTGGAAGTAATGGACAGGGGTCACAACAGTTGCAGAATTTGAGCAGGGTGGAGAGTATGTCTGGATAGCCTAATTAGTTCAGGAAACTGCTGGCCTGAAGCAGGAAATCTGGGTTTGATATCCATTCCAGCACAAATTTTCATCTTTGTCATTGAATTTAGTTTAATTTTTTGTAACAGTAAAGATGTTTAGCTATTTGAAATTCAACAATTAAAAGACTGCTTAACTTTTAACTTTTCAACTAAAAAAAGTCCTTCATAATCTCTTCTCTCTCTCTCTCTCTCTCTCTCTCTCTCTCTCTCTCTCTCTCTCTCTCTCTCTCTCTCTCTCTTACAGACACACACACACACACACACACACACACACACACACACACACACACACATCATAACTTCAAATAGGCCCAAATGGCAGTAGCCAGCAGATATGTGTGAGTTGAGCTAGTGTGTGTGTGTGTGTGTGTGTGTGTGTGTGTGTGTGTGTGTGTGTGTGTGGGTGGGTGGGTTTTTCTTTCTCTCTTCAGATTCTGTAGGATTCCAGATATAGGTGCATAATCAGTTTTCATTTTGTTATATAGTGCACTGTTCTGTAAACGGGGATGCGGCTATTGATATTGGGCAGTCATTCTCTGTCAAAGTTCCTCAGAAGTCAGCAGATATACTTATTGTACTGGAACAGGTGACTGGAAATGCTGAAACAGTGAAAGATTTTGTGAGCCCTATAGTCTCTCAGCTTACACAAGAACTGAGCAGCAGAGGAATCAGGTTAGAAATTTTAATTATTTTTCTGAATTAATTTTTGTTATTTTAAAATTAAGTTATTACTGTAAAAATGAATTGTAACTCAATTATTTCTGTTTTAGTGATGTCTGGATTTCATTACTTGGGTATGGAGCCCCAGGTCAGGAATATCCACACCTCTACACAAGCTCTGGTGGCAAACTTAGTTATGATGGGAAACAAAAGAACATTCAGTTTGGAGAACGGAAAGTTCTTGGACCATTCCCATTTGACAACTTGACTGAGAGTATAGACTGGCTAGATGAATTTACAAATCAAGCATTCCATTTAATCACGACTGCAGACACCATTTTGGACTATCCATTTAGGCCTGGTGCAGCAAAATCTATTATCTATGTTCTGGACACATCCTGTGAAACAACATTATTTTTGAAACATGTAAGTAATTAATAGACCATTGTATGACCTATTGTTTTAGTTTAAAAAGATGAAGTGTACTTATCTCATATTTCAAAATTACAGCTCCCAGTGAAAGCACTGAAACTGAAGGATGCAATTGGTAGTCCTGGAATAGTTCTCCATCTAGTCACAAATGTTGATAGTGTTCAAAGCAAACATATTGTAGGTAAGTAACTCTATTATGGCGGAAGTGTATAACTGCTTTTTTTTTTTAAGATTTATTATTATTTCCTTTTGATAATAACGTTTACTTTTATTTATATCCATTACTGTTTTGGTGTTACAGGTTTTGATACAAACCATGCATACTACAATCAGGAAGGAAAGAAACGAGTGGTATCAGAAGTAACCGGTAATGAAAAGGCAGCATTAAAAATATCAGAAACAGCGTGCAGCCAAATTGCCTTAGCGGTAATTAATTTTTTAAAGAATCTAATACACATAGTTAATAAGAGACTGTAAATTTTAAATAACAATATAATGAGGATGGTTTACAACTCATGACAAAGACATATGATGAGCTGCAACAGGTCTGTCATAGCTCTTTCTATGTCTTTGCCGTGAGTTGTAAACTATCCTCATTATATTGTTTAATTCCAACCTGGACTTTCCATTATTAACTTTAAATAAGTTACATTTAGCTAACTTTCTGTTTTTATTTTCATATTTCACCCCCCTTTTTGCTCTGAATGAACATTTATTTTGTAGACAGTAATGTTCCTAATGTGATAGAAGAATGATTAACTAGGCTAAACACAAAGAGAAACTGATAATAAATTAACTCCTCTTTCAGACAAGTGGCACAGTTTTCAACAAGAATAACTTAAAACAAACTAAGAAGTTTGTTGCTCAGCATATTGCTGATTCGCTTACTAATGTTGAACTCACTCAGGACTGTAAGTGTCTACCAGTTGAAGGTATTCATACAAGAGCTGTGTGTGCGGTAACTGGTGCAAGGGAAAAAGAACACTTGAGTGTAAGTATGAGTTTGATTTTATAATATCCACATTCCATTTCTGTTACTTTTTATAATTATTATTTTAGTTGTCAATTGCTTTGGTATTTGTCAGTTTATTTCATAATTCAGTAAAGACTATCTCCCTTTCAACAGGTTAAAGGAGTCAAAGGAACTAAGGGTGTTAAAGGATGACCTGTGTGACTTGTGTATTATGTTGTATGAGAACTGAATGTTTGTAAAAAAAAATTCATAGTATGGAATGAAAGTGAAAAACACAATCCTAAGCCTCATACATGAGGCAAAGGACTACGGAGTTTTTATTCACAATTTCATGGACACATTGAAACAGACACTCAAACATCAGTTAACAGGACATAATTAAATTCTTAGGTTCTGAAAGTGCTACTATATTGTGTCACAGAAGCAGAATCATACATAGTATCATAAACAGATATGTATTTTCATAAGAAAAGTCCATGACTGCAACACAAAAAAATATCATTGCATAAACTTCATTAAATATTGTCAACATGATTATCATCCTTTAAGGTAATACATTTTTTTGTAACTTGTGCTAAATAAGTCACTATACTTTCTGTCATGGTAGCATTGTGTGTTAGAATTCTGACACTGATTCGCATGTGTTTGATTATTTAAACAGTTTGCTGTCTATGTGCTGTATTTATTTAATTCGAATTTGTGCTCATAGTTCCTCACAGTGTGTAAGCAGTTGCATAAAGCATTTTTGTAAAGTATTTACTGAATAAAATTAGTCTTTTACTTCTGTATTCCATGTGTTATGATTTATATTCACCGAGTCTGGAAATTGTGTAGTGTGTTTTGTGAATGAAGAGTGACAGAAATAAATTTGTAATTTTGTTACATTGCCATAATTTTCTTCCTCCTCCCTTCCAGTAAAGCTAAACTAAAGTAGAAGTAGTTTTAATTTTAAATAATGACATAAGAACAGAAAGATATTGTTCAAATAAGCCTACATGTGCAAATTATAATGACAAATATGATATCACTATGCATAAATGATGAAATATAGAACAACTATGACAATATAAAACTGAAAAAAATGGAGAGAAGGAAAGAGAATGATGAAAGATAATCAAGAGCCATAATGACCATGCACACAAGGCAGGGAGAACAGTAAACCTAAGTAACAAGTCCATTGAGATATCAGTAACACGGTATTGTGTTTAAAAATGAGCCACAACAAAGATTGAGACAATTGTAATAACATCTCTCCCTATGTGGGACTTTCACAGTAGAATGTACAAGCACTCTTGGGTGATAGGCAATGTGTGGAATTTGAGGTAGGTGTGGGAGATAAGTGTGGATAGTGTTATGGTTAGTGGGAACACTAATGAAAAGCAGGAAATTTGGGTTTGAGTTCTGTCCAGTACACATTTTCACATGTCACCATTAAATTGTACAGCTGATGCTTATTCATATTCACAATTGTGAATAAATTTCTTATATAATCAAGCCAGCTTTACCTTTATACTGCATGTCCCAGTGGAACATATGACAATATGCTGACCACAACAATATTTCTACATGTATTTAGTGATTTATACTTAACTATATTCAATGTCTCTCTTTCTTTCCTTAAAGATAGATACATGAACATTCATACTAATGCACATTCATTAATTATTTTGTGGGGCTGAAGGAGCTATTGTCAAGTAAATGTGATTTCAGTTTGAGTGGTACAGGGGAAAATAATGAAACGAAGAGTTGGTACAACAATGACAGTGCCATGGTCAACAAAGAGAAGAACAAAATGTTAAGAGAGACGAGACAGGTACTTGTTTCTTTCTCTACAGATGCTGTCCTTTCCTTATCCTTCAGTCCTTTGTAGCCTTTCACATTTTATGTGGTCATTTCACTACAACTACTCATCTCATTTAGGAAAGTGAGCAACTGTATGTTAGTTTGTATGTGTGTATTCTGATGAAGAATGGAAGTCTGATTAATGAACAGCTAAGTTCATGTAGCACCTTATTTTATGTGCAAGCTTCAGTGAAAATATGCTAGACAAAAATATATGGTGTATCACTTTATTATATATGACAGAATCAGGCCTAATATATCTCAAAACAAATTTAGGATTTTGCATAAGTTAATCAGCAACTTACACATTAAATAAGACACTAATTAAAATAGGAAATGAAGTATCTATTAAAATTATTTTAGATAAAATCAGGAAAGAACATTACAAGTACATTTGGATTTTATTTTAAAGTAAACAATATACACTGGTCAAAACAATTAGGGGATAATTTGAGATATATATGTTCTGAAGTTTTGTCATCAGCAGAATGAACAGTTCTACAGAGTATAGGTGACAACATTATGGCAACGTAGATAGTGGTATTAACAGAAAGTTGCTACGGAGGGGCTGGTGTTGACTTGTAATTACTCTACCAAAAGAATTACACAAGCAGTTTGGTTCAGATAGTGTAGTCAGTAGGTAGTGCAATGCAACAATAATGTGACCTATCTGAAGCTACGGCATGGGGAGCCATAGGAAGGTTGGAAGTGGACAAGACACAGAGGGAGATGGCTGTGGCTATTGGAGTGTCCAAAAGTGTAATTTCCAGGACCTGGATGCAATTTCATACAACAGGAACTATCTAAAGAAGGTAAGGTCTAGGTCATCCAAAGGTAATGTAAGCAAGAGATGAGCATTATCTCCAATTAACAGCCCATTGAGACAGGAGGCTAAATGTAACTCAGCTGCAAAGCACTGTCCAGGCAGCAACAAGACACGTAGTATCAATACAAACAGTCCGAAATCACCTTCAGGAATGTGGTCTCTATGTATAGAAGCCTATGGTGTGTGTCCCATTAAAACCACTACTCTGTTTAGTCTGCAGAAACTTTGTGAAGGAACATCAGGATTGGAGACATAACGAATTGTGCCACATTCTGTTCACAGATGAGTAAAGATTTTATGTTCAGCTGGACAATTACTGTTCCCTTATCTGGAGAGAACATGGAACTCGTAATAATCCTGCTTATGTACAGGAACCATCACCATATTGTGGTGGATGAATGGTGTGGGCAGGAATCAGTATTGGTGGGAGTATGGATCTCTGTGTCATTCAGAATGGCACTTTGACTGTTCAGAGAAATGACATCCTTTGGCCTTTTGTTGTGCCCTATGCTGGTGCTGTAGGAGATGGGTTCCTCCTGGTGAATAATAAGGCTTGTCTGAACAGAGCTGCAGTGGTGGACACATGCTTGAAGCTGAGGGCATTGAACAAATGGAGTGGCTAACTTATCCACTGGACTTAATCCTGATTGAGCAAATCTGGGATGCACTTAGCAGATACATTGTAGCCAGACCACCATCTGCCACAACAGTTGCAGAGCTGGATATTGCACTCATGGAAGAATGAAAAAATATCCCTCAAGAGGAGATTTATGGCCTCGTACTGTCCATGCCATGCAGACGTGCAACTGTACTGGTCGTCCAAGGTGATCACACACCATATTAGAGAATGAGATTTTTATTATTATGGTAGCCCTATGGTTCCTCACTCTAAGTAAATGCCATGTAAACCTGGAGTAAACAGTTGAGAGCAAAATATCATTCTGTATCACACACAAATTACAATTTTAACCAATATCTAAATGAAGTATGTTACCATATTTATATTGTGTACAATATCTCACCTGATCCCCTAATTGTTTTGAGCAGCATAGGAATAATATTTAATGCTCAGATCAAAGAAGAGGCCAATAAACATGCCTTTTAGCATATTTGGTGACACAAAGTATCACATGTTATGAAAACAAACACAAAATCCATAAATCTGAGACAAACAGAATAAAAAATGAGTGAACTGCAGTGGAACGTGTCTGCATGAGGTCAGAGACAGTATTTAAATATTTCTGCTAGAACTGTTATAAGATAAAATACCGAGTTACTAGACTTTTTGCTAGATTTGCAATTTAAAGAAACTACAAGCCTCATTGGTTATAACTGTATAAATGTGTTGTTGCACACTTCAAGATTTAAGTGTTTATTATTAGCTACACACAATTATTAAATTTGTAGGTCAAAACATAGATGAATAGCATGTTGGTATAAGCCTTGGAACTCAATGCAGCAGCACTTCTGCATGTAATCATTTTAAGATGTCTTTGGTGGATTTCTGGAGGTAATTCTTTTGTGGGGTTGGAGTTATTGTCAAACAGATATGATTTCAATTTTAGAGGTACAGGGGAAATAGTGAAAATAACACATTGGAATAACAATGAAAGAAAGAATAAAATGTTAAAAGAGAGTCCAGCCTCAAGGCGTATATTCAGAGATCATCCAATTCTTATAACAGGGGCAGCCACAAAATCAGCCTGTAGGTGGCATGTTGGCATACAGGCCATCCCTTCTCATCTGACTTCATACATGTCCCATCACACCACTGTGCTGTCTGACCATGAATGTTGGAAAAATAAACTGCAGAATCCCCACTTAGACTGCAGAACCATTATGCATGGAACACAAGACTGGCTTGCACATGGGTAGGATTTCATATTATGCCATAACAGGAAATTTGAAATTAGCTGAATCTTTAGATCATAAAGAGCAGTGCTACACCAGCACTGACTGGACAAAAGAAAAAACAATAGAATCAAGTTTGATCACAGATGGAGTGTCTGTTCTTTTGCACATGTCCGAAAGAACAGACATCCTATTTATCATCATATGTATGGTCCCAACACACCTGATCCCTTGCAGGAATACACTCAAAGCTGTGAGCAAGATGAAGTTATGGGCAGGGGGCACTACTATCTTAGTGTGAGATGAGAATTTGGGGAGGATGGGAGGAATAGCCTAAATGGGTAAGTTGACTGCTGGCCCAAAACAGAAAATCTGGTTTTGTTCCCGGTCCAGCAAATTTCTATCTGTCCCAGTAAAAGTAGACAGAATGAAGTTAGGGATGACATGCATTATCAAAACTACATGTGAAAAAAATGGGGCGAAAAAAATTAACTAGCACTCCGTATGGACAGTGTCATGATTATAGCAATTAACAGAATGTAGAGAAAATTATTTAATTTACTCATTGTTTGCTGACGACAGAATAAAATATAAATATTGCACAAATTGTTAGCATACTGACAGTTGGAGGCGGTTTATCAGATTATCATCAATCAGGGTGCCATATAATTGTGACTAATTTAATTTCACTAATTTAAAAAATCTTTCATGTATGCAATTTGATATAAATATGGAGATAACTTCTACAGCCTCATTATAAAGATGTGGAAACTCTTCTCGGGGAAAAGCTTCCAAGACTTCCCAAACATTTTTGTCTTTCAGTTGAATATTACACTGCAAATAAGTCACTTCTATCAGGAAGTGATACAGCAAATTGTCTTGAAAATATCTCAAAAAGAGATGCAAGGTTGGCAGCACCCTGAAAGTCTTTCGAAAACTTTCTGTATTTCTGCCTTAAATGAAATTAATTTCACAAAATTTGAAGCTATAAAAGTATCACACCATAAGCCAGAAGAAACAGCTGCATTGCAGTACACCATGAAATGTCACACCGTAGTGAGTACTTCCAAGAAGTACGGAGCAAAGCCGAGACAGTCACATGGCCGCCCATGTCCCAATAAGCTGACCCATGTGTTTTTTTGTGCACTGTGGCTGCCGGCCCTCCATTATGCAGGCCATACATTTGTGGGTGCAGAGGTAATGTGTAATAGTGCCCAAGGTCTACTCCATTAGGCTCAGGCTAGAGAAATCTGGTGGAAAAGATATCACTATGATTTAAAACTACCTCTCACATGGAATATACAAGGTTGGTGATGTAGTAATTACCATGCAGACAGAGGGATCCACTTGAACACACTAAATGTACCTTTATAATGTGGAACAGCATAAGTAAATTTAAGAATAACTATAAAAATCTAAAGAAGTAATGTTTTATTGGTTGTGGTAGTTGCATCTTAACAGACACTGAGGTACAAATTGCTAGGGTGGCCTACCAAGATGCTTACAATAACATTGCTAGTATGTGAGGCATATGGCAATACCAAACAAAAATTGAGCTACCGGAGTTAAAATGGTACTGGACAATGTTTGTAAGTGCTTCTGTTACTGCCCTTTTTCCTGTTCACACACATGGGTATTTGTGACGCTGAGTAGCAGTGACCAGTATTAATGAGAACAAACTTCCTAGAGTAATTCAGGCAACTACAACAGAAATAGTTGCAGACTTACAGTGAAATGGTATTTCAGTGGCGGTAATAGCTTAAAACAGGGCATGATATTAGTGTGTGGTGGCGATAGCACCTGTCGACTCTTCCAAACCCTGAATATCTTTCATTAAGCTCTTTGCGGGCAACCTGCTTCCCAGCCACCATATTTTTACCAGTCTGTAACTGTATCTCAGATTGTGCACAATAGGCATAGTTGTTAAATTAATGTGGACTTCGTCTGGGTTTACAACACCTCCAAATTCCCATAGTGGTGACCCCAACATGATCGAATTCAATGTACCTGTCCCACTCCCCCCTTACCCATGACCTCTCTATTCTATTGTTTAACAGATCTATTTTTGTTGTCGGTTTGGCTCTTAAAGATTCCTTCCCCCCCCCCCCCCCCCCTCCCTCATCAGTATAGATGTGAACTTCTCAAATGCATCACCCCCCCCCCCTCTTGACTCGGATGCCTCCCGTGAATTCCTCCTCCCTTCCAGCGTATTGCGAGTCATTATACCTGTTCAATGAACTGATCATCTGGCTCCTCGTTGCCTTGACCAATGGATCTGTCCACCTTGCTGCTTTGAGGACTTTGCCATCTTTGGCCCCACCACTCGGCGCCTACACGGACCCTCACCCTTGCCTGAGAGTGCAGTGGAACTGACCATCACAAGATCTCCTCGGACGTCAGCAGCCATTGTCGACTTGCCCTCTCCCCTCCAAGCTCAACAGGTGTACTCCGTACTGCAAGGGAGTGCGATATCACCTACCAATTCTTCCAAGAAGTGAATATTTTTCAATAAGCTCTTTGCGGGTGAGCTGCTTCCCAGTCACTATATTTTTACCAGTCTGTAACTGTATCTCAAATTGTGCACAATAAAGCATAGTTTTTAAATGAATGTGGACTTTTTATGGGGCTATAGTCCCTCCAAATTCTCAGGGGGTGATATTAGTGCATTGGGAACTACTGAGTGTCAGTCCATTACTGGTCAAGGCAACACAAGGTCTGGGAAACATGTATATGATAATAATGGACTTACGTAACATTTGATGGCATAGGCATAGAATGTAGACTTTTATTACGGACATGAATAAATACACTGATCAGCCAGAATAATATGACCACCTATCTAATAACTGGTATTTCCACCTTTGGCACACAGCATCACAGCTCAGCCTTGGTAGGTTGCTGGAAGAATTGTGCACCATATCTGCACAGAAAAGTCACCCAATACCCTTAAAAATTCCGAGATGGGGGAAGTAGAGAATGAGCTCTGATGCCCTGTTACATCATGTAAATCAATTTCAGCTCACCACTGTGTTCCTCGAACGACACCATTTCACTCCTGGCCTTGTGAAATGGTGCGTTATCTTGTTAAAAATGCCCCTGCCATCATGAAGGGATGTATGTAGTTGGCAACCAATGTTTGATACTTATTGTCTAGCATGGTGCCTTGCACAAGCTCCACTGGACGCACGGATGCACACGTGAATGTTTCCCCCGAGCCTAACTGAGCTCTCACCAGCTTCTCTTCATCTTGTAATATAGGTGGTGGTGTGTATGCTATCGGGGTGCATGACATTGAGGTCTTCAGTGCCCATCCCCAAATACAGGTGTCAAGGAGCTGTTTCCCTGGAAAATGACAGATTTGCACCCTCCCACTGGAAAGGAGAAGAATGTATTGGGGTTAATCAGACACTGAAATGTCTGCCACAGTGTCAATGTGCAGTGGTAATGGCCACCTGCCCATTTCAGTTGAAGTTGCTGATATTGTTAACATTGGCACCTGCATCGGTCATTGACTGTGGACATTGTGGCATTCCTCTTCCTCAGCTGCCAGATTACTAGTTCCTTACCCTCTACATAGACGTAGGCTTGGGTGGCAGAAAAGTTTATCTTTTTGAGGTGTCCAAAAATAAAATAAAAATAAACTTCATCAATTATTCTTTTTTCTTTTTAAGTAGTTGTTTAGGCCAGTGAAGTCTAGAAGTCTTGCATTGTTGTGCTCAGTGGAGTTTGGACTTTTCCAGGAGATGAATTAATACTAACGCTTCACTTTTCATCTTTCTTTTTATTTCTGTAAAATACTTACTTAAAAAACACTTAAAATTCAGTTTAATATTCCAAAACCTTTCCACCCTTCCACTCCGTTCTACACCATGGTACACAATGACAAACAAGAGTATCTGTTCCATTCCAACTCCTTCCACAACATAAATCAACTTAACTATTACATTAGAAAACTATTTTTTCAGTTTATTAAACATTATGTAATATTCGCACAAATCATTTCTATAAATTAACTATTTCAGTTTCTTATTCTACTCTGGTGTGTGTTGTTTTATGTAATTGTACATTTATTTTAAAATGTGTAATAGACAATAGATTTATTTTGACTCAGGTTAATGGCATTGATTTGTTTACTCAACAGAGGTATAGTATTTTGTTGCTTTACATGACAGTTCAGTATAGTTCGTGTGTGCTATTAGATGGTGTGTTATTTTGGCAAGTATATTTTGGTGTAAGTATTTTATTAATTTGTGATCGGATTTTACATGAGTTACAAAAGTACCATTTCATATATTTATTTAGTATTTTATTGTGTGTTATGCATTATTTAGGTTTGTGTGAGTGTGATTTGTTGTTGGTGCATCCTAATTGCTCTAGTGAGATAATATGTTTTGCTGGCATATTTTTAAATGCCACTTTTCCCGATTTCCATCTTATGTCAACATGAGATGCAACATGTAATTTCTAAACTTCAGTAAACAGGTACGTATGTGGTGTAGCTATATAGTACATAGATTAAGTGTACCAATATATTCTGGTTATTACATTGCTATAGTTCCGTAAACTTCAGAGTTAAGGTAAACTATGAATCATCTATAAAAATTTTCAGTAAAGGCATCACAGCTAATACAGCTGATTAGAATGTTTTTATGGGTACTAACATCACTTTATACCAATGGTACGGCTTTTTTGGGACTGAATTATTTGGGAGATAGGATGTGCATATATAGAAACATTACAGCACCCAACGTTAGGAGTTCGATGTATTTATTTTGCTACCATGAGGACTACCTCACAATCAGAACCATCCATTCAAATCATTAAGTCTCAACACAAATATATCGCTGTACTAATGCAGATTGTAAATTGATAGAATGGAATGTATTGATGAGTATTGATAATACTGTACGACGCGATTCCACCTGTCTGCTTTGACCTATGACATCATCAATATGGCAGCAATGACGTATGTACTCTTAGCTAATATGGCGACTGAAAGGGTCATTTATAGCACACAATTCCACCTGTTGGCTTTGACTCGTGTCGTCGGCATGTTGCATGACGTCATCACATGCACGGTAGTTTTGAGATGAGTTTATTTATAGGTGGCGTGTGTAAGTATCGAGTGGTGATCTCTTGTGGTGGATGTTACATAGAATGGGTATTTTGTCATTTCTGTTGGTGTTGGTGGTAGTTGACAATTTTTGTGTAAAGTGCAGATTATAGATTAAGATTTTGTGTTTAAAAAGTGATCATTATTTTACTCTGATAGTAAGGTATAGATAGGTTAACAAAGTCCCCCCCCCCCCCCCCCCTTTTCCTCCTCCTCAAGTGAGCACCGAAGGTTGAAAATTTTTGGGATGAGACCTGTGATTGATGGTACAGTCTGTTGTTATAATCTGTAATTTGATGGATTCCGTGTTTAATCTTCCTTACTACAAATATTTGGAGGTAAAATGAAACATCGCATTAAAGATATTTCCAATGCATGCATTTTAAAACAATGTATGTTGAAGTAAAGTACCTAGAAGTGACATTTACATACAGTACAAATCAACCAATTATTTACTATGTACAATTCATTTGTATTAAGATATTTTCCCACATACGGATAGTCCGACATGTTGATGTCACCGTTTACCGGTTTAAGGGTGACATTGGACCCACCCTGAACTCTTGGTTGTGGTGATAGTCTGATCTGTAGCGCAGCCTGAGGTTTAGGTTAGGTTTGGAGGCAACAGTTTGGTTATGAACTGGCAAATCCAGCGAATATGAAAGCCAAATAATGGTTGTGGTAACAAAATTGACCGGTTTCGAAGTGTAATGTTTATGTTGCCGCCATATTGAAAAATGCAATGGTGGAGGGCCAGTACAGTACTTAACTTTTACCAGTCAAAGTAGGCAGGTTTGCGTAAGGTTCAGATTATAGATTAAGATTTTGTGGGCATTGTTTTACGACGCGATTCCACCCATCTGACTTGACCCATGATAACATGTCAGAAAACACGTATACGGGATAATATCGTAATACTTATGTATTGTAGATAATAAATAATCGGTAAAAGTCTTGATCAGCAGCATGGCCTAATGTACTTACGTGACTGTTGCGGCAGTGATGGCAACAATCACTGTTGATGCTGAGACAAATGGCCGCACACAACGTTTATAAGATGTGAAAATGAACGTGATAACATCACTTGATTACTATTTCGTGCAAATCAAAGAGTAAATAAAAAATGCTATACCTGCTCTATGGTTGACAGGTTCTTGTATGTACCCTTGTCTGATCAGTGAAAGTAATTGGCCTTGTAAAACTTCATTGTAGTTTCATACAAGCCACTGGCTATTCGAAATGTACTACATTGCCAACCTAACACTGCTACGGACACACCGTGATGCTCCCCATGCCGCTGATCGAGAGTTTAGCCAAAATTCGCGTCTTGGGTGCTAAAATGGGTCAATTATTAGTATTCGATACCATTTTAATGCTGATGGGAAGTGGGAGGGCCTTGATTCGTATTGTTTTCTTGAATTTACGTGTATTATAGGTTAATTGAAGTATTAAATAAATTTTTATGCAATTTGGCAAGTGTTTATGATTATATCAAGTGAGCTATACGATTTTGTCCATAGTTTTTTAGGTCATTTTCGTTTATTTTACGTATTTTCATGTGTTTTTTTAAAATTATATTTTTCTTTGTTTTCATAGAATGTCCCCGGCCAAAACTCCCACATTCCCGCACTTGTACAGTTAGTGTCATTTTACTTCAATTTTAACATGTTTATATGTGCATGTTACGCAAGTGGTTTAGTCGGCAATACTTTACGACGCGTTTCCACCCGTCTGCTTTGAGGGTGAGCTTAGTGACACGCTAGGCAAGCGTCGGACTGACGTCATCAGGAGCTGAATGCGATACATCGACCTGTTTGTTTGCGAGTTGTGACTGACGTCAGCACGACGCTTTCGTAGCGTGTCACTAATAAGCTTACCCCTGCTTTGACCCACGACGTCATCAATATGGTGGCAATGATGTATGTACTCAGGGCCGGCGCAAGCCCAAGTGCCGCTCCGTGCCAGCTGCTAAATTGCCGCCCCCCCCTCCCCTGTTGTATATCTTTATATTTTTTTACACATTGTTTGTCGAATTTTATTTAAACAAATCTGTAGGTAATACCAGCTATCAATCGAAATTTTTGTTTTTGCTTTTCCGATCTACCTAGGTTTCAGCCAATGAGTGGCCAGTCTCAAAATTTTTAATATGTGCTTCCACCTAACCGTCATGTTTACAGTTACGTTCGCCGGCCGCGGTGGCCGAGCGGTCAGCTGCGTTTCAGTCACGGTCTGCACGGCCGCTGCGGTCTGGGTTGGAATCCCCCCTCAGGCACTGATGTATTAGCCGTTTTTAGTATAAGCTAGTTCATAGGTACTTTGTAAGTTTAGGGACTGATGACCCCGTAGGTAAGTCCCATAAGCTCTACACACATTTGAACATTTTACAGTTACGTTCAGAATGACGGTATAGATGTAAACATAACTAAAAGCATTGAGAAGAGCCACACTGTGCCAGAAATCTATGTAGATCTGGAAAATAAAAAAAATTACGACTGATTGGTGACATTCTCTTCAGATTTGTACAAAACAGTCGCTGGGCACCAGCTCAAAAATGGAGTCAAACCTGATTGAAGAAATCTAGCGAATTTTAATGAGCCTCTTGATTTTACAAAAAATGTTCAAATGTGTGTGAAATCTTATATTACTGTAGGATACCCTTTTCAGAAGATCGAGTCATAAGAATTGAGCCGCGTGAAATTGAATTTCAGGCCGAATTTCACGACAGACGCAGGTGAAACGGTCAAAGAGTGGGGCGGACGACAATGGAGAGAGGAAGAATAAGTAGATGGAGTAACGTATAATGCAATAAACAGGCACTCGGGCATCGACGGGTACTAGCTTGGGGAAATATATTAACTGACTGCACTGCGGTTGTTCATTTCAAAGAACTGACACTCGGCACCTGTTGTCATCTCCAGATGTCAGTTCTATGGACGAGAGGGCATTGTTGCTAAAAGACCATACTTTCTCACGAGAATCAAAGCGACCAGTAGTTTACATAGACGAAACATGGATTCACACGCATTATACAAATGTTGGGAAAGAGATTTTGTGCGAGTAGTATTGTCAAACAAAAGTGCCGGTCAGAGTTTAATTGTTGTTCGTGCAGGCGGAGACAGGTGTTTCATGGCTCAAAAACCAAAACGTGAGACTATCACTCAGAAACGGATAGCAAACATTTTCAAAAATACGTCGAAACCCAACTTATGCCAGGCTTACTATAAATGTCTTTATCCCTTGTAATTACAGCGTATTTACTCATTCTGAATACTTGTAGCCATAGTAGGTGTTGGACATGTTTGACTGTAGTAATGTTAAACCATTTTTTTCCATAATGCGGGAAGAATGAAACACTCGGAAACTGTCACTGAAGGGCTTAGCAAATGTTCAAATCTTTGTTAAGCTTAAGGGACTTAACTGCGGGGTAATCAGTCCCTAATCTTACAAACTACTTACGAACAACTTTATACTAACAACTGCACATGCCCAAGGGGGGGGGTGGGGGGGGGGGGGGAGACTCAAACCCCTGACGGGGAGCGGCCTCGCGCATCGTAGCATAACGCCACAATGCGCTTGGCCACTCCGCCGCTGCAAGGACTTAGAAAAATTGCTTCAGGCTTAACATGTAACCGCAGTATCAGACATTGCATTCGAATTTCCAAATTAGATTTCGTCTTCTGCAAAAATAGTTGTGAGTATAAGCACGGCGCGTAACAGGCTGTCAGCGCTCCACTCATAAGAATACTGGCCTGTGGCGTGTGCGCCAGACTGCTCCCCCCTCTCTGTTCCTCCGGCGTAAACACGACGGCGCTGCCACAGTGGCGAGGGAGAAATCAGTCCTCCTCCCTCCCCTGGTACAACAGGGGCGGCCGGCAGGTAGTCGAGTTCACGAAGACGCTCCCTCCGAGGTTTAGTTTCGCATTCCCTCTTGGGGACGAATGTTGAGTTTGTCCTAAAAAAATAGAAAAAAGGGGGGGGGGGGTCAGATTCGCCGCCCCTCAGAAAGTGCCGCCCCGTGCGGCCGCACGTTTCGCACGTGCCTTGCGTCGGCACTGTATGTACTCTTAGCTAATATGGTGACTAAAACTCTCGCGTAACATGCACATATAAACACAAAATACCCATTCTATGTAACATCAAAAGGCATAGCCACTCGATACTCTCACACACCACCTATAAATAAACACATCTCATAACTACCCCGCATTTGATGACGTCATACAACAACACGCCAACATCCTTCTAGGCGGTGTTGGTCAAAGCCGACGGGTGGAATCACGTGTTATAAATGACCCAAAAAAAGTAGGGCAACATACCTGGTAGAATTCAGATTCTCAAGTGGTAGAAGTAATTATTAGTTTCACCTGTGTGGAAAGACTTTCATGAAATCTCGTCATTTCAACATGGCAGTATAACAACAAAACAAGTAAGATTTCGTAATGAAGTACGTTAGATGAATTATAGTATTGCCGTAATGTGAGCAGTGGCATCAGTTGAAGCATGTGTGAACAGTTTGAACGAAAAAAAAAAAAAAAAAAAAAAAAAGGCTAAGTTAAGTATATACTGTAACACTGATTGGGTAGTGGTACACATGTATCTGGGCTATATAGGTATTGTAATGAAGAAACTTTAAACCTATAGTTTTTATTTCTGATAAGGTGACTGTAAAGCTGCTTAATTCCACTTCTATGGAAGATAGCCGCGGTGTAGTAGCTAAGCGGTCTAAAGCGCATCGCTGTGGAGCGCGCGGTTGATCGCCGTCGGAGGTTCGAGTCCTCCCTAGGGCATGGGTGTGTCTGTGTTGTCCTTAGGTTAGTTTACCCTAGTGTACGTACTTTGTAAACTACGGACTGATGACCACGCAGTTTGGTCCAATAGATTTACAAACATTTGAACATTTTTTATGGAAGATAAATCTCGAACATTTATGTGATTCTTCAGTTTCACCCGGCGTATTTGATAATCAAAATATCCACGGGTGTACTGCCGGTCTATAGTGTCCAACGGGCACAATATTTCGGCGATCATACATGTCGCCTGTGGTGTCGCACAAGTCCAAAGTGCGCGCCACCTACTTTCGCCGCGCGCCGCCATGCACGCACGGCGCGGCGTTCTTACGACGACAGCCACGAGCGCCCTCTGCGACAACTCCGCTCGTGGCCACCACTGAACGACATCGTTCACTTGGGACTGAGATAGCAACCAGTTAGGACCTTCGTAATCAGATAGGCACCACTGAAGACTTGGCTATCGTATAGGCACTAGGAAGCAGTACTAGGCAGGCCTCTAGCTCAACTATGTATCTGCAGTACTGAGCAATGTAAAAGTTAAGTATTGTATAAATTCTGTGCAATATATATCTCGTTCTAATTTACTCTAGTGTTTCTAGTTTCTGGCTGCTCCCCTCCGTACCTGCACCAGCGTGCTATCTTTATTCCTATTCCTATTCTACTCGGCCACCGACACCTACGACGGAAACGAGACACAAAAGCGGCGACGAGGCTGGGACACAAAATCGCCATCATCAGGTGAACTGACGGACTGAGCTCCTGGAAACGCGCCGACAAGGAGATCCGCACGCTACGGCTGCTCGAAGGGAACTGGGTTCTAGCCCGGTAGCGGGCGATTTAAATACCCTCGGCCCGCGCCGCGGCCGCGCAGTGGAACCGATTGCGCCGGCGTCTGAGATGACGTCGATGTGAGGGCACTGTCCGCCGTGGTCGTCACTTCGTTACGTTTGCTAGATTTACTCTTAATTAACCCAATCGATGGTTCCCTAGCTTTGCTAAGATTATGGCCACAGTCACGGTTTATGAGGTCGTCACTTGTGCGAATTTTAATGGCCTCTCTAACGACACAGTCCCAGTATCTCGACGGTGTGAACTTGGGGGTAGGAGCAAAGTTGAGCCCTTTCTCCAAAACTGAGACCGCATCATCACTCAACGCCATGCCACTCAGATTGATGACAGTCTTGCACGGAACCTGCAGAGATGGTTTGTCAAGGAGGCGTGAGAACTTAGCTGTTTGACACCGGTCGCAGAAATTATTAGTGCTGTTGAACAGGTTGCAGCTCGACTTCCGCCTGAATCAGCAGAGGAAATACGTCGTGAAACTTGTCGTGCGTTGACGAAATCCAAGCCCATGAAGTCGAACATCACTAGTAAAGAGAGGGCGGCTATTCGTGACCTGAGGGAGCGTCCTGAAATTGTTGTCTTACCGGCTGACAAAGGCAATGCTACGGTTGTTGTCTCCCATAAGGACTACACTGAAAAGATGCAGGGCCTGCTAAATGACGATTCCTACCGGAAGATCAGCGTTGATCCCACAAAGAAGGTGGAAAACAAGACGAGGCGCTTCTCAAGGATGTGGATTTACCGGAGGGTGTCGCCAAGAAACTGCTACCTCAAGGTCCGGTACCGCCAAGACTTTATGGACTCCCTAAGGTTCACAAAGATGGGGTGCCGTTACGTCCCATTGTCAGTAACATCAGAGCACCTACATATTTGTTGGTCAAATACTTGACGGGAATATTAAGTCCTTATGTGGGTAAATGCCCTCATCACATCCGTAATTCCGTGGATTTTGTTAAACGTCTTAATAGCTTCAGGCTGGATGAGTCAGATATCATGGTGAGTTTTGACGTCGTTTCGTTGTTTACGAGGGTGCCCCTTCGAGAGTCACTAGATTTGATTGGCCAGAAGTTTGACGACAAGACCACCGAACTTTTTAGGCATGTCTTGACCTCTACGTATTTTCTTTTCAATGGCGAATACTGCGAACAAACGGAGGGAGTCGCCATGGGTAGCCCACTCTCCCCTGTGGTCGCAAATTTGTACATGGAGAATTTCGAGGAGGAAGCCCTGGCATCATCTGAATGGAAACCTACTTGCTTTTTCCGTTACGTGGACGACACTTTCGTCATCTGGCCACATGGTATGGATAAACTCCTTGACTTCCTTTCACATCTGAACTCCATACACCCCAACATCAAATTCACTATGGAGACTGAAACGGAGGATAAATTGCCGTTCCTTGACGTCTTGGTCAAGAGAAAAGCTGATGGCACTCTGGGTCATAGTGTATATCGGAAGACAACGCACACTGATCTGTATTTACACGCAGACAGCTGTCACCACCCTTCACAGAGGAATAGGGTACTTAAAACTCTAGTACGTAGGGCGCGCACTATCTCCGACGCAGAGAGTCTACCCCAGGAATTGGAACACTTGAGAACTGTATTTCGAAAAAATGGGTACTCAGAGTGGCAGATTCAGCGGGCTCTCCGCCCAACCACTACTTCACAACCTGTGGAAACGGAGGAAAACACGAGGGAGGATGTAGGCACTGCGTTCGTTCCATATACCGGCGCACTCTCGGGGAAGATCGCCCGCATTTTGAAAAAACACCAGGTTGGAACTGTTTTTTGCCCGCCGAATAAAATTCGTGCACTGGTGGGGAGCGCCAAAGATGATCTCGGTTTGAGGAAGGCCGGCGTGTACCAGATTCCGTGTCAGTGTGGAAAGTCATATATTGGACAGACGATGCGTACCGTCGAGGATCGTTGCGTTGAACACCAGAGACACACACGATTGATGTATCCGAGCAAGTCGGCGGTCGCTGAACATTGTTTGTCGGAGAATCATGCGATGGACTATAAAGGCACTAGGATTCTGGTACAGACGTCTAGATACTGGGACTGTGTCGTTAGAGACGCCATTAAAATTCGCACAAGTGACGACCTCATAAACCGTGACTGTGGCTATAATCTTAGCAAAGCTTGGGAACCAGCGATTGGGTTAATTAAGAGTAAATCTAGCAAACGTAACGAAGTGACGACCACGGCGGACAGAGCCCTCACATCGACGTCATCTCAGACGCCGGCGCAATCGGTTCCACTGCGCGGCGGCGGCGCGGGGCGCGGACCGCGGAGGGGTCGCTCCGCGGGCCGAGGGTATTTAAATGGCTCGCTACCGGGCTAGAACCCAGTTCCCTTCGAGCAGCCGTAGCGTGCGGATCTCCGTGCCGGCGCGTTTCCAGGAGCTCAGTCCGTCAGTTCACCTGATGATGGCGACAAGTATGATCGCAGAAATATTGTGCCCGTTGGACACTAGAGACCGGCAGTACACCTGTGGATATTTTGATTATCGAACATTTGTGTTTTTGAAATTTTCATATTGTTTTCATACTTTGATCACAACTGTCTTGATTTATTCGTTGTTGGTAAATATGTTATCTTCTAAAGGTACCAGCCAAACCATAAGCTGTCATCTACACCATCAGACATCTCGGAGGCAGTCTTAACTACTGATTCTGCATCATTGAACCGTTCCCTTTTTTTTTTACTCAATGCAATGGAAAAACAGAAGCAATACTATTCATTTGTTTATGGATATTATTATGGATTAAAGGTGATCACGGGGACCACAGAATTTAATGTTTTTTGAAATCCACTGTGGCAGACTTGTACTCTAGTACCCTTTCAGTCACATACTGCAGATTAGCTTCCTCATTGTGTAAGGGTGAGAGCATTATTTGTTTAATCTGATGGAAATTCTCCACTGAGATGCAAAACATTATGATAACATTATTTCCTTGACAGTTATGGCATGGTAAGTTGTATACAGAAAATTGTTAATTTGTTCATTGTGAGGGTCCCATATCTCAGGTCCTGTTGATCACAGAGATAAGGGGAAGTGCTTTTGAATAGCCATTGCCATTGAAATGGCAATCATCTGTATACCCTTCAGGAGAATGGGCGTACTGTGTCTATGCTACAGCAGATCGACATAATTTAAAGGAAATAGAAATTTCTGACTTCTTAGCTGTTCCAGGGCATTCAAACACATTCAACAGTGGCGGCCAATAATTTATGCTATACTGGGACTCTAACCGAGATACCTGCTTTTCATAACTTTGCCACCTTAACCATTGATCAACTTTCTACACACTACTATTATAGTGTCCACAATACATTGTCCCTCTTACTCATATACCTGTAATTTTACCAGGGATTGGATGATTTTTGTGAAGCCGTAGAGAAATTATTTTGCGCCTGTCAAAGTAAAGGTGACAGAAGTCATGGGATAGTGATATACACGAGTACAGATCGGCGTAGTATCATGTACTCAATGTGTATAAGGATGGTGCATTGGCAGAGTCGTTATTTGTACAGTCATGCTCAAAAGTATTCGAACGACCTGAATTGCATTTCGCCTGATTCGCATGCAACCCAACTAACGTACCTGTCTTGCGTGTACTCTACTCACTCCTAGGTACAGTCGTTCGACTATTGAAAATGGTCCCAACAAGTCACCACTAGAGAACTCTGCTCTTTATCGCAATAACTCAAGATGTGAAGTAATGCCACGATACTAAAAATATCAGGGAACACCTTACCACAGGTAAGACTGTCCTTAAGGCTTGTAAGCTAACATTTATTACAAGAAATGACATACCTGAAATGTTACCACTCTCATTATTACGTCAGATAGGTAATGCACGTAGTAAGTTCGTCGTATTCGTGATTTCTTGATCAAAGTAACATACAGTACTTATTATTTAACACAAAATTACATTAAAATTGTCTTTCACGAGCAGCTAGTTGAGAATATGTATGGAACTTCAAATGTCACGACGAACCGTCTCGTTCTGCATATGGATTCAAACCCAGGTCATGCAGACTGAGCAAAGATTTCGTGACATGGAAACTAACAGTCAATCCTGATTAAGCATACAGAGAGTGATATACCTCGATTTTAGACAGTGTCACTTAGTAAATATCAACTTTAAATTACATAACGTAAACATTTTTAATGGACGGGAATTCCTACCCAGCATCTATTGTCCCTGTTAAACTTCGAGAGATGTTAAATATTGCCGCGGCGGAGCGGCGAAGCGCATTGAGGTGCTATGCTACGATGCACGAGGCCGTTCCCTGTCGGCGGTTCGAATGCCCCCTAGGGCATGGATGTTTGTGTATAAGGTAGTTCATAAGTGGTTTGCAAGTTTAGGGACTGATGACCCGCAGTTAAGTCCCATAAGCTTTACAAACATTTGAACATTTGATGTTGAATATTGCTTCTTCACAAGTAACTTACTTGAAATGCCATGAGGTAAAGCTTTGTGTTGGACAAGGATTCGAACCCACAACCTAATCGGATTCTTATCGAAGAACAATCAACTGTGGCATATCGCATTTTCTCGGCAGTAGCTAGATGTTTTAACTGAAATGACGAGACGAAACATTAATTTTTTTCCTTCCCAGGACTCCAACTCTGCGCCTATCGCTGTTATATTCTAGAGAAAACGAACGTTAAATATGGGATTGTTACACCAGCAGCGACATGTGAACATGTTTGAACTAGAAATAAAATGACGAAGAATTCAGTACTGACTGAGAATCAAACCGTACACATATCGGTTGTTTACTACACAAAAAGAGACGTCAGATACGAAATTTTTCTCCACCAGCAGCTCGGCATAACATCATTGAACTTACAGTGATCTCGCAAATAGTTCTGTCTCACACTGGGAGTGAAAAACGTGCTGACAACGAATGAAAATACACTTAGATTCAAAATTATTATCCACCAGCAGATATGTGTTCTCATGATAGAGCTTGATAATACACAATGAAAACCTTAGTGCCGGGCGAGGATTCGAACCCATTCAAGCGCAATATGTGGAGATTTTGAGGAATCCGCAGTTTTGAACAAACAACAAAGTATAGTCGAGCTGTACTGTCACGAAGGGATCAAAATCCGTGTTGAGGGCAGTCTGAGTTCCATCCCCAATCCTGAACCAATTTTATCGAGATACAGAAGCTCAAATAAAAAAAATGGAATAAGTGTTCTGGGACCCTAAATAGCGTTTGTTTTGTCACTAGAAATAAATAAATAGTATAAGAAAGGTTACTGGTGATAGAGTTTATTACGCCGCGGCGGATTAGCCGTGCGCACTGTGGCGCCGTGCTGCGGTGCGCACGGCTGTTCGCCGTCGGGAGTTCGAGTCCTCCCTCGGGCATGGGTGTACTTGTTGTCCTTAGGTTAATTTACCTTAGTTTAAGTAGTTTGTAAGTTGGGGACTAATAACCAAACAATTGTGTCCCATATATTTATAAACATTTGAACATTTTTTCTACACATCACGCCTCCTGACTTTATTGTGGTTCAACCTTACCTCTACTTGGTAGAGAAGGAATATCATGTTTAATGTGAATTTCAGACCACAATCCCATTATACCTTCTTCACTTGGCGTAGGCAGAAGTGAATATAAGCTGTCTCTCCCTATCAAAAATCATCGGTGGAAGTTGGAATCGAACCCAGACCGCAAGTATATCAACCTATCATCAATCCATCAGACCACCAAATCCTCTTATCTGTGATTCATTTTCCTATCGTAACGCCGTTGCACCACACTAGATGGGAATTCTGACACACAGACTCCCTGTAGCGGTTTGCAGCATGTTCAGTACATTCATTTACTTAGTTCACTGAATCGCCATGAAGCAAGGCTAATAAATAAAAGGTTGGGCAGTAAGCGCTCTGCTCTGCCATTGGCTGGCGCTGTCACCGTGGCAGTGCGTGCTCCCAAAAGTCCTGCACAGGCATCGTCTGCTGCGGCACGGAATGTTCATTTACATTAAGATTTTGACGAAAGCTATTGTTTCTATCTTAAATACAAAGTGATATTCTGTGGTAAAATGTTGCAGTTAAGAGTGCTGAATCATATTCTATCATAGATTTATGCGTTAAGTATCAGTAATATATCAGATACAAACATATCGTTAATGTCTATAATAGGCACTGCTGACTTTAAAAGAACAAAATTTTCAAATGTTTAAACACAAGGGGGAGGCATTGAATTAAAAATTATGCTGTGGCCAGGATTCGAACCAAGGACCTCTTACTTACTAGGTAGGTGCTTTAGACCACTCAGCTAACACAGCATTGTAGCCTAAATAACTACACGGACTGTCTTAAAGCACGTCTCCCTTCCACACCACATACTTTAATTCTGCCTCATGTTTCCTGGCAATTTGATATGCATTTCAGAGGGAACATGACGCAGAATTAAAGTATGTGGTGTGGAGGGAGACGTGCTTTAAGACAGTCCGTGTAGTTGCTTAGGCTGAGTGTTAGCTGAGTGGTCAGTCTGCTTGCGGCAGCGGCGGTGTACGGAGGTCGCGCGGTGCCTCGCTGCGGCAGCGGTTTACTTCCGCATAGGGTAAGTCTGTTCGCTTACGCCAGCGTTTGCTGTAGTGTGTATTTGTGAAGATGAAAACGCAGTAATGGATAACATTAGTAGACGAGACACATTGAAATTCACGTTCGAACGAAAATTTGCTCGACTAACGTCCTTTGAATTTGAAGACTGGCTCATAGAAGCTGCTAAGATCCGACTCGAAGATATAATTGGATATCATATGTCGATTATAAATAGTGTCATGTATGTGAAACTGGCATCTGCCGAATTATGTGAAAAAGTAGTTCAGTACACAGGTGGTTCATTGAAATTTAATCATAGAGACGACAATATAGGAAACGTCACTGTTGATCATGTTGGTTTCGGAGTTAGAACTGTTCGGATTTTTGAGTTGCCATTCGAGGTTCCAGCTGAAGCAATAAACTCGGTAATTGCTTCATATGGTAGAGTACTCAGCAGTTTTGCCGAGAGATGGTCCAGTGCACATAAATTGCCTGTGTTGAACGGTGTTATACAACTGAAGGTTGAACTGTGCCGACATATACCGTCATATCTAAATGTTTGCGGTTTTAGAGGCATTGTGATGTATGACGGTCAACCAAAAAATTGTGCCAGTTGTAATTTACCAGGGCACGTTCGCGCTGACTGTATCAAAAGACGAATTGCCCAGCTCCCAACCAGTGAAGCCCCCGAATATGACTATCTTGCCGTGGCACGTGGTCAACTGACAGAGCCGTTGATTAGTGAGGTTCCTTTAGACAATATCCCACCTGATGACGTTGTGCAAGAAATTGTAACTCAAATGGACATCCTGGAGAGCACGTCAGAACAGGCACCGCAGAAAGAACTCATTGAACAGTCTCCCCCACAATCAACGGAAGAGATTCCTGTATGTAAAGGGGATAAGGGGAAGGAAGAAACAGCTGACAACCAGACAACAGTAAGTGAGCCTGAGACCTTCGCGGAAGGGCAGAGTAACTCTCCAGAAAAGTCACCTCGAAACCACAAGAAACGACGATTGGCTCGCGAAGGGACGGAGGAGAAGGCGGCTCCTTTACGAGCAAAGGCAAAAGAGGCGAAGGAAAAAATATATGGAACCTCACCAGATGGTTCAGCTAAGCAGAAACGGTCAACCGAGCTCAATAAGGAAACCGTAGCTATGACGTCAGACAACCTTACTTCGGAACATGCATACCAAGCGCAGGACCAGGAACAACAAAATACTTTGCCTTTCAAATTTATTACTGACGTCGACTGGACAGGGGAGGTAGACATGGAGGAGGCTTCCGAGGATTCTGGAAACGCAGGACATGTTTTGCAAACTGGTGCTGCAGTGAAGAATAACAAAAGCATGGAAGCAATGGAAATACCGGAAGCGGAGAAAGAAGAGGACCCTGATTTCTATTAACTGTAGGCAATTAACATCTCATAACCCACATGTGTGATCATCAAGCTTGCAAAATTGCAACGTTACACATAAATAAGAGTCGCAGCTTCATTAGGTTCCGTCATATTCAAGAATTTTTGTATTCTGCTGATAATGATATTCTTTTGCTACAGGAGGTTGCAGGCATTAAGTTAGAAATAATATTCGGATACAACGTCATAGCAAACCCAGGTCACAGAATAGGGAGCATACAGAAGGGAAAGTTGGGGCGGCGCCTTTGATCTGTATGTTACCAAGCGCCGGCCGCGGTGGCCGAGGAGACTGAGGCGCTCCAGTCACGGTCTGCACGGCCACTACGGTCGGGGGTTCGAATCCCCCCTCGGGCATGGATATTTGTGACGTCCTAGTTCGTAAGTAGTTTGTAAGTTTAGGGACTGATGACCCCGTAGTTAAGTCCCATAGACTATACAAACATTTGATTTTGTTACCAAGCGTTGCGCTCGACGCCATATTGAAAAGCAGTAAACGCGGAACTATAGCCACTTAGTACTTTGGCTTTTTACGAAGTGCAGCTAATCTCACAGACTTTTACGAAAGGAAGCGGCTTTTCATTATGCTCTCATCTGTTTTACGTCCTCTTCTTGCACCTAATTGTAATCCAACGAAAAAAATAGGCCTAAATTTTAATACAACTACGAAAATGTACGGTGGAATCGATGATCGTTTTATTTTGTGCTTATCTCTAGAAAAATTCCAAATAACGCGGAGTTATGTTTGGGAAATTAGTTATAAACAAGAAAGTGACTTTACAACTGCCAGGTTTTATTTGACACGAATAAATTCGCACAAAATATTGAGTCAGACTTAGCAGTACAACGTGATTACACAGAACTAATGACGTCTGGGCATATATAAAAGTTGTATTTGCTTTAGGAGTATCATTAATTTACCGATATGGAGAAGGGCATATAGAGGAATCTGTCAACCACAGAGCAAAATGTTCAAATGTTTGTTAAGCTTATGGGACTTAACTACGGGGTCATCAGTCCATAAACTTACAAACTACTTATGAACTACTTACGAACTAGGACGGCACAAATATCCATGCCCGAGGGGGGATTCGAACCCCCGACCGTAGTGGCCGTGCAGACCGTGACTGGAGCGCCTCAGTCCCCTCGGCCACCGCGGCCGGCACCACAGAGCAGGAACAGCATAAAATAATTATTCCCCTTAATCTATTTGTTTGAGTATCAGAAGAGCATTCGTTGCCAACATTAGCACGCTACGCCTCCAATGTCGTAAGTAAAATTTTACCTGCCTACTTACGCACTATTCTTGATCATTCATTTTATATTATTCCCTGCAACGTTAAACTTATAAAATATAAATGTACTTCAACATTTCAATGCTGTTGAACTGCTGCAGCAACAGCAACAGCGAGAGTTATCGTCAAGAGAAGAAGCAAGGCTACTTTTAATAATTATGCACACATTGCTCTCATTCGAAACTGATCACATTTAACTTTCACTGCACATATAGCGAAAGTTGACTTACTGCTCAGCATCTTTTGGGAAGGTGAAGAAGCTTATATCCTTATTTGTATTCGAATTATTGCGGCAATTAGGTGCTGAACACCATCGACCGCCTTTTCTTTTATTGCTGCTCATAATAAAAACGGGCCGGCCGCGATGGCCGAGGGGACTGAGGCGCTTCAGTCACGGTCTGCACGGGCACTACGGTCGGGGGTTCGAATCCCCCCTCGGGCATGGATATTTGTGCCGTACTAATTCGTAGGTAGTTCATAAGTAGTTTGTAAGTTTAGGGACTGATGACCCCGTAGTTAAGTCCTATAAGCTGTACAAACATTTGAACATTTGAATAAAAACGGAACAGCTCCAACTACTGACACACAGTTTTTTTTTTCACTCTACTGCACTGTACCAAATACTTTTATGCGATTCAGGCTGTTAAAATACACAATTAACAAACAAAAAATTCCCACGCCACAGAGTAGGGAGTGCCCACGCGTTTACTGCTTTTCAAGATGGCCGATTCCGCGCATGCGCACTAAATTTTGGACGACAGACTGCAGCGGAAGTTTCCTTTCTGTATACTCCTTATTCTGTGCCCAGGTCGTGGTGCGGATTTGGGGACTGCTATCTTATTAATAGAGGGAATTGTGGCGCAAAAGATAGAAATACTTGTCAATAATCGCCGCAACCATCAATAACGTTCGAATTGTAAACATCTATGCCCCCTCAGGATCAAATAACAGGCGACGCAGAGCGGAGTTTTACAGGGAAGAGATTCTTCCGCTACTTACATCAAGGTCTGACCAGCTTATCGTGGGGGGGGGGGGGGGGGAGATTTTAACTGTATTCTGCACCCTAAAGATCAGACACCTAATTTTAACAAATCTGTGGAATTGGAACGGATAGTAGGGGATTTACTTTTAACAGACAGTTGGGAGCATAAGTATGGAGTAACGCTTGGTTTTACGTATGTGACAACTCATTCGGCAAGTATATTAGATAGGATATTTGTATCAAACAACTTAAAACACCAAATTATGCATTACGAGGTCTGGCCAACTATTTTCACGGACCATGCAGCGTATATTTGTACTTTGAACTTGCAGAAACAGGGAACGTACCGTATCAAAGGAACATGGAAACTTAATGTGTCACATTTAAATGATCAAGGATGTAAGGATGCCTTCACACATGCGTGGAATGAAAGTCTTGCCAAGTATAGGACTTATGATTCGGCAATCAAATGGTGGCTACAATGTGCTAAACCCAAGTTAAGGAAAGCCATGCTACATTACTCAAGGGAGAAGAACTGGTGGCTTAAGCGAACCATGGAATTTCATTATTCAAGTCTAAGGGAACTATACAAACTGGACGCAACAGTAATTGAGAACTACGCCGAAATGAAGAAAGTGCAAGCCAAACTACTGCTTCTTAAACGGAAACAGTTAGAAGGTTTGAAAGTCAGATCTAGAATCCAGGACTCGCTACACAATGATTTATCATCTGGCACGTGAGAGTAAACGAGGAAGAATGAAGATACAAAACTAAAAACTAGAGACGGCAGAATCTTAACTCAACAGAAAGATATTAGAAATGAGATTCAGACTGCCTACACGGAGTTGATGTCTGATAAAATGATTGATGACAATGCCTTGCAAGAACTGACAAACAATTGAACGAACAGACTTACCGCTTCTGAATATGATGAACTTATAACGATTTGGAAGATGTGGTGTTCCGCAGTCCCAAGAATAAATCTCCTCGATGTGACGGACTCCCGGTGGAGTTTTATCAAACCTTTTGATCGCAAATGAAGACACAACTATTAGAGATATGTACAGAATTAATTAAACGGGATCTACAAGTTCCTCAGGAGTTCAGACTTGTAGTCTTAGTCCCAAAGCGCGCAAACAGTAATGCGATCTCGAATGTGAGACCGATTACTCTGTTGAATAGCGATTATAAACTTTTTGGATGCATTCTTGCAAAAAGGATGAAGAATGTAATGAATACAGTCACTGGACCTTATCAAACCAGAGTCGGGAGACATTAGTTGACTACCGCGATCTAATATAGGTGGCAGACACATGCAAGATTAAATGTGCAATAGTAAGCTTGGATTTTGATAAAGCTTTCGATAGAATAAGCCACTGTTATTTGCTCACCGTCATGCGGACGCTAGGTTTTCCCCTGAATTTCATTAGTGTAATAAAGAATTTATTACAGAATAGTATATCACGGGTGATTGTCAATGGACGACCAAGTGACATAATCCCGGTAAAAAGCTCCACAAGACAAGGGTGCCCCATGTCGGCGACACTTTTGCAATCGCCATACAACCACTGCTTTCCACAATGACGTTTAAAAGGAATACAGATGCACGGTCAGAAGTTAGCTTGTCGAGCTTATGCCGACGACGTTGGATTCCTGGTCATCGACGCAAATGAGGTAGACACCGCACTTCAGATAATAAGGATATATGAAAAGGCATCCGGAGCAATATTAAATTGGCAAATATCGGGCATCATGAACATAAGCAAAGGAATAGGCTTGCCTAATCATCGCAAGTTGACAGAGATGTCCAAGTTGCAATGTCTCGGTGTCGCCGGCCGCGGTGGCCGAGGGGACTAAGGCGCTCCAGTCACGGTCTGCACGGCCACTACGGTCGGGGGTTCGAATCCCCCCTCGGGCATGGATATTTGTGCCGTCCTAGTTCGTAAGTAGTTCATAAGTAGTTTGTAAGTTTAGGGACTGATGACCCCGTAGTTAAGTCCCATAGACTATACGAACATTTGAACATTTGAATTTGTCTCGGTGTCGATTTTCGCAAAACAATTCGACAAACCATTGCCGCGAATTACAAAAAGCTATTAGCTAAGATACGGGCGTGTGTACAACTGCACAGTGTCAGGAAATTAGATGAGCTGCAAAGCGTTTCGCTGGCGAATACATACATCACGGCCAAGGTGAACTACGTGGCTCAAGTCCTGCCGATACCTCACGACATAGCGCAAAGAATGCTGGCAGCTCTTGGACACTTTGTATGTCGAGCACATATTTTCAAAATCAAGTCGACACTCTGACTCTCCCGTTGCTACTAGGTGGCTTGAATCTCGTTGATATACACAAGAAGGCGCAAGCATTTTGTGTGTGCGAAACATATAAACAATGGAAGGTGTCAACCAACGCTTTGATTAATCACCTGTTGCAGAGACTAGCCTGCTTAGCCATAACAGGCGGAATTAGCAGCACACCAACTGCTGGGATGGAAACCATGCTGGTATGCCCCCATTACACCTTTGGGTCAAGATGGAGGCGGCAGCTGGTGCCTACAGACTCAAATCTGTCAACAACTGGAACTCTTTGGGATATCCAGAATCACACACTAAAATAGTGAGTGAGGTAAATATAGGAAAGGTTGGGGAAATGCCAACCGACTATATTATAACCCCATACTGCTTCAACAAGCCTTTCAGTATAACAATTGGAAGTAGGGAGCAGTGGGAGAAAATAGTTCGACACCGTACGGGGGATATTGTCTGGTTCACTGACGGGTCGAAATCAGACCAAGGCGTTGGGGCCGTGGTATACGGGGTGCAGCCAAGACTGGAGGGCGTCATCTCTCTAGGGAAACTGGCCACAGTATTCCAGGCCGAAATCACTGCCATCAGGGCATGTGTGGAGGAGAATTTGCGTAGGTGCTACAAAGATCGTAGCATCTATATCTATTCAGACAGCCAGGCAGCCCTGAGATCACTGGCAGCTCCTACAACATGGTCTAAAATTGTTGCAGAATGTCACAGGGTTCTGGTGGAGCTAGGGGAAAGCAATAGAGTAAACCTATTGTGGGTCCCTGGTCACTCGGGGATCAGTGGCAACGAACATGCCGACAGATTAGCCAGGATGGGAGCAGAGGCTCCATTTATTGGACCGGAACCTGTCCTGACAATCACCAAGGCAATGATTAAATTGGAGCTACGTAACTGGCTCAGAAGACAGCACGTAGAATATTGGACCAAAGTCCATCAACAAAAACATGGCAAGGTAATGATGCCAAAGCCATGTTTTAAAAGAAGCTCTGCAATCCTGGGCCTGAACATGAGAGAGATTAGACTCATGGTTGGATTGCTGACAGGCCATGGGAATTTCAAAAAACACCTACATACAATGGGAATAACAGAAGAGAACCCTAAATGTAGGATCTGTGATGACGGTGATGAAACTGCATCACATCTGATCTTCGAATGCATTGCATTGGAGAGTAAAAGGTACAGAACATTTGGGACAACCAGACCCGAAGAAATTGTGTCTAATAAAGAACTGGTAAAGGGACTCCTTGCACTCTTCAAGGGCATTGGTTGGCTTTACTAGACATACAGGGAGCGATACCGCACAATAAACTTAGTTTCAGTGGGGGCAGTGGCGGGTTAGACCAAGACTGTTTTGGCTTCCCTGAAAGAATCAAATCAGATCAAATCAATCACCTGTTGGAAGAAATTACCCCACTAGACCTACGACCGCCAATCAATGTAAGTCATCTATCACACGCTTTGCAGCACTTGAGGTATTTTCTTATCGAATACAGTTACACACGAACGAGAATTCCTATAATAAAAATGACAAAAGATAAGGAAATATACCTGGCACTGATGATAAAAAAACAAAGAAATGTGATAGAATGAAAATTTCCGAATAACGACTGGAAAGCAACGTGGGAAAACATCCACAGTTCTGACTTACCTTCACAAGTAAAGGCAACGTGGTATATGACGGTTAATAGAAAAACTCCGACGATGTCCAGACTACAAAAAATTCACTTAAAAGACTCTCCCACATGCCGATAGTGACGAACACAGATTAGTCTGCAGTATCAATAAAGAAATATGGGAGTATACGAGGCAAAAGTTGACACAGATCAGAAGAACTTCGCCAAATACAATAACACCAGCCAATGGCCTCAACCCCGACACAATTCCATATCCAAAAACAAAACTAAACGCGGTAAACTGGATAATGGGTTATACAGTGTACTATATTTTTAGTACAGAACCAAAGAGAAAGGAGGACTTCATGTACTACCTGATAATGCAACACGAACAGATACGAAGAAAGAAGAAATACAAGGAGCATTATGCTAACTTCATGATTAAAACTATAATGTAATATATACAAAACACTCAATCAGAGAAAGTTTAAACAATAATGAATATACATGGAAGCTATTCTTTTATTTTGTTAACGTTACTGCTTTTGCCTTTTTACAATAATAAGAAAAAAAATTAAGGAGCATACTGTTTGCCGACAAAGGCATTTATGTTAATATCGCATTCAGTTATGATGTTACAATTACATAATGTATGTATATGTACATATTTAGTTACATAAAGTCAATTTCCTTTCCTGGAAGAAATCTTTATTTTGCTATTGATAAACACGAAAAGATGCAAGAGAGAGATTTGTTTTACAACCTTTTATGTTCATTTTACAACAATTTTCATGGAGTTCGAAAAAAAAGGTATACAATGCCGGAATAACGAACAGGGCAACGGATAATATACAGAAGCAACAACTTTACTACAAGAAATATTTTGTTTAAAGGCGCAGAAGCCGGGCCGAGAACGCAATAATTGGCAAGCGTAAGGACAGGTTGAAGAGGAGGAAGGAGACCCGAAATAAATAAATAAAAGTGGTCTAAAGCACCTACCTAGTAAGTAGGAGGTCCCGGGTTCGAATCCCGGCCATAGAATAAATTTTAATTCAATGTCTCTCCTTATGTTTAATACCTTTGATATAACGAGACAATGTTGTCTCAAGGAATTGTATTATTTGTTGATGTTCGAATGTTTGTTAAGCTTAAGGGACTTAACTTTAAAAGAAAAAGAATTTTCGAAACTTATGTTCTTATTTTAATGTATTTTGATAAGATTGCATGAAAAGTACGATTCACATGAAAGAAAGGAAATTTACTTACCATTTTCTGTGTCCAGTGCAGGTACCAAATAGTGTAGAATGTTTAGTGTCCTTCCTATAGCATTTAGGGAGCCACACTTTCTTTGAGATTTCCTCTCGAGGAAAAATATGAAACTTCATTCCAGTTCCTTTTGTCTTCGGACTGTGTGAATTACAACCTGTAATAGCACAGCCTGGCATTGTATAAATAATAATAGAAATGTTTCAAAAAATTACAACAGAAACAACAGCACACGCAAACTCAGTGAAGGTTCCACAGTACTTACTTCCTACACTTGAAACATATGCAGCAAGCACTCGAAAATTCAATATACTTTCCACTGTAAACTTTTTACTTCCAAAATATGAACTGAAACAAATTATTTAAGCAAATTCAGCAGAAACGGTAACACACGCACACGAGTTAGCATCCAACACTGCACATTGTTTTACTTCCAGATGTACCACAGTGACGTCATGAGCTGAAAGGCGAAAATGCGTTTCCTACTGCACGTCGCAAACTGCGCCCCCATGGCCATGAACTAGCTGCCTCGGCTACTCAGTGCATACATTTGTCTCTATTTTGTAATCACCAAAATAAAATCACGTAAATGCCACTTACACCGTACTGCCAACAATGTAGGATGCACATTTTTTTTTAAACGCAATTCTGCTGTCTGCTGAAGTTATCAATCTAATGGAACTTTGAACATAATTCCCTTCACTTCTCAACCCAAAATAGTCACATGTGGAAAAAGGGCTAACTTCTGCGACATTTTCTTCTTTTCAGGTTTAACAGACGGGTGGAGGCAGCAGATGCATCTTGAAGCTTTTGTATTATCGTGCGAAAATACGTCAGAGGAGTATTTTCTACATTAGCTGTCGTGTGGTTGTGGCATTTTATTCTTCTTCAAACCTTGTTTGACAGCTGTAACTCAGAACACGTTTTCCACATGCATGTAATCAATAAACTGCCGCGGTGGAGTAGCCGAGCGGTCTAAAGCGTCTCGCTGCGTAGCGCGCGGTTGCTCGCCGTGGAGGTTCGAGTTCTCCCTGGGGCATGGGTGTGTGTGTTTGTCCTTAGGTTAGTTTACCTAGGTTTAAGTAGTTTGTAAGCTACGGACTGATGACCACGTAGTTTGGTCCGATAGATTTACAAACATTTGAACATTTTTTGAATAAACTGCATATGTAATGTGTACTGCCAGACTGTTATAAATAACATCAGAGAATTCGCATATATAGTTGATGATTAATTTCTCTCTCATGTTTACTATTGCTTTAATAACACTAAAAGAAACCTTACTAAAACTGTGCACTATATTTTAAGAAATGTCATAAAATTACCCACGGTAACCTGTTCTAATAAAACTGAGTATCTGTAAAGAAGCGTGCCTCTATCGGCACGAATTAGTAAAATACTACTCACTTGGATTTTGATTGGGTCTGTGTTTAATTGGTATGCTGTGTCATACGCAAGAGGTATGCAAATGTTATCATCGCATGAAGTGTAACAAAAAATTGTAAATTTACAGTTCTCAGCCCAGCAAAGTCGTTGTACATGGAAATCGCAACTAATCTCGTCCTTTAATTAGCGTTTTTACGAGTTCTAGCCACTATTTACTGCGTAGGCGGAAGCTAAGACACATACCTATTTGCTAGATATGTAGAAACGTGCTGAACTGTGCCGGGCGCCGTGGCTCAGCACGCCCGGTCAGAGGGCTCAAAGCTGAGCCAACAACACACCGAACAAGAACGAACAAAAACGATCAGCATCCGCAACGAAGAGAACTACCCATTGAACAAAAAGCGCCTGTTATGGTTCGCGGCTCCAGTCTCGCAGTCTACAACGTTTTTATACCTTCTGTGAAAGAGCTACAAGCAGCTGGATCAAAGATCAATAAGGAAATCGCAAGAAAATACTTTCGGCTCATAGTGTAAAGGTGAGAAACTTACAATGCTGCACGTCAGGTAACACCTCCTTCGCTGCTGACAAGCAAATTTTGGGCTTCTAGGAATACATAACTTGATTTATGAAATGCCACATTTGCATACCTCTTGAGTATGACACAGCATACCAATTAAACACAGACTCAATCGAAATCTAAGTGAGTAGTATTTTACTAATTCGTGCCGATAGAGGCACGCTTCTTTACATATACTCAGTTTTATTAAAACAGACTTTCGTCCTAAGGTTATCGTAGGTAGTTTTATTTCATTTCTTATAACACAGTGCACAATTTTAGTAAGGTTTCTTTTAGTGTTGTTAAAACAATAGTAAACATGAGAGAATCATTAATCATCAACGATATATTCGAATTCTCTGATATTATCTATAACAGTCTGGCAATACACATGCAGTTTATTGTTTTCATGCATGTAGAAAAATTGTTCAGGTGTCAAATAAGGTTTGAAGAAGAATAAAATGCCACTGCCAGTCGACAGCTAATATAGAAAATACTTTTCTGGCGTATTTTCGCACGATGCGCTCTCCCCATACGTAATACTAAAGTTTCGAGAGCCGTCCGCGGTGGCCGAGGGGACTGTGGCGCGCCAGTCAAGGTCTGCACGGCCACTACGGTCGGGGGTTAGAATCCCCCCCCCCCCCCCTCGGGCATAGATATTTGTGCCGTCCTTAGTGTTAGCTAGTTCATAAGTAGTTTGTACGTTTAGGGACTGATGACCATGTAGTTAAGTCCCATAAGCTATATAAACAGTTCAACTTTTTTTTTAATTTTTTTTTACAGAAGTTAGCCTTTTTTCCACATGTGACTATTTTGGGTTGAGAAGTGAGGGGAATTATGTTCAAAGTTCCATTACATTGATAACTTCAGCAGACAGCAGCATTGCGTTTAAAATGTGCATCCTACATTGTTGGCAGTACTGTGTAATCGACAGTTACGTGATTTTATTTCGGTGTTTACAAAATAGAGACGAATGTATGCACTGGGTAGCTGAGGCAGATAGATCATGGCGATTCAGTCAACCAAGTAAATGAATGTACTGAACATGCTGCAAACCACTACAGGCAGCTTGTGTGTCAGAATTCTCATCCAGTGTGGCGCAACGAGGCGCGAAGAGAATTTGGTGGTCTGTTGGATTGATGATAGGTTGATACACCTACGGTCTGGGCTCGATTCCAAGTTCCACCGATGATTTTTGATAGGGAGAGACAGGTTATATTCACTTCTGCCTATGCCAAGTGAATAAGGTATAATGGGATTGTGGTCTGAAATTCACATTAAACATGATATTCCTTCGCTACCAAGTAGAGGTAAGGTCCAACCACAATAAAGTCAGGAGGGGTGATGTGTAGAAAAATGTTCAAATGTTTGTAAATCGAGGGGTCACAACTGTTTGGTTATTAGTCCCTAGCATACAAACTACTTAAACTAAGGTAAACTAACCTCAGGACAACACGTACACCCATGCCCGAGGGAGGACTCGAACTCCCGACGGCGAACAGCCGTGCGCAGCGCAGCAGGGCGCCTCAGTGCGCATGGCTAATCCGCCGCGCTTGAATGGGTTCGATTCCTGACCCGGCACTAAAGTTTCCATTATGTATTATCAAGCTCTACACCTACCTGCTGGCGGATAATAAATTTGATTTTCAGTTTATTTTCATTCGTTGTCAACGCTAACGATATCTGACGGTTTTGACTCCCGGTGAAACACAGACTATTTGCGAGATCACTGTAAGTTCAAGGATGTTTTTCCGAGCTGCTGGTGGAGAAAAATTCGGCAGCTGACGTCTCTTTTTGTGTAGTCAACAACCGATATGTGTAGGGTTCGATTCTCAGTCAGCACTGAATTCTTCGTCATATTATTTCTAGTTCAAACATGTTCACATGTCTCTGCTGGTGTAACAAACCCATATTTAACATTCGTTTTCTCTAGAATATAACAGCGATAGGTGCCGGGTTGGAGTCCTGGGAAGGAAAAAAATTAATGTTTCGTCTCGTCATTTCAGTTGAAAGATGTAACTACTGCCGAGAAAATCCGATATGCCACAGTTGATTGTGCTTCGATAAGAATCCGCTTAGGTTGTGGGTTCGAATCCCTGTCCAACACAAAGCTTTACCTCATGGCATTTCAAGTAAGTTACTTGTGAAGAAGCAATATTTAACATATCTCGAAGTTCGTTAACAGGGACAAAAGATGCTGGGTAGGAATTCCCGTCCATTAAAAATGTTTACGTTATGTAATTTAAAGTTGATATTTACTAACTGATACTGTCTAAAATCGAGGTATATCACTCTCTGTATACTTAGTCAGGATTGACTGTTAGTTTCCATCAGTCACGAAATCTTTGCTCAGTCTGCATGACCTGGGTTTGAATCCATATGCAGAACGAGACGGTTCGTCGTGACATTTGAAGTTCCCTACATATTCTCAACTAGCTGCTCATGAGAGACAATTTTAATGTAATTTTGTGTTAAATAATAAGTACTGTATGTTACTTTGATCAAGAAATCACGAATACGACGAACTTACTACGTGCATTACCTACCTGACATAAATTAAAATGTTTGTATAACTTATGGGACTTAACTACGGGGTTATCAGTCCCTAAACTTACAAACTACTTACGAACTAGCTAACACTAAGGACGGCACAAATATCCATGTCCGAGGGAGAATTCGAACCCCCGACCGTAGAGGCCGTGCAGACCTTGACTGGAGCGCCTCTGTCCCCTCGGCCACCGCGGCCGGCTATCTGACATAATAATGAGAGTGGTAACATTTCAGGTATGTCATTTCTTGTAATAAATGTGAGCTTACAAGCCTTAAGGACAGTCTTATCTGTGATAAGGTGTTCCCTGATATTTGTAGTATCGTGGTATTACTTCACATCTAGAGTTATTGCGATAAAGAACAGTGTTCTCTAGTGGTGACTTGTTGGGACAATTTTCAATAGTCGAACGACTGTACCTAGAAGTGAGTAGAGTACCCGCAAGACAGGTACGTTAGTTGGGTTGCATGCTAATCAGGCGAAATGCAGTTCAGGTCGTTCGGATACTTCTGAGGACGACTGTACATCAGTGATTCCTACGGAAAGGTTTCTAGGATTACAATACATATATGGCTACATTACAGAAAAAGTAATAGACTTTGGACAAAGAATGCTAGCTGTAGCTAGCCACCTGGGACATAAGAATTTGGAAATCATTAGGGAAGAGATCCACACCATCAAGAATGTGCCAAGTATACAAATTTCAGACATTACTTCTCACCACAGACAATGCACTTAATGACTGAGAGCAGTCTTGTTTGCATCTAGTTGTCAGTGCTAACAGAGAAGAAACGCTGTATGAAATTACCACAGAAATCAGTGTGGGACATATGACAAACATAATGGCAGCTAGTGCTAATTTTAAAATCGAATCTTTTTGAATTGTCTGTTATGTGGCCTTTAAAATACATCAATTACATAATTATAAACATAATCAACAAAATACTGTAGCCAATAATCTATATCTATAAATGTGAATGTCTGTTCGGTGTACGTTTATCACGTCTGAACCACAAGACATAAAAAGCTGAAAATTTGTACAGATACTAATGTCTACCCGGGAAAGGCTTTAGGCACGGTTTTATGGCGATCGGATAGCTATTTATCTATATATATTAATGTGAATGTCTGTTCGGTGTACGCTTATCACGTCCGAACGACAAGACGCAGAGACTTAAATATTTGTACAGTTACTAATTTATACCTGAGGAAGGTTTTAGGCACGGTTTTATAGCGATCTGATAGATATTATGTAATTTGAAGAATATAACGCGAAATTCGGAACAATAATTATTACTCTCTGAAAATTATATTTACTCTTTGAAAATAGTTTTATTGGTTGCATTGTTACTTGAGGGTTGATAATGATAAAAGGGTGGAGTATATTGGGATGGAAAGTTATCGGTGTATACAAAATTCTACGTGTGTGTGTTAATATTTCGCTCTGGAGCGAAAACTACAGAACGCATACGAATGGTGTGGGTGTAATTGTTGTACGAAGTCTCCCGCTGTACACCATTGCAGTTCCATGTCGATAGCTACAAGGGGGTGGAAATATGGTGGTTGAACGTCGTCAAATTATAAAAAATTTCGGACTGAAGGCCAGCGATGACGTTTGCGACTTTATAGCAAGGAGGTTACATACAGCGAAACGTGATGGCACAGACCATATCTTTGGTCTATGCGTGCCACAAAGTCTTCAGCTCTCTCTCTGTAATGATAAGTATACGAATAAGGAAATATCAGAATAAATAAATAAAGGAGTAAAAATGAAATATCTCTTAATACATCTCTTTAAAAGAAATCGATTTGACGTTTCGCGCATTCATCAAGCGATCTATCTGTGGTATTATTACATTCATTATTGTTGAATGCCATCTCATCTTCAAAACCAGTCTCATAGCACACTACTGAAAGATAGCTTATCTATCATAATCAACCAACACGCGAGCGGAGCCGCGGGTTTAAGCTAGTAGACTATAAACGGAAGTGAGCCATTTGCAGGAAAACTGTGGATATATGGTTTGAACTTAACGAGCTCCAAACACCTAAGAGTTTTACAAGGTGCTTCTGAAAAGGTCTGTGAATGTTCCCATATTTTACAAATCACACTGGTGAGGATGAGGTGCTTGCGCATGCACAATGAGAGATTTGTCAACAAGTGACCCTTATCGTGACAAGCACTGCTGACACCCAGATAACAGAGTCAGTGTGAGAACTCATGGCATTCCAACATGGAGCGCAAAATGGAACAACGTTTTAACATCAAGTTTTGTTTCAAATTAGGCAAAACGGTGACAGAGACCCCTGCAATTTTAGTGCAAGTATATGGTGCTGAAGCAGTGAATGAGAAGTTTTTGGAAACCACCATTACAGAAGATGAGAATTGGTGCTACCAGTACAATCTGCAACCAAATGACAGTCAATGGCATGGTGTTAGTCATCTTCCCCATCTTCCAAAAAGTCGGCTGACAAAATTCAGCATAAAGACAATGTTGATGAGGGTTATATTGTCAACGCAGAAGTATTAGGAGAGAGATTGGAAAAGGCTGCTGCGATGCATGCAGTGGGTTCGGCCGTCACCATCTAGATATAAGCACAGAGTAACATATACAGAGAAGCAGCCCCCCTAAACCACTGTCCCACACTCCCCTCGTAGTTCTGTAAGATGCTTGCAGGTGTCAGGCGGTTCCCCGGCTTAGTACCGGTAGACCACACTAGAGGCGCTTCTGAGGGTAGCGTGGAGGGGAGGCTGATGGGAGAGCTCGTTCCGCCTGGCAGGAGGCCACAGCTGTGTCTGGCTTGCTGGCGTTTGAGAGGAGGTGGTGGTGGGGACAGCCTCTACCTGCAGCCTGCTCTGGCCAGTTTTGAAGGGCTGCTTTTGACCGCAACGCCATCATGGGACATCTTACGGAACTGCTCTGGCCCTCCCTCCCCGCACCCCTGAGCGTGTGACTGGGCCCTTATGGAGGTTTCCCGTCTGTATATATTTGTCTGTGATATAAGCACAGACAAATATATACAGACGGGAAACCTCCGTAAGGGCCCGGTCCTACGCTCGGGGGTGCGGGGAGGGAGGGTTTCCAGCAGTTCCGTAAGATGTCCCATGATGGCGCTGAGGTCAGAAGCAGCTCTTTAAACTGGCCAGAGCAGGCGGCAGGTAGCGGCTGTCCCCACCACCACCTCCCCTCAAACGCCAGCAAGCCAGACACAGCCGTGGCCTCGTGGCCGGCGGCACGAGCTCTCCCCTCAGCCTCCCCTCCACTGTACCCTCTGACGTGCGAGAGGCACCCTAAGCCAGGGAACGGCCTGACACCTGCTAGCATCTTACGGAACTACCATGGGAGCGTAGGACAGTGGTTTAGGGGTGGCTGCGTCTCTGTATATGTTACTCTGTGATATAAGGCCCCACAACAGCCCGTGTTACATCACACACACGAGGCTGTGACGGCCAGCTGACTGGCTGGCCACTACGAGGCAGTGGGCTGTGCCTCAGCAGGCAACCAGTGAGATGGTGGCCGTGGCCGTGGCCGTGGCCTGGTCGGTGTGACGGGACACGCTATTATGAGGCCTTGTCTCTAGGTGGTGTTGGTTCAGCCAGAACGGTAGCAGAGTGGACAGTGGAATTTCCTGCACGACAATGCCCATCTGCACACTGCGATCCGTGTGCTTTACTTTCTTGCTAGACGCAAGGTCACTGTGCTTCCACACTCTCCTTATTTTGCAGATTTGGCGCCAGCAGATTTTTTGTTTTGTTTTGTTTGCCACCTTAAATTAGCCCTGAACGGCTTACACTTTGCAAAGGTTGTGTAGATATAGGAACGTGTGACCTCAGTGCTGCGAACGATTCCACAAGGAGCGTTTGCTGACAGTTTCCAACAGAAGTGTATTGTAGCCAATAGCGATTACTTTGAAGGCCAGTATAGGTATTTTGCTAATAAATATTGTTTCCTATATTTCCTGAGACCATTCACTGAACGTTTCAGACGCACCTTGTATTAAAATGTTGCATATTCTCTATGTACTGTCAGTCTTATAACGAGCAATAAAACCATAAAAATATATTTTTAGTCTATTGTGGCAGCTTCTTTTATTTAGCCTACTGACCACACAGTCATCACGCTCGCTACCCAAGAACTTGATACACTTACTGGGAAAGCGAGAATGACTATTGCGTGCTAGGGTATGGTCTGACGATTTTACTGTGCACTGAAAGCTGTAGCTAATAGGGTAAATGAAGGCAAATTGTGTGTTGGTTGGATAAGTCATAGTTTCAAGTATGGCACAGACCTAACGAAGCAATTAACCCAGGTTCTCAATGAGATTCCTGTGCAAACTTGTGGTGGTTCAGTAATGAGGTGGACTGTTAATACATGAAATGGACTAGTTCCTCTGGTCCAGTTGAACCTATCATTGACTGGAAATGTTAATGTTGAGCTACTTGGAGAAGATTTGTAGCCATTCATGGACTTAATGTTTCCAAAAAACGAGGGAATTATGTGAATAACAATGCACCATGTGCAGATGGTGTGGTGTTTATTGTTTCCGACATGCCTGCAAGAATATGGGAGGAAGGAAGAGGGATGAAATAAATTACTCTGGCGGTTATAGGTCATTGATATAAATCAATGGCGACAAGTGAATTTTCAAGCCCGGGCTCTAGTTTCAGACCAGCAGTCACCTTAACCATCTTGGCTATTTGAGCACATCTCCTGCCCACCCCAAATTCCCACAAGTCACACACTATGGAAGTAGTGCACCTAACGTCTATGCCCTCTTATGATTGCCATCCGAATTACAGCACAAGAACAGACACTACATCCTCTGTGTATGAATATCTACATGGCGATGGGTTTTGGTGCATTGCTTCGTTGAATATGCAGTAATATTGTTCGACCTTGTGATATGATCCGGATGGCTAGCACAAGAGGACATAGACAATGGGGACACTACGTTCATAGTGTGCGACTTGTAGGAACTTGGGGTGGGAAGGAGGTATGCTCGCGTATGCAAGGTGTTCAACGTCACCACTGGTCCGAAGCGGGAGATGAGGCTTTGAATCCTGGCCCAGTAGAAATTTTCACTTGCCGTCATTGATTTATTTCGGTGCCCTATAGCAGCAACATCGAGTGTTACAATGTTTGTAAACCCAAGGATCCAAACTACTGAGGCCATTGGTACCTAGACTTACAAACTAAATTAAACTAACTTATGCTAAGAACAACACACACACCTGTGCCCGAGGGAGCACTCTAGTCTCCGTCGGGAGCGACAGCGCAAACTGTACCATGATGTCTTAGATCACACGGCCATACCTCCTGTCCACACCAAATTCCTTCAAGTCGCACACTATGAAAGTTGCGTCCTTATTGTCTGTCTTCTTATGCTAGCAACCAGAGTCATTCATTCCCTTCTTCTTCCTTCATCTGATAAAATGTGCAGTGCACAATTTCACCGAGCCAGAGTTGCTTACGACTGGTTTGAGGTACATTCTGAACGATTCCAATGATTGATTTGGCCACCCAAATCGTCCAACATGAAACCCATAGAACATGTAGGTGACAAAAGCAAAAGATCAATTTGTGCGCAAAATCCTTCACTGGTAACACTTTTGCAATTTTGGATGGCCATAAAGGCAGCATGTCTCAATATTCGTGCAGAGGACCAGTGGCAGACTAAAGGGGAAAAGGGGGGCTCTTTCATCTTTGGAGGCTTCCAAGCATTTTTTTTTTTAGCGCTCTTGCCCTCTATTTCTGGGGCCTCAAAATCTCGATAGCTATTTTTTTAAGACTGTCCCATCCCTCTTGTCCTCGGGGTGGAGGGGGGGGGGCTCTGAATCGCAAAGGTACTTATTTTTTTTAATAGTAATACATGTATTTTGAAGTGGACTTTTTGAGTCCATGTGGTGTCAATTTGCTGTACTTCGTCGGTATAAAGAAGTCAACATTAGGAGCAGTGACACGTTACACCTGTTGGGGGCTCGAGGGGGGGGGGGGGCAATATTGCAAGAAAAACCCCTAAGAGAAACATTTGGCCTGACGATATATTACCCTGTGTCACGGTGTTTGCAAGGATAAACTCTGAACTCCTCAACAAATCTTGAAACAGTGTGTGTGATTTGGCCCAACTTAAAAGTTAGGGTAGTTTTTATCGCGTTTAGTGACCTGAATATTTTTCGTTAAAAATTACGTATTGTTAACCAGGTCTCTCCAATAGAGAGTACTGTTTTGGACTGAAGTATGGACTCGCAGTAAAGTGCTCGGCTAGATAGTGAAAGGTCGCAGGTTCAAAACCCAGTCGGATCAAGGATTTTCTCACTTTGTCTTTTAACCTAATCTTCACACCACAACTGTGTAAGAAGTCGCCAGAAACGACACGTGATGCTGATTCCACCTTAAACACATGTAACGCACTGAATTCCGGTAATGCTAAAAGGCATTTGACAAAGCCACAGAATCTGTCAGCCAGTCCTCAAAGGAAGAGTGATTTATAAAAATAATACGCAAAATGTAATTACAAATTACAAATGCAGATGAAATCCCAAGTTAATTGATTAAACACTCAGACCGGTTAATTAGTTAATTAATAATCATTAAAGTTTCATTGCACGATTATAGGCATAAAACTAATTTTCCCAGGCCCATAGACAATACCGATGTATTGTCTACATAGAAGAGCATTGGTTGGAGGGAGCAGCATAATTTTGGCACTGTACATTTAATTATTACAGAAAATTGCCGAGATGGCGAGATCTTGTTTAGTTTACCTTCGGCCGTTATTTCAAAACATCGCTGTAGTACGCGGTGGTTGGGGGGGGGGCGAGTTTTCTCGTTCTGCGAATCCGCGCCAGTTCAGGCCACCCAACATGACGACCGAAACTCCGCCGCTGTCGGCGGCCACAAGATAGGTAATGGTTATTCCTCCTTCCTCTATTAGGTTGGCTACAGGGACCTCTTCGCCAATCGCGGAGGTGCACATGAATACATTGGTCACTTCTTTAAATAGCCTGGAGAGCAGCTCCAGAGCCCATTCCGTTGCAGTTCCTGGAGGTGTTAACATCGGGAGATCAGGGTGCGGCAGTTACCGTCGTTTAGTGACACGTGCTTCCCATTACCTTGGTAGCAAGCAGCCTGTCCTAGACGTCCTCAACATTATCACCAATATGACATACTTCGCATCTCCTGTAGTAGCGATCGCCTTACTTTTGCCTTTGCGCCGTCTATGCGGAAGCTGCTACTCCCGTATGTAGCACTTACGATGCCTAGGTCCGATCCCTGTTCTTGTAATCGTGCGCGAAGTCATGGCTAGTATCTTACCTTTCGTCTTAAACTCTCTCTGAGGACTGGTTCTTTGATTTTAATATATGTTTCGACTGGTTACCCGGACTTTCATTGTCTGTAGCTTCGCTTACTGTGCCTTTTTGTAAACCCTTTCAAAAAAGTTCAAATGTTTGTATAGCTTATGGGACTTAACTACGGGGCCCTCAGTCCCTAAACTTACATACTACTTATGAACTAACTAAGACTAAGGACGGCACAAATATCCATGCCCGATGGGGGATTCGAACCCCCGACAGTAGTGGCCGTGCAGACCGTGACTGGAGCGCCTCAGTCCCCTCGGCCACCGCGGCCGGCTGTAAATCTTTTACCAGGCGCTGAAACCCCTGCTGTAAAAGACGAAGTCCGATTGCCTGTGACAGAAGATCTGCAGGTGAGTTATCTGTTAAGGAACACTGATAGTCGGAGACTCTTTGAAGGGTAATTTTCCCATCTTTTCTTTATTCAACCACAGCTACAGCTTCACCCAACATGCCCTACGCTACAAGTAGGTCCCCTTTTCCCAGTTGGATAGCTGGGGTAAGTTAGGTGCATGCAAGTCGCCAAAGGGATGTCCAGTTGAAATATTTGCACCAGTTCACTTAGCCACACGAAATTGTTGCAGTATTCTATTTCAAACCCTTCCTTGGTGGTACCCTTTATTGTACGTTAGACGTCTTTCAAAATTTACATACACCATAATCGTGCTTTATAATTCGTGGACGCTATTTCATTGCCACCGTGGAATGGCCGAGCGCTCTAAGACGCCTAGCTGTGGAGAGCGCGGTTGGTCCCCGTCGGACGTACGAGTCGTCCTTCGATTAGGCGCGCGCGTGTGTGTATGTTTTTTGTCCTTAGATTAGTTTAAGTTAGTTTAAGCAGTTTGTAAACCTAGAGACTGATAACCTCTGTACTTAAGTCCCACAGATTTACAAACATTTGGACATTTTTGGTATTTGATGTTATTGTCATTTAGCTGCGTATTATTTTTAATAAAATGCCACGACAAAAATTTAATTCTGCAATGCCTCTTGCAAAGAGGCGCGACTGAAACGTGTTGAAGGAACCATGTGTATGTCACTGAACTAGTCTTTAGCTGCAGGACCGATTTTGGTAAAATATTTTGTGTTGTTTGAGTGGGTCACTGGATGATTTAGATTCACAGTTAGACCCAGTAGATAGCGCTGAAAAGATTTGAAAGAAATCGTAATTGATTGTTTGGGCATATTAGGATTAGATGTGTATTTCGTGCACTGCCACATACCTCATCCGATTGCGGAAAAAAAATGTACACACTTGGCCTTCAAAATAAGAGGAACGGACCTTTCTAGTTTCTACATAAGATTTGGTATAGTGCATGGCGGAGGGTACTTTACTCCAAATGTTCAAATATCTGTAAATCTATCGGACCAAACTGCGTAGTCCGTAGCTTACAAACTACTTAAACCTATGTAAACTAACCTAAGGACAACACACACACACCCATGCCCCAGGGAGGACTCGAACCTCTGAGCCGGCCACGGTGGCCGAGGGGACTGAGGCGCTCCAGTCACGGTCTGCACGGCCACTACAGTTGGGGGTTCGAATCCCCCCTCGGGCATGGATATTTGTGCCGTCCTTAGTATTAGTTAGTTCATAGTTTGAAAGTTTAGGGACTGATGACCCCGTAGTTAAGTCACATAAGCTACACAAACAGTTTGAACATTTGACTCGAACCTCCACGGCGAGCAACCGCGCGTTCCGCAGCGAGACGCTTTAGACCGCTCGGCTACTCCACCGCGGCAACTTCACTCCAGACTTTTAACCGTTTGACGAACTACCTTGGAATGTGGCATGCGCACAGGGTGAAGCGAAATTCGCAGGGCAGCAATAAAAAATGTATCTCATAAAATTTCGTCCTACGTATATTTCCGGCAGTAAATGGACGTCGAAGACTGAGATGGGTGTTGTTCCACATGTCAGTAATTATACGCCAAAAAACTTCTAGGGAATTATCATCTGCATTTCTTCTCGACGTAGAAATTTTAATGTTCAAAAAATGTTCAAATGTTTGTAAAGTCTATGGGACTTAACTACGGGGTCATCAGTCCCTAAACTTACAAACTACTTATGAACTACTTACGAACTAGGACGGCACAAATATCCATGCCCGAGGGGGGATTCGAACCCCCGACCATAGTGGCCGTGCAGACCGTGACTGGAGCGTCTTAGTCTCCTCGGCCACCGCGGCCGGCAAATTTTAATGTCCAGTAGTGTATTTTCACATATTTGAATCTCCTGTGTCACATACAGTATGAAATAGAGTAGTCCACCTTTGACTTTATGTGAGTACAGATCGTCGTCCCTCGTTTACCGAAACCTGGACACGCGTCAAAGGGAGGCGCAGGTGACGTGTCGAGTAGCCAGAAAGGGCGGCGCCCGAGAACCCGTTGCAGAAGGTCGCCAGTGGTTTGCGCCGAGGCCGCCAGCGGCTGCTCTGGACCAAGGCTGCGCCAGAGGTGGCCTAATCATTCATCTGCTCCACGCACCAGCGTTCTATACTTACAGCTATCAAACTTGGCACGTTCCTTGCAGCGCCGGCTTTAGGGCGCCGCGACGCCAAGGCATGTCTTAACTCTTTCAGTCACACTTTTACAATAGGAACATAATTACCAATGTCTGTTCACACTTGTAAAATAGGAACATAATTATCAATGTCCGTTCATTGAAGCAACTGTTACAACTGAAATATCACAGACAATAGAGGAAACATAATATAAGGTATTCAGTGATTGTGAACGTTATTTATTAGACGAATCATCATTACAAACGTGCAAAACTTAACAAATACAAATTATTTTTTTATGATAATCTGCAAAACATGTTTTACCTTTGCGTAAGCAAAGAGGCACTTTACATGTACTACACTGCCATACAGTACGCACGGGAGATATTTTAGTGCTACAATTGCAGCATCTTCTTGATGTGCTTCTTTCAGGTTGATGCTGACTGGATTCTAGACGAATTTCCTGTGGGACTGTAGGTTTGTGGCGTTTTATAAATGCAGGTCCTGGAGATGAGGTCGCGGAATTACGGCTGCTGTTCACTGAATCTGGCCCGTGTTTGTCTCTGACATATGCTAGTGCCAGTAGGCCCCGATATACTTCTCTCCGGAAGTCTTTCAGAATCAGCTTGTCGAGGTCTGGGCGTGAAGAGGACTGCGTTGTACCCGTTGTAATGATGTTTTTATCAGACACTCCAGACAAGGTACGTTAGCGCTATATTCAATGCAACTGGTATGCACTGACATTCATGCAATGTACCCGGAATCTGTCATTTGTTTTCAGGCACAGTCCAAACGGACAGCCGCGGTGGAGTAGCCGAGCGGTCTAAAGCGTCTCGCTGCGGAGCGCGCGGTTGCTCGCCGTGGAGGTTCGAGTCCTCCCTGGGGCATGGGTGTGTGTGTTGTCCGTAGGTTAGTTTACCTAGGTTTAAGTAGTTTGTAAGCTACGGACTGATGACCACGCAGTTTGGTCCGATAGATTTACAAACATTTGAACATTTTTCCAAACGGACATACTTGTTCAACCGTTTATTGCTACATGGCGTGGAATAGAAGTACCGTGATCGAAAAGAGGTGGTTAGTAACACTAACCACCAAGACTGAAAGAGTTAAAAACACCATCAGTATTACGAGGGTCACATAGTCTGTGAAAATGAAAGAATAACAACTGCAGGATCAGAAGTGACGTCTATTCTTACGAAACAGACGCCACATGTATGTATAAGAAAATTGGTGGTGACGCACTGTGAAATCTGTCTCAGTAAAGACCGCCATCTTCGATTTGAATCGAGAGACAGGGTTACATTTCTCAAAATTCTAGAGTCAATAATTAAACATGTTCTGCAGCTGTTCAACTACGAGGTCGTATTGAGAGTAATGCCTCAGATGTTTTTAAAATCCTTTTGTGAATACCACTTGAAGTATTACCTTCTTCTGCCACTAGCGTGTAACACAATTGTTTGTAACGTAACTACACTCATAAAACTTCTCCTTCTGAGTGAGACTACCAGGCTACACACGAGCGCTGTGACATCTGCTACAGTCCGACACCGAGCGAGGTGGTGAAGTGGTAACACAATGGATTCGCATTCGGGAGGACAATGATACAAATTCACCTCCGGCCATCCAGATCTTAGTTTTCCGCGATTTCCCTAAACCACTCCAGAAAAAGTTTGTCCGAGCGGTGTAAAGCGTCTCGCTGCGGAGCGCGCGGTTGCTCGCCGTGGAGGTTCGAGTCCTCCCTGGGGCATGTGTGTGTGTTTGTCCTTAGGTTAGTTTACCTATGTTTAAGTAGTTTGTAAGCTACGGACTGATGACCACGCAGTTTGGTCCGATAAATTTACAAACATTTGAACGTTTGAAAAAGTCAGTGATGGTTCCTTTGAGAGGGCACGTCCGATTTCCTCCCCCTCCTTGCCCAAAAATCAGAACTTGTGCTCCATTTCTAACGCTCACGCCGTCAACGGGATGTTAACCCCTAAGCTTCCTTCATTCTTACAGTTCGACGCCTTGAGTTTAGTATCATTGATACTCCTCCATACAGTCCGAATCTTGTTCCTCCGATTTGCAACTATTTCCAGACCTTTAGGAACACGTTCGAAGACTGATGAAGCGTTGAAAGCAGAGGTGAGTTTATGGCTCCGTCAATAAAGGGAAACATTTTATCGTGACGGTGTCAACAAACTGGTCTCTCGTTGAGAGAAGTTTGTTGCCAGGGTGACAGTGTAGAGAAGCAGATATACGAAATCGAAGTATTGAAACTTTTCAACCGTTTCGGAGTGTTGAAAAAAATTCAAGGTCAAAGATGAAAATTACTGCTGGACCTGGATCTGAACCCTGATTTCCCGCTTCAGGCCAGCGGTCGCCTTAACCAATTAGGCTATCCAGGCAGGCTTCTCTTCGAACCCAAAATCTCAACTTATAGCACACAACGATTGTAGTGCCCCCTGTCCATTTGATTCCACTTGCTCGCAGCCTATACTGGATTCCCGCAAGAGATCAAGCGTTTTAATGCGCCCGCATTGAAATTGTCACTTGCCTGTTAGGGAAGATATACAATTATTTATATGGTGTCTGTTTTCGTACATGTCCGAAAGAACTGACACCATTTGTTAACATTAACGGCCGTAATTTTACGAATTCGAAATGTTTAAACATCGCGGCCGTTTAAGAACATTGAAATAAATCAAATGGCAAAGATGAAAATTTGTGCTGGACCGGGATTCGAATCCGGATTTCCCGCTTTGGGCCAGCGGTCGCCTTAGCCAATTTAAAAAAAAAAAATTATTCTATGGCAAAACTAAAAATTTTTGCTGGACCGGGAAAAGATCCCGGATTTCGCGCTTCAGGCCAGCGGTCACCTTAACCATTTTTTTCTTTCCTTTTCTTTTAGGGCCTCCAATCTCCACTTATAGCCCTTCCTTGCTCTCACCAATAGTGCCTTCATCGGCGAGCTTCATAGCTGTATAAGTTATGTGTATCCTCCTCGTGGAGCCGTTACAATAACGGGTTGCTGCAATCCAAACGAAAATGAAAACTGAAACTGAATGTAATTTTTTTCCATGCCTCCAAATTTGAGTTTTCTTCGCCTGTGTATGAATTTATGGCGAAGGTCTTCTCATGGAACAAAAACAAGAAGGGGACAAGAAAAAAGGAAGTCCAAGTCTTCCAGTATTTTGATATCAACATTGTATAAAAGGAATTTCATGTCCGACACCAATAAAACTTTAACAGCTTGAAATATATGTAAACTAAGATGCATATCTTCTTGAATCTATCCACGCTTATCAGATGCTCCAAATAATATTAAGTGAAGAGAACTTGCAAAAGAAAGGAAGGTGAAGAAGGAAACAAAACAAGTGTGCAGATTAAACTTTGTCATACATTTTTCAAATCAAATTGGTAATTATCATTTACTTATTGTCCTCTCTTATTCATGTTCAGCGCTACTGTTAAGAAATCTGCAAAGAGCTCACGATAGTTGTACAGTTTCTGAACGTTTTGGTAAGAGTCCCACAAACAGGTCAAGTACGTAAACATATCCGTCAGCAGCGCCGTGCATTTCTGGGGGAAGTCGGCGAGGCCGAGCGTTTAGTCAAATGTTCGTAAATCTATCGGACCAAACTGCGTGGTCATCAGTCCGTAGCTTACAAACTACTTAAACCTAGATAAACTAAACTAAGGACAACACACACACCCATGCCCCAGGGAGGACTCGAACCTCCACGGCGAGCAACCGCGCGCTCCGCAGCGAGACGCTTTAGACCGCTCGGCTACTCCACCGCGGCGAGCGTTTAGTCCAGGACGCAGGTCTTCGCTCGGACTTTAAATACCTCATGTCGCCACAACATCCAGTATACGGCCTGTGATATGGCTCTGGCGATTAACTTTGGCACACTCAACAACTGTGACATATACCGCGCCTTCGAAAGATGACTGAGTTGATAACATCGATTGTCTGATGCAGGTTGTGTTTTCGGCTCGTATAAGTGTTACTGAGTATTAGGCGACCGCTGGCCTAAAGTGCGAATGCCGGGTTCGAATCCCGATACAGCACAAATTTTCATCGTTGCTATTGAATTTATTTCAGTGCCCTGAAACGGTCGAAATGTTATTCTCGACGGCGAGTGTTCATCAGAGACGAGTGTATCGTCAGGCGTGCCCCAGGGGAGTGTGAAGAGATCGCTATTATTTTCTATCTGTATAAATGATCTGATGGACAGAGTAACTTGTAATTTGTGGCTGTTTGCCGATGATGCTGTGGTGTATGGAAGGGTGTCGTCTTTAATTGACTGTAATACGGTACAGGATGAATTAGACTAAATTTCTAGTTGGTACGAAGAATGACAGCAACCTCTCAATGTAGAAAAATGCGCATGAGCAGGAAAAAAATCTCATATTGTTCGAATACAGCATTACTAGTGAGCTTCTTGATGCAGTCGCGTCGTTTAAATTTCTAGGCTTAATACTGCAGAGCGATATGAAATGGAACGAACATGTAATGACAGTTGTGATTAAGGCGGGCAGTCGACTTCGGTTTATTGGGAGAATTTTCGGAAACCACGTATAAAACGCTTGTACGACCACGTCTTGAATATTGCTCAAGTGTTTGGGATCCGCAGCAGAACAGTTTAAAGGAAGACATAGAAGCAGTTCAGAGGCAAGCAGCTGGATTCGTCACTGGCATAGGCGGATCCAAGGGTCGTTCGCCCCCCCCCCCCAACAACTTTTTCTTTTTCTGCTTGCCCATTTAATTTAAAAAAAGTTGCAGCATCTGTCGATGCAGCTCAAGTGGCAGTGTTCTGGCCTAACAGTCATGGAGTCGCTGGCTTGAATGCCACTGTAAAAGCTATTTTCTTTCCGTTTTCGAATTCAGTTATATCAAAAATTTTGGGATCTACAATACCACGTGTTGTGTCAGTTTTTGTTTATGTGTATGTAGACTAGCTGGAAACCTTATCGTCACCTTAAACCATGGTTGAGTAGGTTAGCTTCATGGAAAGCCATCAATAGCTGTGGGGATGACTTTCCAAAAACAGTGTAATAGCTCTTCACAAACGGAACAATCAACGACTACCGTCGTCAACTAATACTGAAGCCAATACTGTAAATAATGTAACTTATGTTTTTTGATTGAAACCATCATTATTAACAGCCCTCTATAAAAAATAGAAAATTACGAATAAACAAAAATATGTGCACTTTTCGTACAAATTACGATTAGATACTAAAATTGCGTAAGTATTCGAACACAACGACAAGATTCGAACCATCGACCCTAGGGTTTAAAGGCCAGAAAGCTGCCACCTGAGCTACAGAGACAGATGCTGCAAGTGTTTTAATTATTGGTACTTACGTGTACTTTGCAAAACGTCGATTTTCACGAGAATTTTTGAGAGTTGCGTTGAATGGTTTTGGCTGATTAGTATTTGAGTTCCGAAGTTCACGTATCATAACTATCGAAAAATTCTAAAATCCGATATCCATCTGGTCTCCTTATGAGTATAACAAATTTATCCATGTTATTTGGATTTTTTCTTAGGTCTGAGACTGTATTATAAACTTTTCTGGAATAATTAACGCAGCATTAATTATTCCAAAAAACTCCTTATGAGTCTTCAAAACTGTGAGACTTTTGTTTGATTGGGCGTGGGGTAAAATGAGTTGGCCGGTACTAGAGTATTTCTACTGAGCCAGAGTTTAGCTGACGATGACTGGAGACAGCTATCTAAAGCTGTGAATTTATTTTACTTCCATGAGATGAACTTTCCTCATCTGCAATACAAATATCGCGATTCGTACGGCTCTGACGTACTATTTCTGCAGATCCTCTATAAAAAAGAAAATTACAGTTCAAACAGGTGGATTCGATGACATCACATTTACTGAGTTTTACTAAAAGTTAAAGTAGTTTGGTGAAGGCAGACGGGGTTTCTGGAACTTTATGGATACCAGTCTTTCTGCCGACCGCGGTGGCCAAGGGGACTGAGGCGCTCCAGTCACGGTCTGCACGGCCACTACGGTCGGGGGTTCGAATCCACCCTCGGGCTTGGATATTTGTGCCGTCCTTAGTATTAGCTAGTTCATAAGTAGTTTGTAAGTTTAGGGACTGATGACCCCGTAGTTAAGACCCATAAGCTATAGAAACATTCGAACATAGCTAACCATTTTCAAGGCAACTGCAGAACGAAGGCACAGTGCGCGGACATTTAATACCTCGCATTTCAATGAAAATAGGAAAGATACCACACAACGAACATGTAATTAACGGCGCCAACACACAATTAAAGATGGTGTCAAAAGTATCGATATTAAAGTGATCAACGGTTGAGGTGACATTAAATCTGCACCTTCGTTTTTGTCAAGAACGAGAGCAGAATTCCACGTAGAAATCAAGCAAAACACTCGTCTCTATTGATAAGATTGTTAGCTAGTTTACTTCAAACTAGTTAAAATAGTTGAAAGCTCGGAAGATTGTAATATTGTCTGGAATTTGGCACACGAAGGAATGTTGTTTGTTTAGGCTCCAGTGAAGTCGGCATAGCGCCACAAATATAATATGTGGTCATATGTATATATGTAGGTTGTTATCTAGTATACTTGTATATTTAGAAACAAAAACAAATAATTTAAAAATTGATGCTCCACAAAATCAAAGAAATTGAACAGATTTTTTTCCTTTTCTGTGTACTCTGCATTTGATATTACTGAGTTTATCCCGGAGGGTGTTTGATGGACTGTACAAGGGAGAACCGTTAACAGCATTTAGTGCAGTGCTTACAAAATAAACTCGTGCCAATCTCTACTACAATAGAAAGCAACACAGATGACGTAAGAGTTTTCGCTATTGCACAAACGTTGTTCTATTGCTAGCAAAAAAATTATAGTATCTCTTTTCACCCTGGATGAGGTTCTGTCTTTGTCTCTTCCTCTAAGAACGTCGTTGCAAGGAAAATCACATGTTCTGAAATAAGCTTCGGCTGCCGAGTCGTCTCTCAATTCAGTTTTGACTAGTAGACACAAAAACGCAGAAGTTTCCTTTGGAGTAGAGCAGAAAGAAAAGCTTCCACTCTCGGGGTCGTAATAACTTTACCTCGTCGCTGCAATTATCAGACTCAGAGATACAACCAGTTGCATCAGGGGCAGAATATTTTAGAATATCCCTGTACGTACGTGTCCTCGACAACATGCTGAATGATATTGTGGACAGATTTCCTGATACAGGTCTGCATGTGTACAACCTTCCAGCTCTCGTTCCAGATGGAATAGTTCTACTGACAGAAGAAGAGCTACAGAACAAAGTAAAGGAACTCGCAACAGCATTTTCCCGTATATTGGCAACGATAGGCAACAACATAATTTGAGAGTCCTTAATTCAGTTTGAAGCAACCATGCGGTGACAGAAATGGATGGACTGGGTAAAGATCATCCCAGTGAAAAGCTTCCATCATCAGCAATCGATGCACTGCAGCAAAGAAGTCTATCGGCTTTTCCATGATCTCCAATTGTTAGCAACGCTACCAGTAAGCAGTGCTTTAGCTGAGCGGTCGTTTTGTTCTCTGCGCGGGATGATCACTTATATAAGGTAAAATATGGGGCACGTTCGGCTGACTGGGTTAGCTTTACTGAGCATCCACAAGGATGGAGTTGGCCGCAGTACGTGAACAGCTAAGCGTGATGTCGCCTACGGTCAGCCGTCTTCAGGCTGCTGTCTCGGGGTGCAGCGATGGTGGGGAGTCTGGTGGATCGAGTGGGACACCTCAGGTGTCGCATGCTTCGCTCTATGTCCCTGCTACCGAAGCACCTTCAGGTGTACCGGATGTGGTGGAGCCGCCCTCTCCGCAAGGGGAGTGGCGGGTTGTACGGCGTTCACGTCGCTCGAGGCGGAAGGCCAATGTGGAGGCTGGACGTCCGTCCACTCCCCTTCGTCCTGTGAGTCCTTCAGCAGGGTCCGAGCAGGTGCACGGGGGGAGGGGATTATTAGTTATTGGAAGCTCCAATGTTATGCGCGTGATGGATCCCCTTAGGCAGATAGCGTCGAGATGCGGAAAGAAGTCCAACGTGCATTCGGTGTGTCTGCCGGGGGGCCTCATCCGAGATGTGGAGGCGGCCTTGCCGGCGGCTATCGGAAGTGCGGGGTGCGGTCGACTGCAAGTCGTGGCTCCCGTCGGCGCCAATGACGCTTGTCGCCTGGGTTCTGAGGACATCCTCAGGTCCTATGGGCGGCTGGCGGAATTGGTGAAGGCTGCTGCCCTCGCACGCAGGGTGCAAGCAGAGCTGTCGATTTGTAGCATTGTTCCCAGGGTTGATCGGGGTCCTTTGGTTTGGAACCGAGTGGAGGGCCTGAACCAGAGGCTTCTCCGACTCTGTGATCGTCATGGCTGCAGGTTTCTGGATCTGCGTTAGCGGGTGGGGAATTGTAAGGTGCCCCTAGATAGATCAGGGGTTCACCACACTAAGGAAGCGGCTACTCGGGTAGCAGAGTACTTGTGGAGTGCACATGTTTTTTTTTTTTTTTTTTTTTTTTTTTTTTTTAAGCTAGGCGCTAACTCTTATGAGCACTCGCCTGTCAACATTCAAATATCGAATTCAGCTAAATATCGAATTCGGCTAAAAAATTGGAATATCAAAATATTTGCCGCGAACTTACAGAGTATTAGAAACAAAGTTCCCAAATTTTTCGCACTGCATGGGAATTATTGTGATCAGATAGTTTTAGGCACCGAAATCTGGCTAAATCATGAAGTGGAAAGTTCAGAAATATTTAGCGAGGCGTGGAACGTATATCGGAAAGATAGATCGGATACAACTGGAGGAGTGTTCATCGCTGTGGACAAAGATATTGTTTCTACTGAGATCAAGGTTGAAAGTAACTGTGAAGTTATCTGAGCACGTATAACAGGTCTGAAAGAAGTCACGTTAATGGTTGGGTGTTTTTACCGCCCCCCCCCCCCCCCAGTGGTGCTTTAGCAGTTTTAGAGTCATTCAAAGAAAGTCTGCACCAGGTAGTGCGTAGGTATCCAGGCCATGTAATATTAGTCGGGGGAGACTTCAACCTTAAGAGTATAGATTGGGACCTCTAGTTACATTTCAGGCGGTACAGACAAGCAGTCTGCGAGCTACTTTTGGACACATTCTCCGAAATCTGTCTTGAGCAGTTAAATCGGCAACCCACGCGCAATGGAAATATTTTAGATCTTATAGCCACGAACAGGCCTGACCTTATTAACGATGACTGTGTAGAGACAGGAATTAGTGATCATGATATCGTCATAGCGTCGATGGTGACCAAAGTTCATAAACCAATCAAGAAAGTTAGGAGCGTGTTTTAGTTTGTGAAGAGCCGATAAGAAAATGTTAGGATCGCACTTAGAAAATGAATGGGCATCGTTTAATTCCGGGTCTATGGATGTAGAGGAATTGTGGACTAATTTAAGTGCATTGTAATTAAAGGATTAGAGAAATATGTGTCAGTAAAGACGATTAAGGATGGAAAAGATCCACCGTGGTATAATAATAATGCTAAGAAAGCAAAGACTGTTGCACTCTCGATTCAAAAAAGAACACGCAAATAATGACAGGCTAAAGTTAGAGATTCGTGCATCTATAAAAAGATCGATGCGCGAAGCATACAATAATTACCACAGCCATACCTTAGCAAAAGATCTTTCCGAGAACCTGAAAAAATTCTGGTCCTTTATAAAATCGATAAGCGGGTCAAAGCCCACTGTCCAGTCACTCGTTGATCGTTCCGGGGAAATAATAGAAGAAAGCAAACGGAAAGCTGAAGTTCTAAATTTAACCTTTAAGAAATCTTTCACTCATTAGAACCGCACAAATGTACCATCATTTGATCAACGTACTAACTCCGTAATAGAGGACATAGTAATAGGTATTTCCGGTGTAGAGAAGCAGCTGAGAGAGCTAAATACGAAAAAGTCTGCTGGTCCGGATGGAATACCATTTCGGTTTTACAAAGAGTATTCTGCGGCATTGGTCCCCTACTTAGCTTGCATTTATCGCGAATCTTTAATTCAGCGCAAAGTTCCTAGTGATTGGAAAAAAGCGCAGGTGAATCCCGTGTATAAGAAAGGAAAGAGAACTGACCCATACAATTACAGGCCAATATCGTTGACATCAGTTTCATGTAGAATTTTGGAGCATATTCTCAGTTCGAATATAGTAAATTTCCTTGACACGGAAAATCAGCACGGGTTTAGGAAACATCGTTCATGTAAAACTCAGCTTGCCCTTTTCTCACATGACATCTTGCGAGCCATGGACGAAGGGCAACAGGCGGATTGTGTTTGTCTCGACTTCAAAAAGACGTTCGACGCGGTGCCACACTGCAGACTGCTAACGAAGATACGAGCTTATGGAATAGGTTCACAGATTTGTGACTGGCTGGAAGACTTCCTAAGTAATAGAACGCAGTACTTTGTTCTCGACGGCGAGTGTTCATCACAGACGAGTGTATCGTCAGGCGTGCCCCAGGGGAGTGTGATAGGACCGCTGTTACTTTCTATCTACATAAATGATCTGATGGACAGAGTAACTTGTAATTTGCGGCTGTTTACTGATGATACTGTGTTGTATGGGAGGGTGTCGTCTTTAACTGACTGTAATAGCATACAGGATGACTTAGACAAAATTTCTCATTCGTGCGAAGAATGGCAGCTAGCTCTCAATAGGGAAGAATGTAAGGTGATGCGCATGAGTAGGAAAAACAATCCCATAATGTTCGAATACAGCATTACTAGTGAGATTCTTGATGCTGTCGCGTCGTTCAAATATCTAGGCGTAACATTGCAGAGCGATGTGAAATGGAACGAACATGTAAGGATAGCTGTAAGGCGGACAGCAGACTTCGGTTTATGGGGGGAATTTTGGGAAGATGTACTTCATCTGTAAAGGAGACCGCGTATAAAACGCTTGTACGACCACGTCTTGACTATTACTCAAGTGTTTGGGACCTGCAGCAGATCTTTTTAAAGGAAGACATAGAAGCAGTTCAGAGGCGAGCAGCTAGGTTTGTTACTGGTAGGTTCGACCAATGGGCGAGTGTCACGGAAATGCTCCGGCAACTCAATTGGGGATCGCTGGAGCAAAACGACGTTCTTTTCGTGAATTTCTGTTGAGGCAATTTAGAGGGCCGGAATTTCAAGCTGCGTAGTACGATCTTGCTGCCGCCTACTTATATTTCGCGTAGTGATCACAAAGACAAGATAAGAGAAATTAGGGCTCGTACGGAGGCATATAGGCATTCTTTTTTTCCTCGTTCTATTTTGGAGTGGAATAGGAAAGGAAATGCCTAGTAGTGGTACAGTGTACCCTCCACCACGCACCTTACTGTGGATTGCGGAGTATGTATGTAGATGTAGATGTAGACGGATATTACTGTTAAGACTGACCATATAATAGAGAGCCAAAAGTAAGAAATGAGAGCACGGCATTAACCCGTAGGATAAATTTTTGTTCGCCGTTTCTACATTATTTAAGAACAATGAATTTGTATAATTCGCTCCATTGTTAAAAGTTTTAAAAATCACTGTAATATTCAAAAATAAAACTTTGTGATGATAGTTTACAAAAAATTCTTTACTTTTTCAGTTTTACAAACACTCTAAGTGTACTAAATCTGGTAGTATGTCTCAAACTTACATTAATAGCATTTCAGAAATAATGTGTGACAAGGACGTCGCCAAAGGAGGTCAGAGTGGTGCAGCTGCTGTCACTAGAGATTCAAAATGTTGTTCGGGAAAAAAATTGTACCGTTGTCAACATAAATTTCAGATTTTAAATAAGCTATAAAAAAAGGTTAGTGTTTAAAACTATAGCTCTACAAGTATAAAAAATATTAGTAACAGGTAATTTCGTTTAGTAAACGTCTTTTAGCCAAATACTTGGCATCGCCTGTACACATTTTTCAAATGTTCAAATGTTTGTTAAGCTTATGGGACTTAACTACGGGGTCATCAGTCCCTAAACTTACAAACTACTTATGAACTACTTACGAACTAGGACGGCACAAATATCCATGCCCGAGGGGGGATTCGAATCCCCGACCGTAATGGCCGTGCAGACCGTGACTGGAGCGTCTCAGTCTCCTCGGCCATCGCGGCCGGCTACACATTTTTCATGATTGACTTCTTTCATTCATAAAACTGCAGTTCTAATGGCTCTTTTATGCTTTCATAATTTATAAGATGTGGCAGATATTACATTTGGGAAACGAGACATAACAAGTACAACTGCTACCTTTTCGCCAGAGACACTTCTAACCACTTCATAGATCTCCAAGACGGTGTTCCGCTGACTGTTTAAGAGCAATTTAATTATATCCATAATGGGTGTTAGGTCGTAGTTGTATGATTTAATTATTTTGTCAAACAAGTAGGCTCAACCATAGATACCGTGTAAAAACACTAAAATATGACGCGTTTCATGGGTCAAGCCCTCATCATCAGATAATATGTACAAGAATCTTAAAACACGAAACCATAGAAATATAAAACGTAATAAAAGAAAACGTGGTTACTTCCCTTGTAACCGTGTCTACGAAGAAAGGCCCTAAGCATATTGTGCTATGTCAGAATTAAAACCAGACCCCAGCACTGGCGGCGCATAACACAACCGAAATGCACCGAGTCAACAACACGACTGGGGCGCACGTATGCACATGTAAACAAAGACCTCCAAATATCATCCACAAGCTAGTGGGTACATTCCGGTGTCACTAAATCATTTGCACAGTATGACAGAGGTTGAAATTTAAAAGAAACGACTTTTGTTATAATAGGTCCACAAAGTTTTTAAAAAAGCTGTATATATTACCTTGAACTTGTTCATTTAATGAAGCGTCGCTTATGTATTATAATCTCCACCTGTTCTAGCATATCTAACTTTCTTCCCTTATCCTATCTATGCAAAATCTTAAAGTCTTATTCAATTCGCTTTACAGGGTGGCCAGTTTCGCGGATATGCGTAGCTACAGCGGACTTGTTGAAATTATTAAGTCGGAAGGCGTCCATATGTTCCTTGTACCTAACTCTAAGCGATATACCGGTCTGACCAATGTAGTTGGCATTGAAACTATTACACTGTATCTTATAAACCCCTGCTTTGTCATATTTATCAGTCTTTTGGTTTAAGTTATTCCGTAATTTTCGTCGTAACGTATTATTAGTTTTAAAAGCAGCTTCGACTTTAAAAGGTTTTAGTATGTTGGCCACTTTCTGAGATTGATTACCAAAACATGGCACCATTACTCTCTTGATGTTTTCCGTACCATTTTTATTTGATTTCGCTCGCTGCTTCTTTCGTATTTCTTGGTTCCATATTTTGGTAATCTGGTTGATGAGTGAGATGTTCAGAGAATTATCAGCAGGGTCTGTTTGCCATATGTAATTTTTGTATGTCAATTTAAATAAATAAATAAATATATAAAAGACCTTTTGAACTCTAATTTTATCAAAGATTTTCATGAGGTATAGATTTAAGTACACAGATTGTCCCCTAGTTTGCTACAGTTTAAATTAGCTTAACAACCTTAAAACGTCATTAATGAATAGAAAAAGACTATTTACATATATTTTGGAGAAAAAAATACTTTTCTTAAAAGTTATTAAACTCAGAAAATGAATCAAGTTTCAGCAAGCTCTATCTCATTAGTTACTTATGTTTGATTTTTCAAACTTATTAGTTTCGATAAATAGTAAGATTTTTCAGCAATTTTCTGATACATCCTGGCTTAAGCAATAAATTTTTTTCTTACTACAAGATGTTTACTAAAAGAGTTATGATATGTTTGACAGTAAATTGTAACGAGTTACAGTCACCTTCTTTATTTAAGAATTCTGGAGTCACAGCAAAATGAATAAATTAATTTTCATAACACTTTACTGCAAAGTGAGGGCGTTATGAAAGGCAACAGATATAAACAGATTAACGAATATTATTCACGACTCACAGGTCGCTCGCTCCCCCCCCCCCCTCCACCCCCCAACCACTAATCGTCGCCATACTAGTGACGCCAACGATGACAGCTTATTGACTGGAGAATTTCCTGGATCCAGCTTCGAATTATTGGGAGAATTTTGGGAAGGTGTACTTCATCTGTAAGGGAGACCGCGTATAAAACGGCTTGTACTACCACGTCTTGAGAATTGCTCAAGTGTTTTGGGACCCGCAGCAGATCAGTTTAAAGGAATATATAAAAGCAGTTCAGAGGCGAGCAGCTAGATTCGTTACTGGTAGGTACGACCAATGCTCGAGTGTCACGGAAATGCTCCGGGAACTCGAATGGGGATCGCTGGAGGAAATACGACGTTCTTTTCGAGAAATTCTGTTGAGGAAATTTAGAGGGCCGGAATTTAGAGCTGAGTGTAGAACGAACGATGTTCCTGCCGCCTACTTACATTTCGCGTTATGATCACAAAGACAAGATAAGAGAAATTAGGGCTCATACGGAGGCATATAGGCATTCTTTTTTTCCTCGTTCTATTTGCGAGTGGAATAGGAAAGGAAATTCCTGGTAGTGGTACAGTGTACCCTCCGCCAAAAACCTTACGGTGGATTGTGGATTATGTATGTAGATGTAGAAATATTTCGAATTCGTAAAATTTCGGTCGTTAATGTCAATAAATGGTGTCTGTTCTTCCGGACATGTCCGAAATGTACAGACACCATATAAATAATGTTTACAATTATTGATATGTTGACTTGAAATACCAGGTTGCCCACGGACGCCGTCCTTTGTGTTTTTATGTTTGCCGCATACGTGAGTGCAGGTAAGATTGCCTCGTCACTGCTAACCACAGGGGCAGTGCACGTACTGTACCAGCAAACCTCTACTGCGCTGTGCTTCAATCTGCTTGCTTCCTTCTGGTTTCGCTGTGATGAGGTGCGAGGCCGTCTGTTCGAGTCAGGTCTTAGGCCGTGTTCACACACGACAATAATCGCGCTGTTACGGAATCGCGCTGTGTCCGTGCGGGTTTTATTTAGGCCGCGTTCAGACATACGGAAATCGCGTGGTTTGAACCGCAAAATGACGGCCTGTGTGTTCAGACAGGCGCTGTCAAATGTTCAAATGTTTGTTAAGCTTATGGGACTTACCTACGGGGTCATCAGTCCCTAAACTTACAAACTACTTATCAACTACCTTATACTAAAGACGGCACAAATATCCATGCCCGAGGGGGGATTCGAACCCCTGACCGTAGTGGTCGTGCAGACCGTGACTGGAGCGCCTCAGTCTCCTCGGCCACCGCGGCCGGCAAAGGCGCTGTCCGGCCGCGGTTAGTAATCGGTTGTCGTTCGCAGTATGTAGCGGGAATTAAAAATGTCAAAAGAAGAAGAAATATTGTGTTTACTCTGGTTGCTTAAAAGATAGATAGATAGATAGATAGAGAGAGAGAGAGAGAGAGAGAGAGAGAGAGAGAGAGAGAGAGAGAGAGAGAGAGAGGGAGGGAACGTAAGAAAAAGGCAGTACTGGGTGTATCCTATACTAAGTGATCTGCTCGTACGTGGCCAGTTCGTAACGATGTATCCTACATTAAGAATGTATGGAGAAAAATAAACAATTTTCTGTCAAATTTCGTAACTCTTTTTGTAAACATCTTGTAGTAAGAAAAAATGTATTGCTTAAGCCAGGATGTTTCAGAAAATTGCTGAAAAGTCTTACTATTAATCGAAACTAAGAAGTTTGAAAAATCAAACATAAGTAACTAATGAGATAGAGCTTGCTGAAACTTGATTTATTTTCTGAGTTTAATAACTTTGAAGAAAAGTATTTTTTCTCCAAAATATATATAAATAGTATTTTTTCTATTCATTAATGACGTTTTAAGGTTGTTAAGCTAATTTAAACTGTAGCAAGCAAACTAGGGGACAATCTGTGTACTTAAAACTATTCCTCATGAAAATCTTTGATAAAATTAAATTTCAAAAGGTTGTCCTTTTTTTTTACATTGACATACAAAAATTGCTTATGGCAAACAAGTTTACGGTAATTACGTGTACTCAAAACAACTTGTCAAAAATTTGGGCCACTTTAGGTCAGCGGTAGTAACACTAAAAGTGGATCTTTACGATCGTCTTTTGACAGCTGAAATTAAATGAAAATAATGGCTTAACCATTCATCTGACACGAAAATAGAATAACCTAATTTGTAGAGGAGAAAATTCTCTAAAACTTTGCTCTCTTGTGATTTTTTTCATATCTCATATCGTTTCAGAGATATTTGCAAAAATAACGGCGATTTTGGGATGTCTGTCTGTCCGTAACATGTTCTCACTTTTTAAGTCGAACCGTTCTACCGATCAGCACCAAATTTTACAGACATAATCGTAGGCCGCCAGAGACCAGAATCTCTCTTTTTCAATTTTTTATGACAAAAAATACGTTAGTAACACCAAAAAAAGCCGTTCGTAATATAACTGTAATTGCAAACAAACCGTTCATCTGACTCGAAAATTGAATAACCTAATTTGTAGAGGGGAAAATTCTCTACAACTTTGCTCTTTTTTTTTAATATCTCGTATTGTTTGAGAAATATTTGTAAAAATAACGGAGATTTGACACACACTATTGAATTAACGAAAACTAGCCGTTCGGATATTTCACGTGACATTCCTCGCCCAGAACTCTCTCTGGTATACGCCATAGGCCTATAAATGTAAACACTGAAGACATAACAAAAGCCAGTTGTGTACTGCACAACTCACAACTAGAGATGGTATAAAGCATGAGCATACTTTATATACTGCACCAATGGATAATCTAAATATGTTGCATGCAGGAAGAGGGACACCTTCAGCTTTGAATGTTAAAGTTAAATTCGCTATCTTTGTAAGTAACGGGCGTGTTGCGTGACAAGATTCAAAGATATGATTCCATGTAGATTCATTTTTGTTCAATAAACACCAACTTAACAAAAATATTTTTTTTTTCAAAAATGTTCAAATGTTTGTTAAGCTTATGGGACTTAACTACGGGGTCATCAGTCCCTAAACTTACAAACTACTTATGAACTACTTACGAACTAGGACGGCACAAATATCCATGCCCGAGGGGGGATTCGAACCCCCGACCGTAGTGGCCGTGCTGACCGTGACTGGAGCGCCTCAGTCACCTCGGCCACCGCAGCCGGCTTTTTTTTTTTTCCAACATATCTTCATCATTTCGAAATGTATCCACCAACTCCTGCCAAACTTAGTTTTTGGCAGTTTTATTAGAATATTCTTCGCTCTGAAGATCCCATAATGCAGGTCACTCCTTTAGGATTGCACAGAAATAGAATGGCGCGGGCGCCGCGCGATTGTATTTTCCCGCGGTTGAAATTCGGCTACCGCGCGATTGGCTAGCCGCGTGGTTACGTGTGAACAGTCACGACAGTTCTCAAGTAAATGAAACCCGCGCGGCGGATCCGCGCAATTCTGTAACCGCGTGATTAAAGGCCGTGTCTGAACACGGCCTTACAACCACACAGGCAACTGACACGCACTCCAGTGAAGGCAACACATTAGGGATGGCGGTTATCGCTGAAACAACCGATTTTCGGTTATAACGGTTCTTTTCATCTCCAGTTTAACCGCACTGTAAAAACTGCTCAAGATAACCGGTTTTTTAAATAACCGGTTTTCGGTTTTTTATTGCTATTTTTTTCCAGTAGAGTTTGACAGAAACATAATTTGCGGCCGAAACAGAAACCGTAATCGAATTTTCGGTTCTTCTAGTTTCGGCCAAAACAGAAACTTAAGGATTTTTGTTAAAAATTAGGTAACTTTATGTTATACGACAAATCACTAGTCTTTCCATATTTTGCAAGCTCCCCTCCCAATATTATGCCTTCTTAAGTGTGTGTAAGCCTAGCCAGGAGTCCGTAGAAGACGATATACGAAGCATACAGATTTACTGGCCTAGTACTTCCATCCGGCAGTTGCGAATATTGAGCCAACCACTCCTTTAATTATGACTTACTCTGATAGCTAGAAGTTCTTTCTTGGTTTTCGAAAAGGGTGATCTGCCTTAATGAAGGTAAAGGAGTAGAAGCTCTGCATCGAAATTGATGTGTGGTTATAGTGGAAATCGGTGTCGTAGTTTCCAGGAAAGATGACGAAGGCGAAGGTGACAGGCACGGCGATGGCGAGAGCGTAAGGTCACAAGGTCCTACATCGTCACTTAAAAAAAAAAAGTACAAATGTTTGTACAGCTTATGGGACTTAACTACGGGGTCATCAGTCCCTAAACTTACAAACTACTTATGAACTACCTATGACTAAGGACGGCACAAATATCCATGCCCGAGGGGGGATCGAACCCCCGACCGTAGTGGCCGTGCAGACCGTGACTGAAGCGCTTCAGTCCCCTCGGCCACCGCGGCCGTCACTTTCAGTTGTTATCAATTTTGCACCTTGAAGCAGGCACAAAATTAAGGGCTCAGTTATTATTCCAAGCTTATAGTACATCACTTACATAATAGGTATATGAATAGAATTTACCTTCTCTTCCAAGGAACATTTTGGATGTTTTTTTTCCTTAAATAACACAGCATGTTTGTAGCACCTCCACCTGTTTTCAGCTTTTTGAAGCAAATGGAGCATTGTACCTCACTTCTCCCGTACTTCGTGAAGTACTTCCACACTCGGGATGGTGCCATTTAAGACACAACCGATGTCTGGCGACGACAGCAAGGAATTGACGCATGACCAGACCAACACCACCTAGAGACAAGGCCTTACAACAGGCCGTGGCTACGTCACACTTAGAGGCCGCGGCCGCCACCTCACTGGCTGTTGGCTGGGGCACGCCCACCGCCGCGCAGCGGCCGGCCAGTCAGATGGCGGCCGCGGCCTCTAAGTGTGACGTAGCCACGGCCTGTTGTAAGGCCTTGTCGTCTAGATGGTGTTGACCAGACGGAGGCAAGTCTCGTACACTGCCGGTGTACGCGCGTCGTCAAATAAGTCACGCCACGCGACAACAGGTGCATCGATGCCTCAATAGCTGCACCAGTTCTTAAGTTCTTGTGCCACGCGTTTGTTGCGCGTCTCTGACTGCAGGATTGTTCTTAAATTACCACTACTAGACGAAGTACTCGTATCGGTTTTTTATCCGGTTCTTGGCAGTAACTAAAAAAAACGGTTACAACTTACAGCAAATAAATACCGAAACAAACCGGTAATTCAAAACTAAAATACCGGTATCGGTTTTAACCGGTCGGTTTTTCCCATCCCTACTACACATACGTGATAGATATTGATCTATGGCAGGCATGGGCAACATCCCCCTGAGGGCGCGGGCGCCCTCGCCGTGCCCAAGCCGCCGCTCGCGGGCGGCCTTTGCCGCGCCCCTGCCCCGCGTACTGTGCGCAGCGGCCTGTGGGGCACTAGCGACACAAACGTCTGTCATGTGCATGAAATACATCGCATAAAAAATCAATAGTTCGATCAAAAATTTTAAAACATATATTTTGATATTTAGTGCACTGTATTAATACAGAAAACGTTGAATTTTAATTTTTCCAAAGCTGAATTCATAATATGGGAATGAAAGGGTTATTTATTTTTTTTCTGATCCATAGGACCCAATTGAGGAGTGAGACACCATGGTCATGGAACAAGTCAATACATTAATTCAAATGTTTCAAATGTTTGTTAAGCTTATGGGACTTAACTACGGGGTCATCAGTCCCTAATACATTAATTGTTACACAGGAATGGTAATAGAAAAAAATTAAGTAGTACTTTGCACACGACAATCTTAGGACAAAGTGAAAAGAAACAATAAAGAAAAAAAAATAATTTTTTTAATTGTTTAACTTTTCTAGGAGTTCCTCGACAGAATAAAAGGAGTGAACCATGAGGTAACTCTTCAATTTAGATTTGAAAGCGTGTGGATTAGTGCTAAGATTCTTTAGTTCATGTGGCAGCTTATTGAAAATGGATGCCGCAGAATACTGTACACCTTTCTGCACAAGTGTCAAGGTTTTGTGATGCAAATGTAGATGCGACTTCTGTCTAGTATTCACCGAGTGAAAGCTACTAACTCGTGGTAATAAGCTGATATTATTAACAACAAACGACATTAAAGAAAAAACGAATTGTGACGCCAGAGTCAAAATTCCCAGAGTACTGAAAAGGGGTCTACATGACGTTCGTGAACTTACACCACATATTGCTCGAACCGCCCGTTTTGAGCCAGAAATATCCTTTTTGCATCAGGCGAGTTACCCCAAAAAAAAAAAAAAAAAACAATGGCGTACATCATAAGGGAGTGAGAGTAAGCGAAATAAACTACTTTTCGTGTTGAAAAATCACTTATTTCAGATATTGATCTGATGGTAAATACAGCAGAATTTAGTTTTGGAACAAGATCCTGAACATGGGCTTTCCATGACAGCTTACTGTCAATATGGACACCTAGAAATTTGAACTGTTCAGTCTCATATCTCATATGCCCATTATGTGTAATCAAAATTGTGGTGTCGCACAAGTCTAAAGTGCGCGCCACCTACTTTCGCCGCGCGCCGCCATGCACGCACGGCGCGGCGTTCTTACGACGTCAGCCACGAGCGCCCTCTGCTACAACTCCACTCGTGGCCACCATTGAACGACATCGTTCACTTGGGACTGAGATAGGAACCAGTTAACACTTCGTATTCAGATAGGCACCAGTGAAGACTTGGCTATCGGACAGGCACTAGGCAGGCCTCTAGCTCAACTATGTATCAGCATTCTGCAGTACTGAGCTATGTAAAAGTTAAGTATTACTAAGTCTCTAAGAAATATATATCTCGTTCTAATTTACTCTAGTGTTTCTAGTTTCTGCTGTCCCACTGGCTGCTCACCTTCGTACCTGCACAAGCGTGCATCCTTTATTCCTGAGTCGGTCTCTTTCTACTCGGCCACCGACACCTACGACGGAAAAGAGACACAAAAGTGGCGACGAGGCTGGGACACAAAATAAATGTCAGCTTTCGTCAAATTATATGTTAGAAATTGTAAAAACTGAGTTTTACTGTGATTTAACATCAACTTGTTTTCTACAAGCCATGAACTTATCTCTTGAACTGCATTATTTGTCACTGTGTCAATATTACGAGCAACATCCTTCACTACCAAGTTGGTATCATCAGCAAACAAAAATATTTTACAGTCACCTGTTATACTCGAAGGCATATCATTTATATAAATAAGAAACAGCAATGGTCCCGAAACAGACCCCTGTGGCACCCCACACTTAACTGAGCCCCATTGGGATTGTACGTCATAGCCATTTTCTACACTGCCGAGAATTACCTTCTGTTGTCTATTATTAAAGTAAGAGGTGAACCAGTTGTGAGCTACTCCCCGTATTCCACAATGTTCCAACTTCTGCAACAATATTTTGTGATAAACACAACCAACGCTTTTGTTAAATCAAAGAAGACGCCTAATGCCCGTAGCCTCTTATTTAACCCATCAAGTGCCTCACAGAGAAACGAAAATATAGCATTTCAGTCGTTAAACCACTTCTAAAACCAAACTGTACGTTTGACAACAAATTATGTTGAACTGAAATGATCAATTAATCTTGAATATACAGCCTTTTCAATAAATTTAGAAAAAACCGAAGGCATAGAAATAGGTCTATAGTTGTCTACATTATCCCTTTCTCCTTTTTTGTAAAGTGGTTTCACTACTGAGTACTTTAATCTGTCAGCAAACTGACCATTCTGAAAGGAAAACTTACAAATATGGCTTAGTACTGGGCTAACATATGGAGAACAGTACTTTAGAATTCTGCTAGATACCCCATCATATCCACAAGAGTCCTTAGTCTTTAGTGATTTAATTATTGACTCAATCTCCCCTATGGAAGTATCATGAAGGACCATTTCAGGTAACAGCCTTGGAAAGGCTTTTTCTAAAAATGTTATATGATTACCTGTAGAAACTAGGGCTTTGTTTAGTTCCAGTACTATATTCAGAAAGTGATTATTGAATATTTCACATATATCTTACTTGTCAGTAATAGAAACATTTCTACTACGCACTGACGTTATATCTTCTACCTGCTGCTGCTGACCCGACACTTCCTTCACGACTGACCAGATAGTCTTAATTTTATCCCGAGAATTTGCTATTCTTTTTGCATACCACATACTTTTTGCATTCTTAATGACATTTTTCAGAATCTTACAGTACTGTTTGTAATGAGCTACTGCATCTTCATTCTGACTGCTTCTAACATTTTGATACAATTCCCGCTTTGTTCTACATGATACTCTTATCCCCTTTGTCAGCCACCCTGGCTGTCTCTTACTGGAAGTACCCTGTTTTGAGAGTTCTAGTGGAAAGCAAATTTCAAACTGCATAAGAAATGTGTTCAGAAATGCATTATATTTATCATCTGCATAGTCAGCACTATAAACATCCTGCCATTCTTGTTCCTTAATTAGACTTAAAAAGGTCTCAATTGCTACAGGATTAACTTTTCCGAGTAGTCGATATTTATGTTCAACATTTGTTTGAGAACAATTACTTTTTAGAATTAAAATTTGGGCATCGTGGTCTGATAGGCCATTTACTATTCTGCTGACAGAGTGCCCCCCTAATAATGAAGAATGAACAAAAATATTGTCAATGGTTGAACTGCTATTTCCTTGCACTCTCGTTGGAAAGAATACTGTTTGCATCATGTTATAGGAATTAAATAGATCTAACAGCTGACTTTTTCTTGAGCTATCAACTACACGATTAATGTTGAAATCTCCACACACAATTAAATTTTTATACTTTCTATACAGTGAACCCAGAACCAATTCCAGCTTGGGCAGAAACATTTTAAAATCTGAGTCAGGGGACGGGACGTGTAAATAACAACTATTACTCGTTTAGTTCCATTAACATTAAGAACTTCTGCACAACATTCAAATATCTTTTCTGTGCAGTGTTTAGAAAAATCGATTGACTCCGAAGAAAATTTGTTTTTTACATACATGGCCACTCCCCCACACTGCAAGGAACTCCTAGAGTAGAAGGCAGCTAACCTGTATCCTGGCAAAGGAAGTCTCTGAATTGTCACATCAATACCAATACCAATACCAATAATGTCAGAATCAGTATCAATAAGCAGTTCATTAACTTTATCTCTGATACCCTGTATATTTTGATGAAAATGGTATGAAGATAATACGTACCTGCGATGTAGTGTTCATAAAAATATTATCGTTCTATTTAATTTGGGTTGCAGAGTTATTTGTGGCCGCGGTGGAGTGGCCGAGCGGTCTATCGCGTCTCGCTACGGAGCGCGCGCTTGCTCGCCGTGGAGGTTCGAGTCCTCCCTGGGGCATGGGTGTGTCTGTTGTCCTTAGGTTAGTTTACCTAGGTTTAAGTAGTTTGTAAGTTACGGACTGATGACCACGCAGTTTGGTCCGATAGATTTACAGACATTTGAACATTTTTGAGTTATTTGTGTCATGTACCGGTGGTTCGCCTGACGAGCGGACAACTCGCAATGCACTGTATAATCGCATGGATGCATACCAGTGAGGCGTTCGACAGCGGCGGTTCCGGAGTCACCAGAGGACGCGACGAGCACCGCCAGAGAGCGCACTAAACCGGAACTATTTTCCTCGGCACAGTCACGTGAGACCAGTTAGAGACTGCCACTTATCACTGCGCGCCGACTATTTAGGGGGGCGCAGTACAACGCGACGGCAGTCCTCCGCCGAGCGCCTACGAGAACCATAGCTGAGGAATTGCTACCGACGCCTCCGGGGAAGAATCCCTGACAGCGACGCCGTGCCACCAAGACTTCCCGCAACGGAATACGTCGTCCGGCTCCGTCTCCCTGGCCGTTCTCTCAAGGCCGTCGTTATCTCCCTGACTTGTACCTAATTGGTGAAGAAGAAAACTTTTAGTTGATGTTTTTTGTTTTTGCCTTACTTTCAGAAGTTTGTTAGTTTGTTTTGTTTCCAGAAGATGATTAATTTGTCTTGTCAATAAACAAAATTTATGTATCAGACAGTGTCTTTCAGTTGTTATCTCCTGAGGCGAGATATAGCAATTTGTACCTATCATATTAATAATAATATGATCATTTTTATTAATATTACTTATTCATATTACGTATCCCACCCATTAATACCTTTTTCCCATCGTAATTAGGAAAAAGTAGAGCTTTAGTACAAAGTACTCTGGAGGAACGAAAATAGCATCCCTATCTGCTGTACCTTTGTCAACAGCTACACGGAAGCGACTTCCTGATCTTACTGCATATGTCTCCTAAATAAACTAGACGTAAATCCGGATTTAATCAGCCACCTATTATTGGGAGATGAGTGCTATTTCGTCAATGACTCCATTGTCAATAGATATAATCTACGTCACTGCGCAACTGAAAATCCTGACTGGTTACGTTCACATCACATGTAAGCGCACTGCGGTGTTAATTTAAGATGCAGAATTCTAGAAGACATCAATGGATCAGTTTGTCTTCCAGCAGACTACCTAATAGCCTGTATTTGTAATTCCTGGAGAATGATCTGAATCTCTGGTGTCCGGTGCCACTGGTTTCAGCACGATGATTCATTAATGTAAAGGCGGTAGAGAATATCTCAATAATGTGTACTCTGAACGGTGGATAGATCGGGATACATTCTATGGCCAGCGATGTCAACTGGTTTAATGCCCTCGGATTTTTCTAATCGACCTGTATCAAAGAAATTGTTTACTGAACGGTACCGGAAAATCCATACGTGTTTAAAGAACGGATACGCAGTGCTTCCGGTTCAGTATTTGCACAAATCTTGAGGACCCCCATGCTAATACCGTGAGGCGCTTACATCAAAGCATGCAACAACATCAAAGCATGCAACAACAAGACAGACATGCATCTGAAAAATTTATTATGCATTATGGTATAATAAAGATCTGTCAGCCTATAACATAGGTTTAAAGGAATATCATTTATTATCTTCATCATTAATTATTGCAATCAAACATACGATGTGCGTCCAGAAAGTAAATTCCGTTTGGTTATATAAAACGAACGGGTACAGATACAGAAAAAATATTGATTGTACAAATATCTACAAATGTTAAACTACTTTTGTACATAGCTTCCGAAATTTTGTAGGCAATTGTCATAGCATAGTACAAGGTTTTGTGTGCCTTTTTCATATAATTTTGCCGCCTGTGTATTCAACCATGTGGTGACATGTTCTTTCTTCTCGTCATCATCGTTGAAGTGTTGTCCACCAAGGACAGATTTGTAGGTGTAAGAAGAGGGTTACTGTCAAAATATTTATTTTTTCACTATAATGCCTGACCTCACACACTGAATGTTACCAATTTCAATGGGACCTGTTTGATCATCCTCCATACAGCTCGGACCTCTCTCCTAGCGCTTTCATGTCTTCTTACACCTAAAATCTGTCCTTGGTGGTCAACACTTTAACGATGATAAAGAGCTGTTATCACATGGTTGAATACACAGGCGGCAACCTTCTGTGAAGGATGAATGCAAATGGGAGAGCTTTGAAAGCTTTTTAAGTAACGCAAAGTTAGTAACATATCACCTCTTGATACATGGCGTCCACAACTCGTGGGTAAAATTAGAACAATTGATAGTTGATTAACAACCGGTAATATTGAGACGGGTAACGAATGGAAAATATATTTACTGTATTATAGGTATACATGGCGTACACTGCATAGCAACAAGGTATCTCACAGTAAACTTTCAAAGCGACCACTGCTTGTCTCAGTGCATATATTGCTTGTCTGGCGTAAGCACAATCCCCACGCAACCCAATTTGTTGACCATCAGCAACGACTCTCTGTCAACATAGGGGTGGGTATTGTGCAATATCGCGTAACAGGACTCTATTAACTGGTTCACCATTTGACTGGTCCATGTTTCCTAATGTCCCGGTGATCTGTGCTCACACAGCTCTTGGAGGCTGTACATCTAGCTATCTGCGAAAATGACAGTTCACCACCTCGTTTGTCAGCGAGCTGTATGAAAGGAAAAAAGAAACAAATATAGAATGAGACATTAAAGATAAGATATATCTTTATTTTTTAACATAATTTCCAAGTAGGGTAAGGTGGTACAAATTCGATATAGGTACAATTCCGATCAACAAAATTTCAGTTTCGTAATGTTGGTAGCACTTGCCTTTGTGTGGCGTTGTAGTGTAGCAGGTTTCAACAGCTCCTCCTGTCTTTTCCAAGAATACACCACTTTGCGCTACGGAGATATAAATTTTTCCCTGTTAAGAGGTACGTGGAGCAACTTCGTCGAACGCGCTCTTATAAAGTATCTAGTTTCCACGCTATTGCAAATTCTATATCATGCTATATTTGTTACCTAGAAGTAAGCGTTGGTGCCCAAGGGAAAAAGTGCTTTTTATGTGGAAGAAGCCAGTGATCAAAATTGTACGAGGAAGTGATCATAATTGTACCTACTGTGGTAGATTTTCGATCGATTTTTCACACTTCTGTAACATTTTTTTTTTTTTTTTTTTTTTTTTTGTGTTTATACCAACTTTTGTAATGGTCTAGTATTTGTGTTACATATTCGTTAAACATCCAAGAACAAGTGCCATAGTTAAAATTATCACTTTTCTCAACATATTTCCAGTACCAACAAAAAATGTTGAAATGTTTGTTAAGCTTAAGGGACTTAACTACGGGCTCATCAGTCCCTAAACTTACAAACTACTTACGAACTAGCTAACACTAAGGACGGCACAAATATCCATGCCCGAGGGGGGATTCGAACCCCCGACCGTAGTGACCGTGCAGACCGTGACTGAAGCGCCTCAGTCCCCTCGGCCACCGCGGCCGGTCAGTACCAACATTTGTCCGAAATGATCGGAATTGTAACACCTTACCCTACATTGAGACATTTGTCATGCCGCTTTATAAGCTTCAATTAGCCTTCCAGAAAAAAAAAAATCAGGTCGTTGCATACAGAACAAGCGTTGAACAGCTTGTTTAACGTCAGAATTCCATTCAAAGCGCCTTCAACCGAGAGTCTTCTTCAAAGCTGGAAACAGATGGTAGTCACTTCGTGTGAGATCAGGTCTGTATGGCGGATGGTGTAGGCGCTCCCAAGTAAGAGCTGCAATGTGGTTTTGTGTTACCGTCGTCGAGTGTGGTCTCGCATTGTCGTCCAACAGCAAAACGCCATATCTGAGAATGCCAGGCCGCTTTTTCCGAGTCACTTCTTACAATTTCGACAGAGTGTCACAGTACCGCACAGCATTGCTGGTTGCATCCTACAAAAGGTCCAGCAACGGTCCAGAAACGGGTGAGTAGCACTTTATCTGCAGACGGAGTGCTTATGAACTTCTTTTTGATAGGTGATGACAGATACATCCACTCCATGGATGCGGCCTTCGATTCGGACGTGTCATGGTGGACCCCCGTCACAATCCGAAACAGAAAGTCATTGCCATATTCATGGTCGAGCTCTACCCAATGGTGTATCGGTGTCTTGCACGTGTGCGTTCACGTGCTGTTTCGTCGTCGTCCTCCCAGCGGATAAGGGGAACATAACCGTTCTTCTAAAAAATGTTCAAATGTTTGTACAGCTTATGGGACATAACTACGGGGTCATCAGTCCCTAAACTTACAAACTACTTACGAACTAGCTAATACTAAGGACGGCACAAATATCCATGCCCGAGGGGGGATTCGAACCCCCGACCGTAGTGGCCGTGCAGACCGTGACTGGAGCGCCTCAGTCTCCTCGGCCACCGCGGCAGGCTATTTAATATTGTTCTTCACAAGTGCTGAGAACTAGCTCAGATGCAAATTTTCTTATGTCTAAATTCCGTTGCGCCATAAATGTTTTCTTAGCCACCTTTCCAAGATAACTTTAATTGTGATGGCTTGCTTATTAATGTCTGTGTGTAATAACGTGTGAGCTGCTATGTATATTGACTACTGTAGTATTAACTTCCTGTTATTGAAATAATTTGAAACGAGTCAGTTCTCAGTTTGGGCCAGGGAACTAGGCTTTGTAGCAGGGAGTAACCAGTAGTTCACACGGACCTCATTTACTAATTTTAGTGATAAAACAAGGCTCTTATTTCGCACAGTGGTCGACTTTTACACTTCCTTTCTAAATTGAATCTGGCTGTGTATGGAATTCAGGTGTTGTAAGAACACCTGAAGTTCATCTTCTCCGTGAGGCCAAATGACGAACGTGTGTCGACATATCTGTTGAATAGTGGCGCAGTGTCTAGTGCCTTGTTGTCAAATTCCTCCATCTACATGTTGGCAATCACAGGTGACAGGGGACTGCCCATGGGCACGCCATCAGTCTGTTCGTAGTAATCCCCGTCAGAAAGAAACTTGGTCGACGTGAGTACGAAATTAAATACTTTCGTGAAGTAGGGCCCAAATTTCTTTTCTATGAGTTCCAGCGACTCCTTCAGTGGAACCCTGATGAAAAGAGAAACAACATCGAAACTGACCATGAGATCTGAGTTGGACAGTCTGAGTTGCCTTATCCGTTCCACGAACTGAGAAGAGTTTTTATTGGTGCTCACATTTGCCAAACTGCGGACTGAAAACTGATGTCAAGTGCTTCGCGAGTTAATACGTTGGCGCTCCTATTGTGCTCACAATCGGTCTATAAGGTATATCCATCTTGTGTACCTTTGAAAGCCCGTAGATTCTTGGTGGTGCGGCCGTACGTGAATGGAGTTTCTTAGTTGTTTCTTCTGTGAAAGTACTTCGAAGAAGTTCAATTGTCTGGCGCTGTATTCGGCTGGTTGGATCCGTCGTGATCTTCCTGTAAGCAGGGTCATCTAGGAGCTTATAAACTTTCTCTTTGTATTCCACAGCTATGAGAAGAACGGTGCCGGCCGCGGTGGCCGAGGAGACTGAGACTGAGACTGAGAATATTAAATAAAAGAGGGAAGGTGCTCTAAAACTACAATTTATAGGCAACTTATGGATTATGTTGAACATAAACTTGTTATTCAGATAGAAAACAAGCAAAATGGGGAACCAATTTTGTTAATACAATAAAAATGCATCTCTTACATGGATTAATGCGGACGGTGGGTGCCCAGCCTAAATTATACATGATTTAACGCTACTGGGGAGAATGATTCACAAACAACACTCATTCTCTCTCACACACGCAATGCCACAGCGAAACTCACCAAAATCAGCGTGCTGAGACGAGGCGGAAGCAGGTGCCGCTATCGTAGGCGAAATTCAGCAAGTCGGAGGTAGCACAAAACACAATATACAAAAACACTTTGAAGCTGGATCTGGTCTGTCGTGCCTGTTTTGAGATGGTGCATGTGTATGGCCAAGTTAAATTACATCTGAATTGGACCACGATCAAACACGCTAACGGCGACACATTGCTGTGTTACATGAACGCACTCCACAAAAGGTGAAGTGGTTGAAAATCGGATTCATTACACAAAATCACGGTGGATTCTTAAGTTGCAGTCTGTTAGAAATCGATCTAGGTACTGGTTTTATATGAGAAGTGGCGTGAATTCAGGCGACTAGCTTCAAACCTCGGAAGTCGGAGCTCGGACCCACGTGGTTCCGAAAACGATAAAATTGAATAAATTCAGTTTCCGAAAAATAAAGAAATTAACTGCATAGATATGCTTAGAATTATATAAGGAAGCGAATGAAACACAGCTACACGCGATAGGGGGCGATTACAGAGACGGATGAGGTCCTGTCTCAGAAAAACCACAAAAATGAAATAATTACGAAGTCGGAAAAATAATAATAAGAATTACGGCATGAAACCAATAGAAATGTTTAGAACTACATGAAGAAGCGAAATAAATGCAGCTACACGCGATAGGGAGCGATTACAGAGACGGATGAAGTCCACTCTCCAAAACTCGTATAAGTGAAATAATTACAAAGTCGGAAAAATAAAATTAAGAATTACAGCATGCAACCCATAGAAATGTTTAGAATTAAATACGAAAGCTATTGAAGGAGATTGTACAAGGTTCAGAGAGAATTACTGACAAAGACAGAGTTCGTACTACAAGTAGGAGAAGAAATTAAAATAGGCGGGGAGAGAAGATCGCGAAATATTAGTGGAAATCAGAAGGATACCCGCATGGTTACTTGCCTGATGGGCATGGAACAAACAAGAGCGGAAGCTGAAGGCTTTGTTATGTGAACCAACCACGTGGAACACATATCACTCACGGAAGGAAGTGATGAGAAGGTTTTTACATGCACTGTACAAAAATGAACATATCACCTATTAGAAATCGGGCCCCACATAGCTACAAAGTATTTACACAGAATTCATACACCGCCACATGATCACAAGAGGTTTTAACATACCAGGCCGTTATCAAACTGCAACTAGAATCACACACACCGCGTTTATCTATTGGAAATCACTGAATTGAAAAAGGGGAACACATTTCCGCACACGATCGGAGAATATATTCAAAAAATGATTCTAAGTTCACGAGCCTAAGTTAAATGTGCTAGTCAATGAAATGCTACCATCTCCAAAAACATGAGCAGAACCAACCTTACCTCACCAGAAGACCATCACAGAATGGCCCGACCGAGCGGCCACGAGACGCGGGAAGCCACCGGAAGCCGGAAAATCCAAGATCAGCGGTGGTGGGGACGGAGAGCGAGTAGAAACGCGCTGGAAAGGCTCGCAACCAAAGGGTGTGGAAACCTCTTTGGTAGTATCAGCAGCTATCGACACTGAGCCACAGAGAACGATGCAAAGCGAGCTATCACTCCCCACATTCAAACAGCCATAGATTCTTGCACCCACTTAAAAGTAAAACAACTGCACATTCTCACAGGGACAGTGGCGTAGCGGAGAAGCCGTACTTATGCCACATTAATTAATATAATAATAAATTATTAACATAACAAAATAAGAAAAACCTAGCAATATTAACTAATATTTTAACACATGAAGTAAAAATACTATTTCTCAAACCTTGAAAAGAGTGGGGTTCAAGTTTTAACAAAATGACAATCTAGCGACGTTAAATAAATTATAACTTTACAGAAATAGACAAAAATATATGTAAGACGACAGACGGTCGTCTCTCAAGTGGAAAAAAAAACGGTCAGCTACCTTTCTTGCATGTTCTGGTTCGCAGAAAACCGGACGGAACATTGGGACACAGTGTCTATCGGAAGAAAACCCACACTGACCAGTACCTCTATGCCTCTAGCTGTCATCACACGTCCCAAAGGAAAGGGGTTCTAAATACGCTGGTCCACAGAGCTCGTGTGATCTCCGACAAAGAAAGCCTGAAACCAAAACTTGAACAACTCAAGGAAGTATTCCAGAAAAACGGGTATAGCGATCGACAAATCGACGTGCTTTCAAACATAACAGCACACCACAGCCAACACCCGAGGAGAATTGGTCAGCCAAAGATATCCTACATTCCATACGCAGGCAACTTATCTGGAAAAATCGGCAGAATCTTACGACGACACAACATCAAATGCGTGTACCGCCCGCCGGCAAAGATTAAATCCCTCCTAGGGACAGTGAAGGACGATCTGGGACTCCGGAAATTGAGAGTTTATCACATTCCATGCGAGTGCGGGAAAACGTATGTTGGCCAAACCATTTGAACAATAGAAAAAAGGTGCACAGAGCATAAGCGCCACACCGAACTCCAACAGCGCACAAAATCAACAATTGCTGAACATTGCTTGGAAACAAAACACAAGATGAAATATGAAGACACAGAGGTTCTACACAACACACCGCGATACTGGGACTTTATATATAAGGTGGCCATCGAAATCCGCCTACGCGAGAATCTCATAAACAAGGACAGTCTATTTCAACTAAGCCAAGAGTGGAATCCGGCACTAAAATTTCTTCGATCGCAGCGTAAGCAGAACACTGAGCACGATGAAGGCAGAGTGCAAACTGAGGTTCTCCACTCGACTCCAGAGCAGGAGCTACCCACACCACTGTAGCATCCCGCAGTCTACACACGCGGTCAGTGGAGGGGGGTGACCGCAGTTATATATAGCATAACCGCCGTCCAGCGCCTCAGTCAGCAGGAGTAACCTGATGATATGGCACGTTACACTGTCGAAAATTCGTTCCACAACGATGAATCCATCCGGTTGCACGCCCGAGAGATCTTCACTCAACATCTGAGTCGCCTGTCAACTGTGCTGAAATGTGTTCAGACTGCAGGACTCCGCCTCAATCCAAAGAAGTGCCTCTTCGTCGCCAAAGAGATAAAAATCCTGGAGCACATAGTCAACGGAGATGGTGTCTGTACTGATCCAGATGAAGTAAGGGCAGTCACAGTATTTCCAACTCCTCAGCACATTCGTGAATGAGAAAATATTTCGGGCTGTGCTCATACTACCGACGTTTCATAAAAGTATTTTGTAACAAGACACGTCCATTGCAAGAACTTCTGCAGGGAGACGCCAATTTTTACTAGAATGAGTTAAAGAAAGAACTTTCCGGGCACTTACGGCGGCTCTAACTTCCACACCAGTTCTAACCTTATACGACAAGAATGCAGAAACCAAACTTCACACTGACGCTTGCGGGTATGGGATTGGTGCAGTGCTTGTGCAAATTAAGGAAGGTGCTGAAAAGGTGATAGCCTCTGCATCAAGAGTACTCTCAAAGTCCGAGATACACTACTCTACAAGTGAGAAAGAATGTCTCGCAGTTATCTGGGCTATAAAAAAGTTCCGGCCGTATTTATTCGGCAAAACATTCATCTTCGTGACAGACCACTATTCTTTGTATTGGCTGAGTAGCTTGAAGGATCCATCAGGTCGACTAGCAAGATGGGCACTAAGACTCCAAGAGTACGAAGTCATAATGGTATTCAATAACGGGTGCAAACACAAGGATGCCGACTGCTTTTCGAGGAATCCATTAGTGGAACACAACAGCATGAATGAAATTTCAGTCCTCACTGTATTAGGTGATGTAACAAATGAACAGAGGGAACATTAAGCACTACTAAAAAACCATAGAAGCCTTGGAGAAAGGAGAACCGACCACAGAGTTCCAACTTATAAACGGGGCATTGTATAAGAGCAACTACGATCCACTGGGCCCCAAATGGTTACTGGTCGTTCCAGCTCATCTCCAGCCAGCTATTCTCAAATATTTCCACGATGCTCCAATATCCGGTCATCTGGGATTCGTGAAGACCCTAGACAGAATCAGACGCAGGCATTACTGGAAAGGTCTCTACCGATCTGTCAAGCACTATGTGAGTCACTGTAAAAAATGCCAGGGATTGAAGCATGTGCCGCAATTACCTCCAGGGCATATCGACCAATTCCACCTGCAGCAGCTCCATTCCACCGAATTGGAATCGACCTTTTAGGAAGGTTCCCGAAGTCGACAACCGGTAACCGATGGATAATAATCTGCACTACCTCACACGCTACGCTGTCACCAAACCTGTGCCGAGTACAGAAATTCCAGATATCGCAAAATTCCTTGTAGAAGACATTATTTTGAAGCATGGAGCACAACGTGTGCTGATATCTGATCGTGGAAAAGTATTACAGTCAAAACTAGTATCAGAGGTAATGTCACATTGCGACATTGTCCACAGAATGACAACTGTATACCATCCTCAGACAAATGGTCTTACAGAACGCTCTAACAAGACGTTAGCAGATATGCTGTCGATGTACGTCGATGTTGAGCAGAAGGATTGGGATAGAATACTGCCAGTCGTGACATTTGCTTATAATACCGCAAGACACGACACCACACGCCGTTTTTCCTGCTCCATGACCGTAAAGCTGAGATGACAATGGATACGCTGTTCCCGTTCCAGCCGGACAGCACTCAGGATGACTATGTGAAACAGCTTAACACCAGGTTCGAAGAAGCAAGAAAACTGGCTCGCATACGGTCACTGGACGCCCAGAAAGGACCGTCAGCGGTATAACGACAAGCACCGACCTGTAGTATACAGCGGAGGAGATCGATTTTTACCCCTGTACGTAAAGTTGGGCTATCAGAAAAGTTATTGAAGCGATACTTTGGTCCGTATCGTGTCATACGCCGCCTGTCAGACGTCACATATGAAGTCGAGGATTATGAGACGTCGTCGAAAAGACAAAAACGAAGAGACATTGCTCACGTCCTCCGCATGAAGCCTTACTACGATCCTGAAGAGTAGATAGGCGAAAATGGCTTCTTGTTCAAGGAGTCTAAGTCGGTAATGATACCGATGAAGCCACAACAGGAACGACTGTCGTCGGTAAGCGAGCAGAAGGTAAGGATTCTCCAGAACTGCCATACAGAGGACCCAGGACAAGATCAATGGCGTGGCGCAATGGATAGTGTCACCGATTGCGCTGCTGAAGATCGATTGTTCAGTCCCGTCCACAGGCAAAAATTTATTTCTTTGTATCTATCATTTCCAGAATGTTCTCTACATGTTTTTTATGTTCACTTGTAATTTCTACATGCTTCTTATGTTAACTATTCTAATTTCTGGTACATTCTGTGTATAAATAGCAGAGCACTCGGCCTGAGAGGCAGTCAGTGCTGTATGTATGTTTCATTTCGCAAGAAACCTGCTTTCAGTATATGTTCTGTGTTCAGTTGACAACCCTGCCTTTGAAGTCAAGCCTGCTTCCATTTCAACGCGACAATAGGATAGAAAAAAAATCTCAGTGGCGTGGTTTACGGCCCACTTTAGTTTTGCTTGTAGTTTTATGATTTTTTGCAAACATTTCGGACAAAAATAATAAAAATATAAATAGTAAAACATGATGGAAGATACGATTACGACTCTACTATCGTGATAATATATATGCACCCAACACCTAATATTCATTCTGATCGTATTTTAACAAACAGCCAAAATTATTTGAATTTTGAGTTTAGTTTTGACAAATATACTCTTTTGTACTTTTATCTCTGTAAACTAATATTTTTATCTCTCCCCCATTTTCATTATCACTTAATTTTTCTAATTTTAGGGAACGATCTTATTGTATAAATAATATAGATGCTAAAATCCCAACTTTTATTTTATTTATTCTAGTCGACCGGTTTCGACAGTCTGTTATCATTTGGTCACATTGACATTAAAGTGCTTATTATAGTGCTCCACATAAAATCTGGTGGGTGTACTGGATGATAGTTACATATAAAATCATATGCTGCTGGATAGTCAGATAAAAAATGTTTGGCTGGTCAAAATTAACAAAGTAAAATATACATAAAAAGAATAACCACTATAGTAGACAAGTCAGCTTTGTTTCATGGAGATGCTCAACATTTGGCGTTAGGAAATCAGTCACGTGACATTCCTCGCCTGAAAGCTTGACTGAAACTCTCTTTTCTATATGCCATCTTGCTTTCTGTATTTGACGATGTTCTTCTTACAACTCAAGCGTTGTCATTTCAAAGCAATGGCGCACTAAAAATTATCAAACACATGTCGTTGTTAGGGCAATGAATTACAATGTAATGTCTAAAAATTCCAGGTTAGCAGATAACACCTGCCATCGATGGTACAAGAATTACGGATTACTCTCGCAGCTGTTCAGTGCAGCGTAATGGGCAGCGAATTAGTTTATGATGCACGAACATCTTAGACGGTGGGTAGAAACTTGCCAGGCGCGAGGGCTCAGATCGCCCGGTGAGAGCATGGTAGCTCAGCGTGCTCGGTCAGAGTGCTCAACGCTCTCTGCGTAATCTGTAATGTTGCACCGTAATCCATGTAGACATTTCATGCGGCTATAATATCTGATGTTTTGTGAGAAATGACATCAGAGTATTATAGAAATTGTAATAGATTTGCTGAATTCCAAGAATTGGCTAAGGAAAGCAGTGTCACATGGGGTCATGGAGACACCTCCTTATAACAGGATGGGTAAGTGCATCCTCTATGGTGGATAGTCATAACTACGTGTAGCCATGCAAAAGGCTGTCTTTGCTATGTGGTGCCCTCCGTGTACAATATCTGACGGAAGACACAGTATTATCCATATCCTTTTTCTTTCCCTGCAGTGACAAGAGGTTTATTATAGCAAGTTGGAGCCAAACATAATACTGAATTCTCTAAATTCCATCATATACACTTCCATCAGTCTATTCACTTACTTATTTTCATGTAATTTGTGGTACAAATTTCATTCCAGATAACTGTGCCACTTATGTCGTTATTTTTATTAATATTAATGCTGTTGAAATATTATAAAGTGTTCAATCCTTTCTGGGACTGGAAAATTCCGACAACCAGACATTTTTGGTTGGTTTTAGGCCTTCGCTATGACGTTGCAACGTTTCGCTGACATCGCACATCTGCTGCTGGTACTGCTGCTGCCTCTGACGACGCCCCGCTGCTGTCGCCGATTCTGCTACCATCCTCAATAACAGCCACTTCTGCACTGCCTGCTGGTAGTGAGTGCAATGCGGCCGCCTTTCCTGGGAGCTGCCTATGCTGCTCCTATGCCCCACTACTGGTACTGCCTGCTGCACTGCCGCCTTCCCTGGGAGCTGCCTCTGCTGCTGCTACTATGCCCTGATGCTGGTAGTGCCTGATGTGCTGCCGCCTTTCCTGCGAGCTGCCTCTGCTGCTGCTATGCTCCGCTGCTGGTACTGCTCGCTGCTCGCTATACTGCCGCCTTCCCTGGGACCT